>JAZHEH010000631.1:0-1359202 GCA_036589455.1 Ateles fusciceps
GTAGCTGGGATTAAAGGCGTGTGCCACCACATCTGGCTAATTTTTGTACCTTTTAGTCGAAGTGGGTTCCGCACATTGGCTAGGCTTTGATCTTGAACATCCTAGCCTCAAGTGATGAGCCACTCTCGGCCTCTCAGATTGCTGGGATTACAGACGTGAGCCTGCCACGTCCATGCTATACTACACCTTTTTACTTCTGGGGCTGGAGCATCCACAGATTTTTGGTATCTACAGAGCATCCTAGAACCAATAACCCATGGACACTGAGGGATGATGTAATTTTTTTTTTTTTTTAGGGAGAATTGAAAACATGGCATATTTTTAAGCCCTTACTTGTTGGAAAATGCTTTTATTTTAGTATTATATTTAATTGATAATCTGAGTGTGGATCCCAAAGTGCTGGGATTACAGGTGTGAGCCACCCGCACCCGGCCTTTTTCCTTTACTTTCAACCATGTTAGTGGTGTCACCCTGTACCTTTCCGCACTGACAGTAGCAAGATTCTTCTCGGCAGCCCATCTTGTCTGCCAGAGAAGGAAAACATTCCCATTTCCACCCTCCTCTCCAGCCGCTCCCCCTCCTGTCTTCCCTTGGAATGACCGACTAAGAATAAAGACCTTGCTCACTAGGAGAGGCTGAGTGTTCCTCTGAAGGGAACCGCAGCCCTGACAGGGTCATGTTTGCCTTCTCAATGACACTCCGATCACATTGCCATAGTGTTCCAAACAGACTGTGGGAAGAATTTGAACTTCAAAGAAAAATTATCTCAGGAGTTCAAGGCTGTAGCAAGCTAAGATCATGCCACTGCATTCTAGTCTGGGTAACAGAGCAAGACCCTGTCTCTAAAAAAAAAAAATCTGCCAAGAGTCAACTTTTCTTTAGTTATTTGAAATTCCTCATGCAAAAAATCTGAATTCCAGTCTCACTATACTTTTACTAATTGTTTTTTTTTCCACTTCAAAATACTCTGTTTATATGTCTACCATGTGTCTACATCCTGTACCCTGGGTACTTTCTTCCTAAGTAGACTGAACAGAATTTATAAACATATATTAAAATCTCATACATAAAGAATAAACCTGTTGTAAATATAAATCTCTAATATGCATTTTCTGATTCTTTCTGGAACAACTAAAATGTAGTCGCATGTATATTTTTATCCCCCTGTAGCTTCAAAAATGAAGTTAATGTACACAGTTCTGTGTGCTTCATCACTGACTCATTCATTCATTAGGCAAATAGTTATTGTATATAAACCATGAGCCAGGCACTGTGCTGGGCACTAGGCCAGCGTACAGAGATAATTAGTATCTTGGCTAGGTGTGGTGGCTCACATCTGTAATTCCAGCACTTTGAGAGGCGAAGCAGGAGGATCACTTGAGGCTAGGAGACCCAGACCAACCTGGGCAACATAGTGAGACCCTGTCTCTAAAAAGAAAAAAAAAAAAATGGGTGCGGTGGCATGCACCTGTGGTCCCAGCTGCTGAGAAGGCTGAGGCAGGAGGGCTGCTTGAGTCCAGGAGTTCAGGTTGCAGTGAGCTACGAGTCACATCACTGCACTCCAGCCTGGGCAACAGAAATAGACATGGCTTCTCTTCAAAACAACAACAGAGTGTTCCTGCCTTTAAAGAACTTACATTCTAGTGAAAGACAGACAAGTGGAGAGGTAATTATTATTATTATTATTTGAGATGGAGTTTCACTCTTATTGCCCAGGCTGGAGTGCAGTGGCGCGACTATCGCAGCACTTTGGGAGGCCTAGGCGGGTGGATTACCTGAGGTCAGGAGTTCGAGGCCTAACATGGTGAGGCGGGAATGGTGAGGAAGGGCATGAGATGCTGAAATGGGAGTTGTCAGGTGTAGCTGGGTCGCAGATGAGATGATAGGGATAGGCGTTTGTTTGTTTTTTTTCCCACAAGAGTTTGGAGGAAACTCATTGCTTGGTTGTCAGAGCCTAAAGGGACATTAAGAACTAACAATTAAAATAAACCCCCCTTATTCTATAGATAAAAGAAACAAGATTCAGAGAGGGTGCCAAATAACTTGTTTCAAGTTACTCAGCTAGTTGGAAGCAAAACCAGAATGCATCCAGTGTTCTGTGCAACGCAGTCCAGGCCCCCTCCCGTCCCAGGAGGCAGAAACGGTTTGGGGGAAGGCCACGCCCCTTGCAGGTATGCCGGGTCCCCCAACCCTGGCACTGCACCGCCCCCTCCTGCTGCTTCTCCTAACAGCTTCTCCCGGGGCCTCTTCCCGCCGCTTCCCTTCCAGCCCCGGACCCAGCGGGGCGGGAGAGGGGCGATGTCCGCGGTGCGCGGGGACCGGGGGCGCCCGCAGGCCTCGCCAGGCCTTCACCTGCTGCCCCGTGCCGCCGAGGGGCTCCCTTGCCGGGCGAGGAGGCGCCGCTGCCCGGCACTCCTCGCAGCCCCGCGCACCCCGGACGCTCCCCGCAGCTCCAGGCGGCGGCCCCCGCGGGGCCCGGCAACCCGCGGAGAAGTTGGCGGCGTCTGAAGCCACCTCCTTCCCCGCTCTTCCCGGCAACTGGGACCTTACGGCTGGGGCGCCCCACTCCGCCCACCCTCGCCCCACCTTCTCCCTCCCCCCCCGCCGCCTCCCCGCCCAGGGTAGGGGCAGAGCCCGCCCGCCGCCCAGCACTGACGGGGGCGCAGCCCGGGCGCCAGTTCTGCGCCATGGGGAGGCTCCCACTCTCAGACCCCGAGGGGCCGGGAACCCGCTGGGGAGAGGCCCTCCGAGACCCTCGGAGACCGCGTGAGTCCCAGAGCCCGTCCGGGGCCGCCTTTGGGGGTTTGCGCGCCAGCCCGGGATGGAGCGCGGGGCCGGTCCCAGAAAGGCTGGGAAGGTGGAGTACCGCTCGCGGCTGCGGGACACGCGCGCTCCGGGTTTGGCCTGTGGGACCCCGGGGACGTCCGGCTGGGAGAGATCCCCAGCACCCCACCGCGACCGGATCGCGTCCGGGCGGGACTGTGGTGCTGCTCCCGTCCACGCTGCACCGGCGAGATAAGGGGACCCTAAGTTTTTCTGGCCTCGTCCAAGCAGAAAAACGCACGTGCTCCTAAAGGGCTCTGAAACGTTCAAAAGACAGTTATTTGCAGGGAGGTGAAACCGTGAGAGAGGCCCTCGGGTCTCTAAACGCAGCTCGTGTTGGCCCTCGGGTCCAGGAATTTTGACGCCGTCCTTGCTGCTTGCAAGAACTCCCTCTCTTGCTTGCTCCAAGGGCTTCATGATGATCTCAGGAAAAAAAAAGAGCTGTATTGTAGCAGCAGCAATTAGGCTTTTGTTCTTGGACAGCAACAATTGGGGACACCGAGTACTGTAAAGCAAGCAGTGAAGGGAAAGTTTTAGAGAACGTGATTAGGAGCAAGTCCCACTGTTTGGAAGATGGCCATGCTTATTGACAGAGAGGGGATACAATTTATTTGGAAACCCAAATAGTCTTTAAGTATTTGATTAATTTTTTTTTATAATGCATGTGTGTCTTGGAATTGCGGCAGTGTCAAGGAATCCATACTCCTTATTTTAATGCAGCCAGAGTCGAAGTTACTTAGTTTGAGAAAGATACACTTAACCATCACAAAAGCAGCCTGGACCGTGGGAGGGCTTTTGAATCATCTTTTCAAGACAAAGTAGCTTTCGGAATATCCAAATGTTAATTGTGGCTCCTAATGTTTACTGGTGATCACAAATCTAAACTTACTTCAGGCAGCTTATTAATAAGAATAGCTGAGGCCAGGCGCTTGTGGCTCAGGCCTGTAAGCCCAGCACTTTGGGAGGCCGAGGCGGGCGGATCACTTGAGGTCAAGAGTTCGAGACCAGCTTGGACAACATGGTGAAACCCCCGGTCTCTACTACAAATACAAAAATTAGCCTGGCGTGGTGACGCAAGCCTGTAGTGCCAGCCACTTGGGAGGCTGAGGCAGGAGGATCGCTTGAACCCGGGAGAAGGAGGTTGTGGTGAGCTGAGATTGCACCACTGCACTCCAGCCTGAGCAACAGAGGGAGACTCTGTCTCCAAAAAAAAAAAAAAAAAGAATAGCTGAGATTTACTCAGCACATGACATGTGCAAAACACTTCTAACGCGCCACATGTTATTTAACCCCCAAGAGCACTGAGTTATTACTGTTCTTGTTACTCTATTCATTTTACTGGTGAGGGAACTGAAACACAGAAAGATCAAGTAATTTGTCCAAGGTCACACAGTTAGAAAGTGGTGGACCCCAGACTGCCTAACTCCAGAGCTCATGCTGAGCCGCCTCCCCCAAGAGTTGGACCTATCCTAGGAACAATCAAAATTTGTCTCAACTGGCAGAGCACACCCTCCTTTTTCCTTTAGTTTTCTTTGAATAAGGAGGAAATCTGCAATAACAATGCTTAATAGCCAATAAGACAAAATTGCCAAAGTCAATTTAACTTTCTATTTTTTTTTTTAGACGGAGTCTTGCTCTGTCACCAGGCTGGAGTGCAGTGGCGCCATCTTGGCTCACTGCAACCTCTGTCTCCTGGGTTCAAGCGATTCCCCTGCCTCAGCCTCCTGAGTAGCTGGGACTACAGGTGCACCACCAGCCTGGCTAATCTTTGTATTTCTTTTTTTTCTTTTTTTTTTTGGAGACGGAGTTTCGCTCTTGTTACCCAGGCTGGAGTGCAATGGCCCGATCTCGGCTCACCGCAACCTCCGCCTCCTGGGTTCAAGCAATTCTCCTGCCTCAGCCTCCCGAGTAGCTGGGATTACAGGCCCGCACCACCACGCCCAGCTAATTTTTGTATTTTTAGTAGAGACGGGGTTTCACCTTGTTGACCAGGATGGTCTCGATCTCTTGACCTCGTGATCCACCTGCCTCGGCCTCCCAAAGTGCTGAGATTACAGGCGTGAGCCACCGCGCCCGGCCCATCTTTGTATATTTTAACAGAGACGGAGTTTCACCATGGCTAGGATGGTCTCCATCTCCTGACCTTGTGATCCACACACCTTGACCCCCAAAAGTGCTAGGATTACAGGTGTGAGCCACTGTGCCTGGCCAATTTAACTTTCAAAAAACAAACATGAGAGGCAATATAACACTGAGATGATGTTAAGAGTTTTGGAGGCAAATAGCCATGAGTTTCATTTCTAGGTGCTGCTCCTTAATGCTGGAGATCTTTTATCTCTTTCTTAACCCCTCTGTGTCTGTTTCCTTGTTTGCGAAACAGGAATGATAACAATATCTACCTCACAGGCTGTTCTGAGGTTGACAAAGTCATGTATATATGAATAATAAGTTATAGTTTATCTCTGAGCAATATACTAATTTAGCTGAGGATGAAAGTTGACTATTTTTTGTGAATGTGTGGCCAGGTTTACTGTGTAACTTGCAAGTAAATAATGGAGTCATTCACTATGGCATGCTGAAGAAATCAACTCAGGATACGAGGTAGGGTTCAGTTGTTAGGGTGTTGAATTATCAGTTGTTAAATTATCCAGTGACTTGGCAGTCTACTTGTTTTAACTTTATAATATAAGCTTATATAGAGGATCTCCCTCTTCATTGAGGCTCTGCGTGCACCTTGTATATTTTGCAAAGCTTGCCTAAAAACGATCAACATGAAAGCCTATCCTTGGTCTTTGCCTAGGAATGCAGCCCTTCCTTACTCAAGCGAATACATTAAGCACATAAACACATGCAATGAGTGCTGGGATTACTGGCCTCATCTGCATGTGTAGGCTCTGCTCAATGAGGCAGCCTCACAAATCATTTGGCATGCCCAGGTGAAAGACTCTAGAAATGCAAGATTCCAACCTGTAATATACATGAAAAGCAAAAAGGATGCTTTTTATCCAAGTCCTGCCTTGTTCAGATGTCTGAAGCCATAAGTCTAAGCCACAAGTCTCTCCAGGATACAAGAAAGTGGGCGATTCATTGTTAATGTCACCCGCTACAGACTTCCTGCCGGAAGTATGGCTGTTGTGGATAACGCTGACCTCAAGGAAGTTCTCCTACTCAGGCTGTAGACTTTTCAAAGTCTATTGTTCTTTTTTTAAAAAAATACATGAAAGTCATATAAGTAATACATTAATGCTGGCATTTGTCTTTTGAGGAAGAAAGTATGTTTCAGAATGTTCACAATTTGTATTTCAGAATAATTTAATCAGGTACTAAAAGTAACCAGATTAAATCTCTCTTACAAGAGCTCTATTGTGAAATATAAACAAGTATAGATGTACATGAAAAGAAATCTCTGATTTTAGAGATAGAATTCATTATTATGGAGAATTGTAGCTGCTAACCTTCTCCAAACCCAAGAACAAATGTGCCAGCTTTGGTAAAAGCTAGTGAAATTTCACTTCATTTATTAAGGAGGCTGCCCAGGAAGGTGATTAAGAGCAGAAATTGTGGAGTCAGGCAGACCTGGGTAGTAATCCCAGCTGGATCACTTAGGAGGTTAGTTTAGAAAATATTGGAAATATAGTTATTTAACTCTTCAGTTGGGCAATTTTCTGCATCTTTAAAATGGCAATAATAATCAGACCTAATTTTTTTTTTTTTTTTTTTTTTTTTTTTGAGACAGAGTCTCACTCTGTTGCCCAGGCTGGAGTGCAATGGCACGATCTCGGCTCACTGCAACCTCCATCTCCCAGATTCAAGTGAGGCTCCTGCCTCAGCCTCCTGAGTAGCTGGGATTACAGGTACAACACCAAATAAAATAATTTTTATTTTTAGTAGAGATGGGGTTTCACCGTGTTGGCCTGACTGGTCTCGAACTCTTGACCTCAGGTGATGCACCCATCTTGGCCTCCCAAAGTGCTGGCATTACAGGTGTGAGCCACTGCGTCCGGCCTCAGACCTCAGTTTTGAAGTGGTGTATATTAGTAACACAATGGCCAGCACTTAGCGAGTGTGCAACACATAGTTATTATGAACACATTTGCATGTATGTGTACCCATGAACCAGATGCTATGCTGGGCTCTTTGGAAGGTACATTCATGAGTAAGGCAGGGTCTCTTCTGCAGGGAAGTTTGATTTGTGTGCTAATTCTGCAAGGCCTCTAGAGAAGAAAGGCAGTAACTTTTTTGAGTTAATTTTTTCCTCATTTTTCACTTCCCTTTCCAGAAAGCTGTACTACCAAGAGGATGGAAATGCATTTGGGGGATATGGTAGTTTGATGAAATGTTTGAAATCACTCTTTCCTTAGTTGTTTATTTTTGGCAATGTGGCCAAGGTAGGTTTTTATGAGTAGTGAGGAATTTGTGGAGGGATTTGAAGGATGAGACAAAGCGGAACCTATGATTCATTAGGGATATGGTATGTAACGAACTCATCTGGTGTTTGCTGTTTAGCTTCTCTGCCTGGAAGGTAAGATCTGCACCTGTTGTCAATTCTTACTAGTTAGATTTCCAGACCAATCGTTTGTGTTTGGAATTTAGCATAATGGAAAGGTCAGTGGCAAAGTCAGGAGGAGTTTCTGACGTCTTGAGTGATTTTGCTGTGTGAATTCCTGATCGAGTAAATTAGATGCAGGCTATGTGATATTCTAGTGAACTGCAAAGTCAGCAACAGCTAGGATGAAGTGCCTTTTAATGGGCACATGTCCCTGACACTAAGGGAGAGGTGCTGGCGTGGAGGTTTTAGACACAAGAAAACATGCCTTAAAATAACTAAACTTAGGGAGCAACACGTGTAAATTCATTGCTTTCAGATTTACTGTATTGTTTACCACCTTCTCAACACAAAATTTGTGCTGTCATTAAAAGCATGTCAATTCTCATTTGCTATAGAATTTTTTTAAGGCTGGGCACGGTGCCTCAGGCCTGTAATCCCAGCACTTCGAGAGGCCAAGTGGGCAGATCACCTGAGGTCGGGAGTTCGAGACCAGCCTGACCAACACGGTGAAACCCTGTCTTTACTAAAAAACAAAAATTAGCCGGACGTGGTGGTGGGCGTCTGTAGTCCAAGCTACTTGGGAGGCTGAGGTAGGAGAATCTCTTGAACCTGGGAGGTGAAGGTTGCAGTGAGCCAAGATCGTGCCACTGAACTTCAGCCTGGGCGACAGAGCAAGACTCTGCCTCAAAAAAAAAAAAAAAAAAAAAAGGAGTTTTTTAAATGTCCACGTGAAAATGTCTTAGTATACAATTAGGAGAGAGATTTAGAGGACATTTGTGGAGAAGACCCAGGGAAACCAGCCCTATGATGAAAAGGTAAAAGAATTACAGTATTTAACTTGGAGAAGGGCCCCAAGACATGTGGAAGTATATAATTTTTAGGAGATGTTGGCTGACTCCATCTCCGGTGAAGCCAATCCCAAAGGAAATGGTTTGAATTGCATGACAAAAGAATTATTTGTCACAAATCATTTGGCATGCCCATGCTGCATTTAGATATTGCAACTTCTAGACTACGAGGGTTGTTGAAATAAGAAAAAAGAGTTAATAAAGGGAAGAAAAATCCCTCTCTGCAAATCATTAAAAACTAAGATAGATACTCTATCAAGAGCACAATTGTGAGGAAATTTAGGTATAGTTTTGCTCCACAATTTCTTCTGTCATTTAGCTGTAGTGAATAACTGTCCCACACCCCTACCCCACCCACAGTCTCTCCCAGCTGGTATATGGTTCAGGTATTAAAAATCAAGAAGAGGCTGGGTGTGGTGGCTCCTGCCTTTAATCCCAACACTTTGGGAGGCTGAGGCCGGTGCATTTCTTAGGTCAAGAGTTCAAGATCAGCCAGACCAAGATGCTGAAACCCCATCTCTACTAAAACTACAAAAATTAGCCGGGTGTGGTGGCGGTTGCCTGTAAAATGGCGGGCGCCTGTAATCCCAGCTACTTGGGAGGCTGAGACATGAGAATCGCTTGAACCCCGGAGGCGGAGGTTGCAGTGAGCCAAGATCACACCACTGCACTCCAGCCTGGGCAACAGAACGAGACTCTGTCTTAAAAAAATAAAATAAAAATCAAGAAAGGAAACAACAACAACAAAAAAGAGGACAGCTGCTGATGTTCTGAGATAAGGAAGTAGATTATTTGGAGTCTAAGTTGGTTGGTAGCCAGGGTGTGGTATAGGGTGCATGAATTTGCTGACCAAGGTCTGGAAATGTGCTGGTGCCGTCCACCCTGCCTTGGCGCACGGAGGCCCCTTTCTGAGGAAGCGCACTCTGGCTACTGTGGGTGCTTTTTGGTTGTTGTTTTTCATTGTGGTGAAAGATACATAACATAAAATTCACCATCGTGGCCATTTTTAAGTAATATAATTCAGTGGCATTAGTACATTGGACAGCCATCACCACTACCCATTTCCAGAACTCTTGCGGCATCCCAAACAAAAATTCTGGACCTACTAAGCAATAAGTTCTTACTCCTCCTTCCCCCCAGCCCCTGGCAACCACCATCCTGTTTTCTGTCTCTACACATTTAACTCCTGTAGATACTTCATGTAAGTGGAATTGTACAGCATTTGTCTTTTTGCAACTGGCTTGTTTCCCTTAGCATAATGTCCTCAAGGTTTGTCCATGTTGTAGCATGTATCAGAATTTCTTTATGGCTGAATAATGTTCCATGGGGTATATAGACCACATTGTGTTTATTCATTCATCTGTGAGTGAACACTTGAGTTGTCTCCACCTTTTGGCTATTTTGTTGTTGTTGTTGAGTCTCTGTCACCAAGGCTATTCAAGCTATTCTTCTGCCTCAGCCTCCCTAGTAGCTGAGAATACAGGCATGCACCTGTAGTGTCCATGCTAATTTTTGTATTTTCAGTAGAGACGGAGTTTCACCATGTTGGTCAGGCTCGAACTCCTGACCTCAGGTGATCCAAACTGCTTCGGCCTCCCAAAGTGCTGGGATCACAAACCTGAGCCACTGCGCCTGGCCCCACCTTTTGGCTCTTGTGAACAATTCTGCTTTGAGCATTGGTATATGAGTATGTGTGAGTCCCTGCTTTCAGCTCTTCGGAGTGTATACCTGAGAGTTGGATTACTGAATCATGTGATAACCCACTCAATTTTTGAGGAACCACAAAACCGTCTTCCATAGTGGCTGCACCATTTGCCATTCCCACCAACAAATGCATGAGGGCTCTAATTTCTCCACATTCTAACACTTGTTATTTTCTGTTGTCATTTTTAAATAGGCATCCCAATGGGTGTGAAGTGGTATCTTGTAGGGTCCAGCCCTACAGGGTCCTGTGAGCCCCTCTCTGCTAGTGTGGAGACCAGAAACTGTGGAAATAAATGACACAAGACACTGAGAAAGAAAAGAGAGAGTTTGGGCCCGGGGGTCCCACTGCCAACCAAAGCGCAGAGTCCAGCAGTGGCCCCGAGTGCCTGGACAATCTGAATTTTATTGAGCACAAAGGAGTGGGCAGGGTGGGTAGAGTGAGGGAATGGGGGTGAGTGATAGGGTCAGGTAAATCACATCTTGGAGATAGGGGACCCAGGACTTTCAAGTAGCGAACAGGAGGAGAAAACCTAATGCATCAGCACTTTTCGCATATTTGTCAGAAATACCAAGGACATTAAGATTATGTTACTATTATTAATTTTTATCTTCTAAGAAAAAGAGAAACCATGTGCAGAAGCCGAGCATGAGAGTGGACATGGAACGTGATCACTGAAGCAAAGCATCACATAGAGACATTTAAGCTCCCAGATGTCTGTGGGTGTTCCTGACAGCCGTCAGGCCTACCGCAAGAGCTTGGAGGAGCAGAGTTTTCTCCTGACTCCCCCCGAGGAAGGAGACATCTTGGCCATCTTGAGCGTCTCCGCCGTCTTGGACATCTCCTTCCCTGGCTGGCTAAACAGCAGGTGCTCCCCCCGCTGGTGCTGCCGCACAGCAGAGGCACCCTCCAGCAGCCCTTATGCGGGCGTGACAGAGGGCTTACAGCATCTTACCTTAGGATCACTTTGTTCACAATGTCACCTCAGTTCCATGCTTCATAACCTTATAATCATTAGTAAAATTAAAGGTTATGTTGAGTATATATCTTTATGATTATAAGTGAGTAACTATAAGATTATATATGATTATATAAAGGAATAACTATGTGCTTATATTTGTAAATCTTTTCTAAATCAATATTTATATGGGAACAGGCTGAGGCTTCAGACCCTTGCCACAGCACTTGCAGGGTTCCCCCCCCCCCCACAGTATCTCATTTGTTTTTGTTTTTGTTTTTGTTTAGACAAGAGTCAGGCTGTCACCCAGGCTGGAGTGCAGTGGCACAATCATAGCATACTGAAGCCTCGAACTCCTGGGCTGAAACAATCCTCCCACCTCAGCCTCTCGAGTAGCTGGACCACAGGTGCACACCAACATGCCTAGCTGTTTGGATTTTTAAAAAGTTTTTTTGTGGAAATGGGGGGGTCTTGCTATATTGCCAAGGCTGGTCTCCAACTCTTGGCCTCAAATAATCCTCCCCCCTCAGCCTCCCAGAGTGCTAAGATTACAGGTGTGAGCCACCATGCCCAGCCTCATTTGGTTTAGATTCGCATTTTCCTAACGACTAATGATGCTGATCATCTTTTCATGTGCTTATTGACCATTGTAATATCTTCTTTGGATGTCTATTCAAGTGCTTTACTCAGTTTGGTTTTTTATTTTTATTTTTATTTTCTGAGGCACAGTCTCACTCTGTCACTCAGGCTGGAGTGCAGTGGCGTGATCATAGCTCACTGCAGCCTCAAACTCCTGGTCTCAAATGATTCTCCTGCCTCAGTCTCTTGAGTGGCTAGAACCACAGGCATGAGCCATCATGCCCAGCTAATTCTTTTTATTTTTTGTAGAGATGGGGTCTCGCTATGTTTCTCAGGCTGGTCTCCAACTCCTGGCCTCAAACCATCCTCCTGCTTCAGCCTCTGTAGTCGCTGGGAATACAGGCATGAGCCATTGTGCCCAGCAAGTTGTAGGTCTTTACATATTCTGGATGTTGATCCTTTATCAAATGTGTGATTTGCAAATATTTTCTTCTATTATGTGGGTTGCTTGGTTACAGTTTGATGGTATCCTTTGATGCCGAAAATTTTTAATTTCGAAGTCCAGTTTATGTACTTTTACTTTTGCCTGTGCTTTGAGTATCATATCCAAGAATTTATTGCCAAATTTCATGTCATAAAGATTTCCCCTTATGCCTTATTCTAGGAATTTTATAGTTTTAGTTCCCAAGTTTAGGTATTTGATCCATTTTGAGTTTTGTATATGGCATAAAAGCAAGAGTCCCCCTCTTCATTCTTTTGCATATGGATCTAGTTTTCACACAACCAATTGTTGAAAAGATTATCCCTTCCCCACTGAATGGTCTTGGCATGATTGTTGAAAATCAGCCGGCCATATATGGGAGACTATATTCCTGGGCTCTCTATTCTATTATATCGGTTTATATATAATCTGTCTTTATGCCAGTAACACACTTTTGATTTTTGTAGTTATGTAGTTAAGTTTTGAAATCAGGAAGTGTGAGTCTTTCAACTTTGTTCTTTTCTCAAGGTCCACTGGCTGTTTGGGTCTCTTGAGGTTTTGTTTGTTTGTTTGTTTTTGTTTTTTTGAGATGGAGTCTTGCTCTGTCATCCAGGCTGGAGTATAGTGGCGTGATCTTGGTTCACTGCAACCTCCGCCTCCCAGGTTCAAGTGATTCTCCTGCCTCAGCCTCCCGAGTAGCTGGGATTAAGGCGTGTGCCACTGAGCCAGGCGGATTTTTGTATTTTTAGTAGAGACAGGGTTTCACCATGTTGGCCAGGCTGGTCTTGAACTCCTGACCTCAAGTGATCCACCTGCCTCGGCCTCCCAAAGTGATGGGATTACAGGAGTGAGCCACCGCACCCAGCAAGGGTCGGCAGTTCTAAGATGAGACCATCAAGCAGTGAGAAGCCCACCAGTTCCCAGATAGGAATTGACTCTTGAAGGAATCTTGAAGGTTGAGAGTTGCCAGGTGAGGGGGAGTCAGGGGAAAGGCAGTCCAGGTGAAGGGGGAGCATGTGCAAAGTGGATATAGGTTAGAGATGCATCGGGTGAAGTGAGGGGAAGGATGCGAGGGTCTTTGCACTCCTCGAGCAGGCCACTCTCCAGGAACCTCCATGTGTTCAGCTATCTGGAAGCTCTGAGGTCCCTGTCCTTTTGTTTTTATGGAGGCTTCATTACATAGGCATGACTGATTCAACCCTTGCCTGTTGGTGATCACCTCAACCTTCAGCCTCTCTCCTTCCCAGAGGGGTAAGGCTGAAAGTCCCACCTCTACTCTTGCCTTTGTCTGTCTTCCAGTGACCAACCCCCATCCTGGAGATACCTGGCGGGCTGCCAGCCAGCAGTCAACTCATTAGCATAAACAATACATCACTTTGGAGATCTAAGGGTTTTAGGAGTTGCTATACCAGGAAATGGAGTCAAAAACCAAATATGGCCGGGCACTGTGGCTCACGCCTGTAGTCCCAACGCTTTGGGAGGCTGAGGCTGGCGGATTGCGAGGTCAGGGGATCGAGACCATGTTGGCCAACATGGTGAAACTCCATCTCTACTAAAAATACAAAAAATAGCTGGGTGTGGTGGTGCGTGCCTGTAGTCCCAGCTACTTGGGAGGCTGAGACATGAGAATCGCTTGAACCCAGGAGGCAGAGGTTGCAGTGAGCCGAAATCACACCACTGCACTGCAGTCTGGGTGACAGAGTGAGATTCTGTCTCAAAAAAAAAAAAAAAAAAAAGGAAAAGGAAAAGGAAAATGCTAGGGTCTTACATTCATTAATTCACATGAACCTCAAAATTACCCTGTAAAGTCTATACAATTTTACATTCCCATTTATATATGAGTAAGCAGGCACAGAGACCTCTTCTAGTTGTTTTCTTGATAATAAACCATTTGCTCTAACTGAACTTTCTAGAAATAGTAGTGTAAGATAAGGCTCTAATTTTACTTTTTTTTTTCCAAAATAGTTAATCAGTTACTCTATTACTAGTATTAAGGATTAACTGATTCTTTCCTTTTCCACAACTTTGAAATACCATTTAAAAAATTCAGTATCAGGCTGGGCACGGTGACTCACGCCTATAATCTCAGCATTTTGGGAGGCCAAGGCAGGTGGATCACCTGAGGTCAGAAGATTGAGACCAGCCTAGCCAACATGGCGAAACCTCATCTCTACTAAAAATATAAAAATTAGCCCAGCATGGTGGGGGTCGCCTATAATCCCAGCTACTTGGGAGGCTGAGGCAGGATAACATTGCTTGAACACGGGGGAAGGAGGTTGCAGTGAGCCAAGATCGCACTCTAGCCTGGGCAACAAAGTGAAACTCCATTTCAAAAAAAAAAAAAAAATTCAGTATCATAACCTCTCTTTCCTTCTGTTTAACTCTTTATGGCTTTTCTTTCTTTCTTTTTTTTTTTTTTTAATGTATAGTTTTATTTCTGCCTCATTAAACCTCCTCTTTGTCTAGGCCAACAAGAGTTTCTTCCTCCTCCAAGCACACACACGTATTGGACATGTGATTGTGAGAAAATCCTCAGATCATTGGAACTTGGTATAGAGTTACATAACTGTCCCTCCCCTCCAAACTGTGTGCTAATTATCTTATGGAAAATAATCTTTTTCTTGCTTTTTTCTCCCAAGAAGCCTGAGTTTCATCCAGAAGTGAGATAAATGCTGGATCTCTTCTTCTCTTTGCTGGAGTGATAAGTTTTTTTTTCTGATTCTAAAGGAGATTGTTGTCCACACATGAATATCCACGAGACTAACACTGCCCCTTTACTAGTCAGGAAGATATTTGGTCTTCAGCTTTCCCTTGATGGTGTTTGTCTTTTATTCCCATTCATTGAACAACCGTTAGTCTTTTTCTTTTCATTCTCTTTCATTCAGCAAGTATTAATTGACTGCCTTCTTATGTTCCGTCACTGTGAACATTATTATGTATGTGGGAATTTACATGAGCAGAAGAAAGCATTTCTAAACGTATGAAATCTGAACATTTGTTTATAATTCTGCAGACAGGACTTACGCTGAAAAGTCAAACAAAAGGAAATGGCCTCGTGTATGGGAGGGGGATGTGTGGAGCTGGGAAAAAAAATAGGACATCTATAACTTAGCTTTTCCCATAGATTTTTTTTTTTACTAGCCTAATCAATTTCCAGTCCATCTTAAGGCTGCATTTTTAAGCAATTTAGCGTCCTCTGCTGAAATGGTGGTACCTTCAAATGCTCTCCGTCATCAGGATGCTTTGTTAGGCATACATTTTTCAGGGACAGTCTGTAGAGTTTATTTTTTGTAATAACAGGCCATAAAGCACAAACAGGTTTAATATAAGGAAGGACAAATGGTGAACCACTTATTCTCTGCTCCTCCTTTATCTTCCAGCTCCTTTTACTTTTTATTTGTGGAGACTTGGTACCCTTGGGGAGTGACTATGAACAAGATCCCTTACTTTGACATTGCTTCATTCCCAGAAGGCTTACTGTTACAGATACTTTGGATGTAACTTTTTCTTTGTTTGTACAATTGTACAATAGTACAGTTTTGTCTTTATCAATTGTATATGTCTTCTGCATGTGATATTAATAATACTTCTAGGCAAAATACTACTTAGCTTGCTTAAATTTGGGAGTGTTACGTAGAAACTTTAGAGTCCTGTCTATTTTTGAAAGGCAGAGTAGTTCTGTTTCTGAGAAAACCCCATCCTGTTTATCTGTCTTACACTCTGCATGTTCTCATAGAAACCTGACAGCATGGAATGTCACTGGGAAAGATAGGAGCTCCCAGAAACCTTACAAAGGTGCTTTGCTGTACAGCAATAGTTCTGAAAACTTGTTAGAGAGATCTCTGGATAATATGATCAAATTTTTAGGATCTTTCCATGTGAACCCCATATACACCATATGTGAAATAAGGACTGTCAGAGACCCTGAAACCTGTCCATTATCCCATTTAATCCTTTCGTGGATCCCATGAAATAGATATGATTATCTGCATTTTACAGATGAAGAAACTGAAGGCCTGGAAAAGCTGAGAAACTAAAGACCACAGAGCTAGGTTTCCGTCGTGATGAACCTGGCTGCAGCAGAGGACACAAATTATCAGTCAATTCCAGGGTGTTTCTGCCACCCAGGCTACTCATTAAACAGTAGAGGCTTCTGTTTATCTACTGAGAAAAGGAGTTTTTATGGCTATTTCCTACTGATAAGATGGTTTCAGGGATGTAAATCTTTGAGAAAACATTGACCAACCCATTCTGTACCTAAATAGCTATAGAGAAATCCTGTATTACATTTACACAGAGCAGGCAGAAGACCTCTTCTGGGTTTCTTTGCTGAAGTATTTTTGTCTATGAGTCTTGCTTTCCTAACAACGGCAAAATATTATGTTTCTATGGCTACGTCAAAATTGTTCTTTTTTTTTTTAAGACGGAGTCTGGCTGTGTCACCAGGCTGGAGTGCAGTGGTGGGATCTCAGCTTACTGCAACCTCCACCTCCTGGGTTCAAGCCATTTTCCTGCCTCAACCTCCCGAGTAGCTGGGACTATAGGCGTGTGCCACCACATCCAGCTAATTTTTGTATTTTTAGTAGAGACAAGGGTTCACCATGTTGGCTAGGATGGTCTCAATCTCTTGACCTATGATTCTCCTGCCTTGGCCTCCCAAAGTGCTGGGATTACAGGCCTGAGCCATGGCGCCTGGCCAAAACTGTTCTTAAATAGGGGTTTGCGAAAACAAAACTAGGAAGGCTTGGGCAAGATACCAAGGGGGGGAAGATGACTGATGTTTCCTCTGCCTTTTCACACCTGCGTATCCATTGGCTTCAGAAGGCCCTCGAACCCCTTGATGACTGAATGATATTCAGGCTGTGGCACTTCTGGGCAGATGTGTGTGAAGCCCTGGTTCCTAATGAGTGCCCCGTGGGTCATAGTAACGGCAGTTGGGAACACGGGTCAAGTCCATATAACCTGGGCCCTTTACAGTTGATACCCAAAGCAGAGATTGGCAGGTTCTCTTGAAGACAAGACTAAAACCAAGAGATGTGTGCAAATTTCCGGAATAGCTGGCAATAATGGGGAAGAAGATAGTGTAGAGTCTACAGTGGGCCTCTTTCACTTATTTTCCATCTCCTGCCTGCTTCTTGTCCTCCACCAGGGGTGCCAGCCACCATTCACCAAGTTTCTGGCTTGCGTTGGCCTGGTGGGGGAGCAAGAGTTTCTTCAGCCAACTCCTTTGTTGGGTGGGGATAAAATGAGAGGGCCATTCGGATACTAATTTATAGTACATGTAGGATAAAGAAAATAGATTAGGGGCCGGGCATGGTGGCTTACGCCTGTAATCCCAGCACTTTGGGAGGCTGAGGTGGGAGGATCACTTGAGCACAGGAGTTTGAGACCAGTCTGGGCAACGAGCAAGACCCTATCTGTACAAATAATTTTTTAAAAAATTAGCCAGGTGTGTTGTTGTTTCCAGCTATTCGGGAGGCTAAGGCAGGAGGATCTCTTGAGCCCAGGAGGTCGAGGCTGCAGTGAGCTGAGATCGTGCCAGTGCACGCCAACCTGGGTGACAGAGGGAGACCCTGTCTCGGAAGAGGGAAGGAAGGAAGGGAGAGAGGAAGGGAAGGGAGGGAGGAAGGAAGAAAGGAAGGAAGGAGAAAATAGAGGAGGACAAAATTGACCTTTTGACACCCCGTTCCTTTGGCTGGCCCGGATCCTGCCTTGAAGGGGCGTGTCTTCAAATCCTGTGATTCACAGAGAACTTTCTGTAGCTTCTGAGAAGTGGGGGAGTCTCCCTTCTGCGGGCATGCAGTGCTTGTTCATTGGGGATCCGCTGGTTAAACTGCAGTATAAACACCCTGCATTGGATGCAGAGGGGGGCTCATTGTGACTTTTTGTATTTGTAGAAATACAGATTTTGAAGAAATTCTCTTCACACATTCATGTGTTGATGGATGGTGTGATGGAACGTTTCTGGTGCCCTCTGGTGGCTGCTGTGGCTCCTGCTGGCGAAGCTGCACAGCAGAAGGAACGGGAGTGTGGAGTTGAATTTTGTCCTCCTCCACCCTTGATAATTGTGTCTTGTTTGACTGATTCCATATCCCTGTATGAATGGCCCATGGGGCTGAGCAAGAAGCCGTGTATTAGAACTGAAGTGCTTGAGAAGAGTATGTCTGTGTGTGTGTGTGTGTCAGACATAGAGAGACTTTGAGGTGTGTATGTGCGATGTGTGTGTGTCACTACATATATGTGAAACTGTGTGTGAGAGGTGTGTGTGTGACTGTGGGCTTATGTGAGAGTGGGGGGAGGTGTGGTGTGTGTGATTATTTGTGTACAGGAGACTCAATGTGTGAGTGGGGGGTGTGTGGCATGTGTGTGACTGTGTGGTGTGTGTATGTGTATGTGAGATTGTGTATGGGCTGGGGGTGTGGTGTGTGTGTGTGATGTGTGTATAGGTACATGAGGCTATATGGGTCAGGGGTGTGGCGTGTGTGACTGTGTGGGGGCTGTGTGTGTGTGACTGGATATGGATAAGGTGTGGTGTGTATGACTGTATGTGTGGCGTGTGTGTGAGAGACTGGGTATGGATGAGTGTGTGGTGTGTGTGACTGTGTGTGTGGTGTGTGTGTGTGAGACTGGGTATGGGTGAGGGGTGTGGTGTGTGTGTGTATGGTGTGTGTAGTAAGAGAGAGACTAGGGTGGGGGTGTGATGTGTGTGTGTGTGATGTGTGTGTATGGTGTGTGGTGTGTGTGAAACTGGGTATGGGTGGGGGTGTGTGATGTGTGTGGTGTGTGGGTGTATGGTGTGTGGTGTGTGTGACACTGGGTATGGGTGGGGGTGTGTGATGTGTGTGGTGTGTGACTGGTGTGTGTGTGTATGAGACTGGGTATGGGTGGGGGTGTGTGATGTGTGTGTGAGGCTGCTGGGGGGAGGTGGGTGTGTGACTGTGCACGAGTGTGGTGTGTGTATACTTGGGACCCTGTGTGGTGTGGTGTGTCTGTGAGTGCTCCCTTCACACGTGCTCCCTGCGCTGCGGGCTCTGGCCTCCCCCATCCTTCCTCCCACAGCAGCGAAGGAGCCCCCGCTGAGCTAAGAGCCCTCTGCAGGCCCTCAGGCCGTGGCGTCACTCTAGCTGGCAGTGCCAAGCCCACGATTTCTCACGCTCTTTACCAAGCAGCCAGGGGTCCTGAGGCCGCATTGTTCAGCAGCGAGCAGACATCTCCCCGAGGGGCAGTAGATTTTCTGCCTTCTCAACAATCTGGAGGGGGAGCGTGGATTTCGTCCCGGCGCCCCTCGGGTTTTCCCTCCCTGTCCCCTCTGCCTGCTCTTCCCCTTCGCAAGTTCGGAAACCCTCTGTGGCAGCCGAATCATATTCTCTCCTTTTTTGGTCCTAGTTGAGCTCTCTTCCACTTTCATCACCAGAGGCTTGAGGTCTGTGCAACAATCAGTTCCTCGCCGGCGGCTGTCCGCGCGGCTCCTGCTTTGTATGTCACACTCAGAGAGTAGCAGTGCCCTTGAGTGTCCTGCCCTTGCTGAGAGAGAGCCCCGCGATAGATGTCTTTGAATGAACGACTTTAATTAAAGTGTGGACGGCTGGAGATAAAATGATTCTGAATATCTTACTGGGGGTGGGGGAAAGAGCCAGCTTCTTTCTCAAGGGAGAAAAAAAGGACTCCAGCACCAGGACTCTCTATTCCTGAGAGTCGGGGGGAACTTTTTTTTTTTTTTTTGGAGAGGGAGTTAAGCTCTTGTTGCTAGGGCCGTGCAATGGCGCTGTCTCAGCCCACTGCCACCTCCGCCTCCCTGGTTCAAGTGATTTTCCTGCCTCAGCCTCCCAAGTAGCTGGGATTACAGGTATGCACCACCACGCCCAGCTAATTTTGTATTTTTAGTAGAGACGGAGTTTCTCCATGTTGGTCAGGCTGGTCTTGAACTCCCGACCTCAGGCAATCCACCTGCCTCAGCCTCCCAAAGTGCTGGGATTACAGGTGTGAGCCACCGCGCCCGACCCTAGTCGGGGGAACTCTTTAAATGTGGCCCTTGATGGTGTTGTGGAGGGAGAGTGAATTCTGGGAATCTCTCAGCAGCTTTTTGCCAAACAGATGGGCCAGGAGCTGCGGAACGGGGCGACGGATTGTTGCCTTGAGATCTCACATATCCATTCCTGGCACCCACCAGCACAAGGAATGCCTCTACCAGTTGTCAGCATGAGGCTTACACAGCATCTTAAATAAAGGAGATTATTGAACCAAGAGTTCAGGCACTGATGAAAATGCCCATCTTGCTGACTCATTGAAAAAGCTTGGTGAGGTTGTCAGGAGACATGAAATAGATGGGCTTGAGTCTTGTGCCCTTTGCTAAACCAAGTGTTGTATTGGGAAAGAGACGGGAGAGACGGGGGGGGAGGCCTCTCCCCACATCTTTTTAGTCAGGCCTGAGTCACTTGCCCAACCCTGCATTGGGGTGGGAGATGGAGCCAGGATCTCCAAACCATATTTCAGAGATAATATAGATTATGGATCGAACATGCGGGATGATGTGAGGAGAGACAAGGACAGAAAATCTCTCTTCCAGCTGTGATTTGGCTGTGAGTTCGGTGCTGGTGACACCGTGCGGTCCTGAGGTTTGTTGATGGGTTTCAGGATATCGTGGACAAAGGGAATAAATAGAAGATGATGTTCAGTTCATAAGTACCATTTGGAGGAGGAAATAATTGAACTTGCTGCTGATCAAAAAGCTTTTTGTCTCCAGTTTGGGTGTTGGAGACATGTTTCTGTGTAAGAGAGTGAGGGTCTACAACATGACGAGAAAGAAAACAATGAGTTAAGGCACTTAAGTGTGCATGGGTGTCACCTGGAGGCCTACTTATAACACAGATGGCCAGGCTCACCCCAAGTTTCTCATTCAGTAGAAGTGGAGCTCAAGAATTTGCATTTCTGTTTTGTTTTATTTTATTTATTTATTTACTTTATTTATTTTTGAGACAGGGCCTTGCTCTGTTGCCCAGGCTGTAGTACAATGGTACAGTCATAGCTCACTGCAGCCTCCAACTTCTGGGTTCAAGTGATCCTCCCACCTCGGCCTTCCCCCGAGTAGCTAGGACTACAGGCACACACCACCATGCCTGGCTATAGAATTTGCATTTCTAAGGTGTTCCCATGTGATGCTGATGTTGCTGGCCCAGGGTCCACACATTCGGTACTACTGTTTAAGGCAAAAGACTTAAACACTCCGTTTACCAAAGAAAGGGAAGGCGAAGGCAAAGGGCAGGGCAGGGCAGGGCATGAGGGAGGGAGGGAGGGAGGGAGGAAGGAAGGAAGAAAGGAAGCCAGTGCTTCAATAAACTGAACTCCTGGGCTTCAATAAATTGAACTCCTGGGCTCAAATGATCCCCCCACCTTGGCCTCCCAAGTAGCTAGGACTACAGGTGTGCATTCCCACACCCGGCTAATTTGTTTTGCTTTGTTTTTGAAAGGATCGGGTCTCACTGTTGCCTAGGCTGTAAAAATACTTTTAAAACAAAGTACAAGATTATTTGTATGTATTTGCTTTATAAAATAATTTACAGTGCCTTTTAAAATGAGGTGAATTTGGGGGTGCAAGTCATATCTCTATTATACATACCAAGCAGGCATATCTTTTGGGGCTGGGGGAACTCTCAGAATTTATACCTTCCTTGCAAGGGTTATGAATCCTAGTTGTGCAAACTTTGGTGTCTGAGGAAACCTTCTTCTAAAAAGGATATTGGACCCCGGTGATCTTTGGCAAAGGTCCTTTCCAGCTAAAAATTCCTGTGGTTCTATGAAGTCTGAGATGGATGCTTAGATTAGGAGTCAGTGATTATCTTAGACTGTTCAGGCTGCTATAAGGATACCATAGCCTGGGGTGGCTTGTAAACCACAGTCATTTATTTCTGGAAGTTCTGGAGGATGAAGGCGGGTCCATGATTAAGGGACCAGCAGATTCCATGTCTGGTGAGGGCTGACCTCCTGGGTGTCTTCTCCCTGTATCCTCATTTGGCAGAAGGAGGAAGAGGGAACCGTCTGGGGTCTCATTTATAAGGGCAGTGATCCCAGGCAGAACCCTCATGACCCAACCACCTCCCAAAGGCCCCACTTCTTCATATTCTCACATTGGAGATAGGTTTCAACCTATGAATTTTGGGGGATGTAAACATTCAATCTGTAACAGTGATTTATCATTTGATCAGAAAGTAATGTAAAACAAATATATTCTACTCAATGTCTATGCCTTGGCCAAAGGAAACGGAAAACACGTATGATATTCCTATATCATCCATGATGAGGTACAGGGAAGAGCGGTAAGGATAACGTTGCTCTTGGTTGTCGTAGTTCTGTAAAATAATACAACGGGGTCAGCAGTGGTGGCTCACACCTGTGATCCCAGCACTGTGGGAGGCGAGATGGGCAGATCACTTGGTCAGGAGTTCAAGACCAGCCTGACCAACATGGTGAAACCCCGTCTCGACTAAAAATACAAAAATTATCCAGGCATGGTGGTGTGCACTTGTAATCCCAGCTACTCGGGAGGCTGAGGCAGGAGAATCACTTGAACCTGGAGGTAGAGTTTGCAATGAGCCAAGATGGCGCCACTGCACTCCGGTCTGGGTGACAGAGTGAGACTCCATCTCAAATAATAATAATAATACAAAAAAATAACTTGACTAATTGAGCCCACAGGAAGACAATTTCTAAAAAAATTGTGTGTGTGTGCTAGAAATGTCACTAGTACCAATTAGTGTTCAAGCCAAAGAACAATGATTAATTCACTTATAGGATTTGGGTCAGTTATTATTTTATCCTTAGAACTGGGCAAATATTGGATTTATCCAATCATATTATTCCAAGGAAATCTCCCCAAAGAAGATAATAACCTTCATCAATATGTAAATCCATTCTACCCAGAAGACTTGGCCTTTGTGGAATCTAAATATTGACTCCCTCCCTCTTCAATGTTTTTGTCCACATCAGTCATCTTTAAAAATCCAACTGCCTAATTTCTAGAAAGTCGGTATCACAGCTCAAGTCATTACAGCAGAAGGAAGGGTAGTCTCAGTCCTGTTTTTAGGATAATTAGGACATCATTCACGTGGCAGGCTTGAGTCTTGTGGTTAGGGAATTTTCTGCTCTGAGAAAGACATCATTAAGATATAGGTAGAGTGTTCCTTATCCAAAATGCTCAGGACCAGAAGTGTTTCAGATTTCAGATTCTGGAATATTTGCATATACATAATGAGATAGCTTGGTGATGGGACCCAAGTCTAAACATGAGATTCATTATGTTTCATATACACCTTCTACACGTAGCCTAAAGGTAATTTTAAACAACAGTTATAATAATTTTGCACATGAAACAAAGTTTTGACTGATTGGCCACACGAAGCTAGGTGTGAAATTTTCCACTGTGGTGTCATGTTGACAAGCAAAATGTTTTGGATTTTGAAGCATTTCGGATTTTAGATTTTTGGATTAGGGATGCTCCGTATGAATTTATCGTTTTTAAAAATGCATCAATATTTGAAGGGAATTTAATGTAATGCTGTTCAGAAGAATGTGGAATGGAATTTAAGGCAGGTTCTTCTCATACCTTCATCTAAGGAAGCTTAGATGCTGAAATGCCCCAGAGGAGTTTGTAATGTGAGGGTGGATGTGAGGCTGCCATTACAAAGGGACCCAGGGACACAGTCCTATAAAGAAGATAGACTTTTAGGCCAGGCACGGTTGCTCACACCTGTAATCCCAGCACTTTGGGAGGCCGAGGCGGGTGGATCACCTGAGGTCAGGAGTTTGAGACCAGCCTGGCCAACATGGTAAACCCATCTCTACTAAAAATACAAAAATCAACTGGGTGTGGTGGCACAAGCCTGTAATCCCAGCTACGTGGTAGGCTGAGGCGGGAAATTGCTTGAACCCGGGAGGCAGAGGTTGCAGTGAATGGAGATCGCGCCACTGCACTCCAGCCTGGGCAACAGAGCAAGACTCCATCTCAAAAAAAAAAAAAAAAGACTTTTATTTCTCTCTCACGGAACAGTCCTCAGGCAGCGATTAGTTTAGGGCCGCGGGCTGCTCTGCTCCCCCAGTCAGCCTGGTACGAGTTCTGTCTGTTATGTGATTCTATCCTGTTCAGAGCAAGGTCCTCACACAGCAGAAGTTGGCTCACCTTCGGCCAGGAGAGGCTGGACAATGCAGTTTTCTTTTTAAAGACATTGGCCCAGGGGCCAGGCGCAGTGGCTCATGCCTGTAATCCCACTGCTGCTGGAGGCCAAGAGGTGAGAATCGCTTGAGCCCAGGAGTTTGAGACCATCCTGGACAACATAGCAAGTCCCCATTTCTACAAAAAAAACAAAAAACATTAGCCGGACATGGTGGTATACACCTGGAGTCACAGCTACTCAAGAGGCTAAGGTGGGAGGATTGCTGGAGCCCAGGAGTTCGAGGCTGCAGTGAGCTATGATTGCACCACTGCATTTCAGCCTGGACAACAGAGCAAGACACTGTCTCTAAAAGAAAAAAAAAAGACACTGTCCTAAATTTGCATTTACCCCTTGCGCTCACACCCCGTAGGTCAGAACTGAGTCACAAGGCCACACTTAGATATAGAGAAGCCAGAAAACTTGGCCTCTTGATGGGTGACCATGTGTTCAGCAAAAACTCAGAGGGTTCTTTTACCAGAAGAAATAAGGAAATGATGGATGTGGGATGTGGGGTGAGGGAATTAGGTTCTACCATAGGTCTTGTGGAAATTCAAAGGGTAAAGGTGCATAGACACACAGTGTTAAAGAAGAATTATAGTTTTTCTATTTATCTATTTGTGTGTGCATGTGTGTAGAGATGGGATCTCACTGTGTGGTCCAGGCTGGTCTCAAACTCCTGGACTCAAGCAATCCTCCTGCCTTGGCCTCCCAAAGTGTTGGGATTACAATCGTGAGCCACTACACCTGGACTTCTGCTTTTTTATCTTAATAATTAAAATCATGTGTGTGTGTGTGTGAGTGTATGTGTGTGTCTGTGTTTACAACAGGTATAGAAGAAACAGAGCCATGAGTTAGGTTTCACAATCTGTGTAGGAGATATCTTTTGACAGTTTTATCGAGTTTCCAACAGTTAAATATTTTCATTTTCTCTAAGAAGATAGAGGTCAATGTGACCCCCCTGGCTCCATAAATGGACATTTCACTTGCAGGGTTGAGGCCAGCTGGACCACTCCTGAGCCACAGGCAGGGATTTCTTTTGGGCTCTGGGCACAGCTGAATTTACCGTGAAGCTGAGGAAGCCTAAGCTTCAGGCCCCTCAGTTGCGTGGGCCCCTTCATTCTAGAGGGGCCCTAGCACTGTGTTCATGGGGTCCTTTAGCATTTTTCTTAAACAGTGCTCCCCCCAGTTTTTAAGTTTCCTGCTTCACAAAACTGGGCCTTGGCAACCCGTTTCATGCCTCCTTTCCCTGCTGAACTTTGGCACTTTTTCCCAGATGGGGGAGAGGCTCCTGGGTGCCGTTTCCTTCATCAACATAGTTTCTTGGAAGAAACTGCCCTAAAAGGAAGTATAGCGAAAGAGCAACCCAAAGAAAGAGATGTTAAAATTAATCCTTTTGTACCTCCCACATAAAGTATGCCTTTTATGCTCTGGCCCAATTTTGTGTGCCTTTGAGGATTCTCATTTGTATCAGTAGCAGTCCTTGGGATTCTTTTTCTTTTCTTTGGTGACAGGGTCTCACTCTGTCTCCCAGTCTGGAGTGCAATGACAATCACGGCTTACTACAGCCTTGACCTTCCGGGCTTGAGCGATCCTCCCGGGCTCAAGATTAGCTGGGACTACAAGCGACACCACCACGCCTGGCTACTTTTTTATTTTTTGTAGAGATGGGGTTTTGCTATGTTGCTCAGGCTGGCCTCGAAGTCCTGGGCTCAAGTTTCCTCCTGCCTCGCCTTCAAAAGTGCTGGGATTACAGGAAGAAGCCAACATGCCTGGTTGAAACTATCTTTTTTTTTTTATGGTAACTTGACTCAACCAACAAATGCCTTCTTGCAATGAGCATTTCACACTTCGGTCAGCACACGGTCACTTAGATGGAACCCACAGGCTGCCCAATGCCACGGCCTCCCACTGGTCATTTGGGAAGGCGCATCCTGCCTGAAGCGGTGAGCACTGCTAGGCCTGCTCTCCACCTTTCTCTACCCTCTCGGTGTCTTCAAAGCTGGCTGTTTCCTATATTAATTTCTGGCAGGTCTGGATTTTCCATAGAAGGGCTTCTTTGGCTAGTACTTCCTTATACTGAAGAATCTTATATTACATCCATTTTCAGATTCAAAAATCAATCTTTAGTGAACCTAAAACATTGTTCCTGGAGTGGAACTTGACTGTATGTGGGGAAGAGGAGAGAGAGAGACTGATGCAAACATGCACACACATACTTTTGCGTACAATTTCAGGGAGGTCAGGACCTTCTGAAACCCTTCCTTGCTAGGCCCAGATCAACAGCCTCTGCTCTAAAGGGTGAAAATACAGCCAACTTAACCTGTAAACGACACAAAAAGGGCATAACAATACTTCACATCTGGGTGCGGTGGCTCACACCTGTAATCCCAGCACTTTGGGAGGTGGAGGCGGGCGGATCACCTTAGGTCAGGAGTTTAAGACCAGCCTGGCCAACATGGTGAAACCGTGTCTCTACTGAAAATTCAAAAATTACCCTGGTGTGGTGACATGCGCCTGTAATCCCAGCTACTCTGGAGGCTGAGGCAGGAGAATCACTGGAACCTGGGAGGGTAAGGCTGCAGTGAGCTGAGATGGTGCTACTGCACTCCAGCCTGGGTGACAGAGCAAGACTCCACTTCAAAATAAAATAAAATAAACAACACTTTCCTCATGAGATTGTAAGAGTAAGTGGAGGAGGGGGGGATTAAATGAGACAATTCATGTAAAGTACTTAACGTAGTGTCTAACACATAGTAAGCTGTTATAATCGTTCATTTTTCTGTTGGGGCTTAAATGATCTTTTTTTTTTTTTTTGAGACAGAGGCTCGCTCTGTCGCCCAGGCTGGAGTGCAGTGGCACGATCTCGGCTCACTGCAACCTCCGCCTCCCGGGTTCAAGCGATTCTCCTGCCTCAGCCCCTAGAGTAGCTGGGATTACAGGCGAGCACCACCACACCCCGCTAATTTTTGTATTTTTAGTAGAGATGGAGTTTCACCATGTTGGCTAAGATGTTCTCAATCTCCTGACCTTGTGATCATCCTGCCTCAGCCTCCCAAAGTGCTGGGATCATAGGCGTAAGCCACCACACCTGGCCCTGGGCTTAAATGATCTTATTGGTTTCCAAGAGTTCCTTAGGTAATAACAATACTAACAGCTTTTGTTTTTCCATGGCCTGTTGTTTGCTTTTTAACTTGAAGGCACACAGTTAGAAGCTTCATTTTTTTTTTTTATGTAGCCAAATCTATCTTTATTTTGTGTCTGACTTCATTAATTACTTCTAAGTTGGATCCTCATCCTTCCTACAGAAATCTGACAGATTCTGTTGCTTGTAGACTGTTTTCTCCCCCCCATGGTTCAATTTTTATTATTTAGCCATCGAATCCATCTGGAATTTATCATGGTATATGCTCTGAGGTAAGGGTTTAACTTGATCTTTTTTCCCATTGCCAGCCAATTATGCTCCAACCATAAATCTTCCATCTCCTTACATATTGTAGCATCTTGTTTATTTTATTTATTTATTTATATTTTGAATTGAGACAGAGTCTCGCTCTGTTGCCCAGGCTGGAGTGCGGTGGCACGATCTCGGCTCACTGCAACCTCTGCCTCCTGGGTTCAAGCCATCTTCTTTAGTTTACAATAAATTCCCGTATCTTGTAAGATCTTTTCTGGGCTTTCTGTTACAGAACAAAGATCTGGCTATTTTGTATAAATATGTCTCAATATCTTGTAGGACTAGTCCACTCTTAGTTGTTGTTTTTGTTTTTGTTTGTTTGTTTTGCAAAATCTAAAATATATTCACCAGTTTATTTTTCCAGATAAACTTTTAAACACTATTGATGAATTCTAAGAAAAATCCCCGAGGAATTTTGATTGAGATCAAATCAGCCCTGTAAGTTAACTGGGTAGTATTGCTATTTTAGCAATAGTGTTTTACCAACTTGGAGTTTCAGGACCAAAATATAGTAATGAAACTTTTACTCTAAAGAGATAAGAGCTGGAGTTTACAGGAGGCAGCGTATCATGTCATGGAGTTTGCTGCTTATTTTCCCATCTTTTTACTCCTAGAAATACAGGAAGATTATTGGTCACAAACACATGAGTCAGTATAATGAAATCCCTCCAAATCCCTAGACTAAGGAATTAAGGTGGAGTGGGTGTCACAGTTATTTTGGAAAGCTTTTTGTGATTTTATTCTTTTCTTCTGGGTGGACTTTTTCTCCCCCCACATCCTCCTACCAGTGAATCTGCTGTTGCTTTCACTGCCCTTTCTAACCACCATCCCAATCTGTTACCTTGTAACTTCTTAGTGACAAGAAGACATGTGGTCTCCTCAAGACTAACAATATATTTATGAGGATAGTGAGTAGAATATTTGATATTAGGATGATCTCAAAACATCTGGGATATATGACTAATGTAATCTTTGAGGATGCGTTATTTAGGAAATTTATTTTATTTTGAAGGTGGGGAAGAGAAGAAGGAACAAAATGGCTTCAGGAGAAGGAATATTATTCTTTTTTTTTTTTTAGGCAGAGACTTTCTCTGTCCCCTAGGCTGAAGTGCAGTGGCAAGATCTCAGCTCACTGCAACCTCTGCCTCCTCAGTGCAAGCGATTCTCCTGTGTCAGCCTCCTGAGTAGCTAGGATTACAGGTGCATGGCACACACCCAGCTAATCTTTGTATTTTTAGTAGAGATGGGGTTTCTCCATGTTGGCCAGGCTGTTCTCGAACTCCTAACCTCAGGTGATCCACCCACCTCGACCTCCCAAAGTGTAGGGATTACAGATGTGATCCACCGCACCCAGCCAGGAATATTATTCTATTTAAATGTCCTGAATTCTTTCAGCCTCTTTAATTCAAGTCTTAAATTCTACCCTCCCCACAAACCACCCTCCCTTTACTAAGTGTAGTAAAGCAGATATCTCAAATTTGAAGTAATGCCCTTTATTAGAATCTTAAATTTATAAACAACAATGAAGAAGTTTCAGATGGTTTTCTTGTTTCAGCTCTAGGTATAAAACTCTCAGACTTGGACTTGGACTGCCCTCTTTTTGAGCCTAATCTGCTCAAAAGGAATCTGAGTTCAACAGAAGGAAACAAAATGTGCTAAATCAGTAAGAATAATCCTCCAAGATGATATCCTGTAGAACAGGCTCTGTAAATACAATAGTGTTGTTTAGCAGGAAATACCAAACGTATCTATTGGAATAGAAGATACTTCTAAATCTGAAGATCGTTCACTGCTTTAAGTGGAGCTTCGTGTCTGTTTTTGGTTTGCTTGTATTCAGCTTCGGATTTGTGGTAGTTGGTGGGAAGAATTAGCGATAATGTTGGGGTTATTTTCTTCACTTAGAATAAACAGACTGACCTAACTCTGTTTATATCTTTGGCACTCAACAACAGCTTCTTTAATACGTTAACATCCCAGAGTACAGAACTAAAGTGAACTTTCTTATAAAGTCAATAAACATATAGTCATGACTATTTGATGGGAATGAGAGAATTTCATAGAACTGGCTCTTCAATGACTCTGGTGTGTAAATATCATCGTGTGTGTGTGTGTGTGTGTGTGTGTGTGTGTGTTTTTCTCCCCAGCTTCTCTGAGAGCTGATACCGTGTAACTCTTCTGTGTGGCAGTTCTGCTGTAGGTTTGATCTGTGACCTAGGTTGAATGGAATACTTTCTGGGGAAAGCAAACTTTTCTTTTGTGATACAGAAGAAAATAGATCAATGGGTGAATATGACAAGAGTTGTTCACCAGAGCAAAGCATAGGCCAGGTCTTTGAGCAGACCCCAGGTCAGGGGTCAGCCAAGTCTTTAACGAATACAGTTTGGATCTTTGTTAATCTTTCTGGAACTCTGAAAGAGGTTTTTTTGTTTTTGTTTTTTGTTTTTGAGACGGAGTCTTGCTGTGTTGCCCAGGCTGGAGTGCAGTGGCGTGATCTCCACTCACAGCAACCTCTGCCTCCCCAGTTCAAGTGATTCTTCTGCCTCAGCCTCCCAAGTAGCTGGAATTATAGGCACCCGCCACCACGCTCGGCTAATTTTTATATTTTTAGTAGAGACGGGTTTCATCATGTTGGCCAGGCTGGTCTTGAACTCCTGACCTCAAGTGATCTGCTTGCCTTGGCCTCCCAAAGTGTGGGATTGCAGGCTTGAGCCACCGTGCCCGGCCCAAAAGAGTATCAACTGTGGACATACTCTGACTCCTCTCTTTTAAAAAATTAGAAAGGAGCTTCTCTTTATAATTTTCTGTATAAATGCATTGTGTACATTTCTGATTTTGGTGTGTTTTGGTAGTAGAGAGAAGATTGTAATTCTGTAGATGATTACGGTCTACAGGTAAAGGATAATTAGGTCAACATCTGATCTTGCAAGGTTAAGACTGCCAAGTTAACATATCTGAATGTGGTCAGATGCTGTTGTTGGCAATGCTGTCTTGGTTAGACATCATCATGCCTTACCTGGTTAGACTGAGGTAGGGCAGAAAAGCAGGTAGGGTGGCCACAGCCTCCTGTTGGCAATGGCAGGTCTTCACTGATGGGGCTGAGTATTCCTAGTTGTGACTTTGCAACCCGTGTCAGGTAAGAAGGAAGCCAGGACTAGGAGCAGCACACTGAGAGGAGTGGTCCAGCTGACCGATTCATATTTGTTGCTGTTCATGCTAAGTTCAAGAACTTGCAGAGGAGTGATTTTCGGAAACCTGAGGCATTTACTTGCTCGTCCAGTGTCAAGAAGTTGTTACAGGCAGGGCGCAGTGGCTCACACCTGTAATCCCAGCATTTTGGGAGGCCAAGTGGGCGGATCACCTGAGATCAGGAGTTTAAGACCAGCCTGGCCAACAGGATAAAACCCCATCTCTACTAAAAAATACAAAAATTAGCCAGGTGTGGTGGCAGGCACCTGTAATCCCAGCTATTAGGGAGGCTGAGGCAGGAAGAATTGCTTGAATCCAGAAGGTGGAACTGTACTCCAGCTTGGGTGACAGAGTGAGACTCTGTCAAAAAAAAAAAAGTAAATTGCTGCATAGGTGAGGCTTAATCTTACTGGCGCCATCACTGGTCCTGGGTTCTGTTATCTTCTGTCCCAGAAACTAGGTTTCCCCAGGAGGAGTCAGGCTTTAGGAATTTATGTCACCCTAGCCAAACTCACAAGGACTATTTGTAAACTAGAATGTTTGTTTTTTCTCACGTATGTATTGAACACCTACTGAGTGTGTGTTTCTGTCCTAATTTCTGGGGGAAGTCTCAAAAGGGGCTAAAGTCCCTTTAGAAGTTTGTGGGACAGATATGTAAATAAATAAGTTATATATAGTATGCTAAGTGTAGAATAGCCTTACATCCTGGTCTTCTGGAGACAGTCCTGGTTTATGCCTGTAGTCTCTGTATAACTATTAAGAATGCTCTCTTTCAATTTCAGAACTATCTAAAGCTACAGGAAGAGTTCTTTATGAATGTTCAGGGTACAGAAATGATAGGAAGGAGAATCAGCCCGCTTCCCCCAGGTAGACACCTGAGCTAAGTGGTGAAGGATGTTTGGGCAGCGGAAGCCTGGGAACTTGGGGTGGGCTGGGGAAAAGGTGTGTTCCAGGATTGTACAAAGCTCCCTCTGCAGGCAAAGGGAGAATGTTCCCGAAGCAGCAAGCAGTTGGTTCAAGCCAGGCACTGTTTCCCAAATTTTCCCTGTTGTAACAGTTCCTGAGGACACATAGTGAACACACAGATTTCCAGACCCTGCTGGCAATTTGAATTTTTTTTTTTTTTAAGAAGGCTGGTGGATGATTCTTGGGCATATTAAAGTTGACAACAACCAGTTCGCTACTGACTGTGGCTAGGAATACAAAGGGACGGGCATAGAGGGGAATGGGAACCGCAACATTAGAGCGCAAGTCACTGATCAGCCAGGCAGGGGTGACCTCAGGCAAGAAAGCCTTCAGAGGTAAAACCAGATGGGAGTTATTTACAGTAGATCATGAAAGATAGGGAGTGCGGGGAACTATGTCAGTCACCACGGGGGATGCAGAGGAATGAAAAGATGAGAGAACTACTCAGGAGAAAGAACAGGACGTAGCTTATGCCAGTTACTGATTTGCTGGGGTAATATTATTTCCCAGCAACAGAACACTGTCAAACCCAGGAGCCTGGGGGACTGTAGAACCTGAAGATTTACTGGGTGAGCATAAACTGCAAACTACAACAGCTGGATACGTGGTGTGATATATTTCACATGGACCTCCTGCCTAGTTTACTTCTTTATAGTCACTAGAACACTCAGGACAGTTTGTTTATCTCTGGGAAGAAGCCAGGATGAATTCAAAAGCATCCCGACACCCCACCCCTTTCTTTTCTCTAGACTTCGGGCTAACTCCTGCCCTTCCATTACGATAAAACTATCCTGCCAAGCCTTATCTTGTATTTTGCTCCTGTTTTTGTTATCACATGTGTAAGACAGTCACGATGAATATACATGCCAATTGCTTTCAGATAGTTAGTCTCTTGCAAGTTTCAACGTGCACATTTTGGAGCTGCTGTCTCTGTGGGAACCTGCAGGCACCTCACAGATGCACCACACTCGGAAATCACAGTAGCCCCAGAAACACCTTATCCAGGAAAGGAGATCATTAAACCTGGTGTTTGAGATAATCGATTCACTTGGAAGAAGGTGCACTGGTGGTTTTGAGAGGAACAATCCCTACATGAAATCCCTCCATGGGAAATGAACATCAGCTATTTCCCATTGCCTTCAAACCTAAAGATGTCACCAGGCCTCTTGGCTTGTTATTGAAGCAGCAAACGAAGTCAGAAACCAAAGACTTACAAGTTATGAAAAGAAAATCTCCAAAAGGAGAATGAGGTCAGGCACTGTGTCTCAGACCTGGAATCCTAGCACTTTGGGAGGCAGAGGCAGGAGGATCGCTTGAGGCCAAGAATTCAAGACCAGCGTGGGCAACATATCGAGACCCTGTCTGTATTTTAAATTAAATAAATAAATAAATAAGGAGACTGGGAAACCCATCCAGCTGTAATGTCACAGGATAATTTAGCACCCCTTCCCCAAGACAAGACGTGGGCACTTAGGAAGCCTCCCCCGAGTGCGGTTTGGGGGAGGAGGAGGGCACCTTAAATTCCAGTCCTGGGCCACTCTGGTGGCTTTGCCGAGGGATTTCCAAATCCCGGGAATGCCAGGGATGGAGATGAACAAGCTGAAATCTCCCACGCTGCCAGTGTTAAGGAGGGGGAAAACAGCAGTCCACAGCGGCCGTGAAGTTTTGTAGTTTTTTTGTTTTTTTTTTTTTGTAACAAGGGATTTAATTTGTGTGCGGTCCAATATCACCGTCGCCGTGAAGTTACAGTGGCAAGATGAAAACATTTTAAAAATTGCAAAAAGGAATAAGGAAAGAGGAAGAGCGTGGCGTGCCCCAACTCAGAAAACGGTCCTTCTCAGCTCCGGACGCCAGCCGAGCCGTGGGGTGCGCCCGGGACCCGGGACGCCGCCGAGAAGCCCCCGCCCGCACTCGGGGCGCGACCAGCGTGACGCCGCGGTGGGGGGATCCCGCAGGCGCGCCGCCGACCTCAAAGCCCCGGCGCCGCCGCCGCCCCTGCGCGCGCGCGAATAGTACGGTCCGAGGGGGCGGCTCCTGGGGCGCGGCTCTGGCGGCAGCTGCTGCGCGCCCCGCCGGCCCGGAGGCGGGAGTCCGCGAGCGCGGAGCGGGAGCCGCGGAGGCCGAGCCCCCGGGCGCCGCGGGCCGGGTACCTGAGGAGGCCCCAGGACGGGCGTCTTCCCGGCGAAGGGAGCCCGGCGCGGGGCCCGCCGCGGCCGCACCGTGTAGGGAGGAGGCCGAGAAGGACGCGGCGCCGGTCGCCGGCGGGAGGAAGCGCTCCACCAGGGCCCCCGACGGCGCTCGTTTAACCACATCCGCGCCTCCGCTGGAAACGTTTGCTGGCGCCTGTCACCGGTTCCCTCCATTTTGAAGAGAAAAAGGCTCTCCCCACCCCTTCCCCTGCCCCTAGGAGCTGGAGCTGGAGGAGCCGCGCTCATGGCGTTCAGCCCGTGGCAGATCCTGTCCCCCGTGCAGTGGGCGAAATGGACGTGGTCTGCGGTGCGCGGCGGGGCCGCCGGCGAGGATGAGGCCGGCGGGCCCGAGGGCGATCCGGAGGGAGGAGGACTCGCAAGCCGAGACCAAATCTTTGAGTTTCAGGCAAGTACACGGCGTCCCCGCCGAGATGCAGACGCGCTTGCCTCCATCCATCCGTGGCTCCCTCTGTGTGCGTGTGTGTGGTCGCCACCCGCAAAACCGTCCTCACGGCCGTGCCGCGTCCCCACCCGGAGCCAGGTCCCCGTGTGCGTCCGAAAGTTCAGGATCTTACGTCCTCCCGTGTTTTCTGGCCCCCATTTCGCTAGGAGCTTTCCGAACCCAACCTAGAATCTGCAGTCTCTCCGCATCCCCGCTGGCCTCGGTCACTTTTAAGCTTCGACCCCCAGCCCCGCCCCTTCACACAGGGGGCAGCGTCACTGATCTCACCCGGTGCAACTTAGGGCCTCCCTGTGGGGGAAGAAGTCACTCCCCGGCCCTTCCTGGGGCCCTACTGTGTACCCAAAATGCAGCCGCGGTGAAGAAGGTCGCGTGATGACAGGCCGCTGGCAGCTGCTGGGAAATGGTGGTCTCTGCCTGGCTGTCACCCGCGTGATTGCGGAAGGCAGGTGACAGCATTCTTAGCCTTGGGCCCAGGGAGTTTTAGACAGGTAGAGGCCTACGGAGCAAAAAGGAATGCCTTGCATCATCGGCCTAACTCGGGGGTGGGACCAGTATTAATTGTTAAAGCATCTGGGAAGGGGCTCTTGTGACAAAAGGAGTCTGTTGGAAAAGCGCATTTTTCAGGTGTCTGAGGGAAGGATGACCTCAAAAATAAATGGTGCTGGAGAAAAGCTCCAGGGAATGGAGGAGCTTTCAGAGAGACAGGATGCCAGCCTGAGAAACCCAAGAAGGGCACTGCTCAGAGACCTCAGCCACCTCCCGCGGGCCAGACCCTGCTGAGGACCGGTTGGTTGTGAAGTTAGACAAACATGCTGGACTTTTAGCCTTGGTGAATATGTAGATTTCAAAGGGTGTCGGAAATACCGTTGAAAGTGGTAATTCCTCATTTTTCCTCCTTGGCAGCTCGGATTCTGAAGGTAATTTTGAGACTCCTGAAGCTGAAACCCCGATCCGATCACCTCTCAAAGAGTCCTGTGATCCATCACTCGGATTGGTGGGATCTGGGACCAAAAGCCAAGGTAAAGAAAAACTTGCACTTTTCCTGCTTGTTTTGTTTTGAAAGTTTTGAAAGATGTCAGTGAAGGGAGGAAAAAAGTGTAAATTTAGGACCATTCAGAGGGTTTGGATTGTTTCTTTACCCAGAAAGAGCTGTTTTAAACCTCCTGGTTTATTTATTTTTAGGTGTGTGGTGATCAGGCTTTGTCCTCTGAGTAGAGTGTGTGCATTTGCAGTATGAGATTATCATTATCAAACATTGCTACTAGGCCTTTTTCCTCATCCACTAAAAAAAAATGTGTATGGTACTAAAGTAGGAAGATCATGTTTATATTTGGCTTCACAAATTCCTCAGGCTAAGTTGCTTTCTACTGGGGTGTGGCTGGAGACAAAAATTACAGGTAAGACTTGACTTAATGTTTGATAAGGAGGATTCTTAAGAGGCTGTTTCAGCATCACTAACCTCGCCCACTTCCATGCAGGAATGTGGTGAGCCCTTCAGTCTGCTTAAGAAAACCTGGCACATGGGTTCCCTCCCAGCCCCTCAAGAGCCTAGCCCTTCATCTGCAGGAGTTTTTGCCGTCTCACTTAATTAGTAGAAACCTTTTTTTGTCACACAGCCAGTTTGGAATAAAATTTCACCTGTCCCCCACAGAATTCATATGTTTACTCGCTAAACAGAGTGCACTGTGATTCAGCAGTGAAGTCCTGCTCTCATGGAGCTAACATGGAGGGAGAACCTGTTAAGGGTTAAGCGAAATGTCTATGTCAGCTCGTGTGAAGCACTGTGGAGAAAAATAAAGCAGGGGAAGAGGGAATAGGGAATATGGGGTGGGGATAGGGAAGGCCCGAAGAGGAGTTAGGAGGAGCTTTCATGATTAGGTGACTTGAACAGGACCCCGAAGGCAGATTGAGGGAGCAGGCCTTGGAGGTTCCTGAGGTAGGAACCTTTCCAGCAGAAGGAGTGGCATCTGCAAAGGTCTGACAGCACCAGCCTGCTGCAGGTGAGGCCCTAAGGTGGAGGGTTCATGGTACGGTTTGAGGACCAGCCCGGAGGTCACTGTGGACTGACTACTCAGAGAGCAGGAGAAGCTTAAGTCAGTGTGGTCAGAGGAGGTCCAGATGATGATGATGCTGCAGTGAGGATTTGGTTTTCTTTCTGAGGAAGGTGGAAAGCCACTGGAGGGTATATGAATTTCCAAGGACTGCTGTTAACAGTAGCTGAGTGGCTTACAACAACAGAAATTTATTCTCTCACAGTCCTGGATAACTGAAATTAGAACCAGAAGTCTGAATTCAAGGTGATAGCGGGGCCTTGCTCCCTCTGAAGGCTCCAGGAAGAGTCCCTGCTCACCTCTTCTGGCCTCTGCTGGGTGTCTGCAATCCTTAATGTTCTTTGACTTGTGGCAGCAGAACTCTGGCCTCTGCCTCATCACATGGCCATCTTCTCCCTGTGTGTCTGTGTTCCCACGCCCTTCCTGTAAGGACACCAGTTGTTGAAGTTAAGGCCCACCCTAATCCAGTTTGACCTCATCTTAACTTGATAACATTTTCAAAGATACTATTTCTAAATAAGGTCACATTCACAGATACTAGGAGTTGGGACTTGAACATATTGTTTTGAGAGACACAATTCAACCCATAACAGAGGGCTTTGAGCAGAGGAATTGTGCGTTGACATCTTTTGTAAAAGGCTCCCTGGCTGCTGTATGGAAAAGGGACTCTAGGATGGAGGTCCTTTTTATGTGGTTTCTGTGTTCCAGTATCTGACAGCACCCTGAAGCGGCAGAGCCAGCTTTCCGTTATCTAGCTACCTAAATTTTGCACCGAATGTGACTTTCTCCTCTCCCCCAGTACGTATTTTTATTGCTTAGCAACTTCTTCGTAGGTTGCCTAGGGAAGTCAAGTTACTGTGGGAATAGACTGGATGATGGAGCTGGAATTACTGGTAAAATGACATCAGCAAAAAGCTGATTTGGTTTTGCTTTAAATTGAGAGCTCCATGCTGTGCTTACCCCACTGAGAATTCAACAATGCCCTCAACTTGCCCTGGGTTTTATTTTGCCATTGTTTTAGGCAGGGATGACGTGGGAATAGGCAGGTTTATATACTGGAGAATTTGTGTGTGACATGTAGCTGTGTAGCACTCTCAGTGATGAAGATACCACTTGTTCCTTATAGCTTCCCTTTTCTTCTGTAAAGATTGGCAGATCAGACGGGAGGTTTTAAAGCTTGAAAGAACTATTTGGTGGCCTTCCCATCAAATTTAAATAAAGCTCCTAAGACACATGTTAAGGAACTGTTTGAAAGCCTTTTTGAATTGCTGTCAGCTTGGGCGGCCCTTCCTCATCGTTTTGTCAGCTGCTAGACTGATTCATCCTGCCAGATTCTTTGCCAGTTGAATAGAGGCCTGGATGACCTGGGTGGGCCCCCAAAGCCACAGAGACCCGATTGTTTGGTCCTTCCTGTACCAGTGACTCTCACACTCTATTTCATTCTCTCTGAAAGGAAAACTTTTAAATGTTTATGGCTCAGGAAAGCTCTGTGTGATAGTTCATGAATGCAGACTGTAATTGTGGGGGGTGGAGGAGTGTCCAGTCCAGGAAACAACCCTGCATATTATGAAGGTTTTCAGTTTAGGATCTTTAAACAATAGGATGACTGCTCATCAGCCTGGTCATACCCTGACTTCCAGTGTCCTTGTGTGCAATATCTAGAGCTAGTCCAGAGTACTGCTGATGACCTTGTAACACACAGACAGCAAGTGTGCAAAGACAGCCAGAGCACAGGTCTGATTGGGGGAATTCCAGTGGGCAGAAGGCCCTTCAGAGTCATTTCATATTGAAGTTTAATTTCTGGGACTGGATAAGTTTCCTTTCTTCCTAAATTATTGATTGTTTTGTTCCTCATAGTCTTTCATATTTCTGTGGTTCTAAGACATGGTTGGACAGCATTTATAAATTATATAAGACTTAATCATTCTGGAGGAAAGATTTATGAGGAGTTAGGCAGTCAAGAGTTAGAGCTGAAATATGCAAAGATTCTGGCTTCCTGGTATATAATGACCCTCAAATGTGTGGGCTATGTTTACCATACCCATGGCTCCCATGCTCACTTCCATATAATTATTTGAACTCAGGAAAACATCCAACACTATTTTGAAATGACTTTTCTTATATTGAAACTACTTTAAGAACTTGCATTATCTAAATTCTATAATGACTCTTCCTAAGAGTTGTATGCCAGGAGTTAAGTGGTGGATAAGGTTGTAGATTTTTTTTATTTTTGAATTCACATATATAAGCTGCTTTTAGGCTTACTGGTAAAATAAAACTCTAGTCAAAGAGATTTCCTGCAAATAACCAGACTGGCAGCTGTAAAGCTTGGGCTGGTCTATATTTGCTGTCTGTTTTCTCCCACAAAAGATGTTTAACATTGCTGCTATTGTATTGTTTTTTCTCTTTGCTGGGAAATATATTGGTGAAGAAACATCCCCTAGGAATGGACTTTTGAGGAGGTACAATCTCAAGTTCGTCCTCTGTTTTGTTTTTTGAGATGGGATCTCTGTCTAGACTGGAGTGCAGTGGCATGATCATAGCTCACTGCAGCTGCCAACTCCTAGGCTTAAGTGATCCTCCTGCCTCAGCCTCCTGAGTAGCTGGGACCATAGGCACACACTACCATGCCTGGCTAACTTTTTAATTTTTTGTAGAGACAGGGTCTCACCATGTTGCCTAGGCCGATGTCAAACTCTTGGCCTAAAGAGATTCTCCCTCCTTAGCCTCTGAAAGTCCTGGGATTACAGGTGTGAGCTACCATGCCTGGCTTTTGTGTGTGTGTGTTTTGTGGAGGACTTAGTGGCTGTGGCTTTGTGTAGCTGTTTTAGTCACAAAAATTGCAGTGGGTGCATTCTGCCCCTTGAGTTTCTCCTTCACCAACATAGCCCATCTTCCTCAAGCACACACACCTTTATCTACAGATTGTTACCTCTCTTTGAGAAAGAGAATCTTAATTGGTGCAGAAGCTCTCACATCACCCTTGGAACAACTTGTTATACCTTTCCAGTTTGATGTGTTAATTAAATGCCTAAGTATTTCAAAGACATACTGTAGTTCTCTGGAATTTTCCCCAGAATAGAAGGAAAGAGATAAATGGGATCTATACACAAATATTTATTGCCTCAGGCCTGTGGGGGGAATGCCAAGTTGTTTGTTGACACAGTTTTGGTAGTCTCGATCAGAATCAGCAAACTGGGCTCATAGGCCAAACCCTGCCTGCCCCATTTTTTTGCATGGCTCTCCAGCAGAAGAATGAGTTTTACATTTTTTGATGGTTTAATGGTGATGTGTGAAAACTATATGCAATTCAAATTTCAGGCCCCATGAAGTTTCATATATATATATTTGTAAAATTTGGTAGGTACTGGGTCTTGCTATGTTGCCCAGGCTTGTCTTGAACTCCAGGGCTCAAGTAAGTGATTCCCCTACCTCAGCCTCTCAAAATGCTGGGATTTCAGGTTTGAACCACCACTTTCATCCCCATAAATAAAGTTTTATTGGAATACAGCCATTCTCTTTCATTCAGGTGTTGTGTATGTCTGCTTTTGCTCTGCAATAGCTGAATTGAGTATCTGGAACAGAGACCAAATGTCGCCAAAAGGCTAACATATTTACTGTATTGTACAGAAAAAAATTGTCAACCTATGTCTGTACTTATGACAATTTCAGTAAAAATACAAAGTTTAAGTAATTTGGGATGATGACTTTAAAAACGTAGCAAGGTTATAGTTGCTGAACAAATGAACTGTGGGCACGGGGTACCATTAGTCTAGGCCTGCATGTTCAAGGAAGGCCCAGGGAGAGTCTGATGTAGCCTGGCTATTTGTCATCTTTGCAAAAGGGAAGTGATATAATTGGTCTGTTAACGAACTTGATTTTCAATTGACTCAAAGATCTAAGGAGGAATAAAAATTATTTAAAGCTGGGTGTGGTGGCTCATGCCTGTAATCCCAGCGCTTTGGGAGGCCGAAGTGGGTGGATCACCTGTGGTCAGGAGTTCAAGACCAGCCTGGCCAACATGGCGAAACCCTGTGTCTACTAAAAATGCAAAAATTAGCCAGGCATGGTGGCAGGCACCTGTAATCGCAGCTACTCAGGAGGCTGAGGCAGGAGAATTGCTTAAACCCGGGAGGCAGAGGTTGCAGTGAGCTGAGATGGCACCATTGTACTCCAGCCTGGGCAACAAGAGTGAAACTCCATCTCAAAAAAAAGAAAAATTATTTAAAAAGGAACTTAGGGAAGAATGGGGAGAATTTTGGAATCATTTAATAGAAGTACAAACACATAGACTTTTAACTTTTGCCCATTAAATTTTTTTTTAACATTTTATTTTGTTAAATTTTTTTGAAAAAAATAGTGGTAGGGTTTCACTATGTTGCCCAGGCTGATCTCAAACTCGTGGGCTCAAGTGAGCCTCCCACCTTGGCCTCCCAAAGTGTTGGGGTTACAGGCAGGAGCCAACCGCACTGAATCCATTAATGCCTTTAATGTAACTTCGGTTGTATGATGATTTGTAAGTTGACTGTGCACATCTCTTAAAAGGTTGGTATGGTGTATTTTTAGAATGTTTTGGAGAGAGAGGGAGTGTGTGTGTCTGAGAGAGAGTTACAGAAAACAGAACGGAAACCTTGTTAAAATCTGAGCTTTTGATGTTTTATTCTAAGGCTAAGGCTTTGGGTTATATGTTAAATCAAATACTATGTGAAAAATTTTCATTAGGTACACATTGAAGTGTTTCATTCAAGTCTACAGGTATATCCTCTTAGGGATTTAATTTAACAACCTTTCGCTGCCCCAGACAAGGGAATGCTTTATTGGAGTTTCCTAGAAATGACTAATTAGGACCCTTCATATTACCTAGTCTATCAGTCCAACCCGTGTGCTCCTTCAACAGCATCCCAGGCTAATGCTTTTAATTTAATTTTAATTTTTTAATGTTTTGCTATGATTGGCTCTTTCACAGTTTGATTTTTTTTTGTATTATATAATTTCATTTTAAGGTGTTTAAAGCTGGAAAATCTTGGCTGCATGATATAGTTACTTTTTTTTCATACATTTTTATCTCTGAAGTTAGAGATTCCAACCAACTAATAAATGGGATCAGAGTCATGTGGTTTTTTTTTTGTTGTTGCTCTATCAAAATGTAAACGTGCCACTAGGAAGCACCTCTGCTCCTATGTGGTGCCTTACCCAAGGGAATGTCTTCTTGGGGAAAAAAAAGTGTAGTTTTTCCAGCAGAAACTTGTGAGAGTGCAGAACCACAGAGGAACAACAGCGTCTGAATAAAAAACTCCAGGGCAGGGGAGCAAAGTCTGCCTGTGGAAAGATTTTAGTAACTGTCAAGTCACAATTTTTCTTTTAAGATGAGTGATAAAAGCAAAACCTGGCACTCCCCCATTTTGGGCTTACCCAAGCATTGAATAAAGCAGTATAACTTACTTTGGTACTTTCTGGTGGTAGAGACACTTTTTACCTGTGTATGTGTTTTGGGAGCGGGCAGTCCTTCTAAATGCTGCCATGTAATGTCCCACCTACAAAATGGATGTGATCTAAAACCATTTAAACATTTAAATAGCAGTTGTAGTATCTTTTTCAGGTGACCAGTTATACTGCCCAGAGGAAGTCTTGGGGGCTGTAAACCATTTTGTCACAATCTCCTAAATCCAGAGTAGTGATGGGAGATCATAGTTTATCCACCCAAAATAGTCTTCTCAGTGGAGATTTGATAACTAAACGTTGCTAAATTGCTTGGTGACTATTAAAGCTGGGCTTAGAAAGGCTTTGCTGCTTGTCAGTTCAGGATCTCACCATTACCTTTCCATGTACATGACCTAATTTTATGAGTTCACACAAACATGATCACATCCCCCAGGGTTTAGACTGATGGTGGCCAAACTCACAAGGGAATAATAATAATGGCATGGAGTATTTTATTAATTCACAAATGAAGAATGTATCTTGACATTTCTGCTTGGCAGATGCAGATACGGTCTTAGCCAGTGAAGGTACCCTCTTTTTGTATCATTGCTGGAAATAAGACAATAAGTGATGGATTTATAGCTTTCCTATTACAAGATTCCCACCTGGCAGACCACCAGCTCTTTCAGCCATATTTATTTATTGGATGTGTTGGAAGCAAGTAATCTTTGTTTGCAACATCTTATTGGATTTTTATAACCATGAATCTGTGAATCATGGTTATGAATCACAAGTTATTTCCATTTCATAGATTGGGAAATTGAGGACAGAGCCTTTACTGCTAGTAGTGGACTTGGGTTTTGAATTCAGCTTTTAAGATTGTAGATTGGGAGCTCTTTAGAATATATTATACAGCTTTTCTCTCCAGGGAATTTGTGAATCCTCTCTCTTGTTCACTAAAGAGAAGACATATCAAGAGGAAATACAGATTCTTAAAATGTTGCCAGAGCAGGGTGTGTGATGGGGGAAAGCATCTTCTTAAGTATCCTGTTAAGTGATAGTAGTTTTAAAAAATCAGGAAATACATCTTCCACATGTGTGAACTTGGCACATATTATTCTGAAATATGAAATGTATTTTAGGAAGTTGAAACATCAGAAGTTAGGAAGCTTGCAGCATGATTTAGTTATAGATTAATGGTTAAGCAAAAATCATCACTGGATAAGTAGTGCAGTGGGATTGAAAACGTTTTGCCTCCTCAATGCCTAGCTTCAGCTCATCAGTGAAAAATAAAGAAGGAGTGGACAAATTCAGTGCCAGCCTTTCCATTCAGTCTCCACCTGAGTCATGCATGGGTGAGAAGAGGCAGGTGTGTGGAGGTGTGTGCAGCTGCCTGGGACTCTGTGCCTATTTTATGGTAGATAAAAGAGTTTTTAAGAGGCCTTTATTGGTGACCTCTGGCTACATAACAGATTACTCCAAAACTGAAAACAACGAACATCTCATATAGTCTTTGTAGTTGGGAAATTTGGGAGCTGGGTGGTGTGGCTCAGGTCACTTGTGAGAATGCTGTCAAGATGTCTGCTGGGACTGCAGTTGTTTAAAGACTTGACTGAGGCTGGAAGATCCTCTCCTAAGGCAACTCACTGATTCGCCTGGGCTGTGAGTGCTGGCTGTTGGTGGGGAGGCTGCAGTCCTCACCATGTGGACTACTGCTAGGTTGCTTGAGTGTCCTCACAGCATGGCAGCTGACGGCCCTGGGGTGAGTGATCCAAGAGCAAACAAGATGGAAGCTGTGGTGTCTTCTGTGACTTAGCCTCAAAAGTCACAGTCATTTCCACAGTATCCTTTTGGTTATACAGGTCAGCCCAAGAGCATGTGTACCAGGAGGTGAGACTTACTAGGACTATCTCCCGGAGGCTGGCTACCACAAGGCCCTTTTCTACTTTTTGAAAAACTTGCATGAAAGGATAAACAAGGATATACATTCTTAGATGGCAAAGCTTTTCCCATTGCTTTCTTCCTTTGGAGTCTCTTCCCTGCCCTCCCAACCCCATTCCTTCCTGCTGCCCTCCTCCTTTGGGAACAGAATTGGCCAAGAAATGCTATAGCCACCTATTGGTTTGTGGTCCTGCCATCAATGTGTCTCGTGCATCCAGCATGCTGGCTGCGGTTGCTCTGTCTGGAGGCCCCTCTCTTGCTGAACATTCCTCCCTCTTCTTCCTTATCCAGCATCAGCTTCTCAGCTCCGTGTGGGTGGTTGCTACTTTGTGAGAGAGGCAGTTGGTATTTTGAATTTTCCAGTAATTATTTCTGAAGAGATGCACATGATGGTTGTTTGGCAGCAACAGATTGAAGTTACACAATCCCAGATCTCTGCACAGGAGCCCCATCTGTTAGCACGTGCTCTTTCCCCCCTTTGCTTTTCCTGCCAGAATAGCTTGGAGATGGAGGAGAAGTTTTGTGGGGTGGGCCTTCTATGATTTCTGTCTGTGGAAGGGGATTTCTACTCTGTTTAAAATATAACCTCAAACAAATCCAGATGGTTCCAGAACCCATGGGCATCTCATGAGTGAGAAGAGAAGACACATTCTTTGCTGGACTTGGCTTCTCTGGAGGAGGCTTTGGCTTCCTGGTGGGTGGACACTTCCTCATAAGTGAGTCCCATCCTCTTACCTTATAATCTTGGCCTTCAGAGATACAGTTTGGGTCTCTTTTTATTTTTCTTCTACTTCTTCTTCTTCCCCTGAGAGACAGAGAGAGAGAGAGAGAGAGAGAGAGAGAGAGAGGATATTGCTCTGTTGCCCAGTCTGGAGTGCAGTGGTGCAATCATAGCTCACTGCAACCTCAACTCCCAAGCTCAAGTGATCCTCCTGACTCAGCCTCCCGAGTAGCTGGGACTATAGGCATGTACCACTACATCTAGCTTGTATCTCTTTTTAAATAAAATAGCATAAAGCACTGTTTTGGGAAGTTGAAGTGCTTTCTTCATCCTTACTACAAGCTTTTTTCAGTTTAGCAAGTGGTTTTCCAGATTATTCTTTACCTGTAGAATCTTAGGTTTTAGGGGTAGCCTCTCTCAGGAGTTAGAAGCTTATCTCAGGAGAACAAAAGTGCAGTTGGTGCCCTGTCTCTTACAAAAAGCAGTGACATTTGCCCTCCCTTAGCTTCTGGGTAATATTTTTGTTTGGTGTTTTTTTGAAGGTTAGGAAGGAAGGGGTTTAAACAGGTAATTTGTTGTCTGGGTTCTATCAGAGGCTGTGTGTGTGTGTGTGTGTGTGTGTGTGTTTCTGCTTTGGTTGGTGAGACTTTTTTGAGACAAGTCTTGCTCTGTCACTCAGGCTGAAGTGCAGTGGCGCAATCTCGGCTCTCTGCAACCTCTGCCTCCCAGATTCGAGCAATTCTCCTGCCTCAGCCTCCCAAGTAGCTGAAACTACAAGCACATATCACCATGCCCAGCTAATTTTTTGTATTTTTAGTAGAGATGCGATTTCACTGTGTTAGCCAGATGGTCTTGATCTCTTGACCTTGTGATCCGCCTGCCTCTGCCTCGCAAAGTGCTGGGATTACAGGCGTGAGCCACCATGCCCGGCCAAGACATCTTAAAACTGTGATGTACCTAAGAGGATGATCTGCGTTGATTCACCCACCCCTCTCCCATGCTTCTGGGGAGCCTGGGCCCCAGTGGTTGTCGGGGAAATGTGAGCCATGCAGCCCATACCCTTAGATTCTACTCTGCATTCCTGGAAAAGGACCTACTGTATGGTTGTTCCAACCCTGGACAGGAAACTGTGTCTACTTCTCCATTTTAAGGCTGATGACTAAGTGGCTGAGAATGTACACATATAAAATACACTTCAACATTGGAGGAATCAGAGGGACTGGGAACCCAAAGACATGAAACTGGGGGGAAAAAAAAAACTCTCAAATTTTGGACTCTTTCATAAATGCTAATCTATACCTGATTAACAGTCTCCTCAGGGCAGACCACTTGAGCAGAAAGGGTTGGTGCCAGAATCATGCTTGTTTCCCCTCCTGAAGCTCTTGATTCAGCTTGGGGGAAGAGGGCTGGGAGGGTAAGACCAAGGCACAGAAAGGAGGACTGGGGCTTTCAGGACAAAGGGCCAAGAGAAGAGCTATGCCAAGCTGTCCCCCAGCTGTTAGCATAGAGCTGAGCTGCAGCATCACTGAACAACAATTAGATAGGCTTTGTCGGTATGCAGCAGATCATCAGGCAAGGAGGGGTCCTTCGTGTATCAGATGCTTGCCCTACAGTGAGCACTGGTTGAGCATCAACTCTGGTTTGGGCACTCAGTTTCTGCTTCCAGGGATACAAAAAGTAAGGCCCCTGTGGGGCTTCGACTCTGGAGGGAGCTAGCCCTGTCCTGTTTCCCAGACCTCTTGGCTTCCTTGGCTTCCCAAGAAGTTTTAGCAGTAAAAGATAGGGAATTTGTGAGGGAGGAAATTCTCCACAAATCTGGAAGTCAAATGTTAAAAGGAAAAAGTCAAATGTTAAAAATTAGAATTCAAAAAATCCCCCTGCCCACAAAGTGAAAAAAGCCTTTTGGGCTTGATAATTATCATAACTCTAGGATGTTTCATATACCATAGTTGGCTATATCTGTTGTGGAAGAGAGAGGTGATGTCATTTTTTCACCTCTTTCCGTAAATAGAATTTATGTAGCACATGTGGGCTTCCTCAAGAGAAATGTAAAACCCTAAATTGATCGGATGGTGAGACCTACCACCTCTCTCAAGCATGTGTCTCTCCAAGTGACACACATAAGAGACTATTTAAAGCATGTACTGTGGCTCTGTGTGCTGGCTCACTTCTGTAATCCCAGCACTTTGGGAAGCCAAGGCGGGAGGATTGCTTGAGACCAGCCTGAGCAACAAAATGAGATCCTGAAATGTACCAAAAAAAAAAAAAAATGAGGGCATGGTGGCATGTGCCTTTAGTCCCAGCTGCTCAGGAGGCTAAGGTGGGAGGATCACTTGAGCCTGGGAAATTGAGGCTGCAGTAAGCCATAATCACCCCACTAATTGCCCCACTGTACTTCATCCTGGACAATAGAGCAAGACTTTATCTCAAAGAAAAAAAAAAGACATGTTAATCTGTATGGTATAGTTGAACAGTTTATTAGAAATTACAGGACACTCCTCCTGCTCCATTTCCCTTGGGCCTAAGCCTCCATGTTCTTTCTTAAAAAATAGTTTCATCCCAGCACTTTGGGAGGCGGAGGCGGGTGGATCACGAGGTCAAGAGATCGAGACCATCGTGGCCAACATGGTGAAATCCCGTCTCTACTAAAAATACAAAAAAAAAAAAAATTAGCTGGGCGTGGTGGTGCGCGCCTGTAGTCCCAGCTACTCAGGAGGCTGAGGCAGGAGAATTGCTTGAACCCGGGAGACAGAGGTTGCAGTGAGCCGAGGTTGTGCCACTGCACTCCAGCCTGGTGCCTGGTGATGGAGTGAGACCCTGTCTCCAAAAAAAAAATTTCATTGAGATATAGTTTATCTGCCATACAATTTACCATTTAAAAGCTGTACAATTGTTTTTAACTTACCAACAGAGTTGTACAACTATCACCTCAATCTAATTGTTAGAACGTTTTATCACCCCCAGAGGAAATCCTATACCCATTAGCAGTCACACTCCATTCCTCTTCCTTCCCACCTCCCAGTCCTAGGCAACTGATGATCTAGTTTGTGTCTCGATAGATTTGTTTATCTAGACATTTCATGTAAGTGGAATAGGAGAATATGTAGTCTTATACGACTGAATCAGTTCACTAACCATAATGTTTTCAAGGTTCAGCTATGTTGTAGCAACTATGAGGACTTTATTCCTTTTTTATTGCTGAACAATACTCCATTTTATTGATATACGATATTTTATTTACCTGTTTATCAGTTGACGGACATTTGGATTATTTCCACTTTCGGCTATGATGAATAATGCTGCTATGAACATTCACATTCAGGGATATTTGTTTTCATTTCTTGGGTATATACCTAGGAGTAGAATTGCTAGGTCAAATGGTAACCTTATGTCAGATATTTTCAGGAACTGCCAAACTTTTTCAAAATGGCTGCACCATTTTACATTCCTGCCAGTAGTATTTGAGGGTTTCAATTTCTCCACATCCTCTCCAACACTTCTTAATGTCTGTTTAGTTGTGAAGTAGTTTTGATTTGCATTTGGTTTTCATTTGCGTTTCCCTAATGGCTAATGATATTGAGCATCTTTTCATGTAGCTATTGAGTATTTGTATATATTGGGTTTTTTTTGTTTTTGTTTTTGTTCTTTTTTTGAGTTGGAGTCTTGCTCTGTTGCCCAGGCTAGCATGCAGTGGCGTGATCTCGGCTCTGCAACCTGCACTTTCGGGTTCAAGCAATTCTCCTGCAGCAACCTCCTGAGTAGCTGGGATTACAGGTGCATACTACCATGCCTGGCTAATTTTTTTGTATTTTTTTAGTAGAGATGGGGTTTCACCATGTTGGCCAGGCTGATCTTGAACTCCTGATCTTGTGATCTGCCTGCCTTAGCCTCCCAAAGTGTCGAGACCACAGACGTGAGCTACCACATCCAGCCTGTATATATTCTTTAGAGAAATGTCTCTTCAGATTATTTCTCCACTTTTTAATTAGGTTATTTATCTTTTTTTTTTAGTCACTAAGTTATATATTCTAGGTGCAAATTCCTGATTAGATATGTGACTAAATATTTTCTCCCATTGTCTTTTCTCTCTCTCTCTTTTTTTTTTTTGAGACAGAGTCTTGCTCTGTTTCCAGGCTGGAGTGCAGTGGTTCAGTCTCGGCTCACTGCAACCTCTGCCTCCTGGTTCAAGCAATGCTCTTGCCTCAGCCTCCCGAGTAGCTGGGACTATAGGTGTGTGCTGCCATGCCCAGCTAATTTTTTGTATCTTTTTTTTTTTTTTAGTAGAGATGGGATTTCATCATGTTGGCCAGGATGTCATTTCTTGATATCATTTGAAGTGCAAAAGTTTTTAATTTTGGTAACATGCAGTTTACTTGTTTTGTCTCTCATGCCTTTAATGTCATGTCTAAGAAGATTTTGCCTAACCCACAATCACGAAGATTTACTCCTCTGTTTTAACAGTTTTATAGTTTGAGCTCTTGCATTTAGATCTGTGATCCATTTTGAGTTAGTTTTTGCATGTGGTGTAAGGGAGTAGTCCAGCTTCATTCTTTTGCATGTGGATATCCAGTTGTCCCAGCACCATTTGTCAAAAAGATTATTCTTTTCCCCATTCAATTAACTTTGCACCCTTGTGAAAAATCAGTTGGCCATAGGTACAAGGATTTATTTCTGAACTCTCAATATTGTTTCTCTGATCTGTATGTCTCTTGTTATGCTGGGTTGATTACTATAGCTTTGTAGTAAATTTTGAAATCAAGAAGTATGAGGCCTCCAAATTTGACCATTTTTTCAAGATTGTTTTAGCTATTCTGAGTCCATTGCATTTCTATATGAATTTTAGAATCAGTTTGTTAATTTTGCAAAGAAGGCAGCTGAGATTTTGGTATCGATTATGTTTAATCTGTAAAAAAATTTGGAAAGTATTGCCATCTTAACATTAAAGCTTCCAATCCATGAACATGGGATATCTTCCATTTATTTAAGTCTTCTTTAATTGCTTCAAACAATGTTTTGTTGTTGTTTTGTTGTTTGTTTGTTTGCTTTTTGAGATGGAGTCTCCCTCTTCACCCGGACTGGAGTGCAATGGTGTGATCTCTGCTCACTGCAACCTCTGCCTCCTGGGTTCAAGCGATTCTCCTGCCTCAGCCTCCAGAGTAGCTGGGACTGCAGGTGCACACTACCATGTCTGGCTAATTTTTTGTATTTTTTTAGTAGAGACAGGGTTTCACCATGTTAGGATGGTCTCAATCTTTTGACCTCGTAATCCACCTGCCTTGGCCTCCCAAAGTGGTACCCAGCCAAAACAATATTTTTGTTGTTGTTGTTTGTTTGTTTTTTGAGACATGGTCTTGCTCTGTTGCCCAACCTGAATTGCAGTGGTGTGATCATGGCTCACTGCAGCCTCAACCTCCCAGGCTTAGGCAATCCTCCTGCCTCAGCCTCCCTAGTATCTGGAACCACAGACATGTGCCACCATATCCAGGTGATTTTTAAATTATTTGTAGAGAGAGGATCTATGTAGCCCAGGCTGGTTTCAAACTCCTGAGCTTAAGTGATCCTCCTGTCTGCTACTCCCAAAGTGCCAGGATTACAGGCGTGAGCCACTGCTCCTGGCCCTGTAGTTTTTATAGTATAAGTTGTCTCAGTCTGTTTTGCATTGCTGTAAAGCAGGGGTCCCCAACCCCTGGGCCTATTAGGAATGGGCCACACAGCAGAAGGTGAGCATCGGGGTGAGTGAGCATTACTCCCTGAGCTCCGCCTCCTGTCAGATCAGTGGTGGCATTAGAGTGGGGAACCCTGTTGTGAAGGGCACATGCCAGGGGTCTAGGTTTGCACTCCTTATGTGAATCTAATCCCTGATGATCTGAACTGGAACAGTTTCATCCCAAAACCATATCCCCAACTCCCATCTCCCTGATCCATGGAAAAATTATCTTCCATGAAACAAGTCCCCGGTGCCAAAAAGGTTGGAGACTGCTGCTGTAAAGGAATATCTGAGGCTGGGTAATTTATAAAGAAAAGAGGTTTATTTGGCTCACAGTTCTACAGGCTGTAGAAGAAACATGGCACAGGCATCTGTTTCTGGTGAGGGCATCAGGGAGCTTCCAGTTCTGGCAGAAGGCAAAAGGTGTGTCTCATGGCGAGAGAGGAGAAGGAGAAAGAAAGAGAAAAGGAGGCACTGGGCTCTTTAATAATCAGACCTGGGGAGAACTAATAGAATGAGAACTCACTCATTACCTTCAGGACAAGAACAAGCCATTCATGAGGGATCCACCCCATGACCCAGACACCTCCCACTAGGCCTTACCTACAACACTGGGAATCAAATTTTAACATGAGATTTGAAGGGATCAAATATCCAAACTATATCAATGTCTTATATTTATTTTGTTAAATTATTTCCTAAATATTTTATTTTTTGATGCTGTCATAAATGGAATTGTTTTCTTAAAATTTTTTTTTGGGCATTTTCATTGCAAGTGTATAGAAATACAATTGATTTTTACACATCGATCTTACATCCTACAGCCTTGTTGGTTTCATTTAGTTTTTTGGTGGATTCCTTAGGACTTTCTATCTACAAGATTATGTCATCTGCAAATGGAGATAGTTTTACTTCCTTTCCAATAGGGATGCCTTTTATTTCTTTTCTTGCCAATTACCTTGGTTAGAACTTATAGAACAATTTTGAGGAGAAGTCACAGGAGCTGACATTTTTGTCTTATTTTTGACATTAGAGTGAGAGCATTCAGTCTTCTATTAAATGTGACATCAGCTGTGGGTTTTTCGTAAATGCCCTTTATTAAATTGAGGAAGTTCCCTTCTAGTCCTAGTTTGCTTAGTGTTTTTATCATAAAAGGGTGTTGGATTTTGTCAAATGCTTTTTCTATGTATATTGACATCATGTGTGTTTTGTCCTCTGTTCTGTTGATTGTTGTATATTACATTAATTGATTTTCAGATACTAAAGCAACCTTGCATTCCTGGGATAAATCCTGCTTGTTTATGGTGTGTAATCCTTTTTATGTGTTGCTGGATTTCGTTTACTAGTATTTTGTTCAGGATTTTTTTCATCTGTATTCAGTAGGAGATATTGGTCTGTAGTTTTTCCCCTTGTGATGCCTTTGTTTGGCTTTGGTACCAGAGTAATATTGGCGTGATGGAATGAGTTGGAAAATGCTTCTTCCCCTCAGTATGTTTTTGGAAGAGTTTACGAACAATTGGTATTAATTCTTTAAATATTTGGTAGAATTCACCAGTATGGTCCAGGTCTTTTCTTTGGGGGAAGTTTTAAACTTACCAGCTTAATCTCTCTGCCTATTTTAGATCCATTCCCATTTTCTGTTTCCTCTTGAGTTGGTTTCATTAGGTTGTGTCTTTCTTGGCATTTATCTATTTTATTGAAATTGCCTAATTTGTTAGCTTACAGTTACTCATAGTATCTTTTCTTATTTTTTAATGGAATTAATAAGTTCTACTCTGCCTTTTTCCCAGGGTTGATTTGAGGATCAAGTTAGGTAATGTTTATAGAAGTGCTTTGAAGGCTGTATGAGTATTTTATTTGTTCTAAATTTTTAATTTAGAAAACATAATTGTTCTAGAACCAATTTTAGTTATTAAATTCCTTTGCATTTTTCACACTCAGTGTCAAGAGTAGCCCAGAGTTTACCACTGTTGCAATTTTTTATTTTTCAGATGGAGCCTCACTCTTTTGCCCAGACTGCAGTGCAGTGACACTATCACAGCTTACTATAGCCTCAAACCTCCTAGGCTCAAGTGATCCTCCTGCCTTAGCCTCCTGAATAGCTGGGACTGTAGGCAGATACCACGGCACTCAGTTAATTTTTAATTTTTTTGTAGAATCAGGGTCTTCCTATGTTGATCAGGCTGGTCTCAAACTCCTCGGCCCAAGTGATCTCCCCCACCTTGGCCTCCCAACTGTCTACAGTTTATGAAGTTTAACATTTGTGATTTGCTCCTCTTTGTGAGTTGCACTTGAGGGGGAGAGATTATTACTAAGATTGAGTTGAAAGGGCAATTAAAGTGATATTGGGACCTATCTGCCTATTTCTTGAGGGGTAGCAGAATATAGATCCTATACTATCAGGGTCAAAAGGCATCAGTACCCCATCAGGAAGTCATCTTTGGGCTCTGACCCATTTGTTCCTGGCTAGCACTGAGAGCAGCTGTTTCCTTTCTTCTCTGAGGAATCACTGAGCATGGATTCTTTGGCTTCCTAACCTCTCATAGCCCGTACCTTAGATGCATTATATTCATTCCCACCTCTTCCCAGCTTGCTTCTAAGTCAGTAATAAAGATGCTTTAAAAATACAAATCAGCTGGCTTTCAAAAGTAAAGCATCATTTTTTCTAGAGGTTTCTTCTTTTGCTGAATATGAAAACAAATTTAAAAAGGAAATAACTAATTGAGAAAGGGAAGCTGGTGGCACAGGAAATGAATCTTTTAAAAGCAGAAGTCCAAGCACAGGGTTTTCTGTGCAAACGTGTTGTGGGCCTTGAGGTGATAGTCCTGTGAGGTGGTGGTAGGGCTTTCCTCCTGACTCAGTACTCAGCTAGTCTCAAGGGACCTTGGGTGTGGCTTTTGCCTCCTTAACCAGATGCTGAATAGGCCCCTTCCACTTATTTTGGGACTCAGTTGTGCCTGTGCCTAGCACACAGTATGCTGCTGCTGGTAAGGACCTGTGTTCAGTTGATTGGCTAGATGGTGATCTGTGAAGATATTCTGTGGTTCCAGTTTAGGGCTTCAGGTCCTGACAAAGCTACCAGTTTAAATGAATTGCAGAGTGCCGACGTTGAACATCTGGTTTGGATCTTTATTAGAATTTCTTAATACTGTGGTTTACAGTCAATTGCTTTTATATGTTTGTAAAATTTCACCATTAGTGCTGAACCTTCCAAATTTATGGCATCCTTTGCATGTCTTTTGTGTGGCCCTCCGTGGCAGAGATGCACACTTGGGGCTTGAATTCAGAAATCTAGGCCACTGTGTTGGTAACCAGGGTGTCTATTCGTTTGTTGTCAGAGGCTTACTTAATATGAGACATATTGCAACCTGGGCAGTTGTGTGAAGCTGTGAGGTCACCTCCACTAATGAGAACAGAGTAGAGCAGCTAGGGGATAATTTCATCTGTTTGAGATACCTGGTCCCAATGTAGTCGTGTGGGTTCCCTGTCTGACTTCTGGGTGGTACTTAGAAGCATGGCCCCAGGGGTTTGTTCTAGAGACAAGTCGTCTGCTTCCATTCTGGCTCTGTGCTTGCCCTCAGTGATGTGACAGCACAGAGCACTGTCCTTGACTCCATCATGCCATCAGCAGGAACCCTGGAGCCCTTCTTCCTTGGTTTATGGTCCACTTGGGTTCTCTTAGGTTCATCCTTATGAATGAACAGAAATTAGATGAACGAAGATAGCTTTAGAATTAATTGGGGCGCTCTCAAGCATGATTGAGTCATGGCCTGTGTGTGTGTGTGTGTGTGTGTGTGTGTGTGTGTGTGTGTGTGTGACAGAATAAATTCCTCCCCCTCTGTCTTGGGAGGAGGAGGAGGGATGGGCTGGCTAGGTTGAGGATGGGAGTCCTGTGGTGAAATGGAGGCAGAGGATAAATGGGTAGAAGGGGACTTGGTTTTGGGTAAGAAGAGATTTTTGTGCTTACTAAGGATTCTAGGCCTGTATTCTTGCTGCTCAATAGACTGTGTTTATGTATCAATGGCTAACCTGTAGCTTGTGGAATATGCGATGTCTTTTCTGTATCAGTTCTCTGATTCTCCAGCCCTAACTGGGTTTTCAACAAGTCAGTTCTATTCTGATACTTACTTCCTGGAGTTAGCCTCAGACTCCAGAGGTTTCAGAGCTCAATCTCACAAAACTGCTCTCACTTCAGATGCCAAGTAGAAGTCCCAGATCTCAGTCACTTGCACTTCTGTCTAACTTGGCTACAAATTTTGGGGTTTTCATACCCTCACCCAGGTTTGATCATTCATTGGAATGATTCCAAGAGCTCAGGAAAATGGGACTGTTTACTGATTTATTATAAAGGATACAACTCAGACACATGGAAGAGGTAGGTGTAAGGAGGGGTGTGTAGCTTCCACGCCCTCTCTGGGAACGCTACCCTCCATGCACATCTAAGTGTTTGCCAGCCCAGAAGCTCTCTGAAGCTCATAGTTCAAGAGTTTTTATAACTTGGTCTCCAGCCCCCTTCCCCTCCCCAGAGATGGGGGGTGGGGAGGGTTGAAAATTCCCGTCTTCTAATCATGTGTTTGGTCTTTCTGGTGGCCAGCCCCCATCCTGAAGCCACTTGGATGTGAGATATTGTTTATGTGTTTTGAGGTCAGAAAGAGCCTCTGTGTGTGTGTGAGAATACAGAAGACTTGTTCAAATTTTGGCAGCTTTCTCAATTATCATATCAAATGTTTAGAAATCCATAAAAAGGGCTATCTGTCTAAAGGAGAGGAAGGGATGCACAGATATAAAAGGAGTGGGCAGATATAAAATATTTTGTGATAATATTTCCCTCTTCTAAGACTTTCAAGTTTTTTCATAGATTTGAATTTTAACCTAGTATATTTTCAGCATACCAGAGTGCAAACTAGAATGTTAAACTGTTTCCCTCAATCTGTAAAATTTTGCATTCCATGTCTTTAGAGAGTGAGGGAAGAACTCTTTTCTACTGAGGAAAATCATCTACTGTTTAAGAGCGTCCGTGGGCAATTCACACAACCTTTTAGATTTAGGGAAGGCTGACTGTTGAAAGGAAGAGTTTCATTAAGAGCAACATATGGGCCAGAAGTGGAAATTTTGGTTTATTTTTGGATTTCCTCTGTGTTTGCTTTTAATTCATCTACTGATCTAATCTCTGTCTGAATTCACCAAGCCGCCAGGCAATGCTGTGCTTGTCAGAATCAAACTCATTAAACTCATTCTAGAGAGAGAGCCTTTCAGTGCCCTGGAAGGGAAGAAGGTTTTTAGGAAACACAGGATTTCTGTAAAAATGGAAAGGCGCATAAAGGTAGGTTGGTTACGTAACAGTGCTTTCAGATGAAAAGCAAGGCCTGACATTTGTGGCCCAAACTCTTCATTATGGGAGACTGGGACCCGGAGCCTACTGAGAATCTGGGTATATGACTTCTTACTAAAGTTACTTGTGGTGTGATACCTGAAGTTTAGATTCTTTCCTTTTTCTTTCTTTTCATTTCCCAGGGACTTGCTCTGTTGTCTAGGCTGGAGTGCAGTAATGTGATCATAGATCACTGCAGCCTCTAACTCCTGTACTCAAGTGGTCCTCCCAGCTCAGCCTCCTGAATAGCTGGGACTACAGGCGTGTGCCACTATGTCTGGCTAATTTACTTTTATTTTTTGTAGAGATAGGGTTTCACTATGTTGCACAGGTTGGTCTTGAACTCCTGGGCTCAAGCAGTCGCCTTCCTCGGCCTCCCAAAGTGTTGGGATTACAGGTGTGAGCTGCTAGGCCTGGCCTTGTGTTTTAGGGCAGCACTGGGTCAGCTGGTACTGGGACTCTTGCTGATTGATAGTGTAAATGCAAATAGAATCTTACCCAAACACACCTTTTCAAGTTATGTGGTATGTTTTTCTCTTGTTTTCCATTCTCAGGGCTCCCCCCAAACTGGTTTAAGTAAATGAGCAATCCTCTCCCACCCACTGCCTCTGCCTGTTCGGACCTTCTCTTGGTGATTGAGGATGCCAGACCCAGGTGTGGTCTGCAGTGACTGGGTGTAGGGCTGGACAAATTTATTTATTTGGCACCTGCCCTGAGCTGGCCAAGAAGTTACTGGGCAGAGGTGTCTTCCGTGGAGTTCCTTCAGCCCTCTGCTCAGCCTGGGGACTGGAGTGGGGTGGTGTTCCTTGTCCATTCCACCATGGCAGAGTCATGTGTTTTATTATGTAACAGATAAGCCTCTCTATCACTCATGCAAACTTCGCATAAATCCTTTGATTCTCAGCTGCTTGACTGATGTAGGAACACAAGTACCAGTGAGAGGAGCGTGTAGGGGTGAAGCCATCTCACAGTATTACCCTTCCTAGGTATAGAGTGAGGAGATGACACAGCTGTTGACCCTCCTTAATCTGCAGAGTGTTTGGTGCCCAAGGACAGTTGCTGGGGCAAGGCTGGACCTAGAGCTTTTGTCTTGTGCTGAGATGTGCTCCTTTTTTTCCCCCTCCTCCTTCCCCATCCCTTGGGCGGCTTCACTACCATTGCTGATTGGTGCACACCCCCTTTTGAGAATCTCAGGTTCTCAGCTTGGTAAAAGCAGCTGGTGGAGATGATGGAGAGAGGAGGAAGGACCTAAAAGGAGCAGTTACATGTGGAGGAAGGAGGGGAAGGCTCTGTCCTTGTCTTAAGGAGATTAGGGCAGAAATAGAAAGCTAGGAGAGAGTTTAGCAAAAGGTTATTCTCATAGACTCCTTTCTTTGGGGGTTGTGGGATTGATGGTGAAAGGAGTCTTGTAACAGAGAAGGAAAAAAACCCCAAGAGGTGGATGAGTGTGGGACTTATTAGAAGGAGAGGAAAAGGGCTTCTCAGCTCCTGACAACTGACTGTTGGTAGCGCTTTACTTCCCTTCCCTTTAATCATTAGATTATCTGGAAGCTGTAGGGAAAGAACACATAGCCCTGGATATTCCAGTCATGGGATCCTGTGAAGGAGAATGGTAGTAAATGTTTGGGAGTCCATGACAAGAAGAGTGGAAGAGAAATTATGTAACTGTAAAAAAACTTTTAAAAACTAGGATCAGCTTCCAACACTACATACAAAAGCAGAACTTCTATTCCCACTGCCCAGATAAAGGACTATCAAGATTTTGCCATACTTGCTTCCCCCATCCTCTTTGTTTTTTTTCTTTTTGTTACTTAGATATTTTTAAAAGCAAATTTTAGATATCATGTCATGATACCACATATGATCATGTCATTACGCCTATGATGTTATTATCAATAATATACTCTTAATTTAAAAAGATATTTAAAATTTAGGTTTTATCTTAGTTTTGTTTTTTTTTTTTTTTTGTGGTAAACTTGTTTTTTAAATAAACTTTTGGCTGAGTGCAGTGGCTCACACCTGTAATCTTAGCATTTTGGGAGGTCAAGGCAGAAAGATCAGTTGAGGCCAGGAGTTTGAGACCAGCCTGGACGACATAATAAGACCCCGTTTCTACAAAATTTTTTTAAAAAAAACTTAGCTGCGGATGCTGGCCGTGTGCCTTTAGTCTCAGTTTCTCAGGAGCCTGAGGCAGGAGGATTGTTTGAGCCTAGGAGGTTGAAGCTGCAGTGACCTATGATTGCACTATAGCACTCTAGCCTGGGTGACAGAGCAAGACCCTGTCTCCAATAAATAAATAAGTATTTAAAACTTAAAAATTTTTAAATGAGGATTTAAAGTATGTTAAAGCTCAAAGATGAAAGCGTAGCATGGATATCACTTATTATTACATAGTATTCAGTGTGAATTACGATGATCACATCTATTTCCATGGCTTTGGTGATGTCAAATATTATTCCCAGCCCAGATTTCTTCTCTGAGTGTACTACCTATTCAACATCTCTGCTTCAAAATCCCAAAACAGGCTGGGCATGGTGGCTCACACCTGTAATACCAGCCCTCTAGGAGACTGAGGTGGGAGGATGCTGTGGGCCCAAGAGTTTGAGACCAGCCTAGACAATGTAGTGCAACCCCCCATCTGTACATAAAAACTAGCTGGCTGTGGTGGTGTGTGTCTGTAGTCCCAGCTACTTGGGAGTCCTAGGAGGGAGGATCCCTTGAGCCTAGGAGTTCCAGGTTGGAGTGAGCCAGAATCACGCTACTGTGTTCAAGCCTGGGTGACAGAGTGAGACCCTGTCTCTAAAATAAATAAAGTATAACAATGTATTTAAACTATGTTTAAAATTTTTTTGAAATGAAATATGGAATGATTTTTAAAATCCTGAAACAGTTCTCAACATGTCTAAGGCCAAAACCATGGCCCCACTCCAACAGTCCCCAAACATTCACTAGTATTTCCTGCATCTAATTGAATGGCACTGGTCTTCTAGTTTCAAAGGCTAAAAACTTACCAATCATCTTTGCTACCTCCTCCTACTTCAGTCCTGTGTCTAGCTTATCACCCAGCTTTATCAGTCTCACCTCTTTATTTCCTCTCTAGAATGTAACTCCTCTTCCTATTCATTAGCATCACCCTTGCTAAAGCCCCTACAATAACATACTAGCAGTTTTACATGTTTCATGTTTACCCTCTTTAATCCTTTTCCACGATGCAGCTGGGGTCTGTTCAAAATATAAATCTGAGTATATTGTCTGCTGCTTAAAAACTCTTTATGGCTTCCTGTTGCTCTTAGAATAAAACCAGATTCTTGATAAGGCCTGCAAGGCTCTTTAAGCATGACGCCTTTCTATTTTCCCAGCCCCATTCTTCCCCTACATTCTTTCAGTAATTATTTAATTAATGTCTTTCTTTCCTGATAGTCTCTAAACTGCATGAGAATAGAGCCCTCCTCGTTTTTGCTTGCTGTTACATCCCCAGTGCCAAGCACAGAGCCCAGTACATAAAAATGCTCAGGTGTTAGGCCGCGCACGGTGGCTCACGCCTGTAATACCAGCACTTTGGGAGGCCGAGGCGGGTGGATCATGGTCAAGAGATCGAGACCATACTGGCCAACATGGTGAAACCCCGTCTCTACTAAAAATACAAAAAAAATAGTTGGGCGTGGTGGCGCGTGCCTGTAGTCCCAGCTACTCGGGAGGCTGAGGCAGGAGAATTAATTGAACCCGGGAGGCGAAGGTTGCAGTGAGCCAAGGTCACGCCACTGCACTCCAGCCTGGTGCCTGGTAATGGAGTGAGACTCTGTCTCAAAAAAAAAAAAAAAAAAAAAAAGCTCAGGTGTTTGTTGAATGACTGAGTGAATGTGTGAGTGAAATGGAGGGGCAGAGGGTGAATCATTCCTGATGGATAAGGAGCTGGCTTCTCTTTGCATTCATTGCCTGTTAGTTTTCTCTTATATTGATTTGAAATCCACTTTCCTCCTAATATTAATAGTTGTCCCCATGATCCTAATTTTATCCTCTGAAGCTACAGTAATTCTAATCCCCTTACCTCAAGTACCCTTAAAATATTTATAGACTCTATAATGTTTCTTAGTTTTCTAGGCTAAATATCTTAGTTTAATTGTTTACAGATACACCACCTTGATCCACATTCCTCTAAGGACGTTCATTTTTGTCCATAGTTTTTTTAAGATGAGGAACTTAGAACTGAATTCAGAATCTAACTGAATTCACAACCCGAGATATTATGTGATGAGAGACTACCAGAAACTGTTCTGGCCATCAAGAGATGAATTTAACATAAGGTTTAGCAGCCAGGCCTTAGTGTTGGACAGATTTGGGTTTGCCTACTGGTAAAGACTGATGTCTCGGTTCAATAGATAATCCTGGTGAGCTCTTAGTAGCCCATTGCCTGGTCCATCCAACCCCTCAGTGCGTTTTACTCAATACTGTTGTCATTGATGTTTCTGTTTATCTGTTAATGGAATCTGAGATTGCATTTGCTTTGTGCTCAGTTATGCCACCATGGGTTGTGTTGAGTTTGCAGTTAACTGCAATCACATGTGAGAAAATGTTGGCCAGTTGCTCAGGTAGGTCTCTCATCCTGTACTTATGTGAAGGTTTGCTCTCCTCCTCTGGGCTCCTTGAGGACATTGCATAGGACACGATTGTAATGCCTATCCTGTCATATCCGAAGGGTTTATGTATTTGTCTCTCATTAGGTGGCATCAGTTGATCTCAGAATCTTGGGATTTGAGTTTTCTGTGCACTTAAGTGTGGATACATTTGGTTTCAAAGGGCAGAAATCCACTCAGACTAGCTCAAATACACATACATCGTTGAGAAAGGGGAGTTCCATGGAAATTAAGCTGGAGCAGTGTAAGTAAGCCTTGAAAAGTCCTCAGGTACCTCTGTTCTCTATCACTTGTCTACTGGGATAGGATGGTCTTCTGTCTCTATTCTACCCTGATCTCAGCCTCTTACAGATCCACTTACTGTCTTAATTCAGATTCCTGAGAGAGAATCTGTTGAGTATTTCTATCAGTTGGATAATGCAAATAGTACTTATTTAGGAAAAGACTAAGTAGAGCAAGGGTCTACTGCATATATATCTTACGTGATACTAACATTCTGTAGGTCCAGAGGAGCCACTGGACATCAACAGCTTAAATGTTAGGGATGCAGATGGGTACTGAGTTTCCAGGCACAGCCTGACAGTTTCAGGATTAGAATTTTATGCAGTGAGCAGATTTGAATCCTTGGAAGTTAAAAATACAAATACAGTCATTTACCACATAATGAGGTCTTGATCAACGACTGACTGCATGTACAATGTGATCACATAAGATTATAATATCATGTTTTACTTTACCTTTTCTGTGTTTAGATACACAGATACTTAGCATTGTGTTACCATTGCCTACAGTATTTCAGTACGGTAATGTACTGTTCAGGTTTGTAACCTAGAAGCAATAGGGTATACCATAGATGTGTGGTAAATACACCATCTAGGTTTGTGTCAGGTACACTCTATGATGATCACACAATGACCTACACAATGATGAAATCGCCTAATGATAGCCAGAATCCCCTGTTAAGCAACACTTAACTGTATTCCCTATTCCACAGAACAGAGTATAATCAGACTGTTTCAAAAACAAATGGAAAACTTCCCATATCTGCCCTAGAATCGCCTCTCTATAAACTGAAGAACTAAAAGAACCAAATAAAAAACTTTATTGGAAAACATATCCATAGCAAATGAAAGGAGGTAGTTCTTGTCCTAACATTTAATATAGGCTAATTAGTTTTTGGGTAAATATCACTTAAAGTAAATTATGTACAAGAAAATACACATGTATTACCAATATTTTACAAATACAATTTTTATTTTTACCAAATCCATCATGATTTACTTAGGTAACAAGTTCTTCCAGTTTATTAGTTTGATTTATGGTAAAATGTAGTACAAAACAGTTTTCTAGATGGAGAAACAGTGGCTCAGGACCATTTCTTGCTTGTCATTATATGGAAAGGGTGGCTCTCCCACTGTACCACGCCACCCACTCCTGCTGGGCACACCGGGATAAAGACGTTAAAATACAGCCTCCTGTATAGGGTTTTCAAGATCCGTTACTTACAGTGGGATCATCTATGGTATACCTGAGAGATGCTGAAGGTCTCTTTAAAAGGTCATGTGTATTAGTTCCTAGAAGGCCTATTCATCCCCACTTATTTACATATTACTATTTTTAGAGATGTACATTCTACTTTAACCATAGTTTTCAAAATCTTAAGGCAGTGGAACATTTTTCTCAAAAAAACATTATGTGGACTCTGATATATAACAGATTTTAAGGTGATATATATTATAGTTATAAAGATTGAAAACATTAGTTTTAAAAACAATTGTATTCGTGAGATTGAAACATACAAAGTAACTAAATCAGAGTCTAATTAAAAACTAAGCCGGACATGGTGGCATATACCTATAATCCCAGCCACTCAGGAGGCTGAGGAAGGAGGATGGCTTGGGTCCAGGAGTTTGAGATCAGCCTAGGCAACATAGCAAGGCCATGTCTAAAAAAAAAAAAATTGAATTTATTTCAGTAGTGTTTGGATTACATGTTATTGAAAGAACCTTAGCTGGGTGTGGTGGCTCACCCCTGTAATACCAGTACTTTGGGAGGCTGATGCAGGTGGCTCACCTGAGGTCGGGAGTTCGAGACAAGCCTGACCAACATGGAGAAACCCGTCTCTACTAAAAACACAAAATTAACCAGGCGTGATGGTGCATGCCTGTAATCCCAGCTACTTAGGAGGCCAAGGCTGAGGCAGGAGAATCACTTGAACCTGGGAGTTGGAGATTGCGGTGAGCCGAGATCACACCATTGTACTCCAGCCTGGGCAACAAGAATAAAACTCTGTCTCAAAAAATGAAAGAAAGAAAGAATTTTGATTTATGCAGGTCAGTAGTTGCAGGTGAGTTTTTTAATAATTCAGCTTAGTACCTGAGAGTGTGCCTTAATTAAACTATTCCAAAATTCTGAAAGAGGAGCAGAGGGGAATTTGTGTTTCAGATTTGAGGTATTAATAATATCTAACAATTCATCCAGTTTATCAATTTTATAGATGTAAATTTTAGAAATAGCACATAAAGTGGTTCCTCATGAGTTTAAATCTTCTTGGTAGAAAATACAAAACTGAGATGAGTTTAGAAGTATCATTTAAAAAACAAAATCTCAGCTAATTTAGTGCTGTGTGTCGGCCAGGCACAGTGGCTCACGCCTGTAAAACCAACACTTTGGGAGGCCGAGGCAGGTGGATCACGAGGTCAAGAGGTCGAGACCATCCTGGTCAAAATGGTGAAACCCCGTCTCTCCTAAAAATACAAAAAAAAAAAATTAGCTGGGCATGGTGGTGCACATCTGTAGTCCCAGCTACTCGGGAGGCTGAAGCAGGAGAATCACTTGAACCCAAGAGGCAGAGTGAACTGAGATTACACCACTGCACTCCAGCCTGGGGACAGAGTAAGACTCTGTCTCAAAAAAAAAAAAAAAAAAAAAAAAAAATTAATGCCGTGTCTGTTACATAGTCACTGTTAAAAGTCACATTTCCTGTTTTGGATGTTCTCAGATTCTCTAGCACCAATTGGGTTTCCAAAAATTCATTTCTTACGCTGTCTTTCCTTAGTGCAGATCCCACAAGTTAAGGGCTCGGTCCCCCCGAGACTGCCAGTCACAAGTCCCAGTGCCTCTGACCAACTGGCTATAAATTTGGGGATTCTCATAACCCCTCTTCTCAGTTTCAGTCATTTGCTAGAACGACTGACAGAACTCAGGAAAATACTTACATTTATTGGCTTATTATGAAGAATACAACTCAGGAACTACCAAATGGAAGGGATATCCTAATAGGACAAGGTATCCCCATACCTGCAGGGGTACAGAGCTTCCATGCCCTCTGGGCACACTACTCTCCCAGTAAGTCAATGTGTTAATCAACCTGGAAGTTTCCTGATGCTGTCATTTCTGGGTATTTATAGGTTTTATCACATAGACATGATTGATTAAATTACTGGCTTTGGTGATTGAGCTCATTTTCTAGCCTTTCTCCCCTCTCTGGAAGGAGTTGGGGCAGTGCCGAAAGTTGGCTTGGTCTTTTTGGTGACCAACCCGTTCCTGCAGCTGTCAAGGGACCTCCAGAACCCAGTCATTCATTAGCACACAAAAGATACTTTGACCAGTCAGGAGGTTCCAAGGGTTGTAGGAGCTCTGTGCTGGGAACTGAGGACAAAGACAAAATATATTTTTTATTATACCACCTGTGTTAAATCTAAAAAGCTGACAATAAGCACTGAAACTTAAAAGGAGTGATAGCTCTCTACACCTTGATATAATCAAGACTCAGTGTTGTCAACTGGCCTGTCTTTTAACTGAGCCTGTTGCATATGGACACACATGGATATTTGCAACTCGAGGATGCTGATGACTTGTTTTTAGTTGTCTACCTCCCTGTCATCAGCAGTTCACATATGTGGAGAGAGGTAATAGAATCTGTACACTTTAGTGAAATTGTCAGTACACTTTAAAATGTTCTTAAAATTTTGTGTGTATTGCAATTGAGTTTTTAAATTTTTTATGAAAAGTTTAGCAACTATATGACAGAGAAAATATAATGGAAACTCCCATATACCTATCCCTGGACAACAGTTACCAAGATTTTGCCATACTTACTATCTCTTTTTTAAAAAATCCTTTTGAAATATGTTAAATCAAATTCTGGTTATGAAGCATTGATACGTTTTAATACATTATAGTATTAATAATAGTTAAACATATATTTAAAAGAAAAATTTTAATTGGACATTTGTAGACTATCTGAAGTGTATCTGTGAAGTATACCACTACTCAATAATAATCATAAAAGATTCATGAGAAAGGTGTGTGAGTGCTTTAAAAAACTATTCCAAATCCCAACTACTCGGGCAGCTGAGGTGGGAGGATTGCTTGAGCCCAGGAGTTTGAGGCTGCAGTGAGCTGTGATCACACCACTGTACTTCAGCCTGGGCACAGTGGCTTATACCTGTGACCCCAGCACCTTGGGAGGCTGAGGCAGGCAGATTGCTTGAGCCTAGTGAGACCAGCCAAGCATGGTGACTTATGCCTGTGGTCTCAGCTACTTGGGAGGTTGATGTGGGAGGATCACTTGAGCCTGGGGAGGTCAAGGCTGCAGTGAGCCATGACCAGGCCACTGCACTCCAGCCTGGGTAACAGAGACGCTGTCTCAAGAGAAACAAAAATAAAAACTATTCCAATGATACAGTGGTACTTGACTCTGATCCTGGATCAGAATTAGGAAGTAGGATTAGAGGGTCATCTCTTAATTTTTTTAAAAACTCATGAGCTATTATAACCAATTCACTGAGTTTTCTGTGCTACTCTTGTTTCAGATATCTATGTCAGGAAATCACTTTGTGCTTTAACGAAATTACCTCATTCACACTTTCCTAGTATTTGTAGCACTCATCCTAGTAAGACCCCAATTAAAAAGGATTTTTATTTTTCACAGGTGATTTAGAGAATTCCTGGCCCGGCTTAGAGACAGAGGTTCTAAATAAAATAACTTTATTGTTTTATAATTTGTGTCTTAGTGAAATAAGGGCTATTTGTTTTAAAGCCATTTCCATAAGTGGTTTTTCAAATTAGCTTTCTTATTTGTTTCTTTTAGTTTTTAGGTCTACAGAGAGATGATTCTTAGTTGGTCACAGTAGGTTTTTATTTTTATTTTTAAAAATTTATTTATTTTACTTTAGGTGCATAATATATCTGGCATTTCTCCCCATGTTATCCCTCCCCACCCTCCCCCACAGTAGGTTTTTTAAGTTTAATTTTGGATTCAGATTTGTTCACTGCATAAAGTTCTGACCCTAAAGCTGTCAGGCCGTGCCTAGGAACTGTCCTAGTGCCAATCTGCATCCCTGCACCGTAGCTGTTGCTTTCTAAAGATTCCTCCAGACCAGTTTTAACCTATAGAATGTTAACATCGCATAATATACATTGCAGCAGACTGTTGCTCTATTTATCCTTTCTCTAAATAGCTCTTTTGGTGTACTTGGTATTCATATCACTTGGATAATGCACATACACAGCTTGGGATAAGAAAATTCATTTTAGGGTGTTGTGCCAGCTGTTCTCTTTCAGGCTGTGCTGCTGTCCTTGCTGAACTTTAGAGATGCTTAATAGAAGTAAAGAGGAAAGAACTTGCTATTTGTTTATGTGAATTTAGGTAGGAGAGAATATTTACCAATGACAGAAAGATAATTCTTTAATAGACGGGTTTTTTTTTTTTTCCATTTTAGAATCACAAGAAACTGATGAACAGCTTGTAGCAGAAGTGGTTGAAAAATGTTCATCTGAGACTTGTTCTAAACCTTCAGAAGATAAAGTGCCACAGCAGGCCATTGACTCTCACTCACTCAAGAATTTCAAAGAAGAACCTGAACATGATTTTAGCAAAATTTCCATCGTGAGGCCATTTTCAATAGAAACGAAGGATACCACGGATATCTCGGCAGCCGTCGGAACAAAAGCAGCTCATGGCTTTGTAACTGCAGTCTCAGTCAAGGCTCTGCCTTTCAGCCCATCAGGCGCCCTCCAGGACAAGGAAATGATAGAAGGCAGTATGGGGGTCACCCTCGAGGCCTCCACAGAAGCTGATCTAAAAGCTGGAAACTCCTGTCCAGAGCCTGTGCCCAGCAGAAGAAGCAAGCTGAGAAAGCCCAAGCCTGTTCCTCTGAGGAAGAAAGCAATTGGAGGAGAGTTCTCAGATGCTGATGTTGCTATGGAGGGCACAACTCTCCCCAAGGCATCCTACCACTTCAGTCCTGAAGAGCTGGATGAGAACCCAAGTCCTTCTTTGCTAGGAGGTGCCAGGTTCCAGAAGTCTCCCCCTGACCTTAAGGAAACTCCCAGCACTCTCAGTAGTGACACCAACGACTCAGGGGTTGAGCTGGGAGAGGAATTGAGGAGCTCACCTCTCAAGCTTGAGTTTGATTTCACAGAAGATGTGGGAAATGCAGAGGCCAGGAAAGCCCTTCCAAGGAAACCTGGCAGGAAACCGGGTAGCAAACTGACTCCCAAGATACAAAAAGATGGCATCAGTAAGTCAGCAGGTGTAGAACAGCCTACAGACCCAGTGGCACGAGACGGGCCTCTCTCCCAAGCATCTTCCAAGCTAGATCGTAGTCAGTGGGATAACCCCAGCTTCAACCCCTTTGGGAGCCACTCCATTCTGCAGAACTCCCCATCCCTTTCTTCTGAGGGCTCTTACCACCTTGACCCATATAACTCTGACGAATCCATGGATCCCTTTAAACCAACCACGACCTTAACAAGCAGTGACTTTTGTTCTCCCACTGGTAACCATGTTAATGAAATCTTAGAGTCACCCAAGAAGGCAAAGTCTCGTTTAATAACGTGAGTGACAGTGGGCTCTGGGTGTCGTGCTCTGTGTCTTCTCTGTGAGTTAGGCAGCCAGCTACTTTTGGCTTTGGTGAACTGAATTTACCTTTGAGGTGCACCGAGGTTGATACAAAGCTCATAACGGTATCCTGCAGTCTTCGCCTAACTGTTGTGTGGAATCAGAAATACCAGAGGTTTCCTTTTAGATTTTTGTCTTATTCTGAATCCTCAGCTTAATCAGCTAAGCTCTTTTCCCCTGGCCCTAGAGACTTTTTATGTTTGAAAAAAATAAAGAATGGCATGAGAAATAGACAGGTAGAGATTTGATGGTTTTCAGAAATCCTGGCTGGGCTATGAGGAGTCACATTATAGACAATTCAAATATCAGTGCTGGCCACGGTCTTCAGATTCTTTATGGATGAGACAGAAATTCTAGTCCTATAAATTACCTGTGTAGTGTCAATAACATGTGGGAAATGGTCCAAAAGGATCTTGTAGAAAGAAGTCTTTTTACAAAAACAGCTGTGATTTTTGTTAGAAACAAACCTACCACTAAAAGTTGGTGAGAATTCTTGTCTCCATGTGTAGTTTCTGGCTCATCAGCAAGGAGGTAAATTTCCAATAAGAATGAAGAATATTTTAAATGTTCGGTTAAAACTGAGTAAATTAGTTGGTTTAGTCAGTCCCCCCCATCTCTCCTGGGAAATTATTTGACTTTTGCAAGGTCCTTAGAGTTTTCAGCATAATCACCTAAGGTCATATTCCATATCAAGTTTCAGTTTAACTTTGCTGCAGGATTACTTTATCACAAAACTTGAATAGATGGTAATATAATCATATGTCACTTAGCCACAGGATAGTTCTTAGAAATGCGTCCTTAGGTGATTTTGTTGCGTGAACATCATAAAGTGAACTTATACAAACCTAGGTGGTGTATCCTACTGCACACCTAGGCTATATGGTACAGCCTATTACTCCTGGGCTACAAACCTGTACAGCACATTATTGTACTGAATAGGTGCTAGGTGTGGTGGCTCACACCTGTAATCCCAACGCTTTGGGAGGCCAAGGTGGGAGGATCCCTTGAGGCCAGAAGTTCAAGACCAGCCTCGGCAATATAGTGAGACCCCCTCCTCGAACCCCCTGTCTCTTTAAAAAAATTTGTTTTTAATTAGCTGGGAGTAGTGGTGCATGCCTGTAGTCTCAGCTACTCAGGAGGTTGAGGCAGGAGGATTGCTTGAGCTCAGGAGGTTGAGGTTGCAGTGAGCCATGATTACACCATTGTACTCCAGCCTGGCTGGCAGAGCAAGACCCTGTCTTAGAAAACTACTATAGGCATGTAACACGGTGGTAAGTAGTTGTGTATCTAAACATATCTAAGCATAGAAAACGTACATAAAAATATAATATAAAAGATAAAAAATAATACACCTGTATAGGGTGCTTACCATGAATGGAGCTTGCAGAACTGGAAGTTGCTCTGAGTGAGTCAGTGAGTGAGTGGTGAGTGAATGTGAAGGCCTAGGACATTACTGCACACTACTGTAGCCTGCATAAACACTGTACACTTCAGCTACACTAAATTTATTTAAATTTTTTTCCCTCAATAATAGATTAAAGTTTAGCTTACTGTAACTTCTACTTTATCAACTTTTAAATTTTTAAAGAAGTTTTGACTCTTTTGTAATAATACTTAGCTTAAAACACAAACACATGGTACAGCTATACAAAAATATTTTCTTTATATTCCTATTCCATAAGTTTTCTTTGTGTAAAGTATTTATTTACTTATTTACTTTGTAAACTTTTTTGTTAAAAGCTAAGATACAGACACACACATTACCTAGGCTTACCCAGGGTCAGGATCGTCAGGACATCACTAGGTGATAGTTTTTCAGCTCCATTATAACCATGCGGGACCACTATCACATATATGAGTGAAATGTCATTACGTGGCACATGACTATATGTCCTTTTGTGGCCCTATGACATTTTACTAAAACATTTGGGTAAAACGTAGATATAAAGAAGGACCAATGAGTTGCAGGATGAAATATGAAAAAGGAGTATGAGAAGCACCGTGTTTGTTGTTGTCACTGTAGATCTGTTGGGGAAATGCTCCTCAGCATTACTGTGACTTAAAAAGTCCAGGTGGCATGGTGACTGTCAGCAGAAAGGAAGACCCCCAAAGGTTTAAAGAGCACAATGATCAACTTCAGAACCAAGAAAGTGGAGTGATGTAGAAACCAGTTCTTCAGCAGCCCCAGAATGGCTAAGGGGAGTGAAATGTCATTAGTAGCTCTCGATCTGTTCTTTGATTAAATATAAGCAGTTAAATGGTGGTTGAAAAATATTATTGATTGGGTGTCCTCTTTTGTGGCTTTTAAGGTTAGTTCTCTCTAGACAACACTTAGGGTATGTACTGGGCACGTCTCTGCCTAGGTACTTCCTCCCCTAAATGTGGGATGCTTCTGCCTACTGAAGTTAATGAGTCATTTGTGAGAGTTTCAGCTGCATGCAAGAAGTGCCTTAAATAAGATGAAATCTGGGCCAAATAAAGGGTAATTTATTCTACGCTTTATATTCAGCAGCAGGAAGCACCATCTCAAGTCCTACCACCTTCACCCTCACCCAGTAGCCTTTTCCCTATTCTGTATTTGTCGAATAAACTTCTTCATCTAATACACTTTATAGGTTTTTTTTAAGTCCTTATGCAATCAAAAATGTTGTCTTCTTGTTCTTTTTAGAAAAAAGAAGTGCTAGACCTCTTGAAAGTTTATTTTTCATCTGTAAATTTGAATTTGTGGCATTTTTGAGTGTTTCTACCAGTCTCTTTTGTAGTTGAGGTCTGTTCATCATTCACTCACTAGTGATAGCATTCATGAATATGACATTTTTAATTTATATCTCACCTCATACAAAGAGTTGTGCAGCTTTTACATCTGCCAGACTAGAGTTAAATATTCCAGTCTTTACATGATTTTTTTCTCCATCTGTCTGTCTCTTTCCTGTCTCTAATTTGGTTGGTGCATCAGGACTACTGAACAAGTGAAATTTCTCTGTTTTCTGTTGTAAGTACTCTTGCTGCTTCTGTTTGTCCCTGGGACCATTGGCAGTTTTCTATCCTCCCACCCTCCGCCAGCCATCTCTCCATAGCATGTTTGCTTCTAATTCTGAGTTTGATATTCTGATGATTTTTTTGCATTTCATCAGCCACTTCATGAGTCAGCTTAGCCTTGCAGTTGTCCATACCTAAGGGGAGTAGGGCTCGGCCTTTACACCTTAGGTGCAAGAGCTTGCACTCCCTGGCTTGGCAGGTGTCACGTGGCGCTTTGACAATACCAAGAACTGGCTTGGCCCCAAGATCATCACAGCAGTGGTTTGAGGGACTGTTCTGCTATTTAATATTAGAAATCATTGGCTTTTTTGGTAGGATAAAGCTGCTGGCTTGGAACAGTTAATAAATTTTACTGAGTCAGCTCAACTTGAGTTTGATGGCAGAGGGTGGCACTCAGTAAGAAGATTAGGGAAAGAAGATCATGAACTAGTGATTATGCACATTCCGGTAACTTACGTGCTTGTCTTTTTATTTTTTCTCGCAAAAGAAAAAAAGTTGCAAATAACTTTTTTCTTTTTTTTGGTCACAGTGGTGTTTTTACTGGAAATACTAAGTTTATTAAAAAAGAATCTGAATTAGTCCTGTGATCACAAATTGTGTGCTAGTCTACAAATAACAGGTGGTTCGAACTTTCCCAAGTTTGAGGCTTTGTGCAGTACGTGGCATTCATCTTTCATCTTACTACTTAATAGGAATGGTAACACTTTACTCACATATTTTTATTTTTATACTTTTTATTGACCACAGTTCTTCTCTGTGAGCACACAAGTCTAACTGGAACTGTTTTACGAGACTTCTATGGCTTTTAGTGCAATAAAGAATTTTTAAAGAATCTGGTCCAGCGTGATGATTTTTCTATGAACGTCAAAGCCAAGCGAGTGAAGCTCAGAGGAACTGAATGTCTCCAGCTGCTAAGGCTGTACTGTCTGAAAAGCTTTTGGTGGCGTGTAATTAAAAACTAGACATCAGAGTGCTAGTGTTTGACAACTCAGAAGCAAGCGAGGGGGTCTTTTCAGGGAATGAGCCCCACTGTTGGTCTTTGCTTACCCCGTCTCCCGAGAAACTCAGAGGCATAAAAAGGTGTCCCTGCCTCTCTCACGCGGTGATGTATGATTTGTGTGGTGCTGTACGCTTTGGCTTCTATCCGCACACACTGCTGTCTGCCCCATTTCATACGTTGACAGTTGTCAGTGTGATTCCAAACTGGCTTATTTGTGTTTCTTTTTCTAGGAGTGGCTGTAAGGTGAAGAAGCATGAAACTCAGTCTCTCGCTCTGGATGCGTGTTCTCAGGTGAGTCTGTGCCCGTCCCAGAATGTCTCTTAGATCAGCCGTCCCCCAGCGGGAGTTAGCATCCCCCCAGCGGGAGTTTGCATCCCCCTGGTGGGGAGGTTAAAAAGGACTTTCCAATGGTTGCCTGAGTACTCAGCTTTAAGAAGCCAATTTCCAGATCCTTAACTTCCAGATTCTCTTCCCTGAAGAAAAGGGCCCTGAAGATAAGGGAACCCTGTCACAATGTCTCTCTCTGTCTCTCTGTCTGTCTCTCTATCTCTATCTCTCTCTCTCTCTCTCTCTCCCTCTCTCTCCCCCTCTCCCTCCCTCTCTCTCCCTCTCCCCCTCTCTCTGTCTCCCCCTCTCTCTCCCTCCCTCCATCCCTTCCTCCCTCCTTTTTTTGGGAGGGGGGGGAAGTAAAATTCCCACTCTAAATGCTATAAAGATGCATCACCACAGGGTGTGAAAGTCTCCCAGGGCACCAAAGGGAAGATCTGAAATATTGGTGTAGATTCTATAAAGATAATTGACTCTTAATATCTGGATGATATTTTTCTTAGGTCAGATGGTTTTATAATTCATTGCTTTCAACAATATAAAAGGACTTGAGCTGTCAGCTGATAGATCTAAAAACAGTGTTTGGTGATAGATTTTTTTGGCACATAACTTGAAAAGGGGCTCAAAGAATTGAGAAGCACTTTCATTACAGAACTACCTTCTGTTTCATCTATTGTTTATATAAATAAGGTTTCTTAATGGTTATAATTTATAAAAATAGAAACAGGAATAAAATTGATGTTGACCTTTGTTACATTCTAGCAATAAATAATATCCATCCATGACCATGTGAACTAATTGCAAAACACAAACCAAAACCCAGGCCCATCTGATTACAATGAGATCCTTTTGTTCTTTTTATGTTAGTATACTTATTACAGAAATACATTCACTGGTTAATAGAATCCAGTTTAACATAACTTTTCCTATACAATTTGGACCAGAAACTTGGTATATGGTGTAGATGTAAAACAGGGGTGTAGTGGGGGGAAATTTGCAATCTGAGTTATTTTTCATCTGTTAGAAATGTGTAAAAGAGTCTCCCTCAGATTTTGCTAAAGTAGGCAGCAAGAGCTATGAGAAATTTATCTCTGGTTTTCTTTAAAAAAAAAAAAAAACCCATATATTTATTGTACTGTAAAAGTTTTTAAGAATTAGTGCAATAAAACGTTTTGTAATTGATATAAAAATTTGTGTTAAGACTTAAAGAAAAAAATTTCACAGAGACATTGGATAGAGATCTTTAAAAGACTTTCAACCATGCAGATGTTTTTCATTGGAATAATTTCTTGATGTAAGTGGAGTGGAAGTACAGATTTAGAGAGGAAAAGGAATAACGTAAATTTCTGACTTAGGAACTTGTTCATGTAAATTAAAAATGGATCATATGGTATCATATCACTCAGGTAACTAGATAGCATTAAGCAAATTCAATATTTAGAATATGCCGGATGTCACACCCTTTACAGTTATTTAAACTTATGCCAAAGAGTTTTTAGATGTCACTTGAAAATGCAATGGGGTACATAGATTAAAAAAAAAATAGAAGGTATAAGAACAAAAAAATTGAAAACCACTGTCTTAAACCACTTAAACTGCTTGCTTATAGACTTAACCTAGAGAAGCTCATTTTTTAAAACAGACTCAAATTACAGAACTAGGGTCTATAAAACAGCATCTCACGATTGAGACTCCAACTTCCTCCTTGCTTTGCACCCAGATCTGTGGTTAACTCTGTCACATATCTGTATGGAATTGTGTCCGCTTTGTTCCATTCGTGGGATGTCACTTTTCCCCATTGCTTGCCCTGCTAAAGGGTAGCATCTTCTCTGTTGTGTTTCTCAGGATGGAGGGGCAGTGATCTCCGAGATTTCAGACATTTCTAATAGGGATGGCCGTGCTACCGATGAGGAGAAACTGGCATCCACGTCATGTGGTCAGAAATCAGCTGGGGCCGAGGTGAAAGGTGAGCCAGAGGAAGACCTGGAGTACTTTGAATGTTCCAATGTTCCCGTGTCTACCATAAATCATGCGTTTTCATCCTCAGAAGCAGGTATGGAAGCATATCTTCATCTTTCTAATGTACATAAGCATGGAAATGCCTGAAAGCCTAATAAAGTAGGAGATGCCTTACAGAGATTAAAGAATTGGGTCACTTGAAGGATAGATTTAGGATGCGGACCTATGCTTCACTTCTTTACCTGGAAAAGGGACACAAAAAAAGTGCTTACTGAAGTACTAGGGATACAGGGATACTTGTGGCAAGTTGTGTAGTAGATGCTGAGGTGTGTGAGACTGCTTGAATTTATAATTTTATGTGAATATGGTCATATCTTAAAGTATAGTGGTGTGTTAGTTCATTTGCATTGCTGTAAAGGAATACCAGAGACTGGCTAATTTGTAAGGAAAAGAGGTTTATTTGGTTCGTGGTTCTTCAGGCTGTAGAAGAAGCATGGCGCCAGTACCTGCCTCTGGTGAGGGACTCAGGAAGCTTCCAATCGTGGTGGAAGGCAAGGGGGAGCACATGTGTCACATGGCGAGAGGGGGGAGGAGGATGCCAGCCTGTTTTTAACAAACATCTCACAGAAACTAACAGAGTGAGAAGTTGCTCATTGCCACAAGGAGGGCACCAGGCTATTGATGAGGGATCTGCTCCTATGACCCAAACACCTCCCATTAGGCCTCACCTCTAACTGTTGATCAGGTTTCAACATGAGATTTAGAAGACAGATATTCAAACTATATCAAATGGCCTATAACTATGTCTTACGTTTGACTTTTTTGTGATTGTTATGCTCATTGTTTAACTTACAGAAATAATAACTAATACATAGGGTGCCTTACCATGTGCAGGCATTGTTCTAAGTGCTTTGCATATACTCATTCATAGCAAGGTGTTACCCTTTTCTCCCTTCTTTGGAGAAATAAAGTAAGGCAAAGAAGTTAAGTAACTTGATTAAAGTCATCTGGCTAGTGTAGAACAGAAAAGTGGTATCTTTTTCCTCCTTACCACAGGATTCATGGCTGAGACATCTCTAACAAAAGACAGATCAACAAGAGAAAAGTATACAAATATATTTAAGTTTGACATGACATTAGAGCCTCCAGAAATGAAGACCCAAAGAAACAGAGAAAACTGTACTTTTATGGATAGTTGTGCAGAGGACAATTGGAGGACAGAAGAGTGTGATCTAATGGTAATAAAGTAGGGGAACTTAGCAAGTCATGTTTGTTCCAATTCCTCTTGGTGTCTGTGTCTTTCAGGATAAGGACGTTGTTTTTCTCTGGGTATAGGAAGGACTCCTCTGTAATGAGGTCTTATGACCTATTTTCAGGGGAAGGTCTGAAGGATTCCTTTATGGCCTGCTTCAGGGGAGAGGGCAGGAGAGGGGCCAGGAGACCTTCCTGCTGCTGGTTCCTCAAATGTGAAAGCGCCATATGTTGGTGTAGTGTGTTCTGAACCTTGTAAATGGTAGAACTAGATTTGACTCTAAGCAGTCTGCTTCCATGGTCTTTAAGCCACAATGCCAAAGTGTGAAGAGGTTATTTTCATGACAGTAGGCTACTGTAAATTTTCCTGGTACAGATGTGGTAGATTGAGATAGACTAGTGCACTGTAGGATCTTTCTTAACATGCTAATGAGGAACCTGGACTAACCAGGACTGCAGCCTCTTACTGATAGTCTCGTCAGATCATTCTAGAGCTAAGCCCCTCTTTTGGGTTCCCAGTTACATCCTTGGCCTTAAATTTTACTTATGGGAAGTTCAGAACCATGTTCCTGACTACATTAAACATTATTAAAAACTCAGATCTCACTGGGCACGGTGGCTCACACCTGTAATCCCAGCACTTTGGGAGGCCGAGGTGGGCAGATCACGAGGTCAGGAGATCGAGACCATCCTGGCCAACGTGGTGAAACCCTGTCTCTGCTAAAAGTACAAAAATTAGCCAGGCATGGTGGTGCATGCCTGTAGTCCCAGCTACTCAGGAGGCTGAGGCAGGAGAATCACTTGAACCTGGGAGGCAGAGGCTACAGTGAGCTGGGGTCGTACCACCACACTCCAGCCTGAGTGACATGCGAGACTCCGTCTCAAGAAAGAAAAAAAAAGCAACATAATTTTATTTATGGGCTTTTATGCATAGAATTTTAAAAGTCATGATCTGCCATTAAGCCAGGGAAGCAGATGGAAAGTCAGGACTTAGAGCAGTTTATTCCCCCTGGCCTCCTTTCCATCCCAGGCCTCAGTCTCTCATCTATAAAATGATGTGCCAGGCATTGTTCCTGATTTTTTCCAACACTGCCTTCTGCCCTGACGTCTTTCCCAAAGACCTTGTTTGCCATTCCTCCGGTTTCTCGGGGTTAATCCTAGTATTCTTACACCTGCGTTGGTTTCTTCCATCTGAAGTGTCTTCCTTTGCCACCTCCTACACAGTTCTGCACACCCCTTCAGGTCTCTCCAGCATGCTTTATCCTCCCGTATTTCATATTCCCTTTCCTGTTCCACAGCATCTAGTGCAGGGTGCAAATTATAGGAAGGTAATATTATAAACTTAGGTTAGAGACTGTGAGACGGTCATCTTTGAGTCACCTTTGACACAGTACATGGTAAACATTTATTGAATTATATTCTTCCCCACTGGAGGAAATTCCTTCAACAAAACTTTATGTATCCCTATTGCATACAGTGCTATCTTCAAAGTTAGCAAATAGCAGCGAGGACAGATTTAAACAAGCGGTTACACTGTAACTGATCAGCCACATCACAGGCAAGTGGAGGCTGCGGTCCTGGGTGTGGGGGTGGCTACAGGCCCCGTTACTTGGAGTTGGGTCCTGATAGATACTTACTAGATGTTCTCCAGGAAACAAGACTCTCACACAGCCATGAGAAGGAAGCTGCTATGTTGGTAAAATGCCCAGTTGCTTTCTGTGAGTACATGGCAAGTGGGAAATAAGGTCGTACCGTGGAATCTGGGCTTGATCCTATAGGTAGGGAGGGAGGTTGAAGGTTTTTGAACAAGGGAGTGATGGTCACATTTGTGTTTTAAATAAGTAGCTATTGACAACAATAGTAGTTATTGATTGCCATGTAGAGGATTGTAACTTTAAAGTTTTGTATGCTTTTCTGTATTTTTACATTTACTTCAATGAGTGGATCTTCTGGTTAATTTATTTACTTATTTTTTTTATTTTTGAGACTGAGTTTCGCTGTTGTTGCCCAGGCTGGAGTGCAGTGGCATGATCTTGGCTCACTGCAACCTCCACCTGCTGGGTTCAAGGGATTCTCCTGCCTCAGCTTCTCAAGCAGCTGGAATTACAGTCACCTGCCACCACGCCTGGCTAGTTTTTGTATTTTTAGTGGAGATAAGGCTTCGCCATGTTGGCCAGGCTAGTCTCCTGACCTCAGGTGATTCACCCACCTGGCCTCCCAAAGTTCTGGGATTACAGGTGTGAGCCACCACACCTGGCCATCTTCTGGTTATTTTAAATGTCACCCTCCACCCTACTAGAGGATGGACCTGAGACAAGGAAGCCGATTTGAAGGGTGTGGAGGGGGAGAATGAGTTTAGTTTTGCTGGCTTGAATTTTAAAGCTTATTATCTTATCTGCTGTATTAATTAGATCAAGGCCACCCTTCTGAGTTGGAATTTAAATTCACTCTGACTTGATAATTAAAAAAGCATTCAGTGTTACACAGTGTCCCCTTTCTGAAATAATACCATAGTTAGCACAATGCATTGTCCAAACTTTTGGACACAAGGGGGCAGCCTTGCTGTTTTTCTGCCTGAAGGCTGACAAACATTCGTGGCTGAATAACCATGTGTTCCTCTTCTCAATGTCATAGACATATAACGCTAAACTGCACAATGCCCAATAAAATGCCAGCGCTCCTTTTAAATAAAATCTTAAAATGCTTTTCATGTGTTCATAGTCATTCTCGACCTGCCCTGGGGTCTCCAAGAACCTTTCACTAGGAAGGAAAGAAACTGACTCCTTGGGTTAACTATAAAAATGACTTTCTCTCTTAGGTATAGAGAAGGAGACGTGTCAGAAGATGGAAGAAGACGGGTCTGTCATGCTTGTAAGTTCCTTAATGTGGAGGGCCAGGTGGGGCTCAGGTTTCTTTCAGTATTAGTTTTAAAGCCCATGTGAATTTGCTAAATTCTGGTCAGTTTAGGTGATGAGAATAAAATGTAAATAAGATACAGTTTCTTCACTTGAGGAACATGTAGTCTCTGCAGTGTTCTATATAGTAGCCCTACCTGCAGGTGGCTATTGAGCACTTGAACTGTAGCTACTCAGAAAAAAGAAGCAGCATAAATGTCTCAACTTTTAATATTAACTACATGTTGAATGATAATATTTTGGATGTATTAGGTTAACTGAGGTATATTATTATTATTATTATTTGAGACAGTCTCACTCTGTCGCCCAGGCTGGAGTGCAGTGGTGCAATCTTGGCTAACTGCAACCTCCACCTCCTGGGCTCAAGTGATCCTCCCTCCACAGCCTCCCAAGTAGCTGGTACTACAGGCTCGTGCCACCACGCCCAGCTAATTTTTGTATTTTTTGTAGAAATGGGGTCTTGCCATGTTGCCTAGGCTGGTCTCAAATTCCTGGGCTCAAGCAGTCTGCACACTTCGGCCTCCCAAGGTGCTGGGATTACAGGCATGAGCCACCGCACCTGGCTGGTTTACTCAGTTCTTGAAACAAACTTTAAACTTCCTGATTCCCAACTTATTCATCGGTAAAATGAGCAGCACCCATCTGCCTCATCGAAGTGGTTGTGAGGATAAGATGAAATGACAGTGTGAAAGATTTAAGCTGTAAAGTGCTAGAAGACACTAGTGGTATGCTGGAATACACTGGTGGGGTGTTGATAGGAAACATGGGAGAGAGAGTGAAAAAGAAATGTGGCAAACACTGCCTCTGGAGCCAGTTGGTGAGGAACATATCATATGCTGTGACCTTTTAAAAGCAACTCCATTTGAACTTCCCAACATAAATTAACTACTTCTTCCTTAGAACTTTGAATAAACATTGTACAAAGACATTTCACCAAGTAACATGTTGAATGAAAAAAATCTGTTTAATCAGCATTTACTTTCTAAGTTTCTCCATGTTGCCCTGAAGTCCATTCCTATGTGTCTTGTGCCCAGCAGTGCCCAGTGGTGGCTGGAACTAAGGCCAGAGTACAGTCAGTGGTGGGGGAGTCAGTCTCACCTTGCTTTTCAGCTGTTGTTCCACAGCATTTTTCACATAAGAAGTTAACTTTCCTTTTTAAGTTATAAACTTCTTAAAAGTTGAGTTCATTTGGCTTTTCCAGGTGTGTCTCTGTTAAAGTATGGCAGGGGCTGGTACCGCTCCCCTGTGATTGAAGGCAAATGACAGGATGAGCAGTCAGCACACTGCCGCAGATTAGTGATGTGAATTCTCTTGCCTCTAGGACACAGACACTGGAATCTGTGGTATCTGTGCTCACTGTGAATTTGCAACAGGGCGTCCGTTGAGTTCTGTTGTCTATAGACAGGTCTTTGTTGGTTCTCAATTGTGAATGTTTTGAGGGACTGAGAGAAGCATTGGCAAACATGAAATGAAGCCCCTTTGGAAGGATATAATCGATTGATTTAGCATCTTCATTAAAGATATACTAGATGGCCCAGGCCTGAAAGAGATCTTCTGGCCAATTCTCTGTGATGGTAGATTCTATAACAAGCTTGTCCAACTTGCTTAATTTTGTTGTTGTTCTGTCGTTTTGTTTTAGGCTTTTAGCCAGCCTGAAGCCGTGGTTTTTAGTTTCTGTCTCTAGTGATAAGCAGAAAAGAGGGATGAGGAAGGGGCTTTACTGGCCCAACCAGAAACAGAAACTAAGAACTCATGACTGTATTCTCTCCCTTAGACACCGCTGTGAGATGTTCTGCACTTTTTGATAAGCAACCTAAACAACCAAGGAATATAAAAAGTTAAATCCTAGGAGACTCGAAAAGATGGCCAAAGTAGGCCAGGGCATACATTCCTGCCCTTACACCTGTAAGAGCTGTTGCATTTTGAGTCGTGAGGCTTATAGATATGACCAGGCAGAGAAGAGAGTGGCCCGGGAGAACTGGCAGGCTGAAGAGCCTATTTGCCTGCAGACGTCATATACCATCCAGGGTCTGATCTTCCACCTCCAGCTCAGGATACCGCCTCTTCTGGACCCCAAATGTGTTAGCACTGAGTTGTTAAGCAGACATACTGAATTCATTTACCCCCTCAACAAATGAATGAGATGCTGAACTCTGTAATGGACATTGATGTTTTCCTGGCTAAGAAGATTTTCAGGGGGCTTATTTCCCAAATTCTCATGAACTTGGCAGCCATGGGAAGCACTGAGAATCTGTTTCCTAAAGTTGACTCAACCTGGCGACTCTGGCTTAAACTAAGGACTCACAAGAGACTGACCCATGAAATGTTATTAATTTCATGACCCATGAAATGTTACTAATTTAAAATGTTATTAATTTAGAATCGGAAGTGTAACTGGTGAATCAAGTGTCAACTTGGCCTCCTGTATTACTTCCCTCTAGGCAAGTTACAGTTTCTTGATAAGAAACAAGGCACAAGAAATTAATGAGATGATTCAAAGGTCCAGGGGTGTATCAGCTATCTACTGCTGTGTAACACATTACTCCGACACTTAAAGCAAGTGTTTATTATCTCATTGTTTCTGTGGGTCAGGAATCTTGGGCAGCTTTGCTAGGTGCCTCTGACACAGAGTCTGTTGCAGGCTGCAAAGTATTGACCAGGGCTGGAGTCATCTCCATGCTTGACTTGGGGAGGATCCTGAGGAGAATCTGCTTCCAGGCTCACTCACGTGGTTGTTGGCAAGTCTTGGGTCCCCACTGTTGGCAGAGACATCTTTGCCATATGGGCCTTTTCCTGTAGCTTCTCAAAACATGGAAGTCAGAATTTGTTCAGAACCTAACCTCAGAGGTGACATCCATGACGTTTGCCATATTCTGATGAGTCACTAGGTCGAGCCCACACTCAAAGGGAAGAGATTACAGAGGGAGGGGATTAGTACTGGAGGTAGGGGTCACTGGGGGGGGCATTTTAGGGGCTGCCCACTGCAAGTGCCTTCTGGTTTTAGTGGTAGATCTATTCCAAGAGAAAAAAGAGAGATTTTGTGGGGACCTTGGACTTCCTTTGGCATAGTGGGCTGCCCTTCCCCAAATGCTGCTGGAACATGGGCACTGCCAGCTTGTGGCTTTTGTATTTTTCTTTTCTGTGGCCTGAGACAGGTTTCTATTTGGGACTCATGGCTGAGGTCTGTGAAGCCGTGTGCTAAAATTCTGTTTCTGAGTGTTTTCTAGAGAGAGGGTAAAACTATAATGACTGAAAATTTAAAAGTCACTGGTCTAAGTTCACCTTGGACTTTCTGTTTAGTGTGATTCACACAAGATGGAATGGATTGATTATAATCAATAACTAATTGATCAGTTATCCCACATTTAAGATTAAGATTATTCCAGGTCACTCTGGCATTTTGGATGTTCCCCAAGTATTAGATGACTGATTTATATAAAAAGTTTACTTCCATAGGTGGGAGGTATAGCCACCAAAAATGCCTTTTAGGAAGGAAAATAGTACAAAGTCCATGTTCTCATGAAAAAAAAAAAAGAAAGAAAAATGCTTGCCAGTGCTTTGCTCTGGAATCTGCGTTTATGATAGAAGTGAGCCAGCACCTCAGAAGGCAAAGTGCTGCCAGAGGGAGTGGAAGACTTAGTAGCAAGGAAGAACCAACACACAGGCACGGACCTTGACTTACATATGATCATTGTGCATATGGGCAACAGTGGTGCACACCCAGCAGGCTGGGTTACAATAGGAGGTCGCCACAGAGCAGTGGAAGTTGATGCTGATCCTGAATCATCCATGTGGAAGGGTGGGGGTGTGAGTTCAAAGAATTCAAATATATTTGCTATTTCTGCCTCCTTAGGCCTGAAAGTTAGTATTTTAGAAACATTTCCATCTGCAGTGGCTAAATAAAGACACATGTAAAGCATTGATATGTAACAGGAGCAGCTGTCACTTGTTTTTGTTTTGCTTTTTTAAAAAAGAATTCTGTTTACATGGAGCTTATCATCCCCAGAAACTTAATCATGAGTGTGTTTCTCTTATCCATGTGGTTCTTTGGTGACTGACCCCTATTATAAGTACACTTTCTCCCTTCTAGATCAGAGTAAAATTTCTCCAGGTTATCTGTTCAACAGAAGCTAAGACCACTCTGATAGTCATTATGACAGTTTTTCTTTAGGTACTTCCATAATTAGATTTGTTTTTTTAAAGGTTTCCGTCCTGCTGATTTTTCTTTAAACATGGTTTTAAAGGGTGTGATCAATTTAGTAATGAGAAAGTTGTTGAAGGATGTCTGGGGTTAAGAAGCTGAAGACTGACTTATTTAATGCAATCCCTTTCCCTACAGGGGCTGCTGGAGTCCTCTGCAGAGAAGGCCCCTGTGTCAGTGTCCTGTGGAAGTGAGAGCCCCCTGGATGGGATCTGCCTCAGCGAATCAGATAAGACAGCCGTGCTCACCTTAATAAGAGAAGAGGTAAAAGCTCCCCTGTTTAGTCTACTTATCACTCCATTTCTTTGTAAGGCCCGTGTACCAGCAGGTAGATTGCATCTCTGCTGGCTCAAGTTATCCCAGGCTGGAAGTTCTTATTTCCTGCAGCTTGTTTAGGTCATAAAAAGGGCTCCCTGTGGCAGTTGCTCTGGATTCCTGACATTCTGGTCTCTGGGGAAGAATGTTGACAATCTGAAATATTCTTAAGAATTTTGTACCCTTCTTTTTCTTTCAACCCTGACATTTAAAATATCTAGTTTTGCCAGCTTTGCTCATATATGTAACTAAACCAGTGCTGTTATTTTGCAGAGGATATATGCTCATGCCTAAACATTTTTAGATTTTTTGTGGTAATACACAGTTGCTTCCTACTTCCATTCATTCTTTAAACAGTTCTACTCTCTCTTTCTTGAACAGCCTTTGTTCAAAATAGATCACTGTTAGGCCTTTCCTGGTTATGTGAAAAATATGAAAGACATCGTTGTTATGTACCATTAATCAGTTACTCACCCTCTCCTGTCATATTTCTCCGCTGTATTTTGTGTGTTTGGTTTGCATATTTCTTGATGATTCCACCTGTTCTTGAAGGTGTGACAATTTTATTTTTACAGTATGCTGAAAGTGGTTAAGCACCTCAGCTGTAGGTCTTTTAAAGCTTTATAAAATAGCACCAAGTTGGTAATGAGGGATGTCAGTCCTGTTTTCAAAACTTGGGAGCAATGGTAAGGAGGCCCACCAAAATCTTTTTTTTTTTTTTTTTAAGAGACAAGATCCCTCTGTCACCGAGGCTGGAGTGCAGCGGCACAATTATAGCTCATTGCAGCCTCGAACTCCTAGGCTCAAGTGATCCTCCTGCCTCAGCCCCCTGAGTAACTGGGACTGTAAGCATGCACCACTGTGCCTGGCCAAAATCTTGTAAATGAGAAAAGTGACTTTATCTTTTTCCTACTACCCAATGGATCAAAGTAAAGAGGTGCCTGGTTATCTGAAGCAGACAGGATACCTGCTATGTTCTTAGATCCTAATAAATGTAACAAAACTACCAATTAGGAAGAGAGAGGCACAGACAGGGAAGTACTGTAAGAGGGGAGCCATGGCTGTCCATCCAAGCCCCACCCAGGGCAAATGGAGTTTGAGGCAATGAATTTAGAGTATTTCCTTCCAGTTAGCAATACTATCCCAATTATGAGCCTGGGTTCCGGGCTGACCAGCAAGCGTCTATCTGTGGTGATGGGTCCTATAGCTAGATGTAGCCAGCTCAGGGCGTTATACGTCTGAGCCCCCTCCTTCTGACTCCATTTTTATGAAGCTGTCAAAAATCTCTATAGAAAGAGAATGTGCTGCTCATGCCAACTTCCAGTGCTTTGATTTTCTGGCAGTTTCATTCTCTGGTGACCTGGCATCAGCTGCAATTACATGGCCTTGGTTAGGGTGAATACCTGCCAGTCAGATGGCTCTGTTCTTGGTATCTGTTCCAGTCAGGGTCTGCCCTGCAGAGCTGAGAGCTAGATCCTGGACCAAGGTAAAGTTCACAGAGGCTGTAAATACCACTTGTTCTACTCATCTTTGTTCTCATATCTGCATCCCAGCATCCTAGGTGGCTTAGAGTACACTTTCCCAAATGTTTACAAACATTAAATATTGAGGTTTATATTCCTAATATAGATTGAACATCTTGGGTTAGACCTGGTTGTGCGCTGTTTCAGTCCCCAGTCTTAAATGCAAACTGTATTAGATTGGGTAAAACTAAGCTTTATTATACTCTAGATAATCACTAAAGAGATTGAAGCAAATGAATGGAAGAAGAAATATGAAGAGACCCGGCAAGAAGTCTTGGAGATGAGGTTAGACTGGAGGTTTTGGGGAGGGGCTGAATACTTCCATACACTGTTAGATTTGATACACATGAAGTGATGACAATGTTTGCTTATCACAGAACCAAGTGTTGAGAGCTTGAGGGCTTTGCTGTTTACACCTTGCTTTGTGATTGAGAATGTTATTTCAGGCCGGGTGCGGTGGCTCACGCCTGTAATCCTAGCACTTTGGGAGGCTGAGGTGGGTGGATCACCTCAGGTCAGGAGTTCAAGACCAGCCTGGCCATCATGGTGAAACCCCATCTTTTATTTAAAATAAAAAAGAGAGAATGTTATTTCAGGATTTATTGCTAACCAGTTATTATATTCGAATACTGTAGTTTATCTTGGGTTGTTCAGAACATAACATGTAAACAGAACCCGTGTAATTCTTATCTTCTTAGAAGAATTGACAAAAATTTGTATCAAAATATCCATTTGGAATACAGAATAATAGGATTTATCCAATGACAGAGACATTGAAATTCATAATACTAATTTTTTTTTTGGGGGGGGGGCGGGTTCATCCAGGCTGGAGTGCAGTGGTGTGATTATGGCTCACTGTAGCCTTGACCTCCTGGGCTCAACTGATCCTCCCACCTCTGCCTCCCAAGTAGCTGGGACCACATATATGCACCACCACGCCTGCATAATTTTTTTTAGAGATGAGCTCTCGCTCTGTTGCCCAGGCTGGTTTCTAACTCCTGAGTTCAAGCAGTGCATCTGCCTCAGCCTCCCAAAGTGCTGGGATTACAGGCATGAGCCATGGCACCTGGTCCATAATACTTTTTAAAAATTAATTGTGCATGAGAGTTTCAAATTACATAACCACCAAATAGATGATCGAAAGCTTGTTAACAAGAAACAAAATTGATTGACTTGAAATTGAAGTCTTTTTATTTTTCCTCACTTTCTAGAAAGAAGAGTTATGAGTCAGGAAATGACTAAAGATGAAATCAAAGTAGAGGAGGAAAAAAATGCATAAATAATTCACTTGTTGGTTACTGCCAACAACCTCTTTCAACTTTTTATCGGATGAGAAGGCATAGGAATTATGTGTTTCTTACTAATTGGTTGATGGCACGCTGAGCAAATGCTAATAGAGCAGCCCTCCAAGCAGTTATATACAACGACATCGGCGATATCAGGCTTTATTTTAGCTATAGCATGATTCTTCTTATCCTCCAACACATGAAAGCTTCAACAAACATTTATTTTAAACCCTGTCCCCGACTCCCTTCCATTAGTCAGCTTCCTCTTAGCAGCAGCAGAAAAGTCAGCTCAACTGGGCCTCCATCCCTGACTTCCATCCACCATAAGAAGGTCCAACCCCAATCTCAGCTCTGCTCCACTCCAGCACTATAGTTGTAGCAGGAGTTTTCCTGCTCATCCACTTCTACCCTTTATAGAAAATAATCCATCTACCCAAACTTTGACATTATGTCTAGAGGCTGTTACCACCTTGTTAGCAATCTATGCTCTAACACAAAACGATATCAAAAAAATCTTAGCATTCGCCACCACAAGCCAGCTGGGCCTTATAATAGTCACAGTTGGCATTAATGAGCCACACCTAGCATTCCTTCACATCTGCACTGATGCCTTTTTTAAAGCTGTATTATTTATGTGTTCAGGGTCCATCATCCACAGTCTCAGTGACGAAGAAGACACCTGAAAAACAGGAGGACTATTCAAGACTTTACCTCTCACTTCCTCCTCCCTTATTATTGGCAGCCTTGCACTTACAGGCATGTCTTTCCTCACAGGCTTTTACTCTAAAGACCTTATTATTGAAATTGCTAACATGTCAGACACCAACGCCTGAGCCCTTTCTCTTACTCTCATTGCCACTTCCTTAACAGCCATCTATAGTGCACGTATTATTTTCTTCACTCTAATCGGACAGCCTCACTTCACAACTCTGACTATTACTGACAAAAATAATCCTTTCCTAATTAACTCAGTTAAGCTCCTGACAGTCAGCAGTATCTTCACTGAGTTCCTCCTCACCAACAGTACCATTCTGTTTCATTCCCCTAAAGAACTATACCCCTCTACCTAAAGCTCACAGCCCTAGGTGTGACCACTTTAGGCCTCTTACTAGCAATGGAGCTTAATCTCATAACTAACAACCTTAAACTAAAATACTCATTAAAGACATTTAACTTCTCCAATATATTAGGTTTTTTTTTTTTTTTTTTTTTTTTTAAAAGATGGGGTTTCACCATCATGGCCAGGCTGGTCTTGAACTCCTGACCTCAGGTGATCCACCCACCTCGGCCTCCCAAAGTGCTAGGATTACAGGCGTGAGCCACCGCGCCCGGCCTATATTAGGTTTTTATTCAGTCGCAGTTCACTGTCCAACCTCTCACTCAAGCCTGTTCACAAGCCAAAATCTGGCTTCACTCCTACTAGACCTGATTTGACTAGAAAGTCTGTACCAAAGACTTTTGTATGGTCAACACTTGAATGATTAAAGAACATTTTAAAATATCCCTCTAATTTGTTGCTCTTCTGTTATTTGTCTGAGCATTTCCTGGGTGTAAGGACCTATGCTGGGCTTGTTGGAAAGAAAGGGACATTCCTGCTCTTAGAAGGCGGTAGCCATTCGTAATAACCAACTTGGCTATGACGTCAAAAGTGATGGGGGCACCACCAGTGAGGGCAGGGGAGGACATGATGTTGCTCACAGAGCACCCAGCACTGGACTGAGTCAGAAGGACATTGTCACACTTCACTAGAAGAAAGGTTAACCCAAGAGGGTGATCTTTAAAGTCTTCAAATAAGTGAAATACTTTTGGAATTAGGACACAAAATAAAACTTGTAACTGAATCAGAGGTAGAGCAGCTGACGAGGTGGATTGGGGCCAGGAAAACCTAAAGTCAGATTGCATCTCTTGGGAAGAGCCCAGAAGATGGTCTTTAACTTAGTTTGTAAAATATTGACTCGCCTAAGCAGAATTAATCCTTGCAGTATTCAGATAGGCGCAAAGAGAAAGTGAAAGCAGTTGTTTCTATAAGTAAAATATAAGTTTGGTTAAACATAAAATCTTAACAAAAACCTTTTTTGAACCCTAAAAGGCCTTGTATAATTTGTATAATGTGAAAAAAACAGAGAGAATGAGAGCCCCAAAGGAGATAAATGGGTTACATTAATGATCAGTATACATTAATGTGCTTAATTGTTTGGGGCAGCATTTCTCCAACTTTCATTGTCTGAAAATCCTCTCTCAGGTAATAAATTCTTTTTTTTCTCATTTAGGAAAATTGTAGCTGAATATGAAAAGACTATTGCTCAAATGATTGGTAAGAACATTTTGTTTTTCAAGGGTATGAGCCATAGGATCTGTCTTAGTCTGTTCAGGCTGCTATAACAAAATGCTGTAAGGTAGCTAGCTTATCAACAACAAACATTTCTCATAGCTCTGGAGACAAAGAAGATCAAGGTGCCCACAGATGAGATGTCTGGGGAGGGCCCATTCCTCTTAGAAGGGGCTGGCTAGCTCTCTGGGGTCTCTTTTGCAAGGACATTAATCCTGACATAATCACCTCCCAAATCCCCCTCCATGCCCACTCTCACCCTGAAGATACACATTGGGAATTAGGTTTCAACACATAAATTTGGGGTTGGGGGGTAGCATAAACTATAAGACCATAGCCGGATCCATGGATGATTTTCAGACCATGTCACAAACTTTTATTTGTCTGTCACTTAAATACGGTCAAGTCTCATTATTCGTGGGAGGTATGTTCTATAAAGTTGCTGCAAACACTGAATTAGTGATACTAAACACTGCTTCTAGGGGAAAGACAGAGTTAGATTCCTGTGTCTGGCCCCAGCATTTTCATCGATTGATCAATATATAACCTTGTCTTATGTGTGTTCCTGTTTAAAGACACCTTATTTAATATATATGGTTGATTCATTAACATTGAACTCATAGTGGCATTTTGGCTCACGTCTGAACAGAGCTTCTGTAATGTATGTTATTTTAAGGCACCTCACTGCCTTCTTGTGCTTAGGAACACTAGACAGCACTTTAGCACTGCCCTTGGAGGCCACTTGGAACAGTGAGGTCTCCAGCAAAAAGCACACACATGCAAAGAACATGGCCCTGAATAGACCACATGGAGAGCACTTGTTTGCAGTGTGAATCAGGAAGGCAGAGTATTGCTTTGTTCAGAGTCAGCTGAGAATGTACACATGAGATGACTAAAGCATTTCTGCCACTCTGCACACATCCACAAATGACCATGTAAGTCCAGGAGGATAGATTTTAGGATTACAAATAAATTTTAGCAAGTAGGTGAATTTGGAAATACAGACTTGGTGAATAATGAGGGTCAACTGTAGTTAGGTTCATCTTAGAGGATGGCAGGCCTTGAATTCTGTGAGCATTGTTGGCCTGGTCACATCACTAACGCCTGCTGGGAGCATCCTGTGTTTTAGTGCAGGGTTCCTACTCTAGTGCAGGTTTTAGTTTCTCTGCATCAGACCCAGTGGTGCCTTTACAAAACAACAGAGATTGATCCTCCTGCGTTGAATTTAGAGTCTCTTCTCACCCATATCCTAAGGATTGACTCCCTAAACCAAAGTCTGGCCTTTCTCCACTAAATTATCAAAATGGTATTTTCTACTCTCCACATCACCTAATGCCTTCCCAGCTCAGGGCCTTACCACAGCTTTTCTTCTCTATGGAATATTCTCCTCCCAGGTAGCTGTGTGACTCATACCCTCATTTCTGTCCAGTCTCCGCTCAAATCTCTTCCGAGAGCAACTACTCTCTGTGCAATAACAACCCCCTCCCCTGCCCCCATTTCCCCTTCCCCTGCCTTGTTTTTTCCCCATCACTTGTCACCACCCATCTCCCCCAACTAGAATATAAGCCATGAGAGCGGGAACTTAGTCACATCCCCGGCTGAGTCCCTACCACTGAGATCACTGCTTGGCTTCTGGGGAGTCTCTATTTGTTGAATAAACATGCCATTATTTTTCACTTGTGATTCCCAGAAGATGAACAGAGGACAAGTATGACCTCTCAGAAAAGCTTCCAGCAACTGACCATGGAGAAGGAACAGGCCCTGGCTGACCTTAACTCTGTGGAAAGGTCCCTTTCTGATCTCTTCAGGAGATATGAGAACCTGAAGGGCGTTCTGGAAGGGTTCAAGAAGGTAGTGTGTTTTTTTCCATCTACCTCCTGGTATATTTTCAGTAGTGTATTTCTTTGGTAACCGGTCATCAAATACATATGCCTTCTAAATAGGGGCTCAGGGCCTACTGGCCTGGTATCTTCTATTCCAGTGAACCTGGATTTTTTCCACATTTTCTCTTCTTTGGTTGTTCAGGCATCCAGCCCACTTGGTGGCATGTCTTGGCTATTCCTCTCCTGCGTCAAGCCAGTAAGCCCCAGGCTTTGGCGTAGAGAGCATTGAACCCTAAGACCTCAGGCGAATTCTAGAAGCGTTCTTTCTGATAATTCACCTTTTCAATATTAGTAAAAGGGATTAAAAGGAATTCTATGTCACTGAAAAATTCAAGCTGCATATTCTAGAAGACATTAAGTATAATATTTCAAATTTAGATGTAAATGGGCCTGTTAATTTAATTTAGCTTTACAATATCAACAGGACACAATTACAGCAATGAAATGTCTTTACTTTCCTATTAAAAATGAAACTGGCCAGTTTATCAAGTATGGAAGTCAAATTGCCCTTCAGTTTTGAATAACTGCCTTCCTAAAGTAGGCATATTGGTATAACTGACCCTTACTATATGATACGGAAAATTAACATGAGGACATTATGTACAATTTCCTCAGAATTACATGTACCTATTTCAAGTTACTGTAGAGTATGAGTAAAAGGTATCTGAATTAATTAGATTTTTCCATTCTTTAAAAAAGGAAAACTCTGATTCATGGTAGATTACTAGTAGAAGGAACAAAATGACCTGTTTATTTTCAATTTTTGCTTTGGAACAGAATGAAGAAGCCTTGAAGAAATGTGCTCAGGATTACTTAGCCAGAGTTAAACAAGAAGAGCAGCGATACCAGGCCCTGAAAATCCATGCAGAAGAAAAACTGGACAAGTAAGAGCTTGTAAATTCTGAATTTCACTTTTCATGATGTGGGAAGATTGACAAAGGAAAAAAATTCACTGTTTTGCAACTCCAGGTTGTATTTGTACGTGTGTGTTTTATCTCACCTTTCAAACCCTCTTCCCATTGTTAAAACGTTAAAAAGCAAAAAAAGGTATACAGTACCCATCTCCGCTCCTGCCCCCTTCCACTGGGATCCCACCTTTTTCTACAGCAGGTAATCATCTTTGTTGGTTTCTGTTTTTTCTTCCTATTATAATTTTTTTCTCCTTTTTTATATGATTATATCATACTTTGCTGTTTTTGCTTAGCAGTATAATTTTGAAAATCTTTCCATCCCAGTCCAAGAAGAGCTTCCCCTTTTTTTCTAATAGCCACATGGTATTCCGTTGTTGGAATGTGTCATTTATTTAACAGTCTCTTCCTGTTAGATATTGAAGTTAATTAAAATGTCTTGCTGCCACAGACAGTGCTGTAGTAAGTGACCTGGTAGGTGATCATTTTGCATGCCTGTGAGTTATCTTTATGATCTGTATGTTAGAAGAGGAATTGCTAGGCCAAAGCATATATGATTTTATAATTATTATAAATGTTGTCAGTTTGGCCCCATTAGACTATTATCATTTTATATCCCTAGATAATATATGAGAGCATCTCTTTTTCTACAGCTGTGCCAGTAGGTCAACTTTTTGATTTTCTGAAAATCTAATAGGTGAAAATGATATTTCGACATAGGTTTTTGTTTGTTTTTGGCAAGTAACAGAGCATTTATTTTAATCAATGTAACTTTGATTTGCATTTATCTTATGAATGAAATTGAATATATTTCGGCATTCATTTATTAATATATTTGCTTTACTATGAATGACTCTATTATTTGCCCATTTTCCTATCATCAGTTTATATATTTTATGTATTAGGGACACCAGCCCTTTGTGATAAGAATTTTGAATAATTTTTCAAGTTTATCATCTGTCTTTTGCCCCTGCCTATAGTGTTTTTTGATATTCAGAAATTTACTTTTATGTGGTGAAGTGTGTTATTCATTTCCTTTACAACTTCTGGATTCCTTGTCATAGTAACAAAGATCTTCCCCATGCTGGATAGAAAATATTCTCTCATTTTACTTATACTTCATGGCTTAATTTTTTTAATCCTTAAATCTAATACATTTGGAGTTTATCCTGGCGAGTAGTATCCCACTTGATTTTTTTTGTTGTTTTTTTTTGAGACAGAGTCTCTGTTGCCCAGGCTGGGGTGCAGTGGCACAATGTCGGCTCACTGCAGCCTCTGCCTCCAGGTTCAAGTGATTCTCCTGCCTCACCCTCCTCAGTAGCTGGAATTATAGGCACCTGCCACCAAACCCAGATAATTTTTGTATTTTTAGTAGAGACGGGGTGTCGCCATATTGGGCAGGCCGGTCTCAAACTCCTGACCTCAAGTGATCCGCCCACCTTGGTTTCACAAAGTTCTGGATTTATAGGCGTAAGCCACCATGCCCAGCCTCCAACTTGACTTTTTAACTAAAAGATAATACATACTTGTACATTTTGCTGTCTAAATTTCTATTTGTAGAAACAAAAGTTCCCCTGTCCGCTTCCCACTCCCATAGTATTGTAATTAGGTTTCTTATGTGTTCTTCTCCATAGGTTACGTAGATCCCTCTATGTATTATACATAGGTTTATTGTATATCCTTCTAGTCTTTTCTTTGTGTCTTTATAAATACTATGATTTTGAACCTTAACTGTAAAAACTATTTACAATATTAGAGTCACATTAGACAAATTTCCTTTTTCCCTTACTAGCAAGCATATCATGGCCATTTTTTCATGTCAGAATATATAGCTGAATCTCATTCTTTTCATTAGGTCATAGAACTATAGCATTTCTTTGTTGATGGCATTTAGACAGTTACAAACTTTTTTGTAGGTAACACTGCAGTGATCGTTCTGTGCACTCACTATTGTGCCAGGTGGGAGTATTTCTGTGAATATGTAACTGAAAGTGGGATGGCTGCATTTGAGGGCATGTACGCTTTAAATTATCCTGGTGACTACTGCATTGCCCTCTACAAGGCTGCGCCAGTTTTCATCCACCCATTGGCACATGAGCCTGCCTGTCTCCTTGCATCTCAGCCCACACAGGATAAGACATCCTTGTTAATTTTTGCCAATTCAATCAATTTTTAAAGTTTATTGTTTTAGTTTATATGCCTCTGATTACTAATGAGGCTTTAGCATCCTTTCATCAGTTTACTGTCTGTTCATCAACTGACATTTATGGTTTTTAAGAAGGCCTTTTGCATCTCATTAATAAACTCACTTCTGGTAGGCCCGTGTCTCACAGATGTCAGGGTTAGTATCTCAACTCTAGCTGTGATCATCTCCATAATTATCCAGTCCGCTTTTGTACTGGGTTAAAAAAAATTCTAAGACTGTTGTAGAAACCATTTGCTAGTGAGACAGAAATTTTGAAGGTGTCTGTAAATTGAATTTTTATAAATTAAAATGGAATTATTTAGGTCACTGATTTTTGTTTTTCTGTTACCACACAGTCATTTATTTGGTGCCTGTGCGGGGCCTGTGCCTCACAGATGTCAGTGGTTAGTATCCTGCCTAGCTTTGACCAGTGACTAACCTTGTGCATTTTGTCTCTTTACTCCACCCAAACACTATAAACAGAGCCAATGAAGAGATTGCTCAAGTTCGAACAAAAGCAAAGGCTGAGAGTGCAGCTCTCCATGCTGGACTCCGGAAAGAACAGATGAAGGTGGAGTCCTTGGAACGGGCCTTGCAGCAGAAGGTACAGAAGGGGCCTGGTGTGGGTGGCCACAGAGGCGTTTGCTTTTCCTCCTCAGCAGTGATGGGCTTATGACAGATCTGGGTGAAAGAGACTTTGGCTTTCTACTCAGACACTTCAGTCCAGTTCCTTTCTGAACTGATCCACGTGGAAACAAGCAAGTCAAACCATTAAATTTATAAGCACTTCATGTGGAAATCACCCACAGGCAGGGTGCAGAGAGGAAGTTGCATTTTAACTGAAGTTCAGAGCACCTTCCTAGTTGGGGTCATGGGACTGCCTTTCTTTCTTTTTGTTTTTTATGCAATATATTAATATGAAGCCATCTTTCCCCTTCATTGCTTTAGATCAGTGGTTCGCAGTTGGGGACAGTTTTGCCCTCCAGGGTGTGTTAGGTGTTAGGTAATGTCTGGAGATAGATTTGTTTGGTTGTCACCAGTGGGAGTTGCAGGAGGCCAGGGATGCTGTTAAACATCCTACAGTGCACAGAACAGCTCCAGACAACAGACTTCCCCATCCTAAAATATCAGCAGGGCCGCTGTTGAGAAACTGCTCTAGATAAATGAAAACCAGGACTAGCAACAATTCCTATTTCTCACTAAGCAATTTTTAGCTTTCCATTTTTATATGTGTCCGGTGTGTTTTCCTTACTGCATTTCCAATTATCTACTCATACCTGTGCCATCCATTCATCAAGAGCAGGAGTTTTTATCACAGGTTCTGATAGCCCCTAGAACAGTGTTCCCTGGGAGATTCAGACTCCAGCACCCAGATACTTGTGTTTTTGACAAGTACCCAGATAATTTATCTGATAACAAGAAAATTGGGGGAACTAAAAGGTTCACAACTTTCAGAGGGCTGGTGACTGTTTTCACCCCTTACTCAATTTAAGCATAATTTTATGAGTATATTTTTTGAGGAGAAGATATGTAGCCTTTTTTTCTTTAAAGTATCTCTGATGTAGAAAAGTTAAGAATTACTGAATTAGGATATCTAGGGTAGGGTATAGCCAGACTTGGGACTAGTTAGCTATATTTGCCTTTATTTCAAAATACAAAGTGGCCTGCATAATCCTGTCATTTGTCTTTCAGAACCAAGAAATCGAAGAACTGACAAAAATCTGTGATGAGCTGATTGCAAAGCTGGGAAAGACAGACTGAGACTCCCTCTGTTAGCTCAGCAGATCTGCATTTTGGCTGCTTCTCTTGTGACCACAATTATCTTGCCTTATCCAGGAATAATTGCCCCTTTGCAGAGAAAAAAAAAAACTAAAAAAAAAAAAAAAAAAGCACATGCCTACTGCTGCCTGTCTCGCTTTGCTGCCAATGCAACAGCCCTGGAAGAAACCCTAGAGGGTTGCCTAGTCTAGAAACGAGTGTGACCTGACAGTGCTGGAGTCTCCCAGTTCCCCGTACGAAGGTTCCCTTAGGCTGCTGAGTTTGGGTTTGTGATTTCTTTATGTTTAATTTGTTTTAAAGTCATCTTTACTTTCCCAAGTGTGTTAAATTTGCGGCTTTGTGGATCCTCTTGGGTCTTCTCCACCACCTGTCTGATTTTTTGTTACCTATTTATTTAATCTTTTAATTTTTTTAATATCACTGGTTTTATTTAAGGAGACAATTTGGCCTAATGTTACTTCCAGTTTATAAACAAGAAGGGGCTCTGGGTGCCCTTTTATTACACACACTCTCACACACATGCTTGTATATTTATAGATGCTGCTGCTCTTTTCTCTGAAGCATAGTCAAGTAAGAACTTCTCTACAGAAGAACATATTTAGATTTAAGACCCTATTTTGAAGTAGAGTCCTGACTCAGAACCATAACTTAAGAATTTGGGGGATTAAAGATGCGAAGACCACAGACAGGTTTTCATATCTGGAGAAGACTATTTGCCGTGAAGTTTTGTTGCCCTGGTATTTAGGCACTCCTCAGCTTTAATGGGTCTGGCCCCTTTAGGGCTACTCCTCAGACTGAAGGTAGTGTCTGCTTTCTGCATGAGCAGCAATATGGGAGTCCCTCCAAGCTAGGGTTTGGCAAATCTGCCCTAGAGTCATTTACTCTCGTCTGCCTCTCTTTGTTGATATAAAATCAACATTTAGTCTTTATTATATTTCTCTTTTTTTTTGAGACGGAGTTTAGATCTTTCTATTTTAAATATGTGAAGAAAATCTACTTGTAAAAGCTTAGCTCTTATTTAATTAAAAGGTAACTGTAGCACCATTACCAATTATAAGGTGAAGAAAGGGGTTTTTTTTTCCCTAAGTGTGATGCATTGTTCTTCAGAGGTTGAAAAGAAAAAAAGCAAAAAGTACCTTCTAATTTAAGACAGAATTTTTAACAAAATGAGCAGTAAAAGTCAAGTGAAACACTCCAAAAATCAATATGTTTTGATATTTTTAAACAAAGACAGCTTGAATAATGGAAGAGGAGTGCAAGAGAAGGTCTGTACTCACAAAGCCAAATTCCTCAAGTTCTTACTGGAGTCAGTTCAGAGTGGTGGGCCATTAACCCCAACATGGATTTTTCCATGTAAATCCCAATGAATTCCCTTTTATTTGAATAGGCAAACCCAAATCCATTCAAGTGTTTTAAAGCACTCTCCTGTCTTAATCTTACACCCTGAAAGTCTTCGTGGTGATACACACTATATTCTGTATGTGTATGCTTTCCTACTTTTCTCGTAAAGCTGTTGCATGATCCAGCTTCAGCGATGAATTGTGCCTAGTGGAGAACCTCTATAGATCTTAAAAAGTGAATTTTTCTTTAGCAGTGTATTACTCACATGGGTGCAATCTTTAGCCCCAGGGAGGTCAATAATGTCATTTAAAGCCAGAAGTCACGTTTTACCAATATGCATTTATCATAATTGGTGCTTAGGCTATATTTTCAAGCCTATTGTATTAACATTTTGTATAAAAAAGTACAACAGAAATTATCCATCGTTTGAGAAGTGGTTTGACAATCGTTTGGGCGTTGAAAGCAGTCACTGTGGTGTAATATGAATGCTGTCCTAGTGGTCATAGTACCAAGAGCACGCGTTGCCTTGGTATAACTGCTTTCCTCTTTAGTCCTCTACAACTAAAGAAGTTAATTTTGCATTTTGCAGAAAGAAACATTGATTGCTAAATCTTTTTGCTGCTGTGTTTTGGTGTTTTCATGTTTACTTGTTTTATATTGATCTGTTTTAAGTACGAAAGCCTTATAGTGGCCTCCACTATAAATTTCATAGTCAATCTTTTTAAGCTTATTGGTTTAAGAAAGTAGCTTTGTGTTAAACAGAGATGACGGCAGTCCTTCCCTAGCACACTGGTGGAGGGGCCCCCTCAGAACCTGACCCTGGTGAAGGAGGCTGATGCATAGGGAGACAGGGAGCACCAAAGGACCCTTGTTAAGTGATCTTTGCCCTGGCCTCTCAGCCATGACTGTTACGAGGAAATATCCCCCATTCTAACTTAACAGATGCCTCCTCTCCAAAGAGAACTAAAATGTAGCTTGTACAGATCAAGAGAATATATTGGGCAGAATGAAGTATATCTGTTTATTTTTCTTTAAAAATAAAGTTTTAAAACTCTGGAGAGTGAGAATATAGTATAGAATTTGCCTCAACACGTATGAGAGCCAAATAACGTACCATATAGGCAATAATAAACCCTGTTGCAGAAGAGAAAATGGCCGGGCACAGTGGCTCACTCCAGTAATCCCAACACTGGAAGGCTGAGGCAGGAGGATTGCTTAAGTCCAGGAGTTTGAGACCTGCCTGGGCAACATGGTGAACCCACGTCTCTACTAAAAATTTAAAAATTAGCTGGGCGTGGCGGCACATGCCTGTGGTCCCAACTAGTTGGGAGGCTGAGGTGGGAGGATCGCTTGAGCCTGGGAGGTCAAGGCTGCAGTGAGCCATGATCATGTCACTGTACTCCATCCTAAGAGACAGCAAGATCCTGTCTCAAAAAAAAAAAAAAAAAAAAAAATAGAAGGCAGCTGCAGCTTAGATGGTGATTTGGGAATATTAGGTGATCCTGTTGAGCTTCTGGATCCAAAGCCATTTCTTTAGCTTTTGACTTTGCCAAAGTGTAGGTAGTCTTTATCCAGCAGTATTTTAATTGGGGAATGCAACGTGAGGAGGCCGACTGAACAATTTCCCCAGCGGCTGCCGAAGTAGTCACAGTCAGAGCTCCCAAGGTTGCAGAATCTCCTTTCAGCCGCCTACCCAAACCTTTTGTTCTGTAAAACTGCTCTGGAAATACTGGGAAGCCCAGTTTTATCATGCAGTTTCTAGCTTCTTCAGACTCAGCCCAAATTAGGAAGTGCAAAAGCACATGATGGTGAAAAACTAAGGATTTGGCAGCCTTCCTGAATGGTATGGAATCTAAGGGAAGATTTATGTTTCGTTTTGGAGGATAGCTCAAGTTGAATTTGCTTTCCAGACAATTACCCTTTTCAACCTACCCATACTTTGTACAACTCTCACACAAATACTTAGATATTTATTAGACAGCCCTGAGTTTGTTCTAATTATAAACAGGGAGAATAAACTGCCCCCAAATGTTCCTAGGCTAGCTAAAAGCAGCCGGAGTGAACCACTCATTTTCCATAAAGGTAACAAAGGGCTCAGTGGTCACTCTAAGCTCAAAAGCGCTTTTTAAGAGCAAGCTTTGGTAGCTCTGTGTACGCTGAGTTGGAAGTGATTCAGCGCATTCTTTTTTAGTGGAGTAAAAGTTTTAAAGCCCCCTTTTAACTTCCTTTTGGTTTTTCATTGCAATTGGTAGCCACCTCATGAACTGTCTCTGACTGTTGTCCCTTTGCAGTCATGTGACTGTGAGCTTGCTCTCTGACTTGCATTTCTGACTTTATCCTGTTGTTGGGAAGATAGAAACTCGGTGTTGAAAGATTACATGATTCAAGCAAGGGATTTTAAAGTAAAGATGTATATATTCTGAAGAATCTAAATGAAAACAGATTATTATTTGCTTATGAAAGAACAATATAGTCTGGGAATCCCAGAATGTCAAGCCAAAGGTCTAAGAAATCATCTTCTTCAAATACTTTAATGAAGAAGTATTTCAGGAGATAATCTGTCCAAAAAGGTTTGACTAGCCTCCAGATTCCAGTTATTTTTAAAAAGCAATTTACCACTAAATCCTGAGTCTCCATAGAGTAAAGGTAAAGAGACCGATATAACAGACTCTCCTCTCGAAGGATCTCCTCTGGAAGAGAATAGCAGCAGCAGCATTCTCCAGGGAAGACCCACCCGCTAGTGCCAGAGCTTGCATCCTGGAGACTAAAGATTGCACTTTTCGTCAGTTTTCGTCCAAATGCAATCCCGTTTCTGTGCCTCTTAGCATGCAGTTAGATTTGGACAAACAAGATTCCTAAGGAATGACTTTATTAACTATAATATGGTTACAGCTATTATATAAGTATGTATTCTGGTTATAGTTCTAATATGGAGATGTTGTGTGCAATGCTGGCCTGTGGCGGTCTGTGTAATGCTTTAATTTGTATGGAGGAGGCCAGGCTCAGAGCTGAGATGTGGTCTGAACCTTCCCTGTATCGATCGTTTATTTTAGACCTGTCAGGATGCTACTTCCTCCCCCTCTGTCTTTTAGTGGTATCTGAAATATACTCAAAACAGTAATTTCTTGGTCACATCATTAACTGCTAATTCTATATTTATGAAGAATTTTGAAATGGACATATACAAATTTGAACTCTGAAAGCATCCTCAGTCCAGATACAGGGCAGCATGTAGGTGACCACACCACAGCCTCAGTCTCGGTCCTTCTCAGCCGTCGGGATAGATCCAGGCATTTCTTTTAAATCTGAGGTAGCAGTAAACTTTTCAGTATTGCTGTTAGCAAGTGTGTGTTTGCCAATAGATACCCATTATACTAATGTGCCAAGTAAATGTTCATTGCACATCTGCTTCCACTGTGTCCCCACGGGTGCCATGAAGTGTGTGAGGAGCCCCTCATCTGGAGGGGATGAGCGCTGCATTGACTACTGCTATCAGGATTGTGTTGTGTGGAATATTCATCTACATAAATTTTATATGCACAGTAATTTCCCTTTTTATATGTCAAGTAACTATTTGTAAAAGTTATACTCACAAATTATTATAATGATTACTAATATATTTTTTCCATGTTTCATTGCCTGAATAAAAACTGTTTACCACTGTTAAATTTGGGGGGGGGTGTGTGTGGTGTGGTTCTGTTCCTGGTTATAAGTTGTATCCCTGAATGTGAAAATTTATGGCAGCCCTGCTTTTATGAGCCCCATATTTCAACCTAAAAATAGAAAACATGACATTTTCTCTGCACTCATTTTGTGCATGTGGTTGGGTGTGTAACTAAAAACAAAACGTTGGAATTCAGATGTTGATTCCCATGTAGATGTCGTGCCTTTGCATCTGTGCAAACAAAGTTTTTAGCTGGGTGCTTCTTGGTTTTGCTTAGAGACTGGTTGTCTGCCCTGGCATTTTTCAGTTCGTAAGTGTCTAAGTTACCCAAGCTTTCTGACTCCTTGAAGGACATGGGGTAAGGCAGAACTGTGTAAATTGTGCAGAGCAAAGAGTTGCCGTGTTTTGTTTCTTCTAGGTTTAATGTAGTACCAGGAATAACTTTTTAAATACTGGGCAAGCCAAATCTCTGCTTTAAAGGCATAGGAGATGGGACAGGAAATTTTGTGGGTTGTATTACAGGAAAAGATAAATTAAGAGGACAGTTAAGGCTTCATTTTACAACTAGCTGGAGATCCACTTAGGAAAATCAGAGCACTATCACTTTTCTTGCTGTTCACTGCATCTTAAAAGACAGTGAGCCTATACAGTCCCTAAAAGGCATATTTCTTACCCCTGTGCTTCTGAATCACCAGGAGAGAATCTTCTGAAGTCTCTGATGGTGGTTGCCATTTGTGGAATGCTAAACACAGTAGAAACCTGTTTCTGAGAATTATTGGAAAAAAATAAGATGGAAATTCACCTTGCTACTATCTTACAGAATTTTTTTTTTTCTTTTTTTTATGAAGATGGGGTTTCACCATGTTGGTCAGGCTGGTCTTGAACTCCCGACCTCAGGTGATCCACCTGCCTTGGCCTCCAAAGTGCTTGGATTACAGGCATGAGTCACCACACCCAGCCTACAGAATTTTATTCTTAGATAGTTTAAGACCACCAATGTTTTTCATACTTTTACAAACAGTGGATCATGGGGCCATTTTGGTGAACAGCCAATAAGCATAAGCATTGCTTTATGAAATTTGTTACAGATATAAATGATATAAATGAATATATGTGTACTTGGTCGTGACAAAAAATGCCTTTCTTGCTGTGGCTAATGGTCAAAGCATGAAAAACCCCAATCTAGCCTACTGAAGTCCTTTTACAGTGGAAACAGGCCTCATTGGAGAAGCAATGAAGCCAAGATCACATGGTGTGTATGTCAGTGAACATTGTTGCCCTCACTCAAAATGAGGAAAAAAGAATTAATTAACACTTGGTTCTTTTCAAGCTCTTGAAATCCAAAAAAATACCAGATTTGGGTAGTGTTTATATCATTTTCTAGGTTTGTAGGCACTTAAAGACCAATGAAAATCAAATACCTAGCCAGGCACGGTGGCTCACGCCTGTAATCCTAACACTTTTGGAGGCCGAGGTGGGTGGATCACCTGAGGTCAGGAGTTCAAGACCAGCCTGACCATCATGGTGAAACCCTATCTTTTAAAATAAAATAAAAAATCAAATACCTTTTTCTCAACATGTATTCATTCATTCACTCACGCATTTATTTGCAGTTTAAAGTGAAACACGAAAAGTTGGAGGGATAGTTAGCCAAAGAGAAATTGTTTTTACGTTTTATTAAAACAGCATTTAAATATAAATAATAGGGTAATGAAAACGATTCTTCCTGAGAAGAAAGCCATCCCTACTCTACATTTATCTTTTTTTTTTTTTTTTTAGAGACAGAGTCTTGCTCTGTCTCCAGGCTCAGCCTCCCGAGTAGCTGGGACTATAGGTATGCACCACCACACCTGGCTAAGTTTTGCGTTTTTAGTAGAGATGGTGTTTCACGATGTTGGCCAGTATGGTCTCGATCTCTTGACCTTCAATCCACCTGCCTTGGCCTCCCCAAGTGCTGGGATTATAGGCGTGAGCCACCGTGCCCGGCTATAGTCTACATTTCTTGACAGAAAAAATGTAGGTGTGAGGTTATTATCTAAGTGAGTTAATGCCTGAGGGTGTAGAGAGAGTGGTGCTTATGATGTATGCGATTAACCCGAAGACAGGCCTGTATTTTCTGCATTTTTTTTGAGACAAATCTCTCTCTGCTGCCCAGGCTGGAGTGCAGTGGCGCTATTTCAGCTCACTACAACCTTCGCCTCCTGGGTTCAAGCGATTCTCCTGCCTCAGCCTCCCAAGAATTACAGACACATGCCACCACGTTCTGCTAATTTTTGTATTTTAGTAGGGACAAGGTTTCACCATGTTGGCTAGTCTGGTCTCGAACTCCCAAACTGCTGGGATTAGAGGTGTGAGCCACCACACCCGGCTCTATTTTCTGCATTTCTGAGAATAAATTAACAAAACGTGCGAAGATGTGCAAACTCATAATCACAGACGTTCAACTGTGAGACATTATATAGACCAAGAAGACATTTTTGTTTTAGACATCAAAAATGACAGCACAGTTAGCTAAATGGGTGCATTCAGGCATAATCACAATTTTTTACAAAAATTAATATTTTACGAACATTAAGGAGTCCAGACAGCATCTCTTGGATGTGCAATGATGAATATGCCTTCTATTTCACTGTAAGAATGGCACTCACTCTGTCTTTTATATAGTCCATATTTTTCCAGATACATATTTTTTTTCTCCCTTTCAGTTGATTTGTATAACATCATGAATTTTCAGCAAAAATGCTGTCTGTAAAATATGATTCAGTCAGGCATGGTGACTCACACCTGTAATCTCAGCACTTTGGGAGGCCGAGGGTGGTGGCGGATTTCTTGAGCTTAGGATTTCAAGACCAGTCTCTAACATGGCAAAAACCTGTCTCTACAAAAAAATGCCAAAATTATCCGGTCATGGTGGCATACACCTGTAGTCCCAGCTACTCGGGAGGCTGAGGTGGGAGGATTGCTTTAGCCAGAGGTCAAGGCTCCAGTGAACTGTGATTGCACCTCTGCACTTCAGCCTGGGTGCCAGAGCAGGACCTTGTCTCAATAATTATTTTTTTACATTAAAAAATTTTTAAATAAGTCAAATATGATTTTGCTTCCTACATCAGCTTCCAGTGCACTTGTGTATGAGTGGTCACCGGGGGGCTCCATTCCCAAAATCTTGTTCTCTCTAGGGCCACGTCTTTCAAACTGCAGGTCAAAACCCATTTTAGAGGCTATGAATTATAATAGAAGAGTGAACGCTTACTGTAAAAGCAAATCGTTTTACACTTACATGATATCATATGTGTGTAATGAATTGTAATTTTTAAACATCTTGATTTGGGGGCCTAAAGCTTAAAAAAAGAAAGTTTAAAAAAGCTTAAAAGCCACTAACTTTAGATCATGGGGAGAGAGAGTTGTTGGATCAAAGACTTTATGGGAGTAAAAATGACTATAATATCCATTTGTTAAAAGTGAGCTACAGAGTTAGAACACTTAGTAACCCACAACCACAGTTTATGGCAACTCGAAGAAGAAATCAAAACTTCAGAACGGGAACATGAAGCTGCACTCAGAAAACACAAACTAAATATTCCTTTCTAATCTCAGTTGAGATGGAAAGAAGAAAACAGAACGTTAGAACGGCAGTACATAAAGAAAAAAAGTCTGTGGACCCAACAAGCCCTCTAGAAAATAAAGTCTACTAAAAAATAAGAAAAATAAACTTAAAATTCTTCCTTCCCCCTGCCATCCCCAACATAAACTCATCCTCCTCCTAGAGGCAGCAGAGGGCAGGCTCCTCAGGTTCAGCGACGCCAAAAACTAACCCAACTCACAGCTGAAAAAATGAAACCTCCTCTGTTAGAAGTCAGAATTCTCCTTGATTACAACTTCTTAGACTTAACTCTCTTTGCACAGTTCAATTCTAAATTACAATTGTTGGTATCAGCTGTAAACAAGATCTTTCATTTCAATCTTAACTAGATGTGGGTGTCTGTTCACCGATGCCACGCTTCAATTGAGTAACCGCAAGGCAATGAATACGTGTGTGAAGTAAGTGACCAAGTCATGAGGTGCCACATATTTTCAGAAATGTGATCAGATTTGAAGTTGAATCTGAGGGTCTGAGTTCAGGAAATAAGCTTAAAGAGACAAGATCATTCACCACAATGTCACACAGGCAGAAATCAAATACAAATCAGAGAATGTCAGAGGTGTGATAAAATAGTTGGTCAATTGGGATATTTGTGGAAATAATTTCTCTAAACATTTAAAAATTATTTTGGAATCATATTAGATTTACAGAAAAGTTGCAGATTCTCTACCCTTTTCTTCCCTTCGTGGCTAGCTCTGCGCTTCCACCCTTTCCTGGTTCGTTCGTTCTTTTTTTTTTTTTTTTCTTTTTTGAGACAGGGTTCTCTCTTTCTCTCTCTGTCACAAAGGCTGGAATGCAGTGGTGCAGTCATAGCTCAATGCAGCCTGGATTTCCTGGGCTCAAGTGAGCCTTCCCCCTCAGCCTCCTGAGTACCCGGGACTATAGGTGCACTACAGTGCACCTGCCTGATTTTTTTTTAAATTGTAGAGATGGAGTCTTGCTATGTTGCCCAGGCTGGTCTTGAGCTCTGCAGCCCAGCCTGGCAAGTGATCCACTCACCTCGGCCTCTCTAAGTGCTGGGATTACAGGCATGAGCCACCACACCCGGCCCCTTTCTTATTTGGTATCTTGCTGGTGTGTAGCTATTAATTGGGCATTTTCTGTGTGCCGAGTCCTGGCTAGGTGCTGATGGGAGAAAGCTATCTTTCCCACTGCACACTAATTGTACACACATTAGTATGAGGAAAGGCTATGAACTCCTCAGCCCTGCTTTAGAAACACGCATTACTGTGGTTATAGTGAAGTGACAAAGTGGTGGTATCATGGGCCATCTTTTTTTTTGAGATGGAGTTTTGCTCTGTCGCCCAGGCTGGAGTGCAATGGCACGATCTCGGCTCACTGCAACCTCCGCCTCCCGGGTTCAAGCAATTCTCCTGCCTCAGCCTCCGGAGGAGCTGGGACTACAGGCATGTGCCACCACACCTGGCTAATTTTTTGTTTAGTAGAGACAGGGTTTCACCATAGTGGTCAGGCTGGTTTCAAACTCCTGACCTCAAGTGATCCGCCTGCCTCAGCCTCTCAAAGTGCTGGGATTACAGGCATGAGCCACCGCACCTGGCCTAGGGCCATCTCTTTTCCAGTAAGATGTACTTAATATATTTTTAAAGCTATAAAAGGTCAAATCAATGTGTGATAATTTGCCATAGAGGAAAACAAGTCCATTTCCTTTTCCTCCCTGGATCTTCTGTAAAATGAGCTTGGGTCAAGCTGAGGAGAGCTGGGTTCAAAACCTTGGCCTATGACCTGGGGCCCTGGGACAGTCACACTAATGCTGTGGACCTCTTTCCTCACTGATACACCTATAAAATACCAGAACTTTGAACTAACTCTATGTTCTTTTTTTTTTTTTTTTTTTTTTGAGACGGAGTTTTGCTCTTGTTGCCCAGGCTAGAGTGCAATGGTGCAATCTCGGCTCACCGCAACCTCTGCCTCCCAGATTCAAGAGATTATCCTGCCTCACTCAGCCTCCAGAGTGGCTGGGATTACAGACATGCACCACCATGCCCAGCTAATTTTTGTATTTTTAGTAGAGACGGGGTTTCTCCATGTTGCTCAGGCTGGTCTCCAACTCCTGACCTCAGGTGATCCACCTGTCTCAGCCTCCCAAAGTGCTAGGATTACAGGCGAGAGCCACCAAACCCAGCTAACTCTGTTCTTAAACTGCATATGTGTTCAGGTGAGCTAAAATTTTAAATTTGTCTTTAAACCTTGGAGCTGTTTTCCAACCTCTTCTCAGTTTTCTTTCTTATTCCAGAGATACTCTCCTGACACAGCTGTTCTCCTAATTTATTTGGTTATAGTCCTGCATTGAGAAATGCTACTTTTTATGGAATTCCTGTTTGAAAGTCCACTATCTAAATTTGCCTGAGCCCTAAATGAAATCAGATCATAGGCACAAAAAAAAGAAATGGAATTATGAACCCCTAAGTGAAAATATAGCTGTACCTTTGTGAGTATAACTTTAGCAACTCGGTATTCATGCACACACGATCGTCAGGGAGAAGAGGGTTCACTTGGCTGGAGGCAAGTGCTTTTGTTCTGTTTGGGAGACAATATGAGGGAAGGGGGAGGGAGGCGTGGATACCAGGAGGCAAAGTAGGCAGCATCTATAGATTCCAGTTGGGTCCATTTCAATTGTGTAGGTGGATCAAATGCTGGACCTATTTGTGCTTTTGGACAGGGATCTGCCATTTTCCTAATGCTGGAAAATTCCTAATTCTGGTCTGTAAAATTGGCCAATGCCAGTATAATTCAACATTTCCCTAGCTTGTTTAGAAAAGGCATGTTGCAATGTCACTTTGATCACATTGTTTTTGATCAGCAGATCAATCTAAATTTATTTATAATTCTGTGTTGTTCTAGAAAGGATTTCAGGCAGTTTGCAGGCAGGGTATAGAACCATCGATGTTACTTAAGATTGTCCATTAAGAGCGATGGTGACAAAGGCCTTAGTTGATGCAGTTGGGTCCAGTCACTGCCACCCCCACCCACGTGACGGGCGTGGCCAAGACAGCCATCATCCTGTCATCGCTGCAAGTGGAATCTTTCTAATGATTAGCAAGTTACTCTCATAAAACGTCTCCCTTTTGCCGTTATCCATTTGTTACTAAATTCAACAAAAATTATTTGAACCCCTGTTATGGTGAGAAGGGCCAGTTTAAGGTTGTAGGAAGAGGCGTACGTAATTCTTGCCCTTGATGTGCCCATTGTCTAATTCAGGGACTGGCAAACTATGCCCCAGGGCCAAATATGGCCCACTGCTGGTTTTCATATGGCCCTCATGCTGAGAATGAATTTTATGTTTTTATTTATTTGTTTATTTTTTTAGAGGCAGGGTTCTCGCTCTGTACCCCAGGCTGGAGTGCAGTGGCACAATCATAGCTTACTATAATCTTGAACTCCTGGGCTCAGGTGGTTCTCCTACCTCCGCCTCCCAAGTAGCTGGGACTACAGACTCACACAACTTATCTCATTAAAAAAAAATTTTTTTTTTTTAAATGGAGTTTCTCTCTTGTTGCCCAGGCTGGAGTGCAATGGCGCGATCTCGGCTCACCGCAACCTCTGCCTCCCGGGTTCAGGTGATTCTCCCACCTCAGCCTCCCGAGTAGCTGGGATTACAGGCATGCGCCACCACACCTCGCTAATTTTGCATTTTTGGTAGAGACAGGGTTTCTCCATGTTGGTCAGGCTAGTCTCGAACTCCCGACCTCAGGTGATCTGCCTGCCTCAGCCTCCCATAGTGCTGGGATTACAGGCGTGAGCCACCGCATCCAGCTCATTTTTAAATGTTTTCTAGAGACAGGGATCTTGAGGGCAACTTTGCTCGTACCCACTTCCACATGGTGACCGAGCACCTGGAAAAGAGAGAGAGAGAGAGATAGCATCTTACTATGTTGCCCAGACTGGTCTCGAACTCCTGGGCCCAAGGAATCCTCTCACTTTGGCCTCTCCAAAGTGCTGGCATTACAGGCATGAGCCACTGCACCCAGCTGGCTGGTCAAGGAAAAAAATAATAATAAAAATAAAAATAATAATAATATTTGATGTCATGTGAAAATTACATTGAATTTAAATTTTAGTGTTCATGCATAAGATCTTTTTATAACACAGCTACACACATGTGTTTACATACTGCCTATGGCTGCTTTTGTATAACAGAATCAAGCAGTTGTAACAGAAGCCATATGGCCCACCAGGTCTGTAGTATGTACTATGTGGTCCTTTAAAAAATGGATTTGCTGGTTGGGTACAGTGGCTCACACTTGTAATCCCAGCACTGTGAGAGACCGAGGCGGGCAGATCATGAGGTCAGGAGATTGACACCACCCTGGCTAACATGGTAAAACCCCATCTCTACTAAAAATACAAAAAATTAGCAAGGCGTGGTGGCAGGCCCCTGTAGTCTCAGCTACTCAGGAGGCTGAGGAGGAGAATCACTTGAATCCAAGAGGCGGAGGTTGCAGTGAGCCGAGATTGCGCCACTGCACTCAGCCTGGGCGACAGAGCAAGACTCTGTCTCAAAAAAAAAAAAAAAAGGCCAGGAGTAGTGGCTCACATCTGTAATCCCAGCACTTTGGGAGGCTGAGGCAGATGGATCAGCTGAGGTTAGGAGTTCGAGACCAGCCTGGCCAACATGGAGAAACCCTGTCTCTACTAAATATACAAAAAATTAGCCAGGCGTGGTGGCACATGCCTGTAATCCCAGCTACTCCAGAGGCTGAAGCGGGAGAGTCGCTTGAACCTGGGAGGCGGAGGTTGCAGTGAGCCAAGATCACACCATTGCAGTCCAGCCTGGGCAATAAGAACAGAACTTCGTATCTAAATAAATAAATAAATAAAAATTTAAAAAATGGATTTGCCAGGCCCTCCCACCAACTTTTTTTTCTTCGAAGAGGGAATCTTGCTCTGTTACACAGGCTGGAATTTGCAGAGGCGTGATCTCAACTCACTGTAACCTCTGCCTCCCAGGTTCTCCTGCCTTAGCCTCCTGAGTAGCTGGGATTATAGGAGCCCACCACCACGCCCAGCTAATTTTTGTATTTTAGTAGAGACAAGGTTTCACCATGTTGGCCAGGCTGGTCTCAAACTGCTGACTGCAAGTGATCCACCCACCTTGGCCTCCCAAAGTGCTGGGATTACAGGCCTGAGCCAACCCTGTCACAGCCCAGGCCCCTGTACTAATTTATTTATTATTCAGCTGATTTACTGGCAGTGTTCTATGTTGATTGTGCTTGAGTTCTTGGTGTTTGATTACTGTTCTCAGTGCTGGAGTTACAAAGTTCCTAACCTTAATGGACCTTACATTGCAGGTGACATCAAAAATGATATCATAGTGAATTGAGTGCTATCATGTAGTTATTAACAAGAATCATTAACATGTACGTGCTTTCTAGGTGCCAAACACTACTGTAAGGATTTTATATGCATGAATTTACTTAATCCTCACAATAACTACGCAGTCTTCAAGGAATCTTTAGAAGAGGATGCAGCCATGACTTTCATACAGATACACAAAATCAACTCACGTCAAACATTTTATTAAGCTCATTAGTTAATAAGGAAACCAGGAAATGTTATAACTGGTTCAAAGAAGAACTCAAAAAAAGAAATAGACCAGGCACAGTGGCTCATGCTTGTAATCCCAGCACTTTGGGAGGCCGAGGCAGGTGGATCACCTGAGGTTGAGAGTTTGAGACCAGTCTGACCAACATGGAGAAACCCCATCTCTACTAAAAATACAAAATTAACCAGATGTGGTGGTACATGCCAGTAATCCCAGCTACTTGGGAGGCTGAGGCAGGAGAATTACTTGAACCTGGGAGGTGGAGGTTGCAGTGAGCCGAGTTGCACCACTGCACTCCAGCCTGGACAACAAGAGCAAAACTCCATCTCAAAATAATAATAATAATACTAAGATATATATACACAGAGAGAAAATAAGGAATTCCAAAATAAATATAAAAATAGATGAAAAATGGGTCTATTCTCAAGGCCATTATTCTATCAGACAGTCCATTTGTGTTTCTATGGACAAGAGATGGTTTACTGTCATTTACACAGTTGGGCAAGAGCTCAAGGACAATAAAAGATGGAGATTCTGGGTGCGGTGGCTCATGCCTGTAATCCCAGAACTCTGCGAGGCTGAAGCAGGAAGATCGCTTGAGGTCAGGAGTTTGAGACCAGCCTGGGTAACATGATGAGACCCCATCTCTACAAAAAGAAAAGGGAAGGAAGGAAGGAAGGAAGGAAGGAGATAACACAGGTGAGCAAGTCTGAGCACCCACCAAGCTTTTCTTGCCTATTTCAGTCTTTCACAGGTTTTTTTTTTGATGGAAGTCAGTACTATAGTATATATATTTATATAAATTGAAGATGTCCTTGATGACATTACAGGCATACCTCACTTTACTGCACTCCACTTTATTGTGCTTTGCAGAGACTGTTTTTTACAAGCTGTGGCAGCCCTGCATCAAGTGAGTCCTCTGGTGCCATTTTTCCAAGAGCTTGTACTCACTTTGCCTCCCTCTGTTACATGTTGGGAATTCTTACAATATTTCCCACATTTTCATTGTCATAATATCTGTTATGGTGATCTGTGATCAGTGCTCTTTGATGATACTATTATTGTCTTTGTTTTGGGGTGTCAATAAAGGTTGTGTGTTGTCAGACCGCTCCACCGACCAGCCATTCCCCCAACTCTCTCCCTCTCCCTGAGCTTCCCTATTCATTGAGCTGCAACAATATTGAAATTAATAACCCTATCATGTCCTCTAAGTGTTCAAGTGGAAGGAAATGTAGCACATGTCTGTCTCTTACTTTAAATCAAAAGCGAGAAATGATTGAACTTAGGAAGACTTGTTGAAAGCCGAGACAGGACGAAACCAAGGCTTTCTGGGCCAAACAGCCACAAGTGAATGCAAAGAAGTTTTTGAAGGAAATTAAAAGTGCTACTCCAAGGCCGGACGTGATGGCTCACACCTATAAATCCAGCTGAGATGGGAGGATTCCTTGAGGCCAGGAGTTTGAGACCAGCCTGGGCAACATAGGGAAATCCCATCTCTAAAAATAATAATAATAAAATAACAAATAATTTAAAAATGAAAATAAGCTATTCCACCTCTAGCTTTACCTGTTCTAACAACAACAACAAACAAACAAACACATTTCTTCCTCTTACGCAGAGCAATTCAGTGATTCTTCCGTGTGATCTTTTTCAGGCTTTGTTTTCACTCCCATCTTTTAATACCTAAACACTCCTTCAAGATAATTTCCTAAACAAAAGCAATTGCCTTCAGAGAAATTCCTGCAGAGGATTCTTTAAACAATTTTTTTTTTTTTTTTTTAAATAAAGACGGGGTTTCACCATGTTGGTCAGGCTGGTCTTGAACTCCTGACCTCAGGTGATCCACCCGCCTTGGCCTCCAAAGTGCTTGGATTACAGGCGTGAGCCACCACGCCCGGCCTAAACAGATTTTTAATACTGAAAGATGACCTTGAATTTACTCTAATTTATATTTTCCAAACCATTTTCAAACTCTGTTGTCCTGAGTGTCAATTAGTAATAAATGACTTGCAATATACCCCTCAGTCATTGAGAGGCACTCCTCTAATTGTCCGGTTTTGCACATGTGTTAGATTACAGACTGATTTCAAGCTTCCAGAGTACTGTTTCTATACTTGTCTCCTTGCACCACAGCATCTGACAAAGGGTTTGTTACATGTAGTAGACTAAAAAGAAACTTTGTTTCCTAGGACTTTGTATTGTAGAACTGCTCTGGAATTGGTCAAGTGTTTCTTCACTGTCCTCCACAGCACTGGTTTACTGGTTTACAACGTTTGCCAGATAGTTGGCCAAATTATGATTTGATAGGGAAGAAAACCCAGGAGGAACCATGATTCTACCCCACAGCTCAGCGCCTGGAATGGAATGGTTTCTTTCCTAAACATCTGAAGTTATCAAATCAACCATCTTGCCTCTTCTTTTGTTTTCTTTCCAAAAGTGAGATCCTGAAGGGCCACAGCTGCTATATGACCTCAAGTGACCATGTCAGCTTATTCCTCAAATTAGTGTCTCTGTTTTTAATAGTGCAGAAAGATCCAAGCTCAGAAAATCAAGGAAGAGAATTGGCACGGGAGCTTGTGTCCATAGTGTTGCAAGAAGAGAGCTGAAGTCAGAACTGGACTGAGCAACTTGACATGCCCAAGAGGTGAAGAAGTTCAGGACCTGCCACCCCAAAATATGCTGCCTTGGCATATTAATTATCTGGGGCTAAATGCATTTCAAAAATAGCAGGTGCGGCCAGGCACAGTGGCTCACGCCTGTAATCCCAACACTTTGGGAAGCTGAGGCGGACAGATCACCTGAGGTCAGGAGTTCAATACCAGCCTGCCCAACATGGTGAAACCCTGTCTCTACTAAAAATACAAAAATTAGCCAGGCATGGTGGTGGGTGCCTGTAATCCCAGCTACTTAGGAGGCTGAAGCAAGAGAATCACTTGAACCCAGGAGGCGGAGATTGCAGCGAGCCAAGATCGAGCCACTGCACTCCAGCCTGGGTGACAGAGGGAGACTCCGTCTCAAAAGAAAACAAAACAAACAAACAACAACAAAAAACCCAGCAGGTGCAAGAAGGACTCTGATTTCCCCTTTTCCTCCTAAAAGCAGATGAAACTCCCCCATGAGAGATGCTCTCCCTAAACTAGGAGGAAGCCAGCATTCTTATTACTAGAGCTGAGGAGTCGAGACTGAGAGAAAACTACAAACAAACTTTGTGACGCCAATCCTTATCTTTCCGGTTACTTTTCCACAATTTACTACTCTTCGTTCAACTTAGTAGAGAAACCTTCAGTTATCTGTATAAGCTGCTTCTCTGGGCCTTTATTTTTCTTGTGAGGACTCCCATGCATATGTCAATCAATCACGTTAATCAGATCTGCTTACTTTTCTCTTGTCACTCTGCATGATGTCATTCCCAGCAAGAGACTCCAGGAGCAGGGAGGAAAATCTGACCTTCCCTCCAGGATGGATGGAAGAAAATGACTACCTGAAGCTCCCATACTGATGGGTCAAAGCAATGCCACTTTCTGCTCGCCAGAAGATATTGTTGCCAAAGGGCAATTCCCTTAGAGATGATCCAGCTCTGCTCTGTGATTTTATGGATGAAAGACATGAATAGCAAAGTGGACATCCAAGGCTACATGGTAACTTGGTGGCAGTGGTAGGATGATTACTTAGGGATTCTTTCCACGCAGCCACTTTACCTTTCTTGATGTATATAAGAAAAATAAAGGAGGTTGAGGTGGGAGGATCACTTGAGTGAAGGAGTTCGAGGCCTGTCTGGGGAACACCGGGAGACCCCTTCTCTACAAAAAATGCCAAAAGAGCACTTGAGCTCTCGGTAGCAGAAGAGAACTTGATTGACCTGCTTTTCTGACTGCAGCTGCCAGGCTCCCATCAGTCACTCAGTGAGAAAGCTGCTCTCACCTTTGCTCAGCCTTGGTGCTGGTATTGGATACAATGAGTTCTAAATTTCTCTTCAAAGAATCAGTATGTCAGTATGTTCAGCTCTCTTATTCTTTAATTTTCTATTTTAAAGTTTCTTCTTTTAATTCTCTATTTTAAAGTTTAACTTCCTTGTCATTCCAGTAAACGACCTTCTCCACCGGTTCTAATCAGTAGTTCACATCTGTTCCTCCTCCTTCCCCTACTCCCCGCTCCATCCTGACTCATCCTGGTCACCTAGGTCTCCCCTGGCTACCTGCTCTGACCTGCCAGTAACCGTCCTTCCCACCAAAACACCCACGGCAGCTCAGACCCCTGCTCTTTTAAAAATAGCCAATCGGGATTAGTCTAGCTTGCGCGGTCTAACCGTAGCCAATAGGGGCACGACACAGCAGTAGGGACGACCCCCCACGAGGCATAAGTACCCCTTCCCTGCTAGTCCAAGTGTGCGGCGGCCATCATTGCTCCATCTGTGTGCCACATCCTTCTATAGAAGTAAACTGCCTTGCTGGGAGGATTTATCTTCGAGTGCTATTTCTTTTGCAGCATGAAAATTTTACTTATAACACTGATCCTCTACCCAACTCTGCACCTGTCTTGCTGATCCCGAGTCCACCTTGTCAGGGCTGCTTGGCTTCCCTGCGGACAGCACTGGGGCAAGACAATGATGCCTCCGGCTGGGCTTCCCCCTCCCTGACTTCTGCAGCCCTTGTCCAGCCTAGTCAGCCTTGCCTTGGCTACAGCCCAGGGAAGATTTGAGAAGTGGGAATTTAAGGAAGTTGGGGAAATCTTTTTTGGTAGGGGGACAGGGCGCTCTGTTGCCCAGGCCGGAGTACAGTGGAACAATCATAGCTCACTACAGCCTCCAGCACCCAGGCTTAAGCCATCCTCCTGCCTCAGCCTCCTGAGTAGCTGGGGCCACAGGGACATGCCACCACCTGTAGCTAATGTTACATTTTTTGTAGAGACAGGGTCTTGCTATGTTGCCCATGCTGGTCTGGAACGCTTGGGCTCAAGCAATCCGCCCACCTTGGCCTCCCAAAGTGCTGGAATTACTGGCATGAACGACCATGCCCGCTTGGGGAAATCTTTTAACAGACAGTAGAATCAGTTTGAATATGAGCTGTTGAGAAATGGGGAAGTTGGTGGGTGAGAGAGCATCAAGTTGGGGGTTTGTGAAGGGAACAGAATAGGAATCAGTCTGACTGGACACTTGAGAGAAGTTTCCTTAAAAATGAAAATAATTCTGCAGAGGAATGTTTACACAAAAACCAATCTAAAGAAAAAACAGCTTACACACCGGAATAGAAATGTCACTTGATTCCCAGAGGGAATGAGCTCAGAAGTTAAAAGAGAGGGATCCTTTCCAACTATTAAATGTATTTTTAAAGGCCCTTTTGGGTTTAAATTGGTTCCCGGAAGAACACTGGCCCTTATCCCAGGGGGAGGTATCTTTGCAGATGCAAATAGAAGGGCCCAGAAGCTCCCCATTCAGAGTGGGGGTGGCAGGGGGAAGGGGGGGGGCAGAGGGCAGAGGGCAGAGGAGGTCAACCAGAAATACTCTGTCAATGGTGGCTTCAGCCGATAAATTCAGCCGGATTTTAAAGATCAACCATTTGGAACTTGAGAACTTCCCAGTAGGGTTGCTTTTGTTTATCCTATTTCCCTGGCTGTTGGAGTTCGCAGGCAGTGATATCACTGGAAGAACTTTGAAAGCAGGTCCAGATTTTCTAAGGCACAACCTTCGGAATGGAAAACAGTTCTGCAAATTGGTTTGCAAGAGTCATAAATAAACTTTGAGTGGGCAGTTTTAATAAGTGTGCTGCCTGAGCAGTGAAGGAAGTTGAAAACGCAACTGCCCAATTGCAAGCAGCTAGCTGGTCCCTGCCAGAAAGGGGGGCCAGGGCTCCCTATTCCCAGGCCAGTGCTTCTATAGTAAACTCGATCCTATGGTCTGGAAGTCAACCTCATAAGTATAAAAATAGCCTCAGAAGTGAAGCTGACTTATATATGAAGTGCAGAATAAGATGCCTCAGCTGGGTGCGGTGGCTCATACCTGTAATCCCAGCACTTTGGGAGGCAGAGGCAGGCGGATCACAAGGTCAGGAGTTCAATACCAGCCTGACCAACATGGTGAAACCCCGTCTCTACTAAAAATACAAAAATTAGCTGGGTGTGGTGGTGCGTGCCTGTAATCCCAGCTACTCAGGAGGCTGAGGCAGGAGAATTGCTTGAATCCAGGAGGTGGAGAATGCAGTGAGCTGAGATCGCACCACTGTACTCCAGTCTGGGATACAAGAGCGAGCTCCATCTCAAAATAAAAAAAAGATGCCTCGTCTTTCCAGGCACCACACAAAATCTGGACCACTGAGTAACTTGTCACCATCTAAGGCCATCAAATCAAAAGGAAACAAGAAAGATGTGGCTACCTAGTTGAGGGGGAAGAAGGGGCTTGGGGGCCTGGGGCCTAAGGAGCTGGCAGGTAGGCGACTCTAAAAGGTACTGTCATTTTGGGAAATTTTACTTCCCTTTCTGCAAAACCTCTAACTTCCTCCCCCTCCCCCAAGGCCCGTTAAGTTTCCTTTGTTTGGTCCCGGACACACCTTTGTCACTGTGCTTCAGGACAGTGACGAATCTTTAGCAGTCCCCATCCTTTCTGGCACCAGTGATCAGTTTCAGGGAAGGCAATTTTTCCACAGCCCAGGGGAGGCAGAGTGGGGAAGTTTTCGGGATGCAATTGTTCCACCTCAGATCGTCAGGCACTGGTTAGAGTCTCATAAGCAGCATGCAGCCTAGATCCCTCGCACGTGCAGTTCACAGGAAGGTTTGTGCTTCTATGAGAATCTGATGCCAATGCTGATCTGACAGGAGGTGGAGCTCTGGTGGCATTGCTCGCTGGCTCACTCGCTCGGGGGCTGCTCACCTCCTGCTGTGTGACCCTGTTCCTAATAGGCCAGTCCCAGGCTCAGGGGTTGGGGACCTCTGCTTTAGGGCTACAAAAGCCAGGGAGTTCATTTTACTGCAGGTGACTTAAAGGGACCACTGGTCATCCCACCTACCCGCTGTCCATCCCTACCTCTCATCTTTACCTGCCACCCACTCCTACGCAACTTTTTCCCTGTTGCTTTATGTCCAGAAGTTTCCCGAGTGTTCGAGGCATTTGAATCCGAGTAACTTCGTCTTGAATAGGGGCTGGGTAAAAAGAGGCTGAGACCTGCTAGGCTTCATTCCCAGGAGGTTAAGGTATTCTTAGTCACAGGAAGAGACAGGAGGTCAGCACAAGATACAGGTCATAAAGACCTTGCTGATAACACAGGTTGCAGTAAAGAAGCTGGTTCTACCCACCAAAACCAAGATGGTGAGGAGGGTGACCTCTGGTCGTCCTCACTGCTACACTCCCACCAGCGCCATGACAGTTTACAGATACCATGGTAACTTCAGGAAGTTACACTATATGGTCTAAAAATCGGAGGCATTAATAATCCGCCCCTTGTTTAGCATGTCACCAAGAAATAACTATAAAAACAGGCAACCAGCAGCCCTCGGAGCTGCTCTGTCTATGGAGTAGCCATTCTTTTATTCCTCTACTTTCTTAATAAACTTGCTTTCACTTTGCTCTATGGACTTGCCTTGAATTCTTTCTTATGAAAGATCCAAGAACCCTTTCTTGGGGTCTGGATGAGGATCCCTTTCCAGTAATACGAGTAATGACTGATGAAGTGTGTGGTCAGTTAGTATTGAGTCTTCAGCAGTTTCCATTTATTCAGCAAACTTTTTTTTTTTTTTGAGACAGAGTCTCACTCTGTCACCCAGGCTGGCGGGCAGTGGCATGATCTTAGCTCACTGCAACCTCTGCTTCCTGGGTTCAAGCGATTCTCCTGCCTCAGCCTCCACAGTAGCTGGGACTATAGGCGCCTGCCACCACGCCCAGCTAATTTTTGTATTTTTAGTAGAGGCAGAGTTTCACCATGTTGGCCAGGATGGTCTCGATCTCTTGACCTCGTGATCCACCCACCTCAGCCAAAGTGTTGGGATTGTAGCTGGGACCACAGGAGCCACCGTGCCTGGCCCCTATTCAGCAAACCTTTACCAAGCTTCTTCTACAATCCCAGCAGTATGCTGAATATTAGAGATTCAGGAGACCCAGTCCCAGTCCCTCCATAGTCCAGCAGGGGAGTCTGAGAGTAAACCACCAATGGAACAACTCTGGTCATGAGGGTTTGCTGGGGGTTTAAACTGTGGCCATGGCAGCCAGCGGAGGGGGAGACAAGGGAGGTGTACTTTCCTTGGCGATATGGGGGTGGACAATCCTATGGGTAGGATGCAGGTGAGAGGGAACAGGAAAGACACTCTACATCCAGAAAAACCACGTGCAGAGGAACGAGGCAAGAGACAGCATGCTGGAAGGTTGGGAGCAACAGGAGGCAAAGGTGAAGAGCCAGGGAAGGGTCAAGCCGTGAGGAACCGTGAGCCATCACAGGCGTCTGAGCAGAAGACTGGGATGATCCGGTTTCTGATAAGCAAAAATCACCTGAGTTGGGCACGGTGGCTCATGCCTGTAGTTCCAGCACTTTGGGAGGCCAAGGCAGGCGGATCACCTGAGGTAGGGAGTTCGAGACCAGCCTGACCAACATGGAGACACCCTGTCTCTACTAAAAATACAAAATTAGCTGGGCATGGTGGTGCATGGCTGTACTCCCAGCCACTAGGGAGGCTGAGGCAGGAGAACTGCTTGAACCCAGGAGGTGGAGGTTTCAGGGAGCCGAGATTGCGCCATTGCACTTCAGCCTGGGCAACAAGGTCGAAACTCCACTGTGTTAAAAAAAAAAAAATCGCCTGGGGCTGGAGTGGGGGAGAAGAGATGGGTGGAGAGGTGAGCCTGTAGACAGATCGGGATCCCCACATGGTCTCTTGGTAACCTTTGTCCCACTTCCACAATCTCTAAATTCTAGAGGAAGTGGGCCCTTGCTGAGATGGGGGCAGCAATCCTCTGAGAAGTAATTCTCAGAGGGACGTCTCCATAGGTCTCTTTACACAAAGTTTTGAGTCCATTTCCTGGACTTTTCTTAAACCCCCAGATAAAGTTCCAGGTAGGAGATTCTGAGACAGTGCTAACACACCCTGGGGCAGCGGTTTTCAGAGTGGGGCCCAGATCACTAGGAGTGGCAGCACTGCGTAAGAACTTTAAGGTCTCATCTTCTTGAGACCTACTTTATAGCTATTAAGCCAGAAACTCTGGGGCCCAGCTACAGTGGGTTTTGTTTGTGTGGGTGTGTGTGTGTTTTTAGAGATAGGTTCTCGCTCTGTTGCCCAGGCTGGAGTGCAGTAGCATGACCGTGGCTCACTGCAGCCTCTAACTCTTAAACTCAAATGATCCTCCTATCTCAGCCTCCCAAGTAGCTAGGACCACAGGAGCCACCATACCCAGAATAGTGACAGGCTGTCACTTTGCAGAGATGGGACCTCACTGTGCTGCCCAGTCTGGTCTCAAATTCCTAGCCTTGAGTGATTCTTCCACCTCAGCCTCCCAAAGTGCTGAGATTACAGGTGTGAGCCACTATGCCCAGTCCCAGCTAGTGTTTTAACAAACTCCAGGTGATTCTGATGCAAGGTTCAAGTTTAAGAACCACTACCTTGTGATAGCGCAAACTCAGATGAGCTATATGGAGAACTGACCACCAGGTTCCCAAGATCCTATTCTTCTTTTCTTTTCTTTTTTTTTTTTTGAGATGGAGTCTTGCTCTGTCACCCAGGCTGGAGTGCAGTGGCGTGATCTTGGCTCACTGCAACCTCTGCCTCCTGGGTTTAAGTGATTCTCCTCCTCAGCCTCCTGAGTAGCTGGCATTACAGGCACGCACCACTATGCTTGGCTAATTTTTTTCGTATTTTTAGTAGAGACGGGATTTCACCATGTTGGTCAGGCTGGTCTCGAACTCCTGACCTTGTGATCCACACGTCTCGGCCTCCCAAAGTGCTGGGATTACAGGTGTGAGCCACCGTGCCCAGTCTGTTTTGTTTCTTTAAGAGAAAGCAAAGCTTCAAGCCTAATCAAAATCACCACCAAGCAACTTAGATGTTCCATGTGCGGCTGGGCGTGGTGGCTCACGCCTGTAATCCTAGCACTTCGAAAGGCTGAGGCAGGCAGATTGCTTGAGCCCAGGAGTTCAAGACCAGCCTGGGCAACATAGTGAAACCACCTCTCTAAAAAAATTGCAAAAATTAGCCAAGCCCAGTGGTGGTGGAGGCCTGTAGTCTCAGCTACTTGGGAGGCTGACATGGGAGGATCGCTTGAACCTGCATCATGCCACTGCACCCCAACCTGGGCAACAGATCGAGACCCTGTCTCAAAAAAAAAAAAAATGGATTTCATGTGACAAACATGGAATTATTATAATTGTGATTGATTTGATAATCTAGCAAATAATTTTTTTTTTTTGAGACCAAGTCTTGCTCTGTCGCCAGGCTGGAGTGCAGTGGCGCAATCTCGGCTCACTGCAACCTCCGCCTCCTGGGTTCAAGCGATTCTCCGCCTCAGCCTCCCGCATAGCTGGGACCACAGGCGCGTGCCACCACGCCCGGCTAATTTTTGCATTTTTAGTAGAGACAGGGTTTCACCGTGGCCAGGATGGTCTCGATCTCTTGACCTCGTGATCCCGCCTCGGCCTCCCAAAGTGCTGGGATTACAGGCATGAGCCACTGCGCCAGACGCATATAATTTTTAAAAGCCTACTATTTGCACTGTACTTTCTGGGCAGGGGGGAGAAAAGAAATAAAAAAAGCACAAGGTTTCTTCCTCCGGTAGGATTCTGCCATCATCACATCATCAGTCACCATCATCATCATCACATCATCATCATCAATATCACCATGTTCAAAAAAACATCTTTTTACGCTAATGATAGTCACTTACAAGAATCCACGTCTGAGAATCCACAAGGGATTTCTGAGAACTAATTTTGTACCCAGCTCTGTGCCCTAAGGCTTCTGCCCACAACTGATTTGCTGTCTTGTTGAGTCAGAACTTGAACCCAAGAAGCAATCAGTCACACAGGGCAGCAGATAATTGTGGGCTGAATAGCTCCAAGCTTAAGCAGGCCTTGTGGATTCAAGAGTCCTCTTCCAGCTTTATGCAGATGGCCTTCATTTTCACTTCTTGCTTGAAGCCCTGGATTTTTCTTTTTCTTTTCTTTAAATCAAGATAGTGGCAATCATGTGCTGCTATATAAACAAGGTGATGTCCTTTGCATCTCCCTACTCTCTTATCCACAGAAATTTCCCAGCCTGTTTTTCAGAAATCCCCAAAGGGATTATCAGACTGGCTGTGCATGGTGGCTCATACCTGTAATCCCAGCACTTTGGAAGGCCGAGGCGGGTGGATCACTGAGGTCAGGACTTCAAGACCAGTCTGGCCAAACATGGAGAAACCCCGTCTCTACTAAAACCACAAAAATTAGCTGGGTGTGGTGGCACATGCCTTCAATCCCAGCTACCTGGGAGGCTGAGGCAGAAGAATCACTTGAATCTGGGAGGCAGAAGTTGCAGTGAGCCAAGATTGCACCATTGCACTCCAACCTTGGTGAGAGAGTGAGACTGTGTCTCAAAAAAAAAAAAAAAAAAAGAAGGCGCGGAGGGGATTATTAGGCCTATCAGATCCCAAATACTGCCAGTATGAGGGCAGAATTTCCCAGGAATTGAGCTCCCACTCCCCACCCGGCAGGCATTGAGTCATGGGTCTCCAGGAGAGAGCATTTGGCTGCACCTTTTTGGGGCTACTGGGGGAAATCATGAAACTCCGTGGTCCACGGCTCTTAGGAATCTGAGCCTCCTCGGGTTTGTCCCGTGGACATGGGGGAGAGGAGTCTTTTGGTGCCCTGACTTTGAGAACCTTGACCTTAACTCTGAAGTTCTGGGCAACCATCATCTATCTCCCAAAGGGAGTGTTTGAGGATACGGCAGCCGCGGCATTAACAGATGATTCTAGGAAGGTGAGGAAAAGGCCTGCTCTATAAATAAATGTACTGTTCCTGGTGAGGCACTGTCCTCCTCCCTACTCCCACCCAATCACCCTTGTCAGAGCAGAGCAGCCCTGAGCCAAAGGATTAGTGCAATCACAAGGTCAACAATAGATACCCCGGCCATAAATACTCCTGGAGAGCTTTAGTCATTGACTAGGAGCCAGGAGTTGGGGGAATTAAAAGAGGGGTAGGGAGAGAGCTGGAAGTCTGTAGGGCTAGCTTGAAACATCTATAGTTGTTTGTTCGTTTGTTAGTTTAAAAAAGCCCGACTTTCCTTCTGAATGTGAAAGTCTCTGGAGGGCGTGGAGAGGGATGAGACATGGCCTTCAAGGGGGGAACAGTGGGAGAGATGGACAATTCCCAGAGAAGGACTCTTGTTTTTAGGGTGGTTACCTTTATCCACAGAGCACAGATCTGCCCCTCAAAATCTTTGTTAAAAGAAACCCAAGAGCCGGGCGTGGTGGCTCACACCTGTAATCCCAACACTTTGGGAGGCTGAGGCGGGCAGATCACCTGAGGTCAGGAGTTCAAGACCTGCCTGGCCAACATGGTGAAATCCCATCTCTGCTAAAATACAAAACTTAGTTGGGCGTGGTGGTGGGCACCTGTAATCCCAGCTACTCGGGAGGCTGAGGCAGAAGAATGGCTTGAACCCGGGAGGCGGAGGTTGCGGTGAGCCAAGGTGGCACCACTGCACTCCAGCCTGGGTGACAGAGCAAGACTTCATCTCAAAAAAAAAAAAAAAAAAAAAAGAAAGAAAGAAAGAAAATAAGAAACCCAAGAGCTGGTACTACCAGCAGTTTCAGAATCTCTGTTGTTATACCTCCGGTACACAGGAAGAGAGAGCAAGGCTCCTGCATTCATAAAGCTGGGAAATAATTTAATATCTAACCTTTTTGGATATGAGGACCAATGAAGCCAAGGAGGTCTGTTCTGCGGGTTCTGAGGACCCCGGGATCTTCCAGTCCTCGCTCTCTTTTTGGGCATGAACATTTGGGTGCTGCAGGCAGATAAAGTGGTGGGGGAAATGTGATTAAGAGATGGAAAGCTGTGTGTAGGAGCACGCTGCCCACCAGCGTTGCACCTAAATAAAGAAGGCCATCATGTGCTGTGATGGTGCCACGGAACTGATAGTCTGCATTTTCACCAGGCAGAGGGGAGGAGGGAGTGGGGCGGCTTTACTGTCACCAGCAGAGACAACTTCCCAGCGCAGCTTGGATGAATCCTCTGGTGCACACACACACTCAACATTTTAAAATATGGATGATGGGGCTGGGGAGGTGCCAAATCACAAAAGCTGACTGTTGGGTGCGTAAGTTTTTGGACCTGGTGTGTCTAATTCCATCTTCAATTATTGATTCGTTTGATCCCTTTCAAGTGAAACTTTAAGTGACTTATCTAAAGATAGGCTACTGCTAAGCTTGTATTAGAAGGAGATAAAGACCTAAGTTATTCAAGATGATGTGGCCAATGTAAGCAGCTAATCAGAAAACAAATTAGCTAACTGGGTGTGGTCACAATGTTATTAACATCAGATGCTTCTGACACCTTTGTTTTACCTTTTCTTCTTTTTAAAAATCTTTTAAGAGAAGGAGTTTCACTATGCTGCCCAGGCTGATCTTGAACGCCTGGCCTCAAGAGATCCTCCTGCCTCGGCCTCCCAAGTAGCTAAGATTACAGGCATGAGCCACTGTGTCTGGCTGTTTTATTTTATTTATTATTTACTGTTATTATTTTTGAGACAGAGTTTCACTGTTGTTGCCCAGGCTGGAAGTGCAATGGCGCGATCTCCACTCACCGCAACCTCTACCTCCCTCAAGCAATTATCCTGCCTCAGCCTCCCGACTAGCTGGGATTATAAGCATGTGCCACCACACCTAGCTAATTTTGTATTTTTAGTAGAGACTGGGTTTCTCCATGTTGGTCGGGCTGATCTGGAACTCCTGACCTCAGGCCTACCAAAGTGTTGGGACTATAGGCATGAGCCATCATGCCCAACCTTGTTTTATCTTTTTAAAATCAAAATTTAGGATGAGACATGGTGGCTTACACTTGTAATCCCAGTGCTTTGGGAGGCCAAAGCAGGAGTATCACTTAAGACCAGGAGTTTGAGACCAACCTGGGCAACACAGTGAAACTTCTACAGGAAAGTAAAATATTAGCTGGGCGTGGTGGCTTACATCTGTAGTTCCAGCTACCCAGGAGGCTGAGGCCAGAGGATCGCTGGGGTCCAGGAGTTCAAGATTACAGTGAACTATGATTGCACCTACTGCATTCCAGTCTAGGCAACAGAGTAAGACCTCGTCTCAAAAATAAGAATAAAACCGAGGTTTAGGTTCTGAGTTGTAGGGTGAATTTGTGTTTACAATTGGTATTCGGAGCAAAGATTCACCTTCCCTGGGTCCCCGTGTTGGAGAAAGGTCATGGCCTTAGGTAAACAATAGATCTGACAAATGCTGCCATTTCTTATCCCCAGAAACAAAATGCCACTGAATTAAATTCCTTAATTGTCTTTGGAGACACAGGTTCTACTTCTGCAGAAGAGATGGATGAAGATTCTGACCAAGCACACGAGAATGTAAGAAACTTTTAAGAGATTCAGAGGTTGAAAGCTAGCTAAACATAGCTGTAAAGGACCTTCTTGTGTGTGCAATTGCAGCTATGTGAAGATGGACTCTATAGGAGGTGACAGTTAATCAATATTAATGCCTTGCTGTGATCTAAAAGGCTAAAACTTGCTAAGTCAGTCCAGTCACAGATGTTTTGCACAAGTTTGTTATGCACAATGAACTACAGGGGCCCCTGCTCTGGAAACACCATGTCCTTTGTATTAGATTAGTGAGCCGAGACATAAATATATGGAAAGCTAAAAAAAATAACAAACAAATAGCTGAAATTCTGACCATTAAGTAAGGCGACACACTGACCTCAACTGTCATTTTGGGCTGGGCACCATGGCTCACACCTGTAATCCCCCCCCCACTTTAAGAGGCGGAGGAGGGGCTAGGCGTGGTGCCTCACGCCTGTAATCCCAGCACTTTGGGAGGCTGAGGCGGGCCAGATTACTTGAGGTCAGGAGTTCAAGACCACCCTGGCCAACATGGTGAAACCCCATTTCTACTAAAAATACAAGAATTTGCCGGGCAAAGTGGTGGGCCCCTATAATTACAGCTACTCGAGAGGCAGAGGCACAAGAATCACTTGAACACGGGAGGTGGAAGTTGCAGTGAGCCGAGATCTTGACACTGCATTTCAGCCTGGGCGACAGAGTAAGACTCATCTCAAAAAAAAAAAAAAAAGAGGTTGCGGAGGAGGATCACTTGAGGCCAGGAGTTTGAGACCAGCCTGGGCAATGTAGTGAGACCCTATCTCTGCAAAAAGTAAGATGAAATTAAAAAAAAAAAGAAAAAGTTGCCATTTGCTTGATGCTTAACACCAAATGAAATCACAATTAGAATTTATGGAAGTAAGGGCCATCACCATTTATAGCTTGATTCAAAGTCTTCACATCTTTCTTCAGAAATCGGTCATGGTTACATCTCATCGGAGCTGTAATCAGCTGCCCTCTTCTAAGCTGTGCTACTTGTGACACGGGTGCAGGCAATGATGTCCACTTGGCAAAGCTTCTGAATCAGCTGTGCTGGGAAACAAGAGAACTTAGCACCACAGGTCTTCGGCACGGGGAACACATCTGCCTTCGGTGTCCCCGCCATGACTTTCTTCAGTATGGACTCATGCAACGGTCATCAGTGACGGCACTTCTCACACTGGGAGAGCAGAAGTGCGCAGTCTGCTCCCAGATGTATTTCCCTGGCCACCTCTGCGCTCCTCCGGGCCACTTCTGCCTCACCTTCTTTCCAGCAGCAGCGCTGAAAAGGCAGAATGGGCCCTTGTTCTGAAGGTGTTTCTCAGCACACGGCAAGCCCTTTGATAGGCAGCAGAGAAACCCCTTTGAGCACTTGGCAGGGTCATTTCCTGATTCTTTTTCTTTTTTTCTGTAACCTTTAACATCTGGTCATTTTTGGATTCTCTTTGCTTCCTACTCCTTTGTGGCCTGGCCCATGATAAGTAGACACAGCTGGTAGGAGCCATATATTGACCTTCAACATCAAGGTTAAGAGACCTTGAAAAACATCTGTAGCTTTTGCTGCCTGTAACACACCAACCGGTGCTTGATTATAAAGCCCTAGTTTATCTTCTAATTATGTCTTGCCTATCAGAGTGTCAATTGACAAACATTGATTGGTGCCTTCTGTGGACACGGTCATGATCTCCCTTCCCCAGATATAAGAAACAAATTTTCCTTTTTTTTTTGAAGCAGAATGTCCCTCTTGTTGCCCAGGCTGGAGTGCAATGGCGCCATCTCGGCTCACTGCAACCTCTGCCTCCTGGGTTCAAGTGATTCTCCTGCCTCAGCCTCCCTAGTAGCTGGGATTACAGGCATGCACCACCACGCCTGGCTAATTTTGTATTTTTAGTAGAGATGGGATTTCACCATGTTAGTCAGGCTGGTCTCGAACTCCTGACCTCAGGTGATCCACCCACCTTGACCTTCCAAAGTGCTGGGATTATAAGCGTGAGCCACGTCGCCCAGCAAGTTATTTAGTTTTTCATTTTCCTTCACCTACACTCCACAGTGCAGAGCACTTACCAGGAAATTATTTAAAGTTTTCAAATAGGGTCTCACTCTGTCGCCCAGGCTGGAATGCAGTGACACAATCATGGCTCACTGTAGCCTCAACCTCCTGGGCTCAAGCGATCTTCCCACCTCAGCTCCCTGAGTAGCTGGGACTATAGGCACGCTACCACAGCCAGCTAATTTTTGAATTTTTTTGTAGCGATGTGGTCTTGCTAAGTTGCCCAGGCTATCTTGAACTCCTGGCCTCAAAAGTTCCTCCTATTTCGACCTCCCAAATTGCTGGGATTACAGGTGCGAGCCACCATGTCCGGCTTTAGCAGGAATTATGAAGAGACAAATTCTGTCTCTGACAGTCCTGCTTCAAGCAGCTAATGCACCCCCTTGTACCATCTGTGATTGGATGAGGACTGTGGAAATAATAGTTCAGACACTGTAGGATGAGGAGAGGTGGCTAACAAGTTAATAGGCTTCAAAATACTGTGCCCTATAGGTATTTTTCCTAGCTCAAACTCCTTCCAAGTTCCCACCTCACCAGTGGGGCTCAACATGCCGATGTAGCTTATGTTGGAAATACTGGCAGCTCAAAGACAGATCTGCTATAAGTCTCAACTGATATTTTCATTAAAATTCTCATGCCTGTAATCCCAGCACTTTGGGAGGCTCAGATGGGGGGAAATCACTAGGTCAGGAGTTCAAGACCAGCCTGGCCAAAATGGTAAAACTCTGTCTCTACTAAAAACACACACACACACAAAAAGTAGCCGGGCATAGTGGTGGGCACACTGCACTCCAGCCTGGGTGACAGAGTGAGACTCCGTCTGAAAGAAAAACAAAAAAAGAAATTCTCAGTGAGCTTTAAGCATCTGGTTTCCTGCTCCTTTGGCAGAACTATCATGTCTAATCTAAATATGCAAAACGGGGGAAATCCGTTCTTTACACAATAAAGTACTCCAAGCTCTGTGCTCATTGGTGGGGAGTAACTATGAGTAACAGAGGGTCATGTGTGAACAGGGGAGAGATGCATGTGAACAGACGTGCTGTCAAACGTTGAGGAGGCAGAGGAGGGAATCGTCCATTAGAAAAAACATTTTTTTTTCTTAGTGATGGGGTCTTGTTATGTTGCCCAGGCTGGCCTCCAACACCTGGGCTCAAGTGATCCTCCTCCCTCAGTTGCCAAGTAACTGGGAATAGAGACATGAGCCACCATGCCCGGTAGGAACACTTCATTCTATCTGGGGGGGCAGTGACTAGGAAAGATGAGATGACATTCGACCTTTGTCTTGCAGGATGTGTAGATTTCTGTTTGATGATGATGTTGTAGGGGATGCTGTGCCCAGAGAGATGCATCCTGAGAAGAGTCACGGCAGAACCCACAAGGCAACCTGGAGGTCACGTGGCATGGCCGGGCAAAGGGGATAAAGAGACACAGGGAAAAAGAAGAATGGAGTGAAACACGGGGCCAGAGCATTCCGGGCCTTGTAGGCCAAACTAAGCAGTTTGGGTATTATCAGCAGACAAACAGGAGCCTCTGGAAATGTTTAAAAGCCAGAGAGACACGATCAGAAACTTGTCCTGGAAAGATCAACCTTGAATCCATGTTGAAGGACTGAAGAGCTAAGGAAGGCCCAGGGAGACAGGTCACCCTCCTGCTGAACACTTACCAACAGTTTAAGACGAAATCCACACTTCTGGTTGGGCACAGTGGCTCACACCTGGAATCCTAGCCCTTTGGGAGGCTGAGGTGGGTGATCTCTTAAGGCCAAGAGTTCAAGACCTGCCTGGGCAATGTGGGGAACTCCTATCTCTACTTAAAAAAAAAAACAAAACACAAAAAACAAAAATCAGCTGGATGTGGTGCTGCATGCCTGCAGTCCCAGCTATTTGGGAGGCCGAGGCATGAGAATCGCTTGAATCTGGGCGACGAAATGAGACTCTGTCTCAAAAAAAAAAGGAAATAAAAACACACAAAATAATGAAAAAGAGGCCAGGCGTGGTGGCTCACACCTGTAATCCCGGCACTTTGGGAGGCAGAGGACGGCAGATCATCTGAGGTAGGAGTTCAAGACCAGTTTGGCCAACATGGAGAAACCCTATCTCTACAAAAAATACGAAAAAAAAAAATTATCCAGGCGTGGTGTCAGGGGCCTGTAATCCTAACTACTCAGGAGGCCGAGCAAAAGAATCCCTTGAACCCAGGAGGCAGAGGTTGCAGTGAGCTGAGATCACACCACTGCACGCCAGCCTGGGTGACAGAGTGAGACTCCAACTCAAAAAAATAAAAAATAAATAAAAATAAAAAAGATTCAGACTTCTCATTGTTGCCCAGAGGGGCCCTGCTCAATTCTCCTCGTCACGTGCTTCGGCTTTCCCTCTCAGAGCAATATGGCGGCCACAGACCCCCCAACATGGCCAGCTCTTTTCACCTCAGAGCCTTGCATTTGTTCGCTGTTTCTCTTGTTTGGAGTGTTTGTCTTTGAGCTCTCTCCACGACTCTTCCTTCTCAACTATTTTCTCAGTCTGTTTTAATTTCTCCTTCTTCAAGCAGACAGTTACATTCTTCATATTGCTCTAACAGATCATAAACACGGGATTCTTTCGTTTCATTATCGTCTTTCGTATCCTCAAACAAGCTTCATGAGGGAAGGACTCATTCCCGTCTTATTTGCCCACGTGCCTCCAGAACCTGAATGAGTGAATGACCCAAACAGGGACTAACATGAGCCTGCACTAAGGCGAGAGGAGCCGGGAGCAGGGAGGAGGAGATGGAAGGGATGTAGGCAGTGGGAATCGATACAGCTCGGTGACTAATTGGCCGTGGGTGGTGGAGAGAGAAGGAGTGACAATGACATTTCAGTTCCTGGCTTGAGTGACGGGGTGGAAGTTATGTCTTTATTATAGAGACAGGGAATGCAAGAGAGAGAAGTTTATGAGGCAAAGTCAACAAGATTAATTTTAGGTGTATTAGGTGTGGGGCATTCGGAGTCAGAAGACCAGCGTGTAATTCGATATGGGAATCTAGAGAGAAGTAGACAGGCCCCAGCTGCAGTCACATACTCAGGAGCTGTCCACACTCGCGATGACTGAAGTCAAAGGAAAGACATCCATCAAAGGAGGACGGAAAGGGTATGGCCTTGGGCCGGGCGCCGTGGCTCACGCCTGTAATCCCAACACTTTGGGAGGCCGAGGCGGACGGTCACAAGGTCAGGAGTTCAAGATCAGCCTGGCCAACATGGCGAAACCCCGTCTCTACTAAAAATACAAAAAATAGCTGGATGTGGTGGCAGGCACCTGTAATCCCAGCTACTTGGGAGGCTGAGGCAGGAGAATTGCTTGAACTCGGGAAGCAGAGGTTACAGGGAACCGAGATCGTGCCATTGCACTCCAGCCTGGGTGACAAGAGCAAGACTCTGTCTCGGAAAAAAAAAAAAAAAATAGGCCGGGCGAGGTGGCTCACGCCTGTAATCCAAGCACTTTGGAGGCCAAGGCGGGCGGATCACCTGAGGTGGGGAGTTCAAGACCAGCCTGACCAACATGGCGAAACCCCGTCTTAAAAAAAAAAAAAAAAAAGAAAGAAAAAAAAAATAAAGGGGGTATGGCTGCAAAGGGGAGGAGACATGAGTGTGGTTTCTTTCTGAGAACACATCTCTCCTATGGATACAAGGGACATGGGCTGCAGGGACCTGCAGGGCTTCCCCAGGGATGGCTTGCTTCCAGGCTGACTCGATGGGTACCCATCATGGCAGAGCTCAGAGAATAGCGTGTAGAAGGCCAAGTGAGAGACACCTGCCCTTACCTGTCCTCTCTGAGAAAAGGACAAAGGGTTTCAGTCACCCTGGGGCCAATCAAAGAATGACGTGTAGGCTAGGCACAGTGAGTCATACCTGTAATCCCAGCACTTTGGGAGGCTAAGGCAGGAGGATTACTTGAGTCTATAAGTTTGAGACCATCCTGGGCAATATAGTGAGACCTCATCTCTACAAATATTTGAAAAAAAAAAATTAGCCAGGCATGGTGGTATGCACATGTGGTCCAAGCTTCTCTGGAGACTGAGTGGGAGGATTGAATGAGCCTGGGAGGTGGAGGCTGCAGTGAGCTGTGATTGCACCACTGCACTCCAGCCTGGACAACAGAGTAAGACCCTGTCTTCAAAAAAAAGAAGGTATGATGAACAGAACAGCTTTTAAACTGGTGCACTGAACATGTGGATGTGTGGCAGGAATTTTATCAATATAGTTCGTGCACTTGAGACCAAGAACCACATCCTCAGTCCAAACAATACTGTTTCCTTTCAGAAGTCTACTCTCTTATATTCATACAGGTCCACTTAGAGAGTTCTCTATTTTACTTGCTTATTTAAATAAGGTTACTCCTTTCTTTCTTTCTTTTTTTTTTTTTTTTGAGACAGAGTCTCACTCTGTCACCCAGGCTGGAGTGCAGTGGCACAATCTCAGCTCACTGCAACCTCCGCCTCCTGGGTTCAAGTGATTCTCCTGCCTCAGCCTCCCAAGTAGCTGGGACTGCAGGTGTGTGCCACCATGCCTGGCTAATTTTTTGTATTTTTAGTAGAGACGGGGTTTCACCATGTTAGCCAGGAGGTCTCCATCTCCTGATCTCATGATCTGCCCACCTCGACCTCCCAAAGTGCTAGGATTATAGGCATGAGTCACCACCCCCCGCCAGTAAGGTGTATTTCTTTTCTTTCTCAGATGGAGTCTCGCTCTGTCACCAGGCTGGAGTGCTGTGGCACAATCTCGGCTTATTGCAACCTTCGCCTCCTCTGTTCAAGCAATTCTCCTGCCTCAGCCTCTAGAGTAGCTGGGACTACAGGTGCCTGCCACCACCATGCCCAGCTAAATTTTGTATTTTTAGTAGAGACGGGGGTTTCACCATGTTGGTCAGGCTGGTCTTGAACTCCTGACCTCAAGTGATCCACCCACCTGGGCCTCCCAAAGTGCTGGGATTACAGGTGTGAGCCACTGCACTCAGCCCACTCACTTATTTTCTTTTTTAATTTAAGCAGGCTGCTGTGGTACCAATTGTTATATTCCTTGGAAAAGCAGTTTTAAAGAGCCTTAAAATACTTTTATCATTTGACCGAGTGATTCCCCGCTCTGGAAATCTATCCAAAGAAAATGATCTGAAATGCAAGTGAGAAAAATTTAAATATAATGTGTTATGGGACTGAATTATGCCTCCCCCAACCCCAAATTCACTTAACACCCTAACCCCAGTACCTCAAAATGTGACTGTATTTGGAAATAGGGTCTTTAGATGTGATTAAGTTAAAAAGAATTTATTAGAATGGGCCCTAAATCAGTCTGAGCAGTGTTTAAATAAGAAGAGGCAGTTTGAACACACAAAGAAACGCCAGGGATGCCCAAATACTGAGGAGCGATGGTGCGGACACAGGGAGAAGGTGGCTAATGGCAAGCCCAGGAGAGGGGCCTGGGCAGAAACCAGCCCTGCTCACACCCTCATCTTGGACTTCCAGCCTCCAGACAGTGAGGAAAAAAATTTCTGTTGCCTAAGCCACCTAAGCCTGTTGTACTTTGTTATAGTGGCCCTAGCAAACTAATAGACAATTATTTTTAAAATAATTTATATATGTAACATAGAGAACAATTAGAAATGGCCTAATGTTCAACAATTGGGAAAAGAGTATGATACAGTCATCAAAATGCTGAGGCTGTATGGAAAAAACTGCTTACGAGAGAATGCTTAGCCAAAAAAAAGGTGCCAGGCACAGTGCCTCTCACTTGCAGTCCCATCTACTTGGGAGGCTGAGGGGAGAGGATCACTTGAGTCCAGGAGTTCGAAACCAGCCTGGACAACATAGTGAGACCCCATCTCTAAAATAAAAAACATAATATGTACCCTATAAATATGTACAGCTATGATGTACCATAATAATTAATAAAAATAAAATAATTTTGAAAAATTGTATCTTGTCATCTGGGTTATTTTTTAAAAAGTAAGATACATTTTGTTTTATTTTATCATTACTTTTTGAGACAGAGTCTTGCTCTGTTGCCCAGGCTGGAGTGCAGTGGTGCAATCTTGGCTCACTGCCACCTCCACCTCCCAGGTTCAAGCCATTCTCCTGCCTCAGCCTCTCGAGTACCTGGGACTACAGGTGCCCACAACCACACCCAGCTAATTTTTGTATTTTTAGTAGAGGTGGGGTTTCATCATGTTGGCCAGGCTGGTCTAAAACTCCTGAACTCAAATGATCCGCTGGGCCTCCCAAAGTGCTGGGATTACAGGCGTGAGCCACCATGACTGGCTGCAAGATACATGTTATACACATACACACATACACCCATATATATACATGATGGGTACCATGATGGGTGCCCATTTAGTCAGCCTGGGAGCAAGCCATCCCCAGGAGGCTCGGGGAATGCCTGCAGCTCCCTGCAGCCCAATGTCCCTTCAATCATATGTATATGATTTTGACTATGCTTTATAAAGCCTGTAGTCAGGGGGAGAAAACTAGCAGGAAAAACTCCCATCGTAGTATTGTTTTAGAAGATTATTATTATTATTAATATTCTCCTTTCTCCATTAAAGAGTTTAACCTATTGTTATTTGAAACACACCTTATTGGTCAGGTGTGGTGGCTCACTCCTGTAATCCTAGCTCTTTGGGAGGCCGAGGTGGGCAGATCACCTGAGGTCAAGAGATCGAGACCATCCTGGCCAACAGGGTGAATCCCCATCTCTACTAAAAATACAAAAGTTAGCTGGGTGTGGTGGTGGGCGCCTATAGTCCCAGCTACTCGGGAGGCAACCCCACCTCCACCTCCCAGGTTCACTGCAACCTCCGCCTTTTGGGTTCAAGCAATTTTCGTGCCTCAGCCTCCCACGTAGCTGGGACTACAGGTGTGGAATCATGCATGACTAATTTTTAAAACTTTTTTGTAGTGTAGGAGTTTTGCTACATTGCCCAGGCTGGTCTCAGACTCCTGGGCTCAAGTGTTCCTCCCTCCTGAGCTGCCCAAAACAGTATGAGCCACCTTGCCTGGCTGTTGAAATGCATCTTTATTTCAAACTGAAATATAGGCTGGGCACGGGTGGCTCATGCCTGTAATCCCAGCACTTTTGGAGGTTGGGATGGGCGGATCACAAGGTCAGGAGTTCGAGACCAGCCTGGCCAACATGGTGAAACCTCATTTCTACTAAAAATGCAAAACTCAGCCAGGCATGGTGGCGTGCACCTGTAATCCCAGCTACTCAAGAGGCTGAGGCAGGAGAATCGTTTGAATCCAGGAGGTGGGGGTTACAATGAGCCAAGATCACGCTACTGCACTCCACCCTGGGTGACAGAGGGAGACTCCATCTCAAAAATAAAAATTTAATTTAAAAATATATGTTAAAAAAAATATATATATATATAAAACCAGGAAACAAAGTGAGTATATGCATAGTGAAATTGTTACATATCCTATGTTATGCCATTCTTATTAGTTGACTGTTGTCTTTTACTGAGGAGTAACTAATTCCAGCATCAAGAGCTTTTTTTCTTTCCTTTTTTGAAGTGGAGTTTTGTTCTTGTTGCCTAGCTGGAGTGCAATGGTGTGATCTTGGCTCATTGCAACTTCTATCCCTGCCCACCACACCCCCCACCCCAGGTTCAAGTGATTATCCTGCCTCAGCCTCCAGGTAGCTGGGATTACAGGTGCCTGCCACCATGCCCGGCTAATTTTTTGTATTTTTATTAGAGACGGGGTTTCATCATGTTGGCCAGACTGGTCTACAACTCCTGACCTCAGGCCATCCACCCACCTCAGCTTCCCAAAGTGCTGGAAGTGAGCCACGCCGCCCGGCCTAACAAGAGCTTTAAGTATGGCAAACTTGTATCTTTGAGGTGTAAAATTAACTCAGCATTATCCGCCTCGCAAGTTCAAACAGTTTCTTCGTGAACTAGGCATGCAGAAATAAATGGTGGATTTTATTGAAACCTAAAGGCATTTCTGAATGTTGTTACCAACCATTAATTGGTTCAGGACCTTTGTAATTTTTATTTAACTATATGAGTTGTCTTTTTTTACCATGCTTTTTTCAATGCATTGCTCAGTATTTTTTAAGTTTCATGAATGCATGTTCAGTTCATTAGATTACATGACCGTGTAATATTTTGATGCCGTGTTTTGCAAATGAAGTTGCATTTTCTTTTTTCTTTTATTACTTTTTTTTATTGTACTTTAAGTTCTGGGGTACATGTACAGAACATGCAGGTTTGTTATATAGGTATACACATGCCATGGTGGTTGGCTGCGTCCATCACCCTGTTATCTACATTAGGTATTTCTCCTAATGCTATCTCTCCCCTAGCCCCCACCCCCCGACAGGCCCCAGTGTGTGGCGTTCTCCTCCCCTGTGTCCACGTGTTCTCATTGTTAAACACCCACTTATGAGTGAGAACATGCGGTGTTTTGTTTTCTATCCTTGTGTCAGTTTGCTGAGAGTGATGGTTTCCAGCTTCATCCATGTCCCTGCAAAGGACATGAACACATATTTTTTTTTGCGTATAGTATTCTATGGTGTATATGTGCCACATTTTCTTTACCCAGTCTATCATTAATGGGCATTTGAGTTGATTCCAGGTCTTTGCTATTGTAAACAGTGCTGCAATAAACATATGTGTGCATGTGTCTTTATAATAGAATGATTTATACTTCTTTGAGTATATACCCAGTAATGGGACTGCTGGGTCAAATGGTATTTCAAGTTCTAGGTCTTTGAGGAATCGCCACACTGTCTTCCACAATGGTTGAACTAACTTACACTCCCACCAACAGTATAAAAGCATTCTTATTTCTCCACACCCTCTCCAGCATCAGTTTTCTCTGGAGTTTTTAATGATCGCCATTCTGACTGGCGTGAGATGTTATCTCAACGTGGTTTTGATTTGCAGTTCTCTAATGACCAGTGATGATGAGTGAAGTTGCATTTTCAGAGCAGTTCTGTATGTTCTGTGATACCATCTTTTCAAACAGAAACCTTTAAGACCTTAAAAACAAAGAAAACGAAACTGTCCCCAACCATAGAAAACTCTTAGGTGTGCGGTCCTTTTTCTTGTTCTCATTTTTTTCCCTTTCCTTTTTCTTGTCAATAACAAACATTTACCAGAGTCTAGAGATGCTAGCTAAGGAAGGGCTAAGACGGGGTGGAAATGGGTGGGGGGCAGGTGTCAGGGGGACTGTGGATAGGGTGGTTAGATCTAGAGATCCTGGTTATATTTTGACTTTTAATAAAGATGCATTTCAATGGACAGGCAAGGTGGCTCACACCTGTAATCCCACTGCTTTGGGAAGCCCAAGAGGGAGGATCACTTGAGCCCAGGAATTTGAGGCCAGCCTGGGCAACAGGCTTTTTTGCTTTTTCAGAAAGGAAAATCATCTGTTCCCCAGAGAACCATGGAAGGGACAGGTGAGTTGGTGAGAAGGAAAATAATACACACACACACACACACACACACACACACACACACACACGGGGCCGGAGGGTGTGGGGCGAGAGAGAGAACTCACTGAACTTGATCAGTTGGGAAAACTGTCTTCGAAGCAGGAACTTGCCTTGGCTCCTCTGAACTGAAGAGCACAGATCTGGCCTACCTCTTTCTTGCAATCACCTTGCCCTTTAAAGCTGTTGCTGGCGGTAGCTTCCCCCTGGCTAGAGAGAAGCTGTTTTGTTTCTTCAGAGAGAGTTGTTCTTCCAAAACCACGGGTGGGGTGAGTGGAGGCTTCAGACCCTCAGGGGCTGCCTGGGCAGGGTCCCTGTGGGGGATCTTGCCACTTTGGTTATCCTAAGAACTACATATTTTGAGGTGGGGATCCCAGCTCCCTTTATATTAGGAAGAAAAAAGTAGGGGTAGGGCGCAGACATTTCGCCAAATTACAGATGGAGCCGACTAGAACCAGAACAATTCCCAAAGGAGGTCCTCCCACACCCACAGGAAGGCCAAAAAAAGGCTTGAAATTCAAATTATTTTTGGTGCTTGGGAGATGAGAGGGGGGTGAGAGAGGGCAGCAGCAGTGAATGGGAACTGAAGGGGGAAGAAAAGCCAGAAGGCTTGGTCAGTATCATTCCTACGAAACAGATCAGGAGCGTGCCAAGGATTCTCAGACGCGTAGTTGGACTTGAGTCTCTTTATTATGTGTCTACAGGCTAGACTGTAAAGGAGAATATGCACACATTTTACATAAATGTAGTGTCTGCTGTGAAGAAACCTCTGCTCTCCCTCCTCTTTTTTCAGCCTCTGTTTCTGGGATGACGGGACAGAGGTGTCCTGCCTGTTTCTCTCGGCACCTCTCAAACCCCTTTCCTCATCCGGGTTTCCTCCAGGAGCCTCTTCCCTTCATGAGCCTTGGCAGTTTTGTCATTCTTTCTGCTTACATTTTGCTTTGGGTAAGAAGGATGATAAAAAGATTGTGGGTTGGGATAGAAATGGGGCACTCTGTGAAAGGCAAGAAAGCAGTAAACACATCTGAGAATTGGGCAGAGGGAAAGGGAAAAGACCCTTGAGGAAGAACCGCCTCCTTTTTATTTTTATTTATTTATTTTTTTGAGGCAGGGTCTCACTCTGTCACCCAGGCTGGAGTGCAGTGGTGGGATCTCGGCTCACTGCAACCTCCACCTCCTGGGTTCATGCCATCCTCCTGCCTCAGGCCTCAAAGTAGCTGGGACTACAGGTGTGAGCCACCATGCCCGGCTAATTTTTTGATTTTTTGTAGAGATGGGGGTCTCACCATGTTGCCCAGGGTGGTTTCAAATTCCTGAGCTCAATCATCCACCTGCCCTAGCCTCCCAAAGTTCTGGGATTACAGGTGTGAGCCACCTTTCCCAGCCTGCATACTTTTTAGGTATCAGTTTTTCTCATCTCTTTCATCTCTTCAAAAGAGTGAGTTGGGTTGCATAGGATTCCCAGATAGATACTGGACACCCAGTTAAATTTGAATTTCAGACAAACAGCAAATGACTAAAACTCTGACATGAGGATTCTGTGCATTTGAGGCAGTTCTTGAATCACCTCTACAGTGGTGTTTAAACAGTGGGTACCCAGAGGGCAAGGTTTTAAGGGAATCAGCGTCTAGAGCTGCCTGAGATGCAGTGAAGGCCAGTCCACACTGGCTTCTGCCTTCCCATCTCTCCTTTCCCAACAGCCCTCTCTCACTTCTAAAAAAGGAAAGAAAGACATAGCCCTGGGTCATAAAAACCTTCAGGGCCAAGACAAGGGACAAAGAGAAATATCCGTGTTTATGTTTAGACAGGGAAGACTTTTCTAACTGTGATACAAATCCTTTCACAGGTTAAGCTGTTCCCAATTCATTGCTATGCATAAAATTTGGAGAACAACCTAATAGAATTGACTACAAACAGATCAATCATTAGAATATAATTTTTTTTAAGAATAAACTTTATTGGCCAGGCATGGTGACTCATACCTGTAATCCCAGCACTTTGGGAGGCTGAGGCTGAGGGATCACCTGAGGTCAGGAGTTCAAGACCAGCCTGGCCAACATGATGAAACCCTGTCTCTACAAAAATACAAAAATTAGCCAGGCGTGGTGGTGGGTGCCTGTAATTCCAGCTACTTGGGAGGCTGAGGTGGGAGAATTGCTTCAACCCGGGAGGTAGAGGCTGCAGTGAGCTGAGAACACACCACTGCACTCCAGTCTGGGTGACAGAGTGAGACTTTGTTTGAAACAAACAAAACTTTATTTTGTAGGGCAGTTTTGGGATCACAGCACAATTGAGTGGAAAGTAGAGAGTGTTTCCATATACCCCCCGACCCCATGCATGCAAAGCCTCCCCCACAGAATAATTTTTGAAGGAGATCTCTAACAGAATTGAATGATGTTACCAAATACGGCCCTGCTGAAAAACAGATCTCAGGTTCCCTGGCAAAAGTGGATTTAGTCATTCCAGGATCCCTTTTGAAGCCATAAGCCTTTCTGGGTTATGTCCCAGTTTTCTTGCCTCTCGTCAGCCCTGGACATTGTCAAAACAAAGTCCTTGCAGCCTCATCTACTTATTAATGTGAACAAAGCTGCTCAGAGCTTACATTTAAAAAAAATGAGAAATAGAACCTGGTGTGGTAGCTCATGCCTGTAATCCCAGCACTTTAGGAGGCTGAGGCGGGTGAATCACAAGGTCAGGAGATCGAGGCCAACATGGTGAAACTCTGTCTCTACTAAAAATACAAAAAAAAAAAAAAAATTAGCTGGGCGTGGTGGCATGCACCTGTAATTCCAGCTACTCAGGAGTCTGAGGCAGGAGAATTGCTTGAACCTGAGAGGTGGAGATTGCAGCGAGCTGAGATCGTGCCACTGTACTTCATTCAGCCTGGCAATAGAGTGAGACTCTGTCTGGAAAAAAAAAACAAAAAAAAACAAATAGGGGAAGTGTTAGGGCCAGGAGAAGTGGCTCACGACTGTTATTCCAGTACTTTTGGAGGCCCAGGCAGGCAGATCAATTGAGGCCAGGAGTTCAAGGCCAGCCTGACCAACATGGGGAAACCCCATCTATTCTAAAAACACAAAAAGTAGATGGCCATGGTGGGCACCTACTAATCCCAGCTACTTGGGAGACTGAGGCAGGAGAATCACTTGAACTCAGGAGGCAGGGATTGCAGTGAGCAGAGATCATGCCGCTGCACTCCAGCCTGGGATACACAGCCAGACTCAATCTCAAAAATAAAATAAAGAAAGATAAAGAAATAGGCAGGGACTCCATACCTGGATCCCCTTCCATGATCTCGTGGAAGCTCTTTTACTTTCTCCCTTTTATCTTTCTCTGCCTAAATAAATCACTTTCTGCAAAACTCTTTGGGGTCCGATATTTACTTTCTAGTGCACCGTGCCCAGCGGGGTCCTCCCTCCCATTCTGGGGTGAGTGAGAGACCAAAGGCCTGGAAGAACATCCTCTCAGGGGAGCTGAGCCTCCCCCGCTCCCCAAAATTCGGTCACAAATATTGGTGAGCCAGCCAGGAGGAGGTGCAAGCCTCGGAGTGGTAAGTTATATTGGATGCCCCTGTCTTGCTTGCAATCTGTCCTGTTGCTTTAAGGAAACACTGGGAGCAGTGGCGCTGGGCTGTGGGGGTTTCAGAGGTTCTGCAGGAATCCCTGGCCAAATTTAAAAACAGTGCTGTACCCAGCTTCCTCCAAACCCTCTCTGCTTGCTCTCTGCTCTCGCTCCCTCTGTCTCTCAGCTGTTTTCTATATCTGGATCCCCTTCCACGATCTTGTGGAAGCTCTTTCTTTCTCCTTTTTCTCTTTCTCTGCCTAAATAAATCACTTTCTGCAACAGTAACAACAACAAAAAAAAGAAATAGGGAAAGTATTGACGCTACATCCTGCTCATTATTGCAATAAGTAATATTAATTGATGAATACTTAACCTCATTACATATCTATGTTAACTATAGATGCATGTAAGTAATATAGAAGCATACATATATTTAAAAATTCATCCTCATCCATCTCATGAAGAGAATAATTTCTAATGCTATTTTACTGTTTTGTTAACTATCAATAAAATATATTTTTATCTTGTTATTAATAACTGTAATGATGACTTAGTCTCAAAAACTGTTTTAACACTTAGAGCCTTATGGACACAAGATGTTTTTTAACACTGTAAAATCAATTTACATATGCATTTTTGTTTCAGAAAATATGATAGTGCAATCAATAAAAGATGTCCAAGCATAAAAATAGCTGACATTTGGGTACAATTCTTCTTTAGGGGAAGTGGAATGAAAGTATAGTTCAAGAAAGAGAGGGGGATGATTTAACATTTCTGGCTGTCAAAGAACTGCTTGTTCAATTTTAAAAATGAATGATGATGTCATATTGCTACTGTACTTGGATTCTATTGGATACATTAAAAAGAGTGATATGACAGTTTTATTTCAAAACATCCCATGCTAACAAGTGCAGAATATATCCTTTGTGACCACTTAAAGCTACGATTAAAAGTTACAGATGTCAAACTTAGAAGTGTGTGAAGAGATACATAGTTCTTCAGCATTTTAGGAGGTGTAGGTAAAAGAAAGTTTGAAGGCTGTTGCTCTTTTTTTTTTTTTTTTCAAGACAGAGTCTCACTCTGTCACCCAGGCTGGAGTGCAGTGGTGCAGTCTCGGCTCACTGCAACCTCTGCCTCCTGGGTTCAAGCAATTCTCCTGCCTCAGCCTCCCGAGTAGCTGGGATTATAGGTGACCGCCACCATGCCCAGCTAATTTTTGTATATGTTTAGTAGAGATGGGGTTTCACCATGTTGGCCAGGCTGGTCTTGAAATCCTGACCTCAGGTGATCCGCCCGCCTTGGCCTCCCAAAGTGCTGGGATTACAGATGTGAGCCACCGCACTGGCCGAAGACTGTTGCTTTCTACCATCCTGTTACTAACATTCCTGCTCACAACATCGTACTTACATTTCCCAATCCTTTATAGCCTTCAACAATAGAAATGGTAGACACCATTGTCCCTACCATTTCAGAGGATTCTTAGCCTGAAGTTCTTCATACCTCACTATGGGGCCCTTCTACTCTGAACTGGGTAGTAGTTACAGGGTCACAACACACGGACTAAAATTGGAGAAACCAGAAATAAATCAGCCCCTAGACCTCCTAGCTGAACTATTTGAAGAATATGCAGTTACATTTCGGAGGCTCCAGTTTGACTCATGGTGTACAAGCTGCATTCTAACAGACTTCTGCTGTAATGCTTGCTTCTGAATGTAATGCTCGCTACTGTGATGTCACCTTCGGAATATCGGGGACAGCCATGGCAGAGTTTATGGCAACGCATTGAAACTAACCAACCTGGAGGTGTGCCTTGCCATCTTCTGGAGAGAGACTTTCTCAAATACCAGGTGAGGTTCTGGTGTAGTTTCTCCAAGTGTTGAAACTTGCTCTTAAAGTAGGTAGAAAAATGGATGGAAGCAACCATATGCCCAAATAGCAGAGGAAGTGCTCATGGGGGCCGCTATGTGAGAGGGATTGTAGCAGTTGAGGTGGCAGAGGAATGAAGCACTGCTCTTTCAGTCAGAACTAAAAACTGAATGTTTGCCCCCCCCCACAATTTAAGGATTGCCAGTCCCAACGTGCAAAACTGTGCTTATGAACACAGTTCATAAGACACTCCACTCTGTGGAGTTCATAAGCAGGGATGCCTCAGTTATCCAGGATCAAGAGGGATATATGTTCACCATAAGTTATATATATATATATATATATATATTTTTTTTTTTTTTTTTTTTTTTTTCTGAGATAGGGTCTCCTCTGCCACCCAGGCTAGAGTGCAATGGCACAATCATGGCTCACTGCAGACTTTCCTGAACTCAAGTGATTCTCCTGCCTCAGCCTTCTGAATAGCTGGGACTACAGGTGCAAGACAGCAAAATTAGTCTTTTTTTTTTCTTTTTGAGACGGAGTCTTGCTCTGTTGTCCAGGCTGAAACGCAGTGGCACAATCTCAGCTCACTGCAACCTCTGCCTCCCAGGTTCAAGCAATTCTCCTGCTTCAGCCTCCCAAGTAGCTGGGACTACATGCACACACCACCACGCCCAGCTAATTTTTTGTATTTTTAGTAGAGACAGAGTTTCACCACATTGTCCAGGTTGGTCTGAAATTCCTGGCCTCAAGAGATCCACCTGCCTCGGCCTCCCTAAGTGCTGGGATTATAGGCGTGAGCCACCGACGCCCAGCCCTGACTAATTTTTTTGTATTTGTTGTAGAGATGGGGTTTTGCCATGTTGCCCAGGCCAATCTCAAACTCCTGGACTCAAGCAATCTGCCTGCCTCAGCCTCCCAAATTGCTGAGATTATATGCGTAAGCCACAGCGCCCATCCTTAAGTGATTTTTAAAAATAAAAATAGATAACATCTATTTAAGCACAGAACACTCACAATAAATATTTTAGCTTTAAAACTCTTTAAACTTTGTATGGAATTCTAATAAATAATTCAGAAGTCCTGCACACCCGTTACCCTGTTTCCTGAATGGTAGCCTCTTGTAAATCATAGTGAGATACAACCAGCATATTGACATTGAATGAGCCAAGACACAGAACACTTCCATCAGCACAAGTAACCCTGTGCTGTTCTTTTATAGCCACACATACTTCCCTCCCATCATACCCACTTCTTAACCTTTGGTATCAACGAATCTGTTCTCCATTTCTATACGTTTATCATTTCAAAATGTTCTATAAATGGAATCACACAGTATGTAACCTTTTGATAGGCTTTTTTTGCTTGGCATGATTCTCTGAAGATTCATCCAGGTTGCTGTGTGTGTCAATAGCTTGTTCTTTTTTATTGCTGAATAGTATTCCATGGTATGATGAACTACATTTTGTCTGATATTCACCAGCAGAGACATTTGGGTTGATTCCAGTTTTGGGCTATTATGAATAAAGCTGCTATAAGCATTCCTGTATAGGTTTTTGTGCAAATACCGTTAAGTCTTCATTTCTCTGGGATAGATGCCCAGAAGAGAAATTGCTGGGTCCTATGATAGTCTGTATGTTTATTTATATTTATTTATACTTACATTTATTTATTTCACAGACAAAGTCTTGCTCTGTCACCCAGGCAGGAGTTCAGTGGTGTGATCATGGCTCACTGCAGCCTCGAACTCCTGGGCTCAAGCAACCCTCTTCCCCAGCCTCCTGGGTGGCTGGGACTACAGACACATGTCACTGCGCCAGGCAAATTTTTGTATTTTTCTTTGTAGAGATGGGATTTTGCCATGCTGCCCAGGCTGGTCTCGAACTCCTGGTCTCCAGCAATCTGCCTGCCTCAGCTTCTCAAAGTGCCGGGATTATAGGCATGAGCCACCACACCTGGCCTGTCACCCTTTCATTTTAGCCATGCTGATATATATGTAAGTATAGCTCATTGTGGTTTTTCTCAATGTTGTACAGTATTTTTAATTTGTACACTTTTCCCAGGCTTTTTATTTGTAAAGTCTTATGAACATTAATTAAAACATTTTTTATTAAGAAAAAGATACATGGCCAGGCGCAGTGGCTCATCCCTGTAATCCCAGCACTTTGGGAGGCCGAGGCGGGTTGCTCACAAGGTCAGGAGTTCAAGGCCAGCCTGACCAACATGGTGAAACCCTGTCTTTACTAAAAATACAAAAATTAGCCAGGTGTGGTGATGCACACCTGTAGTCCCAGCTACTTGGAGACTGAGGCAGGAGAATCGCTTGAACCTGGGAGGCGGAGGTTGCAGTGAGTGGAGATCACGCCATTGCACTCCAGCCTGGGTGACAGAGTAAGACTCTGTCTCAAAAAAAAAAAAAAATACATAATGCACATGATCTAATATCTTAAGAATATAAAAGGGTATGAGTGAATCATTAAGGCTGCTCTTATCACTGCAAAGGTGATCTGCACCGCCACCCTCCAACCCCAGGCCGCCCCCTCCTACCAGCAAAACCACATAGCACTTTCCACCGAAAACAAAGGCACTGATCACAGAAAGTGCTGGGATTACAGGTATAGGCCACTTCTTACTCCAAGGTCATCCCCAGGAATGATGAAGACTGTCTCGAGCACATGCAGCCTATGGGAATGCTAGTTAACTTTTCAGCGATCCCATTTATGAACATAGGAATGAACTGGATAAAACCATGCACTCCTCCACACCCTCACCCACTTCTCCAATGGCTCTTTCATTCTCCTGAGGTTTCTGATCTGCTGAGGGCTAGGAAACCATATTGCCAGGCTTTCTGAAATTAGATAGGCAACTGGAATCAATAATCAAACCTAAGAAAGGCTCCCAGAACTTTGACTAGCTACTCAGAGGCCCTTCTCTTCTTATCTTATGAGTTCAGAGTTCTGTTCCAGAGACTGAAGTTGCCAGAAAGGTGACCATGTTCCTATATGTCTTCTTAGGGAGCTGGAACTGTGACAAATGCGGACACTGAAGGGTGCATTTGGTCATTCAGGCAATTAAAACACCTGTGGCATCATTAAGTATTAGGTGTAAGGATAAATTTAGTCTGTGATAGTTTAATTGCTAAATGAAGGAGTTAAGCTGGACTGGCCTTAATTCCCCAGCCTGGTGCTACACTTAATTTTAATGTAGTTTGATGGACATGTGGAGTCATCGTACAAATTGTGATGAAATTTGAAAGAAGATTCCTGAGCAAGTTACCTGTCTCCAGTGACTCATGCTGAGTTTCACTAGGACTCAGAATACAAGCTGCTAACTAGGTTTTGTATCTTTTCCAGGAGCAGGAGTTTCAATGTGAATGGACACAAAACTGGCTAAAAGTTTTTGAAGAATATATCTGCAGACTGGCATTTTCTTTCTTTCTTTTTTTTGAGAGAGGGCCTCACAGTGGTCCTCCAGGCTAGGCTGGAGTGCAGTAGCACAGTCACCACTCACCACAGCCTCAACCCCCTGAACTCAAATGATCCTCCCACCTCGGCCTCCCAGGTAGCTGGGACTACACGCTCATGGTACCACACCTGGCTGATTTTTTGTATTTTTAGTAGAGATGGAGTTTTGCTATGTTGCCCAGGCTGATCTCGAACTCTTGGGCTCAAGTAATCACCCACGTTGGTCTTTGAAAGTGCTGGGATTACAGGTATAGGCCCCTGAACCCAGACATGGCAAGTATTTTCAACTATTTTTTGAGACTGAAGTTAATTCTATGTTGATTTTTATTTTTTTTCAGATGAAGTCTCATTCTGTCGCCCAGGTTGGAGTGCAGTGGCAGGATCTTGGCTCTCTGCAACCTCTGCCTCCCAGGTTCAGGCAATTTTCCTGCCTCAGCCTCCTGAGTAGCTGGGATTACAGGCATGTGCCACCATGCCCAGCTAACTTTTTTATTTTTAGTAGAGACAAGGTTTCACCATGTTGGTCAGGCTGGTCTCGAACTCCTGACCTCATGATCCACCCGCCTCGGCCTTCCAAAGTGCTGGGATTACAGGTGTGAGCCACCGCGCCCGGCCTCTATGTTGTTTTTATTTATTTATTTTTGAGACAGAGTCTCGCACTGTTGCCTGGGTGGGAGTGCAGTGGTGTTATCTCGGCTCACTGCAACCTCTGCCTCCTGGGTTCGAGCGATTCTCCTGCCTCACCTCCCAAGTAGCTGTGATTACAGGTGCACACCACCACGCCTGGCTAATTTTTTGTATTTTTAGTAGAGACGGGGTTTCACTATTTTGGCCAGGCTGGTCTTGAACTCCTGACCTCGTGATCTGCCTGCCTCAGCCTCCCAGAGCGCTGGGATTACAGGCATGAGCCACCGCTCCTGGCCTTCTATGTTGTTTTTAAATCACAAAACATCTGTAAGAGTGCTGAAGTAATTTCACAGTAAAAACTATTTACTTGTAAAATGAATTTTTTTTCTTAAATCATAAAATAATATATGTGTATTAAAGAAAACTTGGAAAACCCAGAAATACAGAAGATTTTTTAAATCACCTGTAAGTCCACCACTCAGATAATTACTGTTAATATTTTTAGGTATATCCTTGCAAAACTGAATATTTAGTATTAAACACACACACACACACACACACACACACACACACACACACACACAAATCTCTGGTAAGAGCAACACTGTGTTTGAGAACATGGGTAGAAGAAATATTGCTTTTCACTGTTGTTATTCGGTATTTTAAAAAATAATTGGGGTAGGGTGTGGTCGCTCACCCCTGTAATCCCAGCACTTTAGGAGGCTGAGGCAGGCGGATCACCTGAGGTTGGGAATTCAAGACCAGATTGACCAACATAGAGAAACCCTGTATCTACTAAAAACACAAAATTAGCCGGGCGTGGAGGTGCATGCCTGTAATCCCAGCTACTCAGGAGGCTGAGACAGGAGAACTGCTTGAACCTGGGAGGTGGAGATTGAGATGAGCCGAGATCACACCATTGCACTCCAGCCTGGGCAACAAGAGTGAAACTCAGTCTCAATAATAATAATAATAATTGGTAATTCCTTTGTATGTGAGAACACAAGAATTGAGAGGTCAAGCAGGGGAGCATCGACTTCATTCTTTTCTACCTTTTGAACTTTATACTGTGTACATATATTGCCTATTAACAAAATAATAAAAGAATATAAATTCATGTGCCCAAATATCCTTTTTGCTTTTCTTTGTTTTCTATGGTTTGTAATAATCAGCTTGTGTTGGGAATCACTGATGTAAAAGTCAACCCACCTCTCCGACTACCATAGGCATCTTTTGGAATAAACTGGCTAGAGTTTATTCTTGCTAATAACTTTGACTATATTCACCCACAAGTATTTACTAAGATAGCCCCTGTGTGGGCTCAGTACTGAAGCAGTGAATTATTTCACTAGTCTAAGCAAAAATAAAGTCAAATACAGTGCTAAAACATGGGCATAGATCCAAAATTAACACCTATTCATTCTCTTACTCTGAACTGGGAAGTCCCAGTTCTTCCCTCTAATCGCAGGGCATCACTGACGATACAGGAATCTGAGTGGAGCACTGTACTTATTCAAACTCATGAGAAAACAACGCCATCAGCATGAATCAATAGGAATGGTGCTCTTGGCCAGCAGACTGTTATTTCTGGGGACAGCACGCACATTCAGTTCTGAGGCCAAGAACGGACACTGTTAGTGTCAAACTTAGCAGTACAGCAATGCTTTCCAAACTTTTTTTACTAGGAAATAACTTCAGCATATGTAAGTATGTATGTATATATGGATATGTGTGTGTATATATATTTATATCTCCTGTTTATATTTTACAAGTTTGATTTTACAAACTTCCAGATGTTCCACCAGAGTTTTCTCTTTTAAATTTTACTTTATTACTGTCCTTTACTGCTGTTTCCCTAACCCTATAAACAGAAATTTCCTAAGCTTCTTCTACTTCCCATTTTCCTACTCTCAAGGCTCTGAGAATTTGAGCTAAGAAACAACCTTAAGTTCTGGGCAAGGATCATGGAACTACCATTCAGAACTCAGGGATTCAGATCCTGACTGGCTGTGTGATTCTGAGATGCTATCGCGCTCCTTAAAACCTAAATTCTTCCACCTGTAAAATGAGACGAACAATCTCTAATTCCCTGAGAGTGAGGGAAAAAGAATAGTTAATAATTTATCATGTAGTGTTAGCTCTTTGGGATAAAAGTTTCAAATGAAATACAAGGATTTAAATCCAAAGGTATGATACTCATATTTCAAATTTAGCATTGTCGGCCCTTACTGTGTTCCCTGAAAGCATGAATCCCAAATGCCACGGTATGAGACAGTTATCTGTCAGCATCACCTTTCCCATTTTATAGAAACACAGAGAAGTCACTGGTCCCTGGCTATTCAGCTAATTAGCGACAGTCAGGAGTCAGAACTAGGTAGCTGGGTGCCAGAGTCTAGTTACTAGGCAGCCAGTAACTACGAAATCACAGCCAGTTCACTTCCAACTGTGTCCCTCTCTTGCTCAAAAGCCTTCAGTGTCTCTTGAAGCCTAAAGTAATAAGTACAGACTCCCTAGCTTAGCAATAAAGACCCTCCAGGTACCTTTCTTTCCTGTTTTGTTCCCTATGAAAATCCTTCGTATGTCCTCCCCCTGCTCAGCTGAACTGTACCAGCCACGCTTCCCTGAATAGATCCTATGTGCTCCTGCTCTGTGCTTTGCCTCTGATCATCTCTTTTTCTGGAATCCATCTATTCTCACCCCTTCCTCACCTTTCTACATTTTACCTTTCTTTCTTTCAAGGTCTTTGCAAGGGGCCATCTGCTTCATGCATTTTCCCCTGCCCCTCTCAGCCACAGCTGGTTGATAATCTCCCCAGGGAATTTCATCTCTGCTCTCCTCTGCATGTATCAGTTTCTGGCTTTTATGATAGTTGTTCTGTACACACTATATTCCCTCCTTAGTAAAGGATGAGCTTGAAGGCTGCAATATGATTTTCTTTCTCATGGAAATTTTAAATTTTATTAAAAATTTAACTCATTCCTGTTTTTTTTTTTTTTTTTTTGAGACGTAGTTTCTTTCTTGTTGCCCAGGCTGGAGTGCAGTGGCATGATCTCGGCTCACTGCAACCTCCCTGTCCCGGGTTCAAGCGATTCTCCTTCCTTGGCCTCCTCTGTACTTTTTCACATAAAATGTACAGTAGCTAGGATTACAGGCATGCGCCGTCACATCCGGTTAATTTTGTATTTTCAGTAGAGAAGGGGTTTCTCTATGTTGGTCAGGCTGGTCTTGAACTCCCAACCTCAGGTGATCCTCCCACCTTGGCCTCCCAAAGTGCTAGGAGTACAGCTGTGAGCCACCACACCCGGCCTCCTGTTCTTATTTTATTTTATTTTTTAAATAACCAAATGCATGCATGCTTGATGCAAAAATGAAATGTCACAGAATACACCTCTTGAAAAGTGAAATCCACCATTATCACCCCTCTTCCCCTGCTCTAAGAGAACCGTGGTTAACAGTTTGGATTGTATTCTTATAGACCTTTTTCATGTAAAAAAATTATTTAGAGAAACGGGATTATATGATACGTAAAGCACTGTGCTTTTTTCACTTAAATTGTATAGTATTTTTCACATAGATATCTACCTCATCCTCATTCTTTTTTTTTTTTTTTTTTGAGACAGCATCTGGTTCTGTCACCCAGGCTGGAGTGTAGTGGTGGGATCATAGCTCACTGCAACCTTGAACTCCTGGGCTCCAGCGATCCTCTTGCCTCAGCCTCCTGAGTTGTAGCTGGGACTACAGGTGTGCACCACCATCCCCAGCTAATTTTTTAAAATCGTTTGTATTGACGGGCCTCGCCATGTTGTCCATGTTAGTCTGCAACTCCTGGGCTCAAGCGATCCTCCTGCTTTGTCCATTCAAACTGTTGGGATTATAGGCATGAACCACCCCACCCAGCCCTCATTCTTTTCTAATTGCAGCATAGCATAAGATTGTAGCGACGCACCTGTTCAATCCCTTCTTGATGCACATGAAAGTGATTCCCAATTTTTACCATTAGACCAATGCTGCAGTGAATATAAATACGTATGTGTGTGCACGTATTGCTATCTATATATTCATATAACTTTCTTTGGATATGCAATTGCTAGGTGAAATGGAATGGAGATTCTAAATTATGATAAATGTAGGAAGTGTTAGGGATGGTGGTAAAGAATCTTCTTTTATGTTTTCCTGTATCCTTCACAAAGCTTAACATTATATCTACCAGTGTAGCTTGGTAAGTAAAAGACCATCTCTGGCCTCTGGCTGTCCAGGTTTGTATCCAGGCTTCATCTCTATACCGTAGCCATCTCATCACCATAAAGTAATAGCAGGGTCACTGTCATTATAAAGCTTAAATGAGATAATACGAGCAACACAATGAGCATTTAATAAGTACCTGGAAAATAAGTAAATGCAAGACATACAAGAGGAAAAGTGGTAATGGGTTCAGACAATTGTTGAATGAATTGGACTGAATAGAACAATGGCAGTTTGAGTAATCGTTCTAGAAATGGATGTTACAGAACTATTCACACTTTGCTATCAAACCCCATAGCAACTATTTATAAAATGACTGGCTAACATTAGAGGTGCAGTGTGTAGCCCTAGAGCAATTCATCTCTGTGCAAAATGAACTGGCGTGAACCAGAATCATACCAATGACCTTGGCTTTTTTGGCCCCACACTTTCCCTAATAGAACTAACTGGCCCCAGCTGCAGCCTTATGTAATGGGTATCTATGAGGACAGAGAACAATAGTTCCCCGCAGGGTACACTTGCTCACCACTGGAGGTTGTTAGGTCATCTAGCTAACCAGCCATTAACACTGAAAATGAATAGAAAGTACATAAAGAAATGCTTGGAGTAGTGCATAAGGCTTTCTGTTTAGATTCTTAAGTTCTAGGCCGGAAGTTCTCATCTTGGTGGCAAGGTTTCTATACCAATACTAGAAGATTCTAAGGTAATCAACCCTGGGTTCTCGAACCAGCTCTGCCACTATTACAGCTTTAAAACCTTGAGCAAATTGTTGGACTTTATTTTATCTTGGGACAGCAAGGAGACTGAAGTCGCTGATGTGAAAGGTACTTTTTTGACATTTCTTTCCCCCACAGGTAGATATTCTCAGACATCAGGGCTGTTTATTGCACTGAACAAAATTAAAGTATAAAATCAGGCAATAGCAATATTGTATTTTCAAAATGTGTCAATGAAGTGATGGCAAAAAGGAAACATGAGAAGCTAGACACAGCGGGACACAGTGGCTCACGCCTGTAATCCCAGCAATTCAGGAGGCCAAGGTGGGCGGATCTCTTGAGGTCAGGAGTTCCAGACCAGCCTGGCCAACGTGGTGAAACTCCAGTCTCTACTAAAAACACAAAAATTAGCCAGGTGTGGTGGTGCGGGCCTGTAATCCCAGCTACTTGGGAGGCTGAGACAGGAGAATCACTTAAACCTGGGAGGCAGAGGTTGTAGGGAGCTGAGATCACACCACTGCACTCCAGCCTGGGCAACAGAGCGAGACACTGTCTCAAAAAAAAAAAAAAAAAAAAAAAAAGAAGTTAGACACAAAAGGCCGCATACGATATGATTCCACTTATATGACTTATATGAAATATCAAAAATAGGCAGATCTGTAGACCGGATGGAAAGCAAGTTAGTGGTGACTAGGGGCTGGGAGAAAAGATGATTGGGAGGTGACTGCTTAATAGGTAGGTGTCACCTTTAGAAGCGATGAAAATCGGTTGGAACTAGACAGTGGTGAGAGTTGTGCAATGTCGTGAATGTACTGAAAGCCACTACGTATACACTTTAAAATTGTGAAATTTATGTCACGTGTATTTTATTACAATAAAAAGTGCCCCCCAAAAGAGAGAGGGATGGCAAAAGATAGCAGGGTGCAGACTCACTTGACACCTGCTTCAAGGTAACATTAGAGGAGGGGTTGGGGTGGGGGTCCTCTGAGGAAGCCCTGGGAGATCCAGGGATAAGAGAGTGGACATTAGTGCAGGATTTGTCCTCTAACTGGGGCCAGGTCTTGGCCAGGGGCAAGTGTAGCAGTCAGTGGGGCACCAATGAAGAATGAGCATCGCCCCAAGGGCACCGATGATGACCCTCCCTCAGCTCAACATGTTCTTGGCCTCCTCTCACTGTGGTCAAACCCTACCCATCTAAGTCCCATTTCAAAGTCCACTCCCTTCTTGAGCTCCCCCACCATACCCCACACAGAGACACATTTCCTTCTTTTTATTTTCTTGAGACAGGTTGTCACTTTGTCACTCAAGCTGGAGTGCAGTGGCATGATCATGGCTCCAATTCCTGGGCTCAAGTGATCCTTTCACCTCAACCTCTCAAGTAGGTGAGACCACAGGTGCATGCCTGGCTAATTTAATTACTTTTAATTTTTTTGTAGAGATGAAGTTTCCCTAGTTGCCCAGGCTGGTCTCGAACTCCTGGGCTCAAGGGATCCTCCTGCCTCGGTCCCCCAAAGTGCTGGGATTACAGGTATGAGCCACTGCCCCTGGCTACATCTTGTCTTTCTAAAAGCTGATAGCACTTACTCTCTGTGCCATTCCCAGGGCATAAGGCTGCTGCAGCCTTCTAGAAACACTTGTATTCTCTTGCCACCCAAGGCCTTCTGCTTCTCTTTTGCCTCCCAGCATCCAATACAGTAGTGCTCAGGAAATATTTGTGGCTCTGTGATGGAGTGACTAGGCAGCCCCATGGGGAGCAGAGTTTTATGAGTTTAATATGAACCATACCATGAAATCTGAGAAATTTACCTCATTGCTCATATTGGAAACCCTCCGTTCTACTCAGATTTGCTTGGAGCTGGATGGAATTGTGTTGCTTTTCACACTGAAAATGATCATCTAATTTTTAAATTTAAAAAACGTTTACATAGCACCTACTTCATGTTCGACAGGAATCTCAACACTTCACAAATGTTAACTCACTGACTCTTCCTAACAAACAGACACTGAGAAGTTAAACAACTTGCCCAGAGGTCAAAGGCAATAAATGGCAGAACTGGGCTTCAGATCCAGGTTCCTTGCTTCCAGAGGAGATGCTCTTCAGTTTGTTCTGGTGCCTGAAACTTACAGATGAGTGGTAAAACCCTACACACGCGGGGGAGGTGGGGGGGGGGCGGCGGGGAAAGACGACATTGATGTATTTATTTCAAGGGAATTTTTTTCTTGCTTCCCCCTTTCTTTCTCATTCAAAGCAAAATGCTGTAAAGCAAACAGTTCTTTTTTTTTTTTTTTCACACCTGAGAGGAAACAAGCGCGGCTCATTTTTGCTTTGGCAATCAAAATGGAAGAGAAAACTTGTGTGGTTTCATCACTGGTGCTTTCGGGATGTAAGGGGCGGGCTGTCCTTCTCCCTCTGGCTCATTGGCCCGAGACCCCTCCCCAGGAGTTGTGGCCTCGGGTCGTGGGGGGCCGCCTTCCACTATGACTCCGGGAACGTGCCCCAGCCTCTCCCTCCTTCCTGCAAATCCAGTTCTTGTCCTGAAGAACCTCAGCGTTTTCTTACGCCTGCCTCTCTCAAAGCTTCTTGGGCTTTACACCTGATTAACAACATTTGCATTAGGATGGCCAGACCCCGGCGCACTGCCTTGCAGGCCCGCGCGAATCCACTGCATTTTCATGTTTCAGATGTTGTCCTCCTGACTTGATGCATATTCAAATGTCTCTCTCCCCCACGTGGGAGGCCGGAGTCAGAACCCGACAGACCTGCCGTTTACTAACTGGGGAAGCACAGCAAATTACTTCACGCATCTGAGTCTCGGTTTCCTCACCGTGAACGGGATTGGTACCTACAGGTTGCGGCGTGGATAGAATGAGATAGCGCAGGGGCGGCACCGGCGCACAGCAGCTCTTAGTTCCTCTCAGCGATGTCTACGTAACACATGCTTGTCTGTTTCCCATTTTTCCCAGAGCACCCTCAACCTCTCGGGCCACACCGAAAAAGTCCCAGCGGGTGCGCTGTAGGTGCCTGTGGGCCCAGCTACTCTGGAGGCTGGGGCAGGAGGATCGCTGGAGCCCAGGAGGTCAAGGCTACAGTGATTGTGCCATTGCACTCCAGCCCGGGCGGCAGAGCCAGAGCCTGTCTTAATAAAAAATAATAATAATAAAAAGAAAAATTAAAGTCCCTATAACCCTGGTTAGAGTGTTCCGGGCCACTGTCTCTTAGGGCACATTTAGGACAACCTGAAATAGCCACTCTTCTTGGGACCCTAACCCTAATGCTAACCCTAACTCCTCAGCCCCCAAAGGCTAAGAGCTCAGGATCTGAAGGAGGCCCGGCTGAGGCCGCTGGGTGGGGCTCTGGGAGGAGGAAATGGGGTTCCCGAGGGAGCCCGCGCTCCAGCTCGCCTCCTTCTGCGAGGACGCCCCCCGCCCGGACACCTGCTGCCCAAGCGAGCGTCGGGGCCGGGCCTCGCAGCGGGGCAGTCTCGGGGCGCGGGTCACACTTGTGCGGCGCGGACCCCGGGCTGCCTCCGGCGCAGCCTCTGGGAGCCCGCCCCGCCTCACCGGCGCGGCCCCGGCGCCCAGCCGCGCCCCCCTCCCAGCCCGCGGCGCCCCGGCACCCCTCTCCCTCCCCGGCGGACTCGGCGGAGCATTGTACTCACATCCGGGGCTGGGTTTTGCTTTAATGCGAAACGTAATTAACCCGGAAAAAAGAGCCGAGGGACGGGAGCAAAGGAGGGGGTACAGGAGGAGACAAGAGCGAGGGGGAGCGAGAGGCGCGGAGAATTTGGCAGCGAGATACAGAAATCCCCCCGAGCGCGGCGGACCCGGCGGCCAGAGGGGCGACCCCACCCGATGTAACGCGCCCCGCCCGAGCCCCGGCCCCTGCACGGCGGGGTAAGTTGGGCGCCCTCGCGGGCCCAGGAGTGGAGCGGCGCAGAGGGGCGCGCGGGGGCCAGCGGGGCTGGGGGGTGCATGGGCGCTCGGGCGGGGGCCAGGCGGCCTAGGGGCGCTGGGAGCGCGCGCGCGCAGGGCTGCGTACGCCGGTCCTGGTGGCTGACAGGCGAGGGGGAGGTGGCCGCAGACCCAGGAGGCCTCCTCCAGCCCTCCGGGAAAGCCCCGAGGGCAGCCCATCCTCCAAGTGCCCCCGGTGGCCAAGGTCGCCGCCGCCAGGGGTCGGGCTGCGGGGGGTGGGGCCGCGGGGGAGGGTGGGGCGGGAGTTCTGCTGAGCTGCATTTTCTCACGTTTGCAGCGGCGAAACTTCTCTGCGGGTTCTGGAGCTGGGGCACCGGCCCCGCAACGACTGCCCGGGCTGCGGGAGGGGAGGAGAGCAGAGAACGTCCCCAGGCAAGTCCCTCGGGTACGGATGGGGCCGTGGAGACTCCTCTTTCTCTCCCCCCCAACTACCTTTTGACTTGACAGGCCTAGAAGGTTCCCCTAGGGACACTCGTCCTTTCCTCTGGGTGCAGCCTGGCCTTTGGGCTTCTGGAACTCCAGGCGATGGAGAGGACTGCCCTAAAATGCAGGTTCGGTGCCAGGTTGGGTGAGTCCTCGAGGGGAGCTGTCGTTCCCCTCTCTCACCAACTTCTTCCTCACCTTACACGCTTCCCTTTTCTGCTCCATTCCTAAAGACGATTTCACCAAAATTTTTTTAAAAAGAAAGAAAAAAGAAGGGTGGTTGTGGTTGGGGTGGGGGGAGTCAGGACGTTTAGAAGGGAAAAGGGTCTCCTTATGCCCAGAGAGGGGCGCTCGTACGCCCAGAGAGGGACGCAGGGCCAGCGGCGGCCGGAGCACCCTCACATCTCCTCCCCCGGGGCCAGCCCTGCCCCCAGGCCCTCGCCGTAAGCTTTGGCTTCCTTCCTTCTTGGTGAACACAGGTTCAGGACGTATCTTCTTCCCCTTCTCATTCCTTCTTCCTGCCCGCCCCCTTTCTTTCTTTAGGGCTCCAAGTGAGGTTTTCAGAGGACAGTAAAGGGCAGAGAAGAGGAAGGGGAGAGCACCCCATCAGGAAGCCAGCTGTGGCTCTGGGGGCTCTGAAGGCTGAGCCGTAGGTGCAGTTGGAGCTAAAGTCCCCCAGATTGCACAAATGGTGTTCTTCATGTATCGGACCAAGTCCCATTGTCCCTTCTTTTGTCATTGTTTTTCTTTGGTGGCAAAGGCTTCCAAACCATAAAGTAAAAGATCTTGAAAGAATGGAAGTTTTTGTTTTCTATATCAGTTGCATTCAGTTGACATGTATTATACATGCAAGGCAGTGATGAACAAAACACAACCCCTGCCTTATTTATTTATTTTTTCTTTTTCCTTTACCTCTGGAGGGCTGGACCTTGTCTTTCGGGAGCGTACAGGACTTGTAAGCCAACTTGTTTTGAGAAGCCAGAGTAAGCTTTTAGAAAGCATCATCATCATCTCAGATGTTAGCCTTCTTCACTATGTGCCACTTGAAGGCAGATGACTTTTGCACTATCAGAGGTCTGGCTTGTAGTCTGGATTATGGCCAGCCCAACATATGACATGTACCAGGTGCTAAATAAATGTTTGTTGCATTAATGAATGAATGCAAACACATGAATTGTCTGCACTTGTCCAAATGGCAGAGAAAAGAGCAATGTGGTTGGTCCTCAAACCTGTAGCAATTTGGATCACCAAGCTGGTCCATGGGAGTTTTTAGTCCGGATGTTGCCTTTACACCTAAGTATCCTTTGGCCCTGTTTGTACATTACAGCACACTTTCTGCAGATTGACTGTGGCACTTCTAGTGGAGTTTTAGCTGGCTGGTAATGGGAGCCTTGCTCATTTCACAGGTGGGTAATTACCTTGGTATTGGTTGGGAAACTGCCCGCCCTTTGGTGAAGCGTTTTTGCATACCTTTCTTTTTCCTTGTTATTGGTGCTTTCTTCTCTCTTCTGTGTAAGGAAGTAGGGCCTGCAGATCCCATCATGTCATGATAGTGAGCTGAACCATATTCAGCTTGGTATTTTAGAATGGTTAAAATAAATCTTGAAGACATGCAGGTTTTGGTTGGTGCAGGTTTTGGTTGGTGCAGGTTTTGGTTCTGCAGAAGTGGGAGGGGGAAGGCTGATGATGAGCCCTATCAGCTGAGCTCCAGAGCAGCCCTCCTACTACCTTGCCAAATGTTTGCTGAAGTGCTAGGATACTAGGAAGACCCAAGCAGCAGGAAGTGTGTGCATCCACTGGCATTGATCTCCTGTCCTCTTCATGGGACAGATGGACAGGTGGGTGATGCCCCCTGCTGAAAGGCTGGATGACTCAGATGAGAGCTTGCTGCAGACCACAGTGCATCAGAATATCTCTTCTGATTCACAGAAACTGCTGTAGCTTAACTTATTCTGGCTGTGATAGACCTAGGGCTTGGAAAAGAGGATTTGGGTGCTGGGATGTCGGGTAGCTCTGCCCCCTCCCTCTCTTTCCACCATGAACAGTTTGGGTTGCCTTACTTTCCATTTTCCATCTGTCTCAGTGAGCTGGATGGGACTCCAGCAATCTAATCTGGTAGGCTTTGGAAAGGAAGGAAGCAGAGCAAATATTATAGTGTGACAGCCTATGGGAAGAGAAGAATCCTGGCCCTGCCTGATACAAGCCCGTTGTTGAGATGGGGAATTGGGCAGGCGTGGGAGATAGGGCAGCCGAGAGGTGGGAGGGATGTGGCCTCATCCTGTCGGTGGAGGAGGCCAGGGGTTGGTGCAGTGAGACTCTACTGTTCCTTCTGAAAGCCCCTTCCCTGCCCTGACTCCAGTTGATTGACGAAAGCCTTCTCACTGCGAAGGTCCCAGCCCTGCTGGGGCAGGGGCTCCTGATATTGCCCAGTGTGGGCAAAAGGCTTGGGGGCTTTGGCCCTGTGGTGTGTCTTTGCCCATAGTGCCTGATCAGCTGAGATGGAGAGGATGGGAAGCTGAGTCCTCTTGTCCTTATACTCTTGAGAAGCACTGCAGTTAAACTGCAAGGCTGGGACTCATTCAGCTGGGCCGTTGCAAAGCAGCCCTCTGATGGTGTGATTGCCTGTGGCTGGATCAAGAGGCAGCTCTAGGGTCCTTTCCTTGGAAACCGATGAGCATGTCTAGGTTTCTGTTAACTCTAGGGTAGCCTGGCCAAGAAGGAGTCAGCGGATTGCCCGGACTTTTTGTTTTAAACCCCCTGGATAATTTTTTTTTAGACAGAGTTTCGCTCTTGATGCCCATACTGGAGTGCAACGGCATGCTCTCAGCTCACCGTAATCTACGCCTCCTGGGTTCAAGTGATTCTCCTGCCTCAGCCTTCTGAGCAGCTGGGATTATAGGCATGTACCACCACTCCTGGCTAATTTTGTATTTTTAGTAGAGATGGGGTTTCTCCATGTTGGTCAGGCTGGTCTTGAACTCCCGATCTCAAGTTGATCCACCCACTTCGGCCTCCCAAAGTGCTGGGGTTACAGGCATGAGCCACTGTGCCCAGCCGAGAATTTTTAGAGATGTAAAATCGGGTGGTTCTTGGAGTAGAGGGAAGAGTGAGGGGGAACTGATGCCTTTCCCTGTGAGAGGGGATGTCAGAGTCGCAGCTCTTTCATTGCCATTTGCTCATTGGCGTTGGAGGGATGGAGTTGCCCATGCAGCAGCTGCCTGCCCTAGGTTAAGCAACTTTGCAGTGGTAATGATAACCATGTGCTCCTTGTTAGGCACCCACACATGCAGTTTAACAACAACAATATCTACCCAATGTCTGGGTGTCCAGCACTTTTCACACATTGTTTCATTTAATCCTCACAGGAGCCTTTGAAGTAGGTAAAGCAATTATCTCCATTTTGCAGATGAGGAAATAGACCCTGAAGAGTTAAGCAACTTGTCTGGGTTTGCATCCAGGTTTGTCTGGCTCGAGACTCATAATCTTCCCTTCACTCCACGGCACAGATGGGATGGGTAACTGAAATCAGCACACCCTTTTGAATGGTCATCTTGCAAAAGATCCCTTAAAAATGCTCATATTGGGCTGGGGGTGGTGGCTCACGCCTGTAATCCCAGCACTTTGGGACACCGAGGTGGGTGGGTCACTGGAGGTCAGGAGTTCCAGACCAGTCTGGCCAACATGGTGAAACCCCGTCTCTACTAAAAAAAAAATAGCTGGGCGTGGTAGTGCATGAAGCTACTAGGGAAGCTGAGGCAGAAGAATTGCTTGAACCCAGGAGGCGGAGGTTGCAGTGAGCCTAGATCATGCCACTGCACTCCAGCCTGGGTGACAGAGCCAGACTCCATTACACACACACACACACACACACACACACACACACACACACACACAAACTCATATTGGCTGGATGCGGTGGTTCATCCCTGTAATCACAGGCTTTGGGAGGCTGAGGTGGGAGGATCACTTGAGGTTAAGAGTTTAAGACCAGCTTGGGGAATCTAGTGGAGGGCCCCATCTCTACAAAAAAAAAAAAGTGAAAAATTAGCTAGTTGTAGTAGTGTGTGCCTGTAGTCTCAGCTACTCAGGAGGATTTTTTGAACTCAGGAGTTTGAGGTTATAGTGAGCTATGATCGCACCACTGCACTCCAGCCTGAGCAACAGAGCAAGACCCTGTGTCTAAAAAAAAATTTTTTTTTAATACTCAATACTAGTTATTGTCACCTGCACATCGTCCTTACCACACCCAGCCCCTCCTCCTTCCCTAAATCAGAACACTTGTCTTTAGAGGGACACAGCTAGGCCATTTACACTTCCCCCTCACCAATCCCCTCCCCACCCCCAGCGCTTTGCAAAAGGCCAGTAGGTCGGGGAAATGATGTTTTCTTTCGTTCTCTTGCTGCCCATGTATTAGTACCCTCTGGTTGACACGGTCCATTATAAAATGAAGAGTAGAGTTTCAGGACTTGCAGCTGTTGTTAGGGAGCCCTACAGTGAAACTGAATTCATTGTGGGGGAGACTTTCACAATTCTGAAAGTTGGAGATCTCAGCTTTTACAGGCTGTGAAGCCAGTGTGGCTGCGTGCCTGGGCCCGTGCCCTCTCTGGTGATGGTCTGACGAGCCTTCAGCCCCGGGCAGCCTTTTGTTTCCCGCAGGCTCCAACAACCACATTTTCTTTGAACATAGATGAGGCTGCTGTGAAGAGAGGTCATGAGTGCCTGAAATATTTTGTTGTTTTTGGCATTGTTATTGCAGTGGTATCAATTTCCAGTTACTCCTGCCTTCCACCGCCCACCATATTTTTTTAAAAATTCCTTCTTGAGTATCTTTTGCTCTCGACTCCAAGTTCTAGGGTCCAGTGGGGGATTGGGCTATCTCAGGGTCAAGCCAGCACCCTGTCTGAACCGCCCTCATTCCTGTACATGTTTGCATTCCTCACCCTGCACTTCCTCTGGGAACTTGTTCTCAGTACATTCCCTTCTCTCGCACTTTATTCTCCCGCCTTAGACTATTTGGAATCTGCTATCATGACAGTTTCAAAATGCGGCCATATTAGAGCAGTAGGAAGTGGAGGCTTCCACACTTCCTAAGTTATAATCTTTGACCCATTCTCAGGGATGTGTTCTCAAATAGCCATGCTTGCATTTTGCTGTTGTTTTTACTGGGCTTGTACCCTGTGAAGGCTCTGTTGGCTTCACAATATACCCTGATGTATACTGCAAATCTAAACACATGTGAACTCCATTGATGTAGTCCTATCTATTCTGGCAAATAGGTGAGTGACTGCTTCATATCTCTGTACCTCAGTTCCTGTCTGCTGTATTTCATAGAGTCCTATCTGGGATTGCTGATGTTATTTCCTGAAAAACTTTCTCCTGTTACCCAGTTTAGCCATTTCTGGTTGGTAGAACCTCTCGCTCACTACTGACCCTGCTGCCCCCAGCTTCTGCCCTGGGAGGAGTAAGGGGACAGAAGATGTACATACCACACACCCCACTCCTTGTCAAAAAGCACCTTTTGAATATTTTCTGGAGCAAATCCCAGAAATTCCTTGTCCTGCCAACCCAGGATAATATGAAAGAAACATCTCTCAATTTAAAAAATGAGTAACTTTTTTAAAATTTTTGAACTGAGGTTGTAGTAGATTATTTTGTACTTGGGCCAATACCATTTAAGGCTTTATCTCTGTTATCACTTCCTCTTATTATCTCAAAAGTGCAGGAGTAGTCAGGCAGACGAGTCTCCCATATTTCCCTCTGTTCCTTCTTCTGTCTCCAAATTATGTTAGCCATCTTCAGAATCAAGAGGGCTATTCGGCAAACCACAGCTCTCATAACTTAATAGCTTATAGCTTTTCTTTAAAATAAATCGATCTGGCTGGGCACAGTGCAGTGGCTCATGCCTGTAATCCCAGCACTTTGGGAGGCTGAGACCAGAGGATCACTTGAGCCTAGGAGTTTGAGACCAGCCTGGGCAACATACAAAAAATAAAAAAATTAACCGGATATGGTGGTGCACACCTGTAGTCCCAACCACTTGGGAGGCTGAGGTGGGAGGATCGCATGAGCCTGGAGGTGGAGGCTGCAGTGAGCCATCATGGTGCCACGGTACTCCAGACTGGGCAACAAAGTGAGACCCTATCTCAAAATAAAAATTCAGTTTATTCTTTTCACTCATCCAGCCAACCTCTTAATTAATTAATTAATGTGTTTTTGAGACAGGGTTTCACTCCTGTCACCCAGGCTGGAGTGCAGTGGTGTGAGATCTTGGCTCCCTGCAACTTCCTCCTCCTAAGCTCAAGCAATTCTCCTGCCTTAGCCGGGACTACAGGTGCACACCACCTCACCCGGCACTTATTTTCAAGTGTCTGTCAGTCCTATCTCCCAAGTTTCAAGAGGAAAACTCCACTGGGGGCTGTTGTCAGGATCCCCCATTTCCTTTTCCCAGAGCATTTGTCAAGGTGTGGCCCGAGTGTTGCTGGAATAGAGGAATAGCAGCATCGCCTTGGGGCTGAGTATTATGTCAGCCCGAGGACCTGGGCTCTTCCTAAGTCTGGAGAGCAAGGGCCAGACCCGCAGGAGAAAGGCGGAGAGGCCTTCAGAGGATGTTGCCATACAAAGTAAGAAACGCAAATAGCTTGGAGGGGAGCTAAAGCCCTCTGGGCTGGTAGGTGTCTGGCTCTTGGATAATTGTGAGATGTGAATATTTATTTATTCGGTTTTGGTCTTTAAAACACCAAAAAGTTCCAAGAGAGCTATAATTTAGGCAAAGCCTTGTTTGTTTGTGGACTCTGGAGAATTGAGAAATTTATTCTCAGATTCAAAACTTATACACTTGGGTGGGAGTCTGTGTGGAATTAAATAGCTTTCTCTCCTGCTAAATAAAGTAACACATGCTCCCTGTAGAAGATTTGGAAAAATATGTACAAGTAAATGAAATTCCACTCATAGCCCATAGATAATAACTTACTATTTTGGTGACTGTGTATCTAGTTTTAAAACAGCCCATATATAGGAATATAAGAATAATATTTGGATGATTGAGAGCATATTATGTATCATTTCATTTCTTTAAAAAAACTTATGATATGGTGAGTTTTCTCCTCATTCATTAAAAATTACCTGAAAGCAGAGTTTTTTTGAATCATTGTGTAATAGTTCCACGCAAGCATGTCCCGTTGTTTGTTTAATTATTTTCTAACCATTATGATATTCCGGGCGGTTCCAATTTTTGTTACTATAAATTCTATTGCAGTTACCATCTTTTTACTTTAATCTTTCTTTGCATCTTTGTGATTGATGTGGATGGAATCCTAGAAGTAGCATTACTAGGTCAAAGGGTATGAACATTTTTTGCTTTCTTGTTACATATAAATAACTAAATTGCTTTCCAGAAAGGTTCATATTCCTGTCCTGGGTGTATAAGAATCCTAGGAACATTTTTCAAGTAGACAACGTCTGTTTTCAGCAGTGATCTTTCCCTCTCAGCCCCTCAGTGCCTCTGCGTCCCATCTGGGCTATGTACTATTTTCTCAGGGTCTGGGTCTCAGATGTCTCTTGTATATTATGAGCCTGACAAAGTTATCCGTTTCCTCAGTTCCTTGAGGCAATTTTATTCTTGGCTCGAATCTCCACTGGTGGAACCTAAGGCAGTAGAGAGCTATTTGGGGCAGAGATACCTCCCAGTCCCCCCCCCCCCCCCCCCCACCCCATTTCCTTCTCTGGCAGGCAGCCTTGACTCTTTCTTCTCACGAGCTGCTTCTAGTCAACTGGCGGGTGTTGACCAGGAATCTCTCAGTTTAATTGCCATTTAACCCACTTTCTGCCACTGATGAATGGGTAACTCTGCGCAAACTCACTTTGTTTCCCCAAGTTTCACTTTTATCATTAATACTTACTTTCATTTGTAGTACATACTTAAGAACTTATATTCTATTTAGAAATCTGGATCATATGAAACTTCCCACTTTGTTTTTCTTTTTATTAAATTACTTTTTTTTTTTTTTTTTTTTTGAGATGGAGTCTTACTCTGTCACCCAGGCTGAAGTGCCATGGTGTGATCTCGGCTCATTGCAGCCTCCAATTCCAGGGCTCAAGTGATCCTCCCAACTCAGCCTCCTGAGTAGCTGGGACCACAGGCATGCATTACCATGCCTGGCTAATTTTTGTATTTTTGGTACAGATGAGGTTTTGCCATGTTGCCCAGTCTGGTCTTGTACTCCTGGCCTCAAGTAATCTGCTCACTTCGGCCTCCCAAAGTTCTGGAATTACAGGCATGAGCCACCACGCCTGGCCTGAAATATATCTTTTAGTTATTGGAATTATATGAGGCTATGTCTTGGTTTGGTTTGGTGTGTGTTTGTGAGTGTGTGTGTGTGTGTGTGTGAGAGAGAGAGAGAGAGAGAGAGAGAGAGAGAAGGACAGGGAGGGAGACAGAAAGAGGAATCTTGTACACACATACTCTTGATTTGCTTTTAATGAAGTCCAGGAAGGTAGATGAAATAGGAGACAAACATTTAGAAAATGTACAACCACACTAGACATCATTATGTATTTGAAACTAGTAATAGTTTAAAATAATGAGAACATTCAATATATGTAAGATTATAGTGATGGTAACTATATATTGCTGTTGCAACATAGATAAAATATTTTTAGAAAGCAATTTTATAAAAGGACTCAAGAATTATAAAAGATTATAACCTGGGATCTCATTGTGTTATTACTTGGAATTCATTCTCTTTCCATGTAAAAGAAGAAACAAAGCATGAACATACACCTTTCAGCATTATTTATAATAGTGAAAAATTGGATACAGCCTCCAGTTTAATCATAGAGGAATGGTATGTAAATTATAGTAAAACCAGTCCGTTAATGTTATGCAACCATTAGAAACAATGAGTCTAAAGACCATGTAGCAACGTGGAAAATGCTCATGACGTCATCTTCAGTTTTAAAAAGGCCAATTATGTGGACAGGGACATGAAAAAGCATGCAAATGTGAAAATTGCTGGCTGGAGTGATTGTTAAAATAATTCCAGCATTGTTATATTATATGATTTTTGCACTAAACCCAGGAAACGGGGGAGGTTTGGCTAGGGAAGATAGGGAGCTGAGTAGGTTGGATAGAGCCCCCTTCTCTTACAGATATCCTTTGTGCTTTGTTAGCTGTGTGTTGTGAAGGCCGGGAAGCTACTTGCCAGATAGTTTCATTATGGTATGAGAGCACAGGTGAAAGGACCATCTAGAGAGAGGGGGATCTAGAGCTCTAACCCAGCATGAACACTTTCTTTCTTTTTTCTTTGTTTGTTTGTTTATTTATTTATTTTTAGAGATGAGGTTTCACCAAGTTGGCCAGGATGGTCTCGATCTCCCAACCTCAGATGATCTGCCCGCCTTGGCCTCCCAAAGTGCTGGGATTACAGGGGTGGGCCACTGCGCCCGGCCCTTTTTTTTTTTTTTTTTTTTTGAGATGGAATCTCGCTTTGTTGCCCAGGCTGGAGTTCAATGGCGTGATCTCAGCTCACTGCAACCTCCACCTCCCAGGTTCAAGCAATTCTCCTGCCTCAGCCTCCCAAGTAGCTGGGATTACAGGTGCGTACCACCATGCCCGGCTAATTTTTGTATTTTTAGTAGAAACGGTATTTCACTATGTTGGCCAGGCTGGTCTTGAACTCCTGAACTCAAGTGATCTGCCTGCCTCAGCCTCCCAAAGTGTTGGGATTGCAGGTGTGAGTCACTGCACCTGGTCCCAGCATGAATGCTTTCCATGTTGTCCCAGGAGATGAGGGCTGGGTATTGTCAGGATGCCCACAGGCTTTCCTGGGGAACTCCTGGGATAAACCACCCTAGGTCACCCTCTCCCCAGTATTTGCACAGTAGGAAACTCAGGACAAAATGAAATTTAAGGCTGGGTGTGGTGGCTCATGCCTGTAATTCCAGTACTTTGGGAGGCTTGGGGCGGGAGGATTGGCTGGGCCCAAGAGTTTGAAAACAGCATGGGCAACATAGTAAGATCCCCTTCTCTAAGAAGAATTAAAAAATTAGCCCTTCATGGTGGTGTGCACCTATAGTCCCAGCTACCGGGGAGGCTGAGGCAGGAGGATTGCTTGAGCCCAGGAGATGGAGGCTGCGGTGAGCTACCGTTACACCACTGCACTCCAGTCTGTGCGACAGAGTGTGACCTGGTCTCTAAAAAATAAAAATATAAAATGAAATTTAAGATAAGTGATTTTGGCTGGGCGCGGTGGCTCATGCCTGTAATCCCAGCACTTTGGGAGGCCAGGGTGGGTGGATCATCTGAGGTCAGGAATTCGAGGCCAGCCTGGCCAACATGGTGCAACTCTGTCTCTACTAAAAATACAAAAATTAGCTGGACGTAATGGCACATGCCTATAATACCAGCTACTTGGGAGGCTGAGTGACAAAAGCAAAACTCCATCTCAAAAACAGAAAACAAAAACAAAAAAAACCTATGTAACTGGCAGAGTGTTTGAGAGTTAGAAAAGACTTTTTTTTTTTTTTTTTTTTGAGATGGAGTCTCGCTCTGTCGCCAGGCTGGAGTGCAGTGACATGATTTCTGCTCACCACAACCTCCAGTTCCCTGGTTCAAGCGATTCTTCTGCCTCAGCCTCCTGAGTAGCTGGGATTAGAGGCATGCGCCACCGCGCCCGGCTAATTTTTGTATTTTTAGTAGAGATGGGGTTTCACCGTGTTGGCCAGGATGGTTTCAATCTCCTGACCTCGTGATCCGCCTGCCTTGGTCTCCCAAAGTGCTGGGATTACAGGTATGAGCCACCGTGCCTGGCGAGAAGAGACATTTGGAAGCTTTGCCTTGGTCTTGGCAGGGGACTTGGGGGGTGACAGCATATATATGTGCACCAAGTGGTTCCCCCGTCTAAGTACCGATTACTACTAGCATTCCCCTTTATCCCCTCACTGGGTCATGGCTATAATAGTAGAAGCTAGAGATGAGCTGGTAGGGTTGATTTCCACACAGGCCTCTGTGAAGAAGAGAAAGAGCCAGGGAAGATGTGGAAGATGATGGTGACATGGCTGAAGAGGCAAGGACAGGGGATTCGGGGGCCTGGGGCAGCTCTGTGGACCCAATCTTAGCAGCTGTTGAGACAAGGGATATACAAATGGGATCAGAATGAACCGTCAGAGGATGAGGGCTCAGGACCTGAGGTTCACGTTGTGCGCAGCATCTGAGTGTGCCGCTGCTGCGTGGGTCAGCCAGTTAGAGCCACATTTCCATGTGATGCTCTGTTCTCCTGCATGCTCCATTCTCCTGCAGCCAGTCCTTCCCCCTGCCTCCCACATTCTTGATGAGCTCTGTGACTCAGCTGCTTCTCGGGACATCTGAGCAGCTGCTTTTTCTAGGCAGTCAGGAGATGTAACCTGAATGCTTATCTTTCCTGGGGGTCTGTGAGGGCCCTCTTCCATTGAAAGGCCCCTGAAACAAAATTGGACTTTGGGAAGATTGTAGAAAGAGTGCCTTCTTTAGCCCCTGACTTCAGAAAAAGACAGGCATGACCGGGGCGGTGGCTCATGCCTGTAACACCAACACTTTTGGAGGCCGAGGTGGGTGGATCACCTGAGGTCAGGAGTTCAAGACCAGCCTGGCCAACATGACGAAACCCATCTCTACTAAAAATACAAAAATTAGCTGGGCGTGGTGGCATGTACCTGTAATCCCAGCTACTCAGGACGCTGAGGCAGGACAATCACTTGAACCTGGGGAGGCGGAGGTTGCAGTGAGCCCAGATCGTGCCACTGCACTCCAGTCTGGGCAACAGAGCGAGACTCCATCTCAAAAAGAAAAAAAAGAAAAAGACAGACATGATGGATCCTGCAGGCTAAAAGGAGCCAGTGTTAAGTTGGACACCATGCTTACCCACTGGGCCCAGAGACAGCTTTGCTCTTCCACGGCAGCTTGTATTTCCTCTGATGCCTCAGGAGTAGTGATAGTTCTTGCAGCCCCTGCAAATTCTGTCTCTGTGACTGGTTGGGCATCAAGGGGGTTTGCCTGGTTTTCTCGGGGGGGCTGGGGGATCATTCTGACCAGGCAGCTCTGCACCCTCCCAGAAGGCAGACCCAGCCCTTCTGGTGGGACTCCTGTTTCCCCATCACCCCAGGGAGCTGTGGCTTCTCTCCAGGATATGCTCCCCCGCCCCAGCCAGCGCCAGACCACTTCCCTTGCTGCCTTTGACCCAGTGTCTGCTGTGAGACTTCACGTTCCTCCCCGTGGCGTCTGTTCCTCATTCTTGCCCGTGCCTGTCTGTCTCCTGTTTCTGAACTCAAACTGGGTCCATGGTGAAACTGGAGCTGGGATGGAAGTGTTGTTGGAGGAGGCACTGGGTCTGTCCGCAGGTGCCATGTGGAAGGATGCTGCTTTGGGCAGGGGTGTGCCTCCCCCGGCCTCTGCTGTGAGGCAAGATGTCCTTCTCTGCCGTGTATCCCAAACCTCCTCTGCCCACTGTTGATCCTTCTCACCGCCTCTTTACGGCAGCTCCTCTGACTTCTTCCGTAGCTGTGCTGTTTCACCTCTGCCCTGTTTCTCCCCCTGCTTTGCTCTTTGTGCTTTATCCTTTCGCAGTTAGTGGCTGTGGGATCCCCAGACACGTCTCCCTGATGTCTTTGTCTTCTGTCCTCCTGACCTCACCTGGATCAAGGGATTCATGGGTCACTGGTATCCATGTGTGTGTTCCGGGGGACATTTGTTCCTAGGGGCTGCATCTCAGCACTGCTCCTTGTGGGGGGTGGAAGAGACCACCACCAATTGCCACCAATTGCTGCACCACCAGTTGCCACCAATTGCCACACTACCAATTGCCACCAATCGCCACACCACCAATTGCCATCCTTACTTAGAATTGGCCTGATCTGAATCTGCCTGGTGTCACCCTGTGGGAGGGTGTCTGCCTCTGGGCCTGCAGGACCAGGGCTGTCAGGTCTCTGTACCTCACCTGCTGACCCAGTGTCCTGTTGCAGGGGATGGCCTGAGCCGGCCATCTCACAAGTTTGTGTGGCTGTGGACAGAGGGCCTCCGTGGACTGGGGCTATTTGGCCACCATGAACTTTGCTCTGTTGGAGTCATTAGTCATCTGAGGGCCTAGGGGTTAGGACTTCCACACAGGAATTTTGAGAGGACATAATTCAGCTCACAACAATGACAGCAAAGTGACATAAGAGTTACTGGGCCAGGGCTGTGACCCTACCTCAAGGATCCAGAAACCTTTTGCCTTTTAATCTCTTAGTATCTTCATGGAGCTGCAGAGGCTGTCCTTTGTGACTTAATTCCTGGCAGAATTTTTGAAAAAATTTTTTATGTTTAATTTTTGTGGGTATATAATAGGTGTCTATATTTATGGTGTACATGAGCTGTTTTGATACAGGCTTGCAGCATGTGACAGTCACTTCACGGAAGATGGGGTATTCATCCCTCAAGCGACTATCCTTTGTGATACAAACCGTCCAGTTATACTCTTTTAGTTTTTATTTTATTTTATTTTATTGAGACAGAGTTTCGCTCTTGTTGCCCAGGCTGGAGTGCAATGGCGTGATCTTGGTTCACTGCAACATTTGCCTCCTGGGTTCAAGAGATTCTCCTACCTCAGCCTCCAGAGCAGCTGGGATTACAAGCATGCACCACTACGCCCAGCTAACTTTTTGTATAATATATATTTTTTTCAATTAGCAATAATTGCTCCTCGGATAAACCTCACTGGCTACAATACTGCCACTGTGCAAAGCTATTTTTTGTATTTTTAGTAGAGACGGAGTTGCACCTTGTTGCCCAGGCTGGTCTCGAACCCTGACCTCAAGTGATCCACCCGCTTCGGGCTCCCAAAGTGCTGGGATTACAGGCATGAGCCACCACGCCCAGTCTCTTTTAGTTATTTTGAAATGTACAATTAAATTATTGTTGACTGTAGTTATCCTGTTGTACTATCAAATAGTAGGTCTCATTCATTCTTTTGAACTATTTTTTTGTAGCCATTAACCATCCGCACCTCCCCCACAGCCCACTACTCTTCCCAGCCTTTGGTAACCATCCTTCTACTATCTCCATGAGTTCAACTGATTTGATTTTTAGATCCCACAAATGAGTGAGAATATGAGATGTTTGTCTTTCGGTGGCTGGCTTCTTTCACACTTAACATAATGATCCCAGTTCCATCCATGTTGCTGCAAATGACAGGATCTTATTCTTTATTATGGCTGAATAGTACTCCATTGTGTATATAAGCCACACTTTCTTTATCCATTTTTCTGTTGATGGCCACTTAGGTTGCTTGCAAATCTTGGCTATTGAGAACGGAGCTGCAACAGACATAGGAGTGCAGATACGCCTCTTCGATAGACTGATTTCGTTTCTTTTGGTATATACCCAGCCATGGGATTGCTGGATCATATGGTAGATCTATTTTTAGTTTTTTGAGGAACCTCCAAACTGTTCTCCATAGTGGTTGTACTAATTTGCATTCCCACCAACGGTGTGCAAAGGTTCCCTTTTCTCCATGTCCTCACCAGCATTTGTTGTTGCCTGTCTTTTGGATAAAAGCCCTTGTAACTGGGGTGAGATGATGCCTCATTGTAGTTCTGATTTGCATTTCTCTGATGATCAGTGATGTCAAGCACCTTTTCATATGCCTGTTTGCCATTTGTATGTGTTTTTCTTGAGAAGTGTCTATTCACATCTTTTGTCTATTTTTAAGTTAGATTACTAGATTTTTTTCCTATAGAGTTGTTTGAGCTCTTTATATAGTCTGGTTAGTAATCCCTTGTCAGACAGGTAATTTGCAGATTTTCTCTCATTCTCTGGGTTTCCTCTTCACTTTGTTGATTGTTTCCTTTGCTGTGCAGAAGCCTTTTGACTTGAAGTGATCCTACCTGTCCATGTTTGCTTTGGTTGCTTGTGCTTGTGGGGTGTTGTTCAGGAGCCTGGCAGAATTTTATCCAGATGTTTGAATTGGAGCTTACATCCTTTCTGAGATAGTTTCTTCCGTGTATAAAATTGAGTTGTGAGCCACTTCACAAGGTTTTGTGCAGAGCAATGATAATAGCTGCTGTTGAGGAAGTGCTTACTGTATGCATACCACTTCATTCTCAGCCCCAGCCTTATGAGGTGTACTTTTTTTGGGGAGGCGGAGGTGGAGTCTCGCTCTGTCATCCAGGCTGGAGTGCAGTGGCGCGACTCACTGCAACCTCTGCCTTCTGGGTTCAAGCAATTCTCCTGCCTCAGCCTCCCGAGTAACTGGGACAACAGGTGCACACCACTGCCATGCCCGGCTTATTTTTTCTATTTTAGTAGAGATGGGGTTTCACTGTGTTGCCCAGGCTGGTCTTGAACTCCTGAGCTCAAGCAATTTGCCTGCCTTGGAGTCCCGAGGTGCTAGGATTACAGGCGTGAACCACCATGCCCGGACCGAGGTGTACTATTATTAACCCTGTTTTACAGATGCAGAAGCTGAGGCACATGAAGGTTAAATAATTGGTGGTCATACAATTAACAAGTGTCCAGAAGTGGAATTTGAATGCAGGCCGCTGATCTAAAGTTTGGGTTTATCTCCTCTATGGATGTAAAGTGGCCAATGCTATCCTGGGCACATAGAGCCTCGGAAAAGTGCGTGGAATATGTGTGAATGCATTTTTATGGGTGCTTAATATTGGGAGTGGTTTCCAGGGTTTGTGGTGGAACATTTGGTGCCCCACGGAAGGAAGCTGGTGAGAGTCTCAGCCCAGCTTCTGGGAAAGATTCCTGCAGGTCCGGAGGCAGAGCTCTTCATCTTCGTTCTCATCAGCACCTTCCTCCTGCACGCAGGGTGATGTGAGCAGAGCCCAGGAATGCCTTATGTGGATCGACAGAGACCGAATCTGTGGGTTTCTGGACATCGAGGAGCATGAGAACAGCGGCAAGTTTCTGCGGGAGGTACTTCATTCTGGACACCCAGGCCAACTGCCTCCTCTGGTACATGGACAACCCCCAGGTGAGATTCTCAGGTCAATGGGAAGGGGTGGGGTGACTGGGTGCCCATCACTGCACCGGAGGAATGCACATGGGGTTAGCCTCCAGGCCTAGGCTCATGAGTAACACAACCTGAGGATCAGCAGGGAGGGGTCAACTCTACAATACACACAGACACACACACAGACACACACATACACGAACATTCATGTGCACATACACCACACACATACCCCATACACACATATGACACAGACACAGAACACGTGAACATTCATGCATACATACACCACACACACCCCATACACACATACTACACAGACACACACACACGTGAACATTCATGCACACATACACCACACACACACCCCATACACACATACCACACAGACACACAGATACACACGTGAACATTCATGTGCACATGTACCACACACACACCCCATACACACATACCACACAGACACACATGTGAACATTCATGCGCATATGTACCACACACACCCCATACACACATACCACAATGTGAACATTTATGCCCACATACACCACACACACACACCCTACACACATACCACACAGACACACAGACACATACGTGAACATTCATGTGCACATGTACCACACACACCCCATACACACATACCACACACACACATGTGAACATTCATGCACACATACACCACACACACCCCATACACACATATCATACACGTGAACATTCATGCACACGTACACCACACAGACACCCCATACACATATACCACACAGACACATACACCTCATACACATGCATCTCATACACACACACCACACATACCATACAGACATCACACATACACACATGCACACATCATATACACACTACACAGACGCACACATGCGTACACTCCATACACATACCACACACAACACACACCATAGACACATATACACACATACATATGCATGCATGCACATACATACACCCTATACACACACATCACAACCATACACACACCAGACACACCATACACACGCACACACCCCATACACACACACCACACCCACATACACACACAACCCATACACATACACCACAACACACACAGAGACATACACCCCATACACACACACACACCCACACACACCACATGCACATATACCCCATGTTCACACAGACACATACATGCACACATACAGATACATACCATAGGCACACCCCACACACACACATACCATACACACCACACACACACACAGAAAACCATCTCAGATCTTAGCTTGGAGAGAAGGACGCTCTCCTGACTGTGGCATCTGGTGTCTGCTCTCTTGCATAGAGGCCGGCCAGGATCTGCCTGTGAGATCCAAGTCCTGCATCCAGGCTCCAAGGCATGGCTTGTTTCCTGTCACTTCTCTCTAGGGCTGTGGCCTGTGGCTGCTCCTGCTCTTCTAGTCTGGGGGCCCCTCCCCCAGCAGAGAATGTGACCTGCTTCCTTGAGCCGGACACACATTGGACTTCTTTGGTCTCCTGACTCAGGAAGTCCTAGAATCCTGGCTTGGAGGTGCCCTTGGAGGTCACCCAGTTTTGTTTCCTCATGGTGCAGATGAGAAGAGAGCCTCAGACACTACACTGGATGTAGGCAAGGACATGGCCACAATTAGGTGACTTGCTGAGCATCTTGTGGAGGTCAGGTACAAAGATGGGGCCAACTACCTTTGATTGCTATGTCTGGGAGTCCCTGGAGTCATCTCTACCTTGGGAACAAGTTGCTTCACCCTGATTTGGGATCTCAAGGCTTTGCTTATTCTGGCCCTGAGTGCTGCTAGCTCTTTCCCCTCCCCCACCCTTGAGCAATTTGGTGGAATGAGCCTGCAAACACTGGCATGGCCTCTGAACAGCAAGGTCATAGGTTGTGGCTGTGTTGGGATGTAGAAGGGTATGAGGTCTGGAATTTGGCTTTGGTTCTGAGGTTTGGGAAGAGGAAATTCTGGATGTCCCGGGGGTGGAGTTGTGCTTTAAGATGTGTTGTGGAAAACAAGTTATGTGAATTTCTAGGTCACTGTCCAGGGACTGATCATCTAGTGGCCTTGGGCATTTGAGAAAAACAGTATAGATGCGGAAAACATACTCAGAAAGTCAGCTGCTGCTAATTGCCTTCTCCAGGAAAGATTAACCCTAAGTATAACTGAGCCCCGTGTTTCACCCTGCAGCCCTGATAAACCTGTTGCTTATTTTCATTTTAAGTGCTGAGTATTCAGAATGAACCCTTGCTAGGCACACTGTGACACCCTCAGCTCAGCGTGGAATGCTGCTATTTGTCATGTAATGGGGCTAGTTTGCCTTCAGGTCCTGAGATACCATTTTCCCTTCCTTTGCTCTTTTCTTTTCTCTTTTTTTTTTTGAGACAGAGCCTTGCTCTGTCACCCAGGCTGGAGTGCAGTGGAACGATCTCGGCCCACTGCAACTTCTGCTTCCTGGATTCAAGTGATTCTCCTGCCTCGGCCTCCTGAGTAACTGGGATTACCAGCACGTACCATCATGTTCAGCTAATTTTTGTTATTTTTGGTAGAGATGGGGTTTTACCATGTTGGCCAGGCTGGTCTTGAACACCTGACCTCAAGTGATCTGCCTGCTTTGGCCTCCCAAAGTGCTGGGATTGCAGGCTTGAGCCACCATGCCCAGCCTTTTTTTTTTTTTTTTTAATTTGGGGTCTTAGTTGCCCAGGCTGGATTGCAGTCATGCAGTCATAGCTTACTGCAGCCTCAAACTCCTGGGCTCAAGGGATCCTCCCACCTCAGCCTCCCATGTAGCTGGGACTACAGGTGCATGCCACCACACTGGGCTAATTATTTTTATTTTTTGTAGAGATTGGCGGGGAGCGTCTCACTATGTTGACCAGGCTGGTCTCGAACTCCTGGTTTCAAGCGATCCTCCTGCCTTGGCCGGAGTTAAGTCTTTGTTGCCAATAGACTTGGCTTTGGGCACACCAGAGATGAGCCCTGGGTAACTTATGGGTCTTCGAATTCCTCTTCATTTTCCTTCTTTGTGTACTCCCTCCCACTCACCTGCCATCTGAGCGCAAGTCATTTGAATGGATTTTTGTCTTGATTTACCTGCTTCGTGCCATGCTTCCCCACTAGGGCTATGCTTCACCCAAATTGACTTGGCTGGGGAATCCTATCTGGCTGTTGCCAGCTGCCTCCCTGGAGAGTTGGATCTTTCTTCCTACCATGGGTCGCAGACTGAGACTTGTGCTGTCAGCGGCAAATCACCCAGGACCACAGTGGCACCATCTTGGAACTTGAATATTGACAGTTGTCAGGATTCCCCTCACTCTGATTTGATTGTCACTGGGGACCAGAACCTGCACTAAGCCTGGATGCTGTGCCTCAGGCTGCCTTCTAGACTGTCTTGGGTCAGCCTCTGTAGCAGGTTCCCCCCAGCCCAGGTCAGGCCCTCAAAAATATACCAAGAGGTAAAGAGCATCACCATAATGAAGAATTTACATCAACTAATGGGCAAAACAGCCAGCTAGTATTAAAAGGCAGTATTAAACTCACATATATTAATATTAATCCTAATTTAAATGGACTAAATACCCCAATCAAAAGACACAGACAGGCAAATTGGATAAAAAGCCAAAACCCATCGGTGTGCTGCATCCAGACCCATCTCACATGCAAGGATACACAAAGACTCAAAACAAAGGGATGGAGGAAGATTTACCAACCAAATGGAGAGCAAAAAAAAAAAAAAGAAAAGAAAAGCAGGAGTTGTAATTCTCGTCTCTGATAAAATAGACTTTAAAGCAACAAAGACCAAAAGAAACAAAGAAGGACATTACATGACGGTAAAAGGATCAATGTAACAAGAAGAGCTAACCATCTAAATATATATGCACCCAATATAGGAGCACCCAGATACATAAGGCAAGCTGAGATCTCAGAGTGTTTTGTGGTAGAACCTTCTTCGAGTTTGAATTACCAGGTAGACCTAACTAGTGGCCCACTGCTGGGGATGCTCTACGTTTTCCCGGGAAGCAGTAGAGCTTACCTGGCTTGGCATATTCTTGAAAAAGGAGAGTCTTGCTATGATACAGAAATAGTTCAGGACATTTTACTTCTTCCATGGTTGGGTTAGTTCTTTGCTGTGTGAACGGCCAACAGCCACTCCAGATTTAAACGTGGGTGTTTCAGGTAAGTTATAAAATGGTATTAGTGAGCGTTTATTACTATGTGCCAAGCACACTTCATTGGGCTTTTATTTCATTCTGACAACAAGTCTAATTGGTAGGTATTATTGCCCTCATTCTGAAGATGAGGTAGGTGAGGCTGGCAGGGGAAGAATTTGCCTGTGGTTACATGATAAGAAAGTAGCACAGCTGAGATTCTCACTCTGGCAGTCTAACTCTAGTGCCCCTGCTGTTATTGCTGATAATGAGACAGGCATCTAAGCGTGGCTTAGGAGAACGGAGAGCTTGCAAAGGTAGTTTCTGATTAAGAAAGGGAAACCTGAGGATTCTCGGGGCTGGGAGGTCCTAGAAGTAGGGCACTCGTGTGGCTTAGTTTTTGATCATAGTGATCATTTTGATCATTTAATAAATATGTGTTCATTGAATGAATGAATGAATGAACTAAAGAGGGTCAAGGAAGGAAGTGGTTAGAAGTCAGGTCCTTAGGGAATGTGGAGGGCCCAACATTGCTTTCCTGGGACTGGGGATAGGGCCAAAATGGAATGGAAGCTCTATAGAGAGAGGCATCCTGAGGATTTCGGTCTGGGGATTTTGATCCATTCTTATGAAGAGAGGCATTGAGAACTGTGTGTGGTCATTGAACATCTTTATTTGACAGGAAAAAGGAGACCCTGATAATGTTTTCTTAGTTGTTTAATAGGCAGTAATAAGCAGAAGATTTTTGGACCCAGGTCTCCGATCTTTGTGTGTTGAAGGCCCCTGGTAGCTGGTGTTCACTGAGCCTAAATCTGCTACTGCTGCTGCTACTTCTGTTATTACTAATTGCAGCTTATATTTACTAAGTGGTTGTCATGTACCAGCCGTGGTATGAAATGCTTTGAACCTCTCAATAATCCTGGGGCCCAGGGTCTGCTGTCCCTCTTTGCTCCTGGTTGCGCAGGTGGTAAACGCAGAGCTGGAACCAGGTGCCTCTGACTCGGGTGTGCAGCCTCCCTTTGTCTGCCTCTCTCCTCCTACTGACCTCTGTGCTCAGCTCTATGCAAGGTCCTGTAGATGATGTGGAAAATGAGGCCTTTGCCACCAGGACGCTTCAGGCTTAGTTGGGGGAGAGGAAAACAACACACACAGAAAACCATGGTACTCATAATCCTGGCGTATCATTATAACAGGGTAGCATATTATTAAGTGCCAGTGTCAATGCCTGGACGCCAGTATTTGGGATGAAAGAGAAGGGGTTGCCATTTTCCTTTGCCGCCACCTGGAAGGGAACGATGTAAGGCTTGGAGGTGGAGTCTCATATGGAAAGTTCTCAGGCTGGGGAGATAGGAGATAAAGGTTGCAATCTGGGCTCTGCTAATAAGTTGATTTACATCTTAGGCAAGTCATTTATCCTGTGGAGTGTGGGCACTCTAGGTGATCCTTCCACCACCACACCCGGCTAATTTTTGTGTTTTACTAGAGATGGGGTTTCACCATGTTGGTCAGGCTGGTCTCCAGCTTCTGACCTCAAATGATCTGACCGCCTCGGCCTCCCAAAGTGCTGGGATTACAGACGTGAGCCACCGCGCCGATTCTCTAGGTGATCCTTAACCTGCCTTTTATCCCTTCATTTCCTGAGAACAGGAGATCCTGGAGTTCAACAGCACTATTAACATATTTAATTTGTTCAGTGTGCCAGATGCTTATCTAGATACTGTGGCTACATCAGTGAACAAGACAGTCTTTGCCTTCACAGAGTTTATACTGTTTTTTGGGGAAATAGGCAATTAAATACAAATGGGGTGGGGAGAGCTGGGGGGGCCCCCTTTCATAGAGGAGGTGTCACTAGATCCAGATGTTGAAGATGTGTGAGATCCATTTTTACTATACATTATTCACATTTGCAGAGCATTTTGTGGGTTTTTACTTACTTTGCTTTTTATTTTTTATTTATTTATTTTTTTGAGACAGAGTCTTACTGTGTTGCCCAGGCTGGAGTGCAGTGGCGTGATCTCAGCTCACTGCAACCTCCACCGCCCGGGTTCAAGCAATTCTCTTGCCTCAGCCTCCTGAGTAGCTGGGATTACAGGTGCGCGCCACCATGCCTGGCTAATTTTTGTGTTTATTAGAGGTGGGGGTGTCATCATGTTGGCCAGGCTGGTCTCAAACTCCTGATCTCAGGTGAGCCACCCACTTCGGCCTCCAAAGTGCTAGGTTACAGGCCTGAGCCACCGCACCTGGCCTGGTTTTCACTTACAAGATGTCATTTGATTGTTATACCCACCCTGACCCAAGCAGAGCTGAAGAGGTGGAGGAGGGCATTCTAAGTGTGGGGAAACAACAGTCATTGTGGGGTAAAGGAAGGGGAGTGAGCTCGCCTGGTGGTTGGAGGGGCATTTAAGGTTGTCAGAGTCCCCAGAAGAAGACCCTAAGACGAGGAGTCAGGTGCTAAGACAAGAGCTGTCGGCAAGTTATTTGCTAAGGAAACGTTCCCGCGGGGACTATGAAGAGAGCTGGGGAAGGAGGACAGGGAAGGGAGGAGGCCAGACAAGGGTGTGAGCTCAGGTGGAAATCTGAGCAAGCCTCCTTTCACTGTGGGCCTGCAGGAGCTCTGGGGTGAGTCATGCCTCAGGGAGCTAGGCTTTCTTGTGCCTGCATCGGGCAGTCACTGGCTCCAGCTCTGCACATGTGGCAGAATGGCTTCCGGCAGCCCAGAGACAGTTCTCTGAAGCAGAGCTGCAGATACAGGCCCTGGAAGGCACAGCCAAATGGCAAAAAGAAATGGAGGGGAATTTGGGAGGCCAGTGGCAATGTCTGCTAGATGGGTGTACAGTAGGGGCGTGTCAGGGATCAGAACACAGCATGGGCCAGGCACAGCCTTAAATGTCTGTCAGAATTTAGAATCAGGGTGGTTAAGTAACTAATCAAGGCTTCTCATATAGGCAGTGGTGACTCTAAACTGATACAGAACAAAAACTCATTAGCTAAAAAGGACCCATATAAATGGAAAGTCTCAGTATTATTGATTATGGACACTGATTTGGCTAATGCATTTAAAAATCAATATGTCGACAATATCAAGCAATCATAATTTAAAAAAATGATAGTAAGGACATTCAGCATGAGATCTACCCTTTTAACAAAAGTTTTTTTTTTTTTTTTTGAGATGGAGTTTCACTCTTGTTACCCAGGCTGGAGTGCAGTGGCTCGAACTCAGCTCACTATGACCTCTGCCTCCCAGGTTCAAGTGATTCTCCTGCCTCAGCCTCCCGAGTAGCTGGGATTACAGGTGCCCACCACCACTAATTTTTTTGTATTTTTAGTAGAGACGAGATTTCACTATGTTGGCCAGGCTGGTCTCGAATTCCTGACCTCAAGTGATCCACCTGCCTTGGCCTCCCAAAGTGCAGGGATTACAGGCATGAGCCGCCGTGCCTGGCTGCCATTTAACAAATTTTTAAATGCATGATACCATATTGTTAACTATAGGCACGATGTAATACAGCCAGTCTCCCCCCCTCTAGAACTTACTCATTTTGCATGCAATCAAGTAATTCTTAAACAGAAACAAATGCTGGCTGGATTTTCCTTAAAATGTTACTACAATACTATAGTACTAGCGCTTGCATTTTAATTTCACATTGGTTTCCGTCGTGATAGAGGAGATGAAATTTCTTAGGGCCGCCCTACTCTAGTACAGCAATCTTCAGAGTAACTATGTTTCAGTTGCAGAGTATTACTTATGTCCCACGCCTCTAATGTCCACTTGGCTAAGTAATTGCAAGACCAAATTATATGGCCCTGAACAAAGAGTCAACAGAAGGGAGAAAACAATATTCCACTAGATTGCTGGTCTTGTCAAATTTACTCTGTCAAATGTTTTTTTTTTTCCCTCTTCTCCAAAAAATACGGAGATGCTTTTACTTTCCAAAGGCCATGATATGACTCATGGATTATCAAATAACCAAAAAGATAGCATGGCTCTTGGTAACCCTGGGGATGCCAATGAAAGCCCTTTGCTTTTATTTTTTTTAATAAACTGAAGGTAGTTCTTTCCATTGATGGGGTGAAGAGCATTAGCAGAGTTGGTAACAAGATAGATATTTGGTACATTTTAGTAGAAAGCATAAAAAAGTATGGGAGGATGTTATAATAACACATAATGTGTAATGGACAATCCTGTTGTCTTAAAGGCTAGGTGAAAATTAGTGTTTTGTTTTTTTTTAAATGTGAAACTTTACTAAGCAAATTTTGGCTGAAAGCCAGGAGTAATTTTTGCATAGTATGCTTCAGTCTGTCAAAATGCCAGGAACCAGGAAATAACGTTCTTTAAAAATTGAGCAGTAGCGGGCATGGTGGCTCACGCCTGTAATCCTAGCACTTTGGGAGGCCGAGGCGGGAGGATCACAAGGTCAGAAGATCGAGACCCTCCTGGCTGACATGGTGAAACCCCGTCTGTACTAAAATACAAAAAAAATTAGCCGGATGTGGTGATGCCCACCTGTAGTCCCAGCTACTCGGGAGGCTGAGGCAGGGGAATCGCTTGAACCTGGGAGGGCAGAGGTTGCAGTGAGCCCAGATCAAGCCACTGCACTCCAGCCTAGGAGACAGAGCGAGACTCTGTCTCAAAAAAAAAATAAAAAAATAAAGAAAACTGGGCAATAGATGCACACAGTGCAAAATTTCAAATGCAGGAAAGCAGAGTTAGTGACAATTTTCTACCTCCCACTTCAGTCCCCTGGGCAGCCGGTCTTAACAGTTTCTTGTGTCTGTCTGGAGATGATCTCTGCCTATGAGACTATCTCCTAAGATCATGATAACTTTCAGATCTTCAGTAATTGTTTGGGCAAAGTGTCTTAAATTCATGGATTTTGTGTAATTGGTATCTTAACTATCCATGTAGACACGTGGTTTCCAGAAGTCAGTAGAATTGATCATCTGCTTTTGTCTACGTGTTAGAGTAAGAACTTAGAATCCTATCGTTAAAAAAAAAATCCCAAAAGAAGATTTTAAGTGACAGATCTGTACTTTTACCAAATGCAAATTTTGCCAAGGGTAAAATTAATATTAAAAAGTTACTTTAAAAAATTTTTTTAGAGACGGGGTCTCACTCTGTCTCCGAGACTGGAGTGTAGGGGCGCAATCATAGCTCACTGCTGGGTTTGACCGGGCCTGCTCAAAACATGTTTAGAATTAAAATTACATGTGGGCTTTTTGAGAGCTTAATGTAAAATAAAAAAGTGGTCCGGTCGCGGGACACCGGGCGTAGAGGGCGGTCGCGGCGGGCAGCGACGGCAGAGTGTTGGCTACCAGGGTATTTAGCCTAGTTGGCAAGCGAGCAATTTCCACCTCGGTGTGTGTAAGAGCACACGGAAGTGTTGTGAAGAGCGAAGACTATACGCTCCCAAGTTATGTGGATCGGCATGACTATCCCTTCCCCGATGTGGCCCATGTCAGGCACCTGTCGGCCAGCCAGAAGGCCTTGAAGGAGAAGGAGAAGGCCTCCTGGAGCAGCCTCTCCATGGATGAGAAAGTCGAGTTGTATCGTATTCAGTTCAAGGAGAGCTTTGCCGAGATGAACAGGGGCTCCAATGAGTGGAAGACGGTTGTGGGTGCTGCCATGTTCTTCATCGGCTTCACAGCAATTCTTATCATCTTGGAGAAGCGCTATGTGTACGGCCCCCTCCCGCACACCTTTGACAAAGAGTGGGTGGCCATGCAGACCAAAAGGATGCTGGACCTGAAGGTGAACCCCATTGACGGCCTCGCCTCCAAGTGGGACTACGACAAGAAGGAGTGGAAGAAGTGAGAGATGCTGTCCTGTGCCGAGCCTGGCTCTGTCACCTCCATGCGACCCCATGCCTCTGTACTGGAAACCTGTTATGCCAAACAGTCCCACTGCTAATAAATGACCGGTTTACCTGAAAAAAAAATAAAAATAAAAATAAAAAAAAAGATAAAAAAGTGCAATTTTGCTTTATGTGTTTTCTGTAGCCATCGTATTTTTTAAACAATTCGTATCTTTATAACAGGATATACTTTGTCTAAATTTTAAAAAATTAAAAACTAAGCAGCACATTGAAACAGTTGTGTTAAGTTAGCACTACTTAGTATTAAAGTCCAAGCAGCTAAACAGATAGACGCTATGAAACTTAGCAGAGGTTAAATAACTATTGCAAAACCATAGTGATGACTGTTCTGAGTTTTCTCAAAACTTCTCTTTGGTTATATGTTGTTGTTCGATTTTAACCATCAACACTTGTTCAATATATTTATTATATACATCTCTTTCTATATTTATATATCTAGTTATGCACCAATGAATGCTATGGCCAGACCTGCTGGCTCATGTCTGTAATGGTACACCAGGCTGAGGTGGGAGGATCACTTGAGGCCAGGAATTTGAGACCAGCCTGGGCAACATAGGAAGACTCCATCTCTACAAAAAAAATAAAACAAAATAAAAAAATTAGGCAGTCATGGTGAGGTACGCCTGTAGTCCCAGGTACTTGGGAGGCTGAGGTGGGAGGATCACTTGAGCTCAGAAGGTAGAGGCTGCTGCAGTGAGCTGTGATCACGACACTATACTCCAGCCTGAGTTACACAACGGGACCCTGTCTCAAAAGAAAAGTCATTTTATTAATTTCTTATCATTTAAATTGTGTCTCTAAGGCAGAGGAGGTTATTGCATGTTAGGGAGAGGGGTTCATATTAGATTTTGCTTCAGAGCTCAGTTTTATTCGTTTTATCAGTTGAGCACAGGACAACGTGATGAATACATTCATTAAGGAAACATCCATTTTTGAGCCTCCTGTCCTCATCTGCAATATATGGTAATGATATCAATGATCTCTACCTGTGACATTGTTGCTGTGAAGAGTAAATAATGTATGTGAAAATGCTTTGACAGCTCTAAAGTGCTGCAGATGTTATCTGTTAAGAGAGTTTGTTCTGGCCAGGACATCGGGGTGGATGGGGAGGTGGGGGAGAGCAGAGCTGGAGATGACAGCTGGGAATTTGTCACAGAGCTTCCTGATATGCCTGAGGTGCTGGGAATGGAGAGGAGGGGGCGGGTTTAGAGGCCACATGAGGGAAGAATCTTTGAAAGCTTAGTACCTGGTTGACTGGGGAAAGGAGGTGGGATTACTGACAGATATTGGGGAGGGGGAGAGGGAAACCGATGAGAAGATGGAGGGGGAAATGACATTGAGTTTGAGGCTGGTTTGAAGAAGCGGCTGATGGAGTTGGCTTATTGGGTTTACAGCTCTAGAGCCACTTAGGTGGCCAGCACCCGGAGTTGGGACCCAGATTCGTCCAGGAGATTATCTGAAGCCCAGGCCTCTGATCTGGTGTTTTTGGTTTTTTTGTTTGTTTTTCTTTTTTCTTTTTGAACTGGAGTCTCACTCACTCTGTCACCCAGGCTGGAGTGCAATGGTGTGATCTTGGCTCACTGCAGCTTCCACCTCCCGGGTTTAAGCGATTTTCATGCCTCAGCCTCCCAAGTAGCTGGGATTACAGGTGCGTGCCACCACGCCCAGCTAATTTTTGTATTTTTAGTAGAGACAAGGTTTCACCATGTTGACCAGGTTGGTCTCGAACTCCTGACCTCAGGTGATCCACCCACCTCGGCCTCCCAAAGTGCTGGGATTACACGCATGAGCCACCATGCCCAGCCTGACCTGGTCTTTAAGTCTCTGTCACCAGAGTTGGAAGACAGAAATAAAGGGAATGGGGGGGTGCGATGGCCGAGAGACTTACACACAGTGAAGCTCATCCTGTCTAAAGCTGGTTTCTTGTTGTCTGTCAACAAGAAATTGACATCCAAGTAATAGAATGAAAACGTTAAACCCATGCAGCAGAGGATGATACAGAATCTACTTGTCCCGAAGGGGAAAGATTAAATACACACTTTGAACTGGAGAATGGGGGAGAGTAGCTATCAGCATGTCCTGTGTCCCCACCTTAGCATCAGCAAGTGGACCTACAGGGCAGAGGGGGGCGGAGAGGTGTTTGGCACCAGAGCAGCAGGTAGAGCCACAGCCCAGGTCACCTGATGCCTGGAAATTGCTTGGCTCCCTGCTTTGGTTGCCCATGTCAGGGTGAGGGCTTTGGAATGTGGGGCAGCGGCAGCTGTGCTCCTCCTTCCCAGTCCTGTCACACCCCTCTCCTACATTCAAACATCTACCCCAAGCGATATCCCCTCTGCAGGCATGTTCTTTACTATGAGTCTAGATGGACTTGGTTTTTGGTGGCTGAACTATGGTTTTAGCTCACGGACAGCCATGTCAGCTTGTGCCCTAGCTCTGGGATTAGCAGGGATGTCCTCTCCCTCCTTCTGCTAGCTGCATTTTACTGCCTGTTGGACACTCCAAGGGCCTGTAAGAGAAGGTCAGATGGTACCAGCATCTCTCCTTCCTTCCCCTTTTCTGCTTGGAATCCCTGGTCTATTGGAGTTTGGCACCCAAGAACCAGTTGGACAAGTTCCTGCCCTGCCCAGCTTGGGCAATGACACTGCGCCTCTTTTGGTGTAACCCTGCTGGTCCTGCTCTGGTATTTACCTTTCATTGATAATGTCTCATGGGAGGTGGCAGGGCCTCAAGGAAAGCACATGGGATTTGGGAATCAGGAAGAGTTGGGCTTGAATACTGGCTCCCCTGCTTGCTGCCTGTGTGACCTCGGGCAGGTTCCTTCACCGGCCTCATCCTTGGTTTCTTCATCTGTGAAATGGGATTGTTAGGAATAGGCGGCCATGTGTGACAGTGCCTAGCAGCGTGCTTGGCACTTCATAATTTCTAAATATATGTCAGTTTCCGTCTTTCTTTCCCAGGCTGTTACTTCGCCAAAGCACCAGATTGATGTTAGGAGTTTGAGCTCTGTATTTAATTTGGCTCCCTGAGGAAGTCACTTCCCCAGTTGAGCCTTAGAGGACTCATGTGTAATGAATGAAGAGGTATACACAGGACCTTTGAGTGCTGACATTCTGTGAGTTTATGGCTCGATAGTTGGGTCTTCTGGTCATTTCTCTGTTCTTTTTGACTCTCAGTGGAAGAGGGGGAAGGGAGTAGAAGTCACATGGGTAAAAATTTCTCCTTCAACAAGAAATACTGCTGTTGCTAGAAAAAGGCTTAACGTGGGAGGTGTGCCACATCCCTGTATGGGCACCTCAGCTGCTTCCTTGGTGATGGAAAAGAATAAGCCATACAGTTTCCCCTCCTGGGGGAGCTAGCTCCTTCAAGGCCCTTAGTGGCAGAAGAGCTCATGAGCAAAAAGGAAGGTACTGACAATGTCTTTATAAAACCACCTATCTTTATTATCAGTATTGATTTTTTGAGATGGAATCTGGCTCTGTTACCTGGGCTGGAGTGCAGTGGCATGATCTCGGCTCACTGCAACCTCTGCCTCCCGGGTTCAAGCAATTCTCGTGCCTCAGCCTCCCAAGTAGCTGGGATTACAGGCGCCTGCCACCACACCCGGCTAATGTTTTGTATTTTTAGTAAAGACGGGGTTTCACCATATTGGCCAGGCTGGTCTCGAGTTCCTTATCTCCGGTGATCCACCCTGTGGGGCCTCCCAGAGTGCTGGGATTACAGGCGTGAGCCACCACACCTGGCCTAAAACCACCTATCTTTTAACAGTAACCTGCCCTGTTCCCTATGGGGTTCTACAAAATTTAGAAGTCCAACGAATGTGCAGGCCATTCCTGATTTGTAGAGAGCCTCACATGGGATCGATGCCAGCCAGGCACAGCACCAGAATCTCCATTCCCCTCTCCCTCCCCCATCTCCTACTTCCTCCCTCCTCTCTGGTGGCTGCTGGTGCAGCAGCCAGGGTGACTCTGTGGGCTGCTGGCTGGCGTGGCCTTTTCTCTCACCAGCTGCTGTGTCTCTAGGGCAGAGTCAGCAGGACCAGCTGGTGCCTACAGCCATGACCTCCAACCTGGAGGCACATGGAATCCCTTGGGAGCTCTGAAAACAGGCAGCTGCCTGTACCCTATCCCAGACCAGTTCAAACCCTGAGGATGAAGCATGCATCTTAGTTTGTTTAGAAATCTCCCAAGGTGGCTGGGCATGGTGGCTCATGCCTGTAATCCCAGCACTTTGGGATGCCAAGGCGGGCAGATCACCTGACACCAGGAGTTCGAGACCATCCCGGCTAATATGATGAAACTCCATCTCTACTAAAAATAGAGAAATTAGCCGGGCGTGGTGGTGCACGCCCATAATCCCAGCTACTGGAGAAGCTGAGGTACAAGAATTGCTTGAACCCGGGAGGTGGAGGTTGCAGTGAGCTGAGATCATGCCACTGCACTCCAGCCTGGGCAATGGAGCGAGACTTCATCTGAAAAAAAAGTAACTAAATAAAAGAAATCTCCCGAGGTGACTGGCATAAGCAGCCCTCCAGAACTTCATTCCCACCACCCACTGGCTCCACTTTGTATCTGCTCAGATGCCTTCATCTTGATGCTTCCTGTCGCTCTCCCTATGGCCCTCGCCTCAACTCTGCCCCTACATTCTTGACCCCCTTTTCAACGGAGTTCAGTCCTTTCCTGCCTCTTCTACCCGCTCATGATTCCTGTCCTACAGAGGCCTTGCCTAGGTCATGGGAACTGCAAACTGAAGTGACCTCCAAGTTGGAACCTGGTAGATGTCCCAAGGAAACGCTATTTGCCAGTGGTGAGCAAAGCTGCACTGATCTTCCAGTACTTTATGAACCTGGTGGGCTCATCTAAACTCTCAGAAAAACATACTCCAAGTACAGAGTCCAAGGCTAGATTTTTGTCCTGCTGACCCGCTATTCTTAAACTTGGGCCTATTTAGGGATCGCCTGGGAGCATTTTAAAATGTACATGTTCTGACCACATTCCATTTAACTCTCATTCAGTGTTCTGTGGGGGAAGCTTGAGTGTGAGCTTTTTTTTTAAATCTCTTTTTTCTTTTTCGTAAATAGAGTCAGGGTCTCACTGTGTTACTCAGGCTGGAGTGCAGTGACACGATCATAGCTCACTGCAGCCTCGAACTCCTGGGCTCAGGTAATCCTCCCACCTCAGCCTCCCACATACCTGGGACTACAAATGCGCCACCACCACACCCAGCTAATGTCTTTATTTTATTTTCTGTAGAGACAGTGTCTTGCTATGTTGCCCAGGCTGGTCTTGAAACCCTGGCCTCAAGTGATCCTCCCACCTCGGCCTCCCTAAGTGTTGGGATTACAGGTGTGAGCCACTGCACCCAGCCATTCTTGGGGTTTTGAAACAAGCTCTCCAAGAGATTCTGGTGCTCGCCGAAGTTGGAGAAGGATTTGTATGCCTGAATCCAGAGAGAGGGGAGGTCAGGGCAGGCTGGAGTTGCTTGGAGAAGGCTTTGGGAAGGAGAGTCCTGAGTTTGTCCTTTTCCTAAAGGAGTCTGATCTGTGGCCAGGGAAGAGGGGGACAGCTTGGGTGGGCTCCCCCTCCCCAGCTCTGATGCCCTGCCCCTCCCTAGGTGCTGTTTCTTGGCCTTCCTGCCCTGACACTGGCTGCCTGGCCCTCAGCTCAGGCAGGCCCTACCTGTTTTCCTTGACCAGGAAGCACCTGCCAGGGACTGCCGATGCGTCACCTGGCACTCAGCTGTCACTGTCCATCTTCTAGGTCCAGTCACTGGAGTGGACACTGAGCATCAATTTGGATCAAGCCTCAGGGGATCCTGGGGCTGTTTTCTCCCGTGTCTCTCATTGCCCCTGGGTGAGGAGGAAGGTGGGAGGGAGGCAGCATCAGACACGAGTCATATTTTCCTGGCTTCTCCCGGCAGAGAGGTGGTACAGTTGAGCCCAGGAAGACTGTGGGTGGAGTGTGGGTGAAGGGTGAGGAACCCTGCCCTCACCCTTGGGGTCCTGGGTGCTGCATCTTCTCTCTGAACAGGGAGAGCTGCCAGGGCGGCTGGGACAGAGGGTGGAGCAGCCCTCGAGGGGCAGAGGGGATGAGGTAGTTGAAACCCGATCGACTCATAGTTGTTGTGCCTTATGGGTTAGCGTCCAAATGGTTCCCAAATCCCACTTCGTCACTCATAATTCAGGCTGGGACTCTGGAGGCCGCTGGGCTGCGGTTTGGGGTAAGGAGTGTGTGGTGCAGCAGCAGCTCTGAGACTCCGCATTTGCATCTTGTAATTAGTGTTGCGGGAGGGGAATCGGGACTCCAGTAGGCTGGGCTGTCTTGTATCTTTCCATGGAATTCTCCCCACCGCCCTGCAAAACAGGGTTTATCATCTCCGCTTTATAGGTACAGAGACTTGCCTATGGTTACAGAGCATTAATGTCACAGCTAGAATTCCAACAACTCAGGCTTTTCAAATTACCCCATGCCACTTCCAGGCCACTGGCATTGAAAGTCAGCTTTGGTTTAGGCTCTGCCACCAATTATGTGACCTTGGACAAATCCCCTCACTCATGAGCCAGTTTTCTAAACTGCAAATGGGGTCGGGGGTGGTGGCAGACACTTAGTCCTCGGCAGAGTCCTGCGGCTCCTGTGTCCCTGGAACCTGTGGGTCTCCCTCTGGAAGTCTGACCTTGGGCAGTGCAGCGTCTTTGCCCGGAGAGGTTCTCATTCCCTTCCACGGCAATGTCTGTCACTCATGCCTGTTGGGAGCTGGGGCTCCTATGTGGACTCTGATTTAGGGGCTACAAGGCTTGTCTCTCCCTACCCAATAGAGGTTGCCTAAAAACAATAAACAAACAAACAAACTCTGAAAAGCTATGTGGTTGAAAAAATGTGCAAATAGAAGTGTAAATCAGACTATCCTCAGTTCACATGCGAACCTGGCTGTGAGAGGCAGCTCTTAGCTTACTGCCTCATTCGCAAAGGGAAGAACGAGGAGAGCAGAGTCTTTCTGGGTCCTCCACTCTAAGATTCTCAGGTTCTGAGAATACTTTTTTTGGTGGTGTTATCCCCGTCCATTTTCTTGCTTGAATTTGCTTCAAATGATGTGTGTTAATTTAGATAACTGGGGTTAGAAGGACTCTTCCGTACTACCTGAGGAGACATTTACAGAAAAGAAAAAAAAGAAAAAGAAATATATAATGTTTTTATAGAAACGGGGTTTCACTATGTTGACTAGGGTGATCTCAAATTCCTAGACTCAAGCAGTTCTCCCACCTCAAACTCCCAAAGTGCTGAGATTACAGGTGTGAACCACCATACCTGGTCCACCTGAGACATTTCTTTCTTTCTCTCCCTTTTTTTTTTTTTGAGATGGAGTCTCACTCTGTTGCCCAGGCTGGAGTGCAGTGGTACAATCTTGGCTCACTGCAACCTCTGTCTGCCTCCCGAGTTCAAGTGATTCTCCTGCCTCAGCCTCCCAAGTAGCTGGGACTACAGGTGCGCACCACCATGCCTGGCTAATTTTTGTATTTTTAGTAGAGACAGGGTTTCACCATCCTGGCCAGGCTAGTCTCGAACTCCCGACCTCGTGATCCGCCCGCCTTGGCCTCCCAAAGTGCTGGGATTGCAGGCATGAGCCACCGTGCCTGGCACACCTGAGACATTTCTTAAGGCTGTCTCCTAATAGGATAGGTCATTTCACTGAGAATTCTTAGGCAAATTTACTAAATTCCCTTTATCCAAGATTCACCTCCTTTTACTGCTTTGAGAGTACCCCAGGTGATGGGGGCTTCAGAGATATTTCTTGAAGGCTTTTGGCAACAGTTTAAGAGGTCAGCAAGAGCTATGAACAGAGTCTCAGATTCATAGGATAATGGTGTGCATTCGAAGCCCCACAGCTGTGATTTCTAACCTTGACCCTGACTCTGGCGTGGGACTGCCCTGGCTTTTTGCTGCTTCATCCCTGCCAATGGGGACATTAGAAAGCCAGAGATGGTGTGCCAGGGTGGGGCTCATCGCCAGACCTGGTGCCTGTGAGTCTCCTGCTGTGATGATAGTACATTCACTTTGTGTTTTATGCTGTGCAGACATCTTCCCTTTGCTACTCATAACAGCCCTATGAAACGGGGTGAACATATATATATATATAACATATATATATAATATAGCATATATATATATATATAATATATATATGTTCATCCCGTTTCATAGGGCTGTTATGAGTAGGGCTGTTATATATATAATATATATATATATATATTATTTCTATACTGTGTGAGTTTGAATCCTATGCATTATAAAAAATGTTGCATTGGCATAAAACAGGACAGAGTCAGTGAGATGTCAGGGCACATGCAAAAACCATAAGAGCTCATACTTGCTGAGAGTCTTCTACATACCTGGGACAATCCCAAGTGTTCTTAAATGTATTCGTTTATTTTTTTATTTTTGGGGGATGGAGACTCACTGTGTTGCCCAGGCTGGAGTGCAGTGGCGAGATCTCAGCTCACTGCAACCTCCACCTTCCGGGTTCAAGCGATTCTCCTGCCTCAGCTTCCCGAGTAGCTGGGACTATAAGTGTGTGCCACATGTCTGGCTAATTTTTATGTTTTTAGTAGAGATAGGGTTTCACCATGTTGCCCAGCCTGGTCTGGAACTCCTGACCTCAGGCGATCTGCCTTCCTCAGCTTCCCAAAGTGCTGGGATTATAGATGTGAGCCACTGCACCTGGCCTTCCTAAATGTATTAACTCATTTTTACAGCTTTCTTATGAGGCAGATACTATTATCCCTATTTCACAGAAGGAAAAGCTGAGGCTTAATGCTTAAGGAACTTGTTCACAGTGGAGCACACACTTTTTTTTTTTTTTTTTTTTAAAGATCCGCTCTGTTGTACAGTGGCACTAACAGGGCTTATTGCAGTCTGCACCTCCTGGACTGCAGCAGTCCTCCCACCTCAGCCTTCCATGGAGCTGGGACTGCAAGTGTGAGGCATCACACCCAGCTAATTTAAAAATTTTTTGATACGTTATCCCAGGCTGGCCTCAAACTCCTGGCCTCAAGTGATCCTCCTGTCTTGGCCTTCCAAAGTGCTGGGATTACAGGCATGAGCCACTATGCCCAGCCTGAGCACACACTTTTACCACTGTCCTAGAATATTTCTCTGTAATAGATAAGGCTTGGGGGTAATGTTAACGTCACAGGTTTCCATCAGGAATCCTGAATCATTGTAGAGAAATTATCATCACAGGTGAGGAATGCAAGTTAAAGAATGGTTGAGTAACTTGCTCAAGGTTGCCAGGAAAGTGGCATTAACAGAGCTAGAATCTTGGTCTTCTGTCTCCTGGTGCTGTTTCTACAGCCTTCTTAAAATGAAAACTATGTGTCTTTCAGAATCTGGCAGTCGGGGGCAGGAGCTGTCGGAGCTTTGCAGCTGACCTACATCTCGAAGGTAATGTTGACCTGGAACTCTGGGAATTCATGCTCTGTGAGTGGATCTGGTTTCTAAGCAAGGGGAAGTGTCCAGTCCTTTGGGCATTAGTATTTTGGGACGTTTTGTGGTGTTCAAATGCTCCCTGACCCCACACACTGCCTGTGGAAGCTCTGCTGCTGATGGGTGGCTGGAGTTGTTGGAGGGTGGGCCTGCAGCCTCTTCCTCCTTGAACACATTAATCCTTAATGCTCTCAGCTCCTGCACAGGACGTATTATGTGGTGGTGGAGCTGGGGTAGGGGTGGGACATGACCGGTGACCTTTTTTTTTTGTAATCTGGGTGAAAGGGAACACAAAAACAATCACCAAAAATCCAGCAACTGTGAAGGATTCTCTCAAAGGGTACAGTCAAACAGAAGTAACTCAGAAAGTGCTGGGGCTGGCTGGGCGCGGTGGCTTATGCCTGTAATCCAAGCACTTTGGAGGTGGGCGGATCACCTGAGGTTGGGAGTTCAAGACCAGTCTGACCAACATGGTGAAACCCCATCTTTATATAAAATATAAAATAAAATAAAATACAAAAAGAAAGTGTGCTGGGGCTTGGCTGGAATTTCATCATTCACCTGGACAGGATCACTGTGGAGGGGAAGGCTAAGAAGGCCCGAGAAACCACTCAGATTGCCAGGAGGACATTCAGCAGCCAGATCACTGCTGGGGACTGGGTCAGGTGGCTGCCAGGCACCCCAGTCCCGTTTGTACAGAATAGGCTGGAGCAGCCCCTCTCTTGTGCTGAGAGCTGGGGTGGGGCTGGTTAATGGTGCCCACATGTCACTGCTGAATTCAGCTTCTATTAGCAGCCCCTCCCTGGAGCAGGCACCACGGCTGACCCGTGATGCAGTGGTGATAAAAAGGCCGGGAGATTTAGAGCCTCCCCCAGAAAGAGGAACTCTTTGTACAGTGAGCAGAGCCAGGTGGCAGCCGGCCAGCACTGAGGTTTCAGAAGCCCTGCGCTCCCCATGCCCCCTCACTGCAGGCCTCTTGGGGGCCTCTTCTGCCTTGCCATCCCCTCTCATCCTCAGGGGCTTGAGGCCTGGGGGCCCCTGAGCCAAGGGTCTACCAGCTCCATCTTGTAACAAGCTTTGGGAGCCTTGCACCCTGGCTGATCAAAAGATGAACCTGGAGGGGACTGGGGGCCTCTGGAGGAGAGGCCACCCTTGGCTGGAGGGGCAGCGCGTCCCTGTGTCTGTGGTGTGCAGGCAGAGTCTGGCAGACGCGGCCTGGTACCAAGGCACAAGATGCAGGGCACCGTCAGGACAGATTAAAGAGGAAGAGAATGACCTCAGGGCTGGGGGAAGGGCCCTTTCAAGTCCAGCCTTGCTAGCACAGCTGCCGGCAATTTGTGCATGCCTTGCGGTGGAGAAATGTGGCCGCCTACCCCGGCCAGAGCAGCCAGAGGCCCAGGCCTGCCCGCCCTTCCTGGCTTGTCCTCATCTTGCTGAGAGCTCCTGAGGTCATTTCTCCAGGAGGGTCAGAGACGGAGAATTTAGAGCAGAGGAGCAGAGAACCTCGCAGTAATAAATGAAAAATGAAACCGTCTCCTGTGTGAGAGGGTTTGGGAAGACTTTTTTTTTTTTTTTTTTTGGTTGGGGAAGAGTGAATTCAGTCTCCTGCTGAATCATGATTTATAAATGCAGCTCAGATGTGAGGGTTTTAGAGTTCTTAGCCCTGGAGGCTGCCTCTTTTGGAAAGGGTGACCTGCTGTTTAGCCCCATCCCAGAAAGGCAGGGCTGGGTGGGCATTTTGCAAAACCCACAGCTGCCGCTGGGTCGGGTTACACAGAGCTCAGAGCCTTTAACTCCTGCCTGACCCCCTGCCAGAAAGCAGGGGATTTTCCCAGAAAGAAATTTAGCCACTGAGACGCTGGACTCCAGCTCCGCATTCCAGGTCATTTCTTGTTAACCCTTAGGTATTTCCTCCTGGAGGAAAGCTCTTGCCACGGTATCAGGTGGCCTGGCCAGAGAGTTGTAGGTGGGCTCTCTGCTCTGGGTGTGTGTTTCTCTGCTGTTTGCTGAGGGCCAGTGTCAGGGAGATGAGGATGGGCCTGTGGCGTCTGGCCCGAGAGAGACAGAGATGAAAGTGATGATCAGAGGTCATCTAGAGCATCTATGGCAACAGAACCAGTTCTTAGCAAACTAGAAAATAATTAAAGCTACCCTATGACCCCCGCCCTCAACCCACCCCCGACTGCACAGCCAACCCCATTGTCCCACCCCTAGCTGTGTCCCAATTGTCAGGGCCTTACTTTCGGTCACCTCTCAGAAAGAACTTGTGGGGGGTTGTGGATTGTTTTTCAAGGGAGGCTGATGAAAAGCATGCACGCCTTCTCCAGGTAAATGCGTAGGTATATGGACACACCCTGCTTTTACCTATAGTTCCAGGGAGCCCACTGACCTCCTGAAGCCAGAGACCCCCATCCCATGTAGGTGACTGCTCTTCCTCTGCTCCTGATGCCACCTCGTGGGGCAAGGTCACCCCAGACACTGTGGCAGAGGCTGAAGCAGAGCTAGGAGACCTTGTTTTGCGGCCGCTGCTTCTGCCAGAGGGGCCCCAGCTCCTCTTCCGGCCAAGGGCAGACAGGGTGGGGCTGGCCCTAGCTGTGCCTGGCCGCTGACGAGCTTGCAGCTCCTGTGGTCTGTGTTTGATCTGATAAGTGCGAGTTCCTGAGTCTGTTGAGCTGTGGAGCAACCCTGTCTGCGTCACTCTACGGAGGACCTGTGCCCACTCCCTGCTCACATCCCTGACCTCTGCTCGCTGCTGGGGTGTTCACAGGACCCACAGTCAACCACTGCCGTGCAGTGCCCCAGCTGTGGCCACCTCGGCTGTGCAGATGGCTGCGCCTTGGTGCGCCTCACTGGAGTCAGACAGTCGGGTGACCTCACCCCCCTGCAGCCACGCCTCTTCATGAGGATCGTCTGTTTCTTCACCGTGTTTGAGGGAGGCTGTAGCCACCTGGCATGATCCCTGGTGGGGTGGGGGGTAGAGTAGGATTATTCCTCCCAGCGGGCAGGAGTCCCGCCTTCATAGTCACCGAATGTCAGGGAGAGGCAAAGCCACCACGTCTCCATGATAAGTTAGATTTCCTCCTGGGCCTTTTTTTAAAAAATTTGAGATGGAGTCTCGCCCAGGCTGGAATGCAGTGGTGTGATCTTGGCTCACTGCAACCTCTGCCTCCCAGGTTCAAGCAATTGTCCTGCCTTAGCCTCTCGAATAGCTTGGAATTACAGGCGCCTGCCACCACACCTAGTTAATTTTTGTATTTTTAGTAGAGATGGGGTTTCACCATGTTGCCCAGGCTGGTCTTGAACTCCTGACTTCAGGTGTTCCGCCCACCTCGGCCTCACAAAGTGCTGGGATTACAGGTGGGAGCCACCGTGCCAGGCCCCACCTTGGCCTTTCTTTCTGTGGGACTCAGCAACAGGGAGAATCATTTTATTGTCCTCTTTTGCCACTCTGTGGCAAAGGGAAATAGTGTTTTCACTCTGGCTTTACCTATTATGAAGCTGATCAGAGACACTGAGGGTCTTAACCTTGCAGTGAGCCAGTCAGGGCAGAACCAGAACCAATCCTGTTAATTCAGCAGTGAGTTGGTTTGCCAAATCGCCCTTCCGTGGTAAGCCATTAGGCATGAGGCCAGTGATAGTTGTACACGCATGCACTCACACATGCCTCCTGACCAAAACTGGATAAACAGAGGAAAACAAACACAAAGCCAGACCGTCTCTTTGAACGCTCCAGTTCCCATAATAAGCACATGGGTAGCATTCTCACAGCACAGGCTGGCTAATCAGTTGTGGTCAGAATGAGCATTTGTTATCCAAACAGTGAAAACTGTCTACCCGGGGTGCTCTCTCAGTCAGTGACAAATAGGAGTTTTTCAGAGAAAAGGCAATTCTCCTAATAAGCCAGAAACGGTGTTGGAGTTCCCAGCTTTTCTAAGTCATTCTAAAGCTGGAAGTAGGCTGGGCACAGTAGCTCATGCCTGTAATCCCAGCACTTTGGGAGGCCAAGGTGGGAAGATAGCTTGAAGCCAGGAGTTCAAGACCAGTTTCGGTAACATAGTGAGACCCTGTCTCTACAAAAAAAATTTTAAAAAGAAAAATTAGCTGGGAATGGTGGCAAGTGCCTGTAGTCCCAGCTATGTGGGAGGCTGAATTGGGAGGATTGCTGGAGCCCAGGAGTTTGAGGCTGAGTGAGCCATGATTATGCCTCTGCACTCTGGCCTGAGTGATAGAGTCAGATCCCATCTCTTAAAAAAAAAAAACAAAGGCCAAGTGTGGTGGCTCATACCTATAATCCCAGCACTTTAAAAGGCCGAGGCGGGTGGATCACCTGAGGTCAGGAGTTTGAGATCAGCTAGCCAACGTAGCGAATACCCATCTCTACTAAAAATATAGAAAATTAGCCAGGCGTGATGGTGCGTTCCTGTAATGCCAGCTACTTGGGAGGCTAAGGCAGGAGAATTGCTTGAACCCAGGAGGCAAAGGTTGCAATGAGCCAAGATCGCACTATTGCACTCCAGCCTGGGTGACAGAGCGAGACTCGGACTAAAAAATAAATAAATAAATAAATAAAAGCTGGAAGTAGAAGGGGAGGCATGAGATAGGTGGGTTCTGAGGGCTGGGATGGCCAAAGACAGCTCTGCTGTGGTCAGGATTATGCAGACATCAGGGGCAGGACAACCAGGAGTTATGCACAAGAGGACTGCGGGAGTGTGGACACCAAGGGCCAAGGCAAGGAAATGAGTTACTGACAGATCAACACTCAGGTGTAAGCAGGACAGAGGCCTACGTGATGGTCCAGATTGATGTTGGGGGGTGGGTCAGAAACCCAGGAAGCAAGATGCCTGGGGGCCTGGACCATTGTGTTATGGACCCACCAGCATCCTCTTACCTGTGAGTTAAGACTCAACTGAATTTGGATGGTCTGTGTCTGAACTCAGGAAAAGTGAGTTACCGTTGCTCAAATCTTCATTTTTTAAAGGTCCTTCTTAGGCTCTGTGGCTTTCACCTCACATCTCAAAATGCACCCACATCCCTTATTAAATATAATTGTTTGGCTATAAAATATTTGAAAGGATTTTAATCATTTTACTTTTGGAATGATTTGTCTCTGAGTAACTCATCCAGTTTGTAACTGGCTCTAATTTCTTTGCAATCATCTTGCACACACACAAAAGTATTCTTGTAAACTAAGAAAATTTATATCTTTTTTTTTTTTTTGAGACAGAGTCTCACTCTGTCACCCAGGCTAGAGTGTAATGGCGGGATCTCGCCTCACTGCAACCTCTACCTCCCGGGTTCAAGCGATTCTCCTGTCTCAGCCTTCCAAGTAGCTGGGATTACAGGCATGCACCACCATACCCAGTTAATTTTATATTTTTAGTAGAGATGGGGTTTCACCACGCTGGTCAGGCTGGTCTCAGACACCTGACTTCAAGTGATCCACCCACCTTGGCCTCACAAAGTGCTGAGATTACAGGCATGAGCCACTGTGCCTGGGCTGGTACTAATTATTTTCAAATGAAAAAATTTTTAATGTTTCATTGAAAAATTAATGAAGTTGACTTGATGTAATATCTTATACGCATTTAAGTACTCGTCAGGGAGGTCAATATAATATTGTATAGGCATCTAGTTAAATATTTATTAACATTAGATATGGCATCTTCACTTTGTATGTAGGAGACCAGGCAATTTTTTCAGGTTTCATGCAGTTTTGCAGGCCCAGAGAAACTCATGGGCCCTCAGCATTTTGCCCATAGTTCCAGGCAGGGCATTGCCTGTATTGATGTGTGGAGTGAGGCTTTAAAGGAAATGAGGTATCAAAAGCTATAACTAGTCCCTCCTGGGTTGAGCAGATTCTGTATGGAGGAATGGCTGTCTTACCTGCATTATCTTTTTTTTTTTTTTTTTTTTGAGATGGAGTCTCGCTCTGTCACCAGGCTGGAGCACAGTTGCAGTGGTGCGATCTTGGCTCACTGCAACCTCTGCCTCCCGGGTATAAGCGATTCTCCTGCCTCAGCCTCCTGAGTACCTGGGACTACAGGCATGCGCCACCATGCCTGGCTAATTATTTGTATTTTTAATACAGACAGGATTTCACCATGTTGGCCAGGCTGGTCTTGAACTTCTGACCTTGTGATCCACCCACTTTGGCCTCCCAAGGGGTTGGGATTACAGGCGTGAGCCACCACGCCTGGCCTGCACTGTTATATTTGACCCTCATGATTACCTTATGAAAACACAATATTATGATCCCTTTTTTGATATAACAGGAAATGGAGGTCACTCAGCTGGAACACCTGTCATTTGAGACGCTCTGTCTCTGACTACCTTTCTTTTGATCTTTTATAAGGTGCTACCTCAGTTCCCATTTATTTGGGCAATATTAGTTTAGGTTAAGGAATCTGGGCAGGTGTACAGCAAGAACTTAGAGTCAAGAGTAAGAACCTAGACAGACTGGTGGGTCAGTCATTGTTAGACCCTAGCTACCGTCAGCCAGGAAGAGACTTTAATTTTAACTCAGGATTTCTTCTTGGCACCTGGATTCTAATAGGCTGCCCATCAAAGTAGGAACCAGCCAGTTCCAGTGGTTCATGCCTGTAATCCCAGCACTTTGTGAGGCTGAGGCAGGAGGATCACTTGAGGCCAGGAGGTTGAGAACAGCCTGGATAACATAGCTAGACCCCATTTCTACAATAATAGAAGAATTAGCTGAGTGTGATGGCACATGCCTGTAGTCTAGCTGCTCAGGAGGCTGAGGTGGAAGGATCGCTTGAGCACGAGAAATCAAGGCTGCAGTGAGCTCTGATTGTGCCACTGCACTCCAGCCTGGGTGAACCCAGGAGGCAGAGGTTGCAGTGATCTGAGATCGTGCCATGGCACTCCAGCCTGGTTAACAGTGAGACCCTGTATCAAAGAAAGAAAAACCGCTGGGCGCAGTGGCTCACACCTGTAATCCTAGCACTTTGGGAGGCTGAGGTGGGTGGATCACCTGAGGTCAGGAGTTCGAGGCCAGCTTGGCCAACATGATGAAATCCTGTCTCTACTAAAAATAGAAAAAATTAGCTGGGTGTGGTGGCAGGTGCCTGTATTCCCAGCTGCTCGGGAGGCCGAGGCAGGAGAATTGCTTGAACAGCCTAGACATAAAAGCAAAACTCTATCTCGAAAAAAGAAAGAAAAACCAAAAACACCCAAAACAAACAAAATAAAGTGGGAACCACTCCTGGAGCCACTAGGTGAGGAGACATTGAAGAATACTCTTGGCTGGAAAGGGATGGAGAGAATGGTATCCAGGGGAGGACTGGGACATTATGTGAACAGTCCCCAGCCTAGGAACCATGGGAAGGTAGCTACCTCTTTAGAGGCCCAGTGGTGGAAACTCACTCCAGGGAGGCTCAGCCTCCATCAAGGATTGTCCCTAATCTTTTTGGGCATGTGGTGGAATATGAATTCCTTTCTTTTTTTCTTTTGTTTGAACCTGAATGATGTGAGTTCACATATGCAAGATACTCAGGAGTGTACCTGCCAGGTGTAGGATTGCCAAAGCAAGATGAAATACAGCAACAGGAGGTATAGAAATACCTCCTCTGTTTTTTGCCCTTCCCTGAGATATATAGGCGTGTTCTCTGATTCCTGTCAGCCTCTCTCTCGGGCACCCGGAAGGGGCTTATTTTCATGGCTAGGCCATCAGGGCAGATGTAAAGGTGACTGTTCCGTGTGTCTGAGCGCAGCGAGCGGCTTGCTGCTTCATTTGTCTGAGTGTTCTGATGGGAATCCATGCATTTGTAGCAATACTGCCTTCAGCTTGGAAAACTAGGGAGACGGTTGGTGGTTAAAGAGGAGGGGAGAAGGGGAATCTTGCTAGTGTGAATGAGGCCAGGATAGGTTTTCATCAGGACTCAGTGGCTTTTAAAAGTGTTTTTGAGCTGGGTGCCGTGGCTCATGCCTGTAATCCCAACACTTTGGGATGCTGAGGTGGGAGGATTGCTTGAGCCTGGGAGTTTGAGACCAGCCTGGGCAACATAGCAAGACCCTGTTTCTGCAATTTTTTTTTTTAATGAGCCAGGCATGGTGGCATTTAAAAAAAAAAAGTAGCCAGGAGGCAGAGGCTGGAGGATCACTTGAACCCAGGAGTTTGGAGGCTGCAGTGAGCTATGATTATATCATCGTACTCCAGCCTGGGTGACAGAGTGAGACCCTATCTCTAAATAAATAAATAACAAGTATTTTTTGTAAAGAGGAACAGACATCAAGATAATGGTTATCTCTGATGGGTGGGGATTCTATCAAGGAGGGGCACACAGGGATTCTAAGAAATAGGACTGATAATGCCTGTTTCTTAATCTGGATGATGAGTACAGGGTTTTCATGTAATTATTATTTTTAAAAAATGTAGACATCTTTTTAATATACTCTTTATGTATGAGAAATTTCAGAATAAGAAATTTTCAACATTGTAAGAAACATATTCATGTTTCTTTTATTTCTTATTTGATTTAGGTGAGCATAGCTACCCCAAAGCAGAAACCCAAAACTCCATTTTGCTTTGGTAAGTACGGAGCCAGGGGATGGGCTCTTTTAATATTGATATGGCAACTTCCTCTTTTGTGTGGAGACAGTCCTGTGATCACATGTGACTATACCCTGTGCGTATGAGTGACTTAAATCACAATGATGGTCCTGGGTGTCAAGTGATTTTTTTTCCCTGGTCTTGCTGCAAAGGTTGTTAATAACATAAGGACAGAGGTCCAGGGACTGGTAACATTGCTGTTTTCTCTTCTCTTTTTTTTTTTGTTTTAGTTTTATTTTTAAAATTGACACATAATAATTGTACATATTCATGGGGTACATAATATATAGAGTAATTAGCATATCTGCATTAGTCTGTTCTTGAACTGCTATAAAGAAATACCTGAGACTGAATAATTTAAAAGAGAAGAGGTTTGGCCGGGCACAGTGGCTCACACCTGTAGTCCCAGCACTTTGGGAGGCCGAGGCAGGTGGATCACCTGTGAGGTGATCCTCATTCCTGTGAGGTCAGGGGTTTGAGACCAGCCTGGCCAACATAGTGAAACTCCTTCTCTACTAAAAATACAAAAAAATAGCTGGGCGTGGTGGCAGGCACCTGTAATCCCAGCACCTGTAATCCCAGCTACTTGGGAGGCTGAGGCAGGAGAATCTCTTGAACCCAGGAGGCGGAGGTCGCAGCGAGCCGAGATTGTGCCATTGCACTCTAGCCTGGGCAGCAAGAGTGAAACTCCATCTCAAAAAAAAAAAAAAAGAGTTTTAATTGGCTCACTGTTCTGCATGGTCTTCAGGCTCTCCGGGGCCAGAGGAGAAGCAAAAGAGAGTGGGAGGTGCTACACACATTTAAACAACCAGATTCCACAAGAACTCACTATCATGAGATGACAGCATGGGGGTTGGTGTTAAACCATGAAAACCACCTCCATGATCCACCATGATCCAACTACCTCCCACCAGGCCCCACTTCCAACATCAAGGATGACAACTGAACACGAGATTTGGGTGAGGACGCAGATCCAAACATATCAATATTCATCATCTCGAACGCTTTTTTTCTTTTAACAATTGTCCATATGCGTTTCAGTTTTCTCGATGCCACAGGGCAGGTGCAAAGTATCCACTAGAAGTTTCTGAGAGTCCTTATTTTAGAGCTGAGAAATGGTGTGCTCAGAAAAGATGGAGGACTCAGAGGGGAGGTGGAAGGCAGTGCCGGGAAGGGGTATGAGAAAGCAAGGATTGTTCTGTTGAGGGTCTCAGTTGCCCAAAGAGTGATATGTTGGGGGATGGTGTAGGAAGCAGAGTCACCGTGCATGGGTGCCTCAAGTCAGTGAATTCAGTGAATCCATCATCAAATAGATACTTGGCTCCTACTGTGTTCTCAGGACTGTGCTAAGTGCTATGAGCAAATGCTAACAAACAGTTTCTGTTGCCTCTATGGGAGTGTTCTGAATGTAAGCTTCACAAAGGCAGGGATATTATTCTGCCTTGTCACTGTGGTATCTTCAGCATTTGAGATGGTTCCTAGCACATAGTAGGTGCTCAGTAAATATTTGTCAGATGAATGAATAGATGAATTCTGCATCTGCCCCATGAGGCTCACCTCCTACAGTTCAAGCTTATGCTAGAAGAATAAAAGATTCCCTTGAGCTGTTCTCTCTCTCCACTTCAGATTGGTTCAAACATCTTGGGTACTCTCATTCTTCTATTTCTTGCACATTTCATAGCTAAGCTCAGAAATGAGTCTCACGTTTTGTGGTTATCAGATCTAAAAATATGTATTCGTAATAATAATAAACATGGAAGTAAATCGTTGACTTAATGGAATGCTCAGAGGGAAGAACAGGTTTACAATGAGGCCAAGGTCACAGATTTGATCTCAGGAAAGTTTGTCATATTTCCCAACCACAGACAAGACTCCCAGTCCAGACCAGTTGTGCCAGTGGAGACCAAGCACGAGTCCAAAATTCTGTATATACCGTCCTGACAGTAAATGTATTAGCAGCGCCAGAATGTGGGTCACGGTTGTATCTTGTTGACTGCAGAACAGCATGCTGAGGCTGCTGTTGACGTCATCAGGTGTTGTTCCTGTGGCCGATGGGATGCTTTTAAAGGTGGGAAACAGAGTGAGCAGGTATGGCCTGGGGCTTCCTAAATAACCAGACAAGTGACTTAGGATCACGGGAGATTTATTAATCTGCTTTGTGGAGTTCACCCATCTCGCTCCCTCAAACACCTTAGCTTTGTGGAGACTTGTGTTGCTTGTATTCTGACCCAGGAATGTCTTCCCTTCTTTTCTGTGGCTTTTGTAGTTATCAATGCCCTGTCTCAGAGATATTTCCTTCAAGCCAATGACCAGAAAGATCTGAAGGACTGGGTTGAAGCCTTGAACCAAGCCAGCAAGATCACCGTAAGTTTGGTGTTTTCTGTTTTCTGGGGTAGTAAAAGTGCCTCTTCCCAGGATATGGCCTGGTTGGGGTTGGGGGAAAACTGAGATGGCAGTGGGGACTTTCCCAGAAGCCCCGTCTGTACCTAGTTCTCTCCCACGTCTTCTTGTTCCTTGGCTGAGCAACCACAAGTTGAACCGAGAGTCTAGGTTTGAATCAAGTTCAAGGGGAAGTTCATGGAGCATCGTCTTTGTGCTTCCAGGGAGGGCTCCCAGTCAGTCCTGTTTTGGGTGATTGTGGGATGCTGATTCAGAATGTGGTAGGATTGGAAAATGGATTGCTGACTGTGAAAAGTCAAGTAAAGGGAAAAGCATATGGGGAGGGAAGTCAGAACTTTTTCCCAGCTTGGGGGATACTCTTCTTATTTTCAGAGGCTGCCTGGAACGTCAGTGCAAGCCACCTGCCTCCCTGTCCTGGAAAAGCCTTCTGCTTAAAAGCTTCACAGAGCTAGTTCATGGACTATCCTATGAGTATGCTCTTTACCCTTGAGCTGGCTAATGAAGAATTCCTTTCTTTTTCCTAAGAAATACAGAAAAAGAAAGGAAGAAGGGTAAGAAGGATGGAGAGGAAAAACTATATGTTTTGGAAAAAACCAGACTTTTAATCAGTAAGACAGGCAGACTCCTGGCTTATATAGACCATGGCTTGTATGCTGAAAAGTTTATTTCTGTATCATACAGTCAGAAATGCTTATGTTTGAGGGGCTTTCAGTAATAACTACTATGTGCTGTGGCAAATTATCCTCCCAGATTTCTCAGGGTTCCTGTGAGCGTCTGTATAGAAGAAATGTGTACACCTGTCTAGTATTGCTAGACCCAACCGGAGTATAACTGAGTCCTATAAGTAGTTTTGATGATTAGCTTCTTATTCTGATAAACCTTGGTAAACCTGTGAAAAGAGAGAGTGATGAAAGAGAGAGGATGGATGGCTGGGTGCAGTGGCTCACACCTGTAATCCTAATATTTTGGGAGGCCAAGGCGGGTGGTTCACCTGAGGTCAGAAGTTTGAGACCAGCCTGGCCAACATGGTGAAACCATGTCTCTACTAAAAATAAAAACTTAGCCGGGCATTGTGGCACACATTTGTAGTTCTAGCTACTCAGGAGGCTGAGGCAGGAGAATCGCTTGAACCCGGGAGACAGAGGTTGCAGTGAGCTAAGATTGCACCACTGCACTCCAGCCAGGATGACAGAGTGAGACTTTGTCTCAAAAAAAAAAAAAAAAAAAAAGGTTGAAAATGGAGCAGTCAAATCAAGCACAGCTTTCCCCTCATGGTTGGATTCTTTTTCTTCTTGTGGGCCAGCCTGCCCCGCGGAGGAAAGGTGAGCATTTATTTTACATCGCAGATGAGGTCCCTGTGCCTCTCCCCTCATCAGAGGATGCCCCACGGGTGAGTAAAACAAGGCCTCTGGAATATGGACAGACCAAAAGAAACACCTTGTTTTCAAGCTATGTAGCTTAGCTATGGTTGAATTTGTCTTCCACCAGCTGATTCAGAGTCTCAGGAAGTTGGCTGGGTGTGGTGGCTCACACATGTAATTCCAGCTCTATGGGACGCCAAGGTGGGAAGATCAGTTGAGCCTAGGAGTTCAAGACCAGCCTGGGCAACACAGGGGGAGACCCCATTTCTACAAAAATAAAATAAAGAAATAAAGCAGTGGCTCACACCTGTAATCCCAGTACTTTGGGGAGGCTGAAGTGGGTGGATCACCCGAGGTCAGGAGCTCGAGACCAGTCTGGCCAACGTGGTGAAACCCCGTCTCTACTAAAAATACAAAAAAAAAAAAAAAAAAAAAAAAAAAATTAGCTGTGTGTGGTGGCACATGCCTGTAGTCCCAGCTACTCAGGAGGCTGAGGCAGGAGGATCACTTGAGCCCAGGAGTTTGAGGCTGCAGGGAGTTATGATCGCACCACTGTACTTCAGCCTGGGCAACAGAGTGAAACCCCATCTTTTAAAGAAGTCTAGGAAGCGGAAGCAGCTTTGGAAAGGGTCTGCCTGTTGATCTGAAGCAGTGCATGACACAGGAGCATAAGCGGTGACAAACAGTGGTCTTCGGGATTTTGAGAGGAAATGCAGCAGCCAAGCTCTGTGCCTCCTTTTCTGGCCACTGGGAACTCTAAAAAGTTACTCCCCTCCTTCTTTGCTGGGTTTCAGGAATTCAGCTGGGTCATTTAGGGGAAATTTCTGCAGTTCCATGGTGATTTTGTCACTAAATACCCCCGCAAAAATCAACATCCCTAAAAATGTGGTTACATAGTAACAAAACTCACAGAAAATTAGAAAGGGTAGCTTAGGTAGGTGGTGACACGTAGCAACAAGGAGTCAGGCAGTCCTAGGGCCAAATCACTTAATTATAATGAGGTTGGGTTGACCTCATCTATGAAGTGGAGAAAATCATGCCTAGTTGATAAGATTAGTGATAACACAGCAAAGAGGCTTATCAGTGCATTGCCTGGTGCTGAATGGAGGCCCGAAGAAACTGTAACTGCTGGCATCTCTCAGCCAGAAGGAAAATAGTGGTGGACTTTCTGGCCTGATTTGGAGAAGTAGGGAGGGGGCAGAGGACATCCTTGTCTATGTAAACCGAGTGCGCAGTCCAGGAAGAGAAGGTCTTATCTTTGTGGGGGCCCGGCCTAATCAGGGTGCTCTTGTTGTTTTGAACAGACACCAAATGACAGGGCTCTCATGTAGCTCTGAGCTCTTGAAAGGGTCTGGATCCTTAGGCCTGTCTGACTCTGAAAGCTTTAGAAGTAGGAGAGGACTTTAGCTTTTCTCATGAGGTCCCAGTGACGTCCCAGCAGATAGACGCAGGGTATTGCATTCTCCTGAAGGTGGGCACTGTGATGCCGGGACTCCAGTGGAAAGTCAGGGTTTAGTAGACGTTCAACTGCTTTTTGTTTGTTTTGTTTTTTTGCTTTTTTTAAGATGAAGTCTCACTCTGTCGCCCAGGCTGGAGTGCAGTGGTGCTAGAGTGCGATCTCGGCTCACTGCAGCCTCCGCCTCCCGGATTCAAGCGATTCTCCTGCCTCAGCCTCCCGAGTAGCTGGGATTACAGGCACCTGCCACTACACCCAGCTAATTTTTGTATTTTTAGTAGAGACGGGGTTTCACCATGTTGGTCAGGTTGGTCTCGAACTCCCGACTTCAGGTGATCCACCCGCCTAGGCTTCCCAAAGTGCTGGGATGACCGGCATGAGCCACCACACCTGGCCGACATTCAGCTGTTAATCCTGGCTTTGGGCAAATGGGCCTCTTTTGCTTCTTTTTTTTTCTTTCTTAAGAAATGTAAAATTTCCTAGCGTTTGCAGACTCTAGTATAAATGAGTGAAGTGGGCAAGGAGGAAGAAACGTGGCAACAGGAATGAGGATAAGTGCCGTCTGACCCCTGGCCTCTCCTGTTCCGCTGGGGAGAATAGTAGGGACTGTGCAAACACAGGATGTACTTTCTGTCTAAGAGGGAACTGCTACATAGCTGAAATTCTGGATTTTTCCGTGAAGTATCTCAAAATTTAGATGCAGATTGAAAAAACACTGCATGAGACTAAGCAAACATTGTTTGGGCAAAGTCAGTTGGTGGGCCACCAGTTTGCAACCTCTGGCCTATGATTTCCAGCTAACCATACAAATTCTATGATGATTTCATCGGCTATGGTACCATATCTCTGTGAAGGAAGAATAAAGATAACTCATTCTTCTTTTTTTGAGATAGAGTCTCGCTTTGTTGTGCCCAGGCTGGAGTGCAGTGGCGCGATCTCAGCTCACTGCAACCTCCACCTCCCGGGTTCAACTGATTCTCCAGCTTCAACCGGCCAAGCAGCTAGGACTACAGGCATGCACCATGGTGTCCGGCTAATGTTTTTTTTTTTGCATTTTTAGTAGAGACAGAGGTTTTGCTGTGTTGGCCAGGCTGGTCTCAAACTCCTGACCTCAGGTAATCTGTCCACCTTGGCCTCCTTGGTGCTGGGATTACAGGCTTGAGCCACTGTGCCCGGCGGATAATGCGTTCTTCTAAAAGGGCTCTGTGTATAAGTATTATTACCACCTGGGAAGCCTTAATTAAAATATTTTGTAATATGTTTTTCTTTGTAGTTGTGTTTCTGAAGTGCTTAATATACTCTATCATTTGGTAACCACAACAATGCTTACAATAAATATTATTATTCTTTTCATTTTATGCACGAAATGGTGTAGGCCTAGAGAGGTTTGATGGTTTGCCGAAGGTCGCTCAGGTGGTTTGTAAGAGGTCAAGGGTTGTACCACACGCCTTCTGGCTCCAGACTTCACAGACCCCTTGTTCTGTCCCTCCATAGGCATGGATTTTACCGGTTGCATCTGACCAGAATGGCTTCTCCCAGCTTCGTGTTCCCAGTTTCATTCATTCATTCATTCATTCATTCATTTATTATTTTTCGGGACAGGGTCTCTGTCACCCAGCCTGGAGTACAGTGGTGTGATTATATTTCACTGCAGCCTCTAACTCCTGGTCAAGAGATTCTCCCACCTCCGCCTCTTGAGCACCTATGTGCTACCACACCCGGCTAATTTTTTTCATTTTTAGTAGAGATGGGATCTCACTATGTTCCCCAGGCTGCTCTTGAACTCCTGGGCTCAAGTGATCCTCCTGTCTTGGCCTCCCAATGTGCTGGGATTACAGGTGTGAGGCCTCGGACCTGGCCCCAGGCTTCTGTCCACCCTCCAGGTTGCCGTTTGAGCGTCTCCCTGCCTCCTTCTCTGGAGACCTCCCTGCCCACTCCAGCAGGTCCCTGCTGTGCGCTGCCTCAGCTCCCGTGATCTTTTTGGTGCCACTCACCACCATTTGTAATCACTCTGTTTGTTTTACATATTTTTTTGGTTATTCTCCTTACTAGCATGTAAGTGCCATGAGGGTGGGGGGCCCATGCGTGTTTCACTTGACACTTTATCTTTGGTTTCTAGCCAGGGGAAGGGCCGGCTCGTAGTAGGTGCTCAAGAAGTTCCTGGAGTCAGTTTGCATCTGTGTGTGGGGGAGGGCATTGCTGGCTGAGCCGCTCATATTTGGATTTGGACTGTGGAAGGCCTGGGGAGGACACGGATGTCTGACTATAATTGGTACATTAGCTTTTCTCACGACACCCCATTCTGCTTTGGGCCCCCCCACGTTTCCTAAACCTTCTGTTCCCTATTGACTGTTGCTGCCGCTTTCCCCAGGTACCCAAAGGTGGGGCCTACCTGTGACCACAGAAGTTCTCAAGAGCTTAGCAGCTCCTCCGGCCCTGGAGAAGAAGCCACAGGTGGCCTACAAGACGGAGATCATCGGAGGGGTGGTGGTCCACACACCCATAAGCCAGGTGAGGGGCCTGACTGAGGCTGTGGAGGGAGCGGGGGTGTAGAAGTGTCCATGGTGTGTGCTTGCAGTACTATACTGGGGAAGGGAGGGTGGGAGTGGGGGAGCTGGTGCCGGTAGAGCCATCAGGAAAGTACAGGGCATGTTACATCCCCATTCAAGGGTGTTAGTGATGGCAGTGTGGCAGTGGAGGCCACTGCATCTTTTTTTTTTTTGAGATGGAATCTCTCTCTGTTGCCCAGGCTGGAGTGCAATGGCGTGATCTTGGCTTACTGCAACCTCCGACTCCCGGGTTCAAGAGATTCTCCTGCCTCAGCCTCCTGAGTAGCTGGGATTACAGGCATGTGCCACCACACCTGGCTAATTTTTGTATTATTAGTAGAGATGGTATTTCACCATGTTGTCCAGGCTGGGCTTGAACTCCTGACCTCAGGTGATCCACTTGCCTCGGGGCTGGGATTACAAGCATGAGCCACCGTGCCCAGCCGCCACTGCATCTTGAAGCCATGTGGCCCGTGTAGTTCTGTGCTGGACACAGGAGACACAGGAGATGAGCTCTTGTGAAACCCACAGGAAATGGGACAGAGGAAGGCGAAAGAGGCTGGAAACCAGCCCGGTGTCCCTCCTGGTTCGCATTCTCTTTCATTCCCTTTCTCTTGGGCTCCGCCCAACCTCCCTGATGCTGGCTCTGTTGAGTGTATGACAGAGCAAAAGAAAGGCTTATTTTCCTGTTTTAATTATTTTATTTATTTAATTTGTTTTTTGAGGCAGGGTCTCACTCTGCTGCCCTGGCTGAAGTGCAGATACGCATAATCATGGCTCACTGAAGCCTCTGCTTCCTAGGCTCAGGCAATCTTCCCACTTCAGCCTTCCCAGGCTCAAGTGGGACCACAGGCAGGTGCCACCACGCCCGGCTAATTTTTTTGTATTTTTTGATGGAGATGGGGTTTTGCCATGTTCTTATTTAATTTTTTTAGAGACAGAGTCTTGCTCTGTCACCCAGACTAAAGTGCAGTGGTGTAATCATGGTTCACTGCAGCCTCAGACTCCTGGGCTCAAGCCATCCTCCCACCTCTGCTTCCTGAGTAGCTCGGACTGCATGCCTGGCTTTAAATTTTTTAAATTTTAAGATCAAAATTTTTTTTAAAATTTAAACAATTTTAAATTTTTTTGTAGAGACTGGTTCTCACTGTGTTGCCCAGGCTGGTTTCAAACTCCTTGGCTCAAGCAATCCTCCTGCCTTGGCCTCCCAAAGTGTTGGAATTACAGGCATGAGCCACTGTGCCCACCATTTATTTCTTCTTTGACTTAGAGCAAAGAGGCGAGAGATTCTTCAGGCAGAGGGAGGTGGGTGGGGGTGTGGCTGCATAGAGGGAGGAGGGAGGTGCTGATCCTGACACTGTTTCCTTGCAGAACGGTGGGGATGGGCAGGAAGGGAGTGAGCCTGGGTCCCACGCTATCCTTCGAAGGTCTCAGAGTTACATCCCGACATCAGGCTGCCGTGCTTCCACCGGGCCTCCCCTCATTAAGAGTGGTTACTGTGTGAAGCAAGGGAACGTGGTGAGTGTCAGCACAGGGGCTGGAATGGGATTCTTGTGACTCCTCAGAGCTAGTGGCTGTAGACATAGCAGAGGGGAGAGGAGATTGACAGGAGGTCCCTCAGTCCTCCGTAGAGCCTCTACCTTCAAGGGTGAGATTTTGGGACTGACCATTGGCCCCCACCTGTCAGAGGTATTGCCCCCTGATATGAAGAAGCCCTTGTCCCCGATGAACATGGGAGGCAGATTTCCATGGGACTGGGTCCCTGGGAGCTTAGCATTAGAACGCCCTCCACAATGCTGGGGACCTCTCGCTAAAGTTCTGTCCTTTATTTTATTGTTGTAGCGGAAGAGCTGGAAACGTCGCTTCTTTGCACTTGATGACTTTACCATCTGCTACTTCAAGGGTGAACAGGTTTGTAGTAGCTTTGCTGTCCTTCTGAGAGGTCATGGAAACTAAGAGGTGCACAGATGCACACCCACAGGAGAGTGTGCATGAGTGGGGATGTGGGCGCACAGAGACTTCAAAGGCGCCTCTGTGTTATCTCCGTCCACTCTGTGCACACATCTTGACAGTGACAGTAAAGTGTCCTCTGCAGTGAGCTGTGGTGTGGCCAGAGTCACAGCCACACAGCATCTTCTTCTTAGATTTTTTTTCTTGTTTCTTGTTTTTGGAGAGAGGGTCTGTCACCCAGGCTGGAGCACAGTGGTGCCATCATAACTTACTGCAGCCTGGACCTCCCAGGCTCAAGCGAACCTTTCACCTCAGCCTCCCAAGTAGCTGGAATGACAGGCATGTGCCACCACACCCAGCTAATTTTTAATTGTTTATAGAGACAGGGTTTCCTTTGTTGCCCAGGCTGATATTGAACTCCTGGCCTCAAGCAGTCCTCCCACCTTGGCTTCCCAAAGTCCTCGTATTACAGGCATGAGCCACACTGCCCAGCCAGATTTTTTTTTTTTCTGTTGCTGATTATTTTGAGACCAGGTTGTTTGTCAACCTGATGTGAGCCGACCCTCTCTGAGAAAGGGGTGTTGATCAGCTGGTCTCGGTCATGATATGACACAGACAGCCTCACTTACCTGTCTTTCTGTTCTTTCCACCAGGACCGAGAACCACTGCGTACTATATTTCTTAAGGATGTTCTCAAGACCCATGAATGTCTGGTCAAGTCTGGGTAATTGTGTCTGCTTTTTCTCTTCTGATCCAAACCTCCATTTGTTCTCTTAAATCTCCCTTTGCTACCCTTTAGAGACACTATGCACGAGTTATCTTCTTCCAGGAGCCAGGTACAGGAGGCTAACTAGCACCTTGTGGCTGACTCGGTGCATCCAAGCCAACACAGGGAGGAGACCGCCCTGGGCACACTTGCCCTCTTTCCATACCTTACTCTGGCTCCCAAGCAGACAGGCCTCTGTAATCGTTTTTGATGGCCAAAAAAGAAAGGATATAGAAACAGAGTGGGGGCTCTGATGCTTCTCAGATATTAGGATTAGATGCTCAATCCCTAGCACAACTCAGGCTCAGAGGAGAGCCATGCCTCTAGGTCACTAACTTCAGTGCTTCTGGTCATATCACTGTACCAGTGCCTCTTCCCTGACCTTCTTATGCCTTTTCTCCTCCTTTTGACCCCAATGTTCCATTAACACAAGGGTGATTGATAGCATCTCTGTGTTACTCCCACTGGGAAGGAAGAACAGGTATTTTAAAGACATTCCTCTGTCCACTAGGAAATGGTTATCTTCCTAGTGCCACATTGCATAGGATGAGTTTGGGACTTGGCAAGGGATCTTCCAGCTCCAACACCTAATACAGATGCCTATAGAACTAAACTTTAGGCCGGGCGTGGTGGCTCACTCCTGTCATCCCAGCACTTTGGGAAGCCGAGGCAGGCAGATCATGAGGTCAAGAGATTGAGACCAGCCTGGACAATGTGGTGAAACCCCATCTCTACTAAAAATACAAAAATTAGCTAGGTGTGGTGGTGTGTGCCTGTAATCCCAGCTACTCACGAGGCTGAGGCAGGAGAATCGCTCGAACCTGGGAGGTGGTGGTTGCAGTGAGCCGAGATCATGCCACTTGCACTCCAGCCTGGGTGTCAGAGTAAAACTCTGTGTCAAACAAACAAACACACAAACAAACAAAAAAACACAAAAAACCCCCTAAATTTTAGACACCCCAAGGGTATTAGGGCATCCAGAAACCCTCTTTCTGGCCATCAATCTGCAGTCTTTAGAGACTGTGTGTTTGTGTTTCTCTGTCTCACGGCTTGTGCCTGCAGACATCAGGAAAGCTGTTCACAGCAGGCCGACTCTTCTCCCATGAAGGCATGAACAGTCTTACATGAAAACAACACGCTGTGTGACCCAGGGAGGCAGAGACAGAAGCACTCTCCTGAGTCTTGCAAATGGCAGTTGCAGAGTACAGAAGATGGGGGGGTTCCCAGTGACAATTTGTAATTCATGAAAGTAGCTGTAGGAGGAAATTCCATAAGTGTGGCTCCAGAAGTAGGCAGAGGGAAGAGTGGGCATGGTGGGAGCCTTACTGTACCTGACGCTGGAGGGCCCTTGCAGATGTGAGACGGCCTGGGCACACTGGAGAAGCTTAGAGAACCATAAGGAACTTACTGTTAAATCCTAAGAGTGCCTTGAACTTTCCCTGACTCTCTAACTCTGCCAGCATCACACTGCACTGAGTTAAAGAAGTCAGGGACTGGCGGGGAAGGAAGGGCCTTAGGGCTCCGGGGCTTCCAGGCCTGTTAGACTGCTTGGCCTCCCTGGAACCCAGTCCTGGGGTGTAGGACATCTTGATAATCAGTGAATATTTGTTCAAGTGAATTGAATTGAGTTGAAAGGTACTGTGTAGCCTTGTGTCGTTTTTAAAAAAAGATGTATCTTTTTAGGCCAGGCACGGTGGCTTAGACCTGTAATCCACTCCCAGCACTTTGGGAGGCTGAGGTGGGTGGATCACCTGAGGCCAGGAGTTCAAGACAAGCCTGGCCAACATGGCAAAACCCTGTCTCTACTAAAAATACAAAAAATTAGCCATGTGTGGTGGCGGGCACCTATAATCCCAGCTACTTGGGAGGCTGTGGCAGGAGAATCGCTTGAACCCCGGAGGCGGGGTTTGCAGTGAGCTGAGCTTGCGACAGCCTGGGCAACAAGAGCAAAACTTCATCTAAATTTTTAATTATTTTTTTTAGATTTTTAATTTTTTAAAATTTCAGTAGTTTTTGGGGAACAGGTGGTGTTTGGTTGCATGGAAAAGTTCTTCGGTGCTGATATCTGAGGTTAGGGTGCACCTGCCTGCAGCAGTGTCCATGGTGCCCATGCGTAGCCTCACCCCCCGAGCGCCCTTCTCACCCTGAGAAGTGGATGTGAAAGGCATGGGGATTTCCCACCTGCTTTTCTTTCACCTCCTCGGTAGTTGTTTATGTAACTTTACTGGCTATGCATGAGTAGAATTTGAAAGGTTAAGACATTTTAGCCAGAAAGAGATTTTTTTTCTTTTTTTTTTAAGACAGGGTTTCACCATATTGGTCAGGCTAGTCTTGAACTCCTGACCTCAGGTGAGCCACCTGCCTCAGCCTCCCAAAGTGCTGGGATTACAGGCGTGAGCCACTGTGCCTGGCGAGAGTTTTTTCTTTTTTGTGACAGAGTTTCACACTTGTTGCCCAGGCTGGAGTGCAATGGTGTGATCTCGGCTCACTGCAACCTCTGCCTCCCAGGGTCAAGCGATTCTCCTGCCTCAGCCTCCCAAGTAGCTGGGATTGCAGGCATGTGCCACCATGCCCAGCTAATTTTGTATTTTTAGTAGGGACAGGGTTTCTACATGTTGGTCAGGCTGGTCTCAAACTCCCAACCTCAGGTGATGCACCTGCCTCGGCCTCCCAAAATACTGGGATTACAGACTTGAGCTGCCGTGCCTGGCGAAAGAGCCATTTTTTATTCAGAAACACAGAAAGTAATTATAGTTGGTGAAATGTGCTTCAAGTGACTATTCTGTGACACACATTATGCTGGATGCCTTCTGTACTTTATAACTAACTGGTCTTTGTAGTGACCAGCCTGATAAAGGGGGTCCTCTCATTTATCTCCATTTTACACTTGGTGTCACAAAGGCTTCCCAAGTTTTTACAACATTCTCAAAGGTCTCTTCCCTACATGTAGTCAGGATTCGCCCCAGGTCTGTCTGGCCCCTGTCCTGTTGTTCTTCCCCATGGGTCTCTGGTCTCATGCACTCCTTTGCCCAGGTACCCGTGGCACTGGCCAAGCGCCTGCCATATACTTGCAGGCTTTCTCATTCATGAAGCCAACTCCACCTGTGATCAGTCCTTTCCAACTCTAGGCATACAACACACAATCGAATATCCGGTGTTACAGTTTTGCTTCCTCATGTTCTTTTTTCTGGAGATAGTCTTGCTCTGTCCCCCAGGCTGCAGTGCAGTGGTTAAATAGCAGTTCATTGCAAGCTCTGCCTCCCAGGCTTAGGTGATCCTCCCACCTCAGCCTCCCGAGTAGCTGGGACTATAGATGTGTGCCACCACACCCTACTCATTTTTGTATTTTTTTTTGTAGAGACAAGGTTTACCATGTTGCCCAGGCTGGCCTAGAACTCAAGTGATCTGCCCGCCTTGGCCTCCCAAAGTGCTGGGATTACAGGCATGAGCCATCACGCCTGGCCCTTATGTTCTTTCACTGGGTGGGAATTAGGTCTTTTACTCCTAATGTACTCCCTGAAGTGGCAGGGGATATACACAGAAGGCATTTAACACTGGGAAATAACTTGGGCTGCTCTGAGGTTTGTCACTGAGCATCAGCTACTTCCTGCCCTCTTCCTTGCAGAAGTTAGGATTTCTTTTCCAAAACCCACACCCAGTAGTGTCCTCTAAAGAAGTGTCCTTTCCAAAACCCACACCCAGTAGTGTCCTCTAAAGAAATGTCCTAAAGTCGTCTCCTCTTCCCTTGCTTTCCCCCTTTTAAGCTCTTTGTCTACTGGGCCCGGCACAGTGAGGCAAGGAGCAGGAGCTGAGTGAAGCTGATGGAGCTGCTGCGTGGGTGGAGGAGATGGTTAAGGGAATGGAGAGTTGGCTTCCTTAGGAGAGGCCAATGGCAGTGGAGTAATTAAAAGCATAGGCTCACTGGGTGCAGTGGCTCGTGCCTGTAATCCCAGCACTTTGGGAAGCCGAGGCAGGCAGATTTCTTGAGCTCAGGAGTTCAAGACCAGCCTGAGCAACATGGGAAAACCCTGTCTCTACAACAAATACAAAAATTAGCCAGAAGTAGTGGCATGTGCCTGTAGTCCCAGTGAGCCATGATTGCACCACTGGACTCCAGCCTGGGCAACAGAGCCAGACGTTGTCTCAAAAAAAACAAATAAATAAAGCAGAGACTCTGGAGTCAGACCTGGGTTCCAAATTCCAGCAACTTGGAGGAGTCATTTAAGCTCTGACTCTGAGTGTGGGTCTGGGTTTCCTCATCTGTAAAATGGGAAAGTCTTAAGTGCTCCAGGGGACTATTGTGAAGATTAGATGAAATAATCTGCAAAGAAGCACCCCGAAACGGTGCTTCCCACAAAGCACCTTAGAGGGAGGGGAGGGAGGCAGGCCAGCAGGAAGGAAACTGTAGGAGATGGTGGGTTGGGGGGCGGAGGGTTGGATATTAGGCAGGAGGTTTGGAGGGAAAAGAGCTTGTTAGAACTGCTGGTGGGAGAGGGGGCTGGGGAGGGTCCATCTGGATGGCAGAGCCTCCTGAGACCCTCTAGGAAATGAGGAATCCCCCTGGAGTGTTGATTTCAAGGCAGGAGCTGGACGAAGAATGGCTGGGAACCACCCCTGCCACACATCTTCCTTTTTTATGGTCGAGGGCACTGGAGTCTTAACTTCAGACATATTGATCCTCCATGTGTATGCCAGCCGCCGTAACATTGTTTCTCTTTCTCTGTCTAGTGATCTCTTAATGAGGGACAACCTGTTTGAAATAATAACAAGCTCCAGGACCTTCTACGTGCAGGTAAAATGCTCACTTCCAAAAGACTCCGGCGTTCTGTTTCTGTGAATGGTGCACTCATCCGCCCTGTCCTTTCCTTTGCTTTCTCTTTTCATTTGCTTGAAGTTTCTAGTCAGTAAATTTAGCCCTTGAGAGTCAGTCTGAGTCCCATTTCATCCAAAACAGGATGTTTGCCAAAAGCTTCCCAACCATAAAATAATGAAAGCAGGTTGAGTCGCTCTACTGGGGAATGTGAGTGTGTACCAGTTGCTCTCAGCTGTTGGGCTCCAGCTAAGCAAAGAAAAGGAGAACTGGTCAGTAATTTCACTTCTCCTTTGGAGGGTATTTATAAGTCTCGTCTGTGTGTGGACATTACTGTGTGCGGAAGGACAAAAGCACAGAGGGCCCTGTGCAGGCACCAGGTGCACAGCCCAGCTGCACAGAGGAAGCCATTGTTCAGGCTCTGATGGTTCACTTATCAGGAGCTTCTCCCTCCACCCACAGCTCTGGAGTTCTCCCAACTCCTTCTAAAGTCATCCGAGCTAGAAAGGCAGATTTCCAAGCAGGGACTAGACTTTCAGGGCCAAGTCTTCACCCAGCCTGCCTAGCAGTGCACAGAGAGTGCCTTGATTCGCAGCCTCGTGGTGATGCTGGATTTTTAGTATTAAAACTGACACTTAAGGCCGGGTGCCGTGGCTCACGCCTGGAATCCCAGCATTTTGGGAGGCTCAGGTGGATGGATCACTTGAGGTCAGGAGTTGGAGACCAGCCTGGCCAACATGGTGAAACCCCGTCTCTACTAAAAATACAAAAGAATTAGCTGGACATGGTGGCGTGTACCTGCAATCCCAGCTACTCGGGAGACTGCGGCAGGAAAATTTCCAGACTTGAACCTGGGAGGCAGAGGTTGCAGTGAACCGAGATCGTGCCACTGCACTCCAGCCTGGGTGACTGGGTGACAGAGTGAGACTCTGTCTCAAAGAAAAAAAAAAAAGAACAGAAATAAAAACCTGACAAGTAAGCAGGTTGGTTTAAAGGTGGGGCTTCCCAACTAAAGCTTTTCAGAGCTCCCACTGTCCTTTCTTCTCTGCTGCGTGTAATTCCCTGGTAAGCAGCATCCCTTCCCCCAAGGGGCTGGTCCCTTTCCCATTGCTTGGGCAGCAATTCCTGTCACGAGTCCTTCCACCCAAGCCTGGCAGGCGTTTGAGTGACTTAGTCATCTCAGGGCTACACCCATTTGGACAAACACATGCCATCCAGGAAGGGACAACAGAGTGGGGCCTGCAGGCTTGGGAGCAAACTGGAGCTGTGGAAAGGGCTGCCATGGGCATCAGAGCTACTCATTCACCGGCACCATTACCACTCAGGGACAAGGTTTAACCTGTAGGTGACTACAAGTTTGTAGTTCTTGCATTCCACAGATACTTGTAGAGTAGCCTCAGAGTGCTGGGCATTTTGTCTCAGGCTGGGGACAGCAGGTTAAACAGAGTGGATCTTGAATCCAAGAGAGAGAGCTCGTCAAGTCCATAGGCAGTTAAACGGTGGCATGGCGCAGGGGAAGGGAGCGTTGGGGGAGATGGACCCATGGGGTAATTTGCAGACAGTGAAATGATTCTGTATGACATGGTAATGGTGGGTGGGTGATGAAGAACTTCACAGCACAAAGACTTGACCTAATGTATGAAAATTGAGAAAAAAATTTAGGAAGTTAAGTCATGTTCCAAAGGTATTACATCATCTACATGTCACATTCTGCATTTCCCAGCAGGAAATGTAGAATGTGACCATAGTCTAAATGTATTACAGGTCCTCCCTGAAGGGGTAGGGGAATACAAAATTTTTAAAATGGTGTGATAAGTGCTACTGCCATTAGACTGAAGACAGGTTGCCACGTGAACCATAAGCAGGGCGCCTCACCTAGTCTTAGGGAGTCAGGGGAGGGTTCCTGAAGAAAGATACAGCTAAGCTCAGTCTTCAGGAGGAAAAGTGGCCCAGGCAAAGGAAGTAACAGGTATTTTTTTAAAGCCTGGTAATGAAAGGAGCATAGGGCACAAAGGAGGGGACGGTTAGGCATGGAAGACCAACACATGCCTTATTGAAGAGCTTGTATTTTATCTTTAGAATTAATGCCCTTAGCGGTTAAACAAAGGGCGTGATCTGATCTGCTTGGTCTTTAATATCTATCTATCTTGGGCCGAGCATGTTGGATCATGCTTACAATCCCAGCACTTTGGGAGGCCAAGGCAGGCGGATCACGAGGTCAAGAGATCAAAATAAGCCTGGCCAACGTGGTGAAATCCTGTCTCTACTAAAAATACAAAAATTAGCTGGGTGTGGTGATGGGCACCTGTAGTCCCAGCTACTTGGGAGGCTGAGGCAGGAGAATCGCTTGAACCTGGGAGGCAGAAGTTGCAGTGAGCTGAGATCACGCCATTGCACTCCAGCCTGGCGACAGAGCAAGACTCTGTCTCTAAATAAATAAATAAATATCACTTGGAAGTTATTTAGCTTCCACAGCCTTGTTTTTCTCATCTGTGAAATGGAGATGATTCAATCCCAGCCCTTTTAATGACATGCTGTCAAGGATTGCCGGGCCCCATGCAGTGTGGGACACGGAGGAGAAAGGGCTAAGACAGGACGAGAGAGAACAGTTTGAAGGCTGTTGCTAGTAATTTAGTGAGGGATAAAGGAAGTCTGAATGAGGGTAGATGGAGAAAAGTGGAGCATTTGAGAGATATTAAAAAGGTAGACTTTCCAGGACTTGGGGAGTGGGTCGGATGAAGGGGAGAGGGGGACAGGCGAGGAGAATGCCCGGATGTTTGACCCGAGCCTCAGGGTGGCTCAGGGCAGCAGTCAGTGTGACAGGAGCATGGGAAGAGGAGCTGTTGAGAGGAAACATGAGGTTAGCACGGGTGGTTCAGAATTTGCAGTGCCTGCTGGACATCCAAGGAGATGTGTTTTGAAGACCACTGGATACACACTGCTTGGCACATTGCTGACACTAAATAAATATTTGTTAAGTGAATGAGAGAGTCAGGAGAGAGCTTTGAATTGAAGATAGCAATTTGGGAAACACGAAACCCAACGAAAAAATGTTCCAAAGATATTACATCCTCTACATGAGCGTACACACATTTCCCAGAAGATTCTAATCACCCTGTCTTCCATTGCCTTCCGCTCCCCACATTTCTGGGATAGTAGAACACTACCATCACCCTGAATAAATAAACGAGAGAGTGGACAAATCCGTTTACAGCACCTAACTCAAAAACAATGGAAAAGAAGAGTATAGATTAGAAATCATTTAAAATATGTATCAATTTATTAAAAATAGTAACTACAAAGCTGGGTATGGTGGCATGCTCCTGTAGTCCCAGGCTGAGGCAGGAGGATTGTTTGAGCCCCAGAGTTTGAGGGTGCAGTGAGCTATGATCTCCCCACTGCACTCCAGCTTGGGTGACAAATCAAAACCCTTCAAAGACCCTGTCTAAAAAAAAAAAAAAAAATAGCAATCACAAACTCATTATAAGTTAACAAAACAGATTTTGTGAAAAAAAAATTTATAAAAAATAGCAAGAGTAGTATTGTTTTTACATTTTTGCAAATCTTTAATAGCTGGCATAATAGAATACAATAGGATTCTCCCATCTGCTTCTGCATGCTATCTGTGGTCATATGTTGTTTTAATTGAAGAATATGGAGAAAATCTGGCCTCACACAGATGTGTATTTGGAAAAAAGGAATATTTTAGTAGCCTTTTTAGATAATTGTGGATATTCTTTAATTCTATACCAAAACTTGACAAATGTTAATTTCTTAATGTTTAGGTGCAATGTGGTCTCTGAAGCCATATCAAGAAAGTTTTATACTCTTACATTAAAATCTATTGGTCAGTTTTACACTTTGAATAAATACTTTTTATCCATGCATGGTTTTTAACAGCATGCATTGGTCATTTGGAAAATAGTGGTCTCACTGAGGTATGCAGATATTAAAAATGTTGACACATTTTATTATGTACTATCCAAAATCACATCATGAAAATATTACCACTAATATCATTAATAGTCTTTGAGTGTAGAATACTGCCAAGCTCATGGAGGTAGCTGGAAGTTTTTTGAAATTCTAATTTTTGCTTTGAAACCTTAAAACGTACTCATTTGGGGGATAAAAATCTACCAAATACCACGCCTGTAATCCAAGCACTTTGGAGGCCAAGGCGGGCGGATCACCTGAGGTTGGGAGTTCAAGACCAGCCTGACCAACATGGTGAAACCCCGTCTTTAAAAAAAATAAAATTAAAAAAAAAAATCTACCAAATACTTAACTCTGAATAGGTTTGACTGACAGTTTGATGTTAGTCATTTGTTCTAAAGTAAAAATCGTGTTTTAGGCTGGGCACAGTGGCTTATGCCTGTAATCCCAGGACTTTGGGAGGCCAAGCAGCCGGATCACCTGAGGTCAGGAGTTTGAGACCAGCCTGGCCAACATAGTGAAACCCCATTTCTACCAAAAATACAAAAATTAGCCAGGTGTGGTAGTGCACACCTGTAACCCCAGCTACTTGAGAGGCTGAGGCAGGAGAATCGCTTGAACCCAGGAGGCAGAGTTTGCAGTGAACCGAGATCACACCACTGCACTCCAGTCTGGGAGACAGAACAAGACTCTATCTCAAAAAATTAAATAAATAAATAAAAATTGTGTTTTACACGAAAGGTAAAAGAGTAAGACTACTGGTAGAGTTTGGTGCTAAGATGCTGGCAGCTTTACCCACCATGCCAAAGTGTCATTCTGACCGGCTACCCAAGGCTATGCTCAGTAAATCTGCCAGAAAGAACCGTTCATCTTGAGTACCTATAGAGCTAGACCAAAGATCAGGGCAGATCAAGGTGGAGAAGACTCCCAGAAAGAAGAGAAAGACTTGGGTTAGATTCTAACCACTTAGGTATTGGTCATTTAACTCACATGTCACATTTATGTATAGTTTGTTCCCTGTGATTTCTCACACTGTGGTAGTCTTTTCTGTTAATAAAAAGCTACCATTGTATTCTTTTTTGGGTGAGACAGAGTCTCACTCTCACCAGACTGAAGTGCAGTGGTGTGATCTTGGCTCACTGCAACCTCTGCCTCCCAGGTTCAAGCAATTATCCTACCTCAGCCTCCTGAGTAGCTGGAATACAGGCACACACCCGCACACCCAGCTAATTTTTTTTGTATTTTTAGTAGAGATGGGGTTCCACCACATTGGCCAGGATGGTCTCGATCTTCTGACCTCACAATCTACCCGCCTCGGCCTCCCAAAGTGCTGGGATTACAGGCGCAAGTCACCATGCCCGGCCAAAAAGCTGCCATTTTTTGGGCACCTAGATGTCCCAGGCATAGTACTAAACAACTTACAGGTAGTGTAAGTTAAAGTTTGTCACTTTGTAGTATAAGTAGTATAAGTTGATCACTTAAATCTCAGCTGTCTCTGAAGTTATCTCGTTTACACACAGGAAAACGAAGGCTTCGAAGGTAAATTATTTGTGCAAAATCATAATCCAGTGAATTATGGAACCAGCTGGGAAGCACCAGGTGCTGGACAAGACTTGCTTACTTGGGTCATTTACGAGCAGCCTGGCCCAGGCCGGGTGCAGTGGGTCACACCTGTAATCCCAGCACTTTGAGAGGCCGAAGTGGAAGGATCGTTGGACTCCAGGAGTTCGACACCAGCCTGGGCAACCCAGCGAGACCCCTGTCTCTAAAAACAAACAAACAAACAAAAGTTAAAAAAAAAAAAAGCAAAGCAAAAAATAAGAGCAGCCTGGTCCAGAACCCATGATATAGAGGGTGTGCCACAGACAACCAGAAAAGCCTGACTCTATTGGGGAAGACCAACGTGGGGTAACTGGGTGTCTTGGTAAATGGATTTTGGTGACCAAAAATCCAATATCTGGAAGTAACCAGATATCTAAGCAGGTAGAAAGACCAGTGATTTCAAGATGGTCAGCGGGTAAACAGTACTCAGTTCTGGGCAAAAGTTCAAAATCAGATTTCAGTTCTTGAGATACCAGGCAAGCAGAAGTCACCATTTTCCCACTTCCTATTCATAGAGGGTCAAGGGAATTAGGCATTTTATCAAGAGGAAAATTAGTTATTCGAAATGAGAAATGTGGTGCAAACTGGTCTTAGTAGCTTGACATTAGCCCAGTTGTCAGAACTAGCGTGCTTTGTGAGGACAAAAGTAGCAATGAGTGGACTCAAGTGAGTGGCAGAGTGTTGCGTTAGAACTCTGGATACTTGGTGTTCAATTTAGACTACAGGGTGAATGATGTCACCTAGAACTATGTAGTGTGCAATCCACACAGTCATATGTGGCAGGGCTGTGTCTAGAGATGGCATTAGTTCTTGGGAAAGGAGGGCTGCAGAGATTGGAAATAGAATGAAGGAAGAGTTGCCTAAAATTTTTGGATAGCGGTAATGGCAGTAATCAGAGGTAGATATGGAAGCCTTTTATGGATGGCCTCTAGAATTCATTGCTTCAAACCATTGTATCTATTATAGTGCTGGGCTTATGTTAGATAGTCCATAGAAGCTCACCAGACTACAATAAAACTGCAGGTTGCAGCAAGTCATTTTAATACCCTTTGTCCCTCTCATCTCAGAAACTGCCCTCGAGGATAGAAACCCTACTATTTCTTTTGAACCAAGCACCAGAAACAGGTGCACACACGTAAGCACACCAGAAAGAGATGAAGCTATGAACTTGGCACTTCCTTTTTTGTTTAACTGTGTTTAAAGCATGTTTTTAGTCTCATAGTAATTCATCACGGGTGGGTGGACTTCAGCTGTGTGTGTGTGTGTTTTTTTTTTTAACCTCTGGTTCATGAAGCTTTTTTGTGATGTGGTTTTAAGATTTTGATGAATGCTAAGCACAGGCTCTCCATAGAAGATAACATATGTACCTAATCATAATTTTTGCATGCAATTTTGGAGTTTCATTGACTTTTTGTTGCTCATGAATCCCAGTTCTTGAAACTACTAGGAGAGATTATAGGCCAGGCATGGCGGCTCATGCCTGTAATCCCAGCACTTTGGGAGGCTGAGGCAGGAGGCTTGCTTGAGGCCAGGAGACCCTGCTCCAAAAAAAATTAAAAAATAAAAATAAAAGATCGTAATTGCGATCTCCATAAAATAATGTTGTTTCTTCTCATATGGAATTAATTGCAATATCTGATTTTCTTTTTGCGTAGTATTTTAAAATAACATTTATTAGGGGGCAGCACTTATCTTCATGGCTGAGTTACTATATAGGTTATCTGACCAAAAAATGTTCTTAAGAAGGAATTAGAGAATAAGAGAAGAAAAATAACTAGTAAACAATTTCCATCTTCATTAATTACTGAATGTTTTAAGCAAGAGATTTAGTTATTTCACCTGTCATATTATCAGAGATTTAAAAAATTATAATATTTAATTCTAGAAAGGATGCATGTAACAAAAATGTTGGCAGATGAAATTTTTATTATTGGCCAGAAATTTCTCTGTCCAGATGTAACAAGAGATTTAAAATGGTGTGAATTCTTTAATTTAGTAACTGCCTTGGGAGCTGAGGATTCCTAAATATTCTTGAATATGAAAAAAGCGGCAGGGAGCGATGGCTCACCCCTGTAATCCCAGCACTTTGGGAGGCCGAGGCAGGTGGATCACGAGGTCAAACGATCAAGACCATCCTGGCTAACATGGTAAACCATCTCTACTAAAAATACAAAAAATTAGGCTACTTACAGAGCCCCTTCTGTGTGTCAGGCCCGGTTTCAACAGGTTTTCCCAATTGAGGTCATTTAATTCTCTCAATAATTAAGCTTGTGGAACAGGCCAGCCCTGATATTTATAAGGAACCTTCTGGAAGGGTCTTGGAGTCCTTATCTTGGTGATCCTTTTGGACCAAGGATGGGTTTGTCTTTTTCCTGGGAAACTATCAGATTGTTAAATAACTGGAAAAAGTCAAGCAGGGAGAGAGTGCTAGTAAGTTTGCAGGTAGAACACCCTTTAGAGAGGTGTTCGCCTGGGGCACTTGCCACTACACCCTTCTTGTCCTTGTGCTGGACATGAACTGTTTCCCCCTTGTAGGTATCTCCCACATACATCTAACCAAGGAGGGTTTGTTTTGGGGTGACAGGAAGGGGCAGGGATGCAGGTTTGAAATTTTTGGTTCTACTGGTCAGGTCTTTTCCTGATAGAATGCAAAGAGAAGGAGTCACTTTGGGGACGGGGAGAATGAGGGGAGGATGTGGAGACCTTTGGGGGCCAGTGTGTGGTGGTGGCACATTTATCTGCACGTGCACAACAATGCACGCCTGTGTGTTTTGATGGAACTGTTAGAGGATGATGCTGGAGACAGAGGAAGGCCAACATGCATATTTCTGGAGGATTCCGCCTGGTCCCATCTCTGTGTCTGGCGCCTGATGCAGCTTATAACACCAGGTGGGGCCCTCAGCCAGCGTTTGCTCTGTTCACTTGAGCTCAACTCCTGTAAAGCTTGAGGGCACTGACAGGCTCCACCTGCGGTAGCGAGGCCGCTGGTGTTTTCCTCCCTTTCTTCAAAGAGCCGCTGCTGCCCCCTTCTGGGGTTTATAGGTTGTTTCTGGGAAGAAATACTTGAGTAACTTAGCTCTGTCCTACGTAGTGTGAAGCTTGGTGCTCCAAGCCCCACAACTCTTAAAAATTTTTTTTTACGTTTTATTTTAGATTTGGGGGATACATGTGAAGATATAATGATTTCTTTTCCTTTGGAGAGACACCCAGTAGTGGGATTGCTGAGCTGAATGGTAGTTCTATTTTTAGTTCTTTGAGAAATCTCTCTACTCCCTTCCGTAAAGGTTGTACTAATTTACATGCCTATCAGTAGTGTCTAAGGATTCCCTATTCCCCACATCCTTACCAGAACCTGTTTTTTGCCTTAATAATAGCTATTCTGACTGGTGTGAGATGATATGTCATCATGGTTTTAATTTGTATTTCTCCACTGATTAGGGATATTGCACATCTTTTCATATGCTTGTTGGCCACTTGTATGTCTTGTTTTGAAAACTATTCATGTCCTTTGCCCACTTTGTAATGGGATGCTTTATGGTTTTGTTGCTGTTGTTGAGTTGTTTGAATTCCTTGTAAATTTCAAAACAGACCCAGTAGCTTGTACTCTGAGAAAAGCACCATTTCTGAAGGCAGTACGTATCTTGGAGGATTTACAGAGGGATTTGGCTTTAATAGGGCTGGAACTGAAAGTGGGATTATTCTGTTCAGATAGTTACAGTGGAAAGGCGGCTATGTTGGGAGTGAGGAGAAGTCGAATCTTGACCAGCCATAAACCTTGAACTTTGGCTTTCTGGGCCTCATTTTCCTTTTTTGTAAAAGTAGGAGGGCAGACTGGATCAGTTGTTTTCTGGAGGGGGTGATGGACTTCAACAGGGGGATGGGGTCTTAAGCTTTCCCCTTTCCACAGCCTATGCCCCATTTCAGAGCAGCTCCACTTTGGTTTTTCGTTTGTTTTGTTTTGAGACAGAGTTTCACCCTTGTTGCCCAGGCTGGAGTGCAATGGCGCGATCTCGGCTCACCACAACCTCTGCCTCCCGGGTTCAAGGGATTCTTCTGCCTCAGCTTCCCGAGTAGCTGGGATTACAGGCATGCGCCATCACACCTGGCTAATTTTGTATTTTTAGTAGAGTTGGGATTTCTCCATGTTGGTCAGGCTGGTCTCGAACTCCTGACCTCAGGTGATCTGCCCGCCTTAGCCTCCCAGAGTGCTGGGATTATAGGCGTGAGCCACCGTGTCTGGCCAGCAGCTCCACTTTGAGTGGTTTTATTTATTGGGTGTCAAATAAGATATTGCAGGGAAAACATGTCCTTAAAAGTCTGAAAGCTGCTGGACTAGATGATTTCTGAGATGCTTTCTACCCCCTGAAGGTGTGATTTTATAAACTTAATATTGAGTCAGAGACTTGGAAGCTGAAATCATAGTGCCCCAAATTTCTCAGTAAGAGCCATGGATGTTTTGCAGGCGGACAGTCCAGAAGACATGCACAGCTGGATTAAGGAGATCGGGGCAGCTGTCCAGGCCCTCAAGTGCCACCCCAGAGTAAGTCACTTCCTATCTGTTGCACAGTGTCAACTCAGAGATGAATTCCCCCTCGAGTGGGCATGTTTTATTTGGTGATATAGGCAAGCAGCCTGGTCCCGAGATGCAGCTGAAGCCCCAGGCTGTCTTGCTTGTTTTTCTGGCTCTACTAATTTGGGTACACATTTTTATTTTTCTCTTTTTGGTTGTGGGAGGAGGTGAGGTACGGTTGAATAGAGAAATGGAATTCTTTCTTTCTCTCTTTCTTTCTTTCTCTCTCTCCCTTAATTTCTTTCCTTTCTTTCTCTCTTTTTTCTTTCTCAATACAGAGTCTCACTCTGTCACCCAGGCTGCAGTGCAGTGGCACGTTCTCAGCTCACTGCAACTTCCGCCTCCTGGGTTCAAGTGATTCTCCTGCCTCAGCCTCCTGAGTAGCTGGGATTACAAGCACTCACCACCACGCCTGGCTAATTTTTGTATCTTTAGTAGAGATGGGGTTTTACCATGTTGGCCAGGCTGATCTTGAACTCCTGACCTCAGGTGATCCACCCGCCTCAGCCTCCCAAAGTGCTGGGATTTCAGGCGTAAGTTACCACACTTGGCTGAGAAATGGAATTTCTGGTATGTCCTGCAAATCTCACTGCCACCGTCTGGAGTGAATCCCGTTGAATGTATTTCATTTTTGTGGGCAAGCATCCCTGGATCGATGAAGTAGTGATCCTGGTTGGGTACTCTTCCTGGGACTTTGTGATAAACATTGTTTGAAAAGCTCTAAATTTCCTTTGTTTTTTTTTCTTCCTTTTATTCTTGTAGGAAATGTCCTTTTCTAGATCCATTTCTTTGACCCGACCTGGAAGCTCCAGCCTTTCAAGTGGTCCCAACTCTATCCTGTGCAGGGGGCGGCCACCTGTGGAGGAAAAGAAAGTCCTCTGCAAAGCCCCCTCTGTGGCCTCCTCCTGGCAGCCCTGGACACCTGTCCCCCAGGCTGGGGGAGAAGCTACTTCCGGCCGAAGAGACTTCAGAGGACTCTTTGTTCATGCCTCGTCCTGGGGAGGGCAGTGCTGCTGGGGTGCTGCCCAGCTCCCGGCTAAGGCACAGATCCGAGCCCCAGCACCCCAAGGAAAAGCCATTTCTGTTCAACCTTGATGATGAAAACATACGGACCTCTGATGTGTGATGGAGCATGGTGCTGTGGGAGGGGAGGGGAGGACTTGAGAGAAGGAGGCTGTGACTCAGTTTCTCTACCTTGTTGGAGGGTAGTCAGAGGCCTTTATGTCACTCATATTCCTGTGGATGCTCTTTGGGAGGGAGAGGCCCATCCAGCTGGGTGTGTGTTTGTGTGGGTGTGTGTGTTTGTGTGTGTGTATGTGTAATATCAATGCAGTGTATTTAATTTGAGGAAGTCATTATGTTAGACCTGTAGGCATACTCAGTGAAGAGCAGGCTACTTATTCTAACTATTCCGAGGTCTTCCTGGGGAGGGGTTATTTTAGCAGCTCCTCTCCAGAGAGGGCTGGAAGTCCAGTTTCACCACTGACCAAGTTTTATTTCCTTGTCCTTATTTAGTTTCTTCATTTTGTTTTCAGTCCAGGTGCTTCACAGCTCTTTTGGAATGGGCCAGCATTAGTCTAATTTTAAACGCTGTGTATTTTGTACCCTCGCAGGCTTGCGTTCTCTTCTTCTTGCTGTTGCCCTTTGAATGAAGCCTTGTGTTCTTGCATGATCAGCCCCTGTAATAGGCTGAGTTTCCATGTACTTAACATGAATAGATACAAAGAGAATCTAGAGAGAGATACTTCTAAAGAAACTTGGCATAGAAACATTGATTTAGAGGTTATGGGTTGCCTGCCAGAGATTCCTCCGATAGAAGAGCATAGAAAATTGAGTGTTGAGTGGGCGTGGTGGCTCATTCCTGTAATACCAGCACTTTGGGAGGCTGAGGAAGGTGGATCACCTGAGGTCAGGAGTTCGAGACCAGCCTGGCCAACATGGTGAAACCCCGTCTCTACTAAAAAAAAAAAAATGCAAAATTAGCCAGGCATGGTGGTGCATGCCTGTAATCCCAGCTACTCAGGAGGCTGAGGCAGGAGATTCACCTGAACCCAGGACGTGGAGGTTGCAGTGAGCTGAGATCCAACTCCAGCCTAGGCAAGAAGAGCAAAACTCCATCTCAAAAAATAAAAGAAAATTCAATGTCCCACCCAAATTTTAGGGCATATCTCCTTCCGTTTGACAAGAAGATACTATTTCCAGTGTCCCTCAGAGAATTCTTCCATCCAGTTTATATGGTGAATTGCTGCCAGCATTCCCTAAAGGAAGAGAGAACTTAGCTTATTTCTCTCTGTAACTTTCATCAGCTAGATCAGTTAATTGTATTTTTACATTAAAAATTAGTGACTAGAGGAAGAGACTAAGGAAACCATTTTTACCTGAATAAATGCTCTCCTTGTGTCGAAATCTAATGCAGAGGTGAAAACACTTGGTGAGAACATCCATAGTGGGTTGAGGGGAATCATGTTTCTTTCAGGCTTTGCAATGTCCTTGAAGTCTGTGTCACACTGAGAACTTTTTCTGACTACTTTTATACCAGGACAACTAGGCTAAACTCAATTTAAATGAATAGCTTCAATTAGGCTACAGAGTTTAGCCTAGTTTTCCTGGTATAAACCAGGAAATCTACATCGTTCCCTCTTTCTCTCCCTTCCATCCCTTCCCCTGCCTTTCCTGTACATGGTGGTGTGCTTTTGCCCTCAGAAATTCTTGGTTTGGGAGTTATGTATTTCTGAGTGATTGAGGTTACAACATACTTGGAGTAGCATGATTTCAAGAAGCCATTCCAAATTCTTATAGCTCCTTAGCTCTGGTTTTACCCTCACATTTTCCCCAAGGAAATTCTCTGGCTAGTCAAAGAAAGCACAAAATATGTGATGTGGAACTAATGAAAATAGGAACTTTTGAGATCTCTTTAAATATTCCCTGACTCACGGAAAAAAACATTCTCTTTTGGTGTTTACATTGTGAAAATCTACCCATTTATCTCTCTCTTTTAAATAAATTATCCGACAGTTTACTATTGCTAAAGTAATTGGCCGTTATAATAAGGAGAATGTGTTAAATTAAACATACTTAAGATCCATATGGTATTATCTTGATAAAGGGAAATGAGGATGCTAATTGGCAAACACTTGGGAATTCCAAGTTAGAGCATTGCTTGTTTATATATATATATATATATATATATATATATATATATATATTTAATTTTTAAGAGGGTCTCACTCTGTCACCCAGGCTAGAGTGCAGTCATGTGATTACAGTTCATCATATCTTTGAAATCCTGGGCTTAAGCAATCCTCCCATATTAGCTTCCCAAGTAGCTACGACTACAGGGTTGTGCTACCATGCCTGGCTAATTTTTAATTATTATTATTCTTCTTTTATGTACAGGGCCTGGCTATGTTGCCCAGGCTGATCCCAAATTCCTGGGCTCAAGTGATCCTCCTGCCTCGGCCTCCTAAAGTGCTGGGATTACAGGTGTGAGCTACTGTGCCCAGCCAGAACATTGTTAGTGTAGCTCAATATCAGATAAATTATTATTGTCAATGAAACAAACTCTAAAGGCATTCTCATTCCAAAACTGTACTTCAAACTTCCTATTTTGTCAGTATTTCTTACATTCTGGCCAATTTTAAACCATAATCTTTTAATAGGAACCAAAGATGGTACATATTTGACCAATGAAGTTAGTTTTAAATGTATAAAATTGAACCAAATGGAAAAATAGGGTGGGGAAAGAGTATAGGTTAGTGACTAAGTGCATAGGCTCTGGAATAAACCTGAGGTTTTCTTTAAAGGAACTAAAAAATGTACTGCATTTTCTTTGTGGAATAAAAACCTCACCTGAGCTGTGCTCTTTTCATAAGGCTTTTGAAGTGGTCTTGACCCACTGTGTATAACAGTATTTCAGGTGGTCTTCCTTATGGCTGGATAATGCCATCCACTAATCTTTAATTTTTATTTTTAGAAACAGTATTTCACTCTGTCACCCAGGCTGGAGTGCAGTGGCCTGATCATGGCTCACCGCAGTCTGGACCTCCTGGGCTCAAGTGATTCCTGCCTCACAGCCTCCCAAAGTACTCAAATTATAGGTGTGAGCCACCATGCCTGGTTTTTTTTTATAGGTGTGAGCCACCATTCGTTATTTTTGAAAGCTTCTACAGACTTGCTTATTCAGGGTCAGCTGATGGTTGGCAAAAATAATTTGGCCCTTAGTGTTAAGTGAGATGTCATAAGGGTATTGAGGCATACGTTATAGGGATTGACCTCAGGTCAGAATATTGGAGTCATACATCTATTTCTGAGTCAAATTCTAGCTCCCCAGAGAAAGAAAGTAGTTTTAAGGTTCAGCTTTTTAGTCTATTTGAAGCAAATTTTTTTTTTCTTTTCCATTTCCGAATATAAATATACTCTTACATGGGCTAAAAGGACCCCATGAATAAATAGCAGCTTTAGTAGTTGAGGAGTGGAATTTAGTAGGTTTGTTTTCAGTATAAATCAGATTAACGTATGTGGAGGTTACAGCATTTTGGAAAGTTAATGTCCCCGGTGAACTTTGTTTATAAACTTCCGACAAGTTGGAAGTGGACAGGTTTGTTAAATCTTGTCTGCCAGCACCCTTTTCTTCCTTTGTTCCTTTTCCTCTCCGTGTTATTGCCTGCGACAGCCAGTCCTTCATGCTAGAGTTCAGATAAAGCACATGTTTGGCAAAAACATACTGTTTGACCTCCTCCCCCTCTGCTTATGAAGGGGTAGCATGATTCTGTGTTTTAAAGCAGTGATGTTTCAGCTGTGAAATGCACTCGCTGTAAGCACTAGGCTGGGTGCATGGAAACTGTTACGCTTCTCATATTGTGATCTCCTAATTGGTATGTAGCAAAAATTTTCTAAAACTGTTTTGTGGCTTGTTTTGTAATAAAACCATGTGAAATACTGAAATATGGTCGTGTGTTTTTCTAATACTTGACCTTCTGACCTTTGGGTGGGTGAGCTTTCTTATCAGTCTGCCCCCATGGTCGGTTTTAGGCATTTCACAAGGTAGGTTCCCACTCCGGGTAGTGCTAGAGACCTTCCCCTCACTGCCTGGGGGGAGGACCTGGCTCCGGGTAGGGACGGGGGCGGGTGGTGGGGGATGTACGGGTGTGTATATGGAGAGGTATGCCAGGCTCTGCCCCTTAAAGTTTGGGGGCCAGCGGGGGCGGCGCCGTGGCCGGGAGCGTTTGCAGGTCCAGATGAAGTCACTGAAGAGTGGAAATGAGGAAGGAAGGAGGATGATTAGACCTCAGCTGCAGCCTGCTGGGCTGGGACGATGCCTCCTGCCGGGGCTGCTGCTGCTCCTGGTGCCCGTCCCCCGAGCCGGGGCTAAGAGGCTACAAGCCCAGCTGGCCTGCCCCGCGGTCTGCCAGCCCACGCGCTGCCCCGCGCTGCCCCGCTGCGCGCTGGAGACCACGCCAGTGTTCGACCTGTGCCGCTGCTACCGCGTCTGCCCTGCGGGCGAGGGTGAAGTCTGCGGTGGCGCGAGGGGCCGGCCGTGTGCCCCGGGGCTGCAGTGCCTCCAGTCACTGGGCCCCTGGCTGCCCAGCACCTGCGGCTGCCCGACGCTTGGGGCGGCCGTGTGCGGCAGCGACAGACGCACCTACCCCAGCCTGTGCGCGCTCCGGGCAAACAACCGAGCCACGCGCCGCCGGGGCGAGGTCCGGCGGTGCCCGTGCAGTGGGGGGGACTGCAAGGATACAGGTGAGCCGCGGGGGGCGCGCGCCCTCGGGACGCTTTCTAACTCTGGAAGAGCATATAGACACAAGACCTCACTGCGACCGCACAGTTCGCGCGGGGTCCTCCTGCGTCATTTGCCTCCTGGATTCGACCCTTCACTGTTCCCGATTTCCTTTCTTACTTAACAGGGGCTCTTTACCGGCTGCTGCATGGTTTCTCCCCATGCACGTTTTGAACACTGTCTTGCCTTTAACATTTTCCCAGCCAGCATAGCAGGTCTGGTTCCCTCGAGGCGTACCCTTGAGCCGGTATTTCTTTTTTATAGGGACCAGGAGCGCAGGCCCGCTCAGGAGCAATTACAACTTCATCGCCCCGGTGATGGAGAAGGTGGCGCCATCGGTGGTTCACTTGCAGCTGTGGCGCAGGTAAAGGGGGAGGAGGAAGACCTCCACTGGCCCAGCTAGTGGTTCCTGCGTGCCTACCTGCGCCAGGCCCTTCGCAAGCGTCATTTAATCCCAAAAAACCTCTGTGAGGAGACTGAGACGCAAAGAGGTTGAATAACCTGTTCAAGGTCATTTAACCAACGAGCAGAGGCACACGGATGCTGACTTCCAAACCCGAGCTCCCCCTGCCCCCTTTGTTGGCTGGGGCTTTTCCCCTCTCCTCGCGCAGACAAAATTGAAGATCAGATATAAGAGCTAGTAGGCATTTTCTTTTCTTTTTTTGAGACAAGGTCTTGCTATGTCTCCAAGGTTGAATTGCAGTGACAGATCACGGCTCACTGCAGCTCCATCTACCGGACTCAAGTAATCTTCCCACCTCAGCCTCTGGGGTAACTGGGACTACAGACATTGCCACCACACCCAAGCTAATATTTGTATTTTTTGTTCAGATAGGGTCTTGTTGAGTTGCCCGGGCTGGTCTCGAACTCCTGGGCCCAAATGATCTGCCACCTTGGCCTCCCAAAGTGCTGAGATTACAGGGTGTGAGCCACCGCACCCAGCTTAGCAGGCATTTTGGTTGTGATCTTGCTCAGCTCCCACTTTGCATGCAAGGAAATCCAGACCCAGAGTGCAGGGTTAATATGTCCTACCTCAGGAGGCCAGTTGCTGGTGGAAACTAAGCCAGAATCAGAGCTCTTTGATTCTTTCCTGCCGGGGTCCTTGATACTGTGGTAGAAGTCTCACTTTTGCCTACAGTGTTAGCATTAGGTTTAGCTTTTTTGTAGCAGAGAACCCATGGGTTACTACACTAACCAGCTCTGAAGAAGCAGTGTCCCTGGAAAAGGAGAGCTACAGCCAGCTCTCAACTATGCTCACAAGAGATGGCTGGGTCCATGTACGTGCATAATTAATATATAGAGAAAATTTACACATAGCCAGGGAAAAGTGAAATGTCTGAGAAAACTGTGATGCAGGGCCAGGTGTGGTGGCTCACTCCTGTAATCCCGGCACTTTGGGAGGCGGAGGTGGATGGATCACCTGAAGTCAGGAGTTTGAGACCAGCCTGGCCAACATGGCAAAACCCTGTCTCTACTAAAAGTACAAAAATTTCTTCTGATTGTGATTTTGAAAAAAAAAAGAAAATACAAAATTAGCCAGATGTGGTGGTGTGTGCCTGCAATCCCAGCTACTTGGGAGGCTGAGGCAGGAGAATTGCTTGAACCCGGGAGATGAAGGTTGCAGTGAGCCAAGATCTTGCCACTGCACTACAGCATGGGCAACAGAGCGAGATTCTGTCAAAAAAAAAAAAAAAAGCTGTGATGGAGGTATGTTTAATAAGAGTGAAGTTCTCCTGACTCTCAGATTATATGGCTGTATCCTCTGCCTTTCTTGCCCTCTGTTGACACTGCTGTCTTGTGGAGACAGGCTACTTCCCGGCAGCAAGCCTGTTCCTGTGTACAGTGGCTCTGGGTTCATAGTGTCTGAGGACGGGCTCATTATTACCAATGCCCATGTTGTCATGAACCAGCAGGGGATTGAGGTGGAGCTTCAGAGTGGGGCCCACTACGAAGCCGTTATCAAGGATATTGACCTTAAATTGGATCTTGCGGTGATTAAGATTGAACCGAAAGTGAGTATTTCAGGGCTGAGTCAGAGTCTGCATATTTGGGGATTTTTATCTATTTGCTGATATCTCTGCCCCACTACACTCTCACACCACATCTTTTCTGTCAAGTATATGCTTTTCTCTGGTTTCTTTCTGTTCTTTACTCCCTCTTTTATTTGCTTCCATGCCTGTCTGTATATCCCTGTTTCTCCCTTTCTTTCTTTTTTTCTCTTTCTTTCCTTCCCCTCCCTCCCTTCCTTCCTTCCTTTCTCTCTTTCTTTTTCTCTCCTTCCTTCCTTCCTTCTTTCCTTCCTTCCTTCCTTTTCTTTTTTTTGGTGAGACAGTCTCCCTCTGTCACCCAGGCTAGAGTGCAGTGGCTCAGTCTCAGCTCACTGCAACCTACACCTCCTGGGTTCAAGTGATTCTTCAGCCTCTGCCTCCTGAATAGCTGGAATTACAGGCACCCACAACCACAACCACACCTGGCTAATTTTTGTGCTTTTAATAAAGACGGGGTTTTACCATGTTGGCTAGGCTGGTCTCGAACTCCTGACCTCAAGTGATCCACCCGCCTCGGCCTCCCAAAGTGCTGGGATTATAGGGGTGAGCCACTGCGCCTGACCCCCTGTTTCAATGAACTATTAAGCAGTCTTTTTTTTTTTCCCTCCTTCAACTCCTTCTTCAACAGATGCTGCTTCAGGAAAAATTATCTCTCTACTTGTCTTAGGATATCAGAAATTACTGCAGTGGACTCAAAGCTGCTAAGGAATACTTTGAAGTCCTTGCTACACATAGTACTGGTGGTCTGCACACCAGATATATCCACATGGTGTCTGAGAGCTTTTAGAAATTCAGAATCTCAGCCTTCAGCCAGATAGATGCGCTGACTCAGAATCTGCATTTACATAACATCCCTAGGTGATTTGCATGCACAGCACAGTGTGAGAAGCATTGCCCTGGGTGATCTCCTTTCTGTGTGTGGCTTATTCACTTTGACTGTTAAGATTTGAGCTGGAATGATGCTGAATAAATTGCTAATGTCAGTTTATGTTCATCAGTGACTTCACTGGCTGTTTACTAATAATAATTTCTACAAAGTAATTATTTTCGATCTTAGAAATGATCCTAGTTATCTTAACAATTGAGAACTTAGCAGTAGTTAGACTTTGAGGAAGAAGTAGAAGGCAGTCATAGAAACTGTGTGAGTGCTTCTCAGGTGGTAAGGGCCAAGGTGATAGAGACAGCGTCATATATGTGTTAGACACACACGTTGGTCAATTCTGATCTTGATTTCTTTATACTTTCTGTCCTCCTCATCCCTCTTTGGCCACATGCAGGCTGACCTTCCGGTACGGTTGCTGGGAAGATCATCTGACCTTCGGGCTGGAGAGTTTGTGGTGGCTTTGGGCAGCCCTTTTTCTCTGCAGAAGACAGCTACTGCTGGAATTGTCAGCACCACCCAGCGAGGGGGCAAAGAACTGGGGGATAGAGAATTCAGATATGGACTACATCCAGACTGATGCCATAGTTAATGTAAGTCATTTAGGACAGAGGTGCCCAACCCTCGGGCAGGGAACCGGTACAAGTCCATGGCCTGTTAGGAACTGGGCCACACAGCGGGAGGTGAGCCCCAGGCGAATGAGCATTACTGCCTGAGCTCCGCCTCCTGTCAGATCAGAGCGGCATTGGATTCTCACAGGAGCACAAACCCTATTGTGAACTGCGCATGTGAGGGATCTAGGTTTTGTGTTTCTTAAGAGAATCTAACTCATACCTGATGATCTGAGGTGGAACAGTTTCATCCCAAACCGCCTCTCCATCCGTGGAAAAATTGTCTTCCACAAAGCCGGTCCCCGTGCCAAAAAGTTTGAGGATCGCTGACTTAGGAGGCCTATCCTCAGATCATACAATATTGGCAGTTCAGTGAGAAGAAAATGTCAGAGTGACCCCTTTGGTCTTTGGGGATGTCCAGGTTTGGTTAAATCACTGTAGGAGGAATGGAATGCCACTTTGTTAGAGTCCGGCCTGTCTGATGTGATCACTGGCATCTGTGCTATTGGGTGGTCTGTTGTGGAGGTCACCCTTCCTGTAAGAAGGTGGGGGTTCCTTGGCCAGGCAGGGTGGCTCACGGCTGTAATCTCAACATTTTGGGAGGCTGAGGTGGGCAGATCATGAGGTCAGCAGTTCAAGACCAGCCTGGTCAACATGGTGAAACCCCGTCTCCGCTAAAAAAACAAAAAAACTAGCCAGGTGTGGTGGCACACACCTGTAATCCCGGCTACTCAGGAGGCTGAGGCAGGAGAATCGCTTGAACCTGGGAGGCGGAGGTTGCAGTGAGCTGAGATTGTGCCATTGCACATTAGTCTGGGTGACAGGGTGAGACTCCATCTCAAAAAAAAAAAAAAAAAAGAGAAGGTATTGTTCTTTACATACGCTGACTTCAGTATTGGTGATGATAGGGGCGCAATTTTGCCAGCCTTGCGGGGAAAAGGAGCTTACTAGATTGGGCTGCTTTTGGTAAACCATTTTGGGAGTTACGTATCAAGAACAAGGGGAAATGTATTCATTGGTTTCACTGATGTCTTTTTCAAATTCTTCTTTTAGCAAGGGAATTCTGGTGGTCCTCTGGTGAACTTGGTAAGTGGCCACTTTCCTTGTTGCTTCATGTTTCTTCTTAACTTTCAAAGACTTTATTAATTCCAGGCCAGGGATGGTGGCTCACCCCTGTAATCCCAGCACATTTGGGAGGATTGCTTGTGGCCCGGAGTTCAAGATTAGCCTGGGCAACATAGCAAGACACCGTATCTACAAAAACAGAAAAAAATGTCTTTACATATTCCATGATGCAGACTTGGGTGCTACTCTTGTGTAGAGAGCTGTGGAATGGTGCTTTTCTGTTTTTGGACCTTAAGTCAATGGTTAGAAAAAAATTCAAGATTGTTATCCTGGTGTGTGATCTCATCCCACTGAGAACACTAGAGTTCTAGCTCCAGCTTCCTTTGAATTTTTTCTCTTCCTTATGCTTTCTGGTTTCATTGGCTAGTTACCAAAAGCCCTGGAATTTATTTATTTATTTATTTGTTTATTTAATAGAGATGAGGTCTCACTATGTTGCCCAGGCTGGTCTCGAACCCCTGAGCTCAAGTGATCTCCTCCGCCTCGGCCTCCCAAAGTGCTAGGATTATAGGTGTAAGCCACCACTCCATGCCAAAAGCCCTGGATATTAAACCCAGACTTATGCCAGATGACCAGCTGTGCTATGAAATGTAGCTCCTTGAAGGTCCCCTGATGCTGCATATGAAGAACTGTCTCTCATTTAAAAATGCTAATTATGTAATGTCCAAGTTTTTAGTCTTGACCTCTTGACCTGCTTATAGGTGAGAGAAAAGCCACAACCAGCACTCCTGACTGCAAGTGAGCTGCCTGCCTCAGCCTCCCAAATACATTGCTCTGTCATGTATTCTTAAATTGTATTCTGTGTCTCTAGTGGAAATACCAGGGTTTCCAGTTGCTCGAATACATGTGAAAACCTAAGAGAGTGCAATGCTGTTTGACATACAGCTTGTGATCATCTTTTTCTGAGTTCCTTTGCACTGATTGCTTTTGGTTCCTGTTTAAATATTACATTTGCTTTTAGAATGAATAGTATGCAAAATGATTGTTTTTTTTTTATTCATAGCATTGCATGTAATTTTTATTTGTTTTGTTTCTGCCTTCTCCATTAGACAATGAGTTTACTAGAGCAGCGATGAAATGCAGAATTTCAGGCCACACCCCAGACCTACTGAATTACAATCTGTAGTTTAATACAACCAGAAATTTCTTTTCTGGCCAGGTGTGGTGGCTCACTCCTGTAATCCTACCACTTGGGGAGGCTGAGGGGGGGTGGATCATCTGAAATTAGGAGTTCAAAACCAGCCTGGCTAACATGGGGAAACCCGTTTCTACTAAAAATACAAAAAAAAAAAAAAAAAAAAGAAAGAAAGAAAAAAACATAGCTGGGTGTGGTGGCATGTGCCTGTAATCCTAGCTACTTGGGAGGCTGAGGCAGGAGAATCGCTTGAACCTGGGAGGAGAGGTTACAATGAGCCGAGATTGCACTAATGTACTCCAGCCTGGGCAACGCAGCAAGACTCCATCTCAAAAAAAAAAAAAAAATAAATAAATAAAAAAGAAATCTCTTTTCTATCCTTTCCCATTACCTAACAAAGGCTGAAGGAAGATGAGGTACATAAAGAGGAAAATATTTTCTACCTCATACCTTTAGCTTAGCAGAGCTTTGTTCCCTAAGGTCAATTTCGTCAATTCTTCTAAATAGTTTCAATGCAGTGTTGCTGACAATCCCACAGCTTTTTACCTTTTCCACGTTTATTTTTAGTTTTGGTTAAATAATTAAAAAGGCAAATGCTCCTTGTCCTTCTACCTGTGTCAAAATACAAACTGTGGCTCACTTTCAAAGTCAATGTAACTTACTAAAGAAAAAAATGAGCTCAAGATTTTAAAAAATCCTCAGCATCCTTGATCCTTTGGCAGTAAAAAGAAGGTAACTTCTGCGCATGTGCAGTTACCCTTTGCTGTTCCATCACACTATTTGCCTTACAAAGGAACATCTGTTGCTCCCTTTTGAAGATACGAAAAATTTGTCTCGGCCCTGTTTTCTGATCCTGAGTAACTAGCTTCACTCCTTCCTCTGCTGGTTCTGGTCTTGCACTCTTCAGTTTGCAAAACTTCATGACTGAATGATGTCCCCTCCCTTGCCAGGATGGTGATGTGATTGGCGTCAACACATTGAGGATGACTGATGGAATCTCCTTTGCAGTTCCTTCAGATCGAGTTAGGGAGTTCTTGGCAGAATACCATGAGCACCAGTTGAAAGGTAGAGCAAATTGGTTTTTTTGGGGGCTCTCCTCTTGTGCTTTTCAGAAACACTCTATCTTTTGTGGTGACACCCATTTTTTTTTTTTTTCCTGAGACAGACTCGTGCTCTTGTCACCTCGGTTGGAGTGCAGTGGCACAATCTTGGTTTACTGCAACTTCTGCTTTCTGGGTTCAAGCAATTCTCTTGCCTCAGCCTCCTGAGTAGCTGGGACTACAGGCACCCACCACCACGCCCAGCTAATTTTTGTATTTTTAGTACAGATGGGGTTTCACTATGTTGGCCAGGCTAGTCTTGAACTCCTGACCTCTAGGGATCCACCTGCCTCGGATTCCCAAAGTGCTGGAATTACAGGCGTGAGCCACCTTGCCCAGCCTGGAGATAGCCATCTGAATCCTGTAGATGACTGGGTCACTCATTTGTACTCAGCTTCTATAATGGTGATCGGGCAGCAATATTGCGGGACTAGGCACAAGCCAAGCATGAGTTGTACCCAGAAATATTTGGATTGAGCTAATGTGGAAATGAAACCCAGGGCTGGAGGCAGAGAGCTGGGTGGGAGGAGTATAAGTGCTAACGATGGAGGTTCCCTGAAGCCTGTGTTTCATGCAGTAACCTGAAAGGACAGCTATGATGGCAAAGAGATCCTGGAACGAGGGTGTCTTTTAAACTGTGCTAACGGGAAAGAGGTTTTGTTGTAACACATCATAACTTTCCTTTCCAGGAAAGGCGTTTTCACAGAAGAGATATCTGGGTCTGCAAACGCTGCCCCTCACTATGCCGTAAGCCTGTGTTTGAATATATCTGGGTTGTTTTTCAGAGGCAAAAACTGTAGCTGCAGTCTTAGCAGAAAAGCTGAGCCACTTGGGCCGCACTCTTGTGACCCTAGGCCCTATCTGTCTCAGGGTTATGTATCTGCCTCTGCCTGCGTCAGCACTGACTATACATAGTTTATTTCACTGTGGCTCTATTTTATAATGTCCATTGGTTCTAGGCTTTGGCATAAAGGCTCAGCCTGCACCCACAGGCTGATTAGAATGATTGTGATTAGCTCGATGGAGTCTTCTTAGACCCCTGTGAACCTTGAGCAGAACAGACTCCTACTGAGAGTTCCAGGCTTTTACCAGGGCTAATTCATTGTATTTCCTAATCTTCTCACTTCCCTTAGCCTTGTTCAAGAAATGAAAATGCGTGATCCAGCTTTCCCCAATGTGAGTTCTGGGGTTTATGTATGTAAAGTGATCGAAGGAACATCTGCTGAAAGGTAAGAGAAGTGCAGGCCTTTGCCGTCTACCTTTGCTTTTTCTAGATGTGTGCCGTGGTAAAACGCATGGGGCGTATATGGACTTGGTCTGACCAATACAGTGGCCACTACCCACATGTAGTATGTACTGGACACATGAAATGTGGTTGGTGTGACTGAGGAACTGAATTTTGAATTAAATTAAGTTTAGTTTAAATTGAAAAACCCAGGCCAGGCACAGTGGCTCATGCCTGTAATCTCAGCACTTTGGTAGGCCAAGGTGGGTGGATCATCTGAGATCAGGAGTTTGAGACCAGCCTGGCCAACCTAGTGAAATCTCGTCTCTACTAAAAATACAAAAGTTAATGGGCATGCCCACACACAAAATATTTTTCTGTGAAATGTTTTGGAAGAACTGCATTTCACTTTAATTACTGCATTGTATACGATATTATCAGCTGGGAGCAATGGTTTACACCTGTAATCCCAGGACTTTTGGAGGACAAGATGTGTGGAACATTTGAAGTCAGGAGTTCAAGACCAGCCTGACCAACATAGTGAAACCTCATCTCTACTAAAAATAGAAAAAATTAGCTAGGCGTGGTGGGGCATGCCTGCAGTCCCAGCTATTTGGGAGGCTGAGGCAGAATTTCTTGAAACCAGAGGCAGAGGTTGCAGTGAACTGAGAACATGCCACAGCACTCCAGCCTGGGCAACAGAGTGAGACTCTGTCTCAAAAAAAAAAAAAGATATTATCATTGTGTAATAGCATATTGGGGGTGTGTGTTGTTTCAAGTGGATTTCAAAGACATAGGAAACAGAGTGTAAAACACCTATTAACAATTTAAAAAATATCACATTACAATGATAATATTTTGGATATGTAAAGTTAAATAAGATATATTAAAATTAATTTCATCTGTTTAAAATTTTTTTAAAACGTGGCTACAGGAAAATTTAAAATTACATATGTGGCTTGCATTATTGTCTATAGGACAGTGCTGATGTACTTGGGTAATTATAAAGGCCTTTTTTTGTATTTTGGGAAGGAGGTGGTTCTCTATAGTCTAAGAAGAGCTCATGTTATGAGTTAATAGCATAAGTTTCAATAAATTTGGCTAGGAATTCCCAACCCACTCTTTCAATATGAATAGTCATTACTTAATAACTATTAAGTGTTTAGTACCTATTAGGTATTAGTAACTATTAACTATTCATTAACAGGTATTTTTTTGTTTTTTTGAGACAGAGTCTCACTCTTGTCCCTCAGTCTGGAGTGTAATTGTGTGATCTCGGCTCACTGCAACCTCTGCCTCCCAGGTTAAACTGATTCTCCTGCCTCAGCATCCCGAATAGCTGATATTACAGGCACCCACCACCACACCTGGTTAATTTTTGTATTTTTAGTAGAGACAGGGTTTCACCATGTTGGCCAGGCTGGTCTTGAACTCCTAACCTCAAGTGATCCACCTGCCTTGGCCTCCCAAAGTGCTGGGATTACAGATGTGAGTCACCGCGGCAGGCCCATAATAGTTATTATTAAGAATGGGAAGAATTTAAAGTGTTAAAAGTTTGAGTACATGTTTTAGGTTTTTTTTTTTTTCTTGAGACGGATTTTTGCCCTTGTCACCTAGGCTGGAATGCAATGGTGCAATCTTGGCTCACTGCAGCCTCTGCCCCCTGGGTTCATGGGATTCTCCTGCCTCAGCCTCCCAAATAGCTGCCATTTCAGGCGTTGGCCACCATACCCAGCTAATTTTTGTATTTATAGTAGAGACAGGGTTTCACCATGTTGGTCAGGCTGGTCTCTAACTCCTGACCTCAGGTGATCCACCCGCCTCGGCCTCCCAAAGTGCTGGGATTACTGGCATGAGCCACCACACCCAACCGTATTTTAGGTATTTGAAAATATTTTTCAGCCGGGCATGCTGGCTTTTCCCTGTAATCCTAGCACTTTTCGAGGCCAAGGTGGGAGGATTGCTTGAGCCTGGGAGTTCAAGACCAATCTGGGCAACATGGTGAAATCTTTTCTCTAGAAAAAATAAAAATTAGGCCTGGTGCAGTGACTCACGCCTGTAATCTCAGCACTTTGGAAGGCTGAGGTGGACAGATCACTTGAGGTCAGGAGTTTGAGACCAGCCTGGCAAACTTGGTGATGAAACCCTGTCCCTTCGAAAAAAGTACAAAAATTAGTGTGGTAGTGCATGCCTGTAATCCCAGCTACTTGGTAGGCTGAGGCCAGAGAATCGCTTGAACCTGGATGGTGAGGTTGCAGTGAGCTGGCATCCCGCCACCGTACTACAGCCTGGACAACAAAGTAAGACTTGCTTTCAAAAAAAAAAAAAAATACAAAAATTAGCTGGGCATGGTGGCTTGCACCTATGGTCCCAGTGACTCGGGGAGGTTGAGATGGGAGGATCACCTGAGTCTGGGCTGTAATGAGCTGTGATCATGCCACTGCACTCCAGCCTGGGCAACAGTGAGACCCTGTCTCAAAAACAAAACAAAAACCAAACAAATAAAAAAGAAACTACACCAAAACCCCACAAAACCCACATTTTTCTTCAAATTCTGAATGACAGTATCAGAGGCCAGGACTAAGACCTGTGTAATGAAGCAAAGGCTAGAACAGCTTCCAAAACAAGGTTCTCCAGCTGGTTTCATTGTTGTTTCAAAACATGTAATATTAAGTACTGAGGGAAGAGGTGGCTTGTCCTACAGATATTCTCCTGGGCTTCTCTGTTGTACTTCTTCATTACCCTTTTCTCACTGTTTTTATTTTTCAGGAGCTCAGGAATCTGTTTAGATTATGGCACCACTTTCACTGGGGCTTTCCCAGTTCAGTATAGCTGTCATAAATCTCATGTCACTAAATTTGGCTTATCCCTGGCTTTTCTGGACTTTCCTCATTCCTGCTCTGCTCTGCTCTTCCTCCACCTCCTTATTTTAAGGTTCTATGTTCAAGGCCAAAGCTATTTCTTTTTCTTTCTTTTTTTTTTTTTTGAAACCGAGTTTCACGCTTGTTGCCCAGGCTGGAGTGTAATGGTGTGATCTAGGCTCACCGCAACCTCCGCCTCCCATGTTCAAGGGATTCTCCTGCCTCAGCTTCTTGAGTAGCTGGGATTACAGGCATGTGCCAGCACACTTGGCTAATTTTGTATTATTAGTAGAGATGGAGTTTCTCCAAGTTGGTCAGGCTGGTCTTGAACTCCTAACCTCAGGTGATCCACCTGCCTTGGCCTCCCAAACTGCTGTGATTACACGTGTGAGCTACTGCGCCCGGCCCAGCCAAAGCTATTTCTTTCAGCTAAGTCCTTGCTACTCAGAATGTGGTCTGTAGACCAGCGTCATTAGCTCAGCTGGGTCTTTTTGGAATGGCAGAATCACAGGTCCCACTTTTGATCCACTGAATCAGAATCTGCATGTTTAACAAGATTCCTAGGTGATTCATATGTATGTTAAAATGTGAAAATTAGTGCTGGAAGTTGCTGATAAACAGAAATTGGGGCTGGGCATGGTGGCTCATGCCTGTAAATCCTGGAACTTTGGGAGGCTGATATGGGAGGATCATTTGGAACCAGGAGTTCGAGACCAGCCTGGGCAACATAGTGAGACCCTGTTTCTAAAAATACATAAATAAATAAAAGAAAATCAGCTGGGTGTGTTGGCACGTGCTTGTAGTCCCAGCTACTCAGGAGGCTGAGGCAGGAGGATCGTGTGAGCCCAGGATTTTAAGTACTGCAACCTGGGTAAGAGAGTGAGAGTCTGTCTCAAAATAAACAAATCCACTCTTTCTGGCTTTCACCCACTTGTACCTAATAATAATGATAATTATACCATTATCTGGCACTTATGAAATTTTTACTCTATCTCAGGCACTATTTGAAGTGTTTTATTTTTACTTTTTTTTTTGAGACTGAGTTTCGCTCTTGTTGTCCCAGCTGGAGTGCAATGGTCTGATCTCGGCTCACTGCAACCTCCACCTCCCAGGTTCAAGTGATTCTCCTGCCTCAGTTTCCCAAGTATCTGGGATTAACACGCCCAGCTAATTATTGTACGTTTATTAGAGACGAGGTTTCACCATGTTGGCCAGGCTAATCTCGAACTCCTGACCTCAGGTGACCCTCCCAAAGTGCTGGGATTACAGGAGTGAGCTACAGCTCCAGGCCTATTTGAAGTGTTTTATACACCTGTTTGTGCTACCAACAGTTTGATGATATAGGTATTATTTTACAGAGGAAGCAGCTGTGGTATGGAGAGGTTAATTAAGTTGTAGAACACAGTAAATTAGAGAGCAGCGATGTGGGCCCTGGCTTAACCCTTCTATTATCCTGCTTTTGTGGCTGCTTTTTTGTTTCTGAGAGGCAGAGTGATTTAGTGGCAAGACGATGGGTTCCCAAGTCTGACGAAATCCCGCTTTAGCCTCTTGCAAGTTGCATGACTTTTTTTGTGTGGAATTTCATCAGACTTCATTTGTCCTGTCTGAGCCATAGTTCCTCATATTTGGTGCATAGCAGGTAATTAGTAATAATTTGTGGGTTTTTCTCTTTTCTGACTCATAGAACTAGTATAAATTAAGTGCGTTTTCTATAAGTTCTTTCTTTGTACTTACTGGTCCCAAGTCGTCCTCCTAAACTGTCCTTTTCTAAGGTATTTCTTGCTTTTAGTTCTATACTTAAGCTTCTCTTCACATCCTCTTGCTTTAAACTTCCTCTTTTTAAACTCCACATATCTTGATGATCTAACCACATTATCATTCTTCCTTGAGCTTCCCATTTCTGTTAAATGCTGTCTCCTGGAGTCATTTGCTCTTCCTTTTTCAGCCTATTTTCACCTTTAATCACTGGCATGGCTATCTCTGTAGTGCTTTTATTTGGAGCTGGTTTTTGCTTCTAGAATATATAGTCTATGTGAAACAATTATGTTGAAGACAATCAAGTCACAACTTTGGGGAAAAGGAGCCTAGAGCTGGAGCTTGACATATTTAGACTCAGAAGTTGCTGGGTTTTTGATTTACTGGAAGCAGAATTCCTATAATGCAGCTCAGCGTCCTTCCCAGCTCCATAAATTTACGGGGAAGATGGGCAAGTGAGTGGGGCTGCCACAATCAAACTTATCAGGGTTTAAGTGTCTGGGAGAAAACATATCACTTGGGCTTTTCACTTTGGCTGCTGGGGCTGGGAGTATGTTTGAAGTTCACAGAGGTCAGGGATTGATAGAAATGAAAAGCTAAACTCCCCATTCCAAACCAACTCCTAAAAATGGGAGGAATAAACTTCTTACATGATTCCGATAGGAAATTAATTTTGTAAAGGTAAATAAGACAGTTGTCCTCCAGGTGACTTTTTTGCAGCATATTTTAGAATAGCCTTAAGATTTGGAAGGATTGAGGCTATTTCCGGATTTTTGTATGCTCAGTGCCAGCAAAATAGTGCCATTAAGACAGACATATTAAATTATATATGGGGCTAAGTAAAATTCTTCTTAGAGTTTCATAGTCCTTTTTTTTTCCCCTCCCTCTCTCAGCTCTGGATTGAGAGGCCATGATGTAATTGTCAACATAAATGGGAAACCTGTTACTACCACAACCGATGTTGTTGAAGCTCTTGACAGTGATTCCCTTTCCATGGTTGTTCTCCGGGAAAGAAGTAATTTGTTCCTGATAGTCACACCTGAAATAATCAATTAACCACCTTGCTTTAAAGTGGGATTATCTAAAAAAACCCAGTTATATTACCTGGTTTGTATGAAGATGTGCCAAACATGGCAAGGAGTTTTTGGATCTTTTTCTTATAAAGAAAAATGGATGGTATCAACCCAAAGACCCATCAGTGACAGACTGGATAAAGAAAATGTGGGACATATACACCACGGAATACTATGCAGCCATGAAAAGGAATAGTACTCTGTAGGAACATGGATGGAGCTGGAAACCATTATCCTTAGCAAACTAACGCAAAAACAGAAAGCCAAATACTGCATGTTCTCACTTATAAGTGGGGAGCTGAACAATGAGAACACATAAACATAGGGAGGAGAACAACACATACTGGGTCCTGGCCGGGGGTAGGGTAGAGAGAGGGGAGAGGGAGAGCATTAGGAAAAACAGCTAATGCATGCTGGGCTTAACACTCAGGTGATGGGTTGATAGGTACAGCAAACCACCACGGCACATGTTTACTTATATAACAAACTGCACATCCTGCACATGCACCGTAGAACTTAAAATAAAAATAAGCAAAGAAAAATGGTAATCTGTTATGAAATTACAATTAAAAAAGGAAAATGGAGTTTTAAACACATACACACATTCAGGGATCATTAGGTTGGGGGTACTATACTGTTGCTAAGATGCCTGACTATGCCAAGTGAAAGAAGAACATGGTGCCAGGAAGTCTGGGGGAACTGATAACATTTTACTAAAGATAAGGAACAACTAAAAACAGGCAGTTTCTAATTTAATCTTGAAAGGACACCGTAGTATTTTAAGCCTTCTGTATAGCCGTAAACTAGATATAATACACACATATACAAATAGATCTACCTACCAAAATTTAAGAAACAACCTGAATAAAGTGCAAAGGCAATCAATTTTTAAGTCATACTCCTTTAGTGCGTCAGGTTTTCAGGTTGTGTCACATTTGGCCAGGTTTGTGGGTAGATGGAGAATAGGTGTTACTAAGAAGACAAATGGAAACTGGTTACTTTGGATTGTCACACAGGAATACTGGATTCTGAAATTAAATTGCCACTCTAGCAGTAAGAACAACTTTTGTCTCCAGCAGCTTTTCTGACCGTGGCAAGGGCATCTTCAGTAGTTTCCAGTCTTTTAGCCTTTTAACCAAGCTCTTCCCCCCGGCAACATAAATGACTTCAAGTCTTGGAGCTGCCAAAGTTTTTCTTTCTTTCTTTAGACAAAGTCTTGCTCTTGTCATCCCAGCTGGAGTGCAGGGGGCAGCATCTTGGCTCACTGCAACTTCTGCCTCCCGGGTTCAAGTGATTCTCCTACCTCAGCCTCCTGAGTAGCTGGGTTTACAGGTGCCTGCCACCACGCCCGGCTAATTTTGTGTTTTTACTAAGAGAAGGGGTCACACCATGTTGGCCAGGCTGGTCTCAAACTCCTGACCTAAAAGGATTCACCTGCCTCAGTCTCCCAATGTACAGGAATTACAGGCTTGAGCCACTGTGCTGGGAACAAAGTTTCTTATTTTTTAAAGAAAACAACTTCCGATGGGGTTATGAATATCCTTAGGTTAGAAAAAAGTGTGAAAGGCAGAACTTGATAAGGTTTAAAGTAGCATCTTATTTTGGGTAATATTATACTTTGTTTATATTTTTCAGACTTCCCTTATAAGTGAGATTTTTCAAATATATGGCATCTTTGAACTCTCTGAAACTCTTTTATTTGTATAAATTTATGGGGTACAATTTTGTTTCATGCATAAATTGTATAGATGAACCCCCTTAAGTTCCATGTAAATTCTGTGTATGTGCATTTTTCTGGGGGAGAGGGTCTAGTTTCTTCATGACCCATAAAATTTTAATAAACACTGACTTAGTGTATAGAGATTATGAATTAAAAGTTTACCAACTGTTACGTTATAAGCAAGGTTAACATCAGTGTGGTACAGAACTTTCAAGACAGAATAGGCTCATCTGTTTTAATTTTTTAAAAAAATTGCCACATTTAATAATGTAAGAACCGTGATTATATTCATCAGGAATGATAAAGCAAGAAATTCTTAGGAAAGCTACAGAATGATAGAATGTATCCAGGGAAGTTAACTGTATCTGGTCTTAAAGTCAATTATTACGAGGTAAACTTCGAGTGAGGTCTACTTTATTTCTAGAATTTGTAAGTTATTCTGAGTAACAGGCTCTTTCACTGACTTGGCCACATTGCCCATCTTTGATTTGAAATTTAATAGTTCTTTCAACTTGGATTGCAAAGGAGATGGGAACTGAGTTTTTAAAATCACTTACAGTTTGGAGCATCTCCTTTAATTCTTGGTGATTTGGGAATACAAGTGTTGTCTGTATCTCTTTCTGACTGCTGCAGCACACAGGGAGAGCTTTAGGATCGTGCTTATTTTGAGAATGTGCTCAGTTTCTCTTTGCTCTCATAAATCACGTCCCAATTTAGTAGAATTATGTTTTTCTTTTCAAAGCCACAAGGCTCCTTACTTTATCTTACCTAATCACGAAGAATGGTTTTACGGAAACTTGTAGGAAATCTTATTAGCATGGGCTGGTAAATGATGATTTTTGGATTGGACAATTCTGCCAGGAGGAGTAGCTCAACTCACACGTCTGATGCCGCTGGCTTTCAAAACATAATTGGAAGAAATTATTGTGCTGCATACACTGCCTCTGGAACATAATGGAGACACAAGAGAGCTTAATAGGGTGGTTCATTTCAAATGACTAGATTTCTGCCAAACAAATATAATTTTGAGTTTACTCTCCCTACTGAAAATACTCATACAGTACTCCAGGTTGGCAAAATTTATTCTGCATTTAAATTCAGAAAGTCAGACTTTCAGTGTGTATTACATTCCACGGTCATTTCCACTTCTGCTGAAGATTTTCATTGTTCAGCTTCAAATCTTGCAGGAAGACTCAGGGTCACAAAAGGAATGTGGATACAAATACTCACTTGGCTCAACTTGTTAAATCCACTTGCTCCGAAGGACTGAACATATAGCAGTGTACAGAAAGGAAGACTCTGGAAACTCATCCACAGCTTGTAAACTCGTCACTATCCTTTATGTTTTGTGCACGAGGAAAGGTACAAATCTGATTCCCACAACACTTTTTGCTTGTCATTTCTAGTCTGTAAGGTAAAATCTGGGTTGGAATTCTGAAGTCCAAAGAAGCCTTCTTAACCAAAACCTCAAAAGAGGGAAAATAACATCAGGTCTGGTATCAAAGAAGAGTTTTGAGCCTGTAGAGATGAATTCAGAAGACAGGGCTTTCACCTGCCTCCCTGGGCCTTGATGGCAGCTCTTTTTAGTAAACAGTGCACCAGTTGCTGCCATCACTTGGCATCAGCCCTCCAGTAATTAGCAAAATAAGGTCAACAAACCACCAAATCCCAAGTCCTCCAAGTGTCAACAGCTCCCCTACTGCAGTGCCAGTGTGTCCCAAACAGAATCGATCCACGCCAAAACATCCCAGGAAGAAGGAGTAGAGTAAAGTGGTTATGAAGTAGTGTCCGGTATACCTAGGTGAAAGGAACAAAAAGGAAGATGTTTGATTGCACAAAAATTTAAACACTTAAAGATTAGTGAATTTAACATAAGTGATGAGAAGGTGCAGTGGACCCTCTGTGGTCTTTTATCCTCCATTTTGTTTTCTTTTATGATATGGTCAGTGAGCTGAGAGGCTCAGGAAAAACCAACGTTTATTATATTCATAGGTCCTAGAGACAGGAGGCACATCACGTTATACAGGGCTACCTGGCAAAGATACCTGGGGGTGGGGTGGGGGTTGAAAGAAGCAAGGGGAAGGTTTTAGGTCACTATCTTCCTTGGGGTTTCTGTAGGAAAGGCAAGACGGGGGCAGGGCAAATAGTTTAGAATTGGCTAGTTTGAATACCTTCAGCAGGCTCTAAGGTATAGGAGTGGTCCCTGGTTGCCTGGCACTTGGCCCTGAGAAAATTAAGGCAGAAGAATATTATTTGCTGGGGTGTATAGGCCAGAAACAGAAGATATGTCTCTGAACTAGTTTGCATATCAAAGGCATGCTCCCTGTTGGGCCCTCTGCTATCTCTAAGAAATGACTAGCTTCAGTAAAGGCAGTCTCCTCACAGCCAGAAAGGTTTTTAAGATGTCAAACATCACAACATACAATAATTTAAAAAACTTGTTGACCAAGTCATGGTGGTTCATGTCTATAATCCCAGCATTTTGGGAGGCCAAGGAAGGAGGAGCATTTGAGCCCAGGAGTTCCAGGCCAACCTAGGCAACACAGCAAGACCCTGTCTCCACCCCCCCCCCCCGCCTCCACACACACACAAATAAATAATAATAATAATTAGCCAGCTGTGGTAGAGTATGCCTGTAGTCCCAGCTACTCAGGAGGCTGAGGTGGGAGGATTGCCTGAGCCCAGGAAGTCGAGGCTGCTATGAACCATGTTTGTGCCATTACACTCCAGCCTGGGCAACAGAAAAGATCCCATCTCTAAAAAAAATATAAATTTTTTATAATATACCCCTCTTCACCCTTATTTTACTCTCCTTTAAGACTCTCTAGTTTGTAAAGGGTCTCAATAGAATACTTGCTAAGATATGGAGCATCTCTAAGAACAGATACCGACTTTTACAGAGTTGGATTGGACAAGAAGTCATCAAGCACATTTGCACAACTGGCACCATGGTAGGAGGAGGAGTCTGGGCTCCCATCCTGCTCTGTAGAGGGTCTTTTCCTGAGACTCAGCTGGCTTCCTGCGTGTAGTTCTCTAAGGAAGCCCTGTCCTTAAATGAACACTGGATCTTCATATACTCTTCCTGTTGTTTTTGTGGCAGCTAAAAGCAAGGACTTCATCATAAGGCTCTGCCTTTATACACTGTGCTGACATAGCTGCAGTTACTCTAATACTACTCATCATAGCCATAGACTCTTTCAGTTAGCAAACTGTATAAGGCAATTCTGTGTCTTCAAGCAGAATTTACAGAAATGACCTTGATCCTTTACCTTTAAGATAAACTGATTTTCAGAGTGTGGAGCCCACACTTTTTATAATAAAACCTTTATTCCTGAAATACTAAGGTAATTTGCACAAGATTTATCCCTATGGTTGGAATTCTGGGGCTAGATCATATGGCCCAAATTTTGTAGAGGGATAAACTGAGTGCTCAAAGGCACTTAGCTAGTTGGAGAAAGAGACAGTTAGCACTTCACCTTCTGGGCTCAAGGCCAGAGTCCTCTCTACCATAAACATACTGCTTCTGTCAATGAATTATGTACAACGGTAGTCACAGTCCCTCTCTGGTGCTTAAAAATAGTCATACCAAAAAATAATAATGAGCTGAGCACAGTGGCATGTGCCTGTTGTCTCAGATACTCGGGAGGCTGAGGCAGGAGGACTGCTTCAGCCCAGGAGGGCCAGGCTGCAATAGCCATGACTGCACCACTGCAGCCCAGCCTGGGAACAGAATAAGACCCTGTCTCTTAAAAAAAAAAAAAAGACAAGGAAAATGGCTCTACCTCCAACCAAGTACCAACTATACCATTTAAAGTAATGCTTACTTTATACAAGGTTTATTTTCTCGTAGGAAGGTCCTAGGACTGGCACACTCAATTCCATCTAGGGCACGGCACTGGACTGAAGTGTGTTCCACATCGCTGTAGGCCTGACCGCCGAACTGCAGAATAACAACCAAGACCAAAATCATCTCACCAGAGCAACTGACACAAACATATATATATATATTTTTTTCAAAATGAGACAGAGTCTCCCTCTGTTGCCCAGGCTGGAGTGCAGTGGTGAGATCCTGGCTCACTGCAACCTCTGTCTCCCCAGTTCAAGCGATTCTCCTGCCTCAGCCTCTCAAGTAGCTGGGACTACAGGCACACACCACTGTGCCCAGCTAATTTTTGTATTTTTAGTAGAGATGGGGTTTTACCATGTTGGCCAGGATGGTCTCGATCTCCTGACCTCGTGATCTGCCTGCCTCAGCCTCCCAAAGTGCTGGGATTATAGGTGTGAGCCACCGTGCCCAGCTACAAACATGTATCTTTATCTTCACTAATAAAAGCTGCCTCAGGACTACAATTATTCCAACAAGGTTGATGTACAGCTGTGCTCGAGGGCAAGGAATTTAGTGACACACTTCATGTGATTTTAGATGAGTCCATATTAAATGTACATTGTTTTAAATAAACTCCTGCTTTTCTCTTCATGACTGGCTTTTTCAATAATATAGTTAAAAAAAAAACCCAAACACACTCAATGTCATTAAAAGCCACTTAGAAGAGATGCACACAATGCTTTACTTACCCCATATTTACAGGAAAAAGAGCACATAACTGAGCATTTGGGAGTGGGTATTTAAAAAGTCACTGCCTATTAGAGGTCTCTTTTATATCTATTATAAAGGAATAGAATTATGAAAAAACTCAGGAGACTATCTGACTCAGGACTCTATTTAGGTTATAAATGTGTATTACGTGATATCTGTGGGACATCTGTAAGTTTAAATTCCAGCCAAAAATTTCAGAACTGGACTTCTTACCCTCTTACCATTGCTTGACTGAATTCTGGCCAAGAAATCACAGATACTCATTTTTTACTAGTATCTTATATCAGTGCTTATTACTATGTTCATCAGTGAGTTCCTCAAAGGGAAGGGACTAGAAAATAAGAATGCTTACAGGATAAACTCAATTTTTAATTAAAATGGGCAAAAGTGATTTCTATACAATATTAACTCAAACTTTTATCAATAATTATCAACAGAGTTAAAATTTCATTGTCTTGATTTCAGTAAGAGTTACCTTTTTAGTCTTATTACTGTCAGGTTTATTCCTCTGTGTCTGAATTTTTTTTTTTTTTTTGAGACGGACTCTAGCTCTGTCACTAGGCTTAGAGAGTAGTGCTGCGATCTTGGCTCACTGCAATCTCTGCCTCCTGGGTTCAAGTGATTCTCCTGCCTCAGCCTCCCAAGTAGCTGGGCACAGGCCACCACACTTAGCTAATTTTTTTTTTTGTATTTTTAGTAGCGACGGGGTTTCACCGTGTTGGCCGGGATGGCCTTGATCTCCTGATCTGGTGATCCACCTGCCTCAGCCTCCCAATGTGCTGGGATTACAGCAATGAGCCACCGTGCCTGGCCCCTGTGTCTGATTTAGTACAAAGAGGGCTTTCCCATCATCCTCATAACACCTGACTGAGTTTTGACTTGCATTATGAAGCATAATAGGATGGTGAGTCCATGGTGGGGAGAAGATATATAAGCTTCATTATTTTTTTTAAGAGATTGATTAGGAATGTACACCCAGCTTTAGGGATGTTATTAATGGAACTTAACAGCTTTTTCCATTCCAAGAAGCCACTGTTAACCAACGGCTTCCCCTGGAATGCTTTAACGTCCTACAAAGACATACTGATAGACCCTATCTATCTCCTAAGGACATGGTGGAACCTACTTGCCTGGAGAAAAGAAATGTCACTGGCAAGAGAAGCTCTACCCCAAATGCATGTGTAACAAAGATACTGCCCAATCCATCATCAGTGTTGGAAAGTGCACAGATTTTCTTTTGCTTTTTCGGGAAAGGTGCGTGCCTTGAAGGGGAGCCGGGGGTGACATTTTAGTTTCAAAATCTGTCAATGGCCAAAGGAACCAAAGACAGGTTGGTCTTTGCACCTGGGTGGTTTTGGCACCAAGAGTGTTCCTTCATGAGGAAACCAAATGTCTTGTTCGGTCACTGACCTTGGCAATGCTGGAAATTTCCAGTAACAGTCTTTCTGACGAAATTCTTCAAAAAACTTTGTATCTCTTATGCTTTTATGTAACAGCATTTAGACATTACTATTTCTTTATGGAAGGGTTTGCTCTTACAACAAAACAAAAACTCACCTTGAGACAACCATAACCAAGTTCCTGGGATGCAGTTGCATTTCCAACATGATCCACTGGGTCTTCACATTCTATAAATTCATCAGGTCTGTAATTCACCAGTAAGATCGTGATCATCATCATCATACAGTATTTGCAAATCGCTGTTTGCATGTACGTAATCAAAAAAGGCAAAAGACATTTCTTCACCAAATTTTCTAGGGTTCAGTTTCACTCTCTGACCCCATTCCAAGCCAAATAAACTGAAGCACAGCAGGTCAAATGGACAGCCACCCAAATGAACCTTTTGTTGGAGAAGGGAGGTGTTTCTAGTCCTATTTCTATAAAGATTCTACTTCTGACATGGTTTCATCTCTTCAGTAGGCAAACCACCACGAGATTTTGGGGGCAAAATTTAAGCCAAAGGATTCTCGGTCCTCTTTGCATTTCCCAAATGCCTTTTCTTGTTTGATCAAAAGAGAGGTTAAAAATGGCGTGATTTTGCAACGGTAAGGATATTGATTGCTTTAAAAAAATGCCTTGTAGGCAGAGAAAAGTCATTTACTTCATTTATGCTTTATTCAGTACTGGCAGTGATTCAACCAATATTATTCTTGGGCTAAACGGCGCAGGGCAGAGAAAGCACAACCTCACGCCCTTCTTCCAGAGGCTATGTTACTTCTTCCCAGTTCTCCTCTTCGAGATCCCAAAGGCTCTGCCACTAACGCACACGAGTTTTCCCTGCATGGGTAGTGAACCTGGGTCACGATATTTGCCTCCCGAATGTTGACCACTGGGTTCTCCGCGGGACAGGGTCTGAAAAACGCAGCCTCCCCCTCCACCCCACCTTCCTCCAATACCCATATATCCCTGGCACACCCTCCACCTCCACCCGCCTCGACCACTTACAGGTATGAGCAGAGGATGACCGGAGACTGGGGGTCTCCATATTCCCAGCTCGCAGCACCTGCGGGGCCCTCCGGGTGGGCGGCGCCAGCGGATGTGAGCTCAGGCTCGGCGGTCGCATTTTGCGAGTGGCTCCGAGACACACAATGCAGGAGAAGTAAATTCCCCAGCAGCAAAGCTGCCTGGCCGCACAGAAGTAAGTAACTCACCGGGCAACCACCCAGCACCATTTTCCCGGGCCCTGGAGCGGAGACCCGGCCAAGACCACAACAACCCCAGGCGGGCAGCACCTACCCAACCACTGCGTGGTCAGGCCTTTCCGTGTAGCCCCGCCCGCGTAGCCGCCAAACAGCCAATGGACGCGCAACTTGACGCTCCGCCCACTTCCGCCAACCAACAGAAAAAGCCGAGCAGATAGGCGGGGCTGCACCGCCCTCCGCTTCCGCTTCTCGATTTCTCTTTAGGGTTTCACGCTCCTCCTTCTTTTGCGCCGAATGCGTCCTCCAATCGGATCCGTCGACCCCCATGGTGGGCGTACCCGGGAGCCGAGGGGGCGGGGCGGATATGACTGGCTGGCCGACTAGTGCGGGTGGCCGCGGCGGGTTTAGAAATCCTATTCTTGCGCCGGGGACTGGATTTTTCCCTACGTCAGCGCAGCGAGGCGATGTCGGGAGCGAGCTCGGACCGAGGGCTGAGTTGCGTCAGTGCCGCGCGCGTGCTCGTCCCCGGGCGCGTGCGCGCGCTTCCCGGCCAGCCTTGGGGCCCCGGCGGGGTTGGAAAATGATGGAAGAGGCGGAGGCGGAGGCGACCGAGTGCTGAGAGGAACCTGCGGAATCGGCCAAGATGGGGTCTGGCGCCCGCTCACCCTCTGGGACCCTCCGCGTCCGGTGGTTCCTGTTGCTTGGCCTCGTGGGCCCAGTCCTCGGTGGGGCGCGGCCAGGTGGGCGTCCATCTCCCGGGTCCGTTGGGACGCCTGCTTCCTCCGGACGGGGCGCTCGGAGTGAACCTGTGGTGCCTGGGAGTGGAGGGGCCCGACCTGGGGATCGGAACCGGGGTTGGCGGGCGCGGCCGCCCAGGTGTGTGCAGATCCGGGTCGCACCCTCGGCTGAGGGTCTGGCGCCCCAAGCCCTTTTTAGCCCGGGTCCCCTGCCCGGCGCCGCTTCCTCCGTGTCCTGCTCGGTGGAGCCGTTCCGGGTGTCCCCCCATCCCCGCCGCCTCGCTCGGAGCGGGGTCCCCCAGATGCCCCGAAGCCCGCGCTGGGGCGGGCGCTGACCTCGGCGGGCCAGAGCCCTGTAGTCTGGGCGCGCCCGCGGGCGTTCAGTCTCCAAACGCCTGGCTCCCGTTCGTGGAGTTAATGTCGCTTGGAAAGAGACTGTGAGAGGGAACTTTTGCTGCAGGTTATAATTTGAGATTTTGAGTTAATGCTATCCTTGGGTCCACACAGCTAAATGTAGTGGTGGAATAAAGGTGGGGGGAGGTGGGGAAAGCTCATTAATCTTGGGTCATTTTTGTAGTAAGAATATTTTATTTTGTAAACAACGTGCTGCATTTCGATAGCCAAACCGGTTTTTAAAAATCTGTGTTTTTATTGGGTTCATACTGTCTTAAATCCGGACAGATGATCCCTGCTCTGTTGGACTCACAGGATTATTGTAGGAATTAAATCATTTGTGTGAAGTCGTTTTTGAATTGTGAAACTGCCCTTGGCTATGTAAGATATTTGTATTGGAGATACCCATACCTAGTGGAAGCAAATTGTCAGCACGCTGGCGTCTTTCTGGAAACAAGTTCTTTATTTATTTTGGATTTGTATGAGATAACTGTTTATATGGCTGTATTTTCTCTATCAGCGACAGAAGATGATGGAAATGGGAGTTTTTACTAAATCATTGATTGAGAGTTATTCAAAGGTGATGATAGTAGACTTCATCGCAGGACTGTTGACCTTCAGGAAACTACTTTTTTTCCTTATCTTTGGCTGCTTCATTTGAAATTAAGTAAATTTGCCCCAGTGTGGAAATGTTGAACTCTGAAAATGTTTTGAATGGGAAGTTGCCAAATTTCTTCTGGTTAAAACTACTTTTCCGGTGGTATTCTAGATGGTTGACATTCACCAGTGTTTAAGGTGGAGATGATTATACATCTGGAGTTTCATTAATCTGTGATTTTGTGTGTGTGTGTGTTTGTAAATATAAATAAGACTATTTTTAAATGTTAGTATCACTGTCAGTCATTACCGACCTGCATATAGATGAATGGAATATCCTGATGGTCTTTAAGTGTGGTTTTGGCCAGCTCCTCACTTCGGCATGTGTATGCCTCTTCAAAATGTAGCCAACGTTTATGGAACTACTATAAACACCACGCAATTGCTTGTAGAGGGGCAGAAGGTGACCACATATGCTAAGTGCGTCAGAGAGATGTTGGGGAAGGATCTATAGAGAAAATGATATTTGAACTGGGCTACATCGGTGGTTTTTCAAGTAGAATAGTAGGAATACATTCTAAGCAGAAGAGAGTTTTTGCAAGAGTATGGGGGGTGGGTATGAAAGAACATGACTTGTTAGAAAATGATGAAAATGTCAATACCACTTCATGCAGACTATAAAAGGGAGGGACGGAAGATCAAACTAAGGTAGGTGGGTACCATTTGGGACGTTTTCTAGGCGGAGCTAAGGTGTTTGGACTTTACCCTGTAGGAAGTTCTTTGGGCAGTGGAGGTTTTAAGTAGGGGGTGTGACCTAATCTCATTTTCTGTTAAGAAAACCGGCAACACGGTGGAGGATAGAATCTCAGGGGGAGAGACTGGAGATTGGAAGACTGGTTAAGAGGCTTTTGTAATAGTGTGTAGTGAGTCAACTCTTGTTTCTCTCCGGGAATGTTCATGCAAAATCAGCTGACCAAATTTTTGCAGTACAGGGTGTTTAAAACGTACTGAAACATTTTCCAGGAATGAAGGAGGAATTGGAGGACTTAATAAGTACCACACACACATCAGTTGTATTAGGAGTTAAGTAGGTTTTGTAGGATTTTTATTACCATTTATAACATTGTCTCAATGAGGAAATGCAGTATCATTTCTAAACAGCTGACTTTCAGTAATTTTTTTTTGTGTGTATTTTTTTTAAGCTGGTGCTGACAAAGGTAGCTTTGTGTCATTGTAAAAAATAACAAGGAGAATCAGGTATGAAACCTTTTCTGATTTTCTAAGGTTGTAATTATGATGAACAGATTTAGAAATTTTTTTTAAACAAAGACTGGCATTCTAAAGAAAATGACTTTGAAATCTTATGCCTGGTGAGTCACTGTAAAATGATTTGTGTAGTAAGAACTTAGGTCCATATGTATGTTGTTTTTAGATGCCAGCAAAATATTTGAATTTGATACGTTGTGTTTGTGCCAATAGGAGAATGTAGACTTTTACATTTAAGGATGATTTGGTTTTCAAACTTTTTTTTTTTTTGCAGTGGAGTCTCACTCTGTCACCTGGGCTGGAGTGCAGTGGTGTGATCTCAGCCCACTGCAACCTCCATCTCCCGGGTTCAAGCAATTCTGCCTCAGCCTCCTGAGTAGCTGGGACTACAGGTGCATGCCGCCATGCCCGGCTAAGTTTTTTATATTCTGAGAGAGATGGGGGTTCACTGTGTTGCTCAGGCTGGTCTCGAACTCCTGAGCTCAGGCAATCCGCTTGCCTCGGCCTCCCAAAGTGCTAAAATTGCAGGCGTGAGCCACCGCACTCGGTTTCAAACTTTTAAGTAAAAAAGAAGACATTATAATTAAAATATGTACAAACCTAGTTACTGGTTTCCAAGTGTTTCGAAAAGCACTTGAAGCTTTAACTTAGCAAATTTATATTTGCTCTTTGTTAAAAAATCCTGATTTATTATATAATTTATTATGGAATCCCCCAAAAGATGGAAGCTCTGGAAGCTTTTTTTGGGAATATCCACAAGCTCAAACATATGACATAGCCTCATATTTCTCTTTGATACCTAATATATACTGGAGGCTTGGAGTCATGCCATCCTTTTGAGTCAGCACTATGGGACTGCCTCGTAAATGAATGCAGTCCTTTTGATATCTCGGATCCCTCACAGTCCTTTTTTTTGTTTTTTTTTTTTTTTTGAGATAGAGTCTCGCTCTGTTGCCCAGGCTGGAGTGCAGTGGCACCATCTTGGCTCACTGCAACCTCCGCCTCCCGGATTCAAGAGATTCTCCTGCCTCAGCCTCCCGAGTAGCTGGGATGACAGGCACGTGCCACCATGCCCAGCTAATTTTTTGTATTTTTAGTAGAGACAGGGTTTCACGGTGTTAGCAAGGCTGGTCTTGGTCTCCTGACCTCATGATCCACCCACCTCAACCTCCCAAAGTGTTGGGACTACAGTCATGAGCCACTGCGCCTGGCCTCCCTCACAGTCTTTGAATGGGTCTAATGTGGACCCAGCTAAAGTTGAATGGCACAGTGTTGTTTGGATATTGAGAGATTATTGTAGTTTATTTTCTATTTCATGTTGTTGTTTTAATCAGATTATTTTCCCAAAGTGATCATATGTGGGACACTGCTTGAGTCACATCTTTTTTTTTCTTCAAGGCATGGTTTTGCTTTGTTGCCCAGGCTGGAGTGCAGTGACTGGGCAATTTCTGGGCTGGGCAATCCTGGGACTGCAGGGGTGCATCACCATGCTGGCTTATTAAAAAATTTTTTCTGTGTGTGGAGAGGCAGTCTCGCTCTGTTGCCCAGGCTGGTCTCGAACTCCTGGGCTCAAGTGTTCCTCCTGCATCAGCCTCCCAGAGTGCTGGGATTACAGGTGTGAACCACCATGCCTGGCCTTAAATCACATCTTTTAAGAGTGAGCTAGGGAACCTTAGAAATTAACTTAATTTGGTCAGTTCTTAAATATGCAGTTGTGTTCGTATTTGTTGATGTTTATGGTGACATAAATAATAGGTTACTAAACCTTACTGGAAGAAAAGAAAATGATATCATCCCCAGACATGTTATACGTCATAACTCATTCCCATACATGGGAAATGCCTCATTCTCTTTGATGAATTGTTCTTTTAATGAGACTTTTCATAATTTAAGTAATTTTAGGATGATTTTAACCCCTTCCCTCTAGTAGTGTAGAATCTTCACATGAGTAGAGCCCAGGAAAGCCTTTTCTGATCAGTGGTATTGAAAGGTTTAGAATCCTGTTGTGAATATACCTTGGGCCTAACCTCCCATCCCAGCTGCTTGAGAGAAGTTGGGAGAAGTAATTAAGCAGTCTGTGGTATAGCAATACAATGAAATACGATTTTGCTATCAAAGTGACAAATGTGTGGACTATGTAGATTTGTAGAAAAGTGGATATTAAAGATGCTAATCATAAAAAGTAAGGTTCACTTTAGGTTACATGTGATAATTACAACTATGAGAACTATGTATGCTTAGCTATAAAGGTCAGAAGAGGTTATTTATTCAACACATATTTTATTGAATACACACTGTACCAGTGCAGGAAATACATGATGAATAAGATACCGTCCTTGGTCTCAAATAACTTAAATTCTTTGCTGGAGGAACTTAAATTGTCTAGGGCGTTAAATCTTAGAAATGGGTGGTGTTTTTCCCAAAGGAGCACTTAGAACAAACAACAGAAGCCATTTCTTCTTAAATGTAAAGGTGGGTAAATATTTAACAAAAGTGTATAACACTGAAAAAAGTACGTGTAGGACATAGCAATAGGAATTATAATTAAGTATGTTTGAAGGTAGTTATTAATATGTGGTGTGTGTTTATCTGGGATTGACCTGGTGAATACTAGAATTAAAAATAAAAAAACAAACGCAGAAACCGCAATTAGATTTGCACCAACATATTATACGGCTCAAAATAACAGTGCTTTGTAGATCTAATTGAAAGAATTTCTCTACAAGAAGTACTTTGGAAACGGAATTATCTTATTCATCCTGAATGTGGAGGCCAGGTTTATTTTATTTTCTACAGTGGAAGTACTTAAAGGTGGCTGTTTGTTTATGTAGTAGGCAGGAAAAAAATGAAAGAAGCCCATGGTTTGGAGTTCACAGTTGTTTGCTTTGCAATTAGGTAAAATTCTTTTAACTCACTTCCCTTTGCTACAGTTACTGTTATGAAAAGCATGTTCAGACTTCCTCTAAAACACACTACAGTGTATAGAAACATCTAAGGAGTTAGAGAAAGAAAGACGTGCAAGTAACACCTTTTCTTTCTTTAAGGTAAGACATGTTAAGTATCATGTTTCAATACTTCATGTTCTCTTCAGGCCAATATTTTCTTTTTTCTTTTCTTTAGCTAGACTCTCACTCCGTCACCCAGGCTGGAGTGCAGTGGTGCAATCTCAGCTCACTGCAACCTCCCTGTCCTGGGCTCAAGCAGTTCTTGTGCCTCAGCCTCCCGAGTAGCTAGGACAACAGGTGTGTACTGCCATGCCTGGCTAATTTTGCATGTTTTGTAGAGACAGGGTTTCACCATGTTGGCCAGGCTGGTCTGGAACTCCTGAGCTCAAGTGATCTGCCCGCCTTAGGCTCTCAAAGGGCTGGGATTACAGGTATGAGCTGTTAGGCCCTGCCCATGTTTTCTGATAATGCAATTTTTTATTTTATAATCTCTGGTCTGCTGGAAGTAATGTGATTTTTGGCAGTATACTTTTTCTGTCAGAAATCTAACCTAGTAGTTTGTATTCCCCCACATAGTCGAATTGTATTAAGATTTTTATTTTCATTGTGAACTATATCTTTATACCAGTTATTTTCAGCTGGGGGAGATTTTACCTCAGAAGGCATTTGACATCTTGCTTTCAAAATCCAGGCATCCACTTCTGAATTAAAATCATGCCATAACAGTTCCAAAACATCATAACAAATATACATTTTGGGGAAATGTCATTCAAAATAATATTTACTAATTGTATGAAAATCCTCTTTCCTTGTGTTTTTTAATAACAAGAAATTTTTAAAAGCAAGAAGTTATTTCAGGGTGCCATAATTTTGGAAGCCTTTTTAAAATAATTGATTAAGGCTGGGTGAGGTGGCTTACACCTGTAACCCCAGCACTTTGGGAGGCTGAGGCGGGTGGATCACCTGAAGTCAGGAGGTCGAGACCAGCCTGGCCAACATGGCAAAACCCCCTCTCTACTAAAAAGACAAAAATTAGCTGGGCGTGGTGGTGGGTGCCTGTCATCCCAGCTACTTGGGAGGCTGAGGCAGGGAGAATCACTTGAACCCGGGAGGCAGAGTTTGCAGTGAGCCGAGACTGTACCATTGTACTCCAGCCTAGGTGACAGAGTGAAACTTTGTCTCAAAAAAAACAAAACAAAACATGATTACTTGTGGCATTTTGGTTTTCAAAATGAGAATTGTATTTAAAATGGAAAAGGAGGAAAGAGAGTTATATATAATCTTCTTATATTTAGTTTTTCTTTTACTTCATTGGTAGTCTGGGTAAAAGATTCATAGAAGGCAGAAGACTTGGTTTCTAGTCTTGGCCTGAAACTTCTAGCTGTCACAACTGGGGGAGGCTGTTGGCATCTAGTGGGTGGAGGGCCAGGGATGCTATGAAACATTCCACAGTACACAGGATAGCCCCCTTACCACTAAGAATTTTCCATCCCAAAATGTCAGTAGTGCTGATGTTGAAGCTCTATACGAATAATGTTAAAGCTCTTCTTTTGTATTAACAAGAAAAAAATGTTATTTTGCTTCCCATGAGAAAGTGCTACTATTTGGAATTAAAAAAAAAAACCTAAAGGGAATTTGGGGAAAATCTATGCAGGCGATGAATAGGAAAAAAGAAAAAAAACTTGACCTAGAGATAAGAAAGGAATTTTGGGGAAAAAAACACAGGAAGAAGGATTTTCATACAATTAGTATATATTATTTTGATGGCATTCCCCCAGTACATGCATTTGTTATGATATTTTAGAAATTTTATGGCACGGCTTTAATTCAGAAGTGGATGCTTGGGTTTTAAAAGCAAGATGTCAATATCAGAATAACACCTCTTACATACAGAAATTATTCCAGGGTGCTATAATTTTGAAAGCCTTTTAAAAAATAAATAATTATTACATTTTGCTTTTCAAAATGAGAATTGTGTTTAAAATGGAAAAGAAGGAAAGAAAGTTATATAACCTTCCAATATTTAGCTTTTATTTTACTTCGTTGGCAGTCTGGGTAAAAGATTTGTAGAAGATGGAAGACTTGGTTTCTAGTCTTGGCCTGAAACTAGGTGTGTTAGTTACTTTATAGGTAAAGCAAACTAACTTTACCTATAAAGTAACTGAACCTGTTTAAAAATAAAATCTCTTTACCTGCCTGCCCATGGGAACTACAGATGCTCTCTTTTTTGAGGCATTTCTTTTTCACTGTTATGTTTGCTTCTGAGTTGTAATGAAAAACTTCATTTTGGTTCTATAGTGTTTAGCTTCTAGTATAACGGTTGTCTGTGTCTATCAGCATATATATTCTTTCTTTCTTTCTTTTTTTTTGTCAGGTTCTCCCTCTGTTGCTTAGACTAGAGTGCAGTGTTGTAATCACGGCTCACTGCAGCCTTGATCTCCCAGACTCAGGTGATCCTTCCACTTTAGCCTCCTGAGTAGCTGGGACTACAGGCATGTACCACCATGCCCCGCTAATTTTTAATTTTTTTTTGAACAGACAGGGTCTTGCTATGTTGCTCAGGCTAGTTGGGCTCCTGGGCTCAAGTGATTCTCCTGCCTTGGCCTCCCAAAATGCTGGGATTTCAGGCCTGAGCCACCATGCCTGGCCAGCATATATAGTCTTGTCTCTAGTGATTTACTTAAAGAGACTTTTTTTTTTTAAAGTGAAAGCAAGTTTATTGAGAAAGTAAAGGAATAAAAGAATGGCTACTCCACAGGCGGAGCAGTGGCTTGGTCTGCTTAGCTGAGTATGCTGATAGTTACTTCTTGATTATATGCTAAGCAAGGGGTGGATTATTCATTAGTTTTTTGGGAGAGGGGCAAGGATTTGCCTGAACTCAGGGTTCCTCCTCTTTTTAGGCCATGTAAGGTAACTTCTGGGCCTTGCCACAGCATTTGCGGTGCTAGTGGGAGTGTCTATTAGTATGCTAATGTATTATAATTAGCATATAATGAGCAGTGAGGACCATCAGAGGTCACTTTCGTTGCCATCTTGGTTTTGGTGGGTTTTAGCTGGCTTCTTTACTGCAAACTGTTTTATCAGCAGTCTCTGTGACTTGTATCTTGTCACCTCCTATCTCATTCTGTGGCCAAGAATGCCTACCCTCCTGGGAATGCAGCCCAGTAGGTCTCAGCCTTATTTTACCCAGCCCCTATTCAAGTTGGAGTCAGTCTGGTTTGAGGGTCTCTGACATATTTTCCCTCATCCTTTTGCATGGGAACCTTAATCCTAAGGATTGTAGAGGAACAAAGATCTATCTTCTGTAACTTCTGCAGGCTGAATAGGAGCAATGATATCCCTGCCTAACTATAGGGTATCTTGTATCCAGGGTAGAGAGGAGCTCAGTCAGACATCAGTATCTGAGGGCCATTCACAACTCTGAGTTCTGTCGAGTTCACAACACAAAAGGTGATAATCTGGAAGATGAATAAGTGTTAAATTTAAGAAAACGTTCAGTAAGCTTATCTTGCATTCCTACACAAAGAGTTCAATAGCAATATATTCCATGACAGTAAAGCAAAATAAGTAAAAATATTCCAAGTAAACTTAATAGAAAGACATTCCATGAACTGGGTAATTATTGGAACCAAGCTGATATAGGGTCATTAACTAATTCCAATATATGCCCAGAGTTAGAATACTGATCCAGATGTTGACATTAGCCATCCCTCTTGTTTATTCTGAGCTGCAGTTAGAGATCACTGATTGGTTCACTGAGATTAGCAGAGTCAGTTCAAATTGCAGCAAGAACTCAAAAACAACTGAAGACTAGAATTTAATGACAGATGTATCTTAGTTCTTGAAACATTTTTCTCTCTCCTGTCTCCTGTTTTCATTAAAAACAAATCATGATAGGACTGAAAGGACATGATCGTTTGCAAATTAAGCTTTAGTCATATTATACTTGGCCTGATTATTTAAAATGAGTGCAGTAAGAATAATTATTTGTCACATAGGTACTTTTTTTTGTTGTTGTTGAGATGAAGTCTCACTTCATCTCGGCTCACTGCAGCCTCCGCCTCCCGAGTTCAAGTGATTCTCCTGCAGCCTCCTGAGTAGGTGGAACTACAGGCTTGCGTCACCGTGCCTGGCTTATTTTTGTATTTTTAGTAGAGACGGAGTTTCACCATGTTGGCCAGGCTAGTCTCGAACTCCTGACCTCGTGATTTGCCCGCTTGAGCCTCCCAGAGTGTTGGGATTACAGGTGTGAACCACCGAGCCTGGCCATAGGCACTTTTTAATTGGCTTTGATGGAACTTTCTTCCATAAGGAATCTCAGATAAGACTGTTTTTTTTAAAGCTGAGCTCAGCCATGCGTTTGTATTGTTAAATACAGGGATGAGTTGGGTAAATTTCTTTCCTCTTGAGGTCCCAAGATAACTTGGCACTCTTGGGCCTGTAGATAGTGACATTCTTTATTTACAACAGGTTAGGAACCTTGTACAGGGACTGTGTAGACAAGGTATGTGGCCATTTTTCCCAAGGGGCTTTTACTGGTTCTGTAAAATCAAATTTGATTCCCTAAAGGGAAGCACAACATTCCAGTCAAAACTTGGTAAAATAACCTGTTTCTCCAGTTGTGTCCTGTTGCAAAGGAAAACAGATTCTTATTGTACTTATGCAAATAACTATATTGCTGTAAGTTAAGAATACTCACAACTGGTTTCCAAATTTTGGAGAAGTCAGGTAGAAATATGCTTCAGATTTTGTTCACAGGGATTAAATAACTCAAAAGAGAAGTTTTCTTGGCTCTGGAAAACAAAACAAAACAAAGGATCAGCAAGTTTTAAGCAAAAAGTCATACAGGAATAATTTTAGTCTTCTTATAGTTCAGTCCATGCAGTTAACTCCTGTTCTGCTTGATATTTATAAACATTTCACCTCTCCATGCGGTCCTGAAAGTATTTTTTCCTCTATTGTAATGTCACATCTCTACAGTGATCATAAACTTGCATTCAAGAGCACCTGTTAAAGTCCTGTAACTGATTATAAAACACCTTTAGAAAAGGATCACAATGAGACAACAATTTTCTGTGGATGCCAAAAAGTCTTAGGATAGCCACCGTTAAAGCCACAGTTGACAAGGAAATTTGTTTACCTTTGTGGCATACAATTTTACATAATAATTATTAATAACATATTAAGTCATATCAGAATTACAGGCATTTCTCATGATGTTGGAACATATACCAATAACATTTATACAAAAGAAAGCCAAACACTATTTCATATTTGACAATGCTTCCTGTATGATTTTTATACCAAATAAGCCAAACATGACATTTTTGGACTTTAGCCTTCATAGTAGCTGGGACTGTAGGTGCACACCTTCATGCCCAGCTAATTTTTAAAATTATTTGTAGAGACAGGTTCTTGCGATGTTGCCTAGATTGGTCTTGAACTCCTAGGCTCAAGTGACTCTCCCACTTTGCCCTCCGAAAGTGCTGGGATTCTAGGCATAAGCCACCATGTCCAGTCCTGGAATGAAATTTTTAGGGATAATATATAAACTTGTGTTTTTAGGAATTTAAGAAAACGGAAGGTCATTGAAAGGTTTATTTTAGGTAAGGAAATGGTCCATTCCTCAGTTAATTTAGGATAATGGATATTTCTGCCCAGTGATTTGAAGTCTGCATCTGTTAAGGCCATAGATTTCTTTTGACATGGTTTCCAATTGACATTTCTAAATATTTCAATAATATTAAATTGTAGTGTGTCATAAATATGCCTTGGATGAACCCATAGTGCTTGTGCGAGTATCAGAGTCCATTTATGGTGTTTTTAATGTAATGATTTGAAGCCACATTTGGACATATATGCTGTATAATAGAAATATAAGGGGTTAATGGGTAAAGAGTTTAAAAACTGTTAGTTTGTCATTCATTGTATTGGATATGATATATTTTATGGTTTCTTGTTTGCAGCTGTTTGCATCTTTTTAATCCAAAAACAGACACAGTTATAAACATTTTATATACAATGTTATCTTGGAAAAAGCTAGATGTAAATAATCTGTGTTTGAGAAATCTGAGGGGTATAAGGAAACTAATGAGTGAATGAACATATAGATTGGATCAAAGGAGGAGAGTATAAAAGTAGGGAGACCAGGTAAAAAGGTATAATCATCCAGAGGTGAGGTTAGTAAGGGTTAAGCCATTGGTAATAATACTGGAAGAAAAAGAGGTTGTGTTGGACTTATTGAGAGACTATATATTGGACTCTGACATGGTGTGTCTTCCAAAGAGATTTGTGTTGGCAATTTCGGTTATACTCAATTTCCATTCAAGTGATGACTTTAGAACCCAAGCCCTGCTTAAGGCATCAGGATTCCATGCCGATAAACTGGATAGAATTGGAAATGGGAGTGAGTCTGCTTGACTTTTTCAAAAAGTTCTTAACTGTTAAGAAATTTTTAATAAGGTTTTTGTTTTTGTGATGGCTTAATGGCTACAATTTGAGAGAGTGGCTACCTTGTTGGGTGTATACTTGTTAGAGTTAACCCATTAGATATTAAAGGTATCTTTTCCCACTTACTGTCCTTGACCATTTAATAAGTGTCTTAGTCTGTGTTGCTCTAAAGGAATACCTGGGACTGGGTAATATTATAAAGAAAAGAGGTGTATTTGATTTGCTGCAGGCTGTACAAGAAGCATGGCACAGGCATCTGCTTCTGGTGAGGGCTGCAGGCTGCTTTCATTCATGGCAGAAGGGGAAGGGGGAGCTGGCGTGTACCGAGGTCAAGGTGAGAGAGGAAGCAAGAGAGAGGCGGGAGAGAGGCTCTTTTTAACAACCAGCTCTTGAGGGAACAAATAGAGCAAGAACTCTTTCTCTTACTGTGGCACCCTCAGGGAGGGCGTTAATCTGCTCATGAGGGATCCGCCTCCATGACCCAAACACCTGTCACTACGCCCCACCTCCCAACACGAACACACTCGGGGTTAAATTTCAGCATGAGATTTGGAGAAGTCAAATATACAAACTATAGCAGTAAGTGTTTAGTAGTGTCATCTCAGAGGATGTCATTCATGCTGGGTGAAGGGGAGGAATGGGAGATAGTGAAGGGTGCTAGACTCTAGGATGCCTTTCCCCCATTTTCCCCACCAAACCAGTTCTTTTGTTTCCTCTTGTGTTTATACCTTAAGATTTCTTTTGAGAGAAAAAGGTTAGGGTTTATAGCTAAAAACGTTTGAAATGATTGCTACATACATATACATATATATACATATGTATGTAGCAATATATGAGTCTTTATCCAAACAGTATATATATATCCGAACAGCAGATATGTATGTGTGTATATATATATCATGTTTGGATAAAGACTGGTATTCTTTGTTAAGGAAATACATTTCCCCCCTCATACTTATCTAATATATTGGTATCTTTTTGTATTAATACAACTTTATATAAAACTACTTTTATTACATGCATATTGTAATATGGGAATGTCAGGTGATTTTTCTGTGATTTGAACATTCAGCTTTTGGTTTTCATTGTATTATGCGCCCATGTAGTTTTTCAGTTTCACTTCTTATATTTGTTATTGCCTTTTCTGTAGGCTTTCAACAGACCTCACATCTTTCTTCTTATGAAATTATAACTCCTTGGAGATTAACTAGAGAAGAAGAGAAGCCCCTAGGCCCTATTCACAACAAGTAAGTTGTATCTTGAGAAGAGCATGTGTTTAATTTTTTTCTTTTCTATTTTAGCACAAAGGTGTTATTTGTAACAATGATCAGTTCAATGAGTTATTACTTGGTTGTTACTTATTATAGTACTGATGCTATGTTTACTGGACATTATGGTAGTAAAAACAACATATTGACATACATATTGACACTGGTACTGATGTCCACTGTACATTATGCTAGTAAAAACATCATATTGAGCCTTAGTTTTTTTTTTTTTTTTTTTGAGATGGAGTCTTGCTCTGTCGGCAGGCTGGAGTGCAGTGGCACAGACTCGGCTCACTACAACCTCCACCTCCCAGGTTCCAGTGATTCCTCTGCCTCAGCCTCCTGAGTACCTCGGACTATAGGCGTGCACTACCAGGCCTGGCTAATTTTTTTTTGTTTTTTTACATGTTAGTAGAGACAGGGTACCATGTTGGTCAGGATGGTCTTGATCTTCTGACCTTGTGATCCTCCCTCCTCGGCCTCCCAAAGTGCTGGGATTACAGGCGTGAACCACCATGCCTGGCTTTTTTTTTTTTTTTTTGGAGAGAGAGTCTTGCTCTGTTGCCCGAGGCTTGAGTGGAGTGGCTTGATCTTGGCTCACTGCAACCTCTGCCTCCTGGGTTCAAGTGTTTCTCTTGCCTCAGCCTTCAGAGTAGCTGGGACTACAGGCGTGTGCCACTGTGCCTGGCTAATTTTTGGGTATTTTTTAAGAGACAGGGTTTTACCATGTTGACCAGGCTTATCTCGAACTCCTACCTCAGGTGATCTGCCTGCCTCTGTCTCCCAAAGTGCTGGGATTACAGACATGAGCCACCACGCCCAGCCAGTATCTTTTTTTTTTTTTAAGACAATGTGATCAAGTCGAAACATAACAGAATAAAATAGTTAAATAGAATTCTGTCACTAGGGTAGGATGCTGATTATATACATTTTAACTGACAGGCAATGGTCACAGTGATTTTATTATAATAAGAACTAACCTCACTCAGTTCGTGATAGCTAGAACACTTTATAGTGTATCTTCACTGACACCAGAGAGTAATAATGTGTTAAATGCATATATTTTATATTAGGGAATATTTACTAAAATACAAGTTTTATTTCCATATTAGAAGAAACTTACTGTGCTGTTAATGGGGTAACCAGTACACAAAAATTATTTTTTCTACTATTCTTTTGTAAAGTTTGTTCAGAAATAATCTATTTGAACTTTAATTTTACAAGCCTTTCAACTTTATAGAAGTATAATTAAATGTTCTTGTAATTTAAAAATGGCAGGTAATAAAGCATAGAATTTAGCTTATTCTGAATTGTATTAATATCTGAATTGCTGATACACTCAGAAATGTAAGGCAGCATGCCTGTGTTTTAGGGAATGGGCATTGTAAAAAGAGCACAGGGAGTTTTTATCCTCCCTGTGAGTACTATCACTAATAGTTGGGTTGGTCATTCAATTCCATTTACTTCTCTACAACTTAGGAGTGAATGACTCTAAGATCTCCTCTGTAGAAGAGTTTATACATTTTACTTGTTTTTGGTTTGAACTGGACAGCCTACCATCTGATTATGTTTTGTCTTAGAATAGAGTTAATCAGTTAATCCCTGTTTGGGTGAGATCTTGGCTCACTGCAGCCTCCATCTGCTGGGTTCAAGTGATTTTCGTGCCTCAGCCTCCCAAGTAGTTGGGACTACAGGTATGTGCCACCATGCCCAGCTAATTTTTGTATCTTTAGTAGAGATGGGGTTTCGCCATGTTGGCCAGGCTGGTGTCGAACTTTTGGCTTCAAGTGATCCACCCTCCTCAGCCTCCCAGAGCTGGGATTACAGGCATGAGGCACCTGTTTTCCTTCTTGTCTTCAGTTCATGGTAGACTTTTTGCCTAGGGACTGTGTTTGCTACTTTTTTGTGTCTCTGGAAGTATCTTCATCAGTAATTCCCTCATTGATACTTGTGATTGTCATAAATAACCATCATTTTTATGCTTTGGTAAATATTTGGGAAGTGGTGTGGTCAGTGCATATTGAACTGGATTTTGCTCATTCAACAGTGAGTGTAATTTAGTCGTTCAAAGTATTTATTGAGTTACTGTTGTATGCTAGGCACCATTTAGGTATTGGGGTTATGGCAGTGAACAAAACAGACACAAATTTATGCCTTTGCATGAATGCAATCTTGTATTCTATGGAGCTTGCATTCTAGTGATGGAGGAAGGGGAAGAGAGACAAAAAAACCAAACCCAAAACCAAAAACATATATTACTTCAGATGGTGATAAGTGCTATGGAGAAAATTAAAGCAGGAAGGGGGATAGGGAGGCTGGAAATGGTGAGTTGCTGGGGAAGGAACTGCATTTTTCAATAGGATAGCTGGGGAAAGCCTTATAAGAATATAACCTTTTAGTAAAGACCAGAAGGAGTGGGGTGAACAGTCCAGGCAGATACTTGGGGGAGGAATAAACTATCACAAAACAATCTTCAGTCTCTCAGATTTCTTTCTTGTAGACATAGCAGTGATGTTTTTACATCATGTGCTTGTCCAAGAGCAGAATGAATAGAAAGGCACATGCCAAAGCTGTGACAATGGAAAGAGCTTGATGGTTTTGATGGCCTACTGGAGACTGAGGTAGATAATGAAAGGTTCTTGGATTCCTGTGCAGGATGTGGAGGTAGAATGACAGGATCCGTAGGTTGGTCTAGAAGGCAGAGGCAGATGTGCCGTGGTGGAAGGGATGATGCTGTTTCTTGACAAAATGTTAACTGAGTCTGGAAACGGGTAGGGAACATTAAATAGACACTTCTGATAATGTTAGTTGACGAGTCCCTTCATGACTTTCTTTTTTATTTAAGTGTTAAGGCAAAGTCAGATCTCTTAGTTCCAGAGATCACGCTAAGCACTTATGGCTAATGACATGGTGAGTTGCTGGGGAAGTTGTTTCAGAGTTGCTTGAGTTAGAGAAGATGATTTCATGGACTGGAGGATGTTACTTTAATTCCTTGACTCTAAGATGCCATCAGTTGTGAGACACACCATATTGTTTTATGTACACTAATAAAGAGACAGAAGTGGCCGGGCAGGGTGGCTCATGCCTGTAATCCCAGCAATTTGGGAGACTGGGTGATCACTTGAGGTCAGGAGTTCGAGACCAGCCTGACCAATATGGTGAAACCCTGTCTTTACTAAAAATGCTAAAATTAGCCGGGTGCGGCGGTGGGCACCTGTATTCCCAGCTACTCAGCGTCTGTACTCCCAGCTACTCAGGAGGCTGAGACAGGAGAATTGCTTGAACCCGGGAGGTGGAGGTTGCAGTGAGCTGAGATTGCACCACTGCACTCCAGCCTGAGTGGCAGAGTGAGACTCTGTCTCAAAAAAAAAAAAAAAAAAAAAAGGCAAAATGCTGCCAGTTAGACTGCTGTGCCTTTGTATGATGCGTCCTCATTTCAGGGACATTAATATAAGCAAAAAAAGCATGTTTTAGAATTGATGAAATGAGCTAAGTCCTGTAATTCATATCATAAAAGGAGTTGAATTTCTTTTCGACTTCATATAACTAGAAGTAGGGATAATCTCTTGAAACCAAGAGTTTCATTTCATTTAGAGAAAAGGAGGAACTATCTTATACTGTAGGTAATACATTGATGGACTTGAGAAGATAATTGAGAAGATAATCCCTTCAGTTATAGCTGAATTAGAAATGAATTTAAGAAGAGTTTAGATAGACATGAAGGTTATTTTCCATGCTCAGTTATTAAAGGAAGGAAGGGATGATCAGAGTATAAAATTATTTAAGAATAGACACAAAGTTCTTCTATTAAGCTGTCGGGAAAGGGGGAACGGCACGTCTGTGGGGAACTCTCGGCCAGCGAGAGAGTCCCAATACCTGGAAGAGAGAGTGCGCGGAAATAAAGATAGACAGATAGCGGGGTCTGGAGGTCTGAATAGACAATGCCCATACAGCAATGCCTAAACAGCAATTTTATTTGTGCAAAGGGTCCCAATATATACTGTCAGCTTTCAGTAGCTGACCTCAACCCACATTGTTAATTCTATACAATAAAGAGGAACAAAAGTTACAATACCGCAAGTCTGGAGGAGAAGATAAAATACCAATAAAAGGGAAGTGCATAGCTAGGGGCCATAAAAGTAAGCTCGAGGGTGGAGATTTTTCTTTACCTATTGTGTAGGGATTTACATTTGAGAAGGTAACATTCTTTAAGGTCAGGAAAAACAACATTCTTTAAAGGTCAGGCAAAACTCATAGATCTTAAAGGTAACAGTCTCCAAGAGACATGTGAGTAGTTACAGGGCTTAGATAATGTTGTAGTAAACAGAGTCATAAAACTAGAGTAAACAGAGTCATAAAACTAGCCCAAAACAGGTACCAAGATAAAACACAATGTCTTAATAAAACCACACAGCCATCACCGAGCCATTGTGTCAGTGTCAGGGAGTCTGAGATAACTTCTACAAAATCATCCATCTTTTAGTTCCTGCTTTCCCTTAGCTTGACTGCCTCCAGGAGGGGGAAATATGTCTGGGCTCAAGCTCACATTATGGCGGAGGCACAGTCAGAGGGCCTCTACACTGGAGCGATCCCCACATTAAGCAGTTCAGCCAGTACCTGTTTTCCTTCTTGTTTTAATTCAGGATGGAATTTCCTGCATCTTATAAATGAGGTGTTGTTGAAAAGTAATTTTTAAGAGTGTTTTATTCTTCTTTTCTCCGTCTGTGCATTTAGGTATCTTATGTTATTCAGGCTGAAGGAAAAGAGCATATTATTCACTTGGAAAGGAACAAGTAAGACATTTAATTTATCTTGGCTTTTCAGTAATGTTTTTCCAATAGTATATTGATTTTGTTTCTAGTTTGGTATGGTTTAGTGGCTCCTGAACCCTGGTATTAAGCAGATTTAGCTCTTCATGTTGGTGCTGCACAGTGGCAGCTGGCTGGGCAGACAGTGATTTCCAAACAGGAAAGAAGGCAGAGACCAAAGCCAAGCATCCCTGGTTTATTCTTTCCAAATGCATCACTAAGGGAGCAAAGGCTACACATGTGTCGGGAAGTTGCAGGCAGGGGAGCCTGCAGCCACTGAATAGGGTCCAATTATTGGAAAGACTAAGGTTCCACAGGCTACTCCCATGCCTACTCATGTAGACTTCAGTAAAGGTAAAGGACGTAATGCATCAGGACAAAGAAAGTGCAGACAGTCATCAAGGCATGACCCCCAGGACCCTTCTCAGTTGCACAGATGTGCTTTGCCTCCAGATTATGAACCGCTGAGATATGTGTGACGCATCATATTTTCTGGGGGAGTCCAGACACAAGTTTACTGAAGGTATCTTTTATATCTCACTGATCATGTAGCTAAAGTCAGGCTGTGTATCCAGCTAAATCGGTTAAAAACCTTCCATTTATTAATTTCTAGTCAGTGTAGACAGGCTGGTCCTGGGTGCCTCCAGGGGAGTTTTGAACCTGAAATGGCATGTTTATGAATCACTAGTTAGCACACTGCATCCCTGATTTGTCTGTGAGGCATGGAAATAAACATACGGCTGCTCCAGTCCTGCTGCAAGAGAACCTGATCCTCATACATGTGCTTTATGCCACTCAACCTCCTAAACACTGAGTGAAGCTTTGGAAATCAGGAATAATTGTTTCTTTCAACAATTGAGGCAGAAGTTTGCCTCCATACTTAGGAGGTTAATTCTTCTTATTTATATAGAACTTTTAGAAAAGAGTGTAAAAAACCATTTATTTTTCTTCTGTAAATATGATATACTGTCAATAACCCAGTTTTTACTTCTCCTGTGAGTCGTATCTGAAACATTTAGGGATCTTATTTATGATATCTTAAGTTTTTTGCAGCTAACATTCTATGACGATTAGAAAAAAGTGTAGCTTAATATTAAATATTATTTATCTGTAAGTAATGTACACTATTTCAGAGTTGTCTGTTCATGAGCTTTTCCTTTTTTTCTTTTTCTTTTTTTTTTTAAGAGACAAGGTCTTACTCTGTTATCCAGGGTGGAGTGCAGTGGCGTGATCATAGCTCACTGCAGCCTTCAACTCCTGGGCTTAAGCAATACTCCCACCTCAGCTTCCTGAGTAGCTAGGACTATACGTGTGTGCCACGATGCCCAGCCAGTTTTTTATTTTTTGTGGTAACAGGGTCTCACCATGTTGCCTAGGCTGGTCTCAAACTCCTGGCCTCAAGTGATCCTCCTACCTCAGCCTTCCAAAATCTTGGGGTTACAGGTGTGAACCACTGCACCCGGCTATTTATGAGCCCTTAATTTCATATTAGCACATTTTAAAATAATAATTTATCTGATGAAATTTCTTATTTACTCCTGCTCATCTCATCTAGAAATAATGCCTTATGAATCATGTCCTTAGTTGTAGATAATTTAAATGGTGTTTTATTTCTCTTCCAGAGACCTTTTGCCTGAAGATTTTGTAGTTTATACCTATAATAAGGAAGGGACTCTAATCACTGACCATCCCAATATACAGGTAATATGTTTTCCTCTTGATTCCATAGCAAATTTTAAAACAATTATAATTTAAAAATGAGTTCTAAGTAGGCATTCAGGACTGTTACATTGCACAGCCCCACAGGGCACCTTTAACATTATAACATATAGGTTATCCTGGGAAAAGTGGGTGCATCACTATAGAGTGAACTGTACCTTACAGCTCTCCAGGTACTCAGTAATTAATGTTATTTTTTAAAGACTAGGAAAATCAATCTTCTATTTAATGGTAATCCTTACTGATGAAGGGAAAAATTTGATATGTTTTGAAAATAGAAGTTTTTGATTTTTGTGTTGAAAGTTAATATCTCTAAAAGTGCACTTATTAAAACATTTAATTTGTCATTAATATGTAGTAAAGAAAACCATTTATTTGCTGTTATGTGTTCTAATGTTCTAAATTTTTGCTGAAAATAATTCTTTCCTAAAAAAGGTGTGGTCCTCTGCATCAGAGAACAGAGTACTCCTGGGGACAGAGCTGGCCAGAATGCTCAAAATAATTGGCAGATGTCAAATTTGGCTTTGTGTGTTTATTACTAGAGAATAAACATTTCTAGTTTTGTTTGAGTGTTTTACAGTCCTCTTTGGCAGTTAGGTATTACACATTTCTTTATTTTGCAGTAGTTTTCATGAGAAAACTTTATTCCCATTACATTTTTTTTTTCTTCTGAACTTTGTAATGCTTGCTAGGTTGAATTGTTTCTGTTGGTTGTGCACTTTTGCAGCATTCTTCAAATAAATAGGAGGCAAAAAAATCTTTATTTCAGATTAATTATTAGTACTTACAAAAGCCAAGGAAATGCTGACTTAGGCCTATCCTCTTCTGGTCCACTATCTGATTTCTTTATCTTAGTCCGTCATTGGTCTGTTGTTTAATAGAAAATTAGTAGAGGAGTTTGAATTTACCTTACAGCATCAACCAGATAAAAAAATAACCCATCCATCCAGTCATGCATCCAACAGTTACCAAGGCAGAAGGCCAAAGACCACATAATTTGTGTCACTTGACAAAAGCAGTAATGTTAAAAGGCATATTTTTCCTTGTAGAGCTTTCTTGGCACTTTCTTCAGACATACACTGTTTGGGCTTGAATTTTGATTCATTATTTGCTGGCGAAGTTACTTTAGTCTGTTTGTGCCTTAGTATCTTCACTTTAAAATGGAATAATACCACTTTATGGAAACTTAACTGAGCTAATACTTGGAAGATGCTTATAACAATCAGTCTGACAATTTTTTAACTCAATGAATATTGTTATTTGTTGCTGTTATTGAAAGTATATGTTCTTAAAACTGCTAAAAGTAGATTATAATTATATAGAAACTTGCATAAGTATTATCTTACATAATTCTTAAGTATCATAAGTATGATTGAGTTGTTATGCTGGGTGTTTGAAAAATGTCAATTAAGGCAGATGGAGTCTCACTTATTTCTTGGTTATTTAATATTGTTCAGGTAGATGAAAGTGTGATTGTAGATTTCAAATACAAATTAAAACTTTGATACTTTGATTTTTTTGAAACATGGCCAGATTGTCAAATATAATGACATATACTTTTGTCTATAAAATGAAATTAAGTTTCACTGAAAAATTTACATACTTCCCCCTAGGGACTCTATTGCTGAAGATTAAAGTTTATAAAGCATCATTCAGTGTCTTCCACAGGACCATTTTACACAAACACAGTTTTAGTGAATTGTCAGCCAGCTGCTGTTGGCTTCTTGGATTGACTGTGATTTAAAATGTTAAAGATGACATAATGCATGTTGTTCTGCTTCTAGGCTGAAAGGTCATTGAGGCAGAGCTGTTTGTACCTTGTATCCCCTGGAATTCTGCCTAAATATTTGTGTACTCGTAGGGTGGTAGGAGATAGTCTGCAGATGGTCTAAAGAATGCCATGTGATACTATGAGATGCCAATAATATAAATAAAACTTTTTAGTTGACTGGCCTCAAGTAATTTTGTTAGCTCTGCAATTTCTTTGATGATTTTGAGCACTATAGCAATATTTGAAGATAATACAGTATTTTCCATTTAGAATCATTGTCATTATCGGGGCTATGTGGAGGGAGTTTACAATTCATCCGTTGCTCTTAGTGACTGTTTTGGACTCAGGTAAGCAATTTCCTTTATCTTTTTTTTTCTTTTCCCTATATCTTACCCTTTTTCCTATTTCTGTCTCCAGATTAAATCATTGTGGGCACTTAGCAAAATTGGAATTTACTTTGATGTTACTGAACATTTTTATAGTTGTGTCTCAGATATCCTTGGCATGTTTATTTAAGAAAGTATTATAGTTGATTAGTTTTAATATGTAAAGAGGAAATTTGTTTTGAGACCACTAAATAATTTTTGCTATTTAAAATAAAATATACTTTAAATTTCTGTAGCACTTTATAAAATTTTCACTTTGTATTGAGACTTGTATTTAAGTCTCATTATGACTGTGAATAAGAGCTCATTATCTCCATATTTAGGTGAGCAAACTGAGGTTCAGATAACTTATATTGTACTTCAAATTAAGTTATTATAGTATTAAAATTACATTCCTTGAGGTCATGGCAATGTATTGGTTGGTTGATTGTATGATTGATTGAACTAATAAATATTAGTTCTATATAAGATGGGTATGATTATCTTCACTTAAGTACTAATACTTATTTAATAGTTACTGTGAACCAGGCAATATATTCTGTGTGTGTTGTGCTTATTAAGTAATTTTGTTTTCAGAACAATCCTATGCAGAATGTAAACCAAGGCAGAGGTTAAATACGTCACTGAGAGTCCTGCAGCTAATAGAAAACATTTGGAATTCAAACTCTGGTTCTCTGTTTCAGATGTTGCATTCTTAGCCACCACTTTGTAGTGCCTTCCATTTCCTATAGATCACTCAGGGAGGTTAAGTAACTTAACAGTCAGTGATGCTGCTAAGTAACTATTTGAGCTTTCAATTTAGGTGTGCCCCAGCCCCATCTGTCTGATTCTAAAGCCTCTATTTGTTTCTCTGTATCATGCTACGCCTACTTACGTGTTTAAGAAGTAGGACTTAAACTAAGGTTTTCTGATTCCTTGTGTATTTTCTTTTTCTTAAAATTTGTATATGTGTAATGCAACATTCAGAGGATTGCTGCATTTAGAGAATGCAAGTTATGGAATTGAACCCCTGCAGAACAGCTCTCATTTTGAGCACATCATTTACCAAATGGATGATGTTCACAAAAAGCCTCTGAAATGTGGAGTTTCCAACAAGGATATAGAGAAAGAAACCACAAAGGTTGAAGAGGAAGAGTTTCCCAGCATGACTCAGCTACTTCGAGTAAGGAAATAACATAATTCTTCATGGCTCAGACTACCATTTTAGAAAAATCATGTATTTATTCATGAAACCAATACTATGAGTAGTGTTTTCTTTTCTTTTCTTAATTTTGCCAAATATATGCCAGACATTGCCATAGGTACTAGAGGATGAAAATATGAGCAATGTATAGTTCCTGCTACCAAGTTAAGTACAGTTTAGATTCTGTGGGTTTTGGAAACTAGGTCTTAAATCTGCAACAGTTATCCTATTTAGTATTGCTATATATTGGTCCATTACACTGTCCTTTTTTTTTTTTTTTTTTTTTTTTGAGGCAGGTTCTTGCTCTGTGGTCCAGGCTGGAGTGCAGTGGTGTGATCATGGCTCACTGTGGCCTTGACCTCCTGGGTTCAAGCAGTCCTTCTGCCTCAGCCTCCTGGTAGCTAGTACTACAGGTGTGTGTCACCCACCATGCCTGGCTAATTTAAAAAAATTTTTGTAGAGATGAGGTCTCATTATGTTACCCAGGCTGGTCTTGAACTCCTGGCATCAAGCAATCCTCCCACCTCAGCTTCCCAAAGTGCTGGGATTACAGGCGTAAGCCACCATGCCCAGTGCAAATAGACTGTTTATTTACATACCTCTTAGACAACTAGAATGGTGATTCTTGAACCCTAGATTAAAGAAAGAGAAAGATACAGCTTTAGGACTTTAATGACTTCAGATATGTTTTAAGGACACTCTCATCCCTATTTGGAGACTGCTATAGCATTTCATGATATGCTCTTGACATGGGTCTCTTAGACTGAAATGGTTCTAGGACTATATGAACTTCAGTTGCAGGGATTGTACCTTTCCACGTAAGAGATGATGTTGCTGCCATGAAAGAAGCATATTTTTAATTAACTCATACTAGTTTATGCCATTATCTTTATTGCCTCTCCTGCTATTCACTCATCTGACAGTTGGACTGTTCTTTTTAACTTTAAACATTGGAAAACATTAAAAATTTTGCTTATTCTACTTTGCATGAATTTTTGTAAAATGACAAAGCTAGTTTTTAAAAATGGCAACCTTGTTCTAACTTATGCTCTGGGATATTAGTGGATATGTTTTCTTTATCTCTCAGCGTAGTAATGGGGTTTTTCATTAAAATATGTGTGCGTGTGTTTGTGTGTGCATGCGCATGTGTGTCTGTGTGTAGTTTTGATTTTAGAAAATTGGTAATTCTGCTTTGTAAACTTGAGAAACCCATTTTATCTGTAGCATTTTTCTCATATCAGTGCAGATAACAGCAGATAACACTTCAAAAACATTTTTTTTCCCCCTCAGACATAGTTTATTATCACTTAAAGCCAGTAACAGAACTGGACAAAGTTTTGATCACTAAGAAGCAGATAACATTTGAAAAAACGTGTTTTTCACTTTATTGATCTAGGATATGTTAAGCATGTTCTTAGCAGACATGAAATAGTGATGAGAGATTAGGATGTGACCATAGTCTTATAACTTTCTTTTGCCTTTATGCTGTTTGTGTTTTTGACAGAGAAGAAGAGCTGTCTTGCCACAGACCCGGTATGTGGAGCTGTTCATTGTCGTAGACAAGGAAAGGGTAAGATTGGTGACAGTTTTTCTTCTTTTTCATGAAAAGCATATAAGTGAGCATCTAATGAAGGAAATGTAAACTACAGTTTGTTTGTACTGACTTTACTTAAACGATGATTATAAAACTAAAATTTTTTTCCCCTTAAACCTTATACCACCAGAATACCACCAGAATACCAACAGAAGCTAACGGTGGCAAATGTGACTGCCTTTAACTTTATCTTTTATTAATGATTTGTTTTTCTTGTTCTTGCTGATGACTTGCTTATGCTGAATTTTTGAGTGAATCTGTACTGTCTATCAGGTTCTTGAGAACTTTTCAGATTACTTTAATGGGCTATGGCTATAAAAGCAATCCTTGGCTAATCGGATTGCTTTGCTTCCTAGAATTTGAAATAACCTATATTGCACTTTAAGAGATGGAAAACCTCCAGGTCCTGGCATGCTTTGGAAGGGAATAGTATTAATTTCAGTGTACAGGATCACATGAGGGCATTTTCTTTATTTATGCTTAAGAAACAGAACTCAGTGCTTTGCTTTAACTAAGAGAGGTAATGTGTCCCTACTGGCATTTATAGGATTATCAGTTTTAGAGATAATGGCTGTATAATTTATTTATTTATTTTAATGTTGCTTTTTTTAATTGATATATAATACTTCACATATTTATGAGGTACAAGTGAGTATTTGATACAACAGCTATATAATTTAAAATAGAGAGTATTGAACTGTTTTGGTTGGTTTTTACTTCCAACTTTGTTGTTACTGTGAAAAAGTTATTAGTGGAAACTTATACTATGATTGGCAGTTTCTTTCTTGTAAGCTGTACAGACAGTTACGAGGTTTTTTTTTTGGTTTTAATAAAATTCCTTGTTGTATGTAGGTTGGTTGGAAAATAACAAGCCATCCCAAATAAATAATTTGGAGAAAATATTATTAAGAGATAGACTCGGATTTGTACATTATAGGTTCATTCCCCTCAAGTAGTAGAAGGAAAGCACATGGAATGTGAGCAAGTGTGAACTCTGCCCCAAGCAGTGGGTAAAAAGCTTCTGTAGACTGTTTTGAACAAGTCACAAAAACCAAGATTCAAAATGTTTTTCTTCATTGCTGTTTCCAGATATATTTGTTATATACAGATAGAAAATGGTTAAAAAAAAATGGTTCAATTTCAATGAAGCCCTGTTAAATGTATTAAATTAAATTTTTTTTCTTGTTTAGGTGAATCATGATTAGATCCCCAACTGATGAAATCTGATATATTCTGATACTAGTGCTTTTAGCATAGAGCAAAATCATAAATTCTTTGAAAATTTTTCTTTTGCTAAATTGGTTACATAAAGACATTTGAGTTTAGCCAGGTCTCAAAGAAAAAATCAATCATATTTGTTTGGCTTAAGATGATTAAACTTTTATATATTTTCATTTACGTATGACTTTTTAGCTAGTGATTATTGGTTAATCTTGCATTATTAATTCAGCCCAGGGTTTAGAAATGGTTTACTGGTGCTGATCTGTAACCAGTCTGGCTGTTTCCGTACCTCAATTCTGTTTTCTCTATGTCACTTTTTTAGTGTGTGTGTGTCCATAAATCTTGTTCTACCATGTGGCTGTGCAGAGTCTCTCTGAACCTGTTCTGGTTTGGAAGCTGTACAATTCTTGAATCAGTCGTTCTTTGCTCAACTAAACTTTGTTAAATTAAAAAAAAAAAAAGGTTTATTGGTGATGTCATTAGCCTAAGAGGTGAAAGGGTCAGGAAGTTCTTTAGATTGTCTTTTATTCTTTTATCTATGCATTTTTATTGCTTAAAACTCTACCTTTGTGAAATGCTTGAAAAATATTTTTGCATTAAAATAAATAAAAGGAACATTAAGAAGATAATTCATTTTAAAGTTCTACTAATTTGGAGAAAATGAAGACTTCAGTGCTCTTTCATTATTACTTTACACTTTCACCTGTTTTTCTTTTATTCCTATCACTACAATTTCTTAATTTGAAATGTTGATAAATGTCTAAATGCCTCAATTTTTTGTTCAGAGGAAATATTTGGATTCTTATCTTCATTACAACAAATTACAGACACATTTTTATTCCTGTTTTTTTTTTTTTTTTTTGAGATGGAGTTTCCCTCTTTCACCCAGGCTGCAGTGAAGTTGCGGGATCTTGGCTCACTGCAACTCCGCCCCCCGGGTTCAAGCAATTCTCCTGCCTGAGCCTCCCAAGTAGCTGGAATTATAGGCACCCACCCCTACGCCTGGCTAATTTTCATATTTTTAGTAGAGACAAGGTTTTGCCATGTTGGCTAGGCTGGTCTTGAACTCCTGAACTCAGGTAATGCACCTGCCTGGGCCTCCCAAAGTGCTAGGATTACAGGCATGAGCCACTGTACCCGGCCTCACATTTTTATTCTTAATCTACTTTGGTGATAATGATTCTCCTTCTTTGCTTTTCCAGTATGACATGATGGGAAGAAATTAGACTGCTGTGAGAGAAGAGATGATTCGCCTGGCAAACTACTTGGATAGTGTAAGTTGTATTTTCTGTCAATCAGGATGATTCTGTCCTATTCTGTCTCAGAACAGAACTTAAAAAGTGTCTCATTTTGAGTTCTGATTATCACAGGGCCTCAATCAATGACTCAGTCTTTCAGAGGTCTGCTTTCTGGTTTGTTTTGTAACTCTTTTTAATGTTTAAAGCAAAGTATCAGTGTAGAAAGACTTTGAGAAGAGCAAGAGATTTCATATTAACATCTCCTTTAACTTCAGAGTAGCTAGGCTTAGGTGCTTTGGCATTTATGAAAAGGTCTTTGAATTTTTATTGAGTGCATTTTATTTTGAATAAGGCTGCCTTCTACCCTGAAAATATGATATGATGATATTAATTTGTGTGTGTGTGTGTGTGTGTGTGTGTGTGTTTGTGTGTGTGTGTATGTGTGTTTGGTTTGAGATTTTGGAGTTCATCCAGTGGAAGATATTAAAGAATTAGATATAAGGTAATTTTATCTACAAAGCTGATATGAACATCAAGCATGATGATGATGATGATGATAGCATTCAGTTGAATATTTACAGTGTGCTAGACACTGAGCTAAGTGCTTTGGACTTACTAAACCATTTACTCCTCACAGTACCCCTATGAAGTAGATAGGAGTTCCACAGTCCTTTATCTGAAACCTCTGATGTACCTGTGATTATAATTTTAGAAAAATAGTGTGGTTCACTCTGTATTATATAACACCTCTGACAGGATCTTGGGATAAGCACCTTGTAATCAGACTCATTGACATTTCTGCAGTGAAATATAGGAATATTTACATTAAGTGGGATAATAGTGGACTGCAAATGGGCTTGCATTATATCAGGGCAAATTTTAGAACCAGTTTTACCAAAAACTTAATTTCCAGACTTTGTCAGATTTTACAATGGAAAATAATAAGGATTTTGAATCTCTGTTACTATCATTTTATGGTTGAGGAAACTGAGACTATTGAGAGGGTAAAGTCTCATTGTATTTTTTTTTTTTTTGAGATGGTGTCTTTCTCTGTTACCCAGGCTAGAGTGCAGTGGCACAATCTTGGCTCACTGCAACCTCCACCTCCTGGCTTCAAGCAAGTCTCTTGCCTGAGCCTCCCAAGTAGTTGGGATTACAGGCGTGTACCACCATGCCTAATTTTTGTATTTTAGTAGAGGTGGGGTTTTACCATATTGGCCAGTCTGGTCTTGAACTCCTGATCTCAGGTAATCCGCCTACCTCAGCCTCACCATGCCTGGCTGAGAGTCTCATTATATTAGAGGAAAGATTTTTTTTTTACACAGGTAAGTTTTAATTTAAGTAGCTGTGTTACTTCATGTGGTTAAAAGATTTTTCTCACATTCTTTACTATATTTTATATACTTTTATTTCTCTCTTCCCAGATGTATATTATGTTAAATATTCGAATTGTGCTAGTTGGATTGGAGATTTGGACCAGTGGAAACCTGATCAGCATAGTTGGAGGTGCTGGTGATGTGCTGGGGAACTTCGTGCAGTGGCGGGAAAAGTTTCTTATTACACGTCGGAGACATGACAGTGCACAGCTAGTTCTGTAAATGTTTTTTCTTTTAAAGTACTATTAATGAAATGATCAAAATAATTTTTGCTTATTTTCTTGTATTAGAATTATGTTCTCTTGAGGTTTGGTGGCATTCATTTAAATGAGGAAAACTTAGCTTGATGTGGCCTTATGATAATGAGACCTCTTTGTCTGGATTCCCTGTCACCTTGCTCCCATGTACTCCATTTTCCTTGGGTTTACGTCCTCATTTTGGTATAGTGTGTTTTCTAGTTGCTTTTTGTGAATAGATATAAAAAGAAAACATTTTGATCTTATGTGTGTCTGAAAATATGTTTTCCCAGTTTCAGAACAGAATTTAAACATTGCCTCAATTTGAGTTTCTAGGGCCTAAGTAACTCAGTATTTCCTAGGCATGCTTTGAATTTCTTTTGTCTTTTTTTTTTTTTTTTTTTTTTTTTGAGACAGAGTCTCAACTCTGTTGCCTAGGCCAGAGCACAGTGGCACGATCTTGGTTCACTGCACCCTCTGCCTCCTGGGTCCAGGTGATTATCCTGCCTCAGCCTCCTGAGTAGCTGGGATTACAGGCCTGAGCCACCATGCCTGGCTAATTTTTGTATTTTTAGTAGAGATGGGGGTCTCACCATGTTGGCCAGGCTGGTCTCGAACTCCTGACCTCAGGTAATCTACCTGTCTCGGGCTCCCAAGGTGCTGGAATTATAGCTGTGACGCTGGGTATAAAATTCTATCCATCAAATCCATTTTCTTCACGATTTTGAAGGCATTTCTCTTTTGTCTTTTTTGTCCCAGAATTACTTTGGAGAAGTCTGAAACATTCTGATTCCTGATCTTTTGCATGTGGCCTGTTTTTTCCCCTGTCACTGGAAACTTACAGGATCTTCTGTTGGTTCCCAGGCTTCTGAATTTTCCTGATGATGTGTTTTGGTGTGGGGCTTAATTTTTAGTAAAATTAAGACACTGACACATCCTCGAACCAGTGAGAATGCCATCTAGTTCACAAAATACCAAAAAGAGCAGGTTTCGAGCATACTCACCATGCCTTGCCCAACCACACCCACCAAACTATCTTAACCCCCTCTGTTTCTGTGGTCTCCATCTGTCCTGTTAGAGACATTTCCCAGATGTTTGATGATTTTAGTTGTTTGTTGTTAGTTGAGAATGGGGTCCTGAAAAGCTTTTTGGAAGCATTAAGTCCATGAATGCATCTTGGGGACTATGAGTTCACTATAGGGTAGTCTGGCTGGAATGTTTCCTTGTCAATCTCATGTCAGTACCTCTAGCCATCTTCTCCTGGCTGGTCAGATGGCCCAGAGAAGGATTTATCCATTCATTTAAAATATATTTATTGGGTGTATACCCCAGGCACTGGGACATAGCAGTGAACAAAACTGGCAAAAATTCCTGCTTTCATGGAGTCCATGTTCTGGTGGAAGAGATTGGCCATAAATGAGATAAATAAATACATGTAGTATGGTAACCAATGATAAGTGGTAAGGAGAAAAATAAAACAGGGAGGTAGATATGAAAGCATTGGAGGAATGAGGTTGACTTTTGAGGTGACATGGCCAGGGAATGCCTAGTGAGGGAGATGCCTTCTGAGTAAAGACCTGAAGGAGGTAAGGGAATGAGTCTGGGTGTATATTAATACTAGGGAAGAGAGGTCCAGGCAGAGGGAACAGGTGCTGAGGTACAGGTATGTGGGATGTGATTGAGGAGGCACACAGGGCCTATCTTGAATTTTTTTCTTTTTGGGAGACAGAGTCTCATTCTCTCACCCAGGCTGGAGTGCAGTGGTGTAGTCTTGACTCACTGCAGTCTCCACCTCCTGGGTTCAAGCAGTTCTCCTGCCTCAGCGTCCCGAGTTGCTGGGATTACAGGTGTGCACCACCATGCCTGGCTAATTTTTGTATTTTTTTCTTTTTTTTTTTTTTAGTAGAGATGTGGTTTCTTGATGTTGGCCAGGCTGGTCTCAAACTCCTGACCCCAGTTGATCTGCCCACCTCAGCCTCCCAAAGTGTTGGGATTATAGGCGTAAGCCACCACTCCCAGCCCCTTCTGACTTTCACGTTCACTGTGCTCACTGCCCTGCAGCTGCCCATGTAAACATATTTATTCTGTTCATTATCTATCTCTCCTCACTAAAATTTGTGAATAAATAAACCTAATGTATTTAAGGAGAGGTTTCATTTAGAAGGTAAAAAGAAACAAATTTGTCTTGGTATCCAGAAGGTGTCTTCATTTGTCTGAAAAAATTAATAAGAAGGAGATAAGGCATAATTATATTCTGATTTTAGAATGTTATTTTTCTTTGCCATTTTTCTGCCAGGTTTTATAGGTTCTCCCAATCCAGTTGAGATTATTCATACAATAAAAGCAACGTGTTCCTTTTTTTTTCCCCAAGAACATTTTATAACTTTTACATTTTCATTTAGAAAGAAAGGTTTTGGTGGAACTGCAGGAATGGCATTTGTGGGAACAGTGTGTTCAAGGAGCCACGCAGGCGGGATTAATGTGGTACGTTGTTCTTGATGTTTAACTTTGGATGTTTGCATTGGGACAATATCAAGCATTTATTGACCATATACTTCCTCCCCTGGTCCTTTAAACAATATTTTGAGTGTTATGAGGGACATGGTAGAAGTGACAGATGTGTTCTTTCCCTAGAGACTGGGTCAAATTTTTAAATATGTACTATATGTACTAGCTCTTTACTTTTTTATTTTATTATTTTATTTTATTTTACTTTAAGTTCTGGGATACATGTGCAGAACATGCAAGTTTGTTACATAGGTAAACATGTGCCATGGTGTTTGCTACACCTATCAACCCATCATCTAGGTTTTAAGCCCCTTATGCATATTTGTCCTAAAGCTCTCCCTCCCCTTGCCCCCTACCTCCCGACAGGCCCTGGTGTGGGAAGTTCCCCTCCGTGTGTCCATGTGTTCTCATAGTTCAACCCCCACTTATGAGTGTAGCTTTTTACTTTTTATGGGTGAGGAAACAGATTTTAGTGAATTGAATTAGAACCATCAACTTTTTTTCCTATAAACTATCATGAGTAATCTATAGGTGTTAAAGTGGTTGATCTCTTGCTTGAAGGATCTGTGTCCATCATCAGTATGTGATTCAAGTTACTTTTTTTACTAGACTGAAATGTATAAAGACTCATTGGATGCTTGATTTATTGTATAGGCTGTCAACAGTGTAGTGAATAAATTTCCTTTTGTGAAAAAGTAATCTGAGCAGCAAAGCATTTGTGTTCAGAAACCTAACCACTACCTTCATTGTCTGAACAGTTTGGGCAAATCACTGTGGAGACATTTGCATCTATTGTTGCTCATGAGTTGGGTCATAATCTTGGAATGAATCACGATGATGGGAGAGATTGTTCCTGTGCAGTAAAGAGCTGCATCATGAATTCAGGAACATCGTGAGTACCTGGGTTCTTTCTTCTTCTTTATACAGTATTGTAGATCCATGTTTCTTACACTGTGAGAGATACTCATGTCTACACTGGGAAAACAGAAAATGTTATTTCTGGTTCCCTGAAATTAATTACATGATACATCAATGAGAATTCCGTTTTTTTTCCCCAGCCTTTTAGATTCAGGGGGTACATGTGCAGGTTTGTTACCTGATGTGTAGCTGAAGTCTGTTTTTTAATTAAATAATTCCAGAGAGCTTTTAGAAGGCAACACTTATGTAGGCACAAGTATGTAACTATACTCTTTTGTTAACCAATTATAGACCGAAGAGTGTAAGAACATGGCAAAGTTTATATCTGAAGTAGAAATTAGGGGGAAGTTTCTGCTAGATTCAGTGTGGATTGGATTTCACTGAAGGACTGTGTAAGAAATTTTTTCACAAACTCCTTTTAGAGAAAGTGCTGCATTGTCACTGTAAGTGGAAGAGATCGTGACGTATTTCTATCAACAAACCCTGTTTTATAGAGATAAAGGTGGGAGGCAAGGCAGAGAAGAGGAGAGAGAATGGCTAACATTCATTAAGCTCTTTTTATGTACAGGCACTGTTGTAGGCTTTTAAAAGATTGTCCACTTACTTATTGCTCATCAGTGAATTGAGGTACACATACTTTATCTCCATTTGCAGATGAGGAAACTGAGGTCACACATGCAAATTGCTGACTGGGATTCAAAGCCAGGAAGTCAGAGCCCGAGATCTGATCTTAGAACCCTTTCCTGTCCTGAAACTAAAAAGTAATTATAGTAGAAGGTCTCATGGTGGTTGGGCATCAGAAATACAGATTTCTAATGCAGATTCATCATAATGTCAATGAGGTTCCTTCCTAATTTAGAAGGCAGGAGTCCTAAGCAGAGAGCTGAACCTTAGTAGTGTGTACGTGTGTAGATGCTGAGCCTGAGTGAAAATTAGATATGAGAGATGGTATCTTTAACAAATACAGGGTAGACATGGTGGGTCATGCCTGTAATCCCAATACTTAGGGAGGCTGAGTTGTGAGGATCACTTGAGACCAGCATGGGTAACAGAGTAAGACCCTGTCTCTGGAAAAAAAAAAAAAAATTAACTAGGTGTGTTGGCACATGCCTGTAGTCCCAGCTACTCAGGAGGTTGAGGCAGGAGGATCACTTGAGTCCAGGAGTTCAAGGCTACAGTGAGCAATGATTGTGCCACTGTATTCCAGCCTGGGCAACAGGGTAAGACCTTGTTTCAAAACAAACACACACAGATGAAGATTTCACATGGGGAATATCCATGGCCCCAAGTGTTCATGCCGCTTCCCACCTCTCTCAGGCTTCCGAAGCACTGACAGAGTAATAAAAACTTCTGTCAACCAGCATTTCAGCTAAAGATCTGCGTGGACAAGACAATTCTAGTCACATGCTAGTATAAAGGGAAGCACTCAAGCAGAATTTATAGTTTTTGAACAAATATGAGGCTCAAAAATAGATATGGAAGAATTAAAATAGTACTTATGAAAATCCATGCTTTATAAGGTAATGTACATAAGGAAAGTCATATGTTTGTAAAAGATTTCCTATAGTAGAGGGAAGTAAATTTTAGCATTTGCTTTGGCCAGCAGTGAAGTTGAGAAGGACGTGAATTCAGGGGAAACAAGAAATGAGTAATGAACAATGAGGTAAGTCAAGAGACTGAAATAACAAAGCATTCAGAGTTAAGGAGGGAATGTTATGAAACAGTGCCATAGTGGTATTTAATATGGTATAGGAAACAATGAAGAGTGGACCCATACTTTATTCACCAACTTGTCAAACATTTATTGAGCACTGACTACATGCCAGACTTTGTCTCGGCATTTAGGCTACCTCAGTGAGTTAGATTGACTTGCCCTTCAAAGAGTTTACATTGGAGGGGGGTGGGAGACGATCTATAAACATAAGAAAATCAATAATATATGGTGTTAGAAGGTGATAAGTGCTATGTGAAATAAAATAGAGTGGAATATGGAGGATTGGGAGGGCCGAGGGTGGTGAAACAACAGAACAGGCCTCAGTATGACAAAACTGGATGTTAGTAACAGAAACTTTGAGCGAGGTGGTATTTAAAACAACTACTCCCCTAAAGTAAACCCTGTGGCAAAGAGACTTACAGTATAATTAAATATTAAGTAAATATTAAGCATTTTGAGGAGAATGGTATTTAGAATATTATATTGAAAACAACGCATATTGACATTTAAATATGAAGATAACATGTTCTCAAATACAAGGTTTCCATCATTTTCCCCAAGGGAAGAGCCAAAAAAGTGTTCTTTTTTTTTTTTAATTTGGTTGACTTGAATGTGTATACGCTTGCTAGGGATATAGTAGATAGAAAGGGAGGGAACTGTTTGTTACTGGATCTGGCAGAGTCTCTGTAGCTGCAGGGGAGACTAGCCCTACAGGAGTTGAGATAGAGGGACACTGATAGCTTGAAGGGACCTGGTAGAGACGGTTCCAGAGGAATTATTCAGCCTTTTTCTCCCAGTGACTTCTTATCTTTTCAGTAGAAGTGATGAAAGTGAGTACCTGTGACTTGTCCAGCTTGGTGGGAAAACTTTTGATTTTTCACTGTGGTGTATGATGTTGGCTGTGGGCTTTTCATATATGGCCTTTATTATATTGAAGTGATTTCCCTCTTTCTAGTTTGTTGAGATTTTTTGTCGTGAAAGAATGTTCAATTTTATCAAATGCCTTTTCAGCACCTGTTGAGATGATTGTGTGACTTTTATCCTTGATTCTGTTAAAATGGTGTTAATACATTTTTGTATGTTGAACCATCCTTGTGTCCCAGGTTAAATCTCACTTGGTCAGAGGGCCTGATGTTGCTGATGTGTTGTTAAGTTCTGTTTGCTAGTATTTTTTTGAGGATTTTTACATTTATGTTGTTAGGGATATTGACTTACGATTTTCTTTTCTGATTGTGCCTTCTCTGACTTTGATGTTAGGGTGATGTTGGCCTCATAAAATGAGTTTGGAAGTGTTCCTTCCTCTTCAATATTTTGAAAGGACTTTTTTTTGGAGCAGTTTTAGGTTCACAGAATAATAGAGAGGAAAGTAGAAAGACTCCTCTCGTATACTTTCTGTCCCCCACACTTGCATAGCCTCCCCGTTTTCAATGTCCCTCAACAGAGTGGTATAATTGTTAAAATTGATGAACCTACATTGACACATCATGATTTCTCAAAGTTCATACCTTATGATTCACTCTTGGTGTTGTGCATTCTATGGGTATGAACAAATGTATGATGACAAGTATCCCTCATTGTGGTATCATACAGAATATTTTCATTGCCCTAGAAAATTATCTGTGCTCTATGTAGTCATCTGTCCTCACCGCTCCAACCCTTGGCAACCACTGATCTTTTTACTGTCTCCATAGTTTTGTGTTTTCCAGAATATCATATATTTGGAATCATGAAGTATGTTGCCTTTTCACATTGGCTTCTTTCACTTAGCAATACGCATTTAAGGTTTCTCCTTGTCTTTTCATGTCTTGATAGCTCATTTATTTGTAGTGCTGAATAATAAATATCCCATTGTTTGGTTGTACCACAGTTAATTTAGCCGTTCACCTACTGAAGGACATATTGGTTGCTTCTAATTATGAAAAAGATGCTATAAGTATCCGTATGCAGGGTTTGTGTGACCATGTTTTCAGCTCCTTTGGGTAAATATCAAGAGACGTGATTGCTGGATCATATGTTAAGAGAGTATGTAAATTGTCTTCCAAAGTAGCTATACCGTTTTGTATTCCCACCAGCTGTGAATGAGAATTACCGTTGCCCTACGTCTTTGTCAGAATTTGGTGGTGTCAGTGTTCTACATTTTTGGCTATTCCTATAGGCATGTAGTGGTATCTCATTGCTTCAATTTACATTTCCCTGATGACGTAGAATGTAGATGATCTTTTTTTGTGTTTATTTGCCTTCTGTATACCTTCTTTTTGGTGTCTGTGAAGATCTTCGGCCCATTGTTTAATCAGGTTATTTCTTTTCTTATTTTTTAGTTTTAAGAGTTCTTTGCATACTTTTGCAGATATTGTCTATTAATTGGTAGCTTATCTTCTCCTTCTTTTAATATTGTCTTTCACAGAGCTTACATTTAATATTTTAATTCTTTCATGGACGATGCCTTTTTGTTGTATCTAAAACATAATTGCCATATTCAAGACGATTTAGGTTTTCTCCTATGTTGTCTTCCAGGAGTTTTAGAGTTTTGAATTTTACACTTAGGTCTTTGATCCATTTGGAGTTAATTGTGGAGGGTGTAAGATCTGTGTCTAGATTGATTTATTTATTTTTTGCATATGAATATCTAGTTGTACCAGCACCATTTGTTGAAAAGACTATCTTTTATCGTATGGCTTTTGCTCCTTTGTCAGAGATCAGTTGGCTGTATTTGTGTGGGACTCTTTCTGGGCTCTCTATCTTGTTCTCTTTATCTGTTTGTCTTTTCTTTAGCCAGTAACACAGTCTTTATGACTGTAGCTTTAGAATAAGTCTTGCAGTCAGATAGCATCAGCCCTCCAACTTTGTTCTTCTTTACTATTATGTTGGCTATTCTGGATCTGTTGCTTCTCCATGTAAACTTTAAAATTAGTTTCATCTATATCCACAAATTAATTTGCTGGGATTTTGATTAGTATCGCATTGAATATATAGATCAAGTTGGGGAACCGGCATCTTGATAATATTGAGTCTGCCTGTATGTGAGCATGAAATATGTCTTGTTTATTTAGTTCTTTGATTCTTTCATCAGATAGTATTATAGTTTCCTCATGTAGATCTTATGCATATTTTGTTAGATTTATACCTAACTCTCATTTTTGGGGGTGCTAATGTACATGATATTATGTTTTTACTTTCAAATTCTACTTTTTTATAGCTGGCATATAGGAAGGCAATTGACTTTTGTATACTAACCTTGTATCCTACAGCCTTACTGTAATTGCTTTTTAGTTTCAAGAGTCTTTTTCAATTCTTTTTGATTTTCTGTATAGATGATCATATTATCTCTGTACAAAGACAGTTTTTTTTTCTTTCCAGTCAGTATACCTTTTACTTCCTTTTTTTGTCTTACTACAGTAGCTAGGACTACCAATAATCTGATATTACTTTACCTTCCCCACATTTTTTTTTTTTAGTGTTGACAGTGTATTTATTTTTAATAATAATGCTTCTAAAACATATTTAAATTTTATTTTTAATCCAAATTGGAAATATATGTATTATAATTATATCACTAAATATATTTATATTTACTGTAATTACTGATACATTTAATCAAGATACACTACTTTTTACATACCACTGAGAAATATAATGTCAGTGAAATTAATAGTTCAATTGTAATCTGAAATGAATCTCAATTTCAAAGTTATTTAAATATGAAAAGAATGTGTTTTAGAATCCATTAAATACAGTATTTGGGTTTAAATCTACCATCTTATATCTCCTTTATTTGTCTTCTTTTATGATTTTCTTAAAAGTCTTTGGTCTTAAATATTTAAGGTGATGGATATTCCAATTACCCTGATTTGGTCTTTACACATTATTTGAACGGATCAAGTGATCACATGTATCCTGAAAATACATACATCTATTATGTATCAAAAAAGGGACAACAACAACAACAACAAAATCTTCTGTGTTACTTCTTTTGGGTTGATAGAATGTTTTTATTTTTATTTTACTTTGTAGAAATGGGATCTTGTTATGTAGCCCAGTCTGGTTTTGAACTCCTAGGCCTAAGCAATCCTCCCACCTTAGCCTCCTGATGTGCTGGGATTATAGGCGTGAGCCACTGTGGCCTGACAGGTAGCATGTTTTTAGTATATACCATTTTCCTTCTAGACGTATTTCTAGAATGGAAATTATGCAGTCTTTTATTTCTTTTTAAAGTTACCCTAGAAATTATAACACATGTTCTTGATTTATCATGTCTACTATTAAATCTTATCCTTCCCCAAACAGTTCAAAGACTATATAGTGCTTTAACTCTGTTCATCAGTTTCTTGACTTATATAGCTGTGTGCCAGGAAGATATTAGTGATTAATGAAAATTGTTTATTGTCGTTCATTTAGATTTTGACCACTGCCCTTGCCCTTTGGTCCTCTTTCATCTCTGACCTTCATTTGGTATCTGTATTTCAGTCTGAGCAAAGAACTACTTCTGACTTTCCTTTAGTGTGTGTTTAGTAGTAGTATATATCTCTTAATTTTTGTTTTCTCCTGAGGGTGTCTTTATTTCTCTTTTTTTGAAGATATTTTTGTTGAATATAGAATCGTAGATCATCAGTTATTTTTCATCATATTGGGATTTTTCCATTATCTTTTGCCTTCCATGTTGTTGAGATGTCAGACTATTATTCCACTGAAGTGAATCTATTTACCTATGGCTATTTTCACAATTTTCTCTTTACACTTATTTTTTTTAAAGTTTCATTGTCATGTTCCTGTTGTAGAAAGAAACAAAACCATGCATACACACGTATGTTATGTATATATAACACATGTATGCATATATGTCTTCATAGCCTGCTCAGAAATTTTTTGGTGTTTTAAAGTTTGTGGCTTGATATATATTTTTTCTTCTTTTTAAAATTTATTTATTATACTTTAAGTTCTGGGGTGCATGTGTAGATCGTGCAGATTTGTTACATAGGTATACATGTGCCATGGTGGTAGTGTGCTGCATCTATCGCCCCAATCAGAAAGTTCTCAGTCATGTCTTTACAAATTGCTTCTTTACAAATTGCTTGTGTACACAGGGTGTCTGCACATTTGCTGTCTCTTAAGCTTCTGTGATTCTAGTGAACTGTGTATTAGATCTCACTATATCTCCTTTGTCTCTTATTTTTTGAAATATATGTTTGCCGAGGACCAGCTTGGCCGGGAGACTCCCACCCAGGCAGGTAAAGGTATTGAGAGAGGCAGACACCCAGAGAGACAACAGAGTGGATCTATCCTGGGGGACCAGCAGCCTGAGAGCCTGTGGGGCATGCAGCTCTCCAGGACTGAAAGCGCTGATCAGAGATTCATCCATGTATTTATTTGCTCTTTGACAGGTGATTCTTATTACATACACAGGTGTTCTACGTATATGCATAACTGTTCTACGTATACACATATACCAAGTAGGCAGCTGTTACCTGCCTACCACTAACTACAAACTACAAGCATCCTCCACAAAGGAGCCATGGGGGCAGAGTAAACAGTGTTTTTCAGCATGTGTTTCTTATCTTTTTGTTTGTTTGTTTTTTTCTTCTGGGTTATTTCTTCTGACACCTTTCATTTCACTGATTCTGGCTTCATATGTATTTTGTCTGTTGTTAAACTTATCCATTGAATTATTCATTTTGTTTATTTCATTTGTCAGATTTCTGCCTGATTCTTTTTCAAATCTGATATATTAGTTTTGTAGATATTAGTTCCCTACCCAAATTTTCATGCTTTTCACTTTTGTCCCTGATCATAGTAAGCATAAATGTTTTATGGCTATCATTTGATAATCCTAGAACTAGTATTAGGATACTTTATTAGACTTTATTTGCTGTTTTTATTTTCCTTTCTTGTAGTGTATTGTGGCTTCATGTGGTATTTTATATTGTGTAGCCATTATATTTAAAATGTTTTTTTAAAGAATAATTTCTGAACTAGGATGAGGTTATTCTAGGTAATATTTTCTTTTATTTTTCCTCAGATTCATTTTTACTACCAAGGTAATATTAAACCTTCTTTTTTTGAAGGCAGATTTCCTACCCTCTACTTCATAGGCTATTTAATAAATATTAATTTTCTATCATTTTGTTTGAGGCTAGTGATGTTGTAGATGTTTCATTTTTTTTTCCTCAGATAACTCAGTCATTGGGAGCCAGTTCTGTTTAATAAAATGGATAATATACCTTCATAATAAGATTTTTTTGTTATTATTTATGATATTTTGGGGGCACAGTGGTATTCTCATGCCTTGCTCTTAGATTCCTGAAAGTGTGAGTTGCTCTTCCTGGGAGGTGCCTTTCTAAAGAAATGGCTTTCTTAACTCTGTCCCTCATGTCATCTCCATCAGCAAGCTTGCGTAATCAGGTGTTCTTTTTCTTAATCTAATTCAGTACCAACACTTAGAATCTCCTTTTAAGACTTCCTAATCCTAGGCTATGGGAATCAGCATAGTAATGGTGGAAATGTGTTCTGGGAGTTTTCAGAGTACTCAAAGAAATACTTTCTGTTATTATATACTGCTTTGACATTTTATGTTCTAAATGTTGAAAAATTTTTTTTTCATCATTTTCAGGTAAAACATTTTCATCATTGTCAATCTCCTTTTGAAGCCATTTGGAAAAGTCACGTAGATGTGAGAAAAGACAGGAGGAGAGGTTATAAATCGTTAATATTGTGGAGTCTAGAGGTGATAGAGAATAGAAATACTTGAGTTGCTTTTCAAGCCGTGTTTCAGGAGAAAGATCATTCTTACTGCTTTAGGTGCCAGCCAGGGATGGCTAGTGAAAGGGCATCATCACTGTGGTCTCCAAAGCATTTTAAGGTCTCACTGAAGGTCAACACAGGGGATGTTACTATCTCCATCTGTTAAAAAACACCAGAAGTGTCTATGATTTTGTTATGCTTTTCAGTTCTGTAGTCAATTCATTGCGGGTGAAACATTTTTTTTTTTTTCTGGTAGATTGCTGAAGGATCAAACATTTGAAACAGTGTTTATGAGAAAATACCTTTCAACTACTGAATAATGAGCGTATTTAAAAAATAACTTGTTTAGAGGTGGTAGACTTTATGTAGGTTAAAATTAGGGACTAAAATAAAGGGCTCTACATATGCCTGCACAAGTTCTGTGGCCATTGTCTAATTAAATATATATAATATATAAAAATATATTTTTATATATACATAATTATAAATTATATATATAATATAATTTGTAATAATATATAATATATAATATATACATAATTATAAATTATGTATATATTATAAATTATGCATATTTAAATATATATTTAAATGTGTGTGGTTTTTTTTTTTGGGGGAGACAGGGTCTTGCCCTGTCGCCCAGGCTGGAGAGCAGTGGCATGATCATAGCTCACTGCAGCTTTAAACTCCTCCCATCCCAGCCTCCTGAGTAGCTGGGACTACAGGTGTGCACTGCCATGCCCAGCTTATTTTTTGTAGAGACAGGATCTCACTGTGTTGCCCAGGTGACCTTGAACTCCTGGGCTCAAGTGATCTTCTTGCCTTAGCTTCCCAAAGCACTGAGATTACATTATTAAATATACTCCTACAGAAAACATTATTGCATGTATACTCTGTGGCAGGCACTGTACTTATCACATAAAGATCAAGGGTACAAAATAAAAAGCAATTACAAGCCTGTGTTTAAACTGCAGTCTTCTTTGTTTATCAAATAATTATTATATACTGCTTTGACATTTTTACTTGATGTCTAATAGCCTCAAACTCCTGTGGTCCCTCCTAAAGTTGTCCTAAAATCTGACCTACCCATAGTCTTCCCCATGTGAGTTAATGGTAACGCCTTCCTTCTCATATCCCAGGACAACAACCTTGGAGTCATTCTTGATTTCTCTTTTTTCTCACTCTTTATCTTAATGGCTGTTCCTTTAAAATAAATCTAGCCACTTCTTACAGCTCCCACTGTTATCATTTTGGTCCGTCATCATCTGTTTAATGAATTGCTGTAAGAGCCTTCTTTGTGGTCTTTCTCCTTAACAGAACAAGTATAGTGGTCCTATTAAAACGTTAGTCAAATCATGTCACTCCTGCTCAGCACTTTCCATGGTCTCCCCCTTCCAACTTCCTCATTCCACTTATACTAGAAAGCCACATTCTTACAATGGCCTATTCCCGTCTTTGCTGACTGTACCTCTCATGATTCATTTCCTCACTGACTCAGCTGCCAGGAAAGCTTCTACTTTAGAGTTTTTGCATTTGCTATTCCTTCTGTCTGTAGTGTTTTCCTCCCAGATACCCAGTTTTAATTGAACTCTCACATGTTTGAGGTACCTGTCCTGACTGCCCTTTTAAAATCACAAGCATCCCTTCCTCTGCAGAGCTCATCACCCACATAGCACTCATTACCTTATGATATGCTATTTAATTTACTTATTGTATAAGTAAATCACTGAATCATAATCATAACCTTACAGGGGCAGGGATTTTTTTGCTGTGTTCACAGTTTCATCCCTTGCACCAAGAAGAATGCCTTGTACGTAATAGATCCTCAGTAAATATTTGTTGAATGACTGGTTGCTTGATATTGCACAAAAGGACTCCTTCCCACACTATTCTTAGTAGCAAGAAAAAGAATAAGGAAGACAAGTCTTTCTGTTATTGTCAGAAGCCTTGTGCTAAATCTTTTCTTTCCATGAGTCAGAATTTTGCCTTTGCCTGTTCTTTATTGCAAACCATTGATTGTTCATGTTCTTTCTTTTTTCCTTCTCTGCCAGTCAGTCTTTTAAAATCCTTCTGCATCCACATATATAGACTTTTTTTTTTCGTCAAATAGCAGTTAACAGTACCAAAATGTTCTAGACAGACTGCATCCCAATCCAAGTGGCAGGAGTCAGTACTATCAACTCTGCTGGAGACCAGTTAGCAAAGAAGAGTTTAACATGACTACTCAGGGAAAAATATGTTTCTTAGAGTTCCTTGGAGGTACAAAGACCCAACCATAAATAGGGATGCTCCTTCATTAACTGTAATGCAACATAGCTTTCACTCCTACTGCTACTCTGGTACCATCGCTCAAACTGATGAAAAAGAGATTCAGAGTACCAAATTTCCCAAAAAAAAATACAACTATATGTAATACATAAATTTTATTGTATTTATTTAAAGTGTACATGTTTTGATATACATACAGATTGTGAAATGGTTAGTCAAGCAGATTAACACATCCATTATTCCACATTGTTGCCCATTTTGTGTATGTGTGGCAAAGAGCACCTAAAATCTCCTCTTTTAGCAAAAATCCTGAATATAATACGATTATTACGTATAGTCCTCATGCTGTACCTGACATCTCTAGACTTGTTTGCCCTACATATCTGCTCCTTTGTATCTGACCTGCATCTCCCATTTCATCCGCCTCCACTTTAAGCAGTGTTTTATTTTCTGTCTCTGGGTATTCGACTTCTTTTTCTAGATTCCGAAATAAGTCATGCAAGATTTTTTTCTTTTGTGTCTGGCTTGTTTCATGTAGCATAACATCCTCCAGGTTCATCATGTTGTGGTAAATGTCAGGATCTCCCTTTATAAGGATGCATAATAATCAGCCTTATAAAACTGTTGCCAGACACTTGGTTTGTTTCCATGTCTTGGCTAATGCTGCACTGAAAATGGGAGAATGCAGACATCTTTATGAGGTGGTGTTTTCATTTTCTTTAGGTGTATACCCAAAAGTGAGATTGCTGGATCATATGATAGTTCTGTTTTTAATTTCTTTAGGGAACTCCTATTGTTTTCCACAATGGGTACAACAGTCTGTATTCCCATCAACAGTGCTCAAGGGTTTCCTTTTTTCTATACTCTCACTAGCACTTACTATCTCTCTTTTTTTCTGAGACGATGTCTCTGTCACCTAAGCTGGAGTGCAGTGGCACGATCTCGGCTCACTGTGTCCTCCACCTCCCAGGTTCAGGTGATTCTCCTGCCTCAGCCTCCCGAGTAGCTGAGATTATAGGCGTGTGCCAGCACACCTGGCTAATTTTTGTATTTTAATAAAGACGGGGTTTCACCATGTTGGCCAGGCTGGTCTTGAACTCCTGACCTTGTCATCTCCCTGCCTCTGCCTCCCAAATGCTGGGATTACAGGTGTGAACCATTGTGCCTAGCCATCATGTCTTTTCAGTGATAGCCATCCTAACAGGGGTAAGGTGATATTTCATTGTGGTTTTGATTTGCACTTCCCTGATTATTTTTATTTTTATAATATTTTTTGACAGAGTCTCACTCTGTAGCCCAAGCTGGAGTGCAGTGGCGCACTCTCGGCTCACTGCAATCTCTTCTGCCTGAGTTAAAACAATTCTCCTGCCTCAGCCTCCTGAGTAGCTGGGATTGCAGGCGCCCGCCACCATACCCAGCTAATTTTTGTATTTTTAGTAGAGATGGGGTTTCACCATCGTGGCCAGGCTGGTCTTGAACTCCTGACCTTGTGATGCACCCGCCTCGGCCTCCCAAAGTGCTGAGATTACAGGCATGAGCCACTGCCCCGGCCCTGTGATTATTAATGATATTGAGGATCTTTTCATGCACCTATTAGCCATTTTTATGTCATTTTTGGAGTAATGTCTATTCAAGTCTTTTGTTCATTTTAAAAAGAGTTAATTGTTTTTTTGCTATGGAGTTGTGTGAGTTTTAAAAAGTGTATTTTGGATATTAATACCTTATAAGATACATGGTTTGCAGATATTTTCTCCCAATCTGTAGACTTTTCATTTTGTTGGCTGTTATCTTTGCTGTGCAGAGCTTTTCAGTTTGAATGCTGTAGTAACCAAAACAGTACAATAGAGCTATAAACACAGACACCTAGACCAATGGAGCAGAATAGAGAGCCCAGAAACAAATCCAAACGTATAGTCAATTAAGTTTTTTTTTTTATTGAGACAGAGTCTCGCTCCGTCACCAGGTGCGAGTGCAGTGGCGCAATCTCGGCTCACTGCAACCTCCACCTCCCGGTTTCAAGCAATTCTCCTACCTCAGCCTCCCGAGTAGCTGGGACTATAGGCGCGTGCCACCACGCCCAGCTAATTTTTGTATTTTTAGTAGAGATGAGGTTTCACCATGTTGGCCAGGATGGTCTCGATCTCTTGACCTCGTGATCTGCCCGCCACGGCCTCCCAAAGTGCTGGGATTACAGGCGTGAGCCACCGCGCCTGGTGTAGTCAATTAATTTTTGACAAGTGCACCAGGAGGATACAATAGGGAAAGGATAGTTCTCTTCAATAAATGGTTCTGGGATAACTGGATTTCTATATGCAAAATAATGACGTTGGACCCTTATCTTACACCATACACAAAAATCAGCTCAACAGGGATAAAATACCTAAATGTAAGACTTGAAACCATAAAACTTTCTAAGAAGAAAGCATTGAGGAAAAGCTCCCTGACATTGGCCTTAACAATGATTTTTGGATATCACACCAAAAACTCAGGTTACAAAAGCAAAAATAAAATAGAATTTTAATGTGATGTGGATTCATCAAAGATATGGGTGGTGTATAGGTGTATTTTCCACTAGTTTTCAAAGGTAAAAATAGTTTTCAAAGTCCGTGGGACTATCTGAAAGTAGTTATTGAGTAAAACAGTAGCTAAAAAAATCCCAGGTAAAATCCCACGAGCTACGTGAGACAATTGGACAATTTCTTAAAGGCCAGCTAACCTTCAAAGTACTAACCATGGTTCCCAGGAATTATCATAGAAGTTATTATATTTAAAGCTCAAACTGAAAACTTATCATTATAGGAGTAGCTGAAATTCTATACTGTGCAGTCTGCCTCTTGATGACTAGTGTGCATCTGAACTGGAGTTACCCATTCACATTATTTTTGTAGAACTCCTAGTATGTGATAATAGGCATGGGTGAGCATAACAATGTTTTCCTTCAGAATAGAAAATGAGACAACATACAGCTAGCTTCCAATATTTTAAGAACCTTTACTGTGTTAGATAAGTATAACTTTTTCTGTATAGGGCTAGATAATTTTTAAAGTCTTTTCTGATACTGAGAATTATCATTTTGTATTTCAATGTAAGTGATATGTTTTAAAGATATTTTATTGGAAGTACAATATATTATAATGAAATAGTGAATTCTTATGTAGTAGCTGAAGTAATGTTCAGTATTTATCAGGAGTAGACATGAACTCTCATTTATGTCCACTTCTATTAGCTTCTTTTCTGTCATTTAAAATATTCACTTTTTGTGGGTTAAAGACATGACTTAACATTTTCAAAGTGAGTAATCACTGTGACATAAGATCTTTTTCTTAATGTTTATTATAGAGGTTCCAGAAACTTTAGCAGTTGCAGTGCAGAGGACTTTGAGAAGTTAACTTTAAATAAAGGAGGAAACTGCCTTCTTAATATTCCAAAGCCTGATGAAGCCTATAGTGCTCCCTTCTGTGGTAATAAGTTGGTGGACGCTGGGGAAGAGTGTGACTGTGGTACTCCAAAGGTCAGTTTAATTTTTGATTTTTGCTTTGTAAAATTGCCACGATATGTGCAAGAAATAAAATTGCTTGTTTTGGGCAATTCTGGCATAGGAGCTCAAGTAAAATTTAGTGGCACAATGAGGATTGTTATTTTGTTTGTGTGGCTATGTTCCAGGGATTGGTCATCATATTCTCAGAGTATGACTAATGGTGCCATCTGTTTTGAAGTCAGGGAATGTGCCACGTTTATTCTCTATTTTTTTTTTTTTTTTTTTGCTGTCTTCTATGATTTACGTTATGGTTATTAGGTTATTTATTTACTTTAAAGAATGAATCAGTTTTTCACCTGGCCCTGTATTTGTAAGCTTTCACCATTCTGGCACTGCCATTGCAGAAATATTTATTTAGCTGGACTCATTTAAACATGAGTTGGAGCTGGCCCATCCTCCAGAGTCCTTCAATATTCAAAGTTCTTGCTACTCAAAGTAGCACTCTCCCTTTATTAACCTTAAGTGTATATACTGATATCTGGCTTTTTGACCTGTTAATGCATACTCATTGTTCTAAACCCATGCCCATCTTTGTTAGGATTGTTCCGTAGCCATATTCCTTATCATACTTAGCCATGCGCCTCTCAACATGGCCTGCTTGAGCCCGTTTCTCCTAGGCCTTGCATTAAGTTTGAAAGACACTTGTTCAACTGTGTGTTAAGTTCTCTACTGTATTCTCGGTCTTCTCCACTAGTGTATCTTTTTCTTCCCTACCTGACCATGCCTGCATTTTACCAGGTGACTTTGCTTTCCAGAAAGGTAGTATGTGTCTTATAATGGAGCTGTGTTGGGCTTTTATGGCAGTATTGATGCACGTCAGGGACCTTTGGTACGTATCTTACACAGTATAACCCTCATAATAGCCCTAAGAGGTTGGTAGTTTTAATAGTCCCATTTTCAGATGAGGAAAATGAGACCTAAGCAAGTTATGTTTAATTTCTAAATTAAGATGCCATTAGGATGACTAAGACCGTTCTCTTTCTAGGCATTCTCAACTTCTTCCTGAAATATTTTATTAGTCTTGTTTTCTTCTAACTTTACTAGCAAACTTACTCAAATAGTAATCTATATTTACTTCTTGAGCCTTCTCACTACAAAATTACTCTTAAAAAATACTTTCTCTCCCTCAAATATCACAAGGTGTTTTTTGGTATAAAAGTTTCAAATAGGGCTGGGTGTGGTGGCACGCACCTGTAATCCCAACACTTTGAGAGGCTGAGATGGGTGGATTGTTTGAGGCCAGGAGTTTGAGACTAGCCTGAGCAACATAGCAAGACCTTGCCTCTTAAAAAAAAACGCCAAATATGGTGGTGTGAGCCTATAGTTCTAGCTATCCAGAGGCTGACGTGGGTGGATTGATTGAGCCTTGGAGTTTGAGGTTACAGGGAGATATGATTGCATCACCACACTCCAGTCTAGGCAACAGAGTGAGACCCTGGCTCAAAAAAAAAAAAAATTTCAAATAGTAAGTGAAAGCAACCTTACCTTTTTTTTCCCCATAAATCTTTTACTTCCTTTTCTTATAAGAGTGACGTATTTCTTTTTAGACTCTTCCATACATTTATATACAGTATACAGTAGGTACATTTATAAATATTGTGCTTGTTTTAGGATTTATTTTTACTTTAATGTGGTAAGAATACTTAGCATGAAATTGACCCTTCTAAGAGATTTTAAAATGTCTAATACAATATTGTTAAGTCTGAGTATTATGTTGTACAGCACATCTTTAGAATTTTTTCATTGCGTATAACGGAAACTTCATATCTGTTGATCAGCAACTCTCCATTTTCTGTTCCATGAGCCCCTGGCAACCACGATTCTGTTCACTGCTTTTATGAACTTGACTATTTTAGATACCTAATGTAAGTGGAATCACACAGTATTATGTCCTTTGTGGCTGCCTTATTTAGCTTACGTGGTATTGTATACTCAAGTTTCATCTATGTTGTTGCGATAACAAGATTTCCTTATTTTTTTGGAAATAGTATTCCATTGTATGTGTGTATATGTGTGTATATATGTACTTTTTTTTATCTACCACATTTTCTTTATCCATTCAACTGCTGACAGATATTTAGGTGGTTTCTACATCCTGGCTACTGTGAATAATGCTGCAGTGAACATAGGAATGCTAATATCTCTTCAAGATCTTGATTTCATTGTAGATAAGTATCCAGAAGTGGAATTACTAAATCATATGGTAGTTATATTTTTAATTTTTACAGGAACCTTCATAATATTTCCATAGTGGCGGCACCATTTTGCATTCTTCCAAATAGTGCACAAGATTTCCAGTTTCTCCACATTCTTGCCAACACTTGTTGTCTCTTGTTTTTTTCCATGATAGCAATCCTAATAGATATGACGTGATATTTCACTGTGGTTTTGATTTGCATTTCCATGATGTTGAGTGACATTGAGCATCTTTTCATATACCTGTTGGCCATTTGTGTGTCTTCATGGAGAAACGTCTATTAAGTCTTGGACCCATTTAAGTTAATTTATTTTTTGTTTCTTTTAACATTTTAATATATTTAGGGGATGTAAATGCAGATTTCTTGCAAGTGGTAAAGTGAGGGCTTCTTGTGTACCCATCGTTCAAATAGTGAACATTGTACCCAATAGGTAGTTTTTCAGCCCTCCCATCCCTCCCACGCTCCCACCTTTTGGGGTCCCCATTGTCTGTTATTCCACTCTATATATCCATGAATACTGATTGCTTAGCTCCCACTTATAAGTGAGAATATGCAGTATTTGACTTTCTGCTTCTGAGTTACTTCAGTTAGGATACTTAACTCATTTTAAATCAGATTATTAGTTTTTCTTTTTTTGCCATTGAGCTGTTACACTTCCTACATATTTTGAAAGTTTATCCCTTATCAGATATATGGTTTGCAGATATTTTCCCCTGTTCCATAACTTGGCTTTTCACTCTGTTGATTGCTTCCTATGCTGTGTAGAAGGTTTTTAGTTTGATATAGTCCTCGTCTATTTTTGCTTCTGTTGCCTAAAATTTTGGCATCATATCCATGAAATAATTGCCAAGACCAATGTCATGAAGCTTTTCCTCTATGTTTTCTTTTAAGAGTTTTACTGTTTCGGGCCTTACGTTTAAGTCTTAAGGTTGATTTTTGTGTAAAGTGTAAGATAAGGTTCCAATTTCACTCTTTTGCATGTTGATATCCAGTTTTCCCAGAACCATTTGTTGAAGGGACTACCTTTTCACCATTCTTTTTCTTGGCATCCTTGTTGAAGATCAGCTGATCTCATATGTGTGGGTTTTTATTTTTGCGTTCTTTTTTTTTTTTTTTTTGAGACGGAGTCTTGCTCTGTTGCCCAGGCTGGAGTGCAGTGGCGCAATCCCCTGGGTTCAAGAGATTCTCCTGCCTCAGCCTCCCAAATAGCTGGACTTGCAGGTGCCTGCTACCATGCCTGGCTAGTTTTTATATTTTTAGTAGAGATGGAGTTTCACTGTGCTGGCCAGGCTGGTCTTGAACTCCTGACCTTGTGATCTGCCCGCCTCAGCCTCCCAAAGTGCTGGGATTACAGGAGTGAGCCACTGCGCCCAGCTATTTTTGCATTCTTTATTCTCTTCCATTGGTCTGTATGTCTAAATGTCTGAACTGAGATAAATTGGGATATAAATTGGGATGGCTCAATATACAAAAATCAATTAATGAGATCTGGTGCAGTGGTGCCTGCCTGTAATCCCAGCACTCTGGTAGTCTTAGGCAGGCAGCTTTCTTTAGTCCAGGAGTTTGAGACCAGTCTAGGCAACATGACAAAACCCCTTCTCTACAAAAAATATAAAAATTTGCTAGGCATGGTGACATGTGCCTGTAGTCCCAGCTACTCAAGAGGCTGAGGCACGAGGCTCACTTGAGCCCACGAGGCCAAAGCTGCAGTGAGCTGTGTTTGCAGCACTGCACTCTAGCCTGGGTGATAGAGTAAGACCCTGTCTCAAAAAAAAAATTAATGAGATATAACACATTAACAAAATGAAGAATAAAAATTGCATGATCATCTCAATAGATACAGAAAAAGCATTTGATAAAATTCAATATCCTTTTATGCAAAAAGCTTTCAACAAACTAAAAATAGAGGAAAATACCATCAATATAATAAGGCTATATATGAAATTTCATTCCAATTTATACTCAAGGATAAATTTTACTCGGTCATGGTGTATTTTACTTTTTTTTTTTAAATATATATATATTTTATTGCATTTTAGGTTTGGGGGTACATGTGAAGAACATGCAAGATTGTTGCATAGGTACACACATAGCAGTGTGATTTGCTGCCTTCCTCCCCCATCACCTATATTTGGCATTTCTCCCCCATGCTATCCCTCCCCAACTCCCCATCCCCTGCTATCCCTCCCCTTTTTCCCCCCGACAGACCCAAGTGTGTGATGCTCCCCCTCCCTGTGTCCATGTGTTCGCATTGTTCAACACCCGCCTATGAGTGAGAATATGTGGTGTTTGATTTTCTGATTTTGTGTCAGTTTGCTGAGAATGATGGTTTCCAGGTTCATCCAAGTCCCTGCAAAGGACACGAACTCATTGTTTTTGATGGCTGCATAATATTCCGTGGTGTATATGTGCCACATTTTCCCTGTCCAGTCTATCATCGATGGGCATTTGGGTTGATTCCAGGTCTTTGCTATTGTAAACTGTGCTGCAGTGAACATTCATGTGCATGTGTCCTTATAGTAGAACGATTTATAGTCCTTTGGATGTATACCCAGTAATGGGATTGCTGGATCAAATGGAATTTCTATTTCTAGGTCCTTGTGGAATCGCCACACTGTCTTCCACAATGGTTGAAGTAATTTACACTCCCACCAACAGTGTAAAAGCGTTCCTATTTCTCCACATCCTCTCCAGCATCTGTTGTCTCCAGATTTTTTAATGATCGCCATTCTAACTGGCGTGAGATGGTATCTCAATGTAGTTTGATTTGCATTTCTCTAATGACCAGTGATGATGAGCATTTTTTCATATGTTTGTTGGCTTCATGTATGTCTTCTTTTGTAAAGTGTCTGTTCATATCCTTCACCCACTTTTGAATGGGCTTGTTTGTTTTTTTCTTGTAAATCTGTTTCAGTTATTTGTAGATTCTGGATATCAGCCCTTTGTCAGATGGGTAGACTGCAAAAATTTTTTCCCATTCTGTTGGTTGCTGATTCACTCTAATGACTGTTTCTTTTGCTGTACAGAAGCTGTGGAGTTTGATTAGGTCCCATTTGTCTATTTTGGCTTTTGTTGCCAATGCTTTTGGTGTTTTGGTCATGAAGTCCTTGCCTACACCTATGTCCTGAATGGTTTTGCCTAGATTTTCTTCTAGGGTTTTTATGGTGTTAGGTCTTATGTTTAAGTCTTTAATCCATCTGGAGTTAATTTTAGTGTAAGGTGTCAGGAAGGGGTCCAGTTTCTGCTTTCTCCACATGGCTAGCCAGTTTTCCCAACACCATTTATTAAACAGGGGACTCATTTCCACATTGCTTGTTTTTGTCAGGTTTGTCAAAGATCGGATGGTTGTAGATGTGTTGTGTTGCCTCGGAGGCCTCTGTTCTGTTCCATTGGTCTATATCTCTGTTTTGGTACCAGTACCATGCTGTTTTGATTACTGTAGCTTTGTAGTATAGTTTGAAGTCCGGGAGTGTGATGTCTCCAGCTTTGTTCTTTTTGCTTAGAATTGACTTGGCTATGTGTGCTCTCTTTTGGTTCCATATGAAGTTTAAGGTGGTTTTTTCCAGTTCTGCGAAGAAGGTCATTGGTAGCTTGATGGGGATAGCGGGTGTATTTTACTTTTAATGTGCATCTAGATGTCCATTTCCTTCCCCAGATTTGGGAAAATTTCAACCATTACTTCCTTGAATAAGCTTTTTAGTACTTTTTCTTTGTCTGGTCCTTTTGGGATTACCACAGTGTATATATTGGTCTCTTGATGGTGTCTCATAAGTCCCTTAAGTTTCTTCACTTTTATTTCTTTTTTTCTTTTTGCTCCTCTGACTTGGTAAAGTAACCTGACTTTGAGTTTGTTGAATCTTTCTTCTTTTTGCTCTGATCTGCTGTTGAACTCCTCTGCTGCATTCTTCCATTAAGTTAGTGTATTCTTCAGCCCCCAAATTAGTGAGAAGACCTTCTCTAATTAACCTGGCCAAAGCTTTTTTGGGCCTCTCAAATTTTCATGTTTGTTAAAACTGCTGTTTATGTTGTTGTTAGCCCCCTGGTGTCTACACTATGCTGGAGCCCAGTAGTGATCCAAGAGAGGGGAGAAAGAAGTGAATTTGTTGGGCAGTCCCTAGAGAAGTTGGAACATGTGGCATGTGGTCCAACTGTTTCTCCTTCCAGGGAAAAGCTTGGAAGTGTTCTTTTTTTTTTTTTTTTCAAATCACCGTGTTAAATTGGGTAGAGGAACTGTGGCAAGTGTCTGAGTGATAGTTGAAATGACCCCCTTTGTTCTCTGTAGGCTTCAGGGGTCTAGCATATACCAGCTCCATCTGTGCTATGAGAGAGGAGAGAGAAAAGCCAATTCCTTGGGTAGCTCCTAGAAAAATTGTAGCATTGGATATGTGGTTCTCCTCCAGGAGAAGCTAAGAGCTTCCTTTTTATTATTGTCCATTTGCTTTGTGTTGAGACAGGGTGAGGAGCTGTGGCAAGTACCCATATGCTACTTTAACCTGCCACCTTTGTTCTCTGAAACCCCCCAGGGGCCTAATGTATTCCAGGTCCTAAATGTCCTCAGAGGCAGATGAGATAGAAGATAGTCCCTCAGGCAGCACTCTAAAAAACTGTAATATTAGATGTGTGGCCCAACTATTTCACTCCTCAGGGACATGCTGAGAGCTGTTTCCTCCTGATATATATGTTGTGCCATGGGTTGGGATTGTGGTGAGAAAGTATCTCCAGTTTTCCTACTGGTTTCAATGTAGCTGGTTTTACAATTGCCTGGGATGTAGTGGCCTCTCAACTAGTTTCTGGATTTCTCACAAAGGGAATTGATTAGTGTGTTACTGTTGAATTGCTGATTTTTTATAGGAGATTTGTTAGCCTCCAGTAAAAGTTAAAATGCACATGCTTTTAGATCTTGTAATTCTACCTTTATGTAACTATCTTAGAGAAATATTTATATATATACACATGGGGTGTGTACAAGGATGTTTATTGCAGCACTGCCTGTTGGAGGAAGGAGAATCCCGGACTTTGTATTCTCCCATCTTGGTGATACCACTTTGGCTTTTATTTATGTGCATAAATAAAATCAGACTTAATATTGTTTAAAATTGACTTAAAATCAGTTGTGTGCAGATTTTTTTCTATTACGATATCCTGGACATTTTACTGTATCATTATATTATGTAGACATAATCCTTTAATTTATTTAACCAGACTCTAATAAATTGCTGTAATTAGTGTAGAAACAGTGCTGCATATACATACTTGTACATACCTCTCAATATATATATATATAAATATACACACCTCATATGTATATATACAAATATTTTTCTAAGATATATTATACATAAAGGTAGAATTATTGGCTCTAAAAGCATGTACATTTTAACTTTCATCAGAAGGTAATATGTTGTTTTCTGACAACCGTGTATTATGCCATTGTGTACCCATAATCTTACAGCACAGGATAGTATCTGTTGTCTTAATCTTGGCAAGCTAATGAGTCAGAAAATAAGAAGATACTGTTTTAGTTTACGTATTTTCATGTGATTATAGATCGTAGGTGTCATTTTCTTCTCTGAATTATTATTTTATGTATTCCTTGTCAGTTTTTCTGTTGGTACATTGAATCTTTTTTTAAATTGATTTTTAGGCCTCTTTATATAAGATGGACATAACTCCTTATATATGTTCTAATATTCTTTATAGCTTATTTAACTTTTCATAGGTTACATTTTATGTTGAAATTTAAAATTTAAATGAAGGCAAACTTAGTAATTTTTTTCCCATAATGGTTTCAGAAATTTGTATCTTGATCTGGCTTTTAGTATTCCTATTTATAGATCATCATCATAGTCCCTCCACAAATCATTTTACTTTTTTTAATTTATATTTTTTATGTTAACACTTTAATTGAGGAGGGGGCACGTGGAGTAAGTTTGGAAATTAAACTTATCCACTAACCATCAATTGTTGTGGAACCATTTAAAATGGTACTTTTATGATAAACTAAGTTCCTATATACATTGTCTGTTTCTTGATTCCCTGTTCTTTCATGAAGCCACTGTCCTGCAGTGTTTTTGAACTGGCCAGCATTCATGTACAAATCTTTATGTGAACTTATGTTTTTAATTCTGTTGGGTAAATGCCCCGGAGTGGAATGACTTGGTTAGCTGGTAGAGGTATATTGAACTTTTCAAGAAATTTTCAAACTGTTTTCTAAAGTAATTGATTGTATACCATTTCTCATTTTCATCCTTAGTGTATGAGAGTTCTCATTCTTTCATATCCTCCCCAGTACTTCATGTGGTCAGTCTTTTTAGTTTTAGCCATTCTATTAAGTGTAAGGTGGTGCCTCATTGAGGTTTTAATTTGCATTTTCTTAGTGACTAATGATGTGTTGAGCATGTTTTCATGTGCTTATTTGCCATCAGGCTATCTTGTGGTGATATAACTGTTCAACTCTTTACCCTCATTTAAAAATTTTGATTACTTATTACTGAGTTTTGAGACTACTTTGTGTATTCTGGATACAAGTTCTCTGTCAGATTGTCAATACTTTTTCCAAGTTGTAGCTTGCCTTTAATTAACTTAGCAGTATTTTTTGATGAGCAGAACTTTTGCATGTTGATGAAGTTTATTTTATAAATTTGTCATTTTAGGCCAGGCGTGGTGGCTCACGCCTGTAATCCTAGCACTTTGGAGGCCAAGGCGGGCGGATCACCTGAGGTCGGGAGTTCAAGACCAGCCTGACTAACATGGTGAAACCCCATCTTTAAAAAAAATAAATAAATAAAAAATAAATAAATAAATAAATAAATTTGTCATTTTATCGGTTGTTCTTTTGGTGTCATATCTAAGGACTTCTTGCCTATTCCACAGTTGCAAAGGTTTTCTCCTACAAGTTTTATAGTTTTAGGTTTTGCATTTAGTTCCATGATGCATTTTGACTTTTTTTGGGTATATTTCAAGATGTACATTAAAGTTCATTTATTTTTTAATGTTTATTATGAAATAATTATAATCTGACCAGAAGTTGCAAAATAATATAGAGTTCCATGTACTTTTCACCCAGTTTTCCTTAGTGGTGTTATCTTACAAAGCTGTACCACAGAATAAAAAACAGAACATTGACATTGCTATATTAACACAGAAGATGTCTCTGTGGGTGGGAGTTTGGTGGTAAGAAGGAGCTATGGTGGCCCAAAGTATAGTGAAAGAAGCAAGCAAGGTAAAAAGAGTTTCCAACTAGGGTGAAGAGCCACTCAACAGGGTAGTTAGACCCTGAGCATGAAGCCTTTATGAACGCTAACCTCTCTGTGATCATCAAACATACTGTTAAGGATGGAATGTTTGTGCTTCTCCAAAACTCATGTGTTGGAGACCTAACCACTAGCATGGCTACATTTGGAAACGGGGCCTTTAAGGAAGTAATTAAAATTAAAAGAGGTCATAAGAGTGGGGTCCTGATCCACTAGGATCAGGGTCCTTAAAAGAAGAGACACCAAACATCTCACTTGCCTTCTCTCTGAACACATGCATTGAGGAAGCGCTATGTCAGCACACAGCAAGAAGGCAGCCCTTTGCAAGCCAGGAAGAGATTCCTCACCAGAAACTGAACTAGTGGAAACCTTGATCTTGGATTTCTAGCCTCCAGAACTGTGAGAAAATAAATTTATGTAGTTTAAGCCTGTGGTATTTTGTTATAGCATTCTGAGCAGACTAAGTAAGGCACACACTCTGTGATTTCTGTCCTTTGAAACATGTTGAGACCTAAATACTTGCAGTTAAAGAGACACTGTTAAATCCAGAGGAATAGTAAGCAGCTGTTTCTGGAGAGTAACTGCTACAATCATGTTAGAAGGAAGTTGATTTTAGGTGTGAGATAAGAATTTTATTAATGAATAGTAATGTCAGTAACTAATCTCTTTATTGACAGTCATTTTATGTTCACAGGAATGTGAATTGGACCCTTGCTGTGAAGGAAGTACTTGTAAACTTAAATCATTTGCTGAGTGTGCATATGGTGACTGTTGTAAAGACTGTCGGGTAAGGAATTCCTCCCTATTGGGAACAACAAAAAAAGAATATCTGTGTATTAAAAAAAGTTTTTTTGATATCTCTAAGTGAACACTATTTTTATTTTATGGTCATGGGAAAATTTTTTATGACACGTGTATAATTTTAAAGCACAGTCTGTTGAGATTGTTTTCTAAGTAGAAACATTTTTTTCTGATTTTTAGAGTAACGTATGTTTGTTAGAAATCGTTCAATAACCCCAAAGCATAGAAAATAGAGAATGAAAGAGCTTCTATCATTTTATACTCTCCAGGTAGCCATTGTTGATAATTTGTTAACATAATCACTTTTTTTAATACAAATGTGAGTATATGTGTGTATGTGTGTTTTTAAGTGGATAAGCACAGATACATGTATTTTTACTACCTGCTTTTTTCAATATGACACCATAGACTTTTTTCCCATTCATGTAGTTCTATTATACATGGTTATATAAGTAGTATTACCTGTACAGTTGTATCATAATTTCTTTAGTCAACTAATGATAGACATTTTGATTCCTTCCAGTTATTGCTTATAAGAGAAGTCACTGGTACAGAATATTCAAACTAAGTTTTTGATATACATTTTATTTCTCTTTTCCAAATGTGCCGGTCTATATTTTTACCAACAGTGTTATCAAATACTTATTTTCTTATGCCAATATTGGTTACTAGCAAGCGCTATACTCCTAGTTAATTCAATAGGTGTAAAGGGTTCTTGTATTTTTATTCAGTTTGCATTTCTTTTGGTTACAAATGAGGTCATGTTTCTTCATTTTCCATAGTTACAACTTACATGAATTGCCTATTAGCGATTGTTTATTTTTCTATTGTGTTAATCTTTTCTTACTGTTAGAATGCTTTATGGATGTAAATGCTGTGGTATAACATTTGATTAATTTGTGGACATTGTCCTGATATATTTGTTTAATTGGAATTTTATTTCACTAGTTCCTTCCAGGAGGTACTTTATGCCGAGGAAAAACCAGTGAGTGTGATGTTCCAGAGTATTGCAATGGGTCTTCTCAGTTCTGTCAGCCAGATGTTTTTATTCAGAATGGCTATCCTTGCCAGAATAACAAAGCCTATTGCTACAACGGCATGTGCCAGTATTACGATGCTCAGTGTCAAGTCATCTTTGGCTCAAGTAAGATATCATCATTTATTATTGTTTGTTTTGATATTATTTGTTTTTGATTTAGATTTTTTAAAAAAGGTAATGAAACATTATTGATAAAGTTGAGGTTCTCTTATTTCTCATCGTATTTCCTTTCTTCCTGCTTTGGAGGCAGTCATGATTATGAATTTAATATGCACAGATTTAGTTGATGTTTCTTATTTTTACTGTCTGTATCTTTTTATGTTTTGTGTAACATACACACACAGATACATATATAGTATCCTCTAGTTTTAATAATGTTGAGTTGTTCACTCAGTATGTTCTTGAAATTCATCTATATTGATATATCATAGTGCATTAAAGTATTCCATTAGATAAATGGATCATGATTTAGTTATTCTCTTACTGATAGATATTTAGGATTTAAAACAATTTATGTATTTTTTCTTTTTAAAATTCTTATTTTTATCAAGGGCACACACATAAAGAGCCACATTACTATGTATTGTATATTATGAACAAATAAGGACTGTTCCCACCCAGCATTCCCATCACTTGAGGAAATTTTGCCTTTTTTGGCTAAGATTTTTGTTAACTTCTGCAAGGTCTTTAGATAATCTCTTGGCAATGCTACGTTTTGACTTTTTTTTGTTTTAGGCATTAGTTATTAATTTCTCACTATAGAAGATAAGATAGTTTTCTTCCCATTATACCTATGCTCATTTTCCATTCTCCATCCTCCCAATATGGATTAATTGTAATTTTAGTTAGGGCAGTGTCGACTGTGTATTGTATAATGGCCACATTAATGCTATTCACAACTGAACTATATAGTAAGTTATAATTACTTTCCTGCCTTTTGTTTTTTCTAGAGTTACTAATTCTCTCTCTCCCTCCATCCCCTCTCTCTCTCTTTCTCTCTCTGTCTCTCATCTCTCTTTTGGTCTGGTTAGTTTCCTGTGTAGTTTCCGTTAATTGACCTGTATATTCTTAACCAGTGGCCTGATTGTGCCTTGAGTTGATTAGAAGCATCAAGTATTCTATTTATTTCAATTTTTTCAAATAAGTCTGAACGGAAGGCCTCTGTGCCTCTTCAGTCTTGACTGGTTTCTCTCTGGTATTAGTTAGGGTTCTCCAGAGAAATGGAACCACTGTGTTGCACATTTATATATACAGTCTTACACCACATAACATTTTGGTCAGTGAGAGACTGCATATACAACAGGGGTCTCATAAAATTATAATACTGTATTTTTACTGTAACTTCTATGTTTAGATATGTATAGATACCTTTTCTATGTTTAGATGCCATTATGTTACAATTGTCTACAGTATTCAGTACAGTGACATGCTGTACAGATTTGTAGCCTAGGAGCAATAGACTGTACCACATAGCCTAGGTGTGTAGTAGGCTATACCACCTAGGTTTAAGTGTACTCTGTGATGTTGGCACAATGACAAAATCACCTAACAATTCACTTCTCAGATCATATCCCTGTTGTTAAGTGATATATTACTATAGATATATTACTGTATATATAATCTGGAGGATTTATTACATGAATGTAATATTTATGTATACTATATTATATATATAATAAATATGTAATATGTTACATATTTATTACATGAAAATATATTCTTCTCCTGGAGGAATCTGATGTATTAGATTCATGTAATAAATCCTGCATAATAGCATGAGCCCATATATGAATTGGCTTATGTGATTATGGAGGCTGGTAAGTGTCAGATCTGCAGGGTGAGTCAGCAATCTGGAGACCCTGCAGAGCTGATGGTGTAGTTCAGTTAGAAGTCTGGCAGGCTCATGACCATGGAAGAGCTAGTGTTTCTGTTCATTTCCAAAGGCAGGAAAAAAGCTGATGTCTCACTCTAAAGGCCTTCAGGAAGACTTTTCTCTTACTTGAGGGAGGATTGGCCTTTTCATTCAAGTTTAAAATTGATTGATGAGGCCCACCTCCAATAGGGAGGGCAATCTCCTTTGCTCAGTCTATGGATTTCATTGTTAATCTCATTCAAAATCACCCTTACAGAGACATCCATAATTATGTTTGATTAAATATCTGGGGATTCTGTGGTTGAGTCAAATTAACCCTACTACAGGGGGTAAAATTAATCCTAATCAAAAGTCCACTCCTTGTCAACTTGAAACCCATAGTTACCTTCTGAAACTATACCAGATCTCTAAATGTGGACCTTGTTAAGGGCATAGTTCCACCTAGCATGATATAATACCACTATCCTGCATACAGCTAGAACCTCACTAACCTCTTTCCCAGAAAAGGAGGTAAAGTCCTTGAGTGATGTTTATTCTTCTTCTTGATATCCCATAACTTAAATGCTGGGATATAAAGTTAATAATACTTAAATCCTGTAATATCAAGTAAATAGATCTTATGTTGCATGATAAAGGTGTAAGGAATGAAAACATTATTTGCTCAATACGTGTGTATATGTATACACACACACACTGTCTCACACACACCCACCTATTCTTAATGAAACAGCGTTTGTTTCTGTAACCGGTCACGTGGTTGTAGCTGGTATTTATAACTAACTTCTACCCATTCTGTATTCCCTTTGCCTTCAGCAAGCATATTAGCTGTCTGTGGTTCTTTACCTGTTAGGGTGACTCAAACTGTCCTGCCTAGATTGTGTTGTTACCATTGAACTTGAACTTAATCATGGAGCATAGTAATACTAAGAGATGCCTTAAGGGATCTCCTGCATTCTAGACATACTCTTCCTTGCCTCCATTGTGGAGTAGTAGTCCAATTTCCCTTTGGTGGTTCAGATCACTAATTCTATCTGGCATAGAAACTGCCTTCTTTGCCTGTTGACTCGGAGGTATGAGGAGCCAATGTGGCTGGGCCTCTGGCTTAATTTCTAGTTCAGTGGAATTGTTGCAGCTCCTGCTGGTAGCATTCCTCCCTGTGGAACTAAGGCCTCTAGGCCAGCAGAGCATAAAGTCATGGGAACAGAAAAGAAGATTTTGCTAGTAAGTCACTATGGATAATGGTGAGTGGTGCTCCTCCCATTTCCACCCCTTGATACCTGGACACATGAATCCTGTTTGTGGGAAAAACAGCATTAGATGTTGGCTGCTGAGTGAGAGCATATACAGCCGGGGGACCTTGCCCTAGCACTGTAAGGTATTGCTACCTAGTGGCACTGTAACTGAGCCTCTAAAAGGCATTTCTACCATATTGTCAGCCAGCTGCTTCAGGAGGGTGGGGAAGGAACATGGTAAGGCCAGTGAATCCCATGTGCATGGGTCCATTGCCTTACTTCATTTGCTATCAAGTGAATTCTTTGGTCCGAAGTAGTGCTGTGTAGAATATTACGATGGTGGTGGTGGGGGGAATTCTGTACGTCCACAGAAAGTAGTTTTGGTAGTTCACAGAAGTGTTGCTACAGGGACGGCAAATCTATATGAAGAGTATGTGTCTATCCCAGTAAGAACAAAGCACTGCCTCTTTCATGATGGAAAGAAAAAATGTAATCAACTTGCCACCAGGTGGCTGACTGACTAACCCAGGGAATGGTGCCGTATTTGGGACTCAGGATTGGATTTTGCTACTGGAGAATTTGGGCACTTAGCAGCAGCAATAGCCAGGTCAGTTGTTGAGAGGAAGTCCATGATGCTGAGCCCATGCACACCTCCAACCCTGCCACTGTGAGTACTTGGTTCATGAGCGCATGGATGAGAATAGGTGGCTGGGGAAAGAATGAGTCATCCTCTCTTATTAAAATTCTTCTCTGCTGAGATCATGCTTTGGCAAACATTCACATAGGACACGAATATCTTTGCCATACCACCCAGTCATTGGCTATAGCCCATAAATTGGTATATAATCATGTCTGGCTATTTCTTCTTCCAAGGAAAGTGAACAGTCAGGTGGACTTCAGGGATGACTCAGAAAGGGGCTGTAGTGCTACAGTCATCCGCTTTTGGTTCTTCCTATCATGTAGAATCATCTGCAAACCAGGTCCCTGTCTCCTTTTCTACTGTCACCTGATGGTTAGGAAATTCCCCCCAGGTCATAGGTGCTGGCTAGGAGAGAAAATGTAGTAGGAGGAATGGGGAGCAGGTGCATTTGGGCCACTTCTTTATGTAACTTGTGCCTTCCAGGCCCTGGTGGGGCCCAGTTACATACGTAACACTTCCATTTCGTGATGGAGTGCTGCTGCACATGCCCAGCTTTGTAACTTGGTGAGTCAGATGACATCCAATTTATGATGGGCTGTTCAGGTTGAATAGTAACTTGGTGGCTGATGGTTAAATGTTCAGCTTCTACTTTAAGGTCCAGTAGTAGACCAGTAGTTGTTTCTCAAAAGGAGAGTAGTTATTCACAGAGGATCACAAAGCTTTGCTCCAAAATCCTAAATGCCTGCACTGCACCTGACCTATAGGGAACTGTCAGAGGCTCTAAACATTTCTGTTTGTCACTGCTGCTTCAAGCACTGTTTGATCTGCTTGATCAAGTGGCCTAAGCAACAGAACATCTTGCCTGACAGCCTGGACCTATTGGAGAATTTCCCTTTGTTCTGGGCCCAGCTCAAAACTAGCAGCTTTTTGGGTCACTGGGTAAATGGGCCAGAGTGAGGCAACCAAATGAGGAACATTTTACCTTCAAAAATTGAAATGGACCACCAAGTATTGTGCCATTCTGTTGGTTGTGAGATTGGCCAGATGCAACTTCTCCTTCCCCTTAGATAGGATATCTTGACATGCCCCACACCACTGGACATCTAGGAATTTCACTGAGGTAGAAGGCCCCTGAATTTTTGTCAGATTTATTTTCTACTTTCTGTCATGCAAATATCTTACCAGTGTCAAGAGTAGTTGCTGCTTCTTGCTTATTAGGTCTAATGAGCATAATGTCTTCAATGACTAGTGTGATATTTTGTGGAAGGGAAAGGCAATCAAGATCCCTAAAACTAAATTATGACATGGAACTATAGAGGTGATATTCCTCCTAAGTAGGACAGTATTGCTGGCCTTGCCAGTTGAAAGCGGCTGCTTCTGGTAGGCTGTGTGGATGGGTATAGGTAAAGGTATTTTTCAGATCATAGCTGTATACCATGTATTAGGGGATGTGTTAATTTGCTCAAGCAATGAAGTACATTTGGTACAGCAGCTTCAATTGGGGTCACCACTTAGCTAAGCTTATAATAATCCACTATCATTCTCCAAGATCTGTCTATCTTGGAGATCAGGCCAGATAGGCAAGTTGAATGAAGATGGGATGAGAGTCCTCACCCCCTGCATCTTTCAAGTCCTTGATGTTGACACGAATCTCTGCATTCCCTCCAGAGATGTGATATTGCTTTTGGCTTACTATTTTCCTAGGTAGAGTCAGTACTAGTGGGTTCCACCTGGCCTTTCTTACCGTAATAGCCATTACTGCACAGGTCAGGGAACCAGTGTGGTGACTCTGCCAGCTGCTGAGTGTGTCTGTTTCAATTATGCATTCTGGAACTATGGGAAAAAACCCACAAGGTGGGTTAAGGGACCCACTAGGTCTGCTGTGAGATGGACTTGAGGTAAAACTTCATCAGTCACCTGACTTTCATAAACCCCTACTCTCACTTGTTGACCACAGTGACATTTTGGGTCTGCTGAATTATCATTTCAGATATAGGGGGGCGTCTGTGTTCCTGAAAGGTCTGATTATTTCTGTTTTCTCGGTGTACAGTGTCTTAGTCTGATCAGTTCTGTCTCAGTCTATTTTGTGCTATTATAACTAAATACCATAGACTGGGTAATTAATAGTGAACAGAAATTTATTGGCTCACATTTCTGGAGACTTGAAGTCCAAGATCAAGGTGCTAGCATCTGATGAGAGTCATTTTACTGAGTCATCACATGATGGAAGGCGGTTGGGCAAGAGGCAAAGTGGGGCCAAACACACCCTTTTATGATAATGTTAATCTTATCCATGAGGGCAGAGCCATCATGGCCTAATCACCGTTTAAAGGTCCCACCTCTTAATACTGTCACAATGACAATTAAATTTCAACATAAATTTTAGAGAGCACAAACATTTATACCATAGCAGGCTGCTCTAAGAAAATATACTGTAAACTGTGTGGCTTAAATGGCAGGTACTTCTCAGAGTGCTAGAGGCTGGGGAGTCTAAGATCAAAGTGCCAGTCAATTTGATTCTTCATAAGGGGTCTCTCTCTTCTTCTTATAAGGCCACCAATCCTATCATAAGGGTCCCATCCTCATGATCCCACCTAACTCTGATTACCTCTAAAGGGCCCATCTCTAAATACCATCACATTGGGGTTAGAGCTTCAACAGATAAACTGTGGGGTATATAAACATTGAAGGGGTATGCAAACATTCAGTACATAATAATTGCCCTGGTAAAAGGCCATAGGTCACCTGGAAATGTCTGGAATAATGATTAATAGTATAAATTTTTGGCAGTGTATGGGGGGTTATTCCTTAGGGAGACCTACCCCGCCTTTATTTGAGAGTTTCTGTTTCTATAAACTGGCTCAAGTCAAGGAATTGATTAAGAGGCTGTGACTTTCTCTTTTTATGATTGAAGTTAGACTTTTGTTTACTTGACCTAGAATTTTCTTACTTGTACAGGTCAAGTAAGACTATGGCAAGCTTCCTATTTTCCTTCTACTCTAGACAGAAACAGTGTGATCAGCTAGCCGATGCCATAAGTTTTTGAATGGGTCAGGTTATTCTGATTGCTGCTTTGACTTTGCTGTTCTTTATGGTAACCATGCCCACCTTGCATTTTGTGGTTGAATGTTGACACTTTCTTATCACCTAGGATCTGATACTTTCATTGCATTTACATTTCCCAACTCGGTGGCCATAGCTGCTACTCTAAGGTCTGGCCTTCAGATAAGAGCAATCACAGAACTTTTCAGGGATGCTGGGGCTCCCCCTTACAAACTTATTTCTTACAGTCTTGGTGAAAAGTGTGTTTTCTGGATTCTTCCAGGGTGGGTAAGTAGGTCTTAAGTGACACATTAACTCCAACATTTTAGTCTCCTTTAGACTTTGAATCCTTTTCTCTGTGTTAAACTGAGATAGGCCCTGCATTTCCAACTTGCTCACTGTGAGCTACCTTTGGTTCACGTTTCAGTCAACCAACCGAACAAATTGTTAGAGACCTTTCTAACTCCCTGAATGGCAGCATTCAATGCAGACTCTCTGCTTTGTGAGTCTACATCGATAAATTCATCCCGATTCACCTTTATGTTCCTCCCCATTATCTCACACCCTAATATCCATTCCCACAAATGTTCCCTGGATTTCTGTCCATGTAAATTAGAAAACTCAGGTAGTCTTGGAGTGTGGTGAACTGTGGTAAACTTCCTAATGGGTCGTACTTAGTACTTCACCTTTAGGGGCATTTTCTATGACTCGAGTCTGTTTGTAGGCTTAGAAGCAATGAGGGATGTTGGAGGTGGATCCTGAGGGGAATTGTCATTGTCTTGCATGGCAGCTGCCTCCGGGGGAGGCTATTACAGTTTCCTCAGGCAATGCAGGGTTAGTCCTCTCAGATGGTAGAGAGGCTATTTCTACTGGCAGATGACTCATCAGAATTTAGAGGCTCAGCCAGGTACTGTGGTTCACGCCTGTAATCCCAGCACTTTGGGAGGGTGAGGCAGGCAGATCACTTGAGGTCAGGAGTTAGAGACCAGCCTGGCCAACATGGCAAAACCGCATCCCCATTAAAAACACAAAAGTTAGCTGGATGAGGTGGTGCACATCTGTAGTCCCGGCTACTTGGGAGGCTGAGGCAGGAGAATCACTTGAACCTGGGAGGTGGAGGTTGCTGTGAGCTGAGATTTGTGCTACTGCATTCCAGCCTGGGCAACAGAGCAAGACTCTTTTTCAAAAAAAAAAAAAAAGAATTTAGAGGCTCAGTGGACCCAGCTCCATCAAGGTCACCCCACGTGTCCTCATTCCAACTTTCAAGATCCAGTTCCTTTTCCTTACCGATCAGTAACCTCAATTTAACAGTAGATACCCTACAAGGCTGGGAGTTCAATTTGCTTTCAGCCAGTCACAGGATAAGATTCTAGGTTTGATTTTCAGCAGTCTCAGCTTTGCAACTACAGGTGATACGGCTGTCCTTTAGGGCACACACAGAAACTTTCAGGTCACTTATATGGTGCTTGAACTAGGAATCCCTAAGCTTATTATCTTCTTTCCCTAATTTGTCCAGTAAAATAAGGAGCAACCAGGCAATCTCATACTGTTAGTATGAGAAAAATGTTTGAAGGTATACACATAGTTACCCAGATCCTTGCTTCTTGTAAGTATCTGATTAGGAGTCTCTAGTGGTGATATTTTTTTGTACTACAATTACCATGTCATGCCATGAACTATCAGTACTGTGTTTACTTTTGGAAATAGAGTCATAAATGTCTTTAAAAATCTAATCAGATTAGATAGTCCATTCTAGAAACCTTGGAACTGATTAAGAAAACTCACTCTCAAAGTTCTATTCCTCTGGTACCATTGCTGGTCCAAAGTCTGAATTAGTTAGGCTGCAATATCAATTGGATATATACATATTATATATATGTTTATTTATTTATTATAAGCAATTGGCTCATGTGATTATGGTTAGCAACTGAAAATCCCAGATTTATAGGATGAGTTGGCAAGCTGGAGACACAGGAGAGATGATGGTTTAGTTCCAGTCCAAGTTTGAAGGCCTGAAAACCAGGATCGCCAATAGTGTAAGTTGCATTCCAAAGGCCAGCAGGACAAGACCCAGCAAGAGCCAATATCCTAGTTTGAAGACCATCAGGAAGAATTCTCTCCTACTCAAGGGAGTGTCAACCTTTTTGTTCTGGTTAGACCTTCAACTGAGTGGGTGAGGGGTTCCATAGTAAGGAGGGCAGTCTGCTTTATACAGTCTACCAAGTTAAATGTTAATCTCATCCCAAAGCATCCTCACAGAAACACCCAGAATAATGTTTGACCAAACATCTTGGTGCCCTATTGCCCAGTCAAGTTGACACAAAATAACCATCACCTTCTGTATTTCTGTCTCAGTATTTATCCTGAGATCTTTCACCATAATCTGAAGGTGAATTGTTGGCTCTCTCCGTTTTGAGTCTCCTGTTTGCGTTTCCCATATTACCCTCTTTCTTGGTTTATTTTCTCCTTTACATGGAGCTTTCCTTTCAGTACTTTCCTACTGAAACTAATAGGGTGAATTCGAGGTAAACTTTTTGAGATCCTGCAAGTGTGAAAATGCTTTTATTTGGGCTAAATACTTGATTGGTAGTTTGATGGGGATTGAAATAATTTTCCGTCACAGTTTTGAAGCCATTGCTTTATTGTCTTCTAGTTTACAGAGTTCTTGAAAACTCTGAAGCTATTCTGATTTTTGTACCTAGCTTTCCCCTTATCCCCTCTGAAAAAGCGTGGAGAATCACCTCTTCAAGGTGATATGCCTTGATATGGGTATGTTTTTATTTACTGTGCTGTGTAATTGGTGGGTACATTCAATCTGGGAACTCATTTTTTTAGTTCTGGAAGTTTCTTCCCTTTCATTTTTTTGGTGTGATTTCTTTTCCTGGATCATATATTATTTGGATATTGAATTTCCTAGATTTCCTTGGATATTGGGTTTCCTGGATTTTCTTATCTTTCCTGTCTTTTTATCTGTGTTTTTCTTTTTGAGCTACTTTCTGAGCACCTGCTTCAACTTTATCTTTTAATTCTTTTATTTCATTTTTCATTTCAGGCACTATGATTTCAGTTTTCAGGAACTCTTTTATGTTCTCTGAGTTTTTTTCCGCATATCTTTTTAAGAAATAATCTTTTTTTTTTTTTTTTTGACACAGAGTCTTGCTCTGTTGCCCAGCTGGAGTGCAGTGACACCATCTTGGCGCACTGCAATCTCCGCCTCCCGGGTTCAAGCGATTCCTCTGCCTCCTGAGTAGCTGGGCTTACAGGCGCGTGCCACCACGCCCAGCTAATTTTGTGTATTTTAGTAGAGAGACATGGTTTCACCATGTTGGCCAGGATGGTCTTGATCTCCGGACCTCGTGATCCACCTACCTTGGCCTCTCAAAGTGCTGGGATTACAGGCCTGAGCCACTGCGCCTGGCCTGAAATAATGTTTTTATTCCATGCATGAAACATCTTCTTTCATGTCTGTCAGTGTATTAATCACAATTTTTAAAAAGTTTTCTTTCTTCTGTGTAACCTCTGTTCCACATTACCTTTTTTCGTTGTTTGAATTTCTGTCTTTCACATCAGCCATGTTCCTCAGCTCTCTGATAGTCCTTGGTCTAAGAGAGGGGAGTAAGTAGCAGATGGGGTGATATGGCTGAACTTTTAAATTAGGGAAATGCCAAAACCCACATCTTTAGGCTTTTTCCCTCTTGGGCTTTTGAAGACTTTATCTATCTGCAGCCTGAAGGGGCAAGGCAGCATTCTGGGAAGGAAACAGGAAGTGAGGGAGAAGAAGGCTGGGACCTCAGTATAGGTAGTAAATGCTCAGCTCATCCCCTTGTTTTTAGAACATTTTCTGTGCTTATTAATGTGCCTGGTATCTCTGAGTTCCAGAACCTTGTATTTTACTCTCTCCAGAAGAGAACCCCTCTTTTTGGTTAGGAGAGAGAGGAGGCCCCCGACAGAAAGGGGGGGGGGCGGGGGGGAGCGCGCCGCTGAGAGAGAAGAAAAATTTTTTTCTTTCTGCCCCCCCCCCCCCCCCCCCCCTCTCTCTTTCTGAGGAAAAAGAAAATGGGGGGGCCAGCCCGTTCTTTGTGGGGGAGGGGGGGGGGGGGAGGGGGTGTTCAGCCCTTCTTTTTTTGGACTTAGTTTTCTGAGATACACTGAGTCATTTACTACTTAACCAATTTCTTTTTGGCTTCTACAGTTTTGTGCAATCTCCTTTCCCAGTTTCATTTGTCTATGGGTTTATGAATTAAAAAAAAAAAATCTACTTTCTTTGCTTTTGTGTGATTTTAGGAGGGAAGAAAAATACATGCATATATTTAGACATTTTACCTGAAGTCTGTTGATGGCTTCTGATTTTAAAGATAAGTCAGTCAGTTCTGATTGTTATGGGTCGAGTTTTTTTGTTTTTTTTTACTTAGAAGATTTAGTGATAGTAACATATGGGTCTAGTTTTTGTTCCTTTGAACATTTGAACTTGTGGAGAATAAAGACTTAAAAGTCCTTCACTAGCTCATGGATTCTCAAATTCCTTGTATTTTTAGTAAACACCAAATAAATATTAAATAAATGAACTTGAGAGCTAACATAAGAGAAAGTATTGAGGCTTACTATCAAATTTGGGCCTTAAAAAAACCTTATGAGGAAGGCAGGGGTCAGAGAGCTAAATGGTTTACCTGAGGTCACACAACAGAAAGCAGCAAAACCATGATCTCAGCTACCATAAGCATGGTGAGCTGATGAAGACCTATTGCTAGAATTTATCAGAGACGTTGTTAAAAGAATATAACTTACATTGGTTTACTTCTTAAATGGGAATAGGCCATATTGAAATATTGAATATGCAAATAAGCAAAAGGTAGAAAATAAATACTTCCTCTCCTCTCAATATTCTGGATAAGTAACCACTGTTGAAAATTTGATGAACATCTTTCACTTATTTTTTATGCATATGAGTGTATAATATATGAAAATTGGATCATGTTGACATACTGCTTTAAAACCTGCCCCCTTTCAGCCTGGGCAGGTGAGCCTTGTCTCACTTAAAAAAAAATAGCCAGGTTCGGTAATGCATACCTGCACTCCAGCTACTTAGAAGGCTAATGCAGGAGGATCACTTGAGCCTGGGAGGTTAAGGGTGCAGTGAGCTATGACCTTGCCACTGCATTCTAGCCTGGGCGACCTTGTCTCAAAAAGAAAAAAAAAAAGCTGAAATGTAACTGCCTGTTTTCAGTACTAACAGTAAATTGTGAATACTTTTCCATGTTAAGCATTTTTCTACAACATCGTGTTAATGATGTACTATAATTTATTTAAGCAGTCAACAGTGTTAGCAGTAAATATCTATATAGTTTATTTGTGGCTTCCATTTATTTTTCAGGATAAAGTTCCAGAAGCAGGATTGCTGTATTAAAGGCTTTTAAGACATTTCCACATAATCTCCAGAAATATTATACCACTTTATACCTTCATTAGCTATAAGTGACTTTTCATTTCTTCAAATGTTTCCAACATCAAGTATTTCCATTTTTAAAACTTAGCCAATTTAGTAGTCAGAAAACTTTTTTATTATTTAAAAATATACATTTTGCAGTGCAGGCAACATAGCAAGAGCCCATCTCTACAGAAAATAAAAAGAAAAATTAGCCAGGCATGGTGGCATGTACCTGTAATTCTAGCTATTTGGGAGGCTGAGGTAGGAGGATTTCTTGAGTCCAAGAGTTCAAGGTTACAATAAGCTATGAATGTGCCACTGCACTCCAGCTTGGGTGGCAGAGCGAGATCCTGCCTCTTAGGAAAAAAAAAAAAAAAAGAAAGGAAAAAAGGAAAGCAAGAATGGATTGATACTTTGTCATCTGTCATGAGTGTTTGTCAATTTATCTAATTCGTAGGGACATCTAAACCAAGCATCCATATATGGTAAATGAAAAAAACAAAAGTAATAGCTGGCAGTGTTTTCTCCAACCCTTCCTAGCTGATCTAACCAGTGGTGCAGTTGATTTATATGTGAGAGCAGTGAGAATGAATATGCTGCAAATGGTAGCATACTGTGCATGACTTTTAATTTATTTATAATTTATTATTTAATAGCTTTCCTTTTAGGGCCTGAGTATTTGAGTCTAGGCTAACTTTAAAGTGTAACTTAAGCTTTATTTTTACATTTTGTTGTTACATGAAACGTGCAACAAAAACGTGTTAAGTGTAAGGCATGAAAGGTTTTCTGAGGTGTTGAGGCCATTCATCCAGGTGTTTAGACTGTTGTAGGGAATACTTTTATTTATAAAGCTAAATTGCCATAACGTTTTTTTCCTTTTTTTCTTTTTTAAATGTTTAATGTTACAGAAGCCAAGGCTGCCCCCAAAGATTGTTTCATTGAAGTGAATTCTAAAGGTGACAGATTTGGCAATTGTGGTTTCTCTGGCAATGAATACAAGAAGTGTGCCACTGGGTAAGTGGAGATGAGGTCATAATGGAATATGAAAGATGATAAGATTTGTCATCTCTAGTATCTTTTTTTTTTTGAGACGGAGTCTTGCTCTGTCGCCAGGCTGGAGTGCAGTGGCACAATCTCGGCTCACTGCAACCTCTGCCTCCTGGGTTCAAGCGATTCCCCTGCCTCAGCCTCCTGAGTAGCTGGGGATATAAGCATGTGCCACCACATCTGGCTAATTTACTGTATTTTAGTAGAGATGGGGTTTCATCGTTTTGGCCAGGATGGTCTCGATCTCCTGACCTCGTGATCTCCCTGCCTCAGCCTCTCAAAGTGCCAGGATTACAGGCATGAGCCACAGCACCTGGCCATCTCTAGTATCTTTTACAACTGCTCCCTGTGACCACTGATTTTTCCTCCCTTAAATACTTAACTTTTCAAACATTTTACAATACAAAGCTTCCAAGACACTCTGGTGTTAGGAAACGAACTGGTAACATAATTTGTCCTTTTAGACAGCAATTACAATCTAGTGGTTTTTAGACTCTTTGTTTATCCTTGTTTAATAAGAAAAACCCTAACTAAATACAGTTTTCATTTTCTGTTCAATAAAAGATTATGTTACTAAGTCTCTAGATAAAGGTACCTGCAGAATCAACTCTGAACTTCATTATTTTCTTCTAGCTTTGTATAATTTCAAAATGATGAATTAAAAAATTTTGTATTTCTACAATTAACATTTGCTTTTTATAAAACAAGAATAAAACATTACAAAGGAGGAAAAAGTCATCTGTAATCTCAATCCACATATGTTCATTAATTTAAGGGTATTTTCTTCCTCACACTAACATTTTATATATTTGCAATTATTCTTAGGCTAAGCAACTACGGGGAAACAGTGCTTGCTAGGAAGAAATAGCAACAATGACCCCATGTCACTAAATCTGACAGTCGTTTTTAGGTCTTCATGCTATAATACTTGACCTGTCAGTAGCATTCAGTTATGCTGGCCATTTTCTCCTTCTTGAAGAAACCTTTTTTTTGGTAACTGTGTAGAATGTCCTTCTTCTCCCCTGACCCCATGTAATTTTGTTGATTTTCATGGCTTCATTGCCTTCTCTGTGAGAGGTTCCGTCCCTGCTGACCTGCATGTGGTCTGCAGCTACAGGGCTCTGCAGCTGCTGTTCCCTCTGCTCACCATGCTGTCTTCTCCCCTCTTAGCCTGCTCAGTTCTTCATCCTCCAGATCTCAGGTGCAGTGTGGTTTCCCTATGGAAAACTTCTTCCACTTTCTCAACAGGGCCAGCTCTCCCTCTGACAGGTGTTCTTGATGTTGTTTGCTTCTTTTTCATAGAATTTGATATGTTAGGTTTTCATTATTTTTCAGTTCATAACATTTTCTGATTTACACTGTGATTTTTTCCGTTTGACTCATGTGTTATTGAAAGCCGATTGCTTAATTCCTAAGTAGTTGGTTTATCTATTTGGTTTTGGTGTCTAGTTCAATTCCATTGAGACTTCAGTTCTTTGGAATTTATTGACATGTGCATTATTTACTGAGATGTGCATTATTTACCGAGATGTGCATTATTCAATTACACGTGGAACATTCATCCATACAGACCAACATATGGATGAATATATATGGTGAATGGTTCCATGTGTAATTGAAAGAAAAATTGTATTCTGCAGTTATTAGAGATGTTATTTTATAAATGTCAAATTAATAGTCTTATTCAAATCTTTCATATCTATGGTGTGTGTGTATTGTATCTGTTCCTTCAATTTCCAAGAGAGGTGTGTTGAAGTCTCCAGTTATGATTGTGGATTTGTCTGTTTCTCTTTTTAGGTATGTACATTTTTGCTGTGTATGTTTTAAATTTGTTACTAGGTGCATGCACATTTAGGATTGTTATGCCCTCCTAATGACTTGACCCTTTTATTAGTAGCAAATTATTTTCATTTCTGGAATATTCTTTGGAAATATTTGTTTCATTATTTATGTGACTCTTTTGTTATCACTCGTTCTCACTAAACTGTACAGTCCAGTGACACATTTGTCTTTTGCATTTAGCATAATGCCTGGAGGAAACATAATCAATGCCTATTAAACATTGAATGAATGAAAGTGCAGATGATATGGATGAAGAATGAATGGGTGTAGAATTAATATAACCAATTGAATAAACTGATTTAAAATCTAGGGATAAGTGGATTAATGCAGACTTGGAGAGAATTTGCTAGACATATACGTTATTCTTGTCTTTAGCCTTGTCTGGTGTCATATTTTTATGAACATCTTGTTGAAAATATCAACTATACTTATTAGACTTAAAAATTACTGAATAACTCATTTAAGAGGCATTTTATAATAGTAATACACAAATAATATAGTCATTAAGAATATACATTTGAAGTTAAACTTTTTGGATTTGAATCCTGGTTTAATCACTTAATATTTCTGAGACTTTGGACAAGTTACTTCACTTACATAGCCTCATTTTTCTCTTTTGTAAAATGGGGATAATAATGGCACCTGTTTCCAAGTATTGTTTTGAACTGAATGAGTTAATGGGTGTTAGTACTAAGAAGAATATCTGGCTCATTGTCAAATTCATCATCATCATCATCACTGTTTTGTTGTCATCCTCATTGTAGAATGCATCTGGAATCTAGCAAAGTCTTTCCTAGTCTTTGAAACTACCAAAAACATCTAGAAACATTTAAAGAAAGTATTTCATATGGTTCTACCATCCAGATCTACACCCTTAAGTTTTTGTTGTATTTTTTTTTACACGTGTATACACATTTGTAAACATAAGCCACATGTTTCCTTGCACTGAAAGGCTCATCTTTTAGTACATAGACAATGTCATGTTTTCAAGCGTTATAAAAGAGAAATTCCAAATACACAGAGGAGTAGAAAGAATAGTGTGATAAATACCGGTATATCCTAGACCAAGACATTATTAATGCTTTATCATTATTTGCTTCATCTACATTTTGCTGAACCATTTTAAGTAAATTATAGACACGATACTTTACTCCTAGATTCTTCAGTATCCATCTTTAACAAATAAGGCCATTCACATAATCACATCACACCTAGCAAAATGAATGATTTCCTAATGTCATCTAGTATCTGATAAATATCGGTATTTCCCTAAGCGTCCTCAAATTGTCTTTTACAGCTGATATTTTTCAACATCTGGACTCAAGCAAGGATCACACATTGCTTTTAGTTGTTATGTCACTTAAGTCACTTTTAATCTAGACTGATATTTTTTCTTTTCAGTGACATTGACTTACGGAAATGGCTGGGCCGGGGGCTCATGTTCTGGATTTGTTTTAGCTTCCTCTTGGTGCTGCTTAACTTGTTTCTATCATCTGAATTTTCTTTAAATCAGAAGTTAAGCCCAAAATCTTCTTCTTTTTTTTTTGAGTATAGCCTTACTCTGTCACCCAGGCTGGAGTGCAGTGGTGTGATGTCAACTCACTGCAACCTCCACCTCCCAGATTCAAGTGATCCTCGTGCCTCAGCCTCTGGATTAGCTGGGATTACAGGCGTGTGCCACCACGCCTGGCTAATTTTTGTATTTTTCAGTAGAGATGGGGTTCCACCATGTTGGCCAGGATGGTCTTGAACTCCTGATCTCAAATGATCTGCTCACTTTGGCCTCCCAAAGTGCTGGGATTGCAGGCATGATCTACCTACCACACCTGGCCCTAAGCCCAAAATCTTAGTTGAATTCAGGTTAATTATTTTTGGTGGGAATGTTCATAAGCAATGCATTATATCAAGGAGTCACTTACTGCTGGGAAGTCTTATTAGTATTAGTGATACTAAGTGGCAGTGACCAGATCTTGCTATTGTGGAGTTATGCTTTTTAAAATTGCAGCTATCAGGTAATATGGGGCGTGATGATTTTGTGCCATATGAATATCCAGTTCCCTACCAGTGTTTCATTTTATGGACGATCCTTGCCTGAAGCAATTATTTTACTAGAGTTGTAACTGAATTTTCTTTCTATTAGTATTATACAGCAGCAGACATCTCTTCTTGGTTTTGTTGGCTGTTTACATTTCTTATTTTATGAGCTGCCTGTTTACATCTTTGCTAATTTTTCTGTTGAAGTAATTTTCTTTGTCTTAATGATTTGTAACAGCTTTTTATATTCTAAGAGTATTTTCCTGTACTGTTTAATACATCACCAAACCTCCTTTAATCTTTAATATATCACCAAGCCTATGTATGAGTATATCATAGCAATGTGAATTTTGGTAGGCTCCAACAGATTTTAACTGAGGTCTGCTTTATGCTACACTTTGTTTCTGAGGTTTTCATATCTAATTTCAGCCAATTATGTGAAATAGACATCATTTATCTCATTGTTTCAGCTGAAGAAACTGAAGCTCAGAAAATTTAAGCACTTCTCTCAGGTCAGCTAGCAAATAAATGATGACATAAGAATAAATGTAAAGTTGGGACAAAGTTATTAACTCTTAAATGCAGGATGAAGGGAAGATGAAGACTTAATAGCACATGCAAAAATTAAATAGGAGTTTTAGTTAGTGATACATTCAAGGACATCAATAATATAATGTAGTTATAAAAGTTGTAATCTTGAACTTAATAGAAGTACAGTATCTAGAATAAATAAGAGCTCCATTTTTTCCTTTGCTCACCAGGCTCTCACTGAAATTTCATGCTCCATTCTGAGCTTCAAGAGGCAGTGAGGCAAACTGGAACATATTTAGGAGGGAGCGTCCTTGTTGCATGAAAAGTGATTGTAGGATAGTGACCTGGTGAAGTAAGTATTTAGGAGCTGCATAATAATTGTCCTAAAATAGTTGCTGTGTGAAAGGAGGAAAAGATATCTGTGTAGTCTCTTGGGGGAAGATCTGGGACTAATGAGGAAATGTTTTACAAAGGTAGATTTTAACATGAGCAAAAACTTGATGGTAGCTAGAATGAGCAGTTTCAGGAGGGTCTCAATTAGAGATATTGGGAAAAAATATCCTATGATGACTGGGGAGTGATATAATAGAGAAGATTCAGATGTAGAGTAGGTGCTTGGATCAGATGACAATCAATTAAACGGGAAATCTCAGTATAACATCATAAGAGTTGTTGTTCGGAATACCTAGAGTGTTATGAAAGAATATAGGAAGGGCATTTAATTCACACAGCCTTGGCAATAAGGATTATGGTCAGGGAAGCCTTCCTAGAGTTCTGATATTTAATTAATGAATTAACGAGTTGATGAATTGACTCTTTAAATAAGTAACCAAGAGTTAGCCAGGCAAAGAGGGGTGGAATCCTTTCTTAGTTATTTTGCATTATAGAATCTAATTTCTTCCTTATCATAACACTGTAAGAAGACACAATTGAATTTTGGTATTGCTATGTTATTTTCTGTATAATAGAATTTATAAAATTATACCTAGAAACAACTTTATTAGTTATACTATTGAGCTCTAGACAGACAGTGAAGAAGATTAGGTGTGGTAAAAGAAGAAGCATCAGTACCATCTGGTACCCTAATCTGCATCTTAGCATCCACTTACCTCTTTTTTTCCCTTTTCTGCCATATTTAAAGAGAGCTACTTTGACCTCTGTTGCTCTCATACACTTTCTCTGTTGAGATTCCCTCCATAGCAGCAAACTCTGTCCATATGCAAATATATAATTGTTTTCTTTTGTTATATATACTGGATGCATTTTATGTTGCGTTATTTCTCTCTCTTTATAGGAATGCTTTGTGTGGAAAGCTTCAGTGTGAGAATGTACAAGAAATGCCTGTATTTGGAATTGTGCCTGCTATTATTCAAACGCCTAGTCGAGGCACCACATGTTGGGGTGTGGATTTCCAGCTAGGATCAGATGTTCCAGATCCTGGGATGGTTAATGAAGGCACAAAATGTGGTGCTGGAAAGGTGATCAAAATATTTTTTATTTACAAAGTAAAATGAAAAAAGTTAAAAATATCACTAAGTGGTTGCTCTTTTCTGATTGTAAAAGTAATCTAAATTCATTATAGAAATTTTAGAAAATACAGAGTCACCGAAAGAAAATTGAGAACTATAATTCTGTCATTCATATTTCTTTACTGGGATCAGATAACCTGTTTTCCACTTTGCAATATACTGTGCATGATTCCTTCCCTACTGATATGCTACAATTTATTAGCCAGTTTGCTGTTGTTGGGATACTTTGGTGATGTCCTGAATTTTGGGATGTGTGTCTGTATGTGTCTCTGTACTAGAAGTGTCACAGAGCTTGTCTTGCCCATGTTCTTGATCACCTGACCTCTGCTGTTTGGATTAGATACAGGGCTCAGAGTCAGTCAGCCCATGACTTATTACCAGTGGTTTTATATGAGAAGGTGCCCTGGGTCAAATACCCTTTTTGGAGAATATAAAATTAAGAAGGTAATTAAGAGTGTGGGTAGAAACTGTAAGAATTCTTTGGGAGATGCCATGAAGTAGAAACTAGGTTGGAAGGGATGTGGCAGCCTTAAGCCATATACAAGAGATATGAGGGAGCAGGATTGCTGAGTAAGTTGAAGAAACCAACTCAGAGGAGAGAGAGAAGGAGAATATGTGATTAACTGATTAGCCCATGAAAAAGACAGATAGGTGAACCTTCAGGTTACTTCAGTTTCTCCCAAGTTTTCAGTTCCAGTTCTGATTCTCACTTCTCTTACAAAAAGACCCATATATTTTTGTGCCTGTCCTTGCAACTAAGTAAACTTGATTGTTGCAGGTGTTATAAACAATGATGAGACAAATAACTTTATAAATAAAAATTTCAGAACATCCCTGATCATTTTTTGAGGTTATACTATTACAGCAGTGTGCATACTTCTAAGGTTTTAGATATAGTTTTTCCAAATTTATCTTTGGAAAAGTTTGTATTAGTTTAGCTGCCAACCAGTTATGTGTGCATATTTTGAGTTCGCCATACCATAGTCGAGATTGGCTGTTATTATTTTAAAGCTTTCAGCGCTTTCCTGTTTGTTTTACTCTTTCTTGATTATTAGTGATACTGACTTTTTATGTTTATATAAGTTCATTCCTTCTTCTGTGATTAGTTCTTTGTCCATTTAAAATTGGCTTGTCTTTCTTACTGGTTTTAAAGAACTTTAACTTAGATATAATGTCATCTATCATATGTGGATAATATTTTCGTCCAGCTTATTGCTTGCCTCTTCTTTTTGTTTTCAGTAGTTTGTCATGTTTACATTTTGATATGCTGAAATCTGTTATTTCTTTCCTTTATAGTTTCCAATTTACATATTTTTGACAGACCTTTCTCAGTATAGAATCAGATCATTATTTTCTAGTATTTTTTTATTTCTTAATTTAATACTTATCTCTCTACTTCAGTAGAATATTTCTGTGTATCCATTTAATATTAAGTTGACACACATTTTTTCTTTTATTTATTCACTGAGAGATTATTACTATATGCTAAGTTCTAATGTTATTTTTTTCAGAATGGTTTGTTATTTGCCTTAACAACCTCAATTATAATCTCCTTTATCTTGAATTACCTATTCAATTTTATCTATGCTTGGCCTTGATTTCTGGTTTTTCTCTTCAGGTCCGTTGATCTGTCTACTTATGTGTCAGTACTGCTCTATTTTAGATTAGATGGTTTTATAATATATTTTTAATATCTGGTAGTACAAATGCACCCTCTTTTGTCATAGTTTCCCTGACTATTTTTATTTATCATCTCAGATGAACTTGAGTCTGTTTTGTCAAGGTGCAAAAAAGAAAACAAGGCGTTTTGGAATTTTGGTTGGGATGACATTAAAATTATACATTTATTATGGGGAGAGTGACATCTTTACATTATTGACTCTTTTATAGGAGAACATGCTATGTCTCTCCATTTTGAGAGTTCTTTTCTTAAATTACATTTTATTTTTTTCCAACAAGGGATTCCAGGTGGATAATTTTTTTAATTGATGTGTAATAATTATATATACCTAGTGATGTTTTGATACATGTAATGTATAGTGATCAAATCAGGATGATTAGGGCATCCATCATTTCAAACATTTATCATTTCTTGGTGCTGGGAATCAATATCCCCCTTCTAGCTGTTTGGAACTACATAATATATTACTGTTAACCATAGTCATCCTACAGTGGTATAAAACACTGGAACTTACCCCCTCCTGACTAGCTGTAATTTTGTACCCTTTAACAAATCTCTCTGAGGATCTTCTTTTAAAGATTTAGTCATAAATGTTCTTTGTATTTTTTTCATTAGTTTTATTCCTAGGTATTTTATATATTTTTTAAAATATAAATAGGTCTCACTTTTCTAATTTATCTTATATTTTTGAATTGGTTTTTATTGGTAGGAAAAGCTATTTTGTTTATATTTTTGACTAGTTATTATTGGTGTTCAGAAAATTCATTTGTATATATTTATTTTGTTACTGGCCGTATACTTACTGTTACATATTTTTGTTAGAATTTTCTGGGTAAACAGTAATCATCTGTAAATGATAAAAAGTTGATTTCCTGATATTTGATATTTGAATTTATTTTTCTAGTATAATTGCAACGATAAGACTTTCATAATAACTTTAAATAATAAAGATGATAGTATACATGTTTGTCTTGTCCCTAACTTGACTGGACATGCACACAGCCTTCCAGGGTTATATGTTATCCCTCAGCATCCACAGGGGATTGGTTCCAGGATCTCCTGAGGGTGCCAAAATCCATGGACGCTCAAATCCCTTATATAAAGTTGTATAGTATGCAGCCATAAAAAGGAGTGAAATCATGTCCTTTGTAGCAAAATGGATGCAGCTGGAGGCCATTATCCTAGAGAGAATTAACATGGGAACAGAAAACCAAATACTGCATGTTCTCACTTATAAGTGGGAACTAAACATTTGGTACACATGGGCATAAAGATGGGAACGATGCATTGGGGAATACTAGAGGGTGGAGAGAGGGGAGGGTAAGGGCACTACCCATTGGCTACTATGCTCACCATTCAGGTGATGGGATCATTCACATCCCAAACCTCAGTGTCGCACAATATACCCATGTAACAAACCTATCCATGTATCCCCTGAATCTGAAATAAAAGTTGAAATTATTGAAAGTGAATAAATGAAAATAAAAAACAAAACGTTAGAGGGGGGAAAAATTAATAGTAGCACTAATGATTAGAACCAAGACCAGTTAATTAACAGAAGTAACTACAGTTTCCTCTAGGCTTCTAGACTGGCAGATTAGATAAGAGTGGGTCAGAGAGTTGTTTTTGTCATCAGCCTTTCAGCACACTTTGATTATTTTTTTTTTTTTTTTTTTTGAGACAAAGTCTCACTCTGTCGCCTAGACTGGAGTGCAGTGGTGGGATCATAGCTCACTGCATCCTTGAACTCCTGGGCTCAAGCAGTACTCCCACCTCAGCCTCCCAATTACCTGGGATCACAGGCATGCACCATTATGCCTGCCTAACATTTTTAGCCCCGGGTCTCCGTGGGCTTGAGTGATCCACCCACGTAGGCCTCCCAAAGTGCTGGAATTATGGGCATGAGCCACTGCACCTGGCCAACAAGTTTTTAACCATGTGCATGTAGTATTTTAATTTTAAAAATTAAATGAGAAAATCAAAGGGCACCCAGTACCTGATTCTTTAGCTGTTGGAAGTGTTCTGTCAACTTGATTGAAAATGGCACAGCAGTGGCAATATGAGACCTTGACTGACATTTATTAACTGAGTGAATCTGCAGTCTATAAATGAGAGATGAATTCACAATGCTGGTGATGCAGATTATTGGAAGGCTTGATTATTAAGAATCTGTATTATCAAAGTTAACAGATTTTCTCTGAAAATATTGCTGTAGTAGACAAAAGTGCCAATTTCCTGGTTTGCCTCTTTTTCTTCCCACATTGTTAACATAAGAGAAGATAAAATTTTTGTGAAGATTTAGTGACTGTGAAAATAACTCTTTGCTTTGGAAATTGGGAATAGATTGCTGCCCTTAAAAGCTGTCAAGGTCAAGTGGCCGGGTGAGGTAGTTCACGCCTGTAATCCCAGCACTTTGGGAGGCCGAGGTGGGCAGATCACGAGGTCAAGAGATGGAGACCATCCTGGCCAACATGGTGAAATCCTGTCTCTACAAAAAATCCGAAAAAAAAAAAAAAAGCCATAAGGTGTTCATACCAGGTTTGGAATCAAACATTCATGTTTAATAAGTTGATTTTATTTGTTCATTTTTTTGATAAATGATCTGAATATATAATTATCAAACATGCAGTGTTTCAGTATATATTCGGGTCTCTCACATGCTTATTTATGGTTTTTAATGTGTTAAAAATTTAAAGAAAGGAATGTTAAAGTCTTGGCTGGGCACAGTGGCTCACTCCTGTAATCCTAGCACTTTAGGGGACTGAGGCGGATGGATTACCTGAGGTCAGGAGTTTAGACCAGCCTGGCCAGCATGGTGAAACCCCATCTCTCCTAAAATACAAAAATTAGCCAAGTGTGGTGGTGGGCGCCTGTAATCCCAGCTACTCAGGAGGCTGAGGCAGGAGAATCGCTGGATCCCAGGAGGTGGAGGTTGCAGTGAGCTGAGATCACACCATTGCACTCCAGCCTAGGTGACAAGAGTGAGACTCTGTCTTAAAAAAAAGTCTTTCAGCAACTATTTTCATTTTTCCTTATAGTTTTTGTTGCCATTGCTTTTAGTGTTTTAGTCATGAAGTCCTTGCCTATTGCTATGTCCTGAATGGTATTGCCTAGGTTTTCTTCTAGGATTTTTATGGCGTTCTTATGTTTAAATCTTTAATCCATCTGGAGTGAATTTTTGTATAAGGTGTGAGGAAGGAGTCCAGTTTCAGCTTTTTGCACATGGCTAGCCAATTTTTCCAACACCGTTTATTAAACAGGGAGTCCTTTCCCCCATTGCTTGTTTTTGTCAGGTTTGTCAAAGATCAGATGGTTGTAGATACGTGGCATTTCTTCTGAGGCCTCTGTTATGTTCCATTGGTCTATCTCTCTGTTTTGGTACCAGTACTATGCTGTTTTGATTACTGTAGCCTTTTAGTATAGTTTGAAGTCAGGTAGCATGATACCTCCAGCATTGTTATTTTTGCTTCAGATTGTCTTGGCTATGCGGGCTCTTTTTTGGTTCTATATGAAGTTTAAGGTGTTTTATTCCAGTTCTGTGAAGAAGGTCTATGGTAGCTTGATGGGGATAGCATTGAATCTATAAATTACTCTGGGCAGAATGGCCATTTTGATGACGTTGATTCTTCCTAACCATGAGCATGTTAAAGATTTTTTACGCTAAGAATGTTGATGCTATGTTTGCAGTTTTTTGACTGTTACATTTTAGTTGTGGATTCTATCTTTTATTAATTTAAAATGCCCCTTTGCTTTATTTTAATGTTTTTGTCTTAAATTTTGCCTTAGTTAATATTATCACCAAAATTTTCTTTATATTTAGTTTTGCCTAGTAGATTTTTTGCCCAACTCTTTTCAATGTCTTGTTTTAAATATTTGTCTTGTGAATAACGTGTTGACTTTATTTTATACCCCAATCTAAGTTTTTTCTTCCTTTGGAAAACAGTTTTTAAAAAAAGCATGGGAATGTCACATTTTTATTATTAAAACATTAAAACATACTGTGTAAAAAAATAAAATGTCTCGACTGGGTGCAGTAGCTCACTGTTGTAATCCCAGCACTTTGAGAGTCTCAGGCGGGCAGATCACCTGAGGTCAGGAGTTTGAGACCAGCCTGGCCAACAGTGAAACCCCATCTTTACTAAAAATACAAAAGTTAGCTAGTCATGATGGCACATGCCTATACTCCCAGCTACCTGGGAGGCTGAGGCAGCAGAATTGCTTGAACCCAGGAGGCAGAGGTTGCAGTAAGCTGAGATCACTCCACTGCTTGGGCAACAGAGCTAAACTGCATCTCTAAATACATACATACATGCATATATACATACATGCATACGTACTAAAGTCTCCTGCTGATATTACACTCATTCCTCTTCTTTTCAGACTTACTTCCTAGGGGTAACTACTATTAACACTGTTGTATATCTGTGCAATTCTCCCACTGGGTATTTACAAATGTATATACTCCCCTGCCCTCTGGCCCTTTTTTTTTTTTTTTTTTTTTTTTTTTGAGACAGAGTTTTGCTCTTGTTACCCAGGCTGGAGTGCAATGGCGCGATCTTGGCTCACCGCAACCTCCGCCTCCTGGGTTCAAGCAGTTCTCCTGCCTCAGCCTCCCGAGTAGCTGGGACTACAGGCGTGTGCCACCATGCTCAGCTAATTTTTTTTTGTATTTTTAGTAGAGACGGGGTTTCACCATGTTGACCAGGAGGGTCTGGATCTCTTGACCTCGTGATCCACCCGCCTCAGCCTCCCAAAGTGCTGGGATTATAGGCGTGAGCCACTGCGCCCAGCCACCTCTGGCCTTAAGAGAGGAAGAATGAGGCTGGCCATAGTGGATCTGGCCTGTAATCTAGGCTCTTCAGGAGGCCAAGGTGGGAGGATCACTTGAGGCCAGGAGCTCGAGATCAGCCTGGGCAACATAGTGAGACTCCATCTCTACAAAACATTTTTTAAAAAATTAGCCAGGTGTGGTGGTGCACACCTGTAGTCCTAGGTACTCAGGAGTTGAGGCAGAAGGTTTGCTTGAGCCCAGGAGTTTGAGGGTGCAGTGAGCTGTGATGGCACCACTCGACCTCCAGGTTGGGTGACAGAGGGGAAACCCTGTCTGAAAACAAACAAAAGGATTAGATGTTAAATAATATCCTGAAATGTGTTTATTCAACAGCACAGGGCAGAGATCCTTCAGGTTATTATATAAAAATCTACTTTATTCCATTATAGATAGACCAATTATTTAGCCACAGTATGGACATTTTTATTGTTTACAGTTTATTTAACTGGTGCTGAACACTTTTCTAATCTCTAAATGAGATTAATCTAGATTAAATGAGTAGATTAATCTCATCCACTTTTGTGAGTATTTATGTAGGATAGATTTTTAGGAGTAGACTTTTAAAATTAAGAGATATACTTTTAAATTTTTTATAGAAAGTGCAGTTTCCCTTTGAATAAGGTGGTAACAATTAATTGTTTGTCAGGGTGTCTTATATCTTTCTACATTCTTGGCATCCTGAAATGAAAAAAAAACCCTCATTATTGTTTTAGTTTGTGTTTTCCTGCTTGGGCATCTTTTTTTTTTTTTTTTTTTTTGACAGGGTCTTGCTATGTCGCTCAGGCTAGAGTGCAGTGGTGTGATTATGGCTTACTGCAGCATTGACCTCCCAGGCTCAAGTGATCCTCCCACCTCAGCTTCCTAATAGCTGGGACTACAGGTGTGACCAGCATGCCTGGCTAATTTTTTAAAATTTTTCTGTAGAGACAGGATCTTGCTATGTTGCCCAGGCTGGTGTTGAACTCCTAGGCTCAAGCGATCCTCCCTCCTTAGCCTCCCAAAGTGCTGGGATTACAGGTGTGAGCCACTGTACCTGGCTGGGCATCTTTCCATATCTTTATTAGATCCATATTTTTTTTTTCTGAGAAGTTCATATTTGTTTTACTGTTAGGTTGTCATTTTATTTTTTAAGGCTTCTCATATGTAAGGAATATGAACAGTCAGTTATATCTGTGTAAATATGATCTACAATTTGACATAAGCCTATTTTAGAATAGCATGATTTTTTTTTTGGCCTCACTATGTCACCCAGGCTGGAGTGCTGTGGTGCAATCTTGGTGCAACCTCTGCCTCCCAGGCTCAAGCGATTCTCGTGCCTCAGCCTCCCCAGTAGTTGGGATTACAGGCATCCACCCCATTTTTGCTAATTTGTGTATTTTTAGTAGAAATGGGGTTTCACCATGTTGGCCAGGCTGGTCTCAAATTCCTAACCTCAAGTGATCTGCCTGACTTGACCTCCCAAAGTGTTGGGATTACAAGTGTGAGCCATGGCTCCCGGCCTTAAAATATCATGAAATTTATCAGTCTTATCTGTTTGTCTTGGTTTCATGTCATGTTTAAAAGGCTTTTTGTATCTCAGTATAATGTAAATATCTGGCTTTTATTGACACAATTTAATTTATTAATGTTTCATCCTATTTCTCTGATCTTATTGCTGATGTTAAATTATTTTCTTTGGAGGGATAACATGGGGAGAAATGCCAGATGTAGGTGATGAGGGGATGGAGGCAGCAAACCACATCGCCATGTAGGTACCTATGCAACAATCCTGCATGCTCTGCACATGTACCCCAGAACCTAAAGTGCAAATATATATATATAAATCATTTTCTTGATATTTTCTATTTTATCTTCCTCTCTTGCAGTATTACACAGATTATTTATTTGTGTAGGGAGTGTGTGTGTGTGCACTTTGTTAGTTATATATCTTTCTATTCTGCTTGTTTACTTAATAACAAGAAAAACACATTAATATATTTTTCTCAAAGATGTAATGAATACAAATAGTATCTACTGATTGTGTCTGCTTAAGCTATACCACTATCACTTCCAAACCCCCATGTCCCAGTTTTTATTTGGTAGGAAAAATATTGCCTTTAAATTCCAGGTTATTATTAACATATATCAGTGTATTTTGAAGATGTTTTGTCTTTCTGAATTTTATTGCTAACTGCATAATTTTCTAGCTTTGTCAACCACATTTATGTACAAGAAAGGATAGCAAGTGGTTGATGTATGTACCTGGACTGATACACCTTGACCCAAACTGACACACCATTAAAACCATATACCATACATTCTGTACAGCTGTAACTTTGTAACTGTCAGTTTAGTTTATGACACTTAACACCTGAATTTTCACAAGGCAGCTAGGATTCTATCCCTTGTGGTATGTACCAAAGCCTAGACTGTGGACAGTTTGAGCAGGCTGACAACTTAGTACTACTTCAGATCTGTATTATTTACACATTTATTCAACATTTATTTCTAGGACAAGCTAAACATGGGGTGGGGAAAAAAGTGGAAAAGAAGAACTCCTCACCTTCATTTTTATTGTCCCAGGTAGTTCAATTTTGCTCCCCACTTGCATCCAGAAATCAGTAAACCAGAAGTCCTATAGTCAACTTTGCTCTGCTTGATGTGTGGATGGTAGGAGGCGTGGTGGTAGTGTGTGAGAGGATGGTCTTATTTTCCCACTGTGAGAGGATTTTTTTTTTTTTTTTTTTTTGAGGCAGCATCTCGCTCTTCGCCCAGGCTGGAGTGCAGTGGTGTGATCTTGGCTCACTGCAACCTCCGCCTCCTCGGTTTAAGTGATTCTCCTACCTCCCAAGTAGCTGGGACTACAGGTGTGTACCACCATGCCTGGCTAATTTTTGTATTTTTAGTGAAGATGGGGTTTCACCATGTTGACCAGGGTGGTCTTAAACTCCTGGCCTTAAGTGATTAACCTTCCTTGGCCTCCCAAAGTGCTGGGATGAGCCACTGAGCCCAGTCCCCACTGTGAAAGTTGTTGAGGGTATTCCTTTCAGTGTGGCTTTTCCCATTCCACAAGGTAAACACTTCCAATCAGAACACCCTTTCTCTGGAGGACTTGGAATTTTCTTGCTCCTTAAAGTAAATCTGCCATTTGTTAACACATTTCATCTTATTTAACACTTCAGATTTTCACTTTGAATCAATTACTGAAAGGAAAATCTTTTAACTGGTAGGGAAACTCCTGGTAAATATCTCCTCTCAAGACTTAAAGATGTAAGAAAAAAAGCATTTTGAAATCTTTATTTAGGAGTTGTTCATGGCTAGAGGACAGACGACTCACTAGCTATAATTTTGGAATTTTTTAATCATATTAGTATATATATGTCCTATTTAAAAATTAATGGAAAATTGGAGGAAACAGTGTTTGGAGATCTGACTTTGAAAGTACAGTTCTGTTCAAAACTATATATTTTTTAGAGTGGTAAGGCTATCTATTGATGTTTCATTGTATGTTTGTTCTCTAATTGTTCTTTATTTCATTTGTGCATTTAAATATTCTCATCCTGTATACAAGATTTATTAGGCTAGTTACCTAATCAAATTTTAAAATAGCACTCAACAATCTTTTAAAATGGTAGTCTTCTTTTTTTTCTAACATCACAAAAGAGCAATTTTCACAAAGATGCCAATTAAAAAATTTCTAAAATGTTTTTAGCTGATTCCTTTAGATCTTAGGTTAATATTTTTTTCTGAGGTAATTTTTTTTCTCTCTCAGTATTTAGGATTCATTTCTGTTTCATATCTCACCATATGAACTAGAATTTCTTGAACCATGTAATGTTATAATGACTTATTTTCAATAGTACTTTTAATAGAAATATCTAATGATGGTACTGGAAAACAGGTTTTATCTTGTCAACAAAGTATTCTTTTATTTTTGAAAGAATTTTAAGAATTAAGATGAGTTTTAAATATCAGTTATCCTTTTGATGTCTGTTGTAGTAACAACACTTTATGAGATGTCTCGCAGCAATAGAGCTCTATCCTTGAATCTTCCTTGTAGTCCTGGGGTTAATTTTATCTGGTTACTTTTTTTTTTTTTTTGAGACGGAGTTTCACTCTTGTTACCCAGTCTGGAGTGTAATGGAGCGATCTTGGCTCATCGCAACCTCTGCCTCCTGGGTTCAAGCGATTCTCCTGCCTCAGCCTCCCAAGTAGCTGGGATTGCAGGCATGTGCCACCACACCCGGCTAGTTGTGCATTTTTAGTAGAGACAGGGTTTCGGCATGTTGGTCAGGCTGGTCTCAAACTCCTGACCTCAGGTGATCTGCCCGCCTCGGCCTCCCAAAGTGCTTGGATTACAGGTGTGAGCCACTGCACCTGTCCTCTATCTGGTTACTTTTGATTTGAAAAAGTCCATTTGAGAATATTTTATTTAGGATTGTCACATCTATATTCACATGGAAGGATAGATAATAGTTTTGTCTTTGTTTTTGGTCTTTATGTCATCTTTGTGTTTTTTGATAATTAATTTTGTGTCAATTAGTTAATGTCACTTATTTTTCTGCATTTTCAAAAATATAATATGGGAATTAGTGGTTCCTTGAAAGTTTGAAAGAATTCTGCAATGAAATAATCTGTACCCAGGTCTTTTTTCTGGGTACTTTTTAATTGATGTGCTCAATCTTTCTTTACTTAGTTCATTTTTTTTTCCCCCAGATCTGTAGAAACTTCCAGTGTGTAGATGCTTCTGTTCTGAATTATGACTGTGATGTCCAGAAAAAGTGTCATGGACATGGGGTAGGTAATGTTTCCTTTTGGTTTGTTCATGAAAGTAGTGCTAAATAATGAGAAATCTCAGAGAGGACTAGATGAGAATTCCCAGGATTTTCAGATGTTGGGGAATTTAGATTCCTGATACATTTTTTATTTTTAAACAGTGTCAGTAAGTTTATATGAATTTAGTCCTTTCTCTTGGTTTCCATTCTTGAGTTGACAATACAGAGAAACATTCACAATTAACAAAAGTGGTATTTTGATTGTTTTGAAGGTATGTAATAGCAATAAGAATTGTCACTGTGAAAATGGCTGGGCTCCCCCAAATTGTGAGACTAAAGGATACGGAGGAAGTTTGGACAGTGGACCTACATACAATGGCAAGTAATATAGAAGAAAATTAGTGTGATCTCCCAGTGGCCCAAGGCATAAACTGGGCATCCTCGTACCTCTCCCTCACTTCCCACATCAGTTATACATTTAATTATGTTGATTCAGCCTCCTAAATTCCTTGTGAATGTTTCCATTTTTCTCATCTCCATTTATTACTTTCAATTTCTTGCCTGGACATACATCATAGCCTCTTATGTAGGCTGCCTATTTTTCATCTTGCTTCCTGTAATCCATGTTTCACTCTACGTTACAGAGTTTTAGTGTTTCCTTTCAAGAATTCAGTTTTGATTATGTCAGCATTTTGCTTTAATTCAGTGCGTCTGCACTGGTTTTAGAATGAAGTCCACAACTCCTTAACGTGGCTTAAATGCCCTGCATGACTTGCCCCTCACTTACCTTTCTAGCCACATTTCACTGTGCTGAAGACATATTGTAACTTCTTTGATTTCCTCTAATAGACTACTATCTTTTACCTCTGGGCTTTCATACTGTATTATTTTCACATTGTTGGCAGTTGGCTAATTGCTATTTGGGCTTCAGATGATATGTCATTTTCTAAAGGAAGTTTCCCCTGGCTGCCTAAATCTGAATTATCATTCCCTTCTATTGCTTTTCTAGTACTGTTAGCACTAATTACTATACTAATTACTGATTTGCCTTTTAAAATTCCCTGATAGACCATGAACTCCCAGTTTACCAGTATCTTTCTGGTGAGATCATACGCTTTTTTTCTCTTGGGTAAATACCAGCTAGAATGACTAGTCATACAGTAGGTGTATGTTAAGCTTTTAAAGGAACTGCCAAACTGTTACACAATGTGGCTATACCATTTTACATCCTCACTAGCTGTATTTTGAGAGAGCTCCAATTTCCCTACATCCTCTCTAACCCTTGTTGTTGTCAGTCTTTTTAATTTTATCCACTCCAGTAGGTATGTAGTGGTATTTCATTGTGGTTTTGACTTTGCATTTCTCTAATTACTAATGATGTTGAGAATCTTTTCTTGTACTTATTTGCCATCTACGTATCTTCTTTGGTTATGTGTCTGTTTAAGTCTTTTTTCCGGTTTTTAACTGGGTGGTTTTAATGAGTTTTGAAAATTCTTGCATGTCACTGATTCAAGTATTAAAGTTCTTTATTAAATATGTACTTTGTATATATTTTCTCTTAGTTGCTTACTTTGTATTTCATTTGTTCTTTTTTCTGGTTTCTTAAGGTGGAAAATGAGGTCATTGATTTGAGACTTTTTTCTTTTCTGATATAGGCATTTTATTGTTATCAGTTTTCCTCTAATTCAGGAAATTTTGGTATGTTATACCTCCATGTTCATTCCATTCTGAATACCTTCTAATATGTTTTTATTTTTTTTCTTTGACTTACAGATTATTTAGGTATGTGCTATTTCTTTTGAAATCTCTGGATTTTTTAGGTTTTTTTTTTTTTTTTTTTGAGACGGTGTCTCTGTCACTCAGGCTGGAGTGCAGTGGCGTGACCTCTGCTCCCTGCAACCTCCGCCTCCCGGTTTCAAGCTGTTCTCCTGCCTCAGCCCCCTGAGTAGCTGGGACTACAGGTGCCCACCATCACACCTGGCTAATTTTTGTATTTTTAGTAGAGACAGGGTTTCTCCAGGCTGGTCTTGAACTGCCAGCCTTAGGTGATCCACCGCCTTGGCCTCCCAAAGTGCTGGGATTACAGGCGTGAGCCACCGCGCCTGGCCTTTTTAGTTATCTTAATGTTACTGATTTAAATTTTATTTCACTGTAGCAAGAGAGCATATTATATATTACTTGAATCCTTTTATTTTTTGAAACTTGTAGTCTAGAATGTGGTTTACCTTGGTAAAAGTTCTGTGTACACTTGAATGTGTATTCTACTATTCTTAGGTGGAATATTCTCTAAGTTACTAGTTCATTTTAGTTAATAGGTAGTCAGATCTTTCATGTCCTTACTGATTTTCTGGTCTACTTACTCTGTCAGTTATTGAGAGGAATATTGAATTCTTTGGCTATAACTATCAATATGCCTATTTCTCTTAATCGTTGTGTCAATTTTTGCTTTATTTATTATCATGCTCTGTTATTAGTTGCATAAACAGTTAGAATTATTCTATCCTTGTTGTAAATTGACTCCTTTATCCTTTACAAAATAGCCTTCTTTCTCCCTAGTAATATTCTCTGTTCTGCATTGAGATATTACTAATATAGCTAGTCCAGATTTCTATTAATTAGTCAGCATGGAAAATTTTCCCATCCTTTTACTTATTTATTTATATTATGCTATAGTAATTAGGGATATAGTTGGGTCTTGCTTTTTATCTAATCTGCCGTTCTCTGCCTTTTAACTAAGTTGTTTTGATAATTTATATTTAACTTGATTATTGATGTGTTTATGTTTAAATTTACTGTCTTGATATTTTCTGTCATAGCCTCTGTTGTAGTGATACTATAATACTTTAGTAAATTTCTATTTCTCTTTTTTTATGCCAGTGTTGTCATGTTTTACTTCTACTTATGTTATAAACCCCACAATTCATTGTTACTCATTTTGCTTTGAACAGTTGATTATCTTTCAAAGAGATTTAATAATAGAAAAGTCTTTATATTTACCCATATAATTAGCATTTCTTGTGCTCTTCATTTCTTTGTGTAAATTTGCATTTCAATCTGATATTTAATTTCTGCCTGAAGGATTTCCTTTACATTTCTTATAATGCAGGTGTGCCAGTGACAAATATTTTTAACTTTTGTATGTCTGAAAAAATCTTTAATTTGCCTTGCTACTTGAATGATAATTTAACTGGGCAAGAATTCTAGGGTGATAGTTTTCCTCCCTTGTTACTTCTAAGGATATTCCTTGTCTTCTGACTTACATTGTTTTTCCTGAAAAATCTGCTGTCATCCTTTTCTTTGTACGTAATGTCTGCTGTATATATGTTTTTTGAATCTCTGCTTGCTTGGTAATGTTTTTCTCTTTATCTCTGTTTTTTAATAATTTATTATAATATGCCTTGGTGTACTTGGGATTTTTTTGAGGTTTTTGGATCTGTGCTTGTATAGTTTTCTTCATATTTGAAAAATTTTTGGCCATAGTTTCTTCAAATATTTTTTTCTCTCTTCTTCTTTCTCCTTTCTCATTCAAGTCCTTGTCCTCCAATTTTATGTATATTTGGCTGCTCGATATTATTTCACATCTTACTAACTGGCTGTTGATTTTTTATTTTTATTTTATGTTTTTAAATTTTGATTTAATTTTACTTTTTTTGAGACAGGGTCTTGCTCTATCGACCAGGCTAGAGTGCAGTGGCACGATCTTGGCTCGTGGCAATTTCTGCCTCCAGGGTTCAAACAATTCTCATGCCTTAGCCTCCTGAGTAGCTGGGACGACATTTGTGTGCTACCATGCCTGGCTAATTTTTGTATTTTTAGTAGAGACGGAGTTTCACCATGTTGGCCAGGCTGGTCTCAAACTCCTGGCCTCAAGTGATCCTTCCAAAGTTCTGGGATTATAGGTGTGAGCCAGCATGCCTGGCTGGCTGTTGATTTTTAAAAATTACTCTTTTGTCTTCATGTTTAATTTTGAGCAACTTCTGTTACTACTCTTCAGTTCATATTTCTTCCATGAAGTCGAATTTGTCATTAACTTGATCCAGTGTGTTTTCCATTTTAGACATTGTCATTTTTATTTCTAGAGTTCCATTTCTTTCATATCTTTCATAACACTACATAAGATGCTCAGTCTTTAAGTTTTTAAACAAATAGAATACAGTTGTAATAACTGCTAATATCCTTGTCTACTAATTCTGTCATAGGTATAATGTCTCAGTTTTGATATTTTTCCCTCTTTTTGCATTATATATTTCTGCATTTTTGTAAGCCTTATAAATTTTTATTAGATGCCAGAAATTGTAAATCATACTTTGTGGGTTAAAGGATATTTTTGCATTTCTGTTGTACTAGTATGCTTGAGTTACCTGAACATAATTTGATCCTTCAGGGTCTTGCTTTTAAACTTTTAAGGCAGGACCTGAATAGCATTTAGTCTAGGACTGATTCTGCTTCATTACTGAGGCAAAACCACTTCCGTTTATCCTGCTCAGTACCATATTAATTATGAAGTTTCCCACTGACTTGTAGGAGCAAATACTTCCTAGTCCTGTGTGAGTTGTAGGGCTTATTTCCATCAATCTTTTTACAATGGTCCTTTCTCTAGCTTCACATGGTCTACTTACATGCATATATCCATCAGCACTGATGCAGATCTTTCAACTTTTCTCTGTATCTCTCTTCCCTTTCCTACTTTGTCTGGGAACTGTAGCTGCCTTGACCTCTTCGGAATAGCAGCTCCATCTCTTTAGCTGAGAGAGACCACTGGATTTTGCTTTGGTGCCCACACCCCTCATTTAGTGTCTGTTAATTTTCTTTAGGCACAAACCTGGGACAATTGTAAGGCTCACCTTGTGTTTTTTTCTGCCTCTCAAGGATCATTGCTCTTTGTTGCCTGATGTCCAGTGTCTCAAAAAACTGTTGTTTCATATATTGTGTCTGGTTTTCTGGTTATTTTAGCTGGCAGAGTAAATCTGGCCCCTGTTATTCCACCTTGGTTATAAACTGGAAGTTAGAGCTATGGATTTTAACGGCTGTGTATCATTTCATCCAGTGGATGTGCCATAACTTCACTTAGCTGTTTCCTAATTATTTGACATTTAGATTGTTTTTAAGGTTTTGACGATGCACTGTTAACATTATAGTGTACATGTTAATGTGTATGCATTTTTCCAGTTGAAGAGTCTATTGCCAGTAATGAGATTAGTTTGAAGAGAATAATTCTTTTTATGGTTCTTTTAGGAGTAAAAATTCCTAATAAATGATACATTTGTGTAATGCCACTAACAGTGCGAAGGTTTCAATTTCAAAATAATCTTGCCAGTGTTGAATGCTTTAAATATTGTTTACTCATTAGTAAGTATAAAATGATAATATGAACCTTGCTTTAATTACTTATACAGTTGACCCTTGAATAATGCAAAGGTTAGGGGCACCAACCCCCTGATAGTTGAAAAGCCATGTGTAACTTTTGGCTTCCCCAAAACTTGACTACTAAGCTGTTGACTGGAAGACTTACCAATAACATAAACAGTAGATTACCACAGATTTTGTCTGTTATATGTATTATATACTGTATCCTTATGATAAAGCAAGTTAGAGAAAAGAAAATTTATTAAGAAAATCACAAAGAAGAGAAAATGTATATGCTATTCATCAAGTGGAAGTAGATTATCATAAAGACTTTCATCCTTACCATCTTCCTGTAGAGTAGGCTGAGGAGGAAGAGGAAAGGTTGGTCTCAGGGGTGGTAGAGACACAAGATAGTCTGCATAATAAGTGGACCTGTGCAGTTCAAACCCACATTGTTCCAGGGTCAATTGTATTTTGATTTTCAGTTGGGATAAATATTGTTTCATATAGTTTTATACAACTTTTAACAGAAATTTCTGGTTCTCTTACAAATTAAAATTATGAATCAAGTTACCACTCCTGTTCGTAGCTACTATATTGTTTCTCAAAAGAATACAGAACACATAAAATACTTAATGAATTTGTAAAAGTTACAATGAAACTTAAAAATCTAGAAGGCATACAAATAAATTGATAGATTCAACTATGCATAAATAATAAAATTCTGCATGGGGAAAAGCATAGTGCCATAGGTTAAATGGGGAAAACATTTCCAACTCATATCACAGACAAAGCCAGTCTCTCTGACATTTAAAGAACTTTTAGAAATTAAGAAGAAAAAAGCAAGGGTTTAGTAGAAAAATAGTCAAAGGACTGAGCAGAAAAAAAGAAATAATGTTTCCTTAAACAAGAAACAAAAATGCTCCATTCATAGTATTAAAAAAAAGTAAATTAAAATTCTGTAAGAAAACATTTTTCACCTACCAGGTTGGCAAAAATCTGGGTTTGGCTCTGTGGGTGAGGCTATGGGGAATTCTTATATATTGCTTATAATATTCTTATAAATTGTAACCATTACCATATTTGACAATACCTAAAAAGAGTGATGATTGCACTTATTTATTGATACAGCAATTCTGCTTTAGGGAAATATTCTGTAGTTATACCTGGACTCATATGATATGACATATGTACAAGGTTATTCATTATAGCAATTTATTTTGGTTGCTATAATGGTAGTAGCAAAAGATTGAAAAAATAAAAGTGTTTATCTGTAGGGCACAAGTTAAATAAACTCTAGAACATCTTCACAATGGAGTTTTATATAGCTGTGTGGAAAAGGAGGAGACCCACTACGTACCGATAAGTGGAAAAAAACTGATGCCCCAAATGGTATAAATAGTATGTTACCTTTTGTGTAAGAAAGTGTTGACAATAGAAACATATTTTGTTCTTGATTGTTTGCTTGAAGAAATACTGTAAGATTACAGAAGAAACTAATAAAAGTGGTTATTTTTGTAAAGGCAGAAATAAAGTGGACAGGGATGAACTGTGAGAAAGACTTCTCAATATATTCAATTAATGTTAGTTTGATTTTTGAGTAATGGAAAAATTAATGTAAAATATTTGTAATCCTCTAGTATTTTCTGGGTCGTATGAGTTTGGTGACTGTTGATGTAAAATTCTCTCTCTAGAAATGAATACTGCATTGAGGGACGGACTTCTGGTGTTCTTCTTCCTAATTGTTCCCCTTATTGTCTGTGCTATTTTTATCTTCATCAAGAGAGATCAACTGTGCAGACGCTTCTTCAGAAAGAAGAGATCACAAACATATGAGTACTTATATTTTTTTCTTTTAATTCCTATATTAGATATATACATATATTTTCTGAGACAGAGTCTCAGCCTCCCTGGGCTTAGGCGATCCTCCTGCCTCAGCCTTCCAAGTAGCTGGGATTACAGGTGTACCACCACATCCAGTTAATTTTTGTATTTTTTTGTAGAGATGGGGTTTTGCCATGTTGCTCAGGCTGGTCTTGAACTTCTTGAAGCCATCCACCTGCCTCAGCCTCCCAAAGTGCAGGGATTACAGGTGTGAGCCTCTACGCTCAGCCTATATTAAATAATTTATAAAGTATTAATGCTGATAGTCATATCACAGAGGTTGGTAATCCTCTAAAATAGGGTTCTAAGTTATCTCTCTGACCTTTTGACATGATTAGTGTGAGTTGAAAGGCTATGGTGACCATGCCACCTCTTAGAACAGGGAGGGGAAAAGATTATGGTGGTCAGTCTTTAGGCTGCTGAGAGTGCTCAGGGATCATTTTGCTTCACACCAGTTTCTGATAGTTTGTAAGTAAATACTTCCTGTCACACTTCCAACTGACCAGTCTATGTAAATAATTCCCTCATCTGCGTTTTTGAAGTTTGAGTTTTATAACTAGAGCTATCTTCCATACATCTCCAGTGCACTGACTTGCTGTCACCTCAGCATGTCTAAAACGTGTCTTCCCAGCCAATTCATTCGCTGCTGTTGAATTTCCTAATTTTTTTTATTTTTTGAGACTGAGTTTTTGCTCGTGTCGCCCAGGCTGGAGTGCAATGGCACGATCTCGGCTCACTGCAACTGCCGCCTCCCGGGTTCAAGCGATTCTCCTGCCTCAGCCTCCCAGATGACTGGGATTACACGTGCCCATCACCACACCCAGCTCATTTTTGTATTTTTAGTAGAGATGGGGTTTCACCATGTTGGCCATGCTGGTCTCAAACTCCTGACCTCAGGTGATCCACCTGCCTCGGCCTCCCAAACTGCTGGGATTACAGGCGTGAGCCACTGTGCCTGGCTGGATTTCCTAACTTTTAAAAATGACTACTTGGCAACCCTGAGAATATGCTTTTACTCTCCTCTGATTTTAGGAAGATTTGAGGATAAAAGTTAAAGGACCGTTGACTTAACTGACCAAATTTCACAATTTTTTAAAATTTCAGTTTAATTATAAAATGTGGTTAGTAATACTTTCTAATACCATAAGGATTAAAAATGCATGAAAGCTGTTAAAATGGCATAAAAATTTTAACTGTGTCATGATTATCATCACCACCACTACCACCATCATTATTCTGTATTTGGGAAAATGCAAAATGTGTGTAATATTTCATGTAGAAATGTTTTAATCTTAATTTAGATAAAAAGTAATTGTATCTTTCAGGTCAGGTGGCAAAAATCAAGCAAACCCTTCTAGACAGCCGGTGAATGTTCCTCGACATGTTTCTCCAGTGACACCTCCCAGAGAAGTTGTAAGTATAAAATGAAAAATTATTTTTCTTTACTGTATTAAAAGATCAAATGTTTAAATATTAAAAAAAATTTATGTAGCTATAGCTACAAACATAGATACCTCTTAAGAACTCAAGAGTATTGTAGGTAGTCCCTGATTGTTTTGTATTTGAGACGGAGCCTTGCTCTGTTGTCCAGTCTGGAGTGTGGTGGCACAATTGCATCTCATTGCAACCTCTGTCTCCCAGGTTCAAGCGATTGTTGTGCCTCAGCCTTCCAAATACCTAGGATTACAGGCGAGTGCCACCACGATCGGCTAATTTTTGTATTTTTAGTAGATACAGGATCTCATCACATTGGCCAGGCTGGTCTTGACCTCCTGACCTCACATGATCCACCCACCTGGGCCTCCCAAAGTGCTAGGATTAAAGGTATGAGCCCCTGTGCCCTGCCCCCTGAGTTCTTTAAAGGAAAACCAGCGGAGTGCTTGGCATGGAGGACACAGAAAAAGGCATCTGGATATTAGGAATGCCTTGCCTAGCAACCAGGATTGGGAAATGACATGAGACCTATGCTATCACTGCTTTTTTCTGTCTGTTCTTTCTGTTTTCAATACCTGTCTCCTTGTGGGATATTACCAAAGACCTGGTGCTGAGCTCTTGGATAGGCCAAATTGTCTCAGCTGTAGGACTGATAATCACTGTTTCTGCAAGTGTATTAGGGAGTGTTTAGATCATGATATACTTTTACTGATCTGCATATATCCCTAAGCAATATGTAATATTTTTAAAAATCAGTTCTAAAGCTTTTAAAAACCTTTTATTTGATAATTTGCACATATATCTGCAGCCTGCTTTTCCCCTTTATGCCACTTTGTGATTTATCTCTATTGATAGATGTAGCTGTGATTCATTCATTTTCACTGTTGAAAATGATTAGAAATCATTCTTCATGTTTTAATATATATGTACACACAGAATCTCCCTATTCCACCACCTTTTTATATATAAAAAGGAATTGTTATGTCCTTTTTCCTCTTAGCCATATATCTTGCAAATTTTTCCATATCGTTTTGTATACAGGATGGCTACATAGGCCCTATGCATGCTAGTTAGAAATTATCTGTATATTCTTCTTCATCATTGACATATATGTATATATTTCTTATTTTATTTTGGCTAAATATATATAAAATTTGGCATTTTAACAATTGTTTTCAAGATTTTTTTGTAAATTTAATAGTAATGGTAAAAAAACACTAATATTTGCCATCCTAACAATTTTTACATGTATAGTGCAATACTGCTAAGAGTATTTACCTATGTTTTCTTTTAGTAGTTTTATAGGTTCAGGTCTTATGTTTAAATCTTTTTTTTTTTTAAATTGTATTTTAGGTTCTGGGGTATATGTGCAGATCATGCAGGATTGTTGCATAGATACACACATGGCAATGTGGTTCGCTGCCTCCATCCTCCCATCACCTACATCTGCCATTTCTCCCCATGTTATCCCTCCCCAAAATCCCCACCCCCACTGCTGTCCCTCCCTTGGCCACACACAACAGACCCCAGTGTGTGATGCTCCCCCTCCCTGTGTTTATGTGTTCTCATTTTTCAGCATCCACTTATGAGTGAGAACATGCGGTGTTTGATTTTCTGTTCTTGTGTCAGTTTGCTAAGAATTATGGTTTCCAGATTCATCCATGTCCCTACAAAGGACATGAACTCATCATTTTTTATGGCTGCATAGTATTCCATGGTGTATATGTGCCACATTTTCCTTGTCCAGTCTATCGTTGATGGGCATTTGGGTTGGTTCCAGGTCTTGCTATTGTAAACAGTGATGCTATGAACATATGTGTGCATGTGTCTTTATAATAGAATGATTTATAATCCTTTGGTTATATAACCAGTAATGGGATTGCTGGGTCAAATGGAATTTCTATTTCTAGGTCCTTGAGGAAGTGCCACACTGTCTTCCACAATGGTTGAACTAGTTTACATTCCCACCAACAGTGTAAAAGTGTTTCTATTTCTTCACATCCTCTCCAGCATCTGTTGTCTTCAGATTTTTTAATGATCGCCATTCTAACTGGTGTGAGGTGGTATCTCAGTGTGGTTTTGATTTGCATTTCTCTAATAATCAGTGATGATGAGCATTTCTTCATGTTTGTTGGCCTCATATATGTCTTCTTTTGAAAAGTGTCTGTTCATATCCTTCGCCCACTTTTGGATGGGTTTGTTTGTTTGTTTTCTTGTAAATCTATTTTAGTTCTTTGTAGATTCCGGATATTAGCCCTTTGTCAGATGGGTAGATTGCAAACATTATTTCCCATTCTGTTGGTTGCTGGTTTACTCTAACGATTGTTTCCTTTGCTGTACAGAAGCTCTGGAGTTTAATTAGGTCCCATTTGTCTATTTTGGCTTTTGTTGCCAATGCTTTTGGTGTTTTAGTCATGAAGTTCTTGCTTACGCCTATGTCCTGGATGGTTTTGCCTAGGTTTTCTTCTAGGGTTTTTATGGTGTTAGGCCTTATGTTTAAGTCTTTAATATGTCTGGAGTTAATTTTAGTGTAAGGTGTCAGGAAGGGGTCCAATTTCTGCTTTTTACATATGGCTAGCCAGTTTTCCCAATACCATTTATTAAACAGGGAATCCTTTCCCCATTGCTTGTTTTTGTTAGGTTTGTCAAAAATCAGATGGTTGTAGATGTGTGGTGTTGCCTCCAGGGCCTCTGTTCTATTCCATTGGTCTGTATCTCTGTTTTGGTACCAGTACCATGCTGTTTTGATTACTGTAGCCTTGTAGTATAGTTTGAAATCAGGTAGCATGATGCCTCCCGCTTTGTTCTTTTTGCTTAGGATTGTCTTGGCTATGTGGGCTGTCTTTTGGTTCCATGTGAAGTTTAAGGTGGTTTTTTCCAGATCTGTGAAGTAGGTCATTGGTAGCTTGATGGGGATAGCGTTGAATCTATAAGTTACTTTGGGCAGTATGGCTATTTTCACAATATTGATTCTTCTTAACCATGAGCATGGAATGTTTCTCCATCTGTTTGTGTCCTCTCTTATTTAGTTGAGCAGTGGTTTGTAGTTCTCCTTGAAGAGGTCCTTTACATCCTTTGTTAGTTGTATTCCTAAGTATTTTATTCTTTTTGTAGCGATTGTGAATGGGAGTTTGCTCATGATTTGGCTCCCTGTTAGTCTGTTATTGGTATATAGAAATGCTTGTGATTTTTGCACATTGATTTTGTATCCTGAGACTTTGCTGAAGTTGCTTATCAGTTTAAGGAGATTTTGGGTTGAGAAGATGGGGTCTTCTAAATATATAATCATGTCGTCTGCAAACAGAGACAATTTGACTTCCTCTTTTCCTAATTGAATACTCTTTATTTTTTTTTCTGGCCTAATTGCTCTGGCTAGAACTTCTAATAGTATATTGAATAGGAGTAGTGAGAGAGGGCATCCTTATCTAGTGCCAGATTTCAAAGGAAATGCTTCCAGTTTTTGCCCATTCAGTATGATATTGGCTGTAGTTTTGTTGTAAATAGCTTTTATTGTTTTGAGATATGTTCCATCGATACCTAGTTTATTGAGAGTTTTTAGCATAAAGGGCCATTGAATTTTGTTGAAGGCCTTCTCTGCATCTATTGAGATAATCATGTGGTTTTTGTCTTTGGTTCTGTTTATGTGGTGGATTACGATTATAGACTTGCGTATGTTGAACCAGCCTGCATGCCTGGGATGAAGCCTATTTGATTGTGATGGATAAGCTTTTTGATGTGCTGTTGCAATCAGTTTGCCAGTATTTTATTGAAGATTTTTGCATCTATATTCATCATGGATGTTGGCCTGAAGTTTTCTTTTTTTATTGAGTCTCTGCCAGGTTTTGGTATCAGGATGATATTGGTCTCATAAAATGATTTGGGAAGGATTCCCTCTTTTTGTATTGTTTGGAATAGTTTCAGAAGGAATGGTACCAGCTACTCTTTGTACATCTGGTAGAATTCAACTGTGAATCCGTCTGGACCTGGGCTTTTTTTGGTTGGTAGGCTATTAATTGCCGCTTCAACTTCAGCCCTTGTTATTGGTCTATTCAGGGTTTCAACTTCTTCCTGGTTTAGGCTTGGGAGGGTGCAAGGGTCCAGGAATTTATCCATTTCTTCCAGGTTTACTGGTTTATGTGCATAGAGTTGTTTGTAGTAATCTCTGATTGTAGTTTGTATTTCTGTGGAATCAGTGGTGATATCCCCCTTTATCGTTTTTTATGGCATCTATTTGATTCTTCTCCCTTTTCTTTTTTATTAATCTGGCTAGCAGTTTGTCTGTTTTGTTGATCTTTTCAAAAAACCAGCTTCTGGATTTGAAGGGTTTTTTGTATATCTGTCTCCTTCAGTTCTGCTCTGATCTTAGTTATTTCCCGTCTTCTGCTAGCTTTTGAGTTTTTTTTTTTAATCTCACTTCTCTAGCTCTTTCAATTTTGACGATAGGGTGTCGATTTTAGATCTTTCCTTGCTTCTCATGTGGGCATTTATTGCTATAAATTTCCCCTCTAGACACTGCTTTAAATGTGTCCCAGAGATTCAGTTATGTTGTGTCTTCATTCTTGTTGGTTTCAAAGAACATCTTTATTTCTGTTCATTTCATTGTTTATCCAGTAGACATTAAGGAGCGTGTTGTTCAGTTTCCATGAAGCTGTGCGGTTCTGAGTTAATTTCTTAATTCTGAGTTCTAATTTGATTGCCCTGTGATCTGAGAGACTGTTTGTTATGATTTCTGTTCTTTTGCATTTGCTGAGGAGTGATTTACTTCCAATTATGTGATCAGTTTTAGAGTAGGTGCAATGTGGTGCTGAGAAGAATGTATGTTCTGTGGATTTGGGGTGGAGATTTCTGTAGATGTCTGTTAGGTCCGCTTGGTCCAGATCTGAGTTCAAGTCCTTGTTAATTTTCTCTGTCGTTGATCTGTCTAATATTGACAGTGGAGTGTTAAAGTCTCCCACTATTATTGTGTGGGAGTCTTAAGTCTCTTTGTAGGTCGTTAAGAACTTGCTTTATGTACCTTGGTGCTCCTGTATTGGGGTGCGTATGTATTTAGGATTGTTAGCTCTTCTTGATGCATTGATCCTTTTACCATTATGTAATGCCTTTTTTTGTCTCTTTTGATCTTTGTTGGTTTAAAGTCTATTTTATCAGAGACTAGGATTGCAACTCCTGCTTTTTTTTTTTTTGCTCTCCGTTTGCTTGATAAATCTTCCTCCATCCCTTTATTTTGAGCCTATGTGTATCCTTGCATGTGAGATGGGTTTCCTGGATACAGCACACCAATGGGTTTTGACTTTTTATCCAGTTTGCCAGTCTGTGTCTTTTGACTAGGGCATTTAGCCCATTTACATTTAAGGTTAATATTGTTATGTATGAATTTGATCCTGCCATTTTGATGCTACCTGGTGGTTTTGCCTGTTAGTTGATGCAGTTTCTTCATTGTGTCAATGCTCTTTACCATTTGGTATGTTTTTGGATTGGCTGGTACTGGTTTTTCCTTTCCTTGTTTAGTACTTCTTTCAGGAGCTCTTGTAAGGCAGCCCTGGTGGTGACGAAATCTCTCAGCAATTGCTTGTTCGTTAAGGATTTTCTTTCTCCTTCGCTTATGAAGCTTAGTTTGGCTGGATATGAAATTCTAGGTTGAAAGTTCTTTTCTTTAAGGATGTTGAATATTGTCCCCCACTCTCTTCTGGCTTGTAGGTTTTCTGTGGAGAGATCTGCTGTGAGTCTGATGGGCTTCCCTTTGTGCGTAACCCAGCCTTTCTCTCTGGCTACCCTTAGCATTTTTTCCTTCATTTCAACCCTGGTGAATCTGACGATTATGTGTCTTGGGGTTGCTCTTCTTGAGGAATATCTCTGTGGTGTTCTCTGTATTTCCTAGACTTGAATGGTGGCCTGGCTTGCTAGGTTGGGGGAAGTTCTCCTGGATAATTTCCTGAAGAGTGTTTTCCAGCTTTGAATCGTTCTCTCTATCACATTCAGGTACACCTATCAAATGTAGATTAGGTCTTTTCACATAATCCCATATTTCTTGGAGGCTTTGTTCATTTCTTTTCACTCTTTTTTCTCTATTCTTGCTGTCTCATTTTATTTCATTGAGTTGAGCTTCAAGTCTCTGATATTCTATCTTCTGCTTGGTTGATTCGGCTATTGAAACTTGTGTATGCTTCGTGAAGTTCTCATGCTGTGTTTTTCAGCTACATCAAGTCGTTTATATTCTTCTCTAAGCTGTTTATTCTAGTTAGCATCTCATCTAACCTTTTTTCTGGGTTCTTAGTTTCTTTGCATTGGGTTTATGCATACATGTTCTTCTAGCTCAGAGAAGTTTGTTATTACCCACCTTCTGAAGCCTGTTTCTGTCAATTCATCAGATTCATTCTCCATCCATCTTTGATCCCTAGCTGGTGAGGAGTTGTGATCCTTTGGAGGAGGAGAGGCATTCTGGGTTTTGGTGTTTTCATCCTTTTTGTGCTGGTTTCTTCCCATCTTAGTGGCTTTATCTACCTGTGGTCTTTGTATTTTGTGACTTTCAGATGGGGTCTCTGAGTGGACGTCCTTTTTGTTGATGTTGAAGTTCTTTCTGTTTCTTAGTTTTCCTTCCTACAGTCAGGCCCTTCTGCTACAGGACTGCTGGAGGTCCACTCCAAACCCTGCTTGCCTGGGGATCACCTGTGGGGGACTGCAGAACAGTAAGGGTTGCTGCCAGTTTCTTCTTCTATTATCTGCGTCCCAGAAGGGTACCTGCCAGATATCGGCCTGAGCTCTCCTTTATGAGGTGTCTCTTTGGGTATCCTGGAGTCGGGGGAACTGCTTGAGGAGACAGTCTGCCCCTTATAGGAGCTCAAGTGCTGTGCTGGGAGCTCTGTTGTTCCGTGCAGAGTTGCTGGGCAGGTACTTTTAAGTCTGCTGCAGTGGAACTCATAACCGCCTCTTTTCCCAGGTGCTCTATCCTAGGAAGGTCAGCTTTATTTACAAGTTCCTGTCATGCTGCTGCCTTTTTTCATAGATGCCCTGCCCCGCACAGAGTAGTCTAGTCACAGTCTGCCCGTAGGGGTATTGCTGAGCTGCTGCAGGCTCTGCCCAGCTGCTGTGTTAACTGCCTCGGTAGTGGTGAACTGCCTCGGTAGTGGCGGACTGCCTCAGTAGTGGTGGTCGCCCTTCCCGCCACTGAGCTGGACAGTCCTGGGTCCAGCTGCACTTGCTGCGGAACTCTCAATCCAGAGCATTTCAGATTGCTTGTTTTGTGGGGGTGGTACCCGCTGTGCCAGATCGCCTGGCTCCCTGTCTCTGCCCCCTCTCTTTGAGTTGAATGCACATCTCTGTCACCCAGGCATTCCAGGCACCAGTTGAAATGGCTGCCCAGATTTGTGTGAGTTTCTGCATGCCAACCTGGCACCAGCTGAAACTGCTGTGCTGAAAACACGTGGTGCTTTCGGCCCGGGAATCTCCCATTCTGTGGGCAGTGAAAATTTGTCTGGAAATGCGGTGGGCACTTACCCTCTGCGTTGTTCTTGCTGGGAACTACACTCCGGAGCTGTTCCTATTTGGCCATTTTGGATCCTCCCCCCACTTATGTTTAAATCTTTGATCCAGTTTGAGTTGATTTTTGTTTATGGAGTGAAATACCAGTTCATTTTTGTGTTTCTTCATATGGATATGAAGTTGTCCCCCAAACTATTGAAGTGATGTTCCCTTCTTCGTTGTGTATTCTTGGCACCTTTGTTGAAGATTAGCTGACCATAAATTTGTGAATTTGGGGTTCTCTAATCTGTTCCATTTGTCTTTATGTGTGTTTTATGCCAGTAGTATGCTGCTTTAATTAGTACAGCTTTGCTGTGTATTTTGAAATTCGGTAGTGTGATGCTTCCAACTTTGTTCTTTTTGCTCAAGATTACTTTAGTGATTCCGGGTCTTTTGTGGTTCCTTATGAATTTTAGGATTTTTTCTATTGTTATGAAAGTTTTCATTGGAATATTAATAGGTATTGCATTGAATCTGTAGATTGCTTTGGGTAGTATGGTTATTTTAATATTAATTCTTCTAATCAAAGGGCATGGGATAGCTTTCCATTTATTTATGTCTTCAGTTTCTTTCATGAATGTTTTATAGGTTTCCTTGTACAGATATTTATTTTTCATGGTTAAATTTATTTCTGTTTTATTTATGTGTGTATTTTTGATGTCATTTTCAATGGGATTTATTTCAGATTTCTTTTTCAGATAGCTTGTTGTAGTGTATAGAAATGCTACTGATTTTCATATGTTGATTTTGTGTTGTGCAACTTTACTGAATTTATTTGTTTGGTCAACTCTTTAGGGTTTTTTATATAAAAGACCATGCCATCTGCAAACAAAGACAGTTTTACTTCTTCCTTTCCAATTTGGATGTATTTTATTATCTCTTTATTGCCTAACTGCTCTGGCTAGAACTTCTAGTACTATGTTGAGTAGAAGTGGTAGGAGTAGACATCCTTGTCTTATTCCTGATCTTAGAGGAAAAGCTTTCAGTTTTTCATTGTTCAGTATGATGTTAGTTGTAGGCTTGTGATGTACAGCCTTTATTCTGAGGTTCATTCATTCATTCTTTCTTTCTCTTTTCTTTTTTTTTTTTTGAGACAGAGTCTCACTCTGTCACCCAGGCTGGAGTTCAGTGGCATGATCTCAGCTCACTGCAACCTCTGCCTCCTGGTTCAAGCTATTCTCCCGACTCAGCCTCCTCAGTAGCTAAGATTACAGGCATGTGCCACCCCGCCCAGCTAATTTTTATATTTTTAGTAGAGATGGGGTTTCACCATGTTGGCCATGCTGGTCTTGAACTCCTGACCTCAGTTGATCCACCTGCTTCAGCTTCCCAAAATGCTAGGATTCCAGGTGTGAGCCACCACGCCTGGTAGAACAATGTTGAGAGTTTCTAGCATGAAAGAATGTTGAAATTTGTCAAATTCTTTTTCCTCATTTCTTAAAATAATCATGGTTTTTGTTATGTTTATGTTTTTTGTTTGCTAATGTTGTGTAGCATATTTATTGATTTGAATATGTTAAACCATCCTTGCATTCCCAGAATAAATCCCACCCGGTCATCAGGAAATATCCTTTTAATGTGCTTCTGAATTCAGTTTTCTAGTTTTTGTTGAAGATTTTTGCATGTATGTTCATAAAGGATATTGGCCTGTAATTTTCTTTTCTTGTGGTGTCCTTCTCTGGCTTTGGTTTCAGGGTAATGCTGGCCTTGTAAAATGAGTTTGGAAATATTCCTTCCTCTCGAAGTGTTGGGAGGAGTTTGAGAAGGATTCCATTAGTTCTTTAAATGTTTGGTGGAATTCAGCTGTGAAGTTATCAGGTCCTGAGCTTTTCTTTGACCGGAGACTTTTTAAAGTTACTAATCCAGTCTCCTTGCTTATTATTGATCTTTTGAGATTTTTTTATTTCTTTGTGATTCAGTCTTGATTGTATGTTTCTATGAATTTATTTATTTTTTCTAGGTTATTGAGTTTGTTGGTGCATGCTTGTTCATAGCAGTCTCTTATAAAACTTTGTATTTCTGTGGTATCAACTATAAAGTCTCCTCTTTCATTTCTGATTTTATTTGATTCCTCTTTCTTTTTTTCTTAGTGTACCTAATGGTGTGTTAATTTTGTTTATCTTTTCAAAAAACCAACTCTTAGTTTTATTGTTTTTTTTTCCCATTAATAGTATTTTTTCAGTATTTCTTTTATTTTTGCTCTGATCTTTTCTATTCCTGTTCTTCTACTAACTTTAGGCTTAGCTTGTTTCTCTTTTTCTAAGTCTCGAGGTATAACATTAGGTTGTTTATTTGAGATTTTTAAAAAATATAGGCATTTATTGGTATAGACTTGCTTGCTATAAACTTCCCTCTTAGAACTGCTTTTTCTGTGTTGCATACATTTTGTTATGCTGTGTTTCCATTTTTATTGTCTCAAGATACAGTTGTTTCTTGGCACACATTGGGGATTGGTTCCAGGACCCCTACATATAGCCAGATCTGCCTATATGCAAGTCTTGCCATTGGTCCTGCAGAACTCATATATAGGAAAAGTTGGCCCTCTGTATATGTGGGTCATGAATACTGTATTTTCAATCTGTGTTTGGTTGAAAAAGATCTGCATATATGTCTACCTTTGCAATTCAAACCTGTGTATCTTAAGGGTCAGCTGTATTTTAAATACTTCTTTTTATCTGTTATTGACCTAGTGGTTTTTAAGGAGCATGTTGTTTAATTTTCATGTATTTGTGAATTTTCTAAAATTCCTTCAGTTATTGATTGATTTTTGAGTCCTATCCATTGTAGTTGGAAAAGATACTTGATGTCAGTCTTTTTAAATTTGTTAAGGCTTGTTTTGCAGCTTAACATATTATCTGTCCTGGAGAATGTTCTGTGTGCATTTGAGAAGAATGTGTATTCTGCTTTTGTTGGATGGATTATGTCTGTTAGATCAATTTTGTTTGAAGACTAGTTTGAGTCAACTGTTTTCTTACTGATTTGTTGTCTGGATGATCTATCTATTGTTGAAAGTGAAGTACTGAAGTTTCCTAGTAGTATTGGGTTGCCATTTAGCTCTCCCTCCAGAGAGCTAAATTAATTAATATTTGTTTTATATATTTAGGCCCTCTAAATTGGCTGCATATATATTTGCAGTTGTTATATATCATTCTGATGAATCGACCCCTTTACCATTAATGTCCTTTTTCATCTCTGTTTTTACTGTTTTTGATGTTACATCATTTTGTCTGATGTAAGTATTGCTATCCTTGTTCTCTTGGTTTCCATTTGCATGAATATTTACTCATATTTAAAGGAATTACTGATAGGGAAAGACTTACTATTGCTGTTTTGTTTTTGCTCCTTCTTCCCTTGCTGCCTTCTTTTGTATTACTTTTTAATTAAAAATCAGTTATGGATACATAATAGTTGTACATACCACATGGGGTACATGTAATATTTTGAAACAAGCATACAATGTGTAATGATCAAATCAGGGTAATTGGGATATTCATCACCTCAAGGATTTATCATTTCTGTGTTAGAAACATTCCAACTCTACTCTTTTAGCTATTTTGAAATATACAATAAATTATTATTTTTTATTTTTTTTGTAGTAGTATTTTGATTCTCGTTTTCCTTTGTGCATATTCTATAGCACATATATTGTGACATTTTTGTAATTACATAAAATATTTTATAAAGTTATAGAAATCTATTTTAAACTGATAACTTCAATCACAAACACTCTACCCCTTTATATTTCTTCCTCTTCCACTTCATGTAATTGATGACACAAAATTGCTACTTTTTATATTGCATATCATTAACACAGATTCATTACTTTTTATGCTATGCTTTTAACATTCTAACAAGATTAAAAAGTGATTTTCACACTTACAGTACTACAGGATTCTCTATTTGTCTATACACTTAGCTTTATTATTGAGTTTTATATTTTCGTATGGTTTTGTGTTGCTATTTATTTTCCTTTCTCTTCACCTTTTTTGCTTCTCTGCCACTTTTATTTTGTTATGTTGTGGTCTTTGAGTCCACTAATACTTTCTTTTACCTCATCATGTTTGTTGTTGAATCCTTCTAGTGAATCTTTCAATTTAGCATTACAGTTTTCAGCTCCAGAATTGCTGTTTGGTTCTTCTTTATAGTTCCCTTCTCTTTGTTGATATTCTCATTTTGTTCATATATCATTTTCCTGATTTCTTTTAGTTGTCTCTTTGCATTCTCTTTTAATTTTTTGAACATAATTATGATGATAATTTTTGAATTCTTCAGTAATTTATATATATATCTGTTTCCTTAGGGTCAGTTTCTGGAGATTTAGTTTGTTCCTTTAAATGTGCCATGTTTCTATTTCTTTGTATTATTTGTCATTTATTGTTGGGATTTTGGCATTGAAGAATTAGCTGCCTTTCCCAGATTTTGCAGTCTTCTTTTATACAAGGACATATGCTACTCAGCCTGGCTAGAGATTCTGAAAGCCTCTCATATCTTTTTGGGGATGTGTCCTCTGTGAGGTTTTTTGTGCAATCTCCTAATGACGGAGGTTTGGCTAGTTTCTACTCAAGAGCACCCTCAGGTGTCTGTCTGTGATAGTGTGATCTCTCTGACATTTTTTTTTTCGCTTTTTTTTTTTCCTAGTCAGTCTGTGCTTATCCTTTTTTTTTTTTTTTTTTTTTTGACACGGAGTCTCACTCTGTCACCTAGCCTGGAGTGAAGTGGCGCAATCTCGGCTCACTGCAACCTCCGCCTCCCAGGTTCAAGTGATTCTCCTGCCTGAGCCTCCTAAATAGCTGGGACTATAGGCGCGTGTCACCACGCCTGGCTAATTTTCTATTTTGTAATAAACAGGGTTTCACCATATTGGCCAGGCTGGCCTCGAACTCCTGACCTCGTGATCCACCCGCCTCAGCCTCCCAAAGTGCTGGGATTACAGGCATGAGCCATTGCACTCGGGTGGTCTCTCCGACATTTTAACCATTTTTAAGAATACACTTAAGTGACATTAATTACATTCTCACTGTCATGCTACCATCACCCCTATTTCTAGTATTTTTTCATTACCCCAAACAGAAACTTTGTACCCATGAAGTAATAACTTATTTCCCCTAACCCTAGCCCCTGGCAACCACCATTCCAGTTTGTATCTCTTGCAATTTGCCTATTCTGATTATCCCTTATAAGCAGAATCATATAATAGTTGTTCTTCTGTGCCTGTCTATTTGTTCTTTTTTGCCTGGCCGTATCTGTTAATAGAGATACTTCTTCCTTTCCTGTTTAGGTGCCTTTTATTTCTTTTTTAGTTGCTCTGACTAGATCTTGAAAATAGATCTTCTAGTACTATGTTGCATAGTAATAGTAAAAGCAGATATTCTTTCCTTATGCCTAATTTTAAGAGAAATGCTTTCAGTTTCAATTAAAGAAAATTTAAAATTTCCTCATGTTCTAGATGTCATCTTTCATATTGATTATTAGAAGTCTTTAAAGCAGTCCCTGATAACTGTTTTTAGATTTTCAGCTTTCGGTAGTCAGAGTACTTACACACAACCTTGGGAAAGACAGTTTCTCATGTGAAATCCATTTTTTCTGATATTAATACAGCAGTAATTTTTGTTTTTGGTTAATATTTACATCATATCTTTTTACATGCAAACGTGTCCTTATGTTTACTCTTGTAAATAGAAATTCTAGAATTTTAATTTTTAAAAACGACTTGTCTTTTCACTGGAGATTGTAATTCATTTAGCTTGGTGGTCATTATTAATAGTTTATTATTTTGTGATTTCATTGTTTTTCTTTTTCTTTTTTTTTTTTCCCATACCCAACTCCTCTTATATGCTTTTGGGTTGATTTGGTTCTCCTCCTGCCACATTTCACTTTCCTCCTGGGCTAGTGTTTAGTCTTATTGGGGGTTAACCCAGATATGTAGATAAGATCTCTTTTTAGAGAGAATTCTAAAATTTTAAAAATGCATATGTAATGCTAACATATTTACTTTTCTTCTAAATAATATAAAGAGTTTAGAATGCTTTAATTCTGATCACTTCCTCCTGATTAGTAGGCTGTTTAGTATTTTAATTCTTTTTTAAAAATTCTATAATATAGATGTGACTATTGAATTATGAAATGTTTGTTTAGGTTTGTGATGTCATGCAGCAATTAAATGAATTGTTAAGAGGATAGACTGTGAGCCAAACTGCCCAGGTTGAGTACTGCCTTTGTTACTTCGTAAGCTGTGACTTCAGGCAAGATTCTCAAACTCTATGTACTTGTTTCCTCATCTGTAAAATAAAAAAATAATAGTACTAATTACAAATGACTTTTGTGAAAATCAGAGGGATTAGTATGTGTGGAGCACTGAGAATTGCATCTGGCACATGTGAAATGCTCTGTGAGCTTTAGCTATTTCCCCTGGGTTCATTGTCTGCTTTCCTACTTTATTGATTCTCAGCTTATCCTTCTGGCATGTATCTTTTAGAAGTTCCCTTAGTGAAGGTATTTTGGTAGTAAATTCTGTCAGTTTTTGTCCTTTCAGAATGTTTTTGGCTGACAGCTTTTTTTCCTAAGAACTTTAAAAAGACTACATTTTAACTTCCTTTGTTGCAATTTAAAAATTGTTACTCTAATTGCTGCTGTAGATGGTGTCTTTTCCATGTGGCTTTTTCTTCTATATCTTTAGACTAGTTGGTGTAGATGTAGACTTAAAAAAAAACTCCTTTGCCAATAAGTAGAATTCCTGAATCTGATTTATATTTTTTAATTCTCAAATTATTAGCAATTATTTCTTTAAATATTGCCTCTGTCTCATTATCTGATTAACTCTTTCATGCATTTCCTGCATGTTAGACTTTTTACTATCTCTCTGTTTCTTAACCTCTCTTTGATATATCCAGTTATTCTTGTGTATTCCATTCTGATCATATTGGATCTACCTTCCATTCACTAAGTCTCTACTAAACTATGCCAAATCTGATATTTAACTGACTTGTTGAATATCTGATTTAACTAGTTTTATAGTACATTTCATTTCTGTAGTTCTACTTAGTTCTATTTCAAATCTGCCTGGTTATTTGTGATTTTTTGTTACAGTTTTATTATATACTTTAAAGCTTTCATATCTTAAAGCATATTCAAGCACTTATTTTATGTGCTGTATCTGGTCATTTTAGTATGTATGCCGTTGGTGGGTTCTCAGGTTTGTTATTTCTGCTGACTCTTGTGATGGCTCATTTCTTAGTGCACTTGTGATATTGACTGTAAACTCACATTCTTTGCAACTTTATATTGGAAATAAATATATTTGAGTTCTGAGTTACAGTGGGTTCCTACTGAGAGTATTTATTTTTCTTTGCCAGATGCTTGGGGGCATGGTCAATCTTTGATGTCTTTAAATGGAAATTTTTGTTGAATTTTTTTCTTTTCTTTTTTTTTTTTGCCACACAAATGTTATGAACTCTGGCCCTCATACTGTTATGAGGATGGGTGTATGGTAAGAATTTCTTTGTGGAGACTATTTTTTTAGTTCCCCGTCTATCAGCACCAAAGCAGTATCACCACTGGCCTTCTCTGGGGCAGGTATTTGTTTTTCTAGTTAACCCATGGGATATCACCCTTCATATGTCTAGGCTTCGTACAGGTCCTTATATTAATCATTCCATCCAGCTCAGGCCCCAGGTTTTGCCTCCTTTATGTACGTGTTGTTGAAAACACATACTGCCACCTGCCAAGGATAGGAAGATGTTCACAGGACAAAGGCAACTCCGTAGTCTGGACTCTTTCATACCTTCTTGGGTTTTTTTGGCCTGTAAGATGTTTCTTACTTACCACCAACTCAGCCAAGTATTTCAAAATACCTTTTAAGTACTTTAGCCAGCATTTTAAATGCACTATACTGGGAATTTTCTCTGGACATTTGGTCCACTCTTTTCAAGAAATGAACATGTACTTCATTCTTTTTAGTAACTGCATACTGCTCCATCTTACAAATTTACCAGAAATTTAAAAATAGGTTGTTTCCAGTCTTATGCCATTAAAAAATGTGGCATCAAGCATCCTTGTAAATAGGTCTTTGCATACATTTAAAAGTATATATCAGATAAATGCCAAACAAGGTTAAAAATTTTTTAAATTGATTTTATTTTTAATTGGCAAATCATAGTTGTATACATTTATGGGTTCAGCGTGATGTTTTGATTTATGTAAATAATGTAGAAATGATTAAATCAAGCTAATTAACATATCCAGCACCTTGCTTGCTTATAATCTTTAGCTTGTTTTCATTAATTTTTAATTGACAATAATTGTGTATATTTTGGGGTACAGTGTGGTTTTTGGTTTTTTTTTTTTGAGACGGATTCTCGCTCTGTCACCCAGACTGGAGTGCAGGGATGTGATCTCATCTCATTGCAATCACTGCCTCCCGGATTCAAGCAATTTTCCTGCCTTAGCCTCCCAAGTAGCTAGAATTATAGGTGTGCACCATCATACCTGGCTGATTTTTTTTTAGAGATGGAGTTTTGCCATGTTGGCCAGGCTGGTCTTGAACCCCTGACCTCAAGTGATCCACCTGTTTCAGCCTCCCAAAGTACGGGGATTATAGATAGGCGTGAGCCACCGCGTCTGGCTACAATGTGATGTTTTGGTCTATCTATACCTTGTTGTAAGATTCAGTCAAGCTAATTCTATACCCATCACCTTACCACATTGTCATTCCAAAAGTGGACTTGATCCCTTTAGAGTGCTGCTCCTATGGCTTGTGGAAAGGGATGGAGACATTTTGTTGCATTTTTTCTCCATTTTCACAGTACATATAAATCATTCCATGGGGAAAAATTTGCAGATGATAGACCACCTGTTCTATGGTAGAGGCCAGAGGGTGTTCAAGGTCTTCTCCACCACTGTGCATTCTCTGCCCATCATAGAACTTTAGGAATTAACAGTAGATAGTAAAGAACATCTTGGTTAAGGTCACTTCATTAGTGATTCAGTAATTCCATCTGATCTTCCTAACGTCTTCTAATGTAATGTGATATATGAAAAATACTACTTTTACTTTCTTATTTGGGGCTGTTATACAGTTTCAGTTTGTTGTAAATGTCAGCTACTTCATCAAGGAAGAATCATGAATTTCAAAGTCAAGGATTCTAGATTAGTGGTATTTATAGTGTTAGATACTGTATAGGTTTGGCAATACATTTTGGAAGATTTTATTTTAAAATACATTGACGTAAGAAATATGTTACCTTTTAATTAATACAGTTGATTTGAACCACATAGTACTTTGGTATTACTGAATTAAAAAAATACCTTAAAAGAATTAAGTATTCCGCATTCAATAGTAAAGATATGTCAAACAAAATGTTTTAAACTGTCAGCATTATAAATAAATACAGGTTGAACACCCCTCATCTGAAAATCTAAAATGCTCCAAAACCCAAAGTTTCTGAGCACCAACATGATGCCACAAATGGAAAATTCCACACCTGCCCTCATGTGACGAGTTGCAGTCAAAATGCACTGTTGAGCACTTACATGTGACTACATGTAAGAAAATGATTGCTTACCAGTAGCATATAAATTCAGAGTCAGGAGTGATGGTGATGCCAAACAACCACAGATTGCCCACATGAGGGGCTGAGTGACACCTTTGCTTTCTGATGGCTCAGCATACACAGACTTTGTTTTATGCACAAAATTATTTAAAATATTGTATAAAATTACCCTCAGGTTATATGTATAAGGCATATATGAACCATCAGTGAATTTTCTGTTTAGACTTGGGTCCCCTCCCCCGAAATATCTGATTATGTATGTGCAAATATTCTAAAATTGGAAAAAAATCTGAAATTTGAAACTCTTTTGGCTCTAAGCATTTCTGATAAGGGATGTTCACCTGTAGTCTGTTTATTGATTTTAAATATTTGGATTTCTTTTATAGAAATCATATTTATGAGCACATTGTGTTAATAAGTTTTTTTATTTTTTTCTTTTTAGCCTGTATATGCAAACAGATTTCCAGTACCAACCTATGCAGCCAAACAACCTCAACAGTTCCCATCAAGGTAAGAAGAAAATTTGCTTAGATGTTTTGACCAGAATAAAACCCAGGGGTTAATGTCTAATAATTTCCCCTGTATTTTAATGTAATTTAATACAAGGTATTTATTGTCAACAGTTTACAAGAACATGATTTGCAGAAAGGTTTTAAAATAACTTTTATATAAATTTTGTCATATTGGTATAGGGTCAAAATGAAATGTTAAGGAAGTTTGAGCAAGACATAGATTCTGCTGCCACAGCTTTCATGTGCATAAGATTCAGAAGCAAGGGCCTTTGGGATAACGAGCAGTAGGAAACCAGATGAGTTAGATCAGCCTTCCTGTCCAAAACAGCTAAAAAAACTGGACAATATAAGAAAATATGTGTTTGAAGGCACAGACAACTAAAGAAGTGAGGAATTATGGGGAATTGTGGGGGTAAGGTCAGGAGAGGAGGAAATCTAGAAATGATCCCAGCTTTGGGGGCCACTTTTCCTTCCTAGATGAGTTTACCTGTTCTGACAACAGAGAGGCTAGTAAGCTGAGGAGAACTTTCTACAAACTCACAGGGCAGAGGGGGACAACATTTGGAACCCTGCCAAAGAGGAGGCACTCTAGCAAACATCCCAGATTTGGTGCTGGGACCCAGAAGTAAGAGTGAACTAGACCTTCAACTGATTTCTACGGTTTCTTATGTTTAGCTCATGATCGAAAAAGCCAAGTGTAAAAGAAAATAAAAAGTGACTAAAACCAAGAAACAATAGACCATAGGAACAGACTGAGAGGGTATTCAGTTAATAGTGATTAGACCTGGACTTTAACTATGATGTCATGGAATTAAAAGTCAAGATTGAGAATTTCAGCACAGAACTAAAAACTTAAAAACAAAGATTATCAGTGGAAATTCTAGAACTGGAAAACACAAGAACTGAAATCAAAGACTCAATCGATGGGCTTAAAATCATCTGGAAGGAAGATAATTTATTACTTCATTTCGTGTTATATAAAATGCATGTGACCCTCCCACCCTGCAAAGTCTTTTAAATTACAATTGCATTGCAACCCCAGGGACTGTCTTCATATGTAATCTTTTTTTTTTTTTGAGATGGCGTTCGGTCTTGTTGCCCAGGTTGGAGTGCAGTGGCATGATCTTGGCTCACTGCAAATTCTGCCTCTTAGGTTCAAGCTATTCTCCTGCCTCAGCCTCCCAAGTAGCTGGGATTACAGGCATGCACCACTTTGCCCAGCTAATTTTGTATTTTTAGTAAAGATGGGGTTTCTTCGTGTTGGTCAGGCTGGTCTCAAACTCCCGACCTCAGGTGATCGCCTACCTCGGCCTCCCAAAGTGCTGAGATTACAGGAGTGAGCCACTGCACCCAGCCATAATCTTTATTATACAATAAGAATACGTTGAAATCCAACTGAGGATCAGGGGAAGAATATATAAATTGTGAGGGAGACATTCACCAGGTAGTGTTCTAGTGTGTTACTGGAGTAGAGGTGTATTCGAATTGGATGATGAGGCTAGGAGAGGATGTTCAGGTGGAAGTATGAAGACTGAGATGGACAGGTATAGAAGTCATAACACGTTTAATTCTCAGAGTGGATCTCATGTTGAGAGAGCTCCCTTATGTTGAAGGAGCTGTAAACAGCTAGGTTTACACCTTCCAGTAATTTGCTGCCCTTAAATTCTAGCAGCACAAACAAGTGCCTGATCACTTAGTGTCCTCATTTGTCTTTTACAGTTAATCTTTACCATTTCTTGTGCTTTTATTTTTTGAAAAACAAAACAAAACAAAACATGTAAACTGGAACCTTCATATAACATTGTTGATTGTGGAGTAGCATTATTTACAGTAGTTATTCCATTTTAGACTCTAATTAGAGCCCTTAAGCCATTAAATAGCATCTTAAAACTGATCTCAGCATGTAAAGTACCCTTTCCTATTGTCAGAGATGTTGAGGATGGTATTATGTTGAGCTTGTAATGAATATGGCATTATTTCATCCAGTCTAAACACGTTATTAACTATCTTTTTTCCCTCACAGGCCACCTCCACCACAACCGAAAGTATCATCTCAGGGAAACTTAATTCCTGCCCGTCCTGCTCCTGCACCTCCTTTATATAGTTCCCTCACTTGATTTTTTAATCTTCTTTTTGCAAATGTCTTCAGGGGAACTGAGCTAATACTTTTTTTTTCTTGTTTTCTTGAAAAGCCTTTTTTCCTGTTGCAACTATGAATGAAAACAAAATATCACAAAACACACTTTACTAATACAGATAATCAGAAACTGAGTGTGAGAATTGAGAAATACAAGGAAATGCAGTAAAGCCAGGGAATTTACAGTAACATTTCCGTTTCCATCATTAAATAAGTCTTATTCAGTCATCGGTGAGGTTAATGCACTAATCATGGATTACGTTATTTTGAACATGTTATTGTGATGATTCTCATATTAACTGTATTGGTGTAAGATTTGTCATTATGTGTTTAAATGTTATTCTGAATTTTTGACCTTAGTTATCATTAATGTAGTTTCTGATTAAACATGTGATAATCTAATACCTGTGAAAACTGACTAATCAGTTGCCAATGATATGTAATGTCGTTCATCTTGCACGAATTAATAATCATCATACTCTAGAATCTTGTCTGTCATTCACTACATGAATAAGCAAATATTCTGTCTTCAAAAGAATGCACAAGAACCACAATTAAGATGTCATATTATTTTGAAAGTACAAAATATACTAAAAGAGTGTGTGTATTCATGCACAGTTATTCGCTTCCATTTTTATGATCTTTCAACTATAGATAATTCTTAGAGAAATTAATATTAGAATTTCTATTATGAATCATGTTAAAGCATGACATCCTTTCACAATAGCACTATTTTAAATAAATTATAAGCTTTAAGGTACGAAATATTTAATAGATCTAATCAAATATGTTGTTGATTCATGACTATAATAAAGCAGGAGCAATTATAAAATCTTCAATCAATTGAACTGTTACAAAACCACTTGAAAATTTCATGAGCACTTTAAGTCTAAAATCTGAATTTTCAAAGCTTGCTATTAAATCATTTAGAATGTTTACATTTACTAAGGTGTGCTGAGTCATGTCTTTGTCGACACTAATATTTTCATAGAAATTAGGCTGGAGAAAGAAGGAAAAAAAGGTTTTCTTAACTACGTACAAAAAAGTTACTGTGGTATCTATGAGTTATCATCTTAGGTGTGTTAAAAAATGAATTTTTACTATGGCAGAAATGGTATGGATAGTAAAATTTTAAGCACTAAAAATTTTTTCATAACCTTTCATAATAAAGTTTAATAGGTTTATTAACTGAATTTCATTAGTTTTTTAAAAGTGTTTTTGGTTTGTATATATATACATATACAGATACAACATTTACAATAAATAAAATACTTGAAATTCTCTTTTGTGTCTCCTAGTAGCTTCCTACTCAACTATTTATAATCTTATTAAAAAATTGTAATTTTAGATAACAATCCTAGTCAAACTTTTACAGATATTATCTCACTGATTTTTCAGACTTTTGCCAAAGTGTGCACAATGGCTTTTTATTATTAAAGAAAAACAGATTAGTTTTGAAGAAGGCAAAAATTTCAGTTCTCTGAAGATAGCATGTTATTTGAACGATCAGGTGTAGATCAGGTGTACATATTAAACATTGTGAGCAATCTCAAATGAAGGCCCATCATTTCATTGTAAATCTCTGAATGAATATAAGACTCAAATGTTCGTCCCTTTCATGTAGCCTCAGTTTTTGCAATTGTAATGCTTATCACTGAAATTTTACAGTTGGTAATGTATTAACTATGTAACCTAGCACTTTTCTTGGAATTAGATAGTTCCTTGGATCTTTGACTAGAAAGTTTTTAAAAAGAGTGTTGGATCTGAACTTCTTTTACTTTGATATATTTTAAAATATACTTTATGTTTTTTACTTTCTTGGTCATGGATGCCACTTCAAAATTTGAAAATAGTAAAGGACATCCTTTCTATCATCAAAAAGAATAAATAAGGATAAATTATATGCAAGTTTGACATCTCTGACTCCAATGTATCAAACTGACCTTGTTCAGGGTATTGCATTCTTCCTTTCTATCAAGCCTGTGTCTGTAACCATAGAGTTAAGCACAATTTGATTTAATAAAATCTGATTTTCTAGACCCAAATCAGATTTTATTAAATTTCATGAATGTTTACCAAAACCCTACCATTTTTTCAGGCATTGTATTAGGCACTGTGACATCTAAGTTCTGGATAGGATATGTTTCCTGACTTAAAAGTCATCCTGTTATGAAGAGAGCCATACACACAAGTAAGAATAATACAAAATCAGCCCTATTAAAGATGCAAACTGGAAGGTTGAGGAGTGAGAAAGAACAAAATATAAGAACCAGAAATTCATTCAGAATACTTATCACTGATTGATGAGTTGAAGCATTTACAGTATTTGTTACAAAGCTAGGTGAAACTAGCTGTGGCTCAGCAGCTGCCTAAAAGCAGTCTTAGCCTAGCATTGGGTGTTCCTATTGAGATAAAAGCTCAGTGTATTTTTTTGTTGCTATGTGTACATATGAGCACGCGTGTGTTTTTCTGAGATGGAGTTTTGCTCTTGTCATCCAGGCTGGAGTGGCACAATCTTGGCTCACTGCGACCTCCACTTCCTGGGTTCAAGCGATTCTCCTGCCTCAGCCTCCCCAAATAGCTGGGATTACAGGCACCCACCACCATGCCTAGCTAATTTTTGTATTTTTTAGTAGAGATCGGGTTTCACCATGTTGACCAGGCTGGTTTTGAACTCCTGACCTCAGGTGATCCACCCACTTCGGCCTCCGTAAGTGCTAGGATTACAGGTGTGAGCCATTGCGCTGGCCTTGTTTTTGTTCATGCTATTAATTTCAGGCATAGATTGCCCTGTTGAAATTGCGTGCGTCCATAAAATCACATGTTGGTGATTCCTCAAAGACCTACAGGCCGAAATACCATTTGACCCAGCAGTCTTGTTACTGGGTATATACCCAAAGGAATATAAATTATTCTGTTACAAAGACACATGCACACACGTTTATTGCAGCACTATTCACAATAGCAAAACATGGAATCAACCTAAACACCCATCAATAGACTGGATAAAGAAAATGTGATATATCTATACCATGGAATACTATTCAGCCATAAAATGGAACAAGTTATGTATTTTCCTTTCCCTTGGGTAGATGTGTCTTTATGGTAGAATGATTTATATTCCCTTGGGTATATACTCAGTAATGGGATTGGTGGGTCAAATGGGAGTGATATTTTAGTTTCCTTGAGAAACCACACTGCTTTCCATATCTCAGTTTAAATGTGTTAATTCCCCCAAGTGAGATTTTTCTCTGTTCCCATGAGGCCTTTTAGTTTATGTGTTGGCCTATTATGTAGTATGAGAAATGAATCCATAATTTGGGATTTGAAAAGAATGAAACGCTAATGCATATAGATGGAGACCTGGGATGGGGCTGGGAAGGAGGAGGCATTGCAGTTCCAGGGAATAAAGCAGTGTTGAGGAAAGTTACCCAAAGTCAGCGCTGCCAAAGCACTGGCGATAGGAGAAATTAGGTGGCAGGTTCTGGTCTGCGTTCAGAAAAATTTACTATGCTGAGACATTTGGCTAGAATTTTCTACTGGAATGTAAGTACTGTAATTGTGGGCAAGAATCTTCTCTCTTTCACTCATGAAATGAGTACTTACTGCGCTGAGAAGTTTCTGAACAATAGAAAGACATGAGTTTAGCCAACGGCCTGCGGAGAACGAGGTTGGAGGAAAAAGCCTGGTTATGAAGTCCATTTGGGCAGTGTTAGTGGGAAAAAAATACAGCTGGCGTTTTCAAAAATAGGAAGAGCTGGTGTTTCATACTGAAAAACGACTCACTTTTCCCTTCTTTGGGATATTCACACATCTGGCTAAATAGATTTGAAAAAATATTAGAAACAGCTTTGGTAAATATGAATATATATTTGGGTGTGTATATAGATTTTAATTCAGAAAGTATCACATATTCGCGTTTGAAAGGACCTACGAAGCCCAGCAGGGTGGCGGATGCTTGAAATCCTAGCTACTCAGGAAGCTGACGAGGCAGGATCGCTTGAATCCAGCAGTTCGAGACCAGCCTGGGCAACATAGTGAGCACCCCTCTCTCAAAAACAAAAAGCACCCCGGGAAATGTCTGGGGCAGAATAGCACACGCTGAGTGTGAATAAGTGTGTCAGTTCTTAAGTTCCATCAACGCAAAGCAAAAAGTTAGTGGAAGACGACCAGCGCGATGGCGACAGAGGGCGCTGGGTGGTCAGATGGCTCCAGCAACCACGCGTCTGGGGCGCGCTGCGAAGGAAGCGGGATTTTTTAGTCCCGGCGCTAAACACGGAGTGTTCTGGGGCGCTAAACACAGAGAGCACCCCGGGCTCCCGGGCCTCCCGAGAAAGCTGCTCCATGAACGCGCGGGGAGCGACCCTGGCGTCCGCGCGTCCCCGCCTCTCCGGTAATTCCCGGTAACTTCCGGTAACAACTTCCGGCGTCCCAACGGCCTCCAGTTGGCAGCCCCGAAGCCGCACCATGTTCCGCGTCTGGTTGCTGCTGGCAGGGCTCTGCTGCCTCCTGGCGTCTAGACCCGGTGAGCCAACCTAGACCCTGACACTCGTCCCGGTGCTCACACTGCGGCCCAACTCCCTGCAAAGCGCGGGGCCCTCCCTGCCTAGGTCCCTTTGGCCCTGTCATCCTGGCAACGGCGCCTTTTCCAGGGGGAGTGGGCGCCGCGTCCGGAAGGAGAGGCGACTCAGGGCCCTGCGCCGGGGCTTACGCCTGTAATCCCGAGGCTTTGGGCGGTCGAGGCGAGCAGATAGTTTGACCTTGGAGTTGGACACTAGCTTGGGCAGCACAGCGAGACCCCATCTCTACAAAAAATTTTAAAAAAATGCTTCGAGGTGGTGGTGCGCACCTGTGGTCCCAGCTACCCGGGAGGCTGAGGGAGGAGGACCACGTGAGTCTAGGAGGTGGAGACTGAAGTGAGCCGAGATTGCACCCACTGCGCTCCATCCTGGGCAACAGAGATCCTAATTATTTAAAAATTAAAAAAAAAAAAAAATTGTGGCGGAGTCCCTGCTGTCGCCCAGGCTGGAGAGCAGTGGGCCACAGAGGGAGATTCCAGCTCATAGTTCTCCAGAACTATGAGGAAAATAACTTTCTGTTGTTTAAACCATGCAGTCTATGCTATTTTGTTATGGCAGTAGGATCTGACTAATGTATTAATTAACAGCAAAATGATTGAAAAACTATAAAAGTTCATTAGTAAGAGAACTGCTAAATAAACTGTGGTTCCCTCCAAATAATGCAAATGGACCACTGTGGAGAGGGAGGAGGTAAGACACTATTCCTGCTGACAAGATTCAGAATAGTATGTAAAAAGAGAAGGAAAATAAGGGCATATCCAAACATTTTACTTGCATGTACACTTCCCCTGTGATACTGTAAATTTTTGAGAACTCTTCCTAGTCTCCTTTCTATCCTGCTATAATAACCTCTGCAGCATAGCAAAGGTGTGGTCAAGACCAGAGTGTCAGCCTGGTTAGATTGGATGAGGATTCTCTTCCTGGCTTGTAAACAGCTGCCTTCTCCCTGCGGACCTTTTCTTTGTGTACAGGGGAAAGAGACAGCTGGAGCAAATTCTCTGATGTCGTATTTTATAAGGGCATGAATCCCATCCTGAGGGTCCCACTGTATGCCTTCATCTAACCTTGATTACCTCCCAAAGGCCATAACCAAATACTGTCACATTGGGGGGAATATTTGTGGGATATATTCAGTTCCTAACACATACAAAATTTTAATGCAGTGGTTATCAAAGTTTTTGGGTTCAGAGCTCCTTTATACATGAACAATTATTGAGATTCTCAAAGAGCTTTTGTTTATGTGGATTTTTATCAGTGTTTAACATATTAGAAACTAAAATAGAAATGTAAGAATGTGCGTTTCATTCATTAAAAATAAAAGTAATGGCCAGTTGTGGTGGCTCACACCTGTAATCCCAGCACTTTGTGAGGCCAACGTGGGTGTATCACCTGAGGTCAGGAGTTCAAGATCAGCTGGCCAACATGGTGAAACCCCATCTCCACTAAAAATAAAAAAAAATTAGCCAGGTGTGGTGGTGCATGCCTGTAATCCCAGCTACTCGGGAGGCTGAGGCAGGAGAATTGCTTGAACCCGGAAGGCGGAGGTTGCAGTGAACCAAGGTCATGCCATTGGACTCCAGCCTGGGTGACAGAGGGAGACTCTGTCTCAAATAAAAAAAAAAGTAATATGCCTTTTATATGTTAAGTATCACATTTTCAAAATAAAAATACATTTTCCAAACAAAAAATATGAGAAGAGCAACATTTTTGTGAATCTCTTTAATGTTTCCTTTAATAGAAGACAGCTACTTCTCATTTCTGCTTCTGCAGGCAGTCTCTTGCTATATATTTCATGTGAAGTATCTGAAGAAAATCCAGCCTATGTAGTTGGAAAAGGAAAATGAAGAAATAATTTTACCCCTTTTTCAGATAACTAAAGGTATTCTTTGTATACTACACCAAAACTTGACCAATGGTAAAGTTTAGTTGCAATGTAGAACATCTCAATGAAATTTTCTTAACATGCTATATTAAAATTCATTATCTATCTTGAACTCTGGTATGTTACCCATGTATTTTTAAATGTATTATTTTAGTTTTTATTTTAAATTGTTGTAAAATACACATAAAATTTACCTTCTAACAATTTAAAAAATATTAATAGGGCCGGGCACAGTGGCTCATGCCTGTAATCCCAGCACTTTGGGAGGCTGAGGTGGGTGAATCACCTGAGGTCAGGAGTTTGAGACCAGCCTGGCCAACATGGTGAAACCCTGTCTCTACTAAAAATACAAAAATTACAGATATGGTGGCATGTGCCTGTAATCCAACTACTAAGGAAGCTGAGGCTGGAGAATTGCTTGAACCCAGGAGGTGGAGGTTGCAGTGAGCCGAGATGGCGCCATCGCACTCCAGCATGAGTGACAAGAGCAAAACTCCATCTTAAAAAATAAAATAAAATAAAAAAAGAATATTAATAAACTTTATTTTTTAGAGCACTTTTAGGTTCATAACAAAATTGAGTTGAAAGAGTTCCCATATAGTCCCTGTTCCCAAATATATACAGCCTTTTCCACTATCAACATCTGGTACCATGACATACATTTGTTACAGTTGATGAGCCTACACTGACACATTGCTATCATCCAGCGTCCACAGTTTGCATTAGGGTTCATTCTCCATGTTCGACATTCTATGGTTTTGAAAAATGTACAATGACATGCATCCACCATTGTAGTATTAAACAGAATAGTTTCACTGCCCTAAAAATCCTGTGTGTTCTGCTTATTTATCCCTCCCTCCCCATTGCCCCAGGCAATGACTCATCTCTTTAGTCTTCATAGTTTGGCCTTTTCCAGAATGTCATGTATTTGAATTCATAGAATACGTAGCCATTTTGGATTGACTTTTTAAACTTAATAATATACATTTAAGGTTCTCCCATGCTTTTTCATGGCTTGATAGCTTATTTATTTATTTATTGAGATGGAGTCTCACTCTGTTGCTCAGGCTGAAGTACAGTGGCAGGATCTTGGCTCACTGCAACTGCCACCTCCTGGGTTCAAGCAATTCTGTCTCAGCCTCCCAAATAGCTGGGATTACAGATGCCTGCCACCATGCCCAGCTAATTTTTTTTGGGTATTTTTAGTAGAGATGGGGTTTCACTATGTTTACCACGCTGGTTTTGAACTGACTTCAAGTGATCTGCCTGCCTTGCCTCCCAAAGTGCTAGAATTACAGGCATGAGCCACTGTACCTGGTCACGTATTTATTTTTAGTGCTGAATAATATTCAATTGTCTGGACCTACCACAGTGTATTTATCCACTTACCTACTAAATGACTAAATGCTTCTAAGTTTTGGCAGTTATGAATAAAGCTGCTATAAACATCTATTTGCAGGTTTTTGTGTGGATATAAGTTTTCAACTCACTTGGGTAACTACTAAGAAATGCTATTGCTGGATCATATGTTAAGAGAATATTTAGTTTTTAAAGAAACTGCCAAACTGTCTTTCAAAGTGGCTGTGCCATATGCATTCCCCCAGCAAAGAATGAGAGAACTTCTGTTATTAATGTTGTCAAATGATGGTTATATGCATAACTACAAGTGCAAGAAATCCTGGCTGTCTTTTTTATTATAACTCAGAAGAGAGAATTTAAACTTTCAAATGAAAATGCCAGCTCCAAACTGCTGATGGTCTCGTCAGCTGAGGGACCTTGCTCAGCAATTTGGGGATGGCATTTTCACATTAAGCAATCTCTCCTCATGTCCTCCTCCTTCCAGCCCCTGGCAGCCACCGATCGCTTTGGATTTACCTGGCAGCCGCTGTCCCTTTGGATTTACCTACTCTGGGTATTTCATATAAATGGAATCATACAAAATATGACCTTTTTTGTCTGGTTTATTTCACTTGCATAATGTTTTCAAGATTCATCTCTGTTGCAGAATGCATTAGAACTTTATTCCTTTTTATGATGAATAATATTTCATTGTATATATTCACCCCAGTTTGTTTACCCATTCATCAGTTGATGGATATTTGGTTGTTTCTAACTTTTGTCTGTTAGGAATATCGCTGCTAGGAATATTCATGTACCAGTTTTTGTGTGTACATATGTTTTAATTTCCCTTGGATATGTACTTAAAAAGGAAACTGTTAGGCCCAATGGTATAGGTATGTCTGTAGCAGGAGCGGTGGGGAACAAACCTCTTGAACACCGAACTGAGGAAGGAAGTGGCTTTTTATTCAGCCAGTTGCTCCAGGGGGCTACAGCCTCATTTATCGAGCTCCCCGAGCTGCAGTTTCTCTCCCCTTTATAGGCTTATAAAGCTAAAGGGGAAACTGAGGCAGAACTATGTCATTGTCCATTTGCTGGATGTCTGACGTTATGCATTGCTAATTCATATGCAGCGAGAGAGGGAACCAGCAAGTGAGGGGGGCTTACAGATACAAGACGGAAGCAACAAGCTGTTTATTGACACAGGTGTTTCCAGGAGGGAACCTGGTCTGTGGAGACACGGGATCATGAACCAGTGTCAGGCTCCAGCCGGCAGAGATAGCATTCATTTGCAGCTCTTTCAAGGTTAACAGATAGCAGAGACTCTGGGAACTAAAGAGGGAGTCATTTTCTCAGCTATCTGATATTTTATTTCATTTTTTTTCCTTTTTTACTCTCCTTCCCAGCTGGAAGTGGGGGGGAGAAGAGGTGAAATTGAAGGAGGTGAGGGAGGTCTCCCCCTCTCAAGTCCATTTCCTCTTCTGGACTTTATTGTCCCCCAGTAATGAGTTGGCTATTCTGGGTCTTTTACCTCCTCATGTAAACAGTACAATCTGTTGGTTGATATCCACAAAATAGCTTGCTGGAATTTTGATTAGGATTGCCTTGACATAGAAAGAAGTTGAGAAGAGGCTGGGCACAGTGGCTCACGCTTGTAATCCCAGCACTTTGGGAGGCTGAGGTGGGTGGATCACTTGAGGCCAGGAGTTCAGGACCAGCCTGGCCAACATGGTGAAACCCGATGTGTACTAAAAAATACAAAAATTAGCTGGTCATGTTGGCACATGCATGTAATCCCAGCTACTTGGGAGGCTGAGGCAGGAGAATTGGCTTGCACATGGGAGGTGAAGCAGTGAGCCAAGATCACACTACCACACTCCAGCCTGTGACGGGGCAAGACTCTGTCTCAAAAAAAAAAAAAAAAAAAAGAACAGGTTGGGAAGAACTGACATCTGATGGAGTGGCAGTGACTACCTACAATGTTTTGTTGAAAATGATTCTGAGGCTTTGCCTAGATTTAGTATGAAAACTATGATACCTGCTAGATTTTTTTTTTTTTTTTTTTTTTTTTGAGATGGAGTTTTGCTCTCGTTGCCCAGGCTGGAGTGCAATGGCATGATCTCAGCTCACCACAACCTCTGCCTCCCAGGTTCAAGCAATTCTCCTGCCTCAGCCTCCCAAGTAGCTGGGATTACAGGTGCGTGCCACCACGCCTGGCTAATTTTGTGTTTCTGTATGTTGGTCAGGCTGGTCTTGAACTCCAGACCTCAGGTGATCCGCCTGCTTCGGCCTCCCACAGTGCTGGGATTACAGGCGTGATCCACTGCACCTGGCCTATACCTGCTAGATTTTTGAAGTGACATACTCATTTATGTATTAGTCTTTTCCTAAGGTGGGATAGTTGAGGCCAAATTTGGCTTTGCATCAGAATAATCTCTGGATATTTCTAAACATATAGATTTCTGGATCCAAATCCTGGAACTTTAAAAATAATTATTAACTTGTTAATAAATTTTATTTAGTAATATGTGATTCCATTGAAAATGAAGTAAAAGAGGCTACCCTATATGTTGCCATCTTTCCTGGTTGTCAATTACAGTTTTAAGGAAAACAACTATGTTTGTCTGTTTATGGTACTCTTCTGAACTTTTCTCTAGATACTTAGATATAAATATGTGTAAATATAGACATATATGGTCCTTTTGAGGTAAATTATAAATGATGACAGCATATTATATAAATTTATATATATCATCTATTTTTATATGTTTTAGATATTAATCATTTTATGTTTTCTATATCTTGCACAAGTTTTCTTGAAATCTGTTGTTGATCTTTTTATTTGTGGTATCTGGTTTTTTGTGCTAAGTTTATCAACACTTTCTTATGGCTTCTGCATTTTGTTTTGCCTGTTAAGAAGCCTTCCTTTGGTGCAATGAGACCAAATAGTATAGACAAATAGTCTCCCATACTATCTTAAAATTATTTTACAACTTTAGAAAATTTAGACTTTCAGTCTAATATTTTTATAACTTTGTATGTGAAATCTTGTAATCCACATTTTGATGCTGGATAGGAAACTGTATTTGTATTTTTCCAAATGGATAATGAATACTGAATTTCATATCATTCCCCCATTCATTTGAAATGCCACATTTAGTAGACGTTAAACTATCACTGCCCCCCTCGCCCCGCAAAGGACACAGGTAGGTGTCAGTTAGAGACCTGTCATGAGTCTGAGGATACACTGAAATGGTTTAAATAAATAGAATTTAGTGATGGGACTATTTATAGAGATGTGGGCACCAATAATTCACGATGAAACGCACAGACTAGTAATGGTAGAAAACCATATCACATGTGTTGAATTAATTGATTGCAAAGATGACGATGGCCTGAAAATCTCCTCCATCCTTGTGTGTGCTTCCTTTTTGCAACATTTCTTTGTCATTCCTCCCATTGAGAGGTAGAATGTATTTCTCATTCCCGAATCTGGTTGGCTTCATGACTTGCTCTGGCCATTTGACTGTGGCAGAAGTGAGTTTTGAGACTTCCAAGTCTCTGCCTCAAGAGGCCTTGCAGCTTCCTCTTTGCTCTGTTGAAGCACTGTCCTGACTGCTATTGTTTACCCATTCATCAGTTGATGGACATTTGGTTGTTTCCAACTTTTGGCTGTTAGGAATAACGCTGCTAGGAACATTCACGTACCAGTTTTTGTGTGGACATATGTTTTTATTTTTCTTCGATATGTCCTTACAAAGGAAACTGTTAGGTTCAGTCATATAGGTATGTCCATTTCCTCTTCTGGACTTTGTCATACACCAATAATGAGTTGGCTCTTCTGGATCTTTTACCTCCTCATGTAAACAGTGGAATCTGTTGGTTGATATCCACAAAAAAGCTTACTGGAATTTTGATTGGGATTGCCTTGACATAGAACAAGTTGGGAAGAGGCCGGGCATGGTTGCTCATGCTTGTAATCCCAGTGCTTTGGGAGGCTGAGGTGGGTGGATCACTTGAGGCCAGGAGTTCAGGACCTAGACTAGGATGATAAGAGGGTGTGTGAATTGGAGACGAGTCAACCTAGGCCTTGCAGTCAAATGACATGAATGGGGTTATCTTAGTCTGTCCGGCCCTAGGCAAGCTGCCAGATGACTGCAGCCACCTGAGTAACCTTGTGTTAGTACAGTGGGTACTGCAGGGTTTCCTGTGTCATAACACTGAAGCAGCAGAACAGTGCCATCTATATCTTGGGCTTGCTGCAGAGTCTTCTCTTGTGCTGGGTCCTAGTCAATTTGACAGCTTTACAGGTTACCCGATGAACAATTCGGGCTCTCACACCCCCAAACGGTATGTATTGTCTCTGAATTCAGAAAGGCCAGTCACTCATTGTGCCTCTTTTTTTTGTGGTGGGCTATGCAAGGTGTCGCCACTAGCATCTCACTTTGTACAGGATATCTCAGCATGTTGCAACCACCGGACCCTGAGAAACTCTGGGGTTGTAACTCTCCCTTATACCTCCATAGGTTCTTTTACCACATTCTGGCATGCATGTATGTCCCTTGAGAATATGATAGAAAGAAAAAAAGGAAAATCATGTTATGATAAGGGGAGATAAGCAGGCTGGCTTGAGAATTTTTACAACAGTATTCAATGTTAAAAGACTAAAGAACAATAACTAAAAAAGAACTTTAAGAAAAGACAGTGAAGACCCTATATATGTATACCCAGCAAAAGATCATTCAAATATAAAGGCAAAAGATAGGTATTTACAAGAAAATCTCAAAAAAAACGACAGGAATATGCTGCAAATCTTCCCCTGGAGCCTCCTCCATAGTGTCCTGTGTCCTTTTACCATGGTGACTATGCCCTGGGGGAGGGGAAATAGCCAGGCTTTCCAGGAGTTTTATTTAATGACTCTGAGCTGACACTAATCCTGAGGACTCAAAATACCAGCATGGTCCACTAATCAGAATAGGGGACTTATATAGACCAAGGGATAAACTATGGCCTGGATCACATGTGTCTATCACAAAAGTAGAGACATTTCTCCCAATAAAAATATCAGCAGAGTTTTGGTAAAAGGCCTACCAGTAAGTAAAAAATAATCTTAAATATAGACTAAAGGCTGAAACAACTGTGGTAATCATAATTATGTAACAGATGCAAATGTTAAATGCTGTGGTTACATAAATATATACAACTTCAGGAGCTGTAGCAGAAGAGAAATATCATATAAGCATACTGATTTGCTTAAATCTGCTTAACAGTGTGATCCAAAAAATGTGACTTAAACCTAAAAATAAGCAGTATAAGTAGAAATTGTTCAATGACATAAAGGTACAGAAAAATTAAGATAACTATAATCGGCCGGGTGCTGTGGCTCACCCCTGTAATCCCAGCACTTAGGGAGGCTGAGGCCAGTAGATCACCTGAGGTCAGGAGTTCAGTCTGGCCAACATGGCAAAACCCTATCTCTACTAAAATTACAAAACTTAGCTGGGCATGGTTGCACATGCTTGTAATCCCAGCTACTCAGAAGGCTAAAGCAGGAGAATTGGTTGAACCCAGGAGGCAGAGATTGCAATGAGCCAAGATCACACCACTGCACTCCAGCCTGGGCAACAGAGAGAGAGCTGTTTAAAAAAAAAAAAAAAAAAAAAGTAACCCAAATCATTAAATGCCACAACTAACATCATACTGAATGAGGAAAAGCTGGAAGCCTTTCCTCTAAGAACTGGAACAAGACAAGCATGCCCACTCTCACCACTCCTATTCAACAGCACTGGAAGTCCTAGCCAGAGCAATTAGGCAAGAGAAAGAAATAAAAGGCATCCAAAATAGGAGGAGAGGAAGTCAAACTATATCTCCTCACAGACGATATGATATATAGCTAAAACACCCATCGTTTCTGCCCAAAGCCTCCTAAATCTGATAAGCAGTAAAGTTTCAGAATACAAAATCAATATAAAAAATCACTAGCATTCTGATACACCAGCAACAGCCAAGCCTAGAGCCAAATCAAGAAGACAGTCCCATCCAAAATAGACATTGAAGTATGGCTTTGAATTTTTTGGTGTGTATTTTTTATTTTCTTCAAGGACCACACATTTTGTGTGAGCTGAACACCTCTTCCCTTCTCCTTTTGTGTTCTTTCATAAGTATCTCGTCTGTTTTTCAAATTAAGTGTTTTCAAGCTTTTTATAGAAGTACACAGTGATGAGCCACCCATACCCACAGAAGTAAATCTTATGAAACAAACTCAACAGATATTTAGTCAAATTTAAGGCAAGTTACTAACTGTTTTTTTTTTTTTAATCTCTTCAGGTTTTCAAAATTCACTTCTGCAAATTATAATTCCAGAGAAAATCCAAACAAATACAAATGACAGTTCAGAAATAGAATACGTAAGAGATTTTTTTTACAACCTAAATGTTTATGTGAAATTTCTTATTATATAGCTATGAAATATGTGAAACACATTTTAGTATGAATATAATGTCTCTTGTATTTCTACTGATAGGAATTAAAAGCTTTGATGGTAAAAGCAAATATGTAAGTTAGAATGTTGTGTACTTTTTTAACATTTGTCATTTTCTTATGGTAAATTATTTTTAAAAGTTTACATATAGAAGAGAATGTAAAATTAAGTGTTTTATCTGACACTTTTTTTTTTTTTTTGAGACGGAGTCTTACTCTGTCACCAGGCTGGAGTGCAATGGCGCCATCTTTGCTCATCGCAACCTCTGCCTCCTGGGTTCCAGCGATTCTTCTGCCTCAGCCTCCCAAGCAGCTGGGACTACATGCATGCCCCACCATGCCCGACTAATTTTTGTATTTTTAGTAGAGATGGGGTTTCACCATATTGGTCAGGCTGGTCTCGATCTCTTGACCTCATGATCTGCCTGCCTTGGCCTCCCAAAGTGCTGGGATTACAGGCGTGAGCCCCCACGCCTGGCCTAAGTGTTTTATCTGAGTGATATCTAGGACATCAATACGAAGAGAATAATTTTCTCCAAAATGTCAAAGGCAATATCTTTTAACTAGAGCCTCCTTCTCAATCTCTACCCCTACACCTAGCAATTCTCAGACAAGAAGAAACCTTTTATTCTAGTATTTTTATTAGAAAGGGAAATACTTTGTTCATTGATTTATTTAGTAACTATTTCTCTAGACTTGCCATGTGCATAGCTAGTTGCTAGGTGTCTTAGGAGATTTTAAGAAAAGAAATATAATTAAGCAAGCTTTGCTTATAAGTGATTGATCTTTAAAACATTCTATTTTTAACAGTTTTGTTGAGGTGCAATTTATAGCACCACAGAATTCACCCATTTTAAGTGTACAACTCAACAATTATTGTAGCAGTACATAAATAGAATTGTGTAAACATTACCACAGTCCAGTTGTAGAATGTTGCTCTCACCATAAAAAGATCCCTCATGCACATTTGTAGTGTTTCTCCAGCTTTGGCAACAACTGATCTGTTGTCTGTCTCTATGTATTTGCCTTCTTAGGAGCATTTTATATAAATGGCAAAGCAATATGTAAGCTTTTGTATTAGGCTTCTTTCACTTAGGTTTATCCATATTATAGCATTTATCACGTTATTAATTTTTATTTCTTAAATGTGGATATACCACATTTTGCTTATCCATTCTCATTCTCCAGTTGATGGACTTTGTATTGTTTTCCGATATTGAGTATTATGAATAATTCTTTTATGAACATTCATGTATGGACATACATTTTCCTTTCCCTGGGTAGATTCTTAGGAGTGAAATTGCTGGGCACATGGTAAGTTTGTGCTTCACATTTTTAGAAACTGCTACACTGTTTTCTGTAGTGACTGTACCAATTTACATGTCACATCAGCAATTTTTGAGTGTTCCAGGTTTTTCACATAGTTGTGAACGTTTGACATTGTCTGTCTTTCAGATTAAAGCTCTTGTATTGGGAGCGTAGTGGTATGCAATTTTGGCTTCAATTTGCATTTCTCTAATGAATAATTTTGTTGAGTATTTTTCATGAGCCTAATAGCCATTTATATGCCTTTTCCGTGGAATGTCTACTCAAATTATTCTCCTGTTTAAAATGTAGTTGCTTATTTGTTTTTGAGTTCTTTGAATTCATTATATATTCTGGACACAAGTTCTCTATCAGATATATAATTTGTAATTATTTTCTCCCAATTTCTGGCTTGCTTTTTCATTTTTCTCAGTGATGCTTTTTGAAACACAAACATTTTCAATTTTGATGACATTCAGCTTATCAAATTTTCTTTTTTATGGATCTTGTTTTTGGTTTTGTGTCTAAGAACTCTATTATGGACTGAATTATGGCCCCTCAAAATTCATATGTTGAATCCCTAACCCCTAATGTGACTATCTTTGGAGACAGGGCCTTATGGAGCTAATTAAGGTTGCATGAGACCATAAGCGTAGGACTTTGATTAATCTAATAGGACTGGTGTACTTGTAAGAAGAGGAGATATACCAGGGGTTCATGCACACAAAGTGAAGGTCATGAAATGATACCGCAAGAAGGCAGCTGTCCGCAAGCCAAGAGGAGAGCCCTCATCAGATATTAGTCCTGTTGGCACCTTGATCTTAGACTTTCAGCCTCCAGAACTGTGAGAAAATACATTTTTGTTGTTTAAGCCACCTCATCTATGGCATTTTGTTTGGGTAGCCTGAGCAGAGTAATCAGATTTAGGTATTGCAAAGTGGGGTCCGGCTGTAACAAATACCTAAAAATGTGGAAGTGGATTTGGAACTGAGTGAAGGGTAGAAGCTAGAAGACTGGTGAAGTACATGCTAAGAAAAAGCCTAGATTGCCTTGAAGGAACTGTTGGTAGAAATATGGATGCTAAAGGCAATTCTAATGAGGGATCAAAAAGAAGACTTACATAGAAAGCTTTTATAGTCTTAGAAAATATACATATCGTTATGAACAGAATAGGACTGGTAGAAATATGAACATTAAAGGTGTTTTTGGGTTGGGTGCGGTACCTGTAATCCCAGGCTCATACCTGTAATCCCAGCACTTTGGGAGGCTGAGGTGGGCAGATCACCTGAGGTCAGGAGTTTGAGACCAGCCTGGCCAACATGGTGAAACCCCGTCTCTACTGAAAATACAAAAATTAGCTGGCCATGGTGGCAGGCACCTGTAGTCCCAGCTACTCGGGAGGCGGAGGCAGTAGAATTGCTTGAACCCAGGAGGCAGAGGTTGCAGTGAGCTGAGATCATGCCATTGCACTCTAGCCTAGGTGACAGCATGAGAGTCTGTCTCAAAAAAAAAAAAAAAAAAAAAAAAAATGTTTCTGGTGAGGACACAGATGGAGTGGAGGAAAGGAGGTTCTTGTTAAAAAGTGACAAAGAACTTGGCTGAATTGTGTTCTAGTGTTTTGTAGAAGGTAGAAATTGTGGGGACAACCTTGGATGTTTAGCCATGGATATTTCTAAGCAAAATGCTGAAGATGTGGCCTGTTTTCTCTGATCGCTTATAGTAAAATGCAAAATGCAAGAGGAGAGAGGTAAATGGAAGGAATTATTAAGCAAAAAGGAAGAAGAACTTGAAGATTTGAGAAATTTTCAGCCTATTTTGCATTTTTAAAAATGAGAAATCATGTTTTGGAAAGAACACCAAAGATGTAGCTGGACAACCAGGCTATAAAGAGATTCCTCGTGATTTAATCCGCCATGTCAACTGAAGCCAGGAACAGAGACGGGATTACATCAGCAGAAACACTGCCAGCTTGGACTAAAGGGAACAGAGAAAACGGGATAGAATGAAGGAAGGCTATTCAACTTCTGGGATTCTACAGGATAGGACAATAGAGTTGTCTGGCTTCAAACATGCATCATCCTTCAAGAAAGAGGAGCATGACCCTGGAAGCAATTCAGAGATCATCAGGGCTGCCACTCCTGCAACAGGTCCAGGGGGCAAGGCTGCATTGTCTTTGGTTTCAGAGAGTAGGGCCACCTCCTTGATTTCAGTAGGCTAGGATGTCACTGTTTATTACCTCAGGAAGAAGGCTGTCACCCAGAGCTGTCGGGGCAAGACTGAGTTACAGAGCTGAGGGGGTGGGGCCAGTTCCTAGGACCATGGGAGAGTTGCTGCCCAAGTGGGCCCAGCAGGGTAGAACATCCTGTCAAAGTATTCTTCAACCTTAAGATCTAATGGAATTTATTTTGCTAGGTTTTGGATTTTGTTGGGATTGTCACCACTTTCCTTTTTTTCTGGTTTCTCCTTTTTGGAATGGGAATAGCTATTCTATGCCTGTCCCGCTGTTGTATTTTGGAAGCACATAACTTGTCTGATCTCACAGGTTCACAGCTGGAGAGGAATTTTGCCTCAGGATGAATCATAACTTGAATCTCACCCATACCTGATTTAGGTGATATTTAGATGAGATTTTGAACTTGGAATTGATGCTAGAATGACTTAAAGCTTTGGGGCCTTTGGGATGGGATGAATATATCTTCCATGCAAGAAGGAAATGAATTGGGGGTACCATAGGAAAGAATGTTATGGATTGAATTGTGCCCCCACCAAATCCATATGTTGAAAACCAAACCCTCAGTATGGAGATAGGACCTTTAAGGAGATAGAGTTAAATGTAATCATAGAGGTGTGACCTTAATCTGATTGAACTGGTGTCCTTATAAGAAGAGGAAAACATATGAGGAGTCCTTCTCTCTCTCCATGCATGCACAGAAAAAAGACCGTGTGAGAACATGGTGAGAAAGAGATATGTGCAAGCCATAAAGAGAGTCCTCACTGGAAACCAACCTGCTGGCATATTGACCTTGGACTTCTAATATCCACAACTGTGAGAAAAGTAACAGTTCTGTTTTAGTTTTTGTTTTGAGACAGAATCTTCCTCTGTTGCCCAGGCTGGAGTACAGTGGCGCTATCTTGGCTCACTGCAACCTCTACCTCCCAGGTTCAAGCAATTCTCATGCATCAGTCTCCCAAGTAGCTGGAATTACAGGCATGTGCCACCATGCTTGGCTATTTTTTGATATGTTTTGGTAGAGACAGTGTTTTGCCATGTTGGCCAGGCTGGTCTCGAACTCCTTACCTCAAGTGATCTGCCTACCTTGGCTTTCCAGAGTGTTGGGGTTACAGGCATGAGGCACCACACCTGGTCCTAAAATTTCTGTTGTTAATATCACAGGCCTGTAGTATTTTGTAATGGCGACTTGAGCAGACTAATATAAGCTCTTTACCTAAGCCAAGCTCACAGAGATTTTCCTCTGTGTTTTCTACTAGCTCATGGGTCTGTGAGCCAACTTGAGTAAACTTTTGTATATGGTATGAGGTCAGAATCTAAGTTCAGTTTTTTTTTGGTTTGCCTGTGGATCCAACTTTCCCAGCATCGTTTGTAGAAAAGACTATACTTTCCCCACTGAATTGTTTTGGTACCTTTGTAGAACAAGTAAACAAAAATGTAAAGGTTTATTTCTGGACTTTTATGTCTTTGCCGTTTATCTACTTGATTTTCCTTGCACCATGATCTCACTGTTTTGATTACTATGCATTTTAGGGCAATATTTGAAATTGGGTAGTATAAATCCTTCATTCTTTATTCATCTTTTCCAAAATTGCTTTGAATATTCTAAGTCCTTTTTATTTCCAAACATATTTTTAGATCAACTTGTCCATTTTTACAAGAAAGACTGCTTGGATTTTGATAGAGATTTCATTTAATATGTATAGATTAATTTGGGGGAGAATTGCTCTTTTTACAATATTGAGTGGTCTGATTCATGAACATGTACAGTACCTCCATTTATTTAGATCTTTAATTTATTTTATTAAAGTCTGGTAATTTTCTGTCTTTTGTTTTTTTTTTGAGATGGAGTCTCCCTCTGTCTCCTAGGCTGGAATGCAGTGACACGATCTTGGCTCACTGCAATCTCCACCTCTTGGGTTCAAGCAGTTCTCCTACCTCAGCCTCCCGAGTAGCTAGGATTACAGGTGCATGCTATGACACCCAGCTAATTTTTGTATTTTTAGTAGAGGTGGGGTTTTGCCATTTTGGCCAGGCTGGTCTCGATCTCCTGACCTCAGGTGGTCCACCTGCCTTGGCCTCCCCTTTGGGAGGGGATTACAAGTACTGGGATTACAAGCATGAGCCACCGCACACGGACTTCTTTTTTTTAAACATCTATTTTAAGTTCAGGGGTACATGTGCAGGACATGCAGTTTTGTTATATAGGTAAATGTGTGCCATGGTGCGTTGCTGCACATATCATCCCATCACCTAGGTTTCAAACTCAGCATCCATTGGCTATACTTCCTAATGCTTTCCCCTCCTCCAGCCCTCTGACAGGGCCCAGTGTGTGTTGTTCCCCACTATGTGTCTATATGCTCTCATAATTCAGCTCCCACTTATAAGTGAGAATATGTGGTGTTTAGTTTTCTGTTCCTGCATTAGTTGCTGAGGATAATGTATTCCAATTCTATCGATGTCAATCTTGTTCTTTTTTTGGCTGCATAGTATTCCATGGTAGAGATGTACTACATTTTCTTTATTTAGTCTATCATTAATGGGCATTTGGGTTGATTCTATGTCTTTGCTATTGTGAATAGTGGTGCAATAAACATACATGTGCATGTATCTTTATAATATAATAATTTATATTCCTTTGGGTATATACCTAGTAATGAGATTGCAGGATCAAATGGTATTTCTGCCTCTAGGTCTTTGAGGAATTGCCACACTGTCTTCCACGATGGTTGAACTAATTTACTTTGCCCCCAACAGTGTAAAAGTGTTCCTTTTTCTCTGCAAACTTCACCAGTATCTATTGATTTTCTTTTTAATTATTGCCATTCTAACTGGTGTAAGATGGTGTCTCATTGTGGTTGATTTTCATTTCTCAAACGATCAGTGATGTTGAGTTTTTTCATATGTTTATTGGCCACATGCATGTCTTCTTTTGAGAAGTGTCTATTCATGTTTTTTGCCCGCTTTTTAATGGGGTTGTTTGTTTTTTCCTATAATTTGTTCCTTGTAAACTCTGGATATTAGATGTTTGTCAGATTGCAAAATTTTTCTCCCATTCTGTAGGTTGTCTGTTCACTCTGATAATACTTTCTTTTGCCCTGCAGAAGCTTTTTAGTTTAATTAGATGCCATTTGTCAATTTTTGTTGCAATTGCTTTTGTTGTGTTCATCATGAAATCTTTATCCATACCTCTGTCCTGAATGGTTTTGCCTAGATTTTTTATTGTTTTGGATTTTACATTTAAGTCTTTAACCCATCTTGAATTAATATTTGTATAGGGTATAAGGAAGGGGTCTTGTTTCAATTTTTGCATATGACTAACCAGTTCTCCCAGCACCACTTATTAAATAGGAAATCCTTTCCCCATTCTTGTTTTTGTCAGGTTTGTCAAAGATCAGATAGTTGTAGACGTGCAGTCTTATTTCTAAGTTCTCTATTCTGTTCCATTGGCCTATGTGTCTTTTTTTGTACCAGTAACATGGTGTTTTGGTTACTGTAGCCTTGTAGTAGTTTGAGGTCAGATAGCATGATGCCTTCAGCTTTGTTCTTGCTCAGTTCTTGATCCAGAACTGAGTTCAAGTCTTGGCTATTTGGGCTCTCTGGGCTCTTTTTTGGTTTCATATGAATCTTAAAATAGTTTTTTTTTCTAATTCTGTGAAGAATGTCAATGGTAGTTTAATAGAAATAACATGGAATCTATAAATTACTTTGGGCAGTATGGCCATTTTCATGATATTCGTTCTTTCTATCCATGAGTATGGAATGTTTTTCCAGTTGTTTGTGTCCCCTCTTTTTCTTTGAGCAGTGGTTTGTAGTTCTCCTTGAAGAGGTCCTTCACTTCCCTCATTAGCTGTATTCCTAGGTATTTTATACTTTTTGTAGCAATTGTGAATGAGATTTCATTCATGACTTGGTTCTCTGCTTGCCTGTTGTTGGTGTATAGGAATGCTAGTGATTTTTGCAAATTGATTTTGTATCCTGAGACTTTGCTGAAGTTGCTTATGAACTTAAGAAACTTTTGGGCTGAGGATGGGGCTTTCTAGATATAGGATCATGTCATCTTGAAATAAAGACAATTTGACTTCCTCTCTTCCTACTTAACACCCTTTATTTCTTTCTCTTGCCTCATTTTCCTGGCCAGAACTTCCAGTACTGTACTGAATAGGAGTGAGAGAGCGCATCTTTGCCATGTGTCAGTTTGCAGTGGAAATGCTTCCAGCTTTTAACCATTAACTATGATACTGACTGTGGGCTTGTCATATATGGCTCTTATTATTTTGAAGTATGTTCCTTCAATACCTAGTTTACTGAGGGTTTTAACATAAAGGGCTATTGAATTTTATCAAAGGCCTTTTCTGCATCTATTGAGATACTCATGTAGATTTTGTCTTTAATTCTGTTTATGTGATGAATCACTTTTTTTGATTTGAATATGTTGAACCAACCTTGCATCCTAGGGATGAAGCCTACTTGATCATGGTGGAAAAGCTTTTGGACGTGTAGGTGGATTCAGTTTGCCAGTATTTTATTGAGGATTTTTGCGCTGATGTTCATCAGGGATATTGGTCTGAAGTTTTCTTTTCTTTTATTATTTTATTTTTTATTTTTATTTTTTTTGTATTTCTGCCAGGTTTTGGTATCAGGATGATACTGGCCTCATAGAAGGAGTTAGGGAGGAGTCCCTTCTTTTCAACTGTTTAGAATAGTTTCAGTAGAAATGATACCAGCTCTTCTTTGTACCCCTAGTAGAATTCAGCTGTGATTCCATCTGGTCCTGAACTTTTTTTGCTTGTTAGGATATTTATTTCTGCCTCAATTTCAGAACTTGTTATTGGTCTATTCATTGATTCAATTTCTTCCTGGTTCAGTCTTGGGAGGGTGTATGTGTCCAGGAATTTTTCCATTTCTTCTTGATTTTCTAGTTTGTGTGCATAGAGGTGTTTATAGTATTCTCTGATGGTTGTTTGTATTTCTTTGGGGTCAGTGGTGATATCTCCCTTATCATTTCTGATTGTGTTTATTTGAATCTTCTCTCTTTTCTTCTTAATTACTCTAGCTAGTGGTATATCCGTATTATTAATTTTTTCAAAAAAACCAGCTCCTGGATTCTTTGATTTTTTTGGAGCATTTTTCATCTCTCTCCTTCAGTTCTGCTCTGATCTTGGTTATTTCTTGTCTTCTGCTAGCTTTGGGGTTTGTTTGCTCTTAGTTCTCTAGTTCTTTTAGTTGTGATGTTAGGTTGTTAACTTGAGATCTTTCTAGCTTTTTGATGTGGGCATTTAGTGCTAATAAATTTCCCTCTTATCATTGCTTTAGCTGCATCCCAGAGATTCTGGTATGCTGCCTCCTTGTTCTCATTAGTTTCAAATAACTTCTTGATTTCTGCTTTAATTTGATTATTTTCATAGCAGTTATTCAGGAACTGGTTGTTCAATGTTCGTGTACTTGTCTGGTTTTGACTGAATTTCTTAGTCTTGAGATTTCTGTAGATATCTATCAGATCTACTTGATCCAGAATTTAGTTCAGGTCCCATATATCTTTGTTAATTTTCTGTGATCTTCAACCACATTCATATAGTTTTTAAACTAATCTTTTACAATTAAAAAGTCACTTATTTGAAACTGTAGAGTTTACAGATGATGTATGTATTAGTTTGGAAACTTACAAAACAATTTTAGTGGTGGTATTTATGTGTGGAGAGAAAACTGTGTAACTATCATATTTCAGGGAACATGACTTAACAGTGAAGGTTTTATATTATAGAGAAGTAAATGAGTGTAAGTATCAAGTATTTTAGCAATGCTATCTAAACTAGAATGACATTTATTCAGTATGATATTTTCCTTCCCTACTCCATTCTAATTATTTAAAAACTACCAAGTGAAGTTAAAGACATTAAAACACTAAATCTGGCATCTCTTCTTCTTACACAAAGCATCTTCTCTTATAAATGGGGTTATTTAATTAAGTATCCTTGATGACACCAGTTATAATCAAAAGAGATGATCTCTCTAATATTGACAATGGGGTGTTAAAGTCTCCCACTATTATTTTATGGGAGTTTAAGTCTCTTTGTAGGTCTCTAAGATCTTGCTTTATGAATCTGGTTGTACCTGTATTGGGTACATATATGTTTAGGATAGTTAGCTCTTCCTGTTGAATTGAACCCTTTAGCATTATGTAATGCCCTTATTTGTCATTTTTTATCTTTGTTGGTTTATAGTCTGTTTTGTCAGAAACTAGGATTGTAACTGCTGCTCTTTTCTGTTTTCCGTCTGCTTGATAAATTTTCCTCCATTCCTTTATTTTGAGCCTATGTGTGTTTGCATTTGTGATGGATCTCTTAAGGACAGCATACTGATGGATCTTGGCTCTTTATCCAGCTTGCCATTCTGTGTCTTTTAATTGGGGCATTTAGCCTATTAACATTTGATGTTAGTATTGTTATGTGTGAATTTGATTCTGTCATCATGATGCTGGCTGGTTATTTTGCAGACTTGTTTATGTGGTTGCTTCATAGTGTCACTGATCTCTGTAATTCAGTGTTTTTGTAGTGGCTGGTAACAGTTTTTTGTTTCCATATTTAGTGCTTCCTTCAGGAGTTATTCTAACACAGGCCTGGTGGTGATTTCCCTCAGCATTTGCTTGTCTGGAAAGGATCTTACTTCTCCTTCACTTGTGAAGCTTAGTTTGCCCAGATATGAAATTCTAGGTTGGAAATTCTTTTCCATAAGAATGTTGAATATTGGCCCCCAATCTCCCCTGGCTGGGAGTACTCAGTTCTTTATCCTGGGAGTTCTCAGTTCTTCATCCTAGGGGTACTCAGTTCTTCATGTGGTAATTTTCAGTGTATGGGAGGATTTCCACATTTTTTGATGAATTTATCACCAAGTATTTTATTATTTTTCATGCTATTGTGAATTAAAATGCTCCTTTAATTTGATTTTTCAGATTGTTTCCAGTATATGGAAATACACATACAAATTAATTTTTGTTTATTAATCATGTTTCTTGCCACCTTGCCTAATTTGTTCCTTAGCTGTGTTTTTGTTTGTTTGTTTTTTTTTGGTGGATTCTTTGGGAGTTTCTACAAATAGGATCATGCCACTGCAAATATGGCATTATTCTGTTTTATGCCTTGTTCTTCCTTTTCTTTCTAGATGTCTTTAGTTTCTTATTTTTGCCTTATTGCAATGGCTAAAACAATGTTGAATAGAAATGGCAAGAGGAGACATTTCTGCCTTGTTTCTATCTTGGGGGAAAGTACTCAGTCTTTTAACACTCAATTTGTTGTTAACTAGTGAGATTTTTGTAAAGGTCTTTATCATGTTCAAGAGGTTCCCTTCTATTCCAAATTTGTCAGATTTTACTGAGAATGTTTATTGGGTTTTGTCAAATGCTTTTTCTGAATCTATTGTGATGATCATGTGTTTTTTTGTCTTTTAGTTTTTTGATGTGGTGTGCTACATGAATTAATTTTTGGATGTTAAATCATTCTTACATTTCTGGGATAGATGGTGTATAATTCTTTTTTATATGTCACTGGAATTTGTCTGCTAATATTTCACTAGGGAGTTTTGGGTCTTTTTCAAGAGGGCTATTGGTCTATAGTTTGTTTTTTGTAATGTCTAGATTTCGTTATCATATAATTGTATAACCAGCATAATTCTGACCTCGTAGAATACATTTAGAAATGTTTCTTCTCTATATTGAAAGAATTGTGAAGCATTAATATTATTTCTTTAAACATTTGATAAGATTCACCATTGAATTCATCTACACCTTGGCCTTTCTTTTGGGGAAGATTTATAATTACTAGTGTAATCTTTGTTATAGGTCTCTTTGGATTTTATTCAGTTTTGGTAACTTCTTTCTTTTTAGAAATTTATTCATTTTATCTAAGTTATCCAATATGTTGGCATAAAATTGTATATCACATTACCTGTTTTTTTTTTTCTTTCTTTCTTTTTTTTGAGACAGAGTCTCACTTTGTCATCCAAATTAGAGTGCAGTGGCATAATCTTGGCTCACTGCAACTTCCACCTCCCAGGTTCAAGTGATTCTCCTGCCTCATCCTCCCAAGTAGCTGGGATTACAGGTGTCCACCACCATACTCAGCTAATTTTTGTATTTTTAGTAGAAATGGGGTTTCACCATGTGGACCAGGCTGGTCTTGAACTGCTGACCTCAAGTGATCTGCCTGGTTACATTTTCTTATATAATACTATAAATTTCTAAGGAACAGTAGAGAAGTACCTTTTTATTTCTTATTTTGGTAATTTGTGTCTTTAATATTATTTTTCTTGGTCAGTTTAGTTAAGGGTTTGTCAATTTTGTTGATCTTTTCAAAGAATAATATAGTTTTATTGATTTTCTTTGTTTTTCTGTTTTCATTTCATTTATTTCTGCTTTAAAATTTTTTATTATTTCTGCTTGCTTTTGTTTGGTTTGTATCATTTTTTAAATGTCTTAAGGTGGAAATTTAAGTTATTGATTTGATACCTTCCTTTTCTTTTCTTTTCTTTCTACATAGGTACCTAAAGCCACACATTTTTCTACAAGCATTGCTTTAGCTGCATTCCATAAATTACATATGGTGTGTTTTTGCTTGCATTCAGTTAAAATATTTTCTAGTTTTCTTTGCATTGTTTTTGATTCATGGGTTATTTAGAAGTGTGTTTTTAAATTTTCAAATATTTGAGGGTTTCCTAGATTTTTTTCTCTTGTTGATTCTAATTTAATTCAATTCAATTGCAGCAAAAAATGTACTTTTGTGATTTCAGTTTTATTTTTTGAGACATTTTTGTGCCCTAGAAAAATGATCAATCATGGGAAATATTGATTATACACTTGAAAGACTATGAATTCTGCAGTTGGTGGGTTAATAGTTAGCTTGTGTTGGCTAATAGTTTCATTTATCATGCCTGTAATCCCAGCACTTTGGAAGACTGAGGCAGGAGGATCTCTTGAGGCCAGAAGTTTGAGACCAGCCTGGGCAACGTAGTGAGACCTCTCTCTCTCTATATATATGAAAAAAATAGCCAGCCGTGGTGGCACACAACTGTAGTCTCAGCTATCCGGGAGGCTAAGGTGGGAGTATCACTTGAGTTCAGAAGGTAGAGGCTGCAGTGAGTTGAGATTGTGCCACAGCACTCCAGTCTGGGTGACAGAATGAGACTCTGTCAATAGTTTCATTTGAAGATTTTTTTTGTGCTTGTTGATTTTTTTGTCTAGTTGTTCTATCCATTATTGTGAGTAGAGTAGTTAAGTTTCCAAATATGATTATTGAATTGTCTATTTCTTCTTTCAATTTTGTCAGTTAATCTTTCATGTATTTTGAGGCTTGGTATTTAATGTGTGTGCATTTATAATTTTTATGTCTTTGGGATATATTGATGACTTTACTTTTGTGAAACGCCCTTCTTTCTTTCTGATAGTGTTTCTTATCTTTAAGCCTCTATTGTCTGATATTAGTATAACTTCTTTTTATGGTTACTATTTGCAGCATATATATTTTCATTCTTTCATTTTCAACTTATTTGTGTATTGAATCTAAGGTGTTTCCCTTGTAGACAGTATGTAATTGGAGGTTGTTTTTTAATACATTGTACCAATCTGTCTCTGCTTTTTGGTTTAGATTTCTAGATTATTTGCATCAAATGTAGATATTTATATGTTGGAATTTATACTCAACATTTTGCTATTTTTACTAATTTTCTTTGTGGTGATCCAGTTGTTATAATATATATCTTAATTATTATGGTTTACTTCAGATTAATACTTATTTCTGGTAAAATGTGGAAACTTTTCTCCAATATATTGGAATTCTATCTTTCTTCTTTGTACTATTCTTGTCATATTATTACATCCATATTTTTTAAAGCCAGTTATATATCATTATAATTATTGCTTTTTTTTTTTACAATGCTATATCTTTTAAAGACATTGAGAGGATAAATTAGAAATTAGAGATCCTGGAATGCTTATTTTTTTCTGTGTTTTGATATTTGTGTTCTTTTTATTTTTATATGTTTTAATTAATTTTTTTATCTGTTTCTCTAACTTGCTTTTCACATGTTCCTTTTTTGCTGGATAAAAACTCATCTCTGAGGTTCACTGACCTACAGATATTCCAGCCTATTGCCGTTCTTGTTCTAACTTGCAAATACTAGTTACAAAATCAAAGACAGTATTAAATTTTGTTCATCTTCTGTTTAAAATATAGGGAACAGGCAGTACATCTTAGGAGGATTTTTAAGAAAATGGCTAAATAATTTTTACGTCTGACAGAGAAAACTTCACTGATACAGAATATCTTCTTATCCCAATGATGCCACCTAAATAGGTATTTTAGCATAGCACATGGCCTATTCATTCATAAGAGATACAATTTAGTTATAGGTAGATTTTTAATCCTATATAAGTCCTCAGACTGGGTTTATTTTTGTGGAAATAATAAAAATCCATCATAAAATAAATAAATATTAATTTTTTTGATGTTTTGTTGCCGATTTCAAATCATATGTAGTCTGAGAAATTTAATAAAGACCTTTTAAACATTGTTTGGAGAGATTAATAGGCATAAAATTGTTTTGCTTCTTGTATTAAATTTGTCTTCACTTTCAATTATTTGAATTCTCTAGGAAGAAATGTCCTACATTATTCCAATAGATGAGAAACTGTATACTGTGCACCTTAAACAAAGGTAATTTTTTATTCTTTAGTTTTGGATTTTATTTTATTTCTATGAAGCTATTTACTTGTAATAGAAAATGGAGTATGAAAAAAATAAATGGAGTTATTATTAAAATTTTTTATTGTCTTAAATAAACAGATGTTCTCCCATGACTTAATTAAACTTTTGGTTTTAATGCCTCAAGTAGTCTTTGATAAATGGGAGGTAGGAACAAAAAACAGGGACTTATCTCCTGAAGACTGATTTATGATATTAAGTTGGCAGGACCAGCAGGACCTATCATCAGAGCAGATGTCACAAAAAGAAGTATATCTGTAGCTGATTATATCAGTTAGGGTTTTATCAGAGAAGTGGGATGACCATGAGGAATATGGAATAAGGGATTTAATATAGAAATTAGATATTATACTGTTGGAAAGTTAGCGAGTAGTTTATGGAAAATAGTCTTAGCTATATGCCACTCTTCAGATAATTAATAAAGTAATTGAAATAATTTTCTATACTGTTTAATTCTCTGATGGAAACCCAGTTGGGAAAGGCTGGCTTGGAAGTCATTTTTGACATTCAAGAGGAGAGCTTCAGCTAAACTAGTAAAACTAGACTACATGGCATTCGAGAGAGGTGGATTATGAGAAACTGTAGGTAGCAAGTATAGACTCTTTCAAAAACGTCTTTCAGAGAAAGAAGAGGCTTACATGAATATTTTTGAAGAAAGAGAAAGTAAAGTATTTTGGTTGAGGGAAAGTTTCTTAAGGAGAGGAAAAGAGAGATAAAAGGTGTAAACAGGCCAAGCATGGTGGCTCACGCCTGTAATACCAGCACTTTGGGAGGCTGAGGCAGGTGCATGAAACTCCTGAGGTCAGGCATTTGAGACCAGCTTGGCCAACATGGTGAAATCCCATCTCTACTAAAAAATACAAAAATTAGCCAGGGTTGGTGGTGCATGCCTGTAATCCCAGCTACTCGAAAGGCTGAGGCAGGAGAATGGCTTGAACCTGGGAGGCAGAGGTTGCAGTGAGCTGAGATGGGGCCACTTGCCCACCAGCCTGGGCGACGGAGTGCAGAACAAGATACTGTCACAAACAAACAAACAAAAAAAGGTATAAACAAGTAGTTTATTGTGTGTCAGATATCAAAGAATTCTCCCAAAGAAAAGATTAACTTATTCTTTAAGACAGAAGAGAAAAAGAATATGGTGGATGATAACCCAAAGATCTTTGTGAGGAGTATGAGGGAAAGTTAGAGAGCTCACATTGTATTTGAACATCTTATTAAGACTATAAACAATGTTGAGAAATGCAGGGAGCGGAGCTTGGGAGATGGATAGGGCATGTGTATATCGTCTTGAGAAATTACCTGCTTAATGGTTATGATAGCCTAATGACCATTAGGAAGTTATATGAAAAATAATGAGAAGCAGAACTATGCCTGCGTAGAGATAGGGAGTTTCCTTTGTTTGTTTTTGAGAAATGCTGATGTGGCAGAAAAAAGATGTAACGGATTGAATATAGTGGTGGCAGGGATTTGGTGGGGTAGAGGGAGAAGAGAAGAGACCTGAGTTGGTGGATTATGGCTTCCTGTTGGAGATGCTGGATATGAAGTGCTTATGGGATATCCCACAAGGGGAAATGTCCAGATGGCTGTTAATTTAGTTTAGAATGGGGGAGAGAAGTGTGAGTTTCCACATTCTTTCATGATGAAAACTCTCAGCAAATTAGGTATAGAAGAGATATACCTTAACACAGTAAAGGTCATATATGACAAAACCATAGCTAACATCATACTCAGTGGCAAAAAGTTGAAAGTTTTTCATCTTATATCAGAAACAAGATAAGGATGCCCATTTTCTTTCACCTCTTCTATTCAACATAGTATTGGAAGTCCTAGCCAGAGCAATTAGGCAAGAAAAAGAAATAAAAGGAATCCTAATGGGAAAGGGAGACGTTAGGTGTTCCTGTTTGCAGGTGACATAATCGTATATATAGATGATATATAGAAGACCCTAAGGACTCCACCAAAATTTGTTAGAACCAATAGACAAATTCAGTGAAGTTGGAGGATATAAAATCAACTTACAAAAGTCATAACATTTCTATACATTAATAACAAATTTTCCAAAAACTGAAATCAAGAAAAACAACCCCATGTACAATAGCTACAAAAAATAAAATACTTAGGAGTAAGTTTAACCAAGGAGGTGAAAGATCTGTACACCAAGAGCTATAAAACATGATGAAGGGAATTGAGGAAGACACAAATAAATGAAAAGATTATGGCCTGGAAGAGTTAGTATTGTTAAAATGTCCATACTGTCCAAAATGATCCATGGATTCAATGCAATCCTTACCAAAATTCAAATGATGTTTTTCACGGAAATAGTAAAATTCCTATGGAATCACAAAAGGCCCTGAGTAGCCAAAGCAATACTGAACAAAAGAACAAAGCTGGAGGCATCACACTATCTGACTTCAAAATATACTGCAAAGCTATAATAATCAAAGCAACCTTTTAATAAAAGTAGTAAATGAAACCAAAGAAATGCATAAGATCCAGGAGAACCAGGAGGAAGTGGTATCGTTAGTGCTGAAGAAGAGATGGTTTCAGGAAGGGGAGATCTGGTCCACAGTATGAAGTGCTTGAGAGTATTTTATTGATTTATTTAAAAATTATTTTTATTATTTATTTATTTTTGAGACAGGGTCTCTCTATGTAACCCAGGCTGGAGAGCAGTGTTGCAGTCTCAGCTGACTGCAGCCTTGAACTCCCGGCTCAAGCGATCCTCTTGCCTTAGCCTCCCGAGTAGCTGGGACCGCAGGCGTGCACCACCGCACTTGGCTAATTTTTGTGTTTTTCATAGAGATGAGGTTTCACCTTGTTGACCAAGCTGGTCTCGAACTCTTGAGCTCAAAGCATTCCACCCACCTCAGCCTCCCTAAGTGTTGAGATTACAAGGGTGAGCCACCCTGCCCGGGGGCTCACGTCAAGTATTTTTACTTGATGTAAAATTGTCTTTTATACTGGACAGTCAGGAGGTCATTAGTAAGTTTTGTGAGGTCAGTTTCAGTGGAGGCTTTCCAACAGAAGCTAGTGTGGGTGGCTTATTGGGTTGAAGGGTGAATGTGAAGTGAAGAAGCATAACTAAAATGGCATAATGAGTGCAAGGATTAATACCAAAGTTGAACTTAGACTGGACGTTTCAGTACATATGCTCAGATGAATAAGACCGTTATACAATACTCTTCCACTTCATTATGAAAGTAATATATGTGCTTAGTAATAAAGCATTAGAATGTAAGAACAGAAAACTCTTACAATCCAACATCCAGTTTATGTCTATTACATTTTTTTTCTTTTGAGACGGAGTCTCACTCTTACCCAGGCTGAAGTGCAGAGGTGTGATCTTGGCTCATTGCAACCTCTGTCTCCCGGGTTCAAGTGATTCTCTTTCTTTTTCTTTTTTCTTTTCTTTCTTTCTTTCTTTTTTTTTTTTAACACACAGAAAATGATTTGGTTCCAATGCATCAGGTGGTTCTCATTTTCCTGCCTCAGCCTCCCGAGTAGCTGGGATTACAGGTGCCTGGCACCACACCCGGCTAATATTTGTATTTTTAGTAGAGATGGGTTTCACCATGTTGGCCAGGCTGGTCTCAAACTCCTGACCTCAGTTGATCCACCTGCCTCAGCCTTCCAAAGTGTTGAGATTACAGGTGTGAGCCACCGCGCCCAGCTGTCTTTTACATTTTAAAATGCTCTTCTTTTTTTTCTTAAAAGGGCTCCATTAAGGTAGAAAAACTATTTTGAGTAAATATATATTGCTTTAAGTGAACATTAAATATATGTCAAAAGAAAATACTACCTTTATATCAGGTTGACAGACATTTTCTCTAAAGGTTCAGATAGTAAATGTTTTAGACTTTGAAGGCCATATGTTCCTTGTCCAAACTACTTAACCTCTGGTCTTATAGCATGAAAAGAGCCATGACAATATGTGAGTGAATGGGCATGGTTGTGTTTCAGTAAACCTTTATTTACAAAACAGAAGGTGGGTCAGATTTTGGCTGAGAGTGTCAAGTTTACTGTGTTTTTATATGTTTCAAATAGAATAATTTAAAAAATTTTCTCACTTTTTTATATTCAGATATTTTGTAGCAGATAATTTTATGGTTTATTTGTATACGCAAGGATCCATGAATGCTCATTCTTCAGATATTCAGGTAAGATTTAAATTCTGTGTTTTATGGATTTTTTATAAGAATTTTTTTTACATTAAATAAATGCTTTATTAATACAGAAGGCTCTCAGGATTCACAGGGGATATATTTAAGACATTTACTGATTAATGATCAGGCTTTCTTGAAGTTTTGGTAAAGACAAATTAGATTGACTTAGCACCTTTTGCATTTCTGAGAATATAGACACTATTTTTAAATTTATTTATATTTTGTTAAATAAAAATATTTATTTATTACTTATATTTTGTTTGTAAGAATATAAATTAAATAACAAGAAAAGTGGCCACAAATGTTATGGGACACAAATCACAGATAAAAAATTCTTTCTTTTTTCTTAACTCCTCCTCATCTCATCCATCATTTATACATCCATAAATCCTATTGACCCTGCCCTTCAGAGTAAGTGTCCAGCATCCACCTTTTTCCTCTGCCTCCAACCACTGAAATCGCCCATTTCTAAGTAAACATCATCTCTAGTTTGGATTGTTGCTATAACTTCATGAATAATCTCCCTACTTCCTCACCTTGTCCATCCCTTCAGTCAGTTTTCTTTATTTTATTTATTTATTTTTGAGACAGAGTCTCACTGTGTCGCCCATGCTGGAGTGCAATGGTGCAATCTTGGCTCACTGCAACTTCTGCCTCCTGGGTTCAAGTGATTCTCCTGCCTCAGCCTCCCGAATAGCTGGGATTACAGGCATGCACCACCATGCCCAACTGATTTTTGTATTTTTAGTAGAGATGGAGTTTCGCCATGTTGGACAGGCTGGTCTTGAACCCCTGACCTCAGGTGATTCGCCTGCCTCAGCCTCCCAAAATGCTAGGATTACAGGCATGAGCCACCATGCCTGGCCTCAGTCAGTTCTCAACATGGCAACCATATTGATCCTGTTAAGATGTAGTCAGATCACCTTTCTTCTCTGCTCAGAACCCTCAACAGATGGCCTCCAGTCACTCACAGAGTGAAAGCCAGAGTCATCTGGTTCCCTTTTACTCTGACCTTGTTTCCTGTTATTCTCTACCTTGTTCTCTTTGTTCCAGCCTTGTTGTTCTTCAATGCCAGCTATGTTCTCCTTTCAAAGACTTCATACGATTTCCTGGTATCCAAATACTTGCTCTTTTCCAGGAGACGCATATGTTTTTTCATCCTCTTTTCCTTAAGGTCTTTACTCAAAATCACGCTATTAATCCTTGACTAACCCTTACTTTAAATTGGTCTTTTACTCTTAATACTCTATTTCCTTTACTTTTTTTGCCTTTTCCCATGGCAGTTTTTGATACATGATGTACCATATATTTTATTTATTTACTTTATTTTCTGTCTTCCCAGTGCAATATAATCATCCCAAGGGCAAGGCTTTTGGTCTGTTTTATTCACTGATATAACACCATTGCCTAGGAAAGTGCCTATCACATACTTGACATATAATAAAAATGTGTTGAAATATTAAATTAGATATCATGTTGCTTCACTTATATTGGATGGGATTATCATTTTGCTTTATTGCTCCCTTTTCCTTCCCTAGTTCCATCATAAAGCAGTGTGTTTATAAGAAATCTTATATTTATTTATAAAATTTATAGCACCATTGAATATTGGAAATTATATAATGTTCACAGCTGTGACAATATTTGTGACTCTCTGTATCTCTACCGTGATTGTACTGTGCTCAGAGACCAGCTCTGTACAATTTAATTCCTTTGCAATCTGTTGAGTCCTGCTTTATGGCCTGGAGTATGGTTTCTATATTCTAGATGTTCCATGTGTGTTTAGAAAGCATATATTCTAAAGTTTTTAGGTATAGTATTCTGCATATATTAAGTAGGCCATACTAACCATGTTGTTCAAACCCTCTGTAGATTCTGAACACTTGATCTACAGTTACTGAGAGAAATTAACTCTAAAGAACTTTTTTTATAACTGTAGATTTTTTACATTTTTACTATTCTTTCAATTTTGACTTTATATATTTTGAAGCTATGCTATTAAGTTAATGCCAATTTGGAATATTTGTGTCTTCCTGGTAAATTGAAATGCTTATCATTACAAAATGTCCCTGTTTATCTCTAGTAATGCTTCTTGCCTTAAAGTCCACATTTTCTCTCTCTCTCTCTTTCTTTTTTGAGACAGAGTCTTGCTCTGTCACCAGGCTGGAGTGCAGTGGCACGATCTTGGCTCATTGCAATCTCAGCCTCCAGGGTTCAAGTGATTCCCCCTGCCTCAGCCTTCTGAGTAGCTGGGACTACAGGCACGCGCCACCATGCCCAGCCAATTTTTTGTATTTTGGTAGAGACCGGATTTCACCATGATGGCCAGGATGGTCTCCATCTCCTGACCTTATGATCCACCCGCCTCGGCCTCCCAGCGTACTGGGATTAAAGGTGTGAGACATCGCACCCGACCCACATTTCCTCTCTAAATGGAAATTCAGAATCATCCTTTTGGTTGTGTTGGCCTCTGATCTTCAATCTTCCTGTGTCATTATGTTTTTATGACTCTTTTTTTAGCAGCATATTAATTAGGTTTTTAAAGAAATCCAGATTCACCATCTTTGTCTTTTAATTGAGGACCTAAATTTATATACTGGAAGACATTTTTACCTAAAACATAAGACAACACTTTGGGAGCAGGGTGTCAAATAGGAATCTCATAGAAGTAGGAAATCACTAGAAAGTTTTGTCACTTCCTAAGTAACTATACTTTTTTTCTTTTCTAGACTCAGTGCTACTACCAAGGAAATATCGAAGGCTATCCAGAGTCCATGGTCACACTCACCACATGCTCTGGACTGAGGTTGCTTTCTATTGTTGATTACAGAACACTGTACTTATGATATTTGGCTGCAGTGAATTTGTTCTCTTTATATTAAGTGTGGGGCTGAAGGAGGATTCCTATGTGGAGATTATTTAATGATATTCCCCCTCTGAACATATTTCCAATTCCCTTATTTCTCCTCACTTTCCTCACTGACCAGAGACACTTCTAACCTTTCCAAAGGTTTAGATTTCCTAGTCTCCTTGCTCTGTGTCTTATGTTTCCTTGAGTACAGAAAGGACAATTGAACATGTTTGACTGCAAGGGTTGGAGGAGCTAAGTTTAAGACAGCTCAGCCACTGTCTCAGAAAACAGGGAAATGACTGCATCACTGTAATGCCATATGCTTTCACACTTAGCAATTGATTAGGTAATTTCTGTTGCTTTTATAACTATAAAAAAGTGAAGTGGAGCATTGGTTTTTGTAGATTAGGATAATCTTTTGTCTCTTCAGAGTCATCTCTAAGACAAAATACTATGACTTAGTATTTTGGGTCAAAATACTGGACTGAAAATATATTTACGTTACCTACTATGTGTTTTAGTGTTGGAGATATAAAGATAAACAAGAGATGCTTTTTCTCAAGGAAATCATCTTCACACTGAGGAGGCAAATTATATATAAACAAATAATTTTTAGTATTCATAAAAATACTCATTTTTTAAATGATATTATTATCTTGAGCTCTTCAAGAGTTATTGGGTTTCCTCCTTAGGGTTTAGAGAGTTTTCCATTCTGTCAGAAAATTCTCCACCTTCATTTTGTAGTGTAGAATGCTTGCTTTCACATATAAATGTTCTTTGTCAGTGCTTTATACATAGAACCCTGAAATTTGGATCTGAAATTTGTTTTTTAGGGAGTAGTGACTTGGGCTGTTTAACTGTATTCAGATAAAAATAGTAAGACAAATCATTTACTCTTTAAAATCTTGCTTTTAATTTCTTATTCAGACTATATAAGCAAAATTAATAAATTTCATAATTCGACCAAATTGTATTTTTAAAAGTAAAGTTTCTCATTATATATATATATATATGTTTCTTATATATGCAGTATAATAATTTTTCAAAAGCATTGCAAACAAGAGAGAAAGTCATCAAGATTCTGTTTACAGTTGCTTTCATTGAGACACTGACTTGGAAAACAATAGAATGACTCAATGACTGTCATGGTATATGCTTGTATACCTAGCGATTGAGTAACTTTTGCTGCTGTTACAGCTACACAGAAATGAAACAGAAAATTGGTTTTGTGGATTAGGGAAATCTTTTGTGTCTTCAGAGTCATCTCTAAGACAGAATTCAGATCAAAATACTGGACTCAAAATGTTTGGTGTCTTTTTTCTTTTGGATTTCGTCAGAAATTCATTATATAGATGTTGATTAAAAGCACTTAAAACTGTATTCATAATTTCACAGAGGAATACTGCAATTTGAAAATGTTTCTTATGGAATTGAGCCTCTGGAATCTGCAGCTGAATTTCAGCATGTTCTTTATGAATTAAAGAATGAAGACAATGATTTTGCAATTTTTAGTGAGAATAGCAGAAGCCTGGAAGAACACCTAATGGATGACAACATTTTTATAAGTGAAAAAGTAAGTTGTGTATGTTTTATTATTACTTTTAAAGCAGTTATTACTTCCATTTAGTTTATTTTGAAAATAAATTTATGAGCCCATTGTACAATTGTAGCAAGTATCCTTTCCTTGTGAACATCCTTATCTTTTTTTTTTTTTTCTCACTCTGTCATTCAGGTTAGAGTGCAGTGGCCTGATCAAGGCTCACTGCAGCCTCTGCCTTCTGGGCTCAAGCAATCCTCCCACCTCAGCCTCCTGAGTAGCTGGAACCACAGACATACATCACCACACCAGACTAATTTTTTGTAGAGACAAGGTCTCACCATGTTACCATGCTGGTCTTGAACTCCTAGGCTCAAATGATCCACCTGCTCACTCTCCCAAAATGTTGAGATTACGGGCGTGAGCCACTGTGCCTGACTATTCATCTTTTCATTACCTAACAATTTCCTTGGAACTGTATATCACCTTTTTCTCATTGCACCAATCTGTCATTTACTTTTTATGATCCATTTTATTTTAATTTCTATTTTGTTTGTTACATTCTTATTACTTTCCAAAAATTCCCTCATGTATATGCAATATAAACTTTAAAATCTCAGTCCTTGCTTTTGCTTCTACATTCCTGGAAGTTATTCAATAAAGTCAATCTTTTTAAAGGTTATATTCATGACCAATGAGTCAGCATTAATTAAATCGTAGCTATAATTAAAATGTCATAAGCAGAATTGCCAGTTATGGTCATGTAAATTGTTTAGTGAACATACTGTGTAACTGCATGTGTTGGTGCTTACACAAGCAATTGTGAAATAGAAAAATTTTATGCCTACTATTATTGGCATAAGTATACATAGTTTATACAAGAGTGTGTGGCAGTATTCATTGTTCCCAGTATATGTTCTCCCTGTCTTCTGTCAGTAAAGAAAAAAATGCCAGGCCAGGCACGGTGGCTCACGCCTGTAATTCCAGCACTTTGGAAGGCCGAGATGGGTGGATCATCTGAGGTCAGGAGTTTGAGACTAGCCTGGCCAACATGGTGAAACCTCATCTTCACTCTAAATACAAAAATTAGTCACCACAACACCAGGGTGCTTTTGGTGTCATATCCAGGAAATCATTGCCTAGGCCAATGTCATGAAGCTTTTCTGGTATCTTCTAGAAAAGCTTCTTCTAGCAGTTTTACCACTTCAGTTCTTATGATTAAGTCTTTAATCCATTTTCAGTTGATTCTTGTATATGGGATGAGATAAGTCTCTGTTTTCACTCTTTTGTGCATGGATCTCCAGTTTTCTGAGCACTATTTATTGAAGAGACCATCTTTTCCCCCAATGTGTGTTCTTGGCACTTTTGTCAAAAATCAATTGACCATAAATGTGTGAGTTTATTTCTGGGCTCTCTATCCTATTCCATTGGTTGATGCGTCTTTTTTAAATGCCAGTACCATGCTGTTTTGATTTCCATAGCTTTATAATATATTTTGAAATTCAGATGTGTGATGCCTCCAGCATTGGTTTTTTGGTCAAGATTGCTTTTGGTTATTTGGGGTCTTTTATGGTTCTATACAAATTTTAGAATTGTTTTTTCTATTTATGTGAAGAATGACATTGGAATTTTGATAGTAATTACACTGAATGTGTAGATGATTTTGTGTAATATGGACATTTTAACAATATTAATTTTTTCAATCCATGAACATGAGCTAGCATACTATTTATTTGTGTCCTCTTCTATTACTTTAAAAAATGTTTCATAGTTTTCGGTATCAGATCTTTCATTTTGTTGGCTAAATTTACTCCTAAGTATCTTATTTTGTGATGTTCTTTAAATGGGATTTTTTAAAGTTTCTTTTTTCAGATAGTTCATTTTTAGTGTATAGAAAATGTACTGATTCTTGTATGTTGATTTCGTATCCTTCAACTTCACTGAATTTTTTTGTTTAACATATTTTTTTGTTGAATTTCTCAAGATTTTCTCATATAAGATCATGTATTTAGAAAATAGTTTCACTTCTGTTTTTCTATTTGTATTTTTTAAATTTGTTTTTCTTGCCTAATTGCTCTGGATAGAACTTCCAGTACTTTTTCGATGAAGTCTCACTCTGTTGGCCAGGCTGGAGTGCACTGGTACAATCTTGGTTCACTGCAACCTCTGCCTCTTGGGTTCAAGTGATTTTCCTGCCTCAGCATCCAAGTAGCTGGGGTTACAGGCACCTGCCACCATGCCCAGATAATTTTTATCTTTTTAGTAGAGATGGGGTTTCACTGTGTTGGCCAGGCTGGTCTCCAACTCCTAGCCTCAAGTAATCTGCTTGTTTTGACCTCCCAAAGTGCTGGGATTACAGGTGTGAGCTACAGGATACAAAAGCTCTACCCTTTTACTTACTTCTCACTTCCTCACATTTTCTGTTATTGGTGCCACACTTTATAACTTTTTATATTGTGTATCTATTAGTAAATAATCATAAATTATTTTTCATCTTTAATTTTTATACCCGAGTAAAAAGTGATTTATGCAGCATCACTACAATATTATAGTATTCTGCATTTGACTGTATAATTATTTTGAATGCATATTCATGTTGATGATTTTTATACTTTCGTATGTTTTCATGTTGCTAATTAATATTCTTTAACTTCTACTGGAAGAAAGTGGTGATAAATTCTCTTTATATGTGTTTGTCTGGGTAAGTCTTTGTCACTTCTTCACTTCTGATGGACAGCTTTGCTGTATGCTGTATTTTTGGTTTGCAGTTTCTTTCTTTCAGTGTTTGAATATATCATTCCCACCCTTTTTTTTTAAATCCCACTCTCTCCTGGCCTGAAAGCTTCATCCTATTGAACTTCCCTTGTATGTCACAAGTAGATTTTCTTTTGATGCTTTCAAAATTCTTTTATGTTTATGGGTTTTTTTTTTAAGTGATTTGATTATAACATGTCTCAGTGAAGACCTCTTTATGTTCAGTTTATTAAGGGAACTTTGGGCATTATGCATCTGGATGTTCATATCTCTACTCAGATTTAGGAAATTTTTGTTATTACTTCTTTAAATAAACTTTCTGCCTTTTTTTTGCTCCACCCTGTTCCTTCTGGGACTTCCAAAACATGTATATTGCTTCACTTAATAGTGTATATAAGACCCATTGACTTGATTCATTCTTTTTTTTTTAATTATATTTTAAGTTCTGAGGTACATGTGCAGATCATGCAAGATTGTTACATAGGTATACACATGCATGGTGGTTTGCTGCATCCATCCCCCTGTCACCTACATTAGGTGTTTCTCCTGTTATCCCTCCCCTAGCCACCCACCCCACAACAGGCCCCAGTGTGTGATGTTCCCATCCCTGTGTCCATGTGTTCTCATTGTTCAACACCCACTTATGAGTGAGAACATGTGGTGTTTGGTTTTCTGTTCTTGTGTCAGTTTGCTGAGAATGATGGTTTCCAGCTTCATCCATATCCCTGCAAAGGACATGAACTCATCCTTTTTATGGCTGCATAGTATTCCATGGTGTATATGTGCCCCATTTTCTTTATCCAGTCTATCCTTGATGGGCATTTGGATTGGTTCCAGGTCTTTGCTATTGTAAAGAGTGCCACAATGAAGATACGTGTGCATGTGTCTTTATAATAGAACGATTTATAATTCTTTGGGTATATACCCAGTAATGAGATTGCTGGATCAAATGGTAATTTTATTTCTAAATCCTTGAGTAATTGCCATACTGTCTTCCACAATGATTGAACTAATTTATACTCCCACCAACAGTGTAAAAGCATTCCTGTTTCTCCACATTCTCTCCAGCATCTGTTGTCTCCTGATTTTTTAATGATCACCGTTATAGCTGGCATCAGATGGTATCTCAATGTGGTTTTTATTTGCATTTCCCTAATGACCAATGATGGTGAGCATTTTTTCATGTTTGTTGGCTGATAAATGTCTTCTTTTGAAAAGTGTCTGTTCATATCCTTCACCCACTTTTTGAGGGTTGTTTGTTTTTTTCTTGTAAATTTTTTTTAGTTCTCTGTAGATTCTGAATATTACCCCTTTGTCAGATGGGTAGCTTGCAAAAATTTTTTTCCCATTCTGTTGGTTGCCAGTTCACTCTAACGATTGTTTCTTTTGCTGTGCAGAAGCTCTTAAGTTTAATTAGATCCCATTTGTCTATTTTGGCTTTTGTTGCCATTGCTTTTGGTGTTTTAGTCATGAAGTCCTTGCCTATGCCAATGTCCTGAATGATAGTTCCTAGGTTTTCTTCTAGGGTTTTTATGGTGTTAGGTCTTATGTTTAAATCTTTAATCCTTCTGGAGTTATAATATAATATATTATATTATATAAGGTGTAAGGAAGGGGTCCAGTTTCAGCTTTCTGCACAGGGCTCGCCAGTTTTCCCAACACCATTTATTAAACAGGGTATCCTTTCCCCATTGCTTGTTTTTGTCAGGTTTGTCAAAGATCAGATGGTTGTAGATGTGTGGTGTTACTTATGAGGCCTCTGTTCTGTTCCATTGGTCTATATCTCTGTTTTGGTACCAGTACCATGTTGTTTTGATTACTGTAGCCTTGTAGCATTGTATAGTTTGAAGTTGGGTAGTGTGATGACTCCAGCTGTGTTCTTTTTGCTTAGGATTGTCTTGGCTATGTGGGCTGTATTTTGGTTTCATATGAAGTTCAAGGTGATTTTTTTTCCAGTTCTGTGAAGAAGGTCAATGGTAGCTTGATGGGGTTAGCATTGAATCTATAAATTACTTTGGGTAGTATGGTCATTTTCACAATAATGGCCATAGGTTGATTTTTCCTAACCATGAGCATGGAATGTTTTTGCATCTGTTTGTGTTCTCTTTTATTTCCTTGAGTAGTGGTTTGTAGTTCTCCTTGAAGAGGTCCTTTACATCCTTTGTTAGTTATATTCCTAGGTATTTTATTCTCTTTGTAGCAATTGTGGATGGCAGTTCATTCTTGATTTGGCTCTCTGTTAGTCTGTTATTGGTGTATAGGAATGCTTGTGATTTCTGCACATTGATTTTGTATCCTGAAGTTGCTTATCAGTTTCAGGTGATTTTAGGCTGAGACGATGGGGTCTTAATACACAATCATATCATCTGCAAATAGAGACAATTTGACTTCCTCCTTTCCTAATTGAATACCCTTTATTTCTTTTTCTTGCCTGATGGCTCTGGCTAGAACTTCCAATACTATATTGAATAGAAGTGGTGAGAGAGGGCATCCTTGTCTAGTGCCAGATTTCAAAGGGAATGCTTCCAGTTTTTGCCCATTCAGTATGATATTGGCTGTGGATTTGTCGTAAATAGCTTTTATTGTTTGACATACGTTCCGTCGATACCTAGTTTATTTAGAGTTTTTAGCAAAAAGGGCAGTTGAATTTTGTTGAAGGCCTTCTCTGCGTCTATTGAGATAATCATGTGGTTTTTGTCTTTGGTTCTGTTTATGTGGTGGATTACATTTATAGACTTGCGTATGTTGAACCAGCCTTGCATCCCCGGGATGAAGCCTACTTGATCGTGATGGATAAGCTTATTGATGTGCTGTTGCAATTGGGTTGCTAGTATTTTATTGAAGATTTTTGCATCTGTGTTCATCATGGATATTGGCCTGGAGTTTTCTTTTTTTGTTGAGTCTCTGCCGGGTTTTGGTATCAGGATGATGTTGGTCTCATAAAATGATTTGGGAAGGATTCTCTCTTTTGTATTGTTTGAAATAGTTTGAGAAGTAGTAGTACCAGCTCCTCTTTGTATGTCTGGTAGAATTCGACTGTGAAGCCATCTGGACCTGGGCTTTTTTTGGTTGGTAGGCTATTAATTGCTGCCTCAACATCAGCCCTTGTTATTGGTCTATTCAGGATTTCAACTTCTTCCTGGTTTACACTCAGGAGGGTGTAAGTGTCCGTGAATTTATTCATTTATTCCAGGTTTACTGGTTTGTGTGCATAGAGTTGTTTGTAGTAATCTCTGATGGTAGTTTGTGTTTCTGTGGAATTGGTGGTGATAGCCTCTTTATCATTTTTTATTGCATCTATTTGATTCTTCTCTCCTTTCTTTTTTATTAATCTGGCTAGCCGTCTATTGTGTTGATCTTTTCAAAAAACGAGCTCCTGGGTTTATTAATTTTTTGAAGAGTTTTTTGTGTCTTAATCTCCTTCAGTTCTGCTCTGATCTTAGTTATTTCTTGTCTTCTGCTAGCTTTTGAGTTTTTTTGGTCTTGCTGCTCTAGCTCTTTCAATTTTGATGATAGGGTGTCAATTTTAGATCTTTCCTTACTTCTCATGTGGGCATTTATTGCTATAAATTTCCTCTAGATACTGCTTTAAATGTGTCCCAGAGATTCTGGTATGTTGTGTCTTCATTCTCATTGGTTTTGAAGAACATCTTTTTTTTGCCTTCATTTCATTGTTTATCTAGTTAACATTCAAGAGCCAGTTGTTCAGTTTTCATGAAGTTGTGTGGCTCTGAGTGAGTTTCTTAATCCTGAGTTCTAATTTGATTGCACTGTGGTCTGAGAGACTGGTTGTTATGATTTCCATTCTTTTGCGTTTGCTGAGGAGTGATTTACTTCCAATTATGTGGTCAGTTTTAGAGCAGATGTGATGTGGTGCTGAGAAGAATGTATATTCTGTGGATTTGGGGTGGAGAGAGTTCTTTAGATGTCTATTTAAAGTTTGCTTGGTTCAGATCTGAGTTCAAGTCCTGGATATCCTTGTTAATATTCTATCTTGTTGATCTGTCTAGTATTGACAGTTGTGTATGAAAATCTCCCCACAATTACTGTGTGGGAGTCTGTCTCTTTGTAGGTTGTTAAGAACTTGCTACATGTATCTGGGTGCTCCTGTATTGGGTGTGTATATATTTAGGATCATTAGTTCTTCTTGATGCAGTGATCCTTTTACCATTATGTAACGCCCTTCTTTGTCTCTTTTGATCTTTGTTGGTTTAAAGTCTGTTTTATCAGAGACGAGGATTGCACCTCCTGCTTTTTTTATTTCTCCATTTGCTTGGTAAATCTTCCTCTATCCCTTTGTTTTGAGGCTATGCACACAAACTAGTAAACCTGGAATAAATGAATAAATTCATGGACACTTGCACCCTCCTGAGCGTAAACCAGGAAGAAGTTGAAATCCTGAATAGACCAAAACAAGGGCTGAAGTTGAGGCAGCAATTAATAGCCTATCAACCAAAAAAAGCCCAGGTCCAGATGGCTTCACAGTCGACATGGGTTTCCTGGATACAGCACACCAATGGGTTTTGACTTTTTATCCAATTTGCCAGTCTGTGTCTTTTGATTGGGGCATTTAGCCCATTTACATTTAAGGTTAATATTGTTATGTGTGAATTTGATCCTGCCATTTTGATGCCAGCTGGTTGTTTTGCCCATTAGTTGATGCAGTTTCTTCATTGTGTAGATGCTCTTTACCATTTGGTATGTTTTTGGAGTGGCTGGTACTGGTTATTCCTTTCTATGTTTAATACTTCTTTCAGGAGCTCTTGTAAGGCAGATCTGGTGGTGATGAAATCTCTAGCAATTGCTTGTTCATAAAGGATTTTATTTCTCCTTCGCTTATTAAACTTAGTTTGGCTGGATATGAAATTCTAGGTTGAAAGTTCTTTCCTTTAAAGATGTTGAGTATTGGCCCCCACTCTCTTCTGGCTTGCAGCGTTTCTGCTGAGAGATCTGCTGTGAGTCTGATGGGCTTCCCTTTGTGGGTAACCCGACCTTTGTCTCTGTCTGCCCTTAGCATTTTTTCCTTCATTTCAACCCTGGTGAATCTGACGATTATGTGCCTTGTTGTTGCTCTTCTTGCAGAATATCTTTGTGGTGTTCTCTGTATTTCCTGGACTTGAATATTGGCCTGCCTTGCTAGGTTGGGGGAAGTTCTCCTGGATAATATCCTGAGGATTGTTTTCCAGCTTGGATTCATCCTCTCTGTCACATTCAGGTACACCTATCAAACGTAGATTAGGTCTTTTCACATAGTCCCATATTTCTTGGAGGCTTTGTTCATTTCTTTTTACTCTTATTTCTCTAATCTTGCCTTTTCGTTTTATTTCATTGAGTTGATCTTCAGTCTGATATCCTTTCTTCTGTTTGGTCGATTTGGCTATTGAAACTTGTGTATGGTTCGTGAAGTTCTTGTGTTGTGTTTTTCAGCTTCATCAAGTCATTTATATTCTTCTCTGAACTGTTTATTCTCATTAGCATTTCGTCAAACCCCTTTTCCAAGTTCTTAGTTTCTTTGCATTGGGTTAGAACATGTTCTTTTAGCTCAGAGAAGTTTGTTATTACCCACCTTCTGAAGCCTGTTTCTGTCAATTCAACAGACTCATTCCCCATCCAGCTTTGTTCCCTTGCTGGTGAGGAGTTGTGATCCCTTGGAGGAAGAGAGGCATTCTGGTTTTGGGTGTTTTCATCCTTTTGGCACTGATTTCTTCCCATCTTTGTGGATTTATCTACCTGTGGTCTTTGTAGTTGGTGACTTTTGGATGGAATCTCTGAGTGGACATCCTTTTTTTTGATGTTGAAGTTATGTCATTCTATTTTTTAGTTTTTCCATCTAACAGTGTAGGACTGCTGGAGGTCCACTCCAGACCCTGCTTCCCTGGGGATCACCTGCGGCGGTTGCAGAACAGTAAGGGTTGCTGCCAGTTTCTTCTGTTACCTTTGTCCCAGAAGGATACCCTCCAGATGTCAGCCTGAGCTCTTCTTTTTGAGGTGCCTTTGGATATACGGGGGTTGGGGGAGTTGCTTCAGGAGACAGTCTGTCCCTTATAGGAGCTCACGTGCTGAGCTGTGGGCTCTGTTGTTCCATTCAGAGCTGCTGGACAGGTACATTTAAGTGTGCTGCAGCAGAACTCATAACCACCTTTTTTCCCAGGTTGCTCTGTCCTGGGAAGGTGGGGCTTTATTTATACATTCCTGATGTGCTGCTGCCTTTTTTCGGATATGCCCTGCCCAGCAAGGAGTAGCCTAGTGACAGTCTGCCAGCAGAGGTGTTGCTGAGCTGCCATGGGTCTGCCCAACTGCTGTATGAACTTCCTTGCGATTTTGTTTACAAAGGTGTAGTTAGAACTGCTTTGGTAATGGCAGTCTTCCTCAGTAATGGCAGACTGCTTTAGTAATGGCGGACTGCCTTGGTAATTGTCAACTGCCTCGGTAATGGCAGACTGCTTTGGTAATGGCAGACTGCCTGGGTAGTGGTGGACTGCCTCAATAATGGTGGATGCCCTTCCCCCCACAGAGCTGGACTGTCCCGGGTCCAGCTGCCCTTGCTGCAAAACTCTCAATCCAGAGCATTCAGATTGCTGGTCTTTGTGGGGGTGGGACCCGCCAAGCCAGATCACCTGGCTCCCTGTTTCAGCCCCCCTTTTTACAGTTGAATGGGCTCTGTCTCCCAGGTGTTCCAGGTGCCAGTTGAAACGGCTGCCCAGATTTGTGTGAGTTTTTGTGCAGAGACCCACTGTGCTGGCTGAAACAGCTGTGCTGGAAACTTGTTGCACTTTTTAGCCTGGGAATCTCCTGGTCTGTGGGCAACTCGTTTGGAAATGTGGTGATCACTCACACTCTGCATTGTTCTTACTGGGCACTGCACTCCAGAGCTGTTTCTATTTGGCCATCTTGGATTACTCCCCCACACACTTTTTCTTGATTGAGATGGTTCCATGCTTTCCCTCTTACATTTTCTTCATGTGATGCATTACCTTGATTGAGTGTTGTGTGTTGAATCACTCTTGCATTCATGGGATAAATCCCACCTGGTTATGGTGTATAACACTTTTTTTTTCCTTTTTTTTTTTTTTTTTGAGACAGGGTCTCACTCTGTCGCCTAGCCTGGAGTGCAGTGGTGTCATATCAGTTTACTTCAACCTCTTCCTTCCAGGTTCAAAAAATTCTCCTGCCTCAGCCTCCCAATTGGCTGGGACTACAGGCACCTACCAGTATGCCTGGCTAATTTTTGTATTTTTAGTAGAGATGGGGTTTCACCATGTTGTCCAGTCCGGTCTCGATCTCTTGACCTCATGATCATTAATGTATAATGTTCTGTGTCTCTTATAAAAATTATTTGATTTAACATCTGCTTTTTTCTGGTATTAGCATAGCCATCTCAGTTGTCTTTTGATTACTATTTACATGGAATACATATGGTATTCATTCTTTTACTTTCAGCCTATTTGTGTCTTTGTACCTAAGTACTTGTAGACAGTATATAGTTGGATCTCATCTTTTTAATTCCCCTCCCCACCTTTTTTGAGACAGGGTCTTGCTCTGTCACCTAGGCTGGAGTGCAGTGGTACATTCACAGTTCACTGCAGCTTCACTTCCTGGACTCAAGTCATCCTCCCACCTCAGCCTCCTATGTAGTTGAAACTATAGGCACACAGCACTGTGCCTGGCTAATTTTTATATTTTTTGTAGAGACAGGGTTTTTTTCATATTGCCTAGGGTGATCTTGAACTCCTGGGCTCAACAATCCTCCCAACTTGGCCTACCAAAGTGCTGGAATCATAGGTGTAAGCCATTGTGCCCAGCACAGTATCTGTCTTTTAGAGTTTAATATATTTATGTTTAAAATAATTTTATTCATGTATTTATTTATCTATTTATCTTTTAAGACAGGGTCTCATTCTGTCACGCAGGCTGGAGTGCAATGGGGTGATCTTGACTCACTGCAACCTCTGCCTCCTGGGCTCAATAAACACTTAATTTGACATTGCTAATTGTTTTCTATATGTCTTATATCTTTTTTTGGTCTCTGTTTCTCTATTACTGCCTTCTTTTGTTTAGTTGATTTTTTTCTAGTATATCATTTTGATTCCCTTCTCATTTATTTTTCTTAACCTATTTTAGTTATTTTCTTAGTGGTTACTCTGAATATTACAATTAACATCTTAAATTTATAACAATCATAGTTTGAATTAATACCAACTTAGCCTCTATGGTATACAAAAACTCTGCTTCTATACAACTTTGCCTTATTTACATTTTTATCACAAATTAATGTACATTAAGCTATTTAATTATAATACAACATATAAGCAATTGTAATACAATAGCTTAATAATTATTGTTTGATATATTTTCTTTTAAATACTTTGTGAAAAAGTGAGGAATAACCAAAAATATAATAATAATATATTCTTTTTCTTTTTTTTTTTGTTTGAGGCAGGGTCTCCCTCTGTCATCCAGGCCGGAGTGCAGTGCTGATGCTGTGATTATGGCTTACTGCATCCTTTACCTCCTAAGCACAGTGATCCTCCTGCCTCTGCCTCCCAGTTAGCTGGGACCACAGGCATGTGCCACCATGCTCAGCTAATTTGTTTTATGATTTATAGAGACTGGGTCTCCCTATGTTGCCCAGGCTAGGCTCAAACTCCTGGTCTCAAGCAGTCCTCCCATCTTGGCCTTCCAGAGTGCTAGGAGTATAAGTGTGAGCCACTGTACTCAGCAATAATAATATCTTCTATAGTTACCGATGTATTTACCTTTACTTTGTTTGTAATTTCTTTTATTGCTTCTTGTTACTGTTTTGTGTGCTTTCATTTTAAACTGAAGGACTACCTTTGGCATTTCTTGTAGTGCAGTTTATTAGTCTTTGCTATAGTTTCCATAGCAATTTACCATTGGACTGGGTAGCTTAAATAACAAGAATATATATATTTTTCCCCAATTCTGGAGCCTAGAAGTTTGAGATCAAAGTGTTAGTAAGTTAGTTTCTTTTGAGGCCCCTAAGCTTGGCATATAGGTGACCATCCTTTCCCTGTGTCTGCACAAGGTCTTCCTTCCATGTTTGCATTCTAATTTTCTTTTTTAAATTTATTATTATTTTTTTATTACATTTTAGGTTTTGGGGTACATGTGAAGAACATGCAAGATTGTTGCATAGGTACACACATGGAAGTGTAATTTGCTGCCTTCCTCCCCATCACCTATATCTATAAAGATAGCAGTTACATTGCATCAGAGCCCATCCTAATGACCTAATTTTGAATCTATTTACCTCTTTAAAGGCCCTGTCTCCAAATACAGTCTCATTCTGTGACATACCGGGGTTAGATATTTAACATATGAATTTTACTGGGATACCATTCAGGCTGTAATAAGCAGGCAGGTCTACTAGCAATGAGCTTTTTCAGTTTTTATTTATCTGGGCATGTCTTATTTCTCCTTCATTTCTGAAGGATAGTTTTGTCAGATATAGAATTCTTTTTTTCTCTTCCAGCACTTTAAATGTCATCCCACTGCCTCTGGCCTCCCTGGTTTCTAATGAGAAATTAGATGTTAATATTATTGAAGATCTCTCATTTGTGAGAAATTGCTTTTCTCTTGATGTTTTCAAGGCTTTCTTTTTTTGATTAACTTTGGACAATTTACTTATAATGTGTGTTTGTGTGAATTCCTTTGAGTTTATTCTACTTGAAGTTTTTAAAGCTTCTTGGATGTGTAGATTCATGTATTTCATCAAATTTGGGAAGTTTTTACCCATTACTATTTCAGATTTTCTTTCTGCCCCTTTCTTCTTTTCTGCTTGGAACTCTTCTTATATATGTGCCTGATGGTCTCCCACAGGTCTCTTATGCTCTGTTCATTTATCTTCACTCTTTTTTTTTCAGCATCAAGTAACTTTTATTGAGATCCTGCCAGCTGCACTGTCTGTTCCTGGCATTAAGTCCTTCTTCCTTTGCAATCTGGTCTTTCTTGAGTGGTCCCATGAATACCTCTTCTTCATGGTTTGGAAGTGGCCATGGCTGAATTTAAAGGTAGTTTCAATGAACTTAAGGTCAGTCTTCTCCAGAGCCCACTGCTTGGTCTGCACTAAGACTTGTGGAGGGTGAGCACTTGCTTTTTGGTTCCCACCACACAGCCCTTCTGCATGACACAGTCATTGGTCACTTCACCATAGTGGATAAAGCGACCCAGAGGGTTGATGCTCTTGTCAGACAAGTCATAGTCTGTGGAGGCATTAATCAATTTGCCATCCTTGATTAGGTAGCTCTGACTGATCTTATAGATCTTCTTCTTGATCTCAGTGCAGTGGTGGTAGCGTTTCTGCCCAGTGTGTGCTACAGAGAATGCCGTACAGGCAGGATGCCATGCTCCAAAATAGGCAACCTTGCACAACTTCAGTGGGTCTTATAGTGCAGCTTTTTAGTGTGCCAATGACTGGTGACCTCTTTGTAGCCTTTGTCCTTGGTCACCCGTTTGATGTCAATCATCTTGTCCTGCCCAAACATTTAGTTCACAGGTACCTGGTGCTCTAGTTTCTCCAGGGACAAGTCCAGTTTCTTGGCCAAAGTGCCTCTGTTCACCTGGATCTCCATCAGGTGGGCCTTCTTCTGACATAGAGGAAGCAGGTGCATCTGGGTATGGGAATTGATGCGGATGACTTGGCAGTACTTTTTCATGCTGTTGAAGTCCTTCTGCAGCTACTTCTTGTCATCCTCACCCTGTCATTTCTTGTGGTACTTGGCAAAGGCCTCCTACTTAGCTTTACACCGGTTCCTATAGAAGCGCCTTTTGCACTCATTGCTAATGTGCTCAGCAGAGATGATCTTGAAAATTCAGAGGCCTTGAGGGGTTTCCATATAGCCCACAGTGCTTACAACCACCATGGGCAGTGTCTTTACAATGGTCACAGCCTCTACCACTTTCTTCTTGTTCACCTTGGGTCCTAGCTGGCCAGCTTCCCACATGATGTGTCATGCCAGCCTTGTATCTCAGGAAGGCTGTGAAGTGGACCAACTTATAAGGGTCATCCTTGGGGAAGTTCTTCACCTTGCCATAATGCCTACTCCTGTGTTTCCAAGGCAAGAAGCCCAGGGACCCACGTCTGGGAGTGAAGGACTTCCTGTGAGACATGTTGCCATCAGATTTTGCTGGTAGAGCTTCATTCTTTTTTTATTGTGCTCTTCAGATTGAATAATCTTGATTGATGTTTTGAAGTTTGCTGATTCTTTTTTCTGCTTGCTCAATGATGTTCTTGAATCCTAGTAAATTTTCATTTACTTTGCTTTTCAGCTCCATAATTTCCTTTTTATAATTTCTATATTTTTATGGATATTCTCTATTTGGTGAAGCATCATTCCTCTGGTTTCCTTTAGTTCTTTTTACATAGTTTTCCATAGCTTTTTGAACATATTTTAAAACAATTAATTTACAGTCTTTGTCTAGTAAGTACAATGTCTGGGCTTCCAGAGGGACTATTTCTATTTCTTTTTTTTTCTGAGAATGGGCCATGTTACTTTCTTGTTGTTTCTGAAATTTGAACATTTTGAGTATTTTGATGTGATGATGCTGGAAATCAGATTCTTTCTCACTCCCCAGCAAGATTTGTTGTTACTGCTTGTTGTGGGTTGTAGTTGTTTGCTTGTTTACTGACTTTTCTAAAGTAAAGAAATATTTTGTAAATAATATTGTTTAGTAGTCACCTAGTGATTTGAGAGAGATTTCTTTAAATTGCTGAAGCCAAAAAAAAAAAAAAAAAGACTTTCTTGGTTTTTACAGATTGACTCTGGGTTTGGGTGTATCTACAACACTTATTCCAGATGTTGTCAACTCACCCTTGGCCTTGACTCTTGCTTGTACAATGTCTAAAAGCCAGGCAGAGGAGAAAGCTTACTGTCTTCTCAAGTCTTTTCTGAGCATGTGTCCAGCCTTGGGCATGTGGGTGGCCCTCTAGATTTCCCAGTATATACCTGAGGTTTTCAAAGCCTTCATTTCTGCACCCATTTTCTTCCCCCAGCCTCTTTCTTCCTAGGCTTTTTAGTGTGCCTGCTGCTTTTCTTGTCTGTTTTTCTTGCTCCAGGTGGCTTTGGCCAGGGTATTTGCCTTGAAATGCTTTTTATAAATACTGCCTTGGAGTCCACTCCAACCTTGTGAAATTTCATGGTGCAGGAAACAAAGGGAAACTCTTGAGCAAAACATTTAGGGAACCACTCAAAACACATAACCGTAATTCTTTGAGAACAAATTTGGTATTTCCTCCTCTGGCATGGGAAAGCCACATGAGGAACATGGGCCTCTATCTTCATGGATGCCAGTGAGCTGGATGTGTGAGATGGGATGGTAGGTGGGTAAGTTCAAGCACTACAGTACTCTCTTATGGAAACTCAGCAGCTTTCTCCCCCCCTCTCCTCAAGCATTATCCTGTTTTTTATGTTTTTCTGGGGCGATGGCATGAATAAGCAATTTGTTCTTATCATCTGAAATTCTGGCCAGATGTGTACAGGTAAGGATTCCAAGATCAGGAATGGCAGCATGAAAGGCGACTTAGGCTCAAGGTTGGCAAAACAGCACTTCTCTTGGCTCAAGCAAGTTACAAGGCCCAGCCCAGATTGGAGAGAGAGGAGAAGTAAACTCACCTCTTGATGAGAGGTACTGCAAAGTCTTATTGCAAAGGACATGAATACAGAAAGGAGTGAAAAATGAAAACATTAAAAAAAATCATCAACACATATAATTTTTAAATCAAAAGTTTATTTCTTACATGAAGATGAAATATATGGAAATGCTAGTGTTTTTTCTTAGTTCATAAATTGTGAGTTGTAGATACATTGAGAAAGATGTTATAACTTCTTGGGCAATATTCTTACTACTTGAGTACATTGCCATAAAACTTAAAGATTTATTCATTGATTTTAACCAATTTAATATAGCAAACCTCTGCATATCTTGTAAGTGCTGTAGTAATAGCTTTAATGAAGAGTTCAAATAAACAAATTATGAAAATTTTCATGTATTATATGCTGTTTTTCTTTTTTTCTAGTCAGAACCAGTGGTTCCAGATTTATTTCCTCTTTATCTAGAAATGCATATTGTGGTGGACAAAGCTTTGGTATGTATTTTGTTTTTTCCTTGCTCTGAAATATTTGATCCAAATGTATGATTATCCCTAGCTAGCTAAATAGAAACTAAAAGATTCCGATGTTCTTACTCACATGTCATAGAGACAATAGTGGAAAAATGTGCAAACTGAGAAACCAATTAGTCAAAATTATACAAGTTTTATTGGAAATGTTTTATTTGAAATATTTACATAACAATACTGCAGAACGAAATGTCTTTTTTTTTTTTCTGCCCTGGCACTTCACATTTCGAGGGTCTCTCTCAATCCATACTACCTTTTAATGGTGATTTTGGTAAAAGTGAAATTCTATTTTAGGGAAGTTTGATGAGCAGAATGTAGACTAGGGAGTATTCCATCCTATGGAATATTTATTGGAACAAAAGTGATGATAGTCTAACTATATATTAGAACTACTTTCACTAATGTGTCAAGATTCTTTTAGCAGTATTTGGTGGGGCACCTATTTTAGTCCATTGTTTACCTGATGAAAAGAATCTGTCTAGATTCCTAATTTCCATAAACAGTCTGAGGCCTCTGAATTTCAGAACCTTGGGGTGATAACTTAGTTTGCAGTCAACTAGGTATGTCTTTATTTCTTCTAATAGTTGCAAGCTTTTAGAAAATAGAGATTAAAATATACTTTCTAAGTTTTATTCTAATGGTAAGAATTTGTTTGTGTATTCCTGTGGAACATCACAGTGGGTGTGATTCATACTTATTACCAATTCTATTCCTAGGGTTTAGAACTTGTCAGGAAGCCAGAGTTAAGGTCAGGGACCAGGAGGGATTCGGAGAAAAATATGAAAATAACTTGATTTATTAGAGTACAGGGAAAAGGGAAAAGGGAACATTGAAGAGAATATTGAGACATTGAGCTATTGAGAGAAAATTGAGATATTTCTGGTCAATATGACTCAGTTTCTAGGGAACATTTTGGGTTACGAAAATTCTTTTGTTTTTGGATTATGTTATATATTTTGAGAGTAGTTTCAAAAGCTTGTCCAAATTGCCAGGTTTTCAAGCGTATAATGCTGATTCAGCATTTCTTCTTTATATTCTTATACATGTTTACATTTCTTTAATTAAAAAAACTCTTGATCAGGTGTGGTGGCTCACACTTGTAGTCCTAGCACTTTGGGAGGCTGAGACAGGTGGATCACCTGAGGTCAGCAATTCAAGACCAGCCTGGCCAACATGGTGAAACCTCATCTCTACTAAAAATATAAAAATTAGCCAGGCATGGTGGAGCACACCTTAGTCCCAGCTACTCAGGAGGCTGAGACAGGAGAATCATTTGAACACAGGAGTTGGAGGTTGCAGTGAGCCGAGATCACACCACTACACCACTCCAGCCTGGGCAACAGAGGCGACAACAGAGGAAGATTCCATTTCAAAAACAAACAAACAAACAAACCCTTAGGCAGGTATAAAATCTGTTGGGCATATAAAGAATAGTATTCATATTTTCTTCAGTGACTTTATAATTCATATAGTCATGGCATAGTGAATTCATTGCCATGATTGAAGAAAGCGTATGGTCCTATATAAACACAGTTTAATAACAGAGACAGATATGGCAACACAACTGTAAGTTGTTATACTATAAGAGCATCCAAGTGGGTCCAACTTTTAGTCAGTTTAAAATGTAGGTTTTGGGCCGGATGTGGTGGCTCATGCCTGTAATCACAGCACCTTGGGAGGCCGAGGTGAGGGGATCACAAGGTTGAGAGATCAAGACCATCCTGGTCAACATGGTGAAACCTCATTTCTACTAAAAATACAAAAGTTAGCCAGGCATGGTGGTGCATGCCTGTAGTCCCAGCTACTCGGGAGGCTGAGGCAGGAGAATTGCTTGAACATGGGAGACAGAGGTTGCAGTGAGCTGAGATTGCACCACTGCACTCCAGTCTAGTGACAGAGAAAGACTCCATGTCAAAAAAAAAAAAAAAATTAAGGTTTTTATTACTCATCTATATTGAAGCTAACAGATCAGGAGATGGTTGCAATTGAAAAGACAGCTTGTTAGTCAGTTTCCAATGGGAGGGGGCACTCTATATTATCCAGGGCCCACACTGAGGTCAGTAAGGAGAGAAATATTTTAAATAGGGGAGTGATATAGTTCTATTTTACCTTAGAATAATCATTTTGGTAATAGTGTAGGGACCAGATTGCGGGTGGGAAAACTGGGGTAGGAGGAACCATTTAAGAGCCAATTCTAGGCCAGGCAGGATGGCTCATGCCTGTAATTCCAGCACTTTAGGAGGCTGAGGCAGGCGGATCATGAGGTCAGGAGTTCGAGACCAGCCTGGCCAACATGGCAAAACCCCATCTCTACTAAAAGTACAAAAATTAGCTGGGCATAGTGGTGTGCACCTGTAATCCCAGCTATTTGGGAGGCTGAGGCAGGAGAATTGCTTGAACCTGGTGGCAGAGGTTGCAGTGAGCCAAGATTGAGCCAGTGCACTCCAGCCTGGGCAACAGAGTGAGACTCCATCTCAAATAAATAAATAAATAAATACTCCAATAATCAGGGTGAAAACTAATAAATTAGTGGTATCAGAAATAAAAACAAAGGAACAACTTTAGAAGTTACTGATTGGGTTGAATTAGAAGAACTTGATTTGATTGATTTATTCATTTACTTAACAAAGTCATTGAGCATCATCTAGATAACCAGTTGCTGTTCTAGCTATTGGGGATATAGCAGTGAATAAAACAGAACAATTTCTGCTCTCCTGGGGCATGTAGTGTAATAAATGTAGGGTGTGGTAGATGATAATGCAATTCACTACAGTAGTGAAAATATGTGGGAACATATTTTTGAAGGAAGAGATGAATTAAGTTTTGAATATTTTAATTTTGGATAGGAGTTTACTTTGGAATAATTTGAGGCTCCTGTGGAACATCCAAAGTGATGTACTATAGAGAGTTTGTCTATGGATATATAGAGTTTCACATAGTTGCAATCCAGTTTTTTAGATTTCAAGAGAGATGTATATGTTTGTGTCCATATGCGCACACACTCATTTGTGTGTGTGCATGTGTGTGTGGTTTTATGCAATGGTATTACATAAGTAGCCTTCCATAACCATGGCCACAATTGAGACACTCAACAGTACCATCACCACAGGACTGTCCTGTGTGATCCCTTTAGAGTCACAACGATCTCCTGAGCCCGTGGTATCCACTAAGCCATTCTCCTTCTTTGTGATTTCACACACATTGCATAAAGTTATCAAGCAGTCTGTATCCTTTTGAGATTGTGTTTTTATGCTGAGTATAATTTTCTTGAGGTTTATTCAGGTGGTTCCATATATCAACATTTGTTCCTTTTCATTGCTGAGTTTATGGTAGGAATGTACTAGAGTTTATTTAACCATTTAACCATTGAAGGACATATGAGTTGTTTCCAGTTTTTAGCTGCTATGAATAAAGCTGTTATAGACATTCATATACAAGTATTTGTGTGAGCATCAGCTTTTATTTCTTTGAAATAAAAGCTCAGAAGTGAGATTTCTGGGCCATATAGTAAATTCGTTCTTTGTTTTGAAATAAGTTTATTTTCCAGAGTGGCTCTACCATTTTATATTCCCACCGGCAATGCATGAGGGATCCAGTTTATATTCATTATTTACTTATTAATGTTTTATTTTAAACTGTTGAATTCCAAAGCAACCTCACATCTCTAGATTGAAATGACTCTTAAAAACACTACATAATAAATTGTACTTAAGTATAAAATTAATTCTGTTTTTCAGTATGATTACTTGGGCTCTGATAGCATGATAGTAACAAATAAAGTCGTCGAAATTATTGGCCTTGCAAATTCAGTAAGTATTTTCCTTTTCATATAAAATAATTTTTGTTTTGAAATGATAATTTGCCTAAACTTGATGTGGTATTCCTGGATAATTAACCCACCTCTATAAACTGAGTGTGGAGTTGTAAAAACATTGAATTAATTTCTAGGACTTTATAAAATAACGTAAAGATTAATCATGCATGTATTTATCTCTTCTGTTTTTAGATGTTTACCCAATTTAAAGTTACTATTGTGCTGTCATCATTGGAATTGTGGTCAGAGGAAAATAAGATTTCTACAGTTGGTGAGGCAGATGAAATATTGCAAAGATTTTTAGAATGGAAACAATCTTATCTTAACCTAAGGCCTCATGATATTGCATATCTACTAATGTAAGAATAATGTTTCATTATTTCTAGAAAGAAAACAAACATCTGTGATAATTATGTAGCTTAATTTAAATAATTTATTCATTTCTGAATATCCATGCTTTGATTATTTAGTATGTGCTTTATTCAGGCTTTGTGCTCAATTTCTGATTGTCAGGCAATAAAAAACATTACTAACGTTTATTTCTATGCTTATAAAGCTTTTCTGAATGAAGACATTGAGAGTTTCAAGAGGTTAAACCATCTCAAGATTCTTGGATCTGGTGGTACTTCAGAGATTTGAACCTGCAGTTTGTAACTCTAGAGCCAATATTCTTAACCACTACTTAAAGAGATGGAATTTATCTTAAGAGGTTCATATTCTTATATGAGCTTTGACCAAAGGCTGGATAAACGTGGCTACAAAGATTTTATCCTAATGAATTTTCTGAGTAATATAAGAATGTTAGTTTTCTTATTATAAATTATAGCTATATATTTATAATTTTATTCATATTTAATTTATTAGCAATAATCAGCAAATGTCTTTCAATAAAACTATATATGTCTATATATGTATTTACGTTTGGCATGTCAGTATTTTCTTTTGCTTGTGTGAGACTAATCTTTCCCTCACATCTTTGCCAGCCATAAATGTTATTGCTCTTTTAATTTTTGGTAGTCTGATGGATATAACTTAATGTCATTGTCATTTTAATTTGCTTTTTTCTTGATGACTGATGGATTTGAGCATCTTTTCAAATGCTTGTTGGCCATTTGTATCTGTCCTTCTGTAACTGCCTTTTCTTGTCATTTGACTATTTCCTTATAATTTCTAAGGGCTTTAAAAAATAATTTCATTATTTTTTAAAAATAATATAATTTCATTATTTTTAAAAAATAATATAATTTCATTATTTTTTAAAATTTTCATTATTTTTTTAAAAAAGTATTCATATTTTTTTCCCATAAGTTATTGGGGTACTTGTGGTATTTGGTTACATGAGTAAGTTTTTAGTGGTGATTTGTGAGATTTTGGTGCATCCATCACTCAAGCAGTATATACTGAACCCATTTTGTAGTCTTTTATCACTCATTCTTTGCCACTCTTCTCCCTGAGTCTCCACAGTCTATTGTGTCATTCTTATGCCTTTGCATCTTCATAGCTTAGCTCTCACATATCAGTGAGAACATACGATGTTTGGTTTTCCGTTCCTGAGTTACTTCACTTAGAATAATAGTCTCCAATCTCATCCAGGTCACTGCAAATGCTGTTAATTCATTCCTTTTTATGGCTGAGTAGTATTCCATTGTATATATATGCCACAGTTTCTTTATCCACTTGTTGATAGATAGGCATTTGGGTTGGTTCCACGATTTTGCAATTGTGAATTGTGCTGCTATAAACATGCATGTACAAGTATCTTTTTCAACTAATGACTTATTTTCCTCTGGGTATATACCCAGTAGTGGGATTGCTGGATCAAATGGTAGTTTTACTTTTAGATTTTTTAAGGATTCTCCACACTGTTTTCCATAGAGACTGTACTAGCTTACATTCCCACCAACAGTGTAGAAGTGTTCTCTGATCACTGCATCCATGCCAACATCCACTGTTTTTTGATTTAAAAAAAATTTTTTTTTAAAATTGCATTTTAGGTTTTGGGGTACATATGAAGAACATGCAAGATTGTTGCATAGGTACACACATGGCAGTGTGATTTGCTGCCTTCTTCCCCATCACCTATATCTGGCATTTCTCCCCATGCTATCTCTCCCCCAACTCTCCATGCCCCACTGTCCCTCCCCTGTTTCCCCCCGACAGACCCTAGTGTGTGATGCTCCCCTCCCTGTGTCCATGTATTCTCATTGTTCAACACCCGCCTATGAGGACAACATGCGGTGTTTGATTTTCTGTTCTTGTGTCAGTTTGCTGAGAATGATGGTTTCCAGGTTCATCCATGTCCCTACAAAGGACACGAACTCATCGTTTTTGATGGCTGCATAATATTCCATGGTGTGTATGTGCCACATTTTCCCTGTCCAGTCTATCATCGATGGGCATTTGGGTTGGTTCCAGGTCTTTGCTATTGTAAACTGTGCTACAATGAACATTGTGTGCATGTGTCCTTATAGTAAAACGATTTATAATCCTTTGGATATATAACCAGTAATGGGATTGCTGGATCAAATGGAATTTCTATTTCTAAGTCCTTGAGGAATTGCCACACTGTCTTCCACAGTGGTTGAACTAATTTACACTCCCACCAACAGTGTAAAAGTGTTCCTATTTCTCCACATCCTCTCCAGCATCTGTTGTCTCCAGATTTTTTAATGATAGCCATTCTAACTCGTGTGAGATGGTATCTCAATGTAGTTTTGATTTGTATTTCTTTAATGACCAGTGATGATGAGCATTTTTTCATATGTTTGTTGGCCCTCATGTATGTCTTCTTTTGTAAAGTGTCTGTTCATATCCTTCGCCCACTTTTGAATGGGCTTGTTTGTTTTTTTCTTGTAAATCTGTTTCAGTTCTTTGTAGATTCTGGATATCAGCCCTTCGTCAGATGGGTAGACTGCAAAAATTTTTTCCCATTCTGTTGGTTGCCGATTCACTCTAATGACTGTTTCTTTTGCTGTACAGAAGCTGTGGAGTTTGATTAGGTCCCAATTGTCTATTTTGGCTTTTGTTGTCAATGCTTTTGGTGTTTTGGTCATGAAGTCCTTGCCTACGCCTATGTCCTGAATGGTTTTGCCTAGATTTTCTTCTAGGGTTTTTATGGTGTTAGGTCTTATGTTTAAGTCTTTAATCCATCTGGAGTTAATTTTAGTGTAAGGGGTCCAGTTTTTGCTTTCTGCACATGGCTAGCCAGTTTTCCCAACACCATTTATTAAACAGGGAATCCTTTCCCCATTGCTTGTTTTTGTCAGGTTTGTCAAAGATCAGGTGGTTGTAGATATGTTGTGTTGCCTCTGAGACCTCTGTTCTGTTCCATTGGTCTATATCTCTGTTTTGATACCAGTATAATGCTGTTTTGATTACTGTAGCCTTGTAGTATAGTTTGAAGTCCGGTAGTGTCATGCCTCCTGCTTTGTTCTTTTTGCTTAGAATTGACTTGGCTATGCGGGCTCTCTTTTGGTTCCATATGAAGTTTAAGGTGGTTTTTTCCAGTTCTGCGAAGAAGGTCATTGGTAGCTTGATGGGGATAGCATTGAACCTGTAAATTACTTTGGGCAGTATGGCCATTCTCACGATATTGATTCTTCCTAACCATGAACATGGAATGTTTCTCCATCTGTTTGTGTCCTCTCTTATTTCGTTGAGCAGTGGTTTGTAGTTCTCCTTGAAGAGGTCCTTTACGTTCCTTGTTAGTTGTATTCCTAGGTATTTTATTCTCTTTGTAGCAATTGTGAATGGCAGTTGGTTCTTGATTTGGCTCTCTTTAAGTCTGTTATTGGTGTTTAGGAATGCTTGTGATTTCTGCACATTGATTTTGTATCCTGAGACTTTGCTGAAGTTGCTTATCAGTTTCAGGAGATTTTGGGCGGAGACGATGGGGTCTTCTAGATATACAATCATGTCATCTGAAAATAGAGACAATTTGACTTCCTCCTTTCCTGTTTGAATACCCTTTATTTCTTTTTCTTGCCTGATTGTACTGGCTAGAACTTCCAGTGCTATATTCAATAGGAGTGGTGAGAGAGGGCATCCTTGTCTAGTGCCAGATTTCAAAGGGTATGCTTCCAGTTTTTGCCCATTCAGTATGATATTGGCTGTGGGTTTGTCATAAATAGCTTTTATTATTTTGAGATACATTCTATCAATATCTAGTTTATTGAGAGTTTTTAGCATAAAGGGCTGTTGAATTTTGTCAAAGGCCTTCTCTGCATCAATTGAGATAATCATGTGGTTTTTGTCTTTGGTTCTGTTTATGTGGTGAATTATGTTTATAGACTTGTGTATATCGAACTAGCCTTGCATCCCCGGGATGAAGCCTACTTGATCATGGTGGATAAGCTTTTTGATGTGCTGTTGCAGTCGGTTTGCCAGTATTTTATTGAAGATTTTTGCATCTATCTTCATCATGGATATTGGCCTGAAGTTTTCTTTTCTTGCTGCGTCTCTGCTGGGTTTTGGTATCAGGATGATGTTGGTCTCATAAAATGATTTGGGAAGGATTCCCTCTTTTGGATTGTTTGGAATAGTTTCAGAAGGAATGGTACCAGCTCCTCTTTGTATGTCTGGTAGAATTCGGCTGTGAACCCATCTGGACCTGGGCTTTTTTTGGGTGGTAGGCTCTTAATTGCTGCCTCCACTTGAGACCTTGTTATTGGTCTACTCAGGGTTTCAACTTCTTCATGGTTTAGGTTTGAGAGGATGCAAGTGTCCAGGCATTTATCCATTTCTTCCAGGTTTACTAGTTATGTGCATAGAGTTGTTTGTAATAATCTCTGATGATAGTTTGTATTTCTGTGGAATCTGTGGTGATATCCCCTTTATCGTTTTTTATTGCATCTATTTGATTATTCTCTCTTTTCTTTTTATTCATCTGGCTAGTGGTTCATTTTGTTGATCTTTTCGGAAAACCAGCTCCTGGATTTATTGATTTTTTGAAGGGTTTTTTGTGTTTCTATCTCCTTCAGTTCTGCTCTGATCTTAGTTATTTCTTGTCTTCTGCTAGGTTTTGAGTTTTTTTGATCTTGCTACTCTAGCTCTTTCAATTTTGACGATAGGGGTGTCGATTTTAGATCTTTCCTTGCTTCTCATGTGGGCATTTATTGCTATATATTTTCCTCTAGAGACTGCTTTAAATGTGTCCCAGAGATTCTGGTATGTTGTGTCTTTGTTCTCGTTGGTTTCGAAGAACATCTTTATTTCTGCCTTCATTTCATTGTTTATCCAGTCAACATTCAAAAGCCAGTTGTTCAGTTTCCATGAAGCTATGTGGTTCTGAGTTAGTTTCTGAATTCTGAGTTCTAACTTGATTGCACTGCGGTCTGAGAGACTGTTTGTTATGATTTCTGTTCTTTTGTATTTGCTGAGGAGTGATTTACTTCCAATTATGTGGTCAATTTTAGAGTAGGTGCAATGTGGTGCTGAGAAGAATGTATATTCTGTGGATTTGGGGTGGAGAGTTCTTTAGATATCTATTTAAAGTTTGCTTGGTCCAGATCTGAGTTCAAGTCCTGGATATCCTTGTTAATTTTCTGTCTCACTGATCTGTCTAATATTGACAGTGGGGTGTGAAAATCTCCCACTATTATTGTGTGGGAGTCTAAGTCTCTTTGTAAGTCATTGAGAACTTGCTTTATGTATCTGGATGCTCCTGTATTGGGTGCATATATATTTAGGATCGTTAGCTCTTCTTGTTGCATTGATCCTTTTACCATTATGTAATGCCCTTCTTTGTCTCTTTTGATCTTTGTTGGTTTAAAGTCTATTTTATCAGAGACTAGGATTGCAACTCTTGCTTTTTTTTGCTCTCCATTTGCTTGGTAAATCTTCCTCCATCCCCTTATTTTGAGCCTTTGTGTATCCTTGCATGTGAGATGGGTTTCCAGGATACAGCACACCGATGGATTTTGGCTTTTTATCCAATTTGCCAGTCTGTGTCTTTTGATTGGGGCATTTAGCCCATTTACATTTAGGGTTAATATTGTTGTGTGAATTTGATCCTGCCATTTTGATGCTAGCTGGCTGTTTTTCAGTTAGTTGATGCAGTTTCTTCATTGTGTTGATGCTCTTTACCATTTGGTATGTTTTTGGAGTGGCTGGTACTGGTTGTTCCTTTCTATGTTTAGTGCCTCTTTCAGGAGCTCTTGTAAAGCAGGCCTGTTGGTGATGAAATCTCTGAGTACTTGCTTGTTCGCAAAGGATTTTATTTTTCCTTCACTTATGAAGCTTAGTTTGGCTTGATATGAAATTCTGGGTTGAAAGTTCTTTTCTTTAAGGATGTTGAATATTGGCCCCCACTCTCTTCTGGCCTGTAGGGTTTCTGCTGAGAGATCTGCTGTGAGTCTGATGGATTTTCCTTTGTGGGTAACCTGACCATTCTCTCTGGCTGCCCTTAGCATTTTTTCCTTCATTTCAACCCTGGTGAATCTGACAATTATGTGCCTTGTTGTTGCTCTTCTTGCAGAATATCTTTGTGGTGTTCTCTGTATTTCCTGGACTTGAATATTGGCTTGCCTTGCTAGGTTGGGGAAATTTTCCTGGATAACATCCTGAAGAGTATTTTCCAGCTTGGATTCATTCTCTCCGTCACATTCAGGTACACCTATCAAACGTAGATTAGGTGTTTTCACATAGTCCCATATTTCTTGGAGACTTTGTTCATTCCTTTTTACCCTTTTTTCTCTAATCTAGCCTTCTCATTTTATTTCATTGAGTTGATCTTCAGTCTCTGATATCCTTTCTTCAGCTTGGTCAGTTCAGCTGTTGAAACTTGTGTATGCTTCGCGAAGTTCTTGTGTTGGGTTTTTCAGCTTTATCAATTCACTTATATTCTTCTCTAAGTTGTTTATTCTCGTTAGCATTTTGTCAAATCTTTTTTCAAGGTTCTTAGTTTCTTTGCATTGGGTTAGAACATGTTCTTTAACTCACAGAAGTTTCTTATTACCCACCTTCTGAAGCCTGATTCTGTCAATTCATCACACTCATTCTTCATCCAGTCTTGTTCCCTTGCTGGTAAGGAGTTGTGATCCCTTGTACGAGGAGAGGCGTTTCGTTTCGGGTTTTTTCATCCTTTTTGCACTGGTTTCTTCCCATCTTTGTGGATTTATCCACCTGTCATCTTTGTAGTTGTTGACTTTCAGATTGGGTCTGTGAGTGGACATCCAGTTTGTTGATGATGAAGTTATTTTTTTCTGTTTCTTAGTTTTCCTTCTACCAGTCAGGCCCCTCTGCTGTAGGACTGCTGAGGTCCACTCCAGACCCTGCTTCCCTGGGGATCACCTGCAGCGGCTGCAGAACAGTAAGGGTTGCTGCCAGTTTCTTTTTCTGCTATCTTTGTCCCAGAAGGATACCCGCCAGATGTCAGTCTGAGCTCTCCTTTATGAGGTGACTCTTTGGATATATGGGGGCCAGGGAGCTGCTTGAGGGAGACAGCTTGTCCTTTATAGGAGCTCAAGTGTTGAGCTGTGAGCTCTATTGTTCATTCAGAGCTGCTGGGCAGGTACGTTTAAGTCTGCTGCAGCAGAACTCATAAACCCCCTCTTTTTTTTTCCCTAGGTGCTCTGTCCTGGGGAGTTAAGGCTTTATTTATGAATTTCTGTTGTGCTGCTGCCTTTTTTCAGGGCTGCCCTGCCCAGCGAGGAGGCAGCCTAGTCACCATCTGCCTGCAGATGCTTTGCTGAGCTGCTGTGGGCTCTGCCCAGCTACCATGTGAACTTCCCTGCAGTCTTGTTTATACGGGTGTAGTTAGAACTGCCTCGGCAATGGCGGCCCACCTCTGTAATGGCAGACTCTCTCTGTAATGGTGGGCTACCTCGGAAATGGTGGACTGCCTCAGCAATGGCAAACTACCTCCATAGTGGTGGATGCTTTGGTAATGGCAGACGTCCCTACCCCACAGAGCTGGACCTTCCTGGGTTCAGCTGTGCTTGCTGTGAAACTCTCAATCCAGAGAGTTTCCGATTGCTGTTTTTTTGTGAGGGTGGGACCAGCCAAGCCTGATCACCTGGCTCCCTGCCTCAGAGCCTTTTTTTTTTTTTTCAGTTGAACGGTTGACTGTCTCCCAGGTGTTCCAGTCACCTGTTGAAAAGGCACCAGGATCTGTGTGATTTCCCGTGCAGCGACCCACTGTGCCGGCTGAAACAGTGGCGCTGAGATTCGTGGTGCTTTTTTGCCTGGAAATCTCCTGACCTGGCTCCCTGTTTCAGTCCCCTTTTTCATCAGATGAATGAGCGACTCTGCCTTCCTGGAGCTCCAATCGCCAGCTAAAATGGTGCCCGGACCCGTGTATTTTGTACAGAGAACCACCGCACTGGCCGAAACAGCCGTGCTGGCCAAACTGGCTGCACTGGCAACCCATGGGGCTCCTCTGCCTGGGAATCTCCTGGTCTGTGGGCAATAAAAATCCGTCTGGAAATGCGGTGTCCACTCACCATCCACACTTTCAGTGGGAGCTGCAATCCTGAGCTGCTCCTAATCGGCCATCTTGGATCAAGACCCTGTTTTTTGATTTTTTGATTATGGCCATTCTTGCACAAATAAGGTGGTATTGCATTGTGGTTTTGATTTGCATTTACCTGATCATTAGTGATGTTGAGCATTTATTCATGTTTGTTGGCCATTTATATATCTTCTTTGAGAATTGTGTATTTATGTCCTTAGCCCACTTTTTGATGGGATTATTTGTTTTTTCCTTATTGATTTGTTTGAGTTCATTGTAGATTCTGAATATTAGGCTTTTGTCAGATGTATAGATTATGAAGATTTTTTTCCACTCTTGTGGATTGTATGTTTACTCTGCTGACTGCTCCTTTAACTGTGGGAAAGCTCTTCAGTTTAATTAAGTCCCAACTATTTATCTTTGTTTTTATTGGATTTGCTTTGGGGTTCTTGGTTATGAAATTCTTGCCTATGCCAATGTCTGGAATTGCTTTTTCAATGTTATCTTATAGAATTTTTTTAGTTTCAGGTCTTACATTTAAGTGCTTAATCCATCTTGAGTTGATTTTTGTATAAGGTGAGAGATGAGGATCCAGTTTCATTCTCCTACATGTGGCTTGTCAATTATCCCAGCACCATTTGTTGAATCAGGTGTGTTTTCCCCACTTTATGTTTTTGTTTGCTTTGTCAAAGATCAGTTGGCTATACGTATTTGGGTTTATTTCAGGTTCTCTATTCTATGCATACTCCTGATGAGCTCAGTAACATATATTTTACTTCATACTCACATCTTTTGACGTGCTCACTCCACATCAAATCAGATGTCAAGATCTACTGTCTTGCTTTGTCAATGTTTGTTTCCTTTCCTTCCTCCTTCAAAGGTTCAGCTCCAGTTGTAACTATGAATTCCATGCTCTATAAGAGGTAATAATATTAATCCTAAAGAAAAATTTAGCAGACTAAAATCTGGGGGCGGGGAGAGACCTTCTACACTATGCAGGAAACCCAAAGGTAGAAAGAAAAGATTAACAAATTTGGCCATATGAAATGTGAAAGTTTTCATGTAGCAAAGAAAAAAGGTTATAGAAATATTATAGATATGAAAAAGTATTTTTCATAGAGATAAAAATAAAGTTAGTATCTAAGCATTCAAAAAGCCCTTACAGGCATCTATATAGGTAAAGAGGGAGTCAGATTGTCACTGTTTGCTGACAATATGATCATTTACCTTGAAAACTCTAAGGACTCCTCCAGAAAGCTCCTAGATCTAATAAAAAAATTCAGCAAAGTTTCTGGATACAGGATTAACGTACACAAATCAGTAGCTCTTCTATGTACCAACAGTGACCAAGCAGAGAATCAAATCAAGAACTCAACTCCTTTCACAATAGCTGAAAAAAAAAATACTTAGTAATATACTTAACTAAGGAGTAGAAAGACCTCTACAAGGAAAACTACAAAGCTACAAAACAAAATAAATTATAGATGACACAAACAAATGGAAATACATCCCATGCACATGTATGAGTAGAATCAATATTGTGAAAATGACCATACTGCCAAAAGATATCTACAAATTCAATTCAATCCCCATCAAACTACCACGATCATTCTTCACAGAATTAGAAAAAAAATTCTAAAATTCTTATGGAACCTAAAAAGAGCCCACATAGCCAAAGCAAGACTAAGCATTTGAGATGCTTAGTTGTATAGATTCTTGGAGCATCTGTACCTTAGTGGTTGAGAATATGGCTTGGATTCAGACTGCCTAAGTTCAGATCCTTCAGTAGGATTTATTAATCATGCTACCTTGAGAGAGTTACTTACACTTCCCATCTTTTATTTGATTTGCTTAATAGTGACAAAAATAATATCTACTTCACTAGTTTGTTTTGAGGATTAAATGCATTAGGTAATGTAAAGCTCTGAGAATATTACTATTATTGTATGACAGTTTATATGGCCCCTTACTCAAAGCTTAAATAATAATGTTTAGATTTGAAACAATAAAGCGTTCCTATAGGAAACTGTTGAACGGTTGAACTCCCCTATAGGGAATAACACATTTTAATCTATACATCAAAACGATTTGTCATTGTCACTTAACAAAGCATTTTTTATCAGAATATTGGAGCAAAGCCTTTGGTAAACATAACCAGATGTGATGAGAACACTAACGGCATTAAAAACTTGGATCTATTGGATATGTTTCAGATAGCAAGAGTATTTAATTGAATTAATACTAATATGTTATATTAAATGATATTCCAAATTTGAAACAATTAAGAACATATGGAAAGATCATACCTCAGTTTGCTTTAGATTTGGATTTTATGAACCGCAGACTTAAATTATAAGTAGGAATCCTCACATTTAAATTGTCTGTTAAAATCAATTATAAATGTAAACTTATTTATTTAGTTATAGGGATTACCCTGATTATGTGGGAGCAACGTTTCCTGGAAAGATGTGTATTACTCGTTATTCTGCGGGAGTTGCATATGTATGTAACTATTTAATCTTATTTTTTAAAATTAACACACTTAAAAATTATTTAATGTGACAGCATATACTTTATACAATTTATGTGTATGTTTACATTTACAGATTTGCATTTATTACTGTTAAAATTTTAAAGTGTGTAGAAGGAAGAATATTTTATAGAACAATATCTTGTTGCAATTAATTACGTTTGGGAGTTGGAATAAAAATATCATAGACACACATGCTCTTCTTGATAGAGTAATGCATTGTGAAAAATTATCTGCAATAAAATTTCTGTAACTCCAATAGATTTTTGCTTGCACACATAAAATTGGAGAAATATTCTTGTAGATAAAATAGATTCAAAATAAGAACAAACAAAAACTACATAAGGATTCCTTAAGATGTTCCAGACCTTTGAAAGACAGTAAAATAAACTTGTATGTGTATTTTAAGTATTTATAATATTGATAAATGTGACTTTATAGATATAATTGGTAAAAATAAGTGCATTATTGAAAAGTTGATGCATCTCTTTGAGCCATTTTCTCAACCTACTCATTTTTTAAAAAACAAGTCTAAGTACTAGTTTTTTTAACTTACAAAGTAATTTATGTTAATGATGTCAAATTCGTTAAGTATACATATAGGAACATATAAGAAAATTCATATAATCTTGTATTTTGCCACCAAGTGGAGATAGCCACTATTAATATTTTGATTGATACATATATCTTCTTGTTTCCTAAAAGGCTTTTAAATTAAAAAAAATTTAGAACATGTTTTTAGAAACTTATTTTTTTTGTTGATACATAATAGTTGTACATAAAGGCAGTGAGCAGAATGGTGGTTACCAGAGGCTGGGAAGGGTAGGGGGAAGAGAAGATGAAGAGAAGTTGAGTGTGGGTACAAAAATACAGTTAGTAGAAGGAATAAGTTCTAGTATTTTTTAATTTTTGAGAGTCTTACTCTTGTGCCCAGGCTGGAGTGTAGCAGCATGATCTTGGCTCACTGCAACCTCTGACTCCAGGGTTCCAGGGATTCTCATGTCTCAGTCTTCCAAGTAGCTGGGATTACAGAGATGAACCACAACAACCGGCTAATTTTTTTGTATTTTTAGTAGAGAAGGGTTTTCGCCATGTTGGCCATGCTGCTCTTGAACTCTTGGCCTAAAGTGATCTGCCTGCCTTGGCCTTCCAAAGTGCTGGGATTACAGGCATGAGCCACCATGCCTGGCCAGTTCCAGTATTTAATAGCACAATACAGTGACTATAATTAATAATAATTTATAGTATATTTCAAAATAGCTAGAGGACAAGATTTGTATTCTCAAAACAAATAAATGGTATATGTTTGAGGTTATGGATAACCCAGTTACCCTGATTTGCTCATTATCATCACATGCATGTATATCTTCTACTTCATGTCTTTCTTTATCTGTTACTGTATCTCTTTCTCTATTTTTGTTTTTGCAAAATGTGATTTTGCAGCACACATTTTTATTTCTAATACTTAAACATTTTTTATTACTGAAATAATGAATAAACGTGGTAAATTGTTTAAGCTACAGATATACAAGGCAAAAAATCATAGTAAAACTGTCTACCCCTTCATTTAGTCCTATTTAAGAATTTAATAATTTCTGTTTAAGTTCTTCTGTTGGTTAAATTGATTTATTTTAAAATATGTATGCCCTTACTTCTGTTTTAATTTGTAAACTGTAGACAATATTGGTAATATATTTGACATATTGAGCCCACTCTGCTTGTCATTTTATGTTTAAATATATATATACTTAAATATAGGTTCGTATTTTTAATTTTACATAATATCTATATATATGTTAAACAATGTCCACTGTTTGCTTGATATGAACAGTAAGAGGTGTAACATAGTTGTATGTTTCTTATACCGACTGTCAAGATTTACATAATTTATAACTAATTCTGTAGTGCTTTTGTACTTTGTCTAGAGAATGATGTAGGAATTAAATAAATAGCATTTTACTGTATTATAAATAGATAAATAATATTAATTATTGAATAAAGAAATACATATTTCTTATGCCAGGAAAACTTTGATGGTCAAAGATAATATTTTAGGCATCAAAATCTAATGAAGCACTGAATTTTTTTTCTAACTTCTTTTATTTATTATGGGTGAAACCAACTGCCACAGAAAATGAAATCCCACCTTTTTTTTCTTGGAATCTTTTTACTATTTTTCTGAAATAACTCTTGAGTTTTTTTTTTTTTTTTTTTAACATAGTGTGTATGGATTGCAAACGTTGAGCTATTTTATCAATAAAAAGACTTTTGTTCAGTGTTTAAGTTCTGGGGTACATGTGCAGGATGTGCAGTTTTGTTACATAGGTAAATGTGTGCCATGGTTGTTTGCTGCACTTATCAACCCATCACCTAAGCAGTAAGCCCCACGTGTATTAGCTGTTTATCCTAATGCTCTCCCTCCCCTGGCCCCCCCTGACAGGCCCCAGTGTGTGTTGTTCCCCCTCCCTGTATCCCTGTTCTTATTGTTCAGCTCCCACTTATAAATGACAACATGTGGTGGTTCGTTTTCTATTCCTGTATTAGTTTGCTGAGAATAATGGCTTCCAGTTCCATCCATGTCCCTGCAAAGGAAATGATCTTATTCCTTTTTATGACTGCATACATAGTATTCCATGGTGTGTATGTTTTTCTTATCCAGTCTATCATTGACGGGCCTTTGGGTTGATTCCATGTTTTTGCTGTTATGAATAGTGCTGCAGTGAACATATGGGTGCATGTGTGTTTATAATAGAATGATTTATATTCCTTTGACTATATACCCACTAATGGGATTGTTGGGTCAAATGGTATTTCTGCCTCTAGGTCTTTGAGGAATTGTCACACTGTCTTCCACAATGGCTGAATTAATTTACATTCCCACCAACAGTGTAAACATGTTCCAGGCTGGGCACTGTGGTTCATGCCTGTAATCCCAGCACTTTGGGAGGCTGAGGTGGGTGGATCACAAGGTCAGGAGTTTGAGACCAGCCTGACCAACATGGTGAAACCCCGTGTCTACTAAAAATACAAAAATCAGTCGGGTGGTGGGTGCCTGTAAGCTCAGCTACTTGGGAGGCTGAGGCAGGAGAATCACTTGCACCTGAGAGGCGGGGTGTTGCAGTGAGCCAAGGTTGCGCCATTGTACTCCAGCCTGGGCAACAAGAGTGAGACTCCATCTCAAAAACAAACAAAATCAAAAAACAAACATGTTCCTATTTCTCCAAAGCCTTGCCAGCATCTGTTGTTTCTTGACTTTTTAACAACCACTATTCTGACTGGCGTGAGATGGTATCTTATTGTGGTTTTGATTTGCATTTCTCTAATGATCAGTGCTTTTGAGCTTTTTTTCATGTTTTTTGGCCATATGAATGTCTTCTTTCAAGAAATGTCTATTCATGTCCTTTGCCCACTTTTTAAATGAGGTTGTTTTTTTCTTGTAAATGTTTTTAAGTTTCTTATAGACTCTGGATATTAGACCTTTGTCAGATGGATAGTTGCAAAATTTTTCTCCTATTCTGTAAGTTGTCTGTTCACTCTGATGATAGTTTCTTTTGCTGTGTAGAAGCTCTTCAGTTTAATTAGATTCCATTTGTCAGTCTTTGCTTTTATTGCGATTTGCTTTTGGTATTTTTGTCATGAAATCTTTGCCCATGCCTCTGTCCTGAATGGTACTGCCTAGATTTTCTTCAAAGGTTTTTGTAGTTTTGGGTTTTACATTTAAGTTTTTAATCCGTGTTGGATTATTATTATTATTATTTTAAGACAGAGTCTGACTCTGTTGCTCAGGCTGGAGAGCAGTGGCACAATCTAGGCTTACTTCAACCTCTGCCTTTAAGGTTCAAGCAATTCTCTTGCTTCAGACTCAAGAGTAGCTGGGATTACAGACGTGCACCACCACACCTGGCTAATTTTTGTGTCTTTAGTAGAGACAGAGTTTCACTGTGTTGGTCAGGCTGGTCTCAAACTTCTGGCCTCATGTGATGCACCTGCCTTGGCCTCCCAAAGTGTTGGGGTTACAGGCGTAAGCCACCATACCTGACCAACTTAATTTTTGTATAAGGTGTAAGGAAGGAATCCAGCTTCAATTTCCTGCATATGGCTAGCCAGTTCTCCCAGGTCCATTTATGAAATAGGGAATTCGTTCTCCATTACTTGTTTTTTTGTCAGGCTTGTTGAAGATCAGATGGTTGTAGGTGTGTGGTCTTATTTCTTAGTTCTCTATTCTGTTCCATTGGTCTATGTGTCTGTTCTTGTACCAGTACCATGCTGTTTTGGTTACTGTAGCCTTGTAGTATAGTGTGAAGTTAGGTAGTGTGATACCTCCAGCTTTGTTCTGTTTTCTTAGGATTGTCTTGGTTATTTGAACCTTTTATGGTTCCATATGAATTTTAAAATAGTATTTTTCTAATTCTGTGAAGAATGTCAGTGGTAGTTTAATAGAAATAGCATTGAATCAATCAATAAATTGCTTTGGGCAGTATGGCCATTTTCATGATATTGATTCTTTCTATCCATGAACATGGAATGTTTTTCAATTGTTTGTATCCTAATTTTCTTGAGCAGTGGTTTGTAGAAGGACCTTGAAGAGGCCCTTAACTTCCCTTGTTAGTTATATTCCTAGGTATTTTATTCCCTTTGTAGCAACCTTGAGTGGGAGTTCATTTATGATTTCGCTCTCTGTTTTTCTGTTGTTGGTGTAGGAATGCTAGTGATTTTTGCACATTGATTTTGTATTCTGAGACATTGCTGAGTCGCATATTAGCTTTAGGAGCTTTTGAGCTGAGAGGATGGGATTTTCTAGGTATAGGATCATGTCATCTGGAAACAAAGACAATTTGACCTGCTCTCTTTCTATTTGAATTCCTTACTTTATTTTTTTAAATCTTGCCTTATTGTCCTGGCCAGAACTTCCAATACTGTGTTCAATAGGAATAGTGAGAGAGGGCATCCTTGTCTTGTGACAGTTTATATGGGGGAATGCTCCCGGCTTTTGCTCATTCAATGTGACATTGGCTTTGGGTTTTCCATAGATGGTTTTTATTATTTTGAGGTATATTCATTCCTTCAATACCTAGTTTACTGAGAGTTTTTAACATGAAGCCATGTTCAATTTTATCAAAGGACTTTTCTGCATCTATTGAGATACTCATCTGGTTTTTGTCTTCAGTTCTGTTTATGTGATGAATCACATTTATTGATTTGTGTATGTTGAAACAAACTTGCATCCCAGGGATGAAGCCAACTTGATCATACTGGGTAAGCTTTATGATGCGCAGCTGGATTCAGTTTGCCAGCATTTTATTGAGGATTTTTGCATCAATGTTCATCAGGGATATTGGCCTGAAATTTTATTTTTTTTGTTGTAACTCTGCCAGGTTTTTGTATCAGGATGATGCTGGGTTCATAAAATGAGTTGGGGGAGGAGTCCCTTCTTTTCACTTGTTTGGAATCGTTTCTGTAGAAATAGTACCAGCTCTTCTTTCTTTCTACCTCTGGTAGAATGTTAGCTGTAAATTTTTCTGGTCCTGGGCTTTTTTTTGTTGGGAGACTATTTATTAGTTCTGCCTCAATTTCAGAACTCATTGGTCTATTCAGGGATTCAATTTCTTCCTCGTTCAGTCTTGGGAGAATGTTATGTGTCCAGGAATTTATCCATGTCTTCTAGATTTTCTAGTTTATGTGCATAGAGGTGTTTATAGTATTCTCCGATGGTTGTTTGTATTTCTGTGGGGGGTGAGTGGTGATAGCCCCCTTATGATTTCTGATTGTAGCTATTTGATTCTTCTCTCTTTTCTTCCTTTTTAGTCTATATAGTAATTTATTTATTAATTTTTTCCAAAAAAGCAGCCCATGGATTCATTGATTTTTCTGAAGGGTGTGTGTGTGTGTGTGTGTGTGTGTGTGTGTGTGTGTGTGTGTGTCTGTCTGTCTGTCTGTCTGTCTGTCTGCTCCTTCAGTTCTGTTCTGATCTTGGTTATTTCTTGGCTTCTGCTAGCTTTGGGGTTTGATTGTTCTTGGCTCTCTTGTTCTTTTAGTTGTCATGTTAGGTTGTTGATTTGAGATATTTCTAGCTTTCTGATGCAGCCATTTAGTGCTATAAATTTCCCTCTTAACATGGCTTTAGCTGTGTCCGATAGAGTCCAGGATGTTGTCTCTTCTCATGAGTTTCAAAGAACTTCTTGATATCTGCCTTAATTTCATTATTTACCCAGGAGTCTTTCGGGAGCATGTTGTTCAATGTCTGTGTAGTTCTGTGGTTTTACATGAGTTTCTTAATTTTGAGTTCTAATTTGATTGTGCTGTGGTCTGAGAGACTGTTATGATTTCAGTTGTTTTGCATTTGCTGAGGAGTGTTTTTCTTCTGATTATTTTATTGATTTTAGAGTAAGTGCCATATGGTGATGAGAAGAATGTATATTCTCTTGATTTTGGGTGTAGATATCTATCAGGTCCACTTGATCCAGAGCTGAGTTTGAGTCCTGTATATCTTTGTTAATTTTCTGTCTTGATGATATGTCTAATATCATCAGTGGGGTGTTAAAGTCTCCCACTTACTGTGTAGGAGTCTGAGTCTCTTTGTAGGTCTCTAAGAACATGCTTTATGAATTTGGGTGCTCTTGTATCGGGTGCTTATATATTTAGGATAGTTAACTCTTCTTGGTGAATTGAGCCCTTTACCATGATGTAATGCCCTTATTTGTCTTTTTTAATCTTTGTTGGTTTAAAGTTTGTTTTGTCAGAAACTAGAATTGCAACCCCAGCTTTTTTCTGTTTTCCATTTGCCTGGTAAATTTTCATCATCCCTGCTCCCCCCCGCCCCCCGCTTTTTTGGAGACAAGAGTCTTGCTCTATTGCCTTTGCTGGAGTGCCATGGTGTAATCTCAGTTCACTGCAACCTCTGCCTCCAGGGTTCAAGAGATTATCTTGCCTTGGCCTTTTGAGTAGCTGGGATTACAGGCACACATCACCATGCTCAGCTAATGTTTTGTATTTTTAGTAGAGACAGGATTTCACCATGTTGGCTAGACTGATTTCCTGAATTTGACTGTTGGCCTATCTTGCTGGATTGAGGAAGTTCTCCTGGATGATATCCTGAAGTATGTTTTCCAACTGGTTCTGTTCTCCCCATCTCTTTCAGGTACCTTAATCAGTTGTAGGTTGTCTTCTTATATAATCTCATATTTCTCAGAGGTTTTGTTCATTCCTTTTCATTCTTTTCTCTGTTCTTGCCTGAATGTGTTATTTCAGAAAGATAGTCTTCAAGCTCTGATGTTTATTCCTGTGATATTTATTCCTATTCTGCTATTGATACTTGTGATTGCATTGTGAATTTCTTGTGTTGTGTTTTTTAGCTCCATCAGGTCGGTTATGATCCTTTATAAACTGGCTATTCTGGGTATCTGCTCCTGTATTGCTTTATTATGATTGTTAGCTTCTTTGTATTGGTTAGAATGTTGTCCTTTAGCTCAACAAAGTTTGTTATTACCCATCTTCTGAAGACTACTTCTGTCATTTCAGCCATCTCTGCCTCAGCCCAGTTCTGTGCCCTTGCTGGGAGATGTTGTGGTCATTTAGAGAAGAGGAATTCTGGCTCTTTGAGTTTTCAGTGTTTTGCATTGATTTTCCCATCTTTGTGGGCTATTTACCTTTGATCTTTGAGGTTGCTGACCTTTGAATGGGGTTTTGGTGGGGTCTTTTTTGTTGATGATGTTGTTGTTGCTTTCTGTTTGTTTGTTTTTCCTTTTAACAGGCCACTCTTTCATAGGCCTGCTACAGTTTGCCGGGGGGTTCACTCCATATCCTAGTTGCCTTGGTCACTCCCACACCTGGAGGTATCACCAGTGAAGGCTAGGAAACAGGAAAGATGGCAGTCTGCCTCTTTCTCTATGAGCTCCATCCCAGTGGGGCACTGACCTGATACTGGCCCATACACTCCTGTAGGTGGTGTCTGTAGGAGGTCAGGAGGAACAGGATCAAGGACCTGCTTAAAGAAGCGATCTCGCTGCCCCTTCACAGAGTGGATGTGCTGTGTTTGGGGGAACCCTCCTTGTCTAGACCACCTAGACTCTCTGGGAGCCCTGGGAGCTCCATCCCAGGGAGAGATCAGAGTTCTGGTCTGGACCACCTGGAGTCCCTGGAGACAGCAGGCTAGAATGGCCAACTCAAACCACAGAGATGGTGGCTGCCCTTCCCCCAGGAACTCAGTCTGTCTCAATCAGTCTCCAGCCTGTGGCTGCTGGCTGGCTGGAATTCCAAGCCAGTGGGTCTTAACTTGTGAGGTGGCATGGGAGTGGGGCCTGCAGAATGACACTGCTTGGCTCTGGATTCAGCCCCATTCCTATGGGGGATGCATGGACGGATCTCCTGCCTGGCAGGAATTCCTGGGGCTGGGGTATTCAAAACTCCTGGGTGTCCATGTGTGCCCAAATGGCTGCTTCCCTGAGACTCCACACAGCTTTTGCTTTGGACCCAAGGCCCTGGTGGCATGGGCTCATGAAGGGATCCCCCTGATCGGTGGGTTGTACAGATCCATGGGAAAAGCATGGTTTTGCAGGTGGGGCTACGCAATCACTCACCGCTTCCCTTGGCTGGGAATGGGAGCTCCCCCTGGCTCTGTGCCACTCCTAAGTGGGCCATTACTCCACCCTGCTTTTCCTTGCTCTCCATGGGTCAAGCCATCTGCCTAGTCAGTCCCAATGTAAAAACCTGGGATACCTCAGTTGAAAGTGCAGAATTTGCTTGTTGTTTTCATTCCTTTCCATAAGAGCTGGGGACTGTAGCTGCCTCCAATTAGCCATTTTGGCCCTACCCCTTCAATGAAAACACATTTATTTTGTCTTAACATTTGATTGACAATTTGGCTAGGTATAGAATCCTTGTCCTAACATCTTCCTACCTCAGCATTTTGAAGACTGATGTATCATATTTTTGCCAAGTCATTATGAAGTGAAAAGATGGCAAAAAAATGGAGGTTAAAGGAATTTGAACTGATAGGTGAAAGAGAGAAGTTGATAAGGAAGTTAGGAACAGTGAAAATGTGGTTGGAACCATGAGTTAGATGTGCTGGTCGGTACTTGGATTGTTGGAGTTGAGAGGCTAGAGGAGCAATCAGGAAAAAATGTAGATGATCAGGCTGCGAGATGCTGTTACTAAGAAGATGGAGGGTTGGCAGTTATTGATAAAGATCTGTTGACAAGGGCTAGAGTGTGAAACATAGAAATGAGTGGCGAGGCAGGGCATAGGATAAAATCGTGGGAGGAGACAAATTCAAGGAAGTGGGCTTTTACACAATTTTTGTACATTTTACACAAATTTTTTACAAATCCACAATAATTTTGAAGAAGAACAAAGGTGAGGGACATATTGTAGTTTATATCAAGAGATCATCAACACTTAGTAATTAAGACAGAGATGGGTACAGAGATAGACAAATAGACCAGTAGAACAGAGAGTTCAGAAGAAAAAATTGTATAGCCATACATTAAATTTTTTACAAAGGTGACACTGTAGTGGGCTGGTTAGCAGATGGGCTTTTTGATAAAAGAAACTCTGCTCTGACTTGTTGCTATTTGAAAGATAAAATATAAATAGACTATCACTACATATGTAAAAGTTAAACAATAAAGCTCTGGAAGATAAAAAAAAAAGGAACAAAGCTTCATGACTATGGGAGTAGAGAAAGATTGTTTTTTCTATTTCAAATTCATTTATTTTTTAATTGACATATAAAATTGTCTGCCTTTACCATCCATAGCATGATATTTTGAAGAATATATACATTGTAGAATGGTTAAATCTAGCTAACAAGTGCATTACCTTACATAGTTATTTTTATGGTAAGAATGCTTAACATCCACTCAGCATTTTTCAAGAATATAATTTATCATCCTTAACTATAGTTACCAAGCTGTAAAATAGAACTCCTGGATGTACTCTTCCTATCTATCTTTAAATATCCATTCTTTGAACAACATCTCCCATAAGAGGATTATTTTGAACTCTTTGTTGGTCATTTCATAAATCTCTTTCCTTCTGGGTACACTACAGGAGCTTTATTAGTTTCTTTTGTGATGTCATATTTTCCTGATTTTTCATAATCTTTGTGTTCTAATGTCGATGCCTATGCATTTGAGGAGATGTTCACCTCTTCTAGCCTTTGCAGGTGTTCTTTTTTGGTAATAGACCTTTATTTACTATTTACTCTAACCTGGGATTCTGGATGCCACTGGTTACAACCCTGGACAGGCAGACCTTCTTGGTGTTGGGTTCTGTAGCTGGACTTGGTTGCTTCCTATACTCTGAGGTCAAATGGTATAGCTGGCTGTGCTCTGTGGTCTAGTGAGACCATTGGCTGGACTCCAACATTAGTTGAGGATAGTGGTTGGGTTCTGTGATTGTTTCTGGTGGAGCAGGATTGTAGGTTGTCTTCCCTGGTTGCACAGTATTTTTATATGTTTGGAATCTGTATCGTGTTCCTGCAGCATATGCTGTTGGCTAGTTTCTCTGGTGTGGCACCTCTGTTGGCCAGAATGAAGAGCAACCCCAGAGAATCATGTGCTGATCACTGTGAGCCCCACTACTATTTTTCATCTCCAACTGACCCCAGATGGCTTAGCCCTGCCAGCACTCTCAATGGTTCCTGTGTGATGAGACAGGAGTGAGCCTCTCACAAATGGTCCCTGAATGGTGGGGAAGTTAAATGTCTGCCTCTAATTCACCCCTACTATACCAGAAACTGTAGGCCAAGTAACTCTTGTATGCAGTGCCATGCCATCTGGGGCTATTCCCCCATATCGTATATTCCCAATATAGTATAGTAAATCACCACAGCCTCTGCCAGCTAGTATGCAGCAACTGATCTAGCAATTCCTATCCCATTTTTTCCCAAAATCACTTGGTCCGTTCTCAGACTAAAGCCTAACAGCTACGGGGGAAATGGCACCAAGTTTTGGCTGCTGCTTTAGGATACTTAAAAAATCATTAGTGACATCCTTCCTACCTCTCTGGATGTTGTTCCTTAGCTGGTGCCACAACTGAATCTTTAGCCAGCCATTACAGTCTTATATTAAGCCAGTTGCTTCTGTGTTATGGGACACGTGGTAAGTAAATCTTATAGTAATGAACCCATTTCTGTAAATACTAGGCCACAAGATGTGACCCTGGTCAGAAACAATATTGTGTGGTGAGGTAGAAGAACATTTTTTAAGCACAGGAATGTAGTGCTTTAGAATCACTGCAGACAGGCAAGGAAAATTCATACCTGGGATACACGAGAACAAATCATTGCTCCTTCAATAAATGAGCAGTTTATTGTAGTAAACCTATCTCCAGTTGTCTGGCTAATCCAACAGGGGCACAGTGCTATGGTGGGGGCTCATCACTGGCTTCTGTTGACGACAGGTAGAGTGCTCTAGCTGTGTAGAAAGCCAGATCAGTTTCAGAGGATAATTTACAGTCATTATCTATCTTTAATTTGGCTTTTGCACCAGGCAAACAAACAAGTTAAGTGATTATGTGACATGCATCGTTACTCCTAAGATTTCAAACTTTGATGGTGACACTAATATATGTAGTATGCAGTTCCCCAAGGGATGCCATATTCCTCTTGATTTTATTATCTTGGGAGCAGATCCAGGCACTTCCTCTTGGCCCTCCCTATTATAATATGTCTCACTCCATTGGTCAGCAGACAATATGTGCTAGTATTTCTATTCCAGCCATAATTCTGGGATTTGGAAAATAGTAGGACATATCTGAAGTTCCTTTGGATGTACTGTTAGGTGAACTTGAAACAAGTTTCTTCTGACTGCCTGACCTCCATCAGCCTGCACTTAGACCAGTAGACTAAAGTGATATTCGGTTTTTCAGGGTAACTTTAGTTCTGACTCAGAATCCAGTAAGCCCCAGAAGTCCTAGCTATATTCTTTTCCCGTCTGCACAGTTATTCTAGTGAATAGCTACAGGTCCCTCTGTGGAAGGCTTGGGTGGGAATAGTCACAGTTTCATCTTTATAACAGGTTCATTCCTCAAAGGTACTTTCTTAGTTAAGAATCCCTAGGGTGTGATTTGGTTTAGGTCTGGGAATTTGCATCACAGCAACTCATGTTAGGTTTTTGGCACTAGACCTAGAATGTCAAGAAAACCTTCAGTATGATTTAGGGTCCCTGAAATAATTGTCATAATCACTGTAGGTCAAAACAACTTTGATAATCTGTAAGCCTCTTGGGCTTCTGGTGGTAATTGCACCTACCTTGTCTCAGTTAAGCAGTGTCACCTGTCCTGTAACTCTCCTAGTCCCAATGTTCCTATTGTGGGCGTGCGTGGTGGCTTATGCTTGTAATCGCAGCACTTTGGGAGGCTGAGGTGGGTGGATCACCTGAAGTCAGGAGTTTGAGATCAGCCTGGGCAACATGGCGAAACCCCATCTCTACTAAAAATATAAAAATTAGCCAGGCATAGTGGTGGGTGCCTGTAATCTCAGCTACTGAGGAGGCTGAGGCAGGAGAATCGCTTGAACTCAGGTGGTGGAGGTTGCAGTGAGCCAAAATCATGCCATTGCACTCCACCCTGGGCAACAAGAGTGAAACTCTGTCTCAAAAACCCCCCCAAAAACAAAAACAAACCCCTTCTCTCCCACAAAGCTCCCCTTGGTTTCAGAGACCAAGTTACATTGCACTATGTGCTACCATCATCTCCACTCTACAAAAAAAAACTCGCAGAGATTTTTGATGATATTGTGTGTCTTTCACAAAGCATTTCCTAGTGTCTTGAAGGAAATATCCTTCCAGCCCTCTTTGAAAGTTTGATCAAGGGTAGTTACCCAACAGGTTTCACACAGTAGATTCATTCAATATGACCATATTCCTGAAACTCAGCATTTCTCCACCTGCAGTATGCCAGGAAAGCTCCAGTATTTTGACCTTAATGACAGTAGGCTCCCGTTAAATCTAACTTCAGTTAACATGACTCCTGCTTTTACTTGGCACATTAAATACAAAATCCAAGGTGAGTCATGAATTACAATAAATTTGTTCCAGTCTAGCCTTCTATTTCATATTGTCTGATCAATCCCTTTCAAAGTATAAATTATCCCATTCCAGAGCAGTACACTTATACTTCTCCTTCAAGACCATGTTGGGAATTAATTCTTGATATGGACCTAGAGGCACTGTGGGGTAGTGAGACTAATGTTCCAGCTATCATCATGAAAACTTTTTTTTCTTTTTCTTTCTTGTCTTTTCTTTTTCTTTCTTTCTTTCTTTTTTTTTTTTTTCAAATGTAGGGGCTCTCTCATTGTTTGGAGAGGGCTTTCTCTGATGGCAAAGGAAGTAAAGAGATGTTATTCCAATTGTTCACCTCCCAAGTTTCAGATGCTAATGCTTTTCCCACCAAATCTGGTGGGTTCCAGCTTGGTCCTTAGCCGTGTCAATCCATGACTACAGATGAGTTACTTGATTGCTGCTGCAGAGGATTTCTGATTCCCTGTTTACATTTTCCATTGCTCATTTGCAGTGTTCCCTTTCTATTCTTCATTATGTGCATCCTTTAGGGCTGTCATAAGAAATTGGTTGACTCCAAAATCTTTATTATCCCTGTTGTCACCATAGCTCACAACTTGGCCTCCTCCTGCATCATATCCTATGCCAGCTTTGGTGATAATTTGAGAAATCATGATGCCATTGCATACTATGAATTACTAGTGCCCCATTTCTTTTTCACAAGGAAGTTATCTCTGTTAAATATACGAACAGCCTAATCCAATAGTGCCATCTCAAGGATCTGTTTTCTGTGGCTTCTTTTCATATCAGTCACTGTGTCAATGAGGTTTTTTAGCAGGCAGCAGGGTGAGCACTTAAATTGGGTAATTTGATTATGTGGCCATTTCATGAGCTGGCGGTGGGGAGATGAGATGGATTATTCAAAATTAGTATTAGAGCCATTGTAAAAAATTAGGTGAGTTGAAGATTATGGTCCATATAACCAACACCATAATGTAGATTTTCTTCATTGAAACAATTCTTTTATATATTGATAGTAGCTACCTAAGAATTATGTTAGGTGTTCAATTGCTAAATTATCACAAAGCTTGGCATACACTCAATATGCTTCTATCTCAGTATAACTTCATAAGAAGAGCTTCATCTTTTCACCTATTCAAGGATCCGTATCTCCCTAATTATTTAGCATTTGATAAAACAATAAAATGTGCATAATTAGAAATATTTTAAGCCATCCTTTAAATAATTTCCTTCCTTATAATTTTTTTGTTGTTATTATAGTACCCTAAGGAGATAACTCTGGAGACATTTTCAGTTATTGTCACCCAGATGCTGGCACTCAATCTGGGAATATCATACGATGACCCAAAGAAATGTCAATGTTCAGAATCCATCTGTATAATGAATCCAGAAGCTACGTAAGTTTTAACAAAATGTTTATTTATTGCTTATGTTTATTTCATTTTAAATATTCAGAGTCTGAAAATTTAGTATTTACTTAAAGCACAAATTAGCTATCAATGGACCGAGTTCACTACAAAATATAAACATGTAATTTTAAGTGTAAAAGTAGTATGAAGTGTATATTAAAGACAATCAAGGATAACGAATCCAATCTGCAAGATATATTAGCAAAAGAATATGAAAGCACTTAGTAAGGATCTTTAAAAATATGTCAGCAGGCCATAATAAGTGGTCTTTGTTTTAGATAAGGTTCTTTTGGTTTTACTTTTAGAATAGTTTGGTGTTATGAAAAAACCTTGTTATCTAAAAGAGTAAGAAGTCCTAATTGGAGACCAACATTTTATATATATATATATTTGTGTGACTTTGGATAAATTACTTGACTTTGCCTAGATTTATTTTTCTCATCTTTAAATGGGAATAATTATGCCTATTCTTTTATTTCACAGGGTGATGTAAGAATAAAAGAAGAAAGAGAAATAGGAAAGGGTTTTCTAAATTGTAGAATTCTATAAGTATGTGATTGATTAGCCAGAGTGGTTTCTAAACTCATCAATCTTCCCAAAAATGATATATCAGACAAGAACTACAGCAGCTGTCATTAGTATTTTGTAGTTTTTCTGTTTGTAAAATGGCCTATGGTATGCATAATCTACTCATTACTGAAGAACAGTCAAAGGTCAGAAGTGAAAATAAGACATTAAATTTTGAAAACATGTTATTTTTATGGGTACTGCTAAGCACCTTTTAGAGTTAACTCTTATGTTCTAAATAACTAAAACTCAACATATATACCCATAAAAATAGCTTGAACTCAACATATTTCATATATATATACACACACATATGCAATTATATTACAAATTAGCTCTAAAAGGTATGTGTGTCTATATATATATGCATATCATATATATACACATATATGCATATATATATGCCATATCATATATATCATGTCATATATATGTGGATATATACATATATGCCATATCATATATATATAAGTGTCATATATGTGGATATATATAATATTCATATGTACATATCATATATATGGATATATATGAGATGCATGTATATACACACACAGGTCCACATATCAATATGTATATGATATGCATATATCCATATAGATGGATAAATGGAATCCATCTATCTATCTATCTATATCACAACAATATGAGAATAATTATTTTGAGCTAATTGTTCACATGGCCAGCTACTCCCAAGTATGCTAGGACAACATGTTTTGTGTAGGTCACCCAGAGTCTAAGATTAATGATAATAAGATGAACAAATATTTACATTGTACTTACTACATTTTAGAGACCATTCCAAGCACTTTACATATATTAACTTACTTGATTCTCACAATATCTCTATAGGGCAGTTCCTATTATTCCCATTTTTACAGATGAGAGGCTAAGTTATAAAAAAAGGATAATTACCCATGGTCAGGTGACTAGTTCATGGCAGACTTGGGTTTTGAATCTGTTTAGTAAACCTTTAGGTTTGTATGGTACTTTATGTTTAAAATGCTTTCATATATAATCTCCAATTTCTTATAAATCTCTTGTGTATGATTAAAATATTAATTTTTACAAAATCTAATAATAGCACACGTGTAACTCTTTTGCATATCCACAGTACATCTCACCATTATTTTATGTTAATTCTCAAAGAAAGCACGTCATTAATTACGTATTTAAATTTAATGTGTTTATTAAAAAGTCCCTGGATTATAGGTTGCCAAAGTGATCTACTTTTACTAGATACACAGTTAATTAATGGACAAACTTTAGCAAGTGTCAGTGATACTAGCAGTGATTTATTGGGTACCTATTAAAAGCTAGATAATTGAATTACACACTCACTTATTAATTATATTTAATTCTCACAGCCTCACCTATCTATGAGGTAGATGAGCATTATCCCTATTATGCAGATGAGAAAATTAAGTAGGACTTAGATAATTTAATCACTTTGCCTAAGGCCTCATAAGTCATAGGGTTGGTATTAGTCACAAGTTTATCTAATTTCAAAGCCTTGTTTCATTCATTTTTTTTTTTAAGCTAACCTCTCTTCATTCCCCTACCCACTCTTCCCAGTCTTTGGAAAGCATCATTCTACTTTATATCTTTATGAGTTAAACTTTTTAATTCCCACACATGATTGAAAATTGTGATATTTGCCTTTCTGTACCTGACATTTTTCACTTAAAATAATGACATCCTCTTCCATTCATGTTGTTACAAATGAAAAAATTTCATTCTTTTTTTATGGCTGAATAGTATTCCATTGTGATGTATATACCACATTTTCTTTATCCGTTCATCCATTGATTCACACTTACATTGATTCTATGTTTTGGCTACTGTGAATAATGCTGCAATAAACATGAAGGTTCAGGTATCTTTCTGATATACTGATTTCCTTTCATTTGGATAAATATCAAGTAAAAAGATTGCTGGTTTGTATTGTAGTTTTAGTTCAATTTTTTTGAGAAATCTCCACAATGCTTCCTATTATGGATGTATGAATTTGCATTCCCACTAATAGTGCATGAGTTGCCTTTTCTCAACGTCATCACCAGTATTTGTTAGTTTATATCTTTGAACTGGGGTGAGATGGTATCTCATAGTGGTTTTGATTTAAAAATTTCCAGTGATTATTGATGCGAATATTTTTCCATGTCAGAAAAGAGCAGGTTGGCAATTTGTATGTCTTCCTTTGAGAAATGTCTATTCAAATCCTTGCCCACTTTTAAATGGAATTATTCTATTCATCTGTGTGTTTTTAAACTTTTATATTAGGTTCAGGTGTACATGTGCAGGTTTGTTATATAGGTAAACTTGTGTCATGGGGGTTTGTTGTACAGATTATTTTGCCACCCAGGTACTAAGCCTAGTACCCAATAGTTGTTTTCTTCTGATCCTTTCCCCTCCTCCCTCCTTCCACCCTCAAGTAGTACCCAGTGTTGTTGTTCCTCTGTATGTGTCTATGTGGTCTCATCCTTTAGTGCCTAAACATGTGGCATTTAGTTTTCTGTTCCTGTTAGTTTGCTAAGGATAATGGCCTCCATCTTTATCCATGGTTATGCAAAGGACATGATCTCATTATTTTTATGGTTGCATAGTATTCCATGGTGTGTATGCACCACATTTTCTTTATCCAGTCTACCAATGATGGGCATTGAGGTTGATTTCATGTCTTTGCTATTTCTAATAGTGCTGCAATGAACACATACGTGCATGAGTCTTTATGATTAAATGATTTATATTTCTTTCAGTATATACCCAGTAATCACATTGCTGGGTTGAATGGTAATTCTATTATTAGTTTTTTGAGGAATCACCACACTGTTTTCTACAATAGTTGAATTAATTTACATTCCCACCAACACTTTATAAATGTTCCTTTTTTCTCCACAACCTCACCAGAATCTGTTTTTTGTCTTTTTAATAATAACCATTCTGATTGGTTTGAGATGGTATCTCATTGTGGTTTTGATGTGCATTTCTCTAATAATCAGTGGTTTTGAGCTTTTTTTTATCTGCTTGTTGTCTGCATGTATGTCTTCTTTTAAAAAGTGCCTATTCATGTCCTTTGCCCACTTTTTAATAGGGTTGTTTTTCTCTTGTAAATTTTTTTAGATTCCTTATAGAAGTTGAATATTAGACCTTTGTCAGATGCATAGTTTGAAAATATTTTCTCCTGTTTTGTAAGCTGTTTGTTACTCTGTTGATAATCTATTTTGCTGTGCAGAAGCTCTTTAATCAAATCCTAATTTTTGTTTTTGTTGTAATTGCTTTTGTAGTCTTCATCATGAAATGTTTGCCAGTTCCTATGTACAGAATGATTATTACCTAGGTTGTCTTCCAGGGTTTTTACATTTCGGGCTTTACATTTAAGTTGTTCATCAATCTTGAATTGATTTATGTATATGGTGTAAAGAAGGAGTTTCAGCAGGAATGGTACCAGCTCCTCTTTGTACATCTGGTAGAATTTGGCTGTGACTCTGTCTGGTCTTGGGCTTCTCTCTCGGTTAGTTGCCTATTTTTTGTTGATTCAATTTCAGAACTTGTTATTAGTCTGTTTAGGATTTAATTTCTTGCTGGCTGAGTCTTGGAAGATTGTGTATGTCCCAGAATTTATTTATTTCTTCTAGATTTCCTAGCTTGTGTGCGTAGAGGTGTTTGTAGTAGTCTTTGATGGTTATTGTGTATTTCTGTGGGGTCAGTGGTAACATCCCCCTTGTCGTTTCTAACCTTTACCATTATGTAGTGCCCTTCTTTGTCTTGTTTTTATCTTCATCCGTTTAAAGTCTGTTTTGTCTGAAATTAGGACTGCAACATCTGCTTTTTTCCTGTTCTCCATTTGATTGGTAGATTTTTCTCCATTTTTTTATTTTGAGCCTATGGATGTTACTGTGTATGTGAGATGGGGCCTCTTGAAGATAGCATACCATTGTGTCTTATTTCTTTTTCTAGCTTGCCACTCCATGCCTTTTAATTGGGGCATGTAGCCTGTTTACATTAAAGGTTAGTATTAATATGTGTGAATTTGATACTGTCATCATGTCGTTAGCTGGTTATTTTGCAGACTTGTTTGTGTGGTTGCTTTATAGTGTCATTGCTCTGTGTATTTCAGTGTGTTTTTGTAGTGGCTGGTAATGGTCTTTCCTTTCCTGGTAGTGCTTCTCTCTGGAGCTCAGGATTCCTGGACTGCATGCTCTAACTCTGTGGAACTAGTATCAGGCCCCAGCTTTGTTCTCTGGCTCCTTGAGATTAGGAACCTGCTGCCATGGCAGAACCAAGATGCTCCTAGACTGCTGGCCACAAAACTCCAATGGGTGGTGCCAAAGTGCTTCCTGGGCTATAGGACACTAAGTCAGCTAGAGTGCTGGAGACCAATTATATTCCTAGGACAATCCTCTTTTGTGATACTGTAGCCCTCTGGGTGGATGTGGGGGTTATGTCAGTAGGGCGATAAGGGATGTCGAGATGCCAGAACTGTTGGGATTCAGTTTAGGATCTGAACCTGAATCTGGTGGTTTGATGGGGCTGGGCTCTCAAAGTGGTATAGTGCTGTGTCAGCTTGGGTCTTGGTGGGGAAGGGGATGGGAGTATTTGGGACCCAGCACAAACACCCTCTGTGGAACAATACCAACTTGTGGACTTGAGGCACCTGCCTACACTAATCTCAGAGCCTGTGTCAGCTGAGGGACTGTCCCATCACTAGGATTGCAGGATTCCACAATAGAAATGTGGATGTCTGGGGGATCTCTTTTACTTTTTCTTGCAATGAGGAGTTGCTTCGGGATTTGAGCTGATTGTGGCCAGGCTGGCTGTTTTGCTTCTCTCTCTTTCTATGCCTCAGAAGTTTTTTGTCATTTCTCTAGTAAATTCCAGTGTTTTATCTTAGAACCTCTATTTAATGTCTGGTTATCTACTTGCTCTTTTGGTCTTTTTGTGCATGAGAAAAGTGCCAGGCTCCCATAGTTAGCCATTTTGAAGCCCCCCTCCTATTCCTGATATATTATCTTGATAATTTAATTTATATACACTTTTTAAAAGTGGGCAACTCATACCTTTTTTATTCATACATTTTTAAAATTTATAATTGATCAAAATGTTTACATGCATATGGGGTATAGCGTAACGTTTCAACATATGCATACATTGCATAATCATCAAATTAGGGTAATTCCCATATCCATCACTTTAAACATTTATCATTTCAGCAGGGTGATAACATTCAGAACTTATTCTTCCCATTTAACTAACATTGTACACACTAACCAACCTCTCCCAGTCTTCCTCTCTCTCTTTCTCTCACCAGCCTCTGGTAACCACTATTCTAGTCTCTATTTTTATATATTAACTCTTTAAAAATTTCACACAAGTGTGATCATGTGGTGTTTGTCTCTGTATCTGGCTTATTTCACTTAATATAATGTCCTCCAGCTCCATTCATGTTGTCAGAAATGATAGGATTTCATTTTTTTTATGGTGAAATAGCATTCTTTTTTATATATGCATATATACCACATTTAAAAAATTAGCTTATCTGTAAATGGGCATTTAGAATAATTTCATGTCTTCACTATTGTGAATAATGCTGCAGTAAACATGGGAGTGCAGATATCTCTTTGACATTCTGATTTATTTTTTGTAGATACATACTGAGTAGTGGATTGCTGGATCATATAGTAGTCCTATTTTTAGGTTTTTGAGGAAGATTCATACTATTTTGCACAATGGTTGTGTAATTTACATTTTCACTAAGAACGTTGAAGATACTGCCTTTATCTCCATGTTTTATAGTGTGTAATTTTTTTCTCTTTTTGATAATGACCATTTTTTGATCACAAAGAACAAAACAACCACAACCTAAAAAACTCTACACTTTAACTCACTTCTCCCCCCCCCCAATTTTGACTTTTTAATCTCTAAATTTACATATTTTTATATTACCTAGCTCTTAAAAATTGTTACAGTTATTGTTTTCAATATCTTTGGCTTTTAATCTTCATACCAAAGATATGAATGATTTACACACCATAGTTACAGTGTTAGAGTGTGCTAAATTTGTTTGTTTACTTACTTTCATTTCTTCACATTTTCTTGTTGCACATTAGCATCCTTTTCTGTCAGACTGAAAAACTTACTTAACATTTCTTATGGTTTGGTGGTGATGAATTCCCTCCACTTTTGTTGACCTAGGAGTTTTGAATCACTCCTTCATTTTGAAGGATACTTTTTCTGGGTACAATATTCTTGGCTGAAAGTTTTTTTCCTTGGGGGCTTGAATATGTCATCCCATTCTCTCCTGGTCTTTAAGGTTTCCATAGAGAATTCTGCTGCCAGATGTATTGGCACTCCTTAAAAGGTTATTTGCTTCTTTTCTCTTGTTGCTTTCAGGGGTCTCTCTTGTCCTTGACCTATGAGAGTTTGATTATTATATGCCTTGAGGTCACCCTACTGTATAATAAAATTCCAGTTTTATTTGGGTTGAATCTTCTTGATTTTTGACCTTCTTGTAACTGGATATTTATAATTAGGTTTAGATAGTTTTCCATTATCATTTATTTGAATAACCTTTCTAACCCCTTTCTCTTCCTCTACTCCTTTTGAAGGTCAATGACTGTTACATTTGCTTTTTCATACAATCTAATTGATCCACTAAGTGCTCTTTGTTCAATTCCTTTTTTTCTTCTTGATGTATTTTCAAATAGCCTGTGTTTGAGCTAATGAGTTCTTCCTTTTGTTTGATCACTTCTGCTTTTGAAACTCTCTAATACATTTTTCAGTTTATCTATTATTGCTCCAGGAATTCTGCTTGATTTTAAAAATTATTTCAATCTCTTAGTTAACTGTCTCTGATAATTTTCTGAATTGTTTCTCTGTGTTTTCTTAATGTTATTTGAGCTTCCTCAAAATATCTATTTTGCATTATCTGTGTAAGAGTTCATACATCTTTCTCCAGGTTTGGTTACTGGTGCCTTATTTATTATGTTTGATGGGGTCATATTTTCCTGAATGTTATTAATGCTTGTGGATATATCTGGGCTTTAAAGAATTAAGTATTTATTCTAGTCTTCATGGTCTGGCCTTGTTTGTACTGGTTCTTCTTCAGAGGAACTTACAGAAATTCCAAGAGTACTGACTGATGAGTTAAGACTGTGGTTGCTGCTGCCATTTCAGCACTAGATAGCACCTTAAACTCAATTATGCTGTGACTCCCTATGTATCCAGCCTTGATGGACTTGAGTTTCCAAGCCCAAAGTCTCTCGCTCACTTCCTTTCCTTTCCCCTAGCAGAAGGAGTTGCTCTCTACACTGCACTGTCTGGAGTTGCGGGAGAGGTGATGCATGCACTTTCATGGCCCCTGCAACTGGCAGCATACTGGCTTACACCTGAAGCCCTTGGCCTCATAGACCAGCAGAGTAGTGGTTAAGGGGGTTTGCTCACCTAACACCCACAGTCACTGTTACCTGACTGCTGCTAATATTTATACATGGCCTAAAGCTTCTTTCATCAGCCAATGTTGAAGCTGGCCAGGGCTTGGCTCCATCCTGTTGGGGGTGGTGGATTTCCTTCTAAGCTGGGGAAGGTCTTGAAGTCTGTGGGCACCAGCCTGTAATAGGACCATGGGATTCAGCCTGGTGATATGTTTTACTGTAGTGGGGCTGGTCCAGGTTTCTCAGGCAAAGTCCCATGCATACTTCCTTTTTCCCTCTCCTGAAAGACATATTCCACCCTGAACAAGCCCGATCTCTTCTGACAAATTCACTCTCTATGTTGCACTGCTTCAGACTGGGGGAAGGGATGGTGTAGCATTGCAAAACTGTCATTTCTACTCTCTTCAATGTGTCTTTTCTTGTTACTATGCCAAAACCAGTTACTATGATCTTTTACCTTATTCTTTTTTCTCTTGTGAAGGTGTTTTCTTGCATGGATAATTGTTCACTTCAGTGTCCCTACAGAGGAATGATTGCTGGAGGGTTCTATTCCATGATCTTGCTCTGCCTCCTCTTCCACATCTCATAGCTTAAATCCTCACTTTCAAGACAATAGAGACAGACAAACCAGTTCAGAAGTGAAAGAGAATGGGCACATGAAATGGGAATAACTATGAATGTAGAAACCTAGGACAAACTCATGGTTAGATTATATAGTATTTTCTCTCTGTGCCTGGCTTATATTACTGAGTATAATATTTTCTAGCTTCATCTGTATTGTTGCAAATGACAGGATTTTCTTCTTTTTTTAATGGTTGAATAGTATTCTGTTGTGTATATGTAACACATTTCATTTTTTACTTGTCCAAGTTGATTTAATTATTATTTTAAAAAATATTTATTTTGATTTTTGTGGGTCCACTTGTATATTGACAGACATGTTGATTCCATATCAAGGCTGTTGTGAATTTGTACAGCATGGTGACAATGGTTAAAAATAATGTGCTGAATTTGAAAATTGCTAAGACAGTAGGTTTTAAATGTTCTTTCAACATAAAAAGGATAAGTACATGAGATAATTTGTTAATTAGCTTGATTTAATTATTCCACAATGTATGCCTATATTGAAACATCATGTTGTACACCATAAATATATACAATTAAAAAAACCTGTGTGTGAATACTCATTCTGCCAGTTTACAAGCTGACTTTTAAGGATTTTAGCTTCTCTGAACTTTAGTTCAATTTATATAAAATGATGACAATACCAACCTTTTGGTTTGTGGTAAGGATTAGGTAATGAAATCTAGTACATAATAGGTACTCAATAAATCTCAGTTTCTTCCTTGCCTTACAGATGTTTATCACATAAAAATGTAGTGAAAATGGGCTGACTCATCCTATGGAACCATTCTCTGAATTCTCTTTATTATTGGTATATGGACATAATAATATATAAATTTGATAAATATATAATTTTTCTTGAGATCTTTGAGGAAGTTTAGGACTAAGCACAGTATCATTTGTTTAATAAAATTTTGTTGTTAATTGGGTGTTAATTTTTATTTGAAGTAACTGTCCAAATCTGGGTACTGATTTTTATTTGGAATAATATCTGTTCAAATCCTTTGCCCGTTTTAAAATTGGATTACTATGTGTATGTTTTGCTATTGAATTGTACTTAATTTTGTTTTAATAAGAACATATTTTCCAGTGAATAAAATCACATGACATCCTCAAGTATGATTTTGTCCTCTAAGCACTTGTTATAAACATTTGTAATTGCCAATTGAATTTAACGTTTCAAAATTAGTTTATATCATATAGGAATGTGTTTTCAGAAGTATATTGCCAGTGACGTTATATGGATTCATTTTTAGGCAATCCAATGGTGTGAAGACTTTTAGCAGTTGCAGTTTGAGGAACTTTCAAAATTTCATTTCAAATATGCGTGCCAAATGTCTTCAGAACAAGCCACAAATGCAAGTTCGGAGACCAGTCTGTGGCAATGGCAGATTAGAGGGAAATGAAGTCTGTGATTGTGGTACTGAGGCAGTAAGTCTGATAACTAGGAAAATTGATTAATAAATTTATTGTTTTAATTTATCTTTTTCATAAATGTCATATATCTCAAATATGAATGAGAACCATGCAGAATGTTGACAGTAAGTGAAGTTGGGATGAAATACATACAAGACAATATTGTCTAGGTTTTGTAGGTTGAAGAATTTTGAATAAGTTTAAAATGTACTGCAAAAAATTATTGGAAATGGGAAAGAGGAGAGTCTACAACAAGCTTTTGAGTTTCAGAGTAACTATATAAGGTTCTTTACAAATCTCTGCTTAATCTTTGGACGTTTACAAATCTCTTAATGAAGATTGATTAAGCAGCCCAATGTATCCTTTAGGGTATGACTTCACAATAGAATCAGTAGTATGGGAATCTGTATCAGTATTATAATATGAACAGCAGATAATTTTGATTATTCACTTGATAGGGAAACCTTGAAAATATAATAAATTCAAAGGCCCAGGATATAATGTTTTCATATAATTCAATATTTGCAGCAGTACCACAGATGTTATAAATGTCCTTGGTTACAAGGTAGACAGAAATTTATTAGGGCTTGTTACAGCCATAGGTCTGAATTACTTGTCCCGTATCACATTATTTTAATTACTATGTTTTTGTATTATGTTTAACAATTTGGTAGAATAAGTCCTCTTCATTTTTTATTTTATTTTAATTTTATTCATTTATTTTTTTGAGACAGACTTTCACTCTTGTTGCCCAGGCTGGAGTGCAGTGCCACCATCTCAGCTCACTTCAACCTCTGTCTCTTAGGTTCAAGTGATTCTCCTGCCTCAGCCTCTCAAGTAGCTGGGATTACAGGCACCAGCCACCACGCCTGGGTAATTTTGTACTTTTAGTAAGACACGGGGTTTCATTATGTTGGTCAGGCTGGTCTCAAACTCCTGACCTCAGGTGATCCACCCACCTCGGCCTCCCAAAGTGCTGGGATTACAGGCATGAGCTACCGTGCCTGGCTTTCTCTTCTTGATTTTGTTTTTTTAAATCAATTTTATTGGGGTATAACCCACATACAAAAAAATGCACCCATTTTAAGTGTAAATATTGATGAGTTTAAACAAATGTACATAACTATTGGTATAATTAAGATATATATTTTCATTATCCCCAAAAGTGTATTCATACCCTTTTGCAGTCATTTCCACCTCCACTTGTCTCCAGACAATTTCTGATTCTGTTACCTTTGCCTGGTCTGGAAATTCATGTAAATGAAATGAGACAGCACATGTTTTTTGTGTCTGGCTTCTTCCTTTCAATATAGTGTTGTCGAGATTCATCCTCTTATTTCATATCACAATAATTTCCTCCTTTTAACTTTGAGTAATATGTAATTGTATGGATATACCACAATCTTGTTTTAACCATTCACTTGCTAATGGACATTTAAGTTGTTAACACTATTGATCCATTATTCTTAATTTGTAAAAGTACAACTGCTTGTGTGTACAATAAGTGTGTGTTTATAAGAAATTGCCAAAATATTTTCCAAAATGGTTGTATCCTGTTACACTCCTGTCAGCAGCATATGAAACTTTGAGTTCCGTTATATCTGCATTAGAATTTGTTATTACCCACTTCTTAAATTTTAGCTATTCCAGTGGTTTTGTAGTGGTTTAAATGTGCATTTTCTTGATTACTCTAATGATGTTGAGCATGCTTTTACCAGTGACTTTTTTTTTTAAAGCAATTACTTTCAATTGACAAACAATAGTTTTATATATTTCTTGGATACAGTGCAGTTTGGATATATGTTTACATTCTGCAATGATTAGGACAAGGTTATTAACAAATCTATCACCTCACATAACTTTTTTTTTGTGGAGAAAACGTTTAAAATTTACTTTTTAAGTAATTTTTTGTTATATAATAGTTGCGCATGTTTTGGGGGTACATGTTATATTTTGATACCTTATAGAATGTATAATGATCAAATCGGGGTGATTTGGATATCTGCCACCTCATATATTTATATTTTCTTTGTGCTGGGAATACTACAGTTCTTGCCATCTAGGTATTTTGAAGTATACAACAAATTATTAACTATAATTTCCCTACTGTACTATTGAGTGCTAAACTAATTCCTTCCATTTACCTGTGTTTTAGATCCCTTAACCAACTTCTCGTCTATATTCTGTCTTTTAAAAAAACTTTCTAAGTTTTGTGGGTAGTAGATGTATATATTTATACAGAATTTGTTGTACTTACATCTACCATATATTTATGGGTTATATGAGATATTTTGATACAGGCATGCTATACATAATAATCACATGAAGGTAAATGGAGTATTCATCCCCCTCAAACATTTATTTTTTGTGTTACAAACAATCCATGTACAACTAGATTATTTTTGACTGTAGATACTTTGTTGTGCTATTAAATCCTATCTCTTATTTATTCTTTCAAACTATTTTTTCATACTCATTAACCATCCTTATTCCCCTGCCCCCTCCCCCACCCACCCAGCTACCCTTCCCAGCCTCCTGTAACCATCCTTTTACTGTCTATCTACATGAGTTCAATTGCTTTAATTTTTAGCTCCCACAAATAAATGGGAAAACACAATGTTGTCTTTCTTTGCCTGGCTTATTTCACTTAATATAATGACCTCCAGTTCCATCCATGTTGTTGTAAATGACTGAATCTCATTCCTTTTTATGGCTGAATAGTACTCTATTGTGTATATATACCACATTTTCTTTATCCATTCATCTGTAGATGGACATTTAGAATGCTTCTAAATCTTGGCTATTGTGAATAGTGCTGCAGTAAACATGGGCATGCAGATATCTCTTCGACATACTGATTTCCTTTCTTTTAGGTATATACCAAAGAGTGGGATTGCTGGATCATATGGCAGCTCTATTTTTAGTTTTTTGAGGAACCTCCGAACTGTTCTACATAGTGGTTGTATTGATTTACACTCCCACCAACAGTGTACAAGGATTCCCTTTTCTCCTCATCTTCGCCAGCATTTGTTATTGCTTGCCTTTGGATAAAAGCCATTTTAAAGGGGGTGAGATGATATCTCATTGTAGTTTTGATTTGCAATTCTCTGATGCTCATTGATGTTGAACCCCTTTTCAGATACCTGTTTACCATTTGTATGTCTACTTTTGAGAAATGTCTATTCAGATCTTTTTCCCCACTTTCAAATCAGATTATTATATTTTTTTCCTATAAAGTTGTTTGAGCTCCTTATATGGTCTGGATATTAATCCCTTGTCAGATGGGTAGTTTGCAAATATTTTCTCTCATTTTCTGAGTTGTCTGTTCACTTTGTTGATTGTTTTCTTTGCTATGCAGAAGCTTTTTAACTTGATGTGATCTCATTTGTCCATGTTTGGTTTTGTTTTGTGTGCTTGTGGGGTGTTACTCAAGAAATCTTTGTCCAGTCCAATGTCGTGGAGAGCTTCTCCAATGTTTTCTTGTAGTCGTTTCATAGTTTGAGATCTTAGATTTAAGTTTTTAATCCATTTGGATTTTTTTTTGCATATGGTGAGAGATAGGGGTCCAGTTTCATTGTTATGCATATGGATATCCAGTTTTCTCAGCATCATTTATTGAAGAGACTGTTCTTTCCCCAGTGTATGTTCTTGGCATCTTTGTCAAAAATGAGTTCACGGCAGATGAATGGATTTATTTCTGGGTTCTTTATTCTGTTCCTCTGGTCTACGTTTCTCTACCACATCATTTTGGTTAGTATACCTCTGTATTGTAATTTGAAGTCAGGTAATGTGATTCCTCATGTTTTGTTCTTTTTGCTTGGGATAGCTTTTGCTATTCTGGGTCTTTTCTGGTTCCATATACATTTTAGGAGTTTTTTTCTATTTCAGTGAGGAATGTCACTGGTATTTTGATAGAGATTGCATTGAATTTATAGATTGCTTTGGATAGTGTGGCTATTTCAACAATATTGGTTCTTCTAATCCATGAACATGGAATATTTTTTTCATTTTTGGTGTTCTCAATTTCTTGCATCAGTGTTTCATAGTTTTCATTGTAAAGATCATTCACTTATTTAATTAAATTAATTCTTAGACATTTTATTTTATTTGTGGTTATTGTAAATGGGACTACTTTCTTGATTTTCAGATTGTTCACTGTTACCATAAATTTTTTTTCTTTTTTCATATAAGTGCATAGAGCTATAAACATACCTTTTAGTGCCATTTTGCTTTATCCCATAGGTTTTGATGTGTTGTATTTCCATTACCATTTGTTTCAAGAAATTTTTAAATTTTTTTCTTAATGTTCTCATTGACCCACTGTTCATTCAGGAGCATATTGCTTAATTTCCATGTATTTGTAATAGTTTCCAAAATTCCTCTTATTACTGATTTCTAGTTTTATTCCATTGTAGTCAGAGGAGATGCTTGATATTATTTATTTTTTTTGAATGCACGAAGATTTCTTTTGTGACCTAACATATGATCTGTCTATACTTGAGAATGATTTATGTGCTGAAGAAAAGAATGTGTACTCTTCAGCTGTTGGATGACATGTTCTGTAAATATCTGTTAGATCCGTTTGTTCTATAGTGCAGATTAAGTTTGATGTTTCTTTATTGATTTTGTTAATTTTCTGTCTGGAAGATCTGCTGAGTGCCAAAAGTGGGGTGTCAGAGACTCTAGCTGTTATTGTATTGGGGTGTGTCTCTCTCTTTAGCTTTAATCATATTTACTTTATATATCTGGGTGCTCCAGTGTTGGATGCATATAGAATTACAATTGTTATATACTCTTGCTGAAATGATCCTTTTATCATCATATAATGTTTTATCATCATATAATGACCTTTGTCTCTTAATACTTTTTGTCTTGAAATATGTTTTGTCTGAAATAAGTATAGTTACTCCTGCTCTTTTTTTAGTTTCCATTGGCAAGGGATACCTTTCCATCCCTTTATTTTCAGTCTGTGTATGTCTTTGTAGGTGAAGTGTGTTTATTGCGTAGGCAACAGATCATTAATTTTTTTTTGTTTTTAAAATTCATTCAGCCACTCTATGATTTTTGAATGGTGAGTTTAGTTGATTTACATTCCATGTTATTATTGATAAATAATAACTTCTCCTGCCATTTTGTTATTTGTCTTCCTTTCCTTCCCCCTTTCCCCTCTTTCCTTTCCCTTTCCTTTTCCCCTTCCCTTCCCCTTCCCTTCTTTTCTCTTCCTTTTCTTCCTTCCCTTTCTCTTCCTTTTCTTTCCCCTTTCCCCTTTTTTCCTTTCCCCCCTCTCTTTTCCCCCTTTACTTTCCTTCCCTTTCATTTTCCTTTCCCTTTCCTTTATCTTTCTCTTTCCTTCATCTTCCTTTTAGTAAAAGTGATTTTCCTCTGGTGATATGATTTAATTTCTTGATTTTTATCTTCTGTGTATCTGTTGTATGTTTTTAGATTTGAGGTTAACATGAGACTTGCAAATACTATCTTATAGCCCTTTATTTTAAGCTCTTAGCAACACTATTTGCACAAACAAGCAAAAGAAGACTAATAAAAACTCTGCTTTACTTCTTCCCCCTGCTTTTCAAATTTTTGTTGTTTTGTATTTATATCTATTGTACTATGTCTTCAAAAGTCATGGTTATTATTTTGATTGGTTCGTCATTTAGTTTTTCTACTTAGAATAAGAGTAGTTTTATGCACCCCAGTTAAAGTGTTACAATAGTCTGTGTTTTTCTTTTCTTTTCTTTTTAAAATATATATTTTATTGCACTTTAGGTTCTGGGGTACATGTGCAAAACATGCAGGATTGTTACATAGGTACATACATGGCAATGTGGTTTGCTGCCTCCATCCCCCCGTCACCTGTATCTGGCATTTCTCCCCATGTTACCCCTCCCCAATCTCCCCACCCATGGCTATCCCTCCCCAATCCCCCCCCCCAACAGACCCCAGTGAGTGATGCTCCCTTCCCTGTGTCCATGGGTTCTCATTGCTCAACACCTGACTATGAGTGAGAACATGTGGTGTTTCTTTTTCTGTTCTTGTGTCAGTTTGCTGAGAATCATGGTTTCCAGATTCATCCATGTTCCTACAAAGGATATGAACTCATCGTTTTTTGTGGCTGCATAGTATCCCATGGTGTATATGTGCCACATTTTCCCTGTCCAGTCTATCATTGATGGACATTTGGGTTGGTTCCAGGTCTTTCCTATTGTAAACAGTGCTGCAATGAACATACGTGTGCATGTGTCTTTATAATAGAATGATTTAGAATCCTTTGGTTATATAACCAGTAATGGGATTGCTGGGTCAAATGGTATTTCTATTTCTAGGTCCTTGAGGAAGTGCCACACTGTCTTCCACAATGGTTGAACTAATTTACACTCCCACCAACTGTGTAAAAGTGTTCCTGTTTCTCCACATCCTCTCCAGAATCTGTTGTCTCTAGGTTTTTTAATGATCACCATTCTAATTGGTGTGAGATGGTATCTCAATGTAGTTTTGATTTGCATTTCTCTAATGACCAGTGATGATGAGCATTTCTTCATATGTTTGTTGGCCTCATAAATGTCTTCTTTTAAAAAGTGTCTGTTCGTGTCCTTCACCCATTTTGAATGGGTATGTTTGTTTCTTTCTTGTAAATCTGTTTTAGTTCTTTGTAGATTCTGGATGTTAGCCCTTTGTTAGATAGGTAGATTGCAAAAAAGTTTTCCCATTCTGTTGGCCACCAGTTCACTCTAATGATTGTTTCTTTTGCGGTACAGAAGTTCTGGAGTTTAATTAGATCCCATTTGTCTACTTTGGCTTCTGTTGCCAGTGCTTTTGGTGTTTCAGTCATGAAGTCCTTGCCTATACCTATGTCCTGAATGGTTTTGCCTAGGTTTTCTTCTAGGGTTTTTATGGTGTTCCGTCTTATGTTTAGATCTTTAATCCATCTGGAGTTAATTTTAGTGTAAGGTGTCAGGAAGGGGTCCAGTTACTGTTTTCTGTACATGGCTAGCCAGTTTTCCCAACACCATTTATTAAACAGGGGGATCCTTTCCCCATTGCTTGTTTTTGTCAGGTTTGTCAAAGATCAGATGGTTGTAAATGTGTGGCATTACCTCCAAGGCCTCTGTTCTGTTCCATTGGTCTATATCTCTGTTTTGGTACCAGTACCAAATTATTGTAGCCTTGTAGTATAGTTTGAAGTCAGGTAGCGTGATACCTTCAGCTTTGTTCTTTTTGCTTAGAATTGTCTTGGCTATGTGGGCTCTGTTTTGGTTCCATATGAAGTTTAAGGTGGTTTTTTCCATTTCTATGAAGAGGGTCATGGGTAGCTTGATGGGGATAGCATTGAATACTATAAATTACTTTGGGCAGTATGGCCATTTTCACGATATTGATTCTTCCTAACCATGAGCATGGGAATGTTTTTGCATCTGTTGTGTCCTTTCTTATTTCCTTGAGCAGTGGTTTGTAGTTCTCCTTGAAGAGTTCCTTTATATTCTTGGTTAATTATATTCCTAGATATTTTATTCTCCTCATAGCAATTGTGAATGGCAGTCTGTTTCTTGATTTGACTCTCTTTAAGTCTGTTACTGGTGTATAGGAATGCTTGTGATTTCTGCATATTGATTTTTTATCCTAAGACTTTGCTGAAGTTGCTTATCAGTTTAAGCAGATTTTGGGCTGAGATGATAGGGTCTTCTAAATATACAATCATTTCATCTGCAAACAGAGACAATTTGACTTCCTCCTTTCCTAATTGAATACCTTTATTTCTTTTTCTTGCCTGATTGCTCTGGCTAGAACTTCCAATACTATATTGAATAGGAGTGGTGAGAAATGACATCCTTGTCTAGTGCCAGATTTCAAAGGGAATGCTTCCAAGTTTTGCCCATTCAGTATGATATTGGCTGTGGGTTTGTCATAAATAGCTTTTATTATTTTGAGATACATTCTGTCGATACCTAGTTTATTGAGTTTTTAGTATAAAGGGCTGTTGAATTTTGTTGAAGGCCTTTTCTGCATCTATTGAGAAAATCATGTGGTTTTTGTTTTGGTTCTGTTTAAGTAGTGGATTATGTTTATAGACTTGTGTATGTTGAACCAGCCTTTGCATCCCCCGGGATGAAGCCTACTTGATCGTGATGGATAAGCTTTTTGATGTGCTGTTGCAGTTGGTTTGCTAGTATTTTATTGAAGATTTTTGCATCTATGTTCATCATGGATATTGGCCTGAAGTTTTCTTTTTTGTTGAGTCTCTGCCAGGTTTTGGTATCAGGATGATGTTGGTCTCATAAAATGATTTGGGAAGGATTCTCTTCTTTTGAATTGTTTAGAATAGTTTCAGAAGGAGTGGTACCAGCTCCTCTTTGTATGTCTGGTAGAATTCAGCTGTGAACCCATCTGGACTTGGGCATTTTCTGGTTGCTAGGCTCTTAATTGCTGCCTCAACTTCAGCCCTTGTTATTGGTCTATTCAGGGTTTCGACTTCTTCCTGGTTTAGGCTTGGGAGGGTGCAAGTGTCCAGGAATTTATCCATTTCTTCCAGGTTTACTGGTTTGTGTGCATAGAGTGGTTTGTAGTCATCTGATGGTAGTTAGTATCTCTGTGGAATCTGTGGTGATATCCCCTTTATTATTTTTTATTGCATCTATTTGATTCTTCTGTCTTTTCTTCTTTATTAATCTGGCTAGAAGTCTGTCTATTTTGTTGATCCTTTTGAAAAACCAGCTCCTGGATTTATTGATTTTTTTGAAGGGTCTTTTTTTGTCTGTCGCCTTCAGTTCTGCTCTGATCTTAGTTATTGCTTGTCCTCTGGTAGCTTTTGAGTTTTTTTATCTTTCTCTTCTGTATCTTTCAATTTTGATGATAGGGTGTCAATTTTAGATCTTTCCTTGCTTCTCATGTGGGCATTTATTGCTATAAATTTTCTTGTAGACACTACTTTAAATGTGTCCCAGAGATTCTGGTATGTTGTGTCTTCGTTCTCATTGGTTTCAAAGAACATCTTTATTTCTGGCTTCATTTCATTGTTTATCCAGTCAACATTCAAGAGCCAGTTATTCAGTTTCCATGAAGTTGTACAGTTCTGAGTGAGTTTCTTAATCCTGAGTTCTAATTTGATTGCACTATGGTCTGAGAGATTGGTTGTTATGATTTCCATTCTTTTGCATTTGCCATGAAGTGATTTTCTTCCAATCATGTGGTCAGTTTTAGAGTAGGTGTAATGTGGTGCTGAGAAGAATGTATATTCTGTGGATTTGGGGTGGAGAGAGTTCTTTAGATATCTATTTAAAGTTTGCTTGGTTCAGATCTGAGTTCAAGTCCTGGATATTCTTGTTAATTTTCTGTCTCATTGATCTGTCTAATATTGACAGTGCAGTGTGAAAATCTCCCACTATTATTGTGTGGGAGTCTAAGTCTCTTTGTAAGTCATTGAGAAATTGCTTTATGTATCTGGATGCTCCTGTATTGGGTGCATATATATTTGGGATCGTTAGCTCTTCTTGTTGCATTGATCCTTTTACCATTATGTAATGCCCTTTTTTGTCTCTTTTGATATTTGTTGGTTTAAAGTCTATTATATCAGAGACTAGGATTGCAACTTTTGCTTTTTTTTGCTCTCCATTTTCTTGGTAAGTCTTCCTCCCTCCCTTTATTTTGAGCCTATGTGTGCCCTTGCATGTGAGATGGGTTTCCTGGTTACAGCACACTGATGGGGTTTGGCTTTTTATCCAATTTGCCAGTCTGTGTCTTTTGATTGGGGGCATTTAGCCCATTTACATTTGGGGTTAATATTGTTATGTGTGAATTTGATCCTGCCGTTTTGATGCTAGCTGGTTGTTTTTCCGTTAGTTGATGCAGTTTCTTCATTGTGTTGATGCTCTTTCCCATTTGGTATGTTTTTGGAGTGGCTGGTACTGGTTGTTCCTTTCTATGTTTAGTGCTTTTTTCAGGAACTCTTGTAAGGCAGGCCTGGTGGTGATGAAATCTCTCAGCAATTGCTTGTTCATAAAGATTTTTATTTCTCCTTCATTTATGAAGCTTAGTTTGACTGGATATGGAATTCTAGTTTGAAAGTTCTTTTCTTTAAGGATGTTGAATATTGGCCCCCACTCTCTTCTGGCTTGTAGGGTTTCTGCTGAGAGATCTGCTGTGAGTCTGATGGATTTTCCTTTCTGGGTAATCCGACCTTTGTCTCTGTCTGCTCTTAGCATTTTTTCCTTCATTTCAGCGCTGGTGAATCTGACGATTATGTGCCTTGGGGTTGTCTCTTCTTGCAGAATATCTTTGTGGTGTTTTCTGTATTTCCTGGACTTGAATATTGGCCTGGCTTGCTAGGTTGGGGAAGTTCTCCTGGATAATATCCTCAAGAGTGTTTTCCAGCTTGGATTCATTCTCTCTGTCACATTTAGGTTAGGTATACCCATCAAATGTAGATTAGGTCTTTTCACTCTTTTTCTCCAACCTTGCTTTCTCATTTTATTTCATTGAGTTGATCTTCAATTTCTGATATCATTTCTTCTGCTTGGTTGATTCGGCTATTGAAACTTGTGTATGCTTCACGAAGTTCCCTTGTGTTTTTCAGCTTCATTAAATCATTTATATTCTTCTCTAAGTTGTTGATTCTCGTTAGCATTTCATCAAACCTTTTTTCAAGGTTCTTAGTTTCATTGCATTGGGTTAGAACATGATCTTTTAGCTCATAGATGTTTGTTATTACCCACCTTCTGAAGCCTGTTTCTGTCAGTTCAACAGACTCATTCTCCATCCAGATTTGTTCCCTTGCTGGTGAGGAGTTGTGATCCCTTGGAGGAAGAGAGGCGTTCTGGTTTTGGGTGTTTTCATCCTTTTTGCACTGGTTTCTTCCCATCTTTGTGGATTTATCTACCTACGGTCTTTGTAATTTGTGACTTTCGGATGGGGTCTCTAAGTGGACATTCTTTTTGTTGATGTTGAAGTTATGTCATTCTGTTTTTCAGTTTTCCTTGTAACGGTCAGGCCCCTCTGCTGTAGGACTGCTGGAGGTCCACTCCAGACCCTGCTTGCCTGGGGCTCACCTGCAGTGGCTGCAGAACAGTAAGGGTTGCTGCCAGTTTCTTCTCCTGTTATCTTTGTCCCAGAAGGATACCTGTCAGATGTCAGCCTGAGCTCTCCTTTATGAGGTGACTCTGGATATATGGGCAACAGGGGAGCTACTTGAGGAGCCAGTCTGTTTCTTATAGGAGCCCAAGTGCTGAGCTGTGAGCTTCTCTTTTCTTTTAGAGCTGCTGGGAAGGTACGTTTAAGTCTGCTGTGGTGGAACTCATAACTGCCTTTTTTCCCAGGTGCTCTGTACTGGGAAGGTGGGGCTTTACTTAAAAGTTCCTGACATGCTGCTGCCTTTTTTCAGAGCTGCCCTGCCCAGCAAGGAGGTAGCCTAGTCACAGTCCACCAGCAGAGGTGTTGCTGAGCTGCCATGGGCTCTGCCCAGCTGTTGTGTGAACTTACTTGGGTTTTGTTTATAGAGGTATAGTTAGAACTGGTTTGGTAATGGCAGTCTACCTGAGTAATGGTGGACTGCCTCTGTAATGGCAGACTGCCTTAGTAATGGCGGACTGCTGTAGTAATGGCGGACTGCCTTGGTAGTGGCAGACTGCCTCAGTAAAGGTGGATGCCCTTCCCCCAACAGAGCTGGACTGTCCCAGGTCCAGCTGCACTTGCTGCGAATCTCTCAATTCAGAGCATTTCAGATTGCCAGTCTTTGTGGCAGTGGGTCCCGCTGAGCCAGATCACCTGGCTCCCTGTTTCAGCTCCCTTTTTCCAGTTGAATGGGCAGCTCTGTCTCCCAGACATTGCAGGTGCTAGTTGAAACTGCCACCCAGATTTCTGTGAGTTTTTGTGCGGAGACCTGCTGCGCTGGCTGAAACAGCCATACTGGGAACTTGTGGTGCTTTTCAGCTTGGGAATCTCCTGGTCTGTGGGCAGTAATAACTCATTTGGAAATGCGGTGTTCACTCACCCTCTGCATTTTTCTCACTGGGAACTGCACTCCAGAGCTGTTCGTATTTGGCCATTCTGTGTTTTTCTTTGTAGGTACTCTTATCAGGGAGTTTTCTACCTTCAGTTGATTTATTATTGCTCATTCATGTCCTCTTCTTTCTGATTAAATAATTATCTTTTGCATTTCTTATAGGACAGGTCCAGTGTTAATGAAATCCCTCAGCTTTTGTTTCTCTGGGAAAGTCTTTATTTTTCCATTATGTTTAAAGAATATATATATATATATTTTTTACCAGGAAATGCCATCTTAAGGCAGTTTTTTTCCCAGCATTTTTAAATATGTCATGCCACTCTCTCCTGATCTGTAAGGTTTCCTCTGAAAAGTCTGCTGTCAGATATATTGAATCTCCACTGTATATCATTTGTTTCTTTTCCCTTGCTGCTTTTAGGAACCTTTATGTTAAACCTTTAGGAGTTTGATTATTAAATGCTTTGAGGTAGTTTTCTTTGGGTTAAATAACCTTCTTGTACTCAGATATTGATATCTTTCTCTAGGTTTGGGTAGTTCTCTGTTATCTTTTTGAAAAAAACTTTCTACCCCCATCTCTTTCTCTACCTCCTCTTTAAGGCCAATAACTCCTAGATTGGCCCTTTGAGGCTGTTTTGTAGATCTTGTAGAAATGCTTCATTCTTTTTTATTTTTTCATTTGTCTCCTCTGTGGATTTTCAAATAGCCTGTCTTCAAGCTAACCAATTCTTTCTTCTGTTTGGTCAATTCTGCGATTAAGAGACTCTGATGCATTCTTCAGTATGTCAATTGCATCCTTCAACTGCATAATTTCTGCTCAATTTTTAAAATAATTTCAATTTGCTTTAAAAGTTTATCTAATAGAATTTTGAATTCCTTCTCTGTATTCTCTTGAATTTCTTTGAGTTTCCTCAAAGTAGCTAGGTTGAATTCTCTGTCTGAAAGGTCACATATTTGTTTCTCCAGGATTGGTCCCTGATGTCTTATTTAGTTCTTTTGGTGAAATTATATATTCTTGGATGGTCTTGATGCTTGTGGATGCTCTTTGGTTTCTGGGCATTGAAGAGTTAGGTATTTATTATAGTCTTTGCCATCTTGGCTTATTTGTATCCATCCTCCTTCAGAAGGCTTTCCAGACTATTCGATAGGACTTAGGTGTGTGATTTAAGCCATATTTGCATTAGGGGTTACCCCAACCTCTGTAATGTATTTTTTTTTGCAGACTCTTAGAGGTACTATCTTGGTGGGCTTGGATACTATCTGGACGAATTCTCTGGGTTACCAGGCAGAGACACCTGTTTTCTTTCCTTTTCTCCCAAACAAATGGAATCTCTCTTTCTCTCTGTGTTGTCTGGAGCTGGGATTGGAGAGACACACTCCTGTGGCCACCACCACTTAGACTGTGCTGGATCAAACCTGAAGTTAGCATGGCACTAGGTCTCACTCAAAGGCTTGCTGTAACCACTACCTGACTACTGCCTATGTTCAGTGAAGGTCCTGGGGCTCTACAGTCAGCAAGTGGCAAAGCCAACCAGGCCTGTGTCCTTCCCTTTAGGGTGCAAGTTATCACAGCTCCTGGGCAGGTGCAGAGATGCCATCCTGGGGCTAGGGATTAGAGTAAGAAATGTTAGAAATATACCTCATGTTCTATTCTACTGTGGCTGGTCTGGCAATCAGACCACTTGACACAGTCCTTCCCACTCTTCCTTTCCTTTCCATAGGCTGAGGAGCCTCACTCTGTGGCCTCTACCACCACAGGCCCACAGGGAGTAATGCCAGGTGACTGCTGATGTTCAGTTTAGGCCCAGTGACTCCTTAGTCAGCTTGTTGTGGGTATGCAAGGCCTGGGACTCACTCTTTAGGGTGTGGGCTCTCCTCTGTCCCAGGGCAGGTCCAGAAATGCTATCTAACAGCTAAAGCCTGGAATCAGGGAAGCCAGGAGCCCTCTTTGTACTCTGCCTCACTGTGATTGAGCTTGTACCTGAAGCCAGCATGACTAAATTTTACTCAAGGCTTACAGCATACTACCTGGGTGTCACTGTTCATTCTTTAGGGCTGAAGGGCTGCTTAGTCAGTAAATGATTGATCCTTCCTGGACTGGGTTATGCCATTCAAGGAAGCAGGTTCGATTCTCGCCCATGGTATATCTAGAAATGTCTGAGAACTAGGACCTGGAATGGGGACTTCACAACCCTGATCAGTGCCCTATCTTATTGTGGCTAAGCTGGTATCTAAGATGCAAGACAAAGTCTTTACTCTTCTCTTTCCTCTCAACCAGAAGGAGGGGGTCTTTTTGGAGCTGTGCACTCTGCTGCCTGAGGTTGGGGGAAGGATGGCACAAGCACTCCCTTAGCATCCCTGGCTAGTATCTTTACAGGTCACTTTCCCCTACAGACCACTGGCTTAGAGCCCAGATCACTACTAGGACTTTTCTAGGCATTGCAGTCCTTGTGTCATAGATTTCCCCCTCAAGTTCACTTAGGGCCCCAGGGTACTCCAGCCTATGGTGGTGAGGCTTGCTGGAACTCAAGCTCTGACTGATCAGATGGATGATTCCCCCTCTGGCTAGGGCTGGCTTGTATGCTGCTTCTATGGATGGGGGGTCAGCTGAGTATAGCCTGGTTCTGTTTTACACTGTGACAGAGCAACACTGAATTCAGTGCAAAGCCTCACAATCACAGTGCTCTCCTCCGTTAATCATACAGATTGTATGCACTGTGAAGCTACTGCTGGGGGGATGGGGGATAGTTGGTGTTGGCAATTCAAGACTTTCTTTCCCACATTCTTTAGTGCCTCTTTCAACAATATGGAGTCGTTAAAGAGCAAGTTGTTTAATTTCCATGTAATTGTGTGGTTTTGAGATATCTTCTTGGTATTGATTTCTATTTTATTTCACTGTGATCTGAGTGTATGGTTGGTGTAATTTCAAGTTTTTGAATTTATTTAGGCTTGCTTTATGGCCAAGCATGTGGTTGATCTTAGAGTATGTTCTGTGCATGGATAAGAAATATATATATTCTGTTTTTGAACATGTGGAGTACTCTGTGTGTATTAGGTTCAATTGGTCAAGTGTTGAATTATGCTCAGAATTTATCTTTTAGTTTTCTGCCTTGGGTGGTCTGTCTAACACTGTCAGTGGGGTATTAAAGTTCTCCACTATTATTATGTGACTAAGTGTTTTTGTAGGTCTGGAAGTAGTTAGAATCTAGGTTCTACAGTGTTTGGTGCATATATATTTGGTACCATTAACTTTTCTTGTTGAATTGAACTCTTTATCATTAAGTAATGTAATTACTTATCTATTATTACTGTTGTTGATCCAAAGTTTGTATTATCTGATATAAAAGTATTGACTTCTGCTCTTTTTTGTTTTCCATTTGCATGATAGATCTTTCTCCAACCCTTTAGTATGAGCCTATTTATTTTGTTACATATAAGATGGATCTCTTGAAGACAGCATATGGATGGGTTTTGTTTTTTTATTCAACATGCACTTAGAGTCCCTTCTACTTATTTCTTCTCTAATCTATATTATTTCTTTTGTTCCACTAATTTTAGGTTTGGTTTCTTCTTGCTTTTCTAGTTCTTTGAGATGCATCATTAGGTTGCTAATTTGAAAATTTTTTCCTTCTTTGATGTAGGCATTTATTCTTATAAGCTATCATCTTAGTATTGCTTTTGCTGTATCCCATAGGTTTTGTTATGTTGTGTTGCTATTTTCATTTGTTTCAAATAACTTTTCATTTTTATTCTTTATTTCTTCATTGACTATTGATCATTCAAGAACATGTTGTTTAATTTCTCTGTGTAGTTTTCTAAGTTCTTGTTATTGATTTCTAGTTTTATTTTATTATGGTCAGAAAATATATTTCATATTATTTTAATTGTTTTTTGAATTTGTTGAGATCTATTTTTTAGCTTAGCATTTGGTCTATTCTGAAGAATGTTTCACTTGCTAATGAAAAGAATATGTATTCTATAGCTGTTTAATGAAATGTTGTATTAGGTCCATTTGGTCTAGAGTGTGGTTTAACTCTGAAGTCTCTGTTGATTTCTTTTTTTGGTCTGGGTGATCTTTCCATTACTGAGTGAAGTGTTGAATTATCCAAGTATTACTGCAATGTATTCTATCATTCTCTTTATATCTATTAATGTTTGCTTTATATATTTGGGTTCACTGGTATTGGGTGCAGTATATTTAGAATGATTATGTTCTTTTGCTAAATGGACTACTTTAGTATCATATAGGGACCACCTTTGTTCTTTTTACAGTGTTTGACTTGAAGTCAATTTTATCTAATATAAATATAGCTATTCCTGCTCTTTTTGTGTTTCCATGTGCACATACCATATTTTTTATGCCTTCATTTTCAGTCTATATGTATCTTTATACATGAATATTTTTATAGGCAGCATATAGTGGAATCTTGCTTGTTATCCATTCTGACATTCTCCATATCTTTTAAGTAGAGAATGTGGTCCAGAGGAAGGTAAGTAGGTTACTAGTTATTCTCTTATAACCTATAGTAAAAGTCCCACATTAGTCTTCTAAATGTTTAGAGATGTTAAAACCTATAACTATCAGCAATATTCGTGTCCTTTTCCAAATTCAAAAAGTAAGCCTATCAAAATATAGCTCCTAGTAAAGATTTTACTATTGTCATGATGTATTTTTACTTATACATTTCACTAATTCATAGCAATGTGGACCTACAAGCTGTTGTGATTTTCGAAGTTGTGTGCTGAAAGCTGGAGCAACATGTTATAAAGGATTATGCTGCAGAGACTGTCAAGTAAGGTTTAAGTTTTTGAACATCTTTCAAATATGTATCAAATCATGCACAGGGAACTTTACAACACTTAGTCCTACAGCTGTAAATCAATTAAATTACTTTTTAAATAAAGAGAAAGATAATAAATTCAGAACCAGATTTCTGATTTTTGTTAACTTTTCTTAGATGTTCTATATGCCAATATTTTCACTGAGTTGATGCTGTTGTTTTTTAAGCCTTGATTTAGAGATATTATAGGATTCTTTAATACAGGAGATCTCCATTGAATGGGACAATTATTTGCATGATATAATATTTATATTATTATAAATAAAAGTGTTTTGTGGGTTGTGAATAACTATCTATTTATATGTAATTGAAAGATACAGCAGATTTCCCCAACTGTATAAGGAACGAAACTCACTAGAAGTAACATTTTCCAAATGGTACATGTAGCATAACATTTAAACTTTGCACTTATTATTCAAAGATCATTTGACTTAAAGACTATGTTTTAGTTTATATGGTGAAGACATTGACTCCTGTTTTCTGTTTTTCTTTTTAGCTCTTCTAAAATATTATTAACAAGTTTCTCATATGAGAATATCTCTGTTCAATTATCTGTAATGCATTCTACCTTCATGACTGTCCTGGACTGACACAGTTTTATATGTTATTAGGGTGTTATTATCTGATTGCATTCTTATTTCTGTAATCTTTTTAGTGTCAGCTGGAAGTTATCAATTAAGAATTATGAGATGATGTTTTATTTAAGATTCTTTTTGCAAATTTCCACAATTCTGTGTATAAAAGAGTCTACATATTTCCATGATTTGAGAGAAAGATTATAGTTGGATTCCTTCCTCTGCAAAGACTCTCATAGTTGAACTGCATTTTTAATCACACTTCTTTTCCCTATGCAATTGTTTGTGTTTCAATTTGTCATAGAATCTTAAAGTATTCCACACTTACAAACTATGGCTTGAAAAAGTATTTTGTATTTGGAAATTGACTAAATTATAGTATTTTCACTGAAAAGAAATAAATTTTCTAAGCTAAAAGTGAACTTTCTTCACTTACATTGAGAACACAAATAAAAACTTGACTTTCATCGCATCAGATTTGTGTTTTTCTTGTACATAGTCTTTTATTTTAGTCAATAACATTCCATTTATATTTTAATATTAGCATTATGATTTGTATAAAAAGTATTAATATACATTAATGGTTAGACTAAAGAGAAAATGATTAATAACAGTTTTGAAGTAAACATTGATAAACACAGTAATCCTATTTGTAACGCTTTATTTTTTATATTCTAATTTCTCTTAGATTTTACAGTCAGGTGTTGAATGTAGGCCAAAAGCACATCCTGAATGTGACATCCCTGAAAATTGTAATGGAAGCTCACCAGAATGTGGTCCTGACATAACTATAATCAATGGACATTTATGCAAAAAAAATAAATTTATTTGTTATGATGGAGACTGCCATGATCTTGATGCACGTTGTGAGTCTGTATTTGGAAAAGGTAATATCTTTTTGGTACATCTAAATAGCTAGTCCTTAACATTTTTATTAACTTTACCAAGGCAATGGGGAATGTTTTTCATATATATAAAATGTGGAATGTTTTATGTAGTATAAAATGTGGACTATTTGTATATATATATTTTATTATATGCATAAGTAAACATATACACGCTAATTCTTCTGTTTAATTCTAATGTTTATATTTTTCCATCTTTATTGAAGTATTAATTGACAAATAAAAATGGTATGTTTTTAGGTGTATGATTTTGTTTTGATAGCTTTATACATTGTGAAATATTGGTCACAGTTAAGCTGATTAACATATCAGTCATCTCATATATTACCATTTTCTTTTTTATCCTTTACAAGAATTTTTATATCTATCCTTTTTGCAGATTTCAAGCATATAATACAATATTGTTTACTAAAGTCACATTGTTGTACATTACATCTCTTGAACTGATTTATTTTGTGTAACTGAAACTTTGTACCCTTTTCTAGCATTTCCCCATTTCTCCCCTTACCTCAGCCTCTTGCAACCATCATTCTACTCTCTATGTTTTTGAGTTTGACAATTTTAGATTGCATATATAAGTGAGATCATGCAGTATTTATCTCTCTGTATTCAGCTTATTTCAGTTAGCATAATGGCCTCTAGGTTCATCTACATTATTGCAAATGGCCGGATTTTCCTCCTTACTATGACTGAATAATACTGCATTTTGTGTGTTTGCATATATATCTATATAAACATATACATTATGTATATCACATTTTATTCCATTTATCTGTTTACCTAAGCTAAAAGTGAACTTTCTTCTCTTACACTCAGAACACAAATAAAACTCTGACTTTCATCACATCAAGATTTGTGTTATACTTTTTAAACCAAATAGACCTGGTTGTTTCCAGATCTTGGCTATTGTGAATAATGTAGCAATAAACACGGGGGTGTAGATATCTCTTTTGCAATATTGATTCAGTTCCTTTGAATCTATACTCAGTTGGGATTTGTGAATCATAAGGTAGTTCTACTTTTAATTTCTAAGGATGTTCCATACTGTTTTCCATAGCAGCTGTACCAGTTTACATTCCCACTGACAGTGTAGTAGGGTTTTTTCTCCATGTCCTCACCAACATTTGTTATCTTTGATCTCTTTGATAATAATCATTCTAACAGTTGTGAAGTGGTATCTCATTGCGGTTTTGTGATTAGTAATGAGCATCTTTTCATATATGTCTTGATGAATTGTACGTATTCTTTGGAGAAATGTTTATTCAATCTTTTCTCCATTTTTAATCAGGTTTTTTTTTTTTTGCTGCTGAGTTTTATGAGTTACTGATATACTTTGGAAATAAATTCCTTATTATATATATATATGATCTGCAAATACTTTATCTTATTTTATAAGTTGGCTTTTCACTCTGTTGATTTTTTCCTTTGTTGTGCAGAAGATTTTTAGGAGATGCCTGTCTTCATCCCTTCACAAAAAACAAAAATAGGCAATTATCTATGAATAATAATAGTCTTAGTCTTGTGAAGGCTCCAAGGTCCATCTAAGAACCCTCTAGCAGCACAACAGAGAAAAAAATGAAGAAAAACTGTAAAGAAGGATTGCTGATTAGAGCAGCACATCTGAGATATATGGAGATGGTTATGAACAAAGAAGGGAGAGGGCTATCAGTATTAGCCACTCAGCATGTGCCATTGTCGTCTCCAGTGGCCTGCTGTGTAGAGGACAGTGGCATCTTTTATCACTGAGGTAACCAACAGTCATCCCTGCCTTTGCATGAAAAATGAGATCCAACTGTGCCTCTCCTCAAAGAAGCAGCTACTGTTTTATAGCTCTGAGACTTGAGCAACTACCCCTCCCAATCCTGTGCACACTCCTGACCCTGGAGCTATGGCTCCTGTCTGGATTGTGTGCACTCACACCTCAGGCTCAGAAATAGTGCAGCTATGTGTGAGTCTTCACACTGAACCTGGGAGCTTCTGTTGCTCTATACCCACATATGCTTAAGACCCTGACTCTCCATCTGCTCCACAAATACCCGCTCTACTTCCTACATCACTACTTATGTGGAAGCAGGGCTGTCTTCACCCGATGCACCAGTGTCACTGCTGCCCTCTACCCTTTAGTCCCTTCATGTGTGTTTGTGATTCAGCTGCTGGCTCCGTGGCTACTGCGTGGGCACTGTGCGTCAGATACCAGTAAGAGAATGCCCTCAAACCAGACCTTGTGACAAATGAAATTGCCTAGGGCCATGACTTCCCTGGTCGGAGAAAAAGAGCACCAGGACGCCAGGATCCTTTACTATTGAAAACCCAACAGTCTGATTGCTCCTGCAGATACCACAGCTTTAGCTGCTCCAGACCCCCTGCTCTGAAGGGTACACTGCTGTGTCCCCACCAAAGCCAGAACAATCCAATCCCACCCTTCTAACGTCCTTTTGCCCACCCATAGAGTAAGATTTTTTTTAATCAGTGAAAGCATTCTGTAAAGTTTCAAAATGGTGACTGCTCCTTCAAATTTGAAGTTATCAATGCAATACAATAAGAAACATGAAAAACTGAGGAAATTTATCACCATGAAATGATGCAATAATTTTCTAATAACTGACCCCAAAGCAATAAAGATCTTCAAATTACCTGAACAGGATTCAAAATAATTATTCCAAGGATACTCAGCAAACTCCAAAAGAACACAGAGAAACAACATATTTTTTAAATAAACAATAATCAAATTATTGGCTGAAGAACACAATAAATGACATTAAGATGCAATAGATAACATCTATAACAGAATTCATGAAGCAAAAGAAAGATCAGTGAACTTGCAGACAGATTACTTGCATGTATACAACAAGAGGAGAAATAAGAAGAATGAAAAGGAATGAAGAAAGACTATGGGACTTAGGAAACAGCATCAAGAGAGCTAACATTCTCATTATAAGAGGTAAGAAAAGAGAAGAGAGACAAGGACAGAAAGCTTATATAAAGAAATAATAACTCAAAACTTCCAAAATCTCGGGAAAGATATAAATATGAAGGTACAGGAAGCTCAAAATCCTTCAATCAGGTTTAATCCAAACAAGACTACACCAAGCTGAAAATTCTTCAGTTAGGTTTAATCCAAATAAGACTACACAAAGACATGTTACAATAAAACCATCAATAAAGATAATGAAATTTTGAAAAAGAAAGAGAAAAGAAAAGATTAGGTAACATAAGAACACATATAAGTTGAATTTTCTCAGCAGATACTTTGCCATTGAGGAGAGTGGAATGATATAATGATAAAAGAAAAAAAAAAGACAATCAAGAATACTTTATCTGGCAAAGTTGTTCTTCAGAAATAAGGGAAAGATAAAACTTTCCAAGACAAAACCTCAAGGAGTTCATTGCCACTATATCTATCTTACAGCAAGTGTCAGTGGGATTTCTTCCATCTGAAACAAAAAGACTAATACGTAGTATGGAAATATATAAAAATATAACATGCAGTGGTAAAAGTAAGTATATAGTCAAATTCAGAATACCAAATACTGAAATGACGATGTGTTTCTAGTATAAAGGTTAAAAGAAAAAAACTACTGAAATAATTATTACTATAATAATTTGTTGAGGAATATACAACATAAAAGCTTATAAATTGAGGTGGATCATCATGGCAAATGGGAAGCAGGACTAGATTGCAACTCCAGATAGAACAGTGTGTGGTGGCTCACATTGTGAATTTTAGCTCCAGTCAACTGCAAGAACAAATCAGCAATCCTGAGAGGACCCACAGACCCTCTGAGGAAAGTGGACTTCTCCTACAGGACCCATGAGACACCCCAAATACTGTGAGTGCCTCAGTTGTGAAAGTGGGAAAGAGAGACCCTCTCTTCCTCCTCTCCTGAACACATGCCTCCAGTGGAGAACTGAAGGTCTGTTTTTGGGAGAAGTTTTAGATCTTACCTGGAGCTGAGTCAATTTAGAGAGCTGGGCAATATACAGGGGTAGAGGGAGCAGCAGAAAGGCCCAGGGAGCTCAAGGAGACCATTCCTGCTTGGCATCACAGGTATCACTTGGGAGGGCAGCCAGAGGAGCAGAGAGTAAAACTCCAGAGGGAGAAGGAAACAGACTCAGGGCTGTTGAAGTGTGGGGCATGGTGGGAGTGAGACTGGCCCTTCAGTTTGTGTGGGAACTAGCTGAGGCTTCTGACTCCCAGCTTTTCCCCCTCTTCTCTGACAACCTGCATGACTCAGCAGAGGCAGCCATAATCATCCTAGTACACAACTTCGATGACCTGGGAATCTCACCTCACCCCCCCCAGAGCAGCCACAGCAAGAACCACCTAAGGAGAATTGGAGCTCAGACAGCTAGTCAGAGCTAGCCCTGTCCCTGAATACTAGGGCCCCATGCACCACTGATCTCTCTCCATTCTACCACAGCTGATGCTCTCTGGAAAGGACCACCTCCTGGCAGGAGGCCAACCAGCACAAAAATAGAGCATTAAATCACCAAAGCTAAGAAAACTAATGGAGTCCATTGCACCCTCTGCTACCTCCACCAGAACAGTTGCTGGTATCCAGGGCTGACAGACCCATAGACATTTCACATCATAGGACTCTGTGCAAACAACCACCAGTACCAGCCTGGAGCTGGGTAGACTCACTGGATGGCTAGACCCAGAAGAGAGACAACAGTCACTGCAGTTTGGCTCACAGAAAGCCACACCCATAGGAAAAGGGGGGGAAAGTACTACGTCAAGGGAATACCCTATGGGACAAGGCTTCATCTCTAGACCTTTCCTCTGACAGAGCCTACCCAAATGAGAAGGAACCAGAAAACCAATCCTGGTAATATGACAAAACAAGGCTCTTTAACCCCCCACCCCAAATCACACTAGTTCACCAGCTAATCAGGGAGGCAACAGAAAAAGGTGTAGCCCAGTGGAAAGAAATCCAAAACATAATACAAGAAGCGAAGGGAGAAATATTCAAGGAAATAGATAGCTTAAAGGAAAAACAACAATAACAACAAAAATTTAGGAAATTTTGGACACACTGTTACTAGAAATTCTCAGTAATAAAATTGAACAGTAGAAGAAAGAAATTCAGAGCTTGAAGATGTGGTCTTTGAAAGAACCCAATCCAACAAAGACAAGGGAAAAAGAATAAGAAAATATGAACAAAGCCTCCAAGAAGTCTGGGATTATGCTAAAGGACCAAACCTAAGAATAATTGGTGCTCCTGAGTAAGAAGAGAATTCTAAAAGCATGGAAAACATATTTGGGGGAATAGTCGAGGAAACTTCCCTGGACTTGCTAGAGACCTAGACATCCAAATACAAGAAGCACAAGGAGCAGCTGGGAAATTCATTGCAAAAAGATCATTGCCTAGGCACATTGTCATCAGGTTTTTCAATGTTAAGATGCAGAAAAGAATCTTAAGAGCTGTGAGACAGAAGAACCAGGTAACCTATAAAGGAAGACCTATCAGATTAACAGCAGATTTCTCAGCAGAAAACCTGCAAGCTATAGGGATTGGGGTCCTATCTTCAGCCTCCTCAAACAAAACAATTATCATCAGCCAAGAATTTTGTATCCAGTGAAACTAAGCGTCATATATGAAGGAAAGATACAGTCTTTTTCAGACACACAAATGCTGAGATAATTTGCCATTACCAAGCCACCACTAGAAGAACTTCCAAAAGGAGCTCTAAATCTTGAAACAGATCCTGGAAACACATGAAGACAGAACCTCTTTAAAGAATCAATCACCCCGGACTTATAAAACAAAAATACAAGTTAAAAAACAAAAAACAAACAAAACCCAAAGTACACAGGCAACAGAGCATGCTGAATGCAATGATACCTCACATTTCAATACTAACATTGAATGTAAATAGCCTAAATGCTCCACTTAAAAGATACTGAACCGCAAAATGTATAAGAACTCACCAACCATTTGCTGCCTTTAGGAGACTCACCTAATACATAAGGACTCACATACACTTAAAGTAAAGGGGTGGTAAAAGACATTTCATGCAAATGGACACCAAAAGTGAGCAGGGGTAGCTATTTTTATATCAGACAAAACAAACTTTAAAGCAACATCAGTTAAAAGAGACAAAGAGGGACATTATATAATGGTAAAGAGCCTTGTCCAACAGGAAAATATCACCATCCTAAACATCTATGCACCTAACGCGAGCTCCCAAATGTATAAAACAATTACTAATAAACATAAGATATGAAATAGAAAACAACAATAATAGTGAGGGACTTCAGTACTCCACTCACAGCACTAGAGAGTCATCGAGATAGAAAGTCAGCAAAGAAAAAGTGGATTTAAGCTATACCTCGGAACAAATGGACTTAACAGATATATACAGAACATTTCATCCAACAACTGCAGAATACACATTCTATTCAACAGCTCATGGAACTTTTTCTAAGATAGACCATATGATAGGTCATAAAATGAGCCTCAATAAATTTAAGAAAATTCAAATTTTGTCAAGCACTCTCTCAGACCACAGTGAAATAAAACTGGAAATCAAGTCCAAAAGGAACCCTCAAAACCATGCAAATACATGGAAATTAAATAACCTGCTCCTGAGTGAGCATTGGGTCAAAAACAAAATCAAGATGGAAATTAAAACATTTTTTGAACTGAATGACACTAATGATACAACCTTTCCAAACCTCTGGGACACAGCAAAAGTGGTGCTAAGAGGAAAGTTCATAGTCCTAAATGCCTCCATCAAGAAGACTGAAAGGGCACAAACTGACACTCTAAGGTCACACCTCAAGGAACTAGAAAAACAAGAACAAACCAAACCCAAACTCAACAGAGGAAAGGAAATAACCAAGATCAGAGCAGAACTAAATGAAATGGAAACAACAACAGCAACAACAAAACAATATGAAAGATAAATGAAACAAAAATCTGTTTTTTTAAAAGAGAAGTAAAATTGATAGACCATTAGCAAGATTAACCAAGAAAAGAAGAGAGAAAATCCAAATAACGTCACTAAGAAATGAAACAGGAGATATTACAACTGACACCACTGAAATACAAAAGATCATTCCAGGCTGCTATGAACACCTTTACACACATAAGCAAGAAAACCTAGAAGAAATAGATAAATTCCTGGAAAAATGCAACTCTCCTAGCTTAAATCAGGAAGAATTAGATATCCTGAAGAGACCAATAACAAGCAGTGAGATTGAAATGGTAATGAAAAAATTACCAATAAAAACAAAGTCCAGAGCCAGATGGATTCACAGCAAAATTCTATGAGACATTCAAAGAAGAATTGGTACCAATCCTTTTGACAGTATTCCACAAGATAAAGAAGAAACCATTCCTAATTCATTCTATGAAGCCAGCATCACCCTAATACCAAAACCAGGAAAGGACATAACCCAAAAAAGACCAATATCCTTGATGGACATAGAGCTAAAATCCTTAACAAAATACTAGCTAACCAAATCCAACAACATATCAAGAAGATAATCCATCGTGATCAAGTGAGTTTCATACCAGGGACGTGCAGAGATGGTTTAACATATGCAAGTCATTAAATGTGATACACCACATAAACAGAATTAAAAACAAAAATTACATGCTTATCTCAATAGATGCAGGAAAAACATTCAACAAAATCCAGCATCACTTTATGATTGAAACTTTCAGCAAAATCGGCATATAAGGGACATAACTTAATGTAATAAAAGCCATCTATGACAAACCCAGAGCCAACTGAATGGGGAAATGTTGAAAGCATTCCCTTCTGAGAACTGGAACAAGAAAAGGATGCCCACTCTCACCACTCCTCTTCAACATAGTACTGGAAGTCCTAGCCAGAGCAATCAGACAAGAGAAAGAAATAAAGGGCATCCAAATCGGTAAAGAAGAAGTTAAAGGGTCACTGTTTGCTGATGATATGATTGTTTATCTTGAAAACCCCAGCGTCCTCCAGAAAGCTCCTATAACTAATAAGATAATTCAGCAAAGTTTCCAGACACAAAATTAATGTATGCAAATCAGTAGCTCTCTATACACCAATAGCAACCAAGTGGAGAATGAATATATATATATTCTTCATTTTTTTATCCTGTCTTTTATCACTACATGTTATTAAGTACCAATACATTTTTATTATTTTTTGCCACACAGGGTCACATTTTTAAAGAAATGTAAAGGAATAAAAACTGTTTCATATTAACTGATATATTTTATTTATTTATTTATTTATTTATATTATACTTTAAGTTCTGGGATACATGTGCAGATCTTGTAGGATTGTTATATAGGTATACACATGCCATGGTGGTTTGCTGCCTCCATCCCCAGTCACCTACATTAGATATTTCTCCTAATGTTATCCCTCCCCAACCTCCCCACCCACTACTATCCCTCCCCTAGCTCCTCACCCCCCCAACAGACCCGAGTGTGTAACGTTCTCTTCCCTTAGTCCATGTGTTCTCATTGTTCAACACTCACTTATGAGTGAGAACATGCAGTGTTTCTTTTTCTGTTCTTGTATCTGTTCGCTGAGGATGGTGGTTTCCAGATTCATCCATGTCCCTGCAAAGGACATGAACTCATCATTTTTTTGTGGCTGCATAGTATTCCATGGTGTATATGTGCCACATTTTCCTTGTCCAGTCTATCATTGATGGGTATTTGGGTTGGTTCCATGTCTTCGCTATGGTAAACACTGCTGCAGTGAACATACATGTGCTTGTGTCTTTATACTAGAATGATTTATTATCCTTTGAGTATATAGCCAGTAATGGGATTGCTGGGTCAAATGGTATTTCTATTTCTAAACCCTTAAGGAATTGCCACACTGTCTTCCACAATGGTTGAACTAATTGACACTCCCACTAACAGTATAAAAGTGTTAATATTTCTCCACATCCTCTCCAGCATCTGTTTTCTCCAGATTTATTAATGATTGCCATTCTAACTGGCATGAGATTGTATCTCAATGTGATTTTGATTTGCATTTCTCTAATGACCAGTGACGATGAGCATTTTTTTTTCATGTGTTTGTTGGCTGCATAAATGTCTTCTTTTGAAAAGTGCCTGTTCGTATCTTTTGCCCACTTTTTGATGGGGTTATATTTGTTTTTTTTTCCTGTAAATTTGTTTTAGTTCTTTATAGATTCTGGGTATTAGCCCTTTGTCAGATGGGTAGACTGCAAAAAGTTTTTCCCATTCTATTGGTTGCTGGTTCATTCTAATGATTGTTTCTTTTGCAGTGCAGAAGCTCTTAAGTTTAATTAGATACTAGTTGTCTATTTTGGCTTTAGTTGTCATTGCTTTTGGTGTTTTAGTCATGAAGTCCTTTTCTATGCCTATGTCTTGAATGGTATTGCCTAGGTTTTCTTCTAGGGTTTTTATGGTGTTAGGTCTCATGTTTAAGTCTTTAATCCATTCGGAGTTAATTTTTGTATAAGGTGTAAGGAAGGGATCCAGTTTCAGCTTTCTGCACATGGCTAGCCAGTTTTCCCATCATTTATTAAATAGGGAATTCTTTCTCCATTGCTTGTTTTTGTCAGGTTTGTCAAAGATCAGATGATTGTAGATGTGTGGCATTACCTCTGAGGCCTCTGTTCTATTCCATTGGTCTATATCTCTGTTTTGGTACCAGTACCATGTTGTTTTGGTTTCTGTAGCCTTGTAGTATAGTTTGAAGTCAGGTAGCATGATGCCTTCAGCCAGCCTTGTTCTGTTTGCTTAGGATTGTCTTAGCTATGTGGGCTCTTTTTTGGTTCCATATGAAGTTTAAGGTGTTTTTTTTCCAGTTCTGTGAAGGTCAATGTTAGCTTGATGGGGGATAACATTGAATCTATAAATTACTTTGGGCAGTATGGCCATTTTCATGATATTGATTCTTCCTAACCATGAACATGGAATTATTTCCCATCTGTTTCTTTCCTCTGTTATTTCCTTGAGGGGTGGTTTGTAGTTCTCCTTGAAGAGGTCCTTCACATCCCTTGTTAGTTATTAGTTGTATTCCTAGGTATTTTATTCTCTTTGTAGCAATTGTGAATAGGAGTTCACTCATGATTTGGCTCTCTGTTTGTCTGTTATTGGTGTATAGAAATGCTTGCGATTTTTGCACATTGATTTTGTATCCTGAGACTTTGCTCAAGTTGCTTATCAGCTTAATGAGATTTTGGGCTGAGACGATGGGGTCTTCTAAATATACAATCATATCATCTGCAAATAGAGACAATTTGACTTCCTCTTTTCCTAATTGAGTACGCTTTATTTCTTTTTCTTGTCTGATTGCTCTGGCTAGAACTTCCAATACTATATTGAATAGGAACGGTGAGAGAGAGCACCCTTGTCTAGTGCTATTAACTGACATATTTTACCATTTCTGGTGCTCTTCATTTATTTGTAAGGATTGGCATTTCCATCTGAAAGCTATTTGCTTTAGTCTGAAGAATTTTCTTTAAAAATTCTTTACATGCAGTTTTGCTGGTAACAAATTCTATTAGCTACATATATATTTTTTTTATTTATTTTATTGCATTTTAGGTTTGGGGGTACATGTAGCTACATATATTTTTTTTTGTTCAAAAATTTCTTTATTTTGCCTTCAATATAGACATTATTTTTACTTGATATAGAAGTCTTGGTTGTAATTTTTTTAAACACTAAAGATGTTCTATTTTTAATGTTGCTCTTAAAAACCTAGTATTGATTTTTATCTTTGTTCTCCAATTTGTCTTTCTTCAACCACTTTATTGAGGTATGATTGATGCATAAAAAGCTGTACATGTTTAATGTATATAACTCAATGAGTTTGGGGATAAGTATACATCCATGAAACTATCATCACTACCAAGGCCATAGATACATCGATCATTTCCCAAAACTTCCTTTCATAATAAAAATTATTATTGTAAGATTATTTAATGTAAGATTTATCTTAGAAAATTTTAAGTATCCAATAAAGTATTATTAGCTATAGGCCCTATGCTGTAAACCAAGGATCCTCAACACCCAGACCACAGACCAGTATTGGTCCATGGCCTGTTAGGACCAGGCTGCATAGCAGGAGGTGACTGGTGGGTGAGTGAGCAAAGCTTCATCTGTATTTACAGTCACTCTCCATTGCTCCCATTACCACCTAAGCTCTCCCTCCTGTCAGATTTCCATAGGAGTGCATATTGTGAACTGTGCATATGAGGGATCTAGGTTGTGCACTCCTTATGAGAATCTAATGCCTGATGATCTGTCACTGTCTCCCATCACATCCAGATGGGACTGTCTACTTGCAGGAAAATAAGCTCAGTGCTCTCACTGATTCTACATTGTGGTGAGTTGTATAATTATTTCATTATAAATTACAATGTAATAATAATAAAAATAAAGTACACAATAAATGTAATGCAGTTGAATTATCCCCAAACCATCCTTCCCACTCTTGTCCATGGAAAAATTGTCTTTCATAAAACTAATCCTGGTGCCAAAAATGTTAGGAATCACTGCTGTAAAGTAGGTATCCAGAAATTATTTATCTTGCATAACTGAAACATTTTACCCTTTCACTATCACCTCCCTATTTCCCCTAGTCCCTTTCCATTGCCATTCTACACCCTGCTTCTATGAATTTGACTATTTTAAATTCTACATATAAATGAAATAATACAGTATTTGTCTTTCTGTATTTAGCTTAATTCACTTAACATAACGTCCTTCAGCTACATCATGTGGTTACAAATGAGATAATTTTCTTCTTTTTAAAGGCTAAATAATATAATAGTATTTCATTTTTCTCTTTCTGTATATATGGCATATATAAAACATATAAACATACTATGTGTAGTATATAACCATGTATACTATAACATTTTTACTGGATATAGAAGTCTTGGTTGTAATTTTTTTTAACACTAAAAAATATGTAACCCATTTTAAAAAAATTAATGGATGTTTAGGTTGTTTTCATATCTTGGCTATTATGAATAATTCTGCAGTGAACATGGAAATGCAGGTATCTCTTAAAGATTCTAATTTCAGTTTCTTTGGATTTGTACTTCAAAGAGGGATTATGGTAGCTTTATTTTTAATTTTTTGAAGAACCTCCTAATTGTTTTTTATAGTGGTTTGTTCTCATTTTCATCACTACCAATGGTATATCAGGATTCATTTCCTTCACATTCTTGCCAGCACTTACTTTTTTCTCTCTTTAATAGTAGTCATTCTAGTATGTGTGAGGTAATATCTCATTATGGTTTTAGTTTGCATTTTCTTAATCATAAGTGATGTTGAGTACCTTTTGTTATACAGTTGGCTATATAAGTGTCATCTTTGTAGAAATGCCTATTCACATCCTTTGCTCAATTTTTAATTGTGTTATTGGTTGTTGCTGGTTTTTGTTTTGTTGTTTTTGTTTTGCTGTTTCATTTTAGGTGCTCCTTAGGTATTTTGGATATTAGCCCTTTTTCAGATATATGGTTTACAAATATTTTTTTCTCATTCTTTCAGTTGCATTTTCATTTTGCTGATTGTTTCCTTTGCTATTCAAAAGCTTTTTACTTTAATGTAATTCCATTTGTTCATTTTTGGTTTTGTTTCCTGTGTCTTTGGTGTTATAGCCAAAGAATTATTGCCAAGATGAATGTCAAGAAGCTATTCCCCTATATATTTTTTTTTACTAGGAGTTCTATGATTTCAAATCTTATGTTTAATTTTGTAATCAATTTTGAGTAGATTTTGGTATATAGTGTAAGATATAGATTAAATTTTATTATGCATGTGGATATCTAGTTTTTCCAACACCATTTATTAAACAAATAATCTTTTCCCTGTTTTGTATTCTTGGTGCCCTTGTTGAAGATTTGTTAAACATTGTGCATGGGATTATTTCTGGGCTTTTCATTTTATTCTGTTGGTCTATGTGTCTGTTTTTATTCTGGTACCATACAGTTTTGGCTACTATAGTTTTGTAATATAATTTAAAATCAGAAAAAGTGGTACTTTCAGTTTTGCTCTTCTTGTTCAAGATTGCTTTGACTGGGATCTTTTTGTAGTTCCATGAAAACTTCAGGGTTTCTTTCTATTAGTGAAAGATGCCATTGGACTCTTGATAGGAATTGACTTATATATGTAGGTTTCTTTCAGTAGTATGGACACTTTAATAATAATTGGTTATTCTGATCTATGAATGTGTGATATGATTTTATTTATTTGTTTTCAATTTCTTTTATCTTTTTTTAAAATAGTTTTGAGTGTATACATCTTTCACTTCTTGGTTTAGTTTATTCCTGTGTATGTTGTTCTTAGGAGTCTATGTTATATGAAATTGTCTTCTTAATTTCTTTTTTAGGTTGTTGTTAGTCTATAGAAACACAACTGATTATTGTATGTTGATTTTGTGTCCGACAACTTTACTGAATTTGTTTATTAATTCTATTAGTCTTTGGTGGCACCTTTAGGGATTCTATTATGGTCACCGCAAACAGTGATAATTTTACTTTTTAATTTCTAATTTAATGACTTTTTATTTTCTTATTTTTTGCCTAAATATTCTGGCTAGAACTTCCAGTACTATGGTCAATAAAACCGGGAAGGGTAAGCATCCTTACTTTATTCCTGATCTTAAAAGGAAAGCTTTCAACTTGTCTCCATGGAGTATGATGTTAGCTTGTGTTCATCACATATGGTCTTTATTATGTTGAGGTATATCATGTCTATACCTAATTTATCGAGCATTTTAAATTATGATTGGATGTTGAATTTTGTTCAAATGCTTTAAATGTTTGAATTGAGATGATCTTATGATTTCATCCTTCAACAGTTAATGTGTATATCACATTTATTGATTTTTATATTATGAGCTATCTTTGCATCTGAGGGATAAATACTACATGACCATAGTGTATGATCTTTTTAGGGTATCCTCATAATTGGTAATTTTGGCATCCATATTCATGAGTTATATTTTTCCACTGTTTTATTTTATTGTAATGTCTGTCTAATTTTCATTAGGGTAATGCTAGTTTCATATAATGAAGTTGGAAGTCATCTTTCTTTTTGAGTTTTGGAAAATGTTGAGAAAAATTGAAAGCAATGCTTTATAGAATTTTTGGTAGAATTCATAGATGAAGCCCTAGATCTTGGGTTTTTCTTCATTAGAAGGCTTTTGATTACTGATTTAATCTTATTTATTATTAATATGTTCAGATCTTCTAATTCCTCCTAAATCTGTGTTGGTAGTTTGTATATTTTTAGGAATTTTTCTATATGTCAATGTTATTCAATTTGGGGTCTTATAATTGTTCATAGTAGTTTCTTATACTTCTTTGTATTTTTCTGATATGTTGTAATGTCCCCTATTTCATTTGTTATGTTATTAGATTATTCTCTCTCTTTTTAAATTAATCTAGCTTAGAGTTTTCAATGTTACTTATCTTAAAAAAAACTCTTATACTGATCTCTATCTTTAAATTTTTGATATTATTTATTTCTGCTCAAATATTTATTATTTCTTTCCTTCTTCTAACCTGAAGATTAGTGGTCTCTTTAGTTTCTTCAGATGCAAAGTTAATTCAAGATCATTTTTTTCTAAACACAGATGTTTATTGCTATAGACTTCTGTGTTATAACTGCTTTTGCTGCATACCATAAACTTTGCTTGTGTTTCATTTATTATTTTTCTGGAGACAATTTCTAAATTTCTTTTTTATCCTTTGTAAGCTACTGGTTGTTCAGGAATATGTTTAGTTTCCACATATTTATGATTTTTCCAGTTTCTCCTGTTACTGATTTTTAGCTTCACACCACAGTTAGAAAAGGTATTTGCTAAATCACTCTCTTTAAATTTGTTAAGATTTCTTTTATGACCTGTAATATGCTCTGTTCTGGAGAATGTTCCCTAGGCACTTGAGATGAATATGTATTCTGCTGATGTTGAATGGAATATTCTGTATGTGATTCTTTTGTACATTTGGCCTACAGTATTTTTTTTTCTTTACCAGTTTGTTTTTAGTCTTATTGTGTGGGTTTGACACATACAGGTTGAAAAGCTAAACCTCAGCATGTTTCTTTTCTTTTATTGATACGTATTAGTTGTGAATATTTATGGGGTAGATGTGATTTTGATACCTGTATACAATCTGTAATGGTCAAATCAGGGTAATTGGAATATACATCACCTCAAACATGTATCATTTCTTTGTGTTGGCAACATTCCAAATCTTCTCTTCACTATTTTGAAACATGCAATAAATAAAAAGGAGGTTTTTTTTGTGGTTGAATATTTCATTGTGTATAAGTACCACATTTTCTTTATTCATTTATCCATTGATGGACTCAGATTGATTCTGTATCTTGGCTACTATAAATAATGCTGCATGATATGTTCGCACCCAGGTCTCATCTTCAATTGTAGCTCCATAATTCCCACGTGTTGTTGGAGGGACTCAGTGAAAGATAATTGAATCATAGGGGTGATGTCCCCCCATTCTCATGGTAGTAAATAAGTCTCACAAGATTTGATGGTTTTATAAAGGGAAACCCCTTTCGCTTGGCTCTCATTTTCTCTTTGCCAGCTGCCATGTAACATGTGACTGTTACCTTCTGACGTGATTGTGAGGCCTCCCCCAGCCTTGTGGAACTGTGAGTCCATTAAACCTTTTTTTCTTTATAAATTATCCAGTCTTAGGTAGGTCTTTATAAGCAGCATGAAAATGGACTAATACAGTAAATTGATACTTGTGGAGTGGGGTGCTGCTGTAAAAATACATGAAAATGTGGAAGTGACTTTGGAATTGGGTAACAGGCAGAGGTTGTGGGAAAGTTTGGAACTTCCTAGAGACTTGTTGAATGGCTTTGGCCAAAATGCTGATAATAATATGGACAATGAAATCCAGGCTGAGGTGGTCTCAGGGACATAAGAAACTTGTTGGGAACTGTAGTAAAGGTGACTTTTGCTATGTTTCAGCAAAGAGGCTAGCAGCATTTTGCCCCTGCCCTAAAGATTTGTGGAACTTTGAACTTGAGGGAGATAATTTAGGGTATCTGGCAGAAGAAATTTCTGAGCAGCAAAACATTTAAGAGGTGACCTGGGTACTGTTAAAAGCATTCAGTTTTAAAAGGGAAACAGAGAATAAAAGTTTGGAAAATGTGTAGCCTGATGATGTGATAGAAGAAAAAACTCCAAGGCTGGTCATGGTGGCTCATGCCTGTAATCCCAGCACTTTGGGAGGCCAAGGCAGGTGAATCACTGGAGGTTGGGAGTTCGAGACCAGCCTGACCAACATGGAGAAACCCCATCTCTACTAAAAATACAGAATTAGCCAGGTGTGGTGGCACATGCCTGTAATCCAGGCTGCTTGGGAGGCTGAGACAGGAAAATAACTTGAACCCAGGAGGTGGAGGTTGCATTGAGCTGAGATTGCACCAATGCACTCTAGCCTGGGCAACAAGAGTGAAACTCCATAAAAAAAAAAGAAAAAGAAAGAAAGAAAAAGAAGGAAAGAAAGAAAGAAGAAAGAGAATGAAAGAAAGAGAAGGAAAGAAAAGAAAACTCCATTTTCTGGGGAAAATTCAAGGCTGCTGCAGAAATTTGCATAAGTAATGAGGAGCCAAATGTTAATCTTTAAAACAATGGGGCAAATGTCTCCAGGGCATGTCAGAGACCTTTGAGGCAGCCCTTCCCTTCACAGGCTCAGAGGCCTAAAATGAAAAATAGTTTTATGGGCCAGGCTGAGGCCCCCCTGCTATGTGCAGCCAAAGGACTTGGTGTCCTGTGTCCCAGGTGCTTTAGCCATAGCTAAAAGTGTCCAAGGTACAGCTCGAGCTGTGGCTTCAGAGGGTGCAAGCTCCAAACCTTGGCAGCTAAACATGGTGTTTAGCCTGTGGGTGCACAGAAGTCAGGAATTGGAGGTTTGGAAACATCTGCCTAGATTTCAGAGGATGTATAGAAATGCCTGGATGTCCAGGCAAAAGTGTGCTGCAGGGGCGGGGTGCTCATGGAGAACCTGTGCTAGAGCAGTATAGAAGGGAAATGTGGGGTTGGAGCCCCTACAGATTCCCTACTGGGGCACCACCTAGTGGAACTGTGAGAAGAGGGCCAGTGTCCTCCAGACCCCAGAATAATAGATCCACCAACAGCTTGAACTGTTTGCCTGGAAAAGCCACAGACGCTAATGCCAGCCCATGAAAACAGCTGGGAGGGAGGCTGTACCCTGCAAATCCACAGGAATGGAGCTGCCCAAGACCACCTCTTGCATCAGTGTGACCTCAATGTGAGACATGGAGTCAAAGGAGATCATTTTGGAGTGTTAAGATTTGACTGCCTCACTGGATTTTGGACTTGCATGGGTCCTGTAGCCCCTTTGTTTTGGCCCATTTCTTTTATTTGGAATAGCCATATTTACCCAATAACTGTACCCCTATTGTATCTAGGAAGTAACTAACTTGCTTTTGAATTTACAGGCTCATAGGCAGAAGGGGAGTTGCTCTGTCTCAGATGAGACATTCAACTGTGGACTTTTGAGTTAATGCTGGAGAGAATTAAAACTTTGGGGGACTGTTGGGAAGGCATGATTGGTTTTGAAATGTGAGGACATAAGATTTGGGAGGAGCCTGGGTGGAATGCTATGGTTTGGCTGTGTCCCCAACAAAATATTATCTCGAATTGTACTTTCATAATTCCCATGTGTTGTGGAGGGACCCAGTGGGAGATAATTTGAATCATAGGGGTAGTTTCTGCCGTACTGTTCTCGTGGTAGTGAATCAGTCTCACAAGATCTGATGGCTTTATTAGGGGTTTCCACTTTTGCATCTTCCTCATTTTCTCTTGCTGCCGTCATGTAAGAAGTACCCTTCACCTCTTGCCATGATTCTAGACCTCCCCAGCCATGTGGAACTATAAGTCCAATTAAATCCCTTTTCTCCCCAGTCTCAGGTATGTCTTTATCAGCAGTGTGAAAATGGACTCATACAGGGGCTTAGAATTTTGTTTTTGGTTTACATGATTATAAGCTGTTAAAGGCAGCCACAGCACTTCTTGAAGGCTTTACTGCTTAGAAATATCTTCCTCCAGATACCCTAGGTCCTTACTCCTAACTTATGCCTTCCACAAAGCCCTAGGGCATGCAGCCACGTTCTTTGGTACGTCATGACAGGGGTGTACTTTGCTCCAGTTCCCAGTAAGTTTCTCATTTCCATCTGAGACCTTGTCCACCTGGCATTCATATTTCAGTTACTTAATGAGTTTCTAATAAGTTCCCAAGCTTAACTCATCTTTCTGTCTTCCTTCTGAGCTCTGTAAATGCTTCCAATCTCTGCCCATTATCCAGTTTTAAAGTCTATTACATTTTTAGATATATTTGTTAGGACACTCCTTGGTACCAATTTCCTGTCTTAGTCCATTTTGCATTGTTATAAAGGAATAAGTTTTTTAAAATTATTTATCTATGGTAAATAAGATTGCTTTCTTTATTTTTTTCCCCCAGATGTTTGCAATAGCATACCAAAATTCTACAGATTCTGAACGTAATTTTTGTATCTTACAACTCTACTGAATTTGTTCATCAGTTCTAACAGTTTTTTTGGTGGAGTCTTTAGGTTTTTAAAAATATAAGATTATATCATCTGCAAACAAGGATAATTAGACTTCTTCCTTTCCAATTTGGATGCCTCTTTTACTCTTCCTCTTTTCTAATTGCTCTGACTAGCACTTCTAATACTATGTTAAAAGTGGTGACAGTGGGCACCTTTGTCTTGTTTCACATTTTAAAGGAAAGGTCTTCAAGGTTTTAAAATATTTAATATAACATTTACTATAACAATGTAAGATTAATATAATATAACATGTGTTTGTCATATATGGAGCATTAATTATTTCTTTGTGTTAAGAAAATTCCACTCTTACAGTTATTTTGAAATATACAATAAACTATTGTTAGCTACAGTTACCTTATTGTGACTATATCTTAGGCTTTTTATCTAAGTGCATTTTTTTTAACCCATTAACTAACCCCTCTTTATCCTTCTATCCTCCACCACCATTCTTCTCAGCCTGTGATAACCATCATTCTACTTTCTATCTTCATGACACTACATTTTTTTTATCTCCTACATATGAGTGAGAATGTGTGATAATTGTCTTTTGGTGCCTGACTTATTTCACCTAATATAATGTCTTCCAAGTTTATCTGTGTCACAAATGACAGAGTTTTTTTTTTTATGGCTTAATATATATTACTTTTTTTGGTTTAAAATTAATAAAATTTATTTTTTAAGGGCAGTTGTAGGTTCACAAAAAATGGAAAGTGAAGAGATTTTCCATATATCTCTTGTTTTCGCACACTAACACCCTATGCCCACTATCAACTAAAACAGTATTTATTTTACATGAATTGTTTAAGTTAACAGATACAGTTTTATGTCAGGTTTTGAATTTAAGTTTTTAATTCATTTCAAGTTGGTTTTTGATATGGTGAAAGTTAAGGATAATTTTATTCTTATACATGTGGATATCTAGTTTTCCCAGCACCACTTATTGAAGAGAGCATTTTTTCTTCCATTTTGTTTTCTTGGCACCTTTGCCAAAAATCAGTTGGCTGTAAATGCATGGATTTACTTTTCTATTCTGTTTCATTTGGTCTTTGTGTCTGGTTTGGTTACTATACCATGCTGTTTTAGTTACTGTAGCTCTGTAGTATAATTTGAAGTTAGATAATGTGATGCCTGCAACTTTTTTTTTTTTCCTTAGGATTGCTTTACCTATTCTGGGTCTTTTATTGGTTCATATACATTTTAAGATTTCTTTTTCTATTTCTATGAAGAAAATCATTAGTGTTTTGATAGAAATTGCATTGAATCTATAAATTGCTTTGGGTAGTGTGGACCTTTCAACAATATTGACAATTCATAAACTTGAAATATATTTTCATTTTTTATGTCTTCTTTGATTTTTTTAAATCAGTGTTTTATAGTTTTCACTGTAGAACTCTTTTAGAGCTCAGTAGAGATGTTTAGTAGATCTTTCAGTAAAGACTTCTCATACTATGCTGAGTTAAAATGTTAAAAATGGAAATCCATGGCTTGTTTAAATATTAGAGGAAAGGATGTCAGTTTTTTTCCCTGCTCAGTATGATACTAGCTTTGTTAATCAGTTTTGCATTTCTGTAAAGGACTACCTAAAACTGGGTAATTCATAAAAAAAAGAGATTTATGGTTCTGCAAGCTGTGCAAGAAGCATAGTGATAGCACCTGTTTCTGGTGAGACCTCAGGAAACTTCTACTCGTGGTGGAAGGCAAAGGAAGAGCAGGAATGTTACATGGCAAAACAGAGAGCAAGAAAGATGCCAGGCTTTTTTAAACAACCAGCTCACATGATCAAATAGAGTAAGAATTCATTCATTACTGCTGGGACAGCAACAAGCCTTTCATGAACCAAACTTTCTACTAGGCCCCACCTCAAAAATGGGCGATCATATTTTAACATGAGATTTAGAGGGAACAAATATCCAAACTATATCACTAGCTGTAAGTTTGCTGTATATGGTTTTTATTGTGTTTAGGTATGTTCCTTCTATACCCCAGTGGTTGAGAGTTTTTATCATGAAGGAATATGGAATTTTATTGAATTATTTTTCACCATCTAATGAAATCATTATACAGTTTTTGTCCTTTATTCTTTCGATGGGATGTATCATAGTTATTGATTTTTAAATTTATTTTTTAAATTAGTTAATTAATTATACTTTAAATTCTTGGGTACATGTGCAGAATGCACAGGTTTGTTACATATGTATACACGTGCCATGGTGGTTTGCTGCATCCATCACCCCATCATCTACATAAGGTATTTCTCCTAATGCTATCCCTCCCCAATCACCCCACCCCTTGCTGTCCCTCCCCTAGCCATCCACTGCCCCCTGACAGGCCCTGGTGTGTGATGTTCCCCTCTCTGTGTCCATGTGTTCTCATTGTTCAACACCCACTTATGAGTGAGAACATACGGTATTTGGTTTTCTGTTCTTGTGTCAGTTTGCTGAGAATGATGGTTTCCAGCTATATCCATGTCCCTGCAAAGGACGTGAACTCATCCTTTGTTATGGCTGCATAGTGTTTCATGGTGTATATGTGCCACATTTTATTTATCCAGTCTATCATTGATAGGCATTTGGGTTCGTTTAAAGTCTTTGCTATTGTGAATAGTGCTGCAATAAACATACGTGTGCATGTGTCTTTATAATAGATTTATAAACCTTTAGGTATAAACCCAGTAATGGGATTGCTGGGTCAAATGGTATTTGTATTTCTAAACACTTGAGGAATTGCCACACTGTCTTCCACATGATTAAACTAATTTACACTCCCACCAACAGTGTAAAAACATTCCTGTTTCTCCACATTCTCTCCAGCATCTGTTGTTTCCAGATTTTTTAATGATCGCCATTCTAACTGGGGTGAGATGGTGTTTTAATGTGGTTTTGATTTGCGTTTCTCTAATGGCCAGTGTTGATGAGCTTTTTTTTATGCTTGTTGGCTGCATAAATGTTTTCTTTTGAAAAGTGTCTGTTCAAATCCTTTGCCCACTTATTAATGGGGTTGTTTGTTTTCTTCTTGTAAATTTGTTTAAGTACTTTGTAGATTCTGGATATTAGCCCTTTGTCAGATGGGTAGCTTGCAAAAAATTTTTTCTAATTCTGTTGGTTGCCGGTTAACTCTAATGATAGTTTCTTTTGCTGTGCATAAGCTCTTAAGTTTAATTAGATCCCATTGGTCTATTTTGGCTTTTGTTGCCATTGCTTTTGGTATTGTAGTCATGAAGTCCTTGCCCATGCCTATATCGTGAATAATATTGCCTAGGTTTTCTTCTAGGGTTTTTGTGGTGTTAGGTCTTATGTTTCAATCTTTCATCCATCTGGAGTTAATTTCTGTATAAGGTGTAAGGAATGGGTCCAGTTTCAGCTTTCTGCACATGGCTAGCCAGTTATCCCAAAACTATTTATTAAACAAGGAATTCTTTTCCCCATTGCTTGTTTTTGTCAGGATTGTCAAAGATTAGATGGTTGTAGATGTGTGGCATTACTTCCAAGGCCTCTGTTCTGTTCCATTGGTCTATACCTCTGTTTTGGGACTAGTACCATACTGTTTTGATTACTGTATAGTAATACATTTCAAACTATACTACAATGTAGTAAACTATATTGTGTAGTATAATTTGATTACTGTAAACTATATATATAATATAGTAGAGCTCTTTTAGAGCTCAGTAGAGATGTTTAGTAGATCTTTCAGTAAAGACTTACATATATAGTTTGAAGTCAGGTAGCATGATGCCTCCAGCTTTGTTCTTTTGCTTAGGATTGTGTATGCAGGCTCTTTTTTGGTTCCCTATGAGTTTAGGCTGTTTTTTCTCAATTCTTTGAAGAAAGTCAATGGTAGCTCGATGGGGATAGCACTGAATCTATAAATTACTTTGGACAGTATGGCAATTTTCATGATATTGATTCTTCCTAGCCATGAGCATAGAATGTTTTTCCATCTGTTTGTGTCCTCTCTTATTTCCTTGAGCAGTGGTTCATAGTTCTCCTTGAAGAGGTCCTTCACATCCTTTGTTAGTTGTTAGTTGTATTCCTAGGTATTTTATTCTTTTTGTAGCAATTGTTAATGGGAGTTTGCTCATGATTTGGCTCTCTGTTTGTCTGTTACTGGTGTTTAGGAATGCTTGTGATTTTCGCACATTGATTTTGTATCCTGAAACTTTGCTGAAGTTGTTTATCATCTTAAGGAGATTTTGGGCTGAGACAGTGGGGTCTTCTAAATATACAATCATGTCGTCTGCAAATAGAGACAATTTGACTTTCTCTTTTCCTAATTGAATACCCTTTATTTCTTTTTCTTGCCTGATTTCCCTGGCCAGAACTTCCAATACTATGATGAGTAGGAGTGGTGAGAGAGGACATCCTTGTCTTGTGCCAGGTTTCAAAGGGAATTCTTCCAGTTTTTGCCCATTCAATATGATATTGGCTATGGATTTGTCATAAATAGCTCTTATTATTTTGAGATATGTTCCACTGATACCTAGTTTATTGAGAGTTTTTAGCATAAAGGGCCATTGAATTTTGTCAAAGGCCTTCTCTGCATCTATTGAGATAATCATGTGGATTTGGCCTTTGGTTCTGTTTATGTGATGGATTACATTAATGGATTTGCGTATGTTGAACCAGGCTTGCATCCCTAGGATGAAGCCTACTTGATTGTGATGGATAAGCTTTTTGATGTGCTGTTGGATTTGGTTTGCCAGTATTTTATTCATCATGGATATTGGCCTGAAATTTTCCATTTTAGTTGTGCCTATGCCAGGTTTTGGTATCAGGATGATGTTGGTCTCATAAAATGTTTTGGGAAGGATTCTCTTTTTTTATATTGTTTGGAATGGTTTCAGGAGAAATAGTGCCAGCTCCTCTTTTTACCTCTGGTAGAATATGGCTGTGAACCCCTCTGGTTCTGGACTTTTTTTGGTTGATAGTTTATTAATTGCTGCCTCAGTTTCAGACCTTGTTATTGGTCTATTCAGGGATTCAGTTTATTCCTGGTTTAGTCTTGGGAGGGTGTAAGGTCCAGGAATTTATCCATTTCTTCTAGATGTACTGGTTTATTTGCATGGAGATGTTTGTAGTAATCTCTGATGGTAGTTTGTATTTCTGTGGGATTGGTAGTGACATCCCCTTTATTATTTTTTATTGCATCTATTTGATTCTTCTCTCTTTCTTTTTTATTTGTCTGGCTAGTGGTTTTATCTATTTTGTTGACCTTTTCAAAAAACCAGCTCCTGGATTTAGTGATTTTTTTGAACAGTTTTTTGTGTCTCTATATCCTTCAGTTCTGCTCTGATCTTAGTTATTTCTTGTCTTATGCTAGCTTTTGAATTTGTTTGATCTTGCTCCTCCAGTTCTTTTAATCATGATGTTAGGGTGTCAATTTTAGATCTTTCCTCATTCTCTTATGTGCATTTAGTGCTATAAATTTCCCAGTAGACACTGCTTTGAATGTGTCCCAGAGATTCTGGTACATTGTACCATCATTCTCATTGATTTTGAACAACAACTTTATTTCTGCCTTCATTTCATTATTTATCCAGTAGCCATTCAGGAGCAGATTGTTCACTTTCCATGTAGTTGTGCGGTTTTGAGTGAGTTTCTTAATCCTGAATTTTAATTTGATTGCACTGTGGTCTAGAGACTGTTTGTTATGATTTCCATTCTTTTGCATTTGCTGAGGAGTGTTTTACTTCCAATCGTGTGGTCAATTTTAGAATAAGTGTCATGTGCTCCGAAGAATGTATATTCTGTGGATTTGGGGTGGAGAGTTCTGTAGATGTCTATCAGGTCTGCTTGGTCCAGATCTGAGTTCAAGTCCTTGATATCCTTGTCAATTTTCTGTCTCATTGATCTAATATTGACAGTGGGGTGTTAAAAGTCTCCCATTATTATTGTGTAGGAGTCTAAGTCTCTTTGTAGGTCATTAAGAACTTGCTTTATGTATCTCGTGCTCCTGTATTGGGTGCATATATATTTAGGATCATTAGCTCTTCTTGTTGTATTGATCCCTTTAGCATTATGTAATACCCTTCTTTGTCTCTTTTGATCTTTGTTGGCTTAAAGTCTGTTTTATCAGAGACTAGGATTGCAACCCCTGGTTTTTCTTGCTCTCCATTTGCTTGGTAAATCTTCCTCCATCCCTTTATTTTGAGTCTATGTGTGTCTTTGCACTTGAGATGAGCCCCTTGAGATTATCACACCAATGGGTCTTGACTCTTTATCCAATTTGCCAGTCTGTGTCTTTTGATTGGGGCATTTAGCACATTTACATTTAAGGTTAATATTATTATATGTGAATTCGATCCTGCTATTTTGATGCTAGCTGGTTGTTTTGCCCATTAGTTGACACAGTTTCTTCATTGTGTGGATGCTCCTTACAACTTGGTACATTTTTGGAGTGGCTGGTACTGGTTGTTCCTTTCTTTGTTTAGTGCTTCTTTCAGGAGCTCTTGTAAGGCAGGCCTGGTGGTGAGGAAATCTCTCAGCAATTGCTTGTTCATAAAGGATTTTATTTCTCCTTTACTTATGAAGCTTAGTGTGGCTGGATATGAAATTCTAGGTTGAAAGTTCTTTTCTTTAAGGATGTTGAATATTGGCCCTCACTCTCTTCTGGCTTGTAGGTTTTCTGCTGAGAGATCAGCTGTGAGTCTGATGGGCTTCCCTTTGTGGGTAACCCGACCTTTCTCTCTGGCTGCCCTTAGCATTTTTTCCTTATCTTCAACCCTGGTGAATCTGATGATTATGTGCCTTGGGGCTTCTCTCTTGAGAATTACCTTTGTAGTGTTCTCTGTATTTCCTGAATTTGAGTGTTGGTCTGGGTTGCTTGATTGAGGAAATTCTCTTGGCTAATATCCTGAAGAGTGTTTTCCAACTTGGTTTCATTCTCCCTGTCACTTTCAGGTATATCAATTAAAGGTAGATTTGGTCTTTTCACGTAATCCCATAGTTCTTGGAAGGTTTGTTTATTTATTTTCACTCTTTTTTCTCTAATCTTGCCTTGTCACTTTATTTCACTGAGTTGATCTTCAATCTCAGATATCCTTTCTTCCACTTGATTGATTTGGCTATTAAAGCTTATGTATGTTTCATGAAGTTCTCGTGCTGTTTTTTTCAGCTTTATCAAGTCATTTATATTCTTCTCTATGCTGGTTATTCTAGTTAGCATTTTGTCTAACCTTTTTAAAGTCTTAGTTTCCTTGCATTGGGTTAGAACATGCTCCTTTAGCTTGGAGGAGTTTGTTACTACCCACCTAATGAAGCCTCCTCTTGTCAATTCATCAAACTCATTCTCCATCCAATTTTGTTCCTTTGCTGGTGAGGAGTTTGATCCCTTGAAGGAGAAGAGGCATTCTGGTGCTTGGCAATTTCATCCCTTTTGTGCTGGGTTCTTCTTATCTCCATGGATCTATCTACTTTTGGTCTTTGCAGTTGGTGACTTTTGGATGGCGTCTCTGAGTGGATGTCCTTTCTGTTGATGTTGAAGCTATTTCTTTTTGTTTGTTAGTTTTACTTCTAACAGTCAGGCCCCTCTGCTGCAGGTCTTCTGGAGTTTGCTGGAGGTTCGCTGCAGACCCTGGTTGCCTGGGTATCACCCACATGGGCTGCAGAACAGCAAAGATTGCTGCCTGTTTCTTCCTCTGGTAGCTTCATCCCAGAAAAGTTCCCACTAGGTGTCAGCCAGAGCTCTCCTGTATGAGGTATCTCCCAGTCAGGATACATGGGACTCAGGGAGTCATTTGAGGAGGCAGCTGTCCTTTTATCATAGCTCAAATGTTGTGCTGGGAAATCCATTGCTCCCTGCAGAGCTGCCAGGCAGGGATGTTTAAGTCTGCTGAAGTGGAACCCACAACTGCCCCTTTTCCCAGGTGCTCTGTCTCAGGAAGGTGGGGGCTTTATTTAGAAGGCCCTGATAGGCTGCTACCTTTCTTCAGAGATGCCCTGCCTAGCAAGAAGGGAGTCTAGTTTACAGTCTGCCTGCAGAGGCCTTGCTGAGCTACTGTGGGCTCTTCCCAGTTGCTGTGTAAACTTCCCAGTGACTTTGTTTACACAGGCAAGGTTAAAACTGCCTACTAGAGCCTCAGCAACGGTGGGTGCCCCCTCCCCCCCACTGAGCTCAAATGTCCCAGGTTGAGCTCAGACTGCTGTGATGGCTGCAAGCATTTCAAGCCAGTGGATCTTAGCTTGTTGGTTTTGAGGGTGTGGGACCCCCGAGCCAGATCACTTGGCTCCTTGACTTCAGCCCCTTTTTTCAGGAAAATGAGTGGTTCTGTCTCACCGGCATTCTAGGCACCACTGGGGTATAAGGGAGAAAAAAAACTGCTGTGGCTAAAATGGCCACCCAGTTTTGTGCTGGAAACCTGGGGTGCTGGTGTTGTAGGCACTGGGGGGGAATCTCCTAGTCTGCAAGTTGTGAAGACTGTGGGAAAAGTGCAATATCTGAAGCAGAGTGCCAGAGTGTCAGAAGTGTCCCTAATGGCTTCCCTTGTCTAGGAAAGGGAGTTCTCCAGACCCTTGCACTTCCTGGGTGAGGCAACACTCCACCCTGCTTTGGCTTGCCCTCCTTGGGCTGCACTGACTGTCTAACCAGTCCCGGTGAAATAAACCTGGTACCTCTTGATTGGAAATGTGGAGATCACTTGCCTTCTAGATCACTCTTGTCAGGAACTGTGGACTGGAGCTGTTCCTATTCAGCCATCTTGGTGGAAGAGCTGATTTTTGAATTTGAATGTTGAACTGTTCTTGCATTCCTGGGATGAAGCCCACTTGGTCATGATGAATGACCTTTTAACTGTCATTGATTTTGGTTTGCTAGTATTTTGTTGAGAATTTTTGCATCAATATTTAGATATTGGCCTTTATTTTTTCATTTGGCTACTTTAAAACTTTTTCTCTCTGTCACTGTTTTTCTGTATTTGCATTGTGATTTAACTTGCTTTTACTTTTATTTAACCTGGTTCTCTTGTTTTTATTCTTGATTTGCTTTTTATTCATCTAAGCTTTCCTCAAGCTTTGTAGATCTGTGAATTCACAGTTTTCATAAAATCTAGAAAAATATTGCTTGTTATTTTTCAATATTTTTCTGTCCTTTTTGTTTTCCTATTTTTGTGGAATTCCAACAACATATGAGTTATCCTGCTTGGTATTAATAGGGCACTGAGTGCACTTTTCAATTTTTGTCTCGGCCTTTATATTTATGTAACTTAGTTTGGATAGTTTCTATTGCTGTGCCTTCAAGTTCATTGCTCTTTTCTTCTGCAGTATCTAATATGTCATTACGTCCATTCTGTGAAATTGTCATTTGTTGTTTTCAGCTTATCCAATGAGTTTTTCAGTTCATAATTTTTCAGCTCTACATATTTCATAGTTTATTTCTATAATATTTATTTCATCTTTATTTAAAATTAAAAACAATTTCTTGAAACAAATGTTTTTCAACTTATGATGTGGCTACATCCTGATAAACCCATCATAAGTTGAAAATATCATGAGTCAAAAATGCATTTAATATGCCTAATCCATTTACTTTAGCTTACTTTAGACTAACTTAAACATGCTCAGAACATTTATAGTAGCCTACACTTTGGCAAAGTTATCTAATGCAAAGTCTGTTTTATAATAGAGAGTTAAATATCTCTTGTAATGCATTGAAAAACCAAAATTTAAAATTCAAACTATGGTTTCAACTGAATTCACGTTACTTTTTGCACCATTATAAAGTTGAAAAATTGTAAGTCAAACCATTGTAATTTGGGGACTATCTGTAATCAGTGGTTTAAAGCTCTTCTATGTAAATTATATTATATACATTATTTTTGGACCTATTTCTATTAACTAACTTTTAGTAAGGATCTAATTTTCTTGCCTTATTTTATATCTAGTAATTATTTATTGGATGCTGTATATTGTGCTTGTTGTATCCTTCATTCTCTGGATTTTGTTGTCTTTCTTTAAAGAATGTGGTTTATATTTCTTAGGAAGGCATTCTAACTTTCTTGCATATTATCTTGGCTCTTTCGAAGCTTATGTTGAAGGTTAGTGCTGCTTTAAAGTAGCCTTCACTGTAGGACTAGTGTGCTCTGTTCCTATTGCTTGTTCTTTCTGGTGCCTTGACTGAAGGTCACAGGTTTTCAGTGCAGTCTGGTATGGATGGTCAGAATTGGGAAATATTGTAACCCTGTGCACACTCCAATAGTTGTTCATCTTATACATTCCCAGTTGTTTTTCCTTTGTTAGATGTTCTTTGACATCTAACAGAGGATTTTTGAAATCTCTCCTATGCATGTATATCTTAGTATTCAGGCAGAGAGTCAAGACCAGCCTTATGCAGTCTTTCTGGCACTCTTCCTGCATGTAATGCTCTCTTCCAAACACTTCAGCCTACTCGACTTTATTCTCTTCTCTTTAGCTCATCAAGACTATCATGCTTTACTTTTTCTGACACCGAAATTCAGAAAAAGCATTATTCTAGGCAGAAAGCTGGAGTGATTGTAGTGCTTACCTCTTATTTTCCTTCTCTCAGATATAAAATCCTATGCTGCCTGTTTTCTAACTTCTGAAAACTGTTGTTTCAAGTACCTTATTCATTCTTCTATTTGCTTACTATTATAGGGCAAGACTGATTCCAATTTCTTGGTCACAACTGGATGCTGCAGCAGTTTATCACCTTTATTTTTGAATAATATTTTTACTTAGTATTGCATCCTATTGACAGATTTATTCTGTCAGCGTTTAATGATACCATTCCTTGTATCATGGCTTATATTTTTGCTGATGTTATTTTTTTTCAAATCTCGGTCACTCTTATTGATATTATATGTAATGTACTTTTTCTCACCTTTGGTTGCTTTTAGTTTATCTTTTAATATGACTCGATATTGTTATTGCTTGCTTTCTTTTTAACATGCTTGGAATTTATTTGTTATTTTGAATTCTTGAGTTTTTGTTCTTCAATTTTGGAAAGTTTTGGCTATGTGTCCTCAAGACTTTATTCCTTATTTTCCTCTGATTACCTCTGTGTACTCCAAATATCTCTATGTTACACCACTTGAAATTAGAAGCATATCACTGAGATTCCACTTTTTATTCTTTTAAAAGATTTTTTTTTCTCTCTGCCTCATGGATATTTCTTTCTGCTGTACACAATCAGCTGTTAAGTTCATACAATAATTTTTTTCAGATACTCTGCATTTTGGTTCACCTTTGGATTCATTGGTAGGGTCTTTGAATGTCAGAATGTCAGAGTATGTGGATGATTTGATTTCATTCTATTTTCCAGCTTTCCTTTCACTGCTTCTTTCTTGGCACAATTCACATTGTGTTTGTGTGTGTGTGTGTGTGTGTGTGTGTGTGTGTGTGTGTGTGTGTTGGGCAGACTGTGGGCATAAGATTTGTTTTTTAATGTGGGGATATTCCAGATTCCAGTCTGTCCCTCTGGCTCACACTTTTATCCAAGGCTTAGCTAATATCATTCTCTTTTTCTATGGCAGATCCATTCTTCATTCTTTCATATCTAGATGAAGCACCTGCTTCTAGGTTTAGAATCATCTCTGACTCTCTGCTCATACATGAAAGCCTCAGTTTTTTGCTTTTTATTTGAGACAGATCTTTCTTGTCACTCAGGCCAGAATCCAGTGGTGTAATCATAGCTCATTGCAGCTGTGAATTCCTGGGCTTAAGCAAGCCTGTCACTACAGCCTTCCTTAAAGCCAGGACCACAGGTACATGTCACCGCTCCTGGCTAAATTTTGTATTTTTTCTAGAGATGTGGTCTCACTCTGTTGCCCAGACTGATCTCAAACTCCTGATTTAAAATGGTTTTCCCCACCTCGGCCTCCCAAAATTCTGGGATTCTAGCATGAGCCACCACTCCTGGCCAAAAGCCACATTTTAATCTGACATAGAATTAATCCAGGTTTTCTTGCATCCACTACTCTTCCTTAGTTACATAAAGAATATGATATTTTTATTTTTGCATTTTTTTCTATTGTTATTCTAGGAAAAATATATTTAGTATTCCTTTACATCCTAACCAGAAGCAGAAATCATATACATGCACGTTTGGAATGCCCTCTTTACCATTATGGTAGCCAATACAACATTTCTTGTCACAAATCACTCATTTCCCAGCAGTATTAATGAGTGTAGCGCTAAGAACTTCACTGGTCTTATCACTTATTGCATTATCAGGAGGAGCTGGACTTATAGAATGATTTATTCTTCCATTGGAGGCTCAGTATGGAATCATTTGGGAAACAGCAACCTGTAAAGTTGAGGTGCTGTCCTAAAGAATGTGTGTATGCTTTGGACCAGTGACTCATAACCTCTTTTTCCTTTAGATATATTGTTTTGAAATCCAAGGATGTCTATCTTACAGTTATATCAAATAACTCACTTAACTGCAGTTTAGTGCACATTTCCATTTATAATTTCGTCTTTAGGTGTCAGACTGTGTAAATGGGATTATGACTGAATCAAAAGAGGAATTAGCATAACCAGTGACTGGTAAAGAGACTGAGAGGGGTTGGTATTTCCCTCTTTTGGGAGAGAGTGAGAACATCTTAAAATGGAATTTTAAACGTGTCTTTATTTCCTTCATTCCTTCATGATATGTTGTTTGGTTTCTCTATATCCTTGTATTTTTGTGTGTGGGGTTATGGATTTTCTTCAAATGTTTTGTGAGTATTGTTTGTATATTTGTATTTATTGATGTAGGCTTAATGGTTGATTAAGAGGGTAGTGGGTATGGGTTTCCTTTACCATTGTATAAGTTAATTATTATTATTATTAAATTTTGAGACAGAGTCTCACTCCGTCTGTTGCTCAGGCTGGAGTGCAGTGGTGTGATCTTGGCTCACTGCAACCTCTGCCTCCTTGGCTCAGGTGATTCTCCTGCCTCAGCTTCCTGAGTAGCTGGTATTACAGGCATGCACCACCACAACTGGCTAATTCTTGTAGTTTTAGTAGAGATGGGAGTCTCACCATGTTGGCAAGGCTGGTCTCTAACTCCTAAACTCAAGTGATCTACCTGCCTCGGCCTCCCAAAGTGCTGGGATTACAGGCAGGAGCCACCACTCCAAGACTCATATAGGTTAATTTTTGCCACAGGCATCTTATCTAGATTGAAGGGTAAATGGTAAGCTCTGTTTATAATAGATATGTTGACCATATCTATTAGATATGGCTCACTTTAGGGTAGGTAGGCAGGAAATAGCAGGCAGGCCAAAACCTTCAGGGCTTTATTCTTGGGCTCGAATCCACATAACTTTAGACTTACCCATGTACTCACCTTATTTAGAGGAGTTCTCTACTTTAAGCCTTCAGCTTCATGCTTATAGTCTCTCTGTTAGTGAAAGAATTGATGGGGGGTGATCACTAGTGAAGCTTCTATATAAACTACCTTTTCATTAACCAATTACACTGATTTCTGCCTCACTGTTCATAACAACTTTTAGCACCACAACTCTAACCAAATGAGCTAGCCGTCATAACAACTTTTATCAGATAATTTTCAGACAACAAAACAATGGTTCCAGTATCTCCTGCAAGACTTTTTTTTTTTTTTTGGTGAATGTGTAAGCTATGGCTACCTCTCCTCTTATTTAGTTATTATTGTATTCTATCCAGTTTTTGTTTTTCAGAAATACTAAAATTTCTGGTCTTATATCCATAGTTCTGTTTTCAGAAATATATTTGTTTTATTATATTCTGTGCTTATTTATTGTCATTTTAATCAAATTTTTTAAGTGGAGAAAAGTAAATAGGTTTTCTTAGCTTAATAAACCTTTCTAGTCCATTTCTTGGTAAAATATACAGGATAATCTTATCAAGAGGGATCCAGGCATCCAGAATTCTCTACTGTAAATTATATTCTAAACCTTAGTCACCAGAGGGAATGCATTCATTTAGTTAATATTTGGCCCCAGACTGCCAGACTCAAGGTCTATCATACATTTCAAATATTGTTATAGTGGATGCACAACTGTCTTTTGCTCCTGGAAATTTTATTTGTAGATGGTCCCTTATTGTTATGATAAGTACCAGGAAGATAGAAACTATGATTACCTGAAGACAGTTCTTATGCATTATTTGGGAAAAACATTTCAGACAGAGAAATACAGCACATGTTATCGTAATGCATTGGGTAAGAATTCAATATGTTCAATAATAAAAGAAGGACAGTATGGCTGAAGTGTAGTGAATCAAGCTGAGTAAAGACCATGGTAAGAAAACTGGATTTTACTCTTAGTATAATGGGAAGCCAGTAGAGATATTTAAGAAAGAGTCTGGCATCCGATTTTTATTTTTGAAAAGATCACTCTGATTCGTGGTGAATGTTTTGTGGGAGTGGAGAATGCAAGCAGAGAATTAATTAGCAGGCAGCATGCTAGAAGGGCATGGATGATTGCTCAGGATAGACTGGTAGCTGAAGAGCCGGTGAGAAGTGACTGTGCTCTGGCTTTGTTGGGAGGTAGCATCAATAAAACTTGGATTAGATGGTGGAGGCAGGTAGTGAGTGGAAAAAAAAAAAGATTTATAAATTTTGACTTGAATATCTGAAGGTTCTACAGACTGAAATAAGGAAGTCTGGGGATGAAACAAATTTGGTTTTAGGATATGTTAAGTTGTAAGTACCTATTAGTCAAAGATGAGGTGAGTCAGATATCATGCTATGAAAGCTAAGACTTTACCTAACATGTCTGTCTTCCCTTTATTCCAGTTGCTATATAATGGATTTCTATTACATCTGCTATCTCTGATAGTTGTCATGGAGTGTAATGTCAAACTCTCAATAATATTTGTGAAGGATTATCTAAATTATTTGAAATAATTTTCCAGCACCAACATGTATTGCCTTGGTGCCATCCATGCACAACTATCTATGAAAGTGCATCTACTATTTTAATGCACATCAAAGCATTCGATAATAGGGTACTGGGAATCTAATTACACCATTTGGACTGTGGAAGAGCAAAGTCTTTTGCTTACTGAACTTAGTTAATATACAGGATTATAGGGAATATTTAACATATGACTTTACGTTTGCAAAGTGCTATCCTTTTTATTAGTCTTTTCATTTCACTTTTGAAAACCAAGATAAGACTGAGAGAAAGTGATTATCTAATACTAATAGGAGAGAGTATTTAAGGGAGAAATTAATGATCGGTAACTTTAGATGCCATAGGTAGACTAATAAAATTGAGTTGAATGAAGACTATACTTTCAGCAGAAGTCATCTGACTGCTTTGTGATCAAATATATTCTTTTATATTATCTCTCCAAACTGAACTGAGTTTTCAAATTTCTTTCTCTGGGTAATCTCTCAGTATTTGACAAGCTCTGCATTGTCATTCCTTACCTGGTATCTCACATTCACTATTGTACTGGTTAAACATTGTGAATACGCAAAACTAGTGTTGTCTATCCTCATGGAATCCGTACAATCTCCTGTGGTGGATCAATATAAAAAATGGTGGAAAGGCATAAGATCAGGAGAAAGCAAAAGGTAAAAAAGAACAGCAGGAAGAAAAAAAATGTGTATCATAGAAGGTACAGGTAAACAGGAGAAACTTTCTTGATCTTGAAAGAGAATGGAGAGGGATTAGATGGGAATCAATAGTGACTAAATAGCTGTAATATTAATTCTCATAACAATTCATTGACATATATATTATTATCTACTTTTATAGATAAGGCAGTTAGATTTAGAGAGGTTCATTTTGGAGAAGGTAACTGTGCTAGATAGAATCCTAAAGTGACTCCCAAAATTTTTCTGTTGTAGGCACACCTTGGATAATTCCCTCCCTTTGAGTTGGGGGTAGAACGAGTGAATATATGATCGAATATTATTCCTATGATTGGCTTATATAATAAAGGTCAAGGAATTTTGAAGATGCAGTTAAGTTCCACAATCAGTCAGTTTTGAGTTAACATAAAAGGAGGTCACTCTGAGTGCACCTGAACTAATGACGTGAGCCCTTAAAAGACAGGAAATGTCATAAAGATTCTCCTGAGGGTTTGGAGGAAGAAAGCTGCTGTGTTCTGAGAGTGCCATACGACTAGGACCTGTGAGGAACTTCTAAGAGCCAAGAGCAATCCCTGGCAGACAGCTAGTAAGAAAATGAATGGGAGCTTCAGACCTACAATTGCAAAAAACTGAATTCTACTAACAACCAGTTATCTCTGAAGGGGATTCAAACCTCAGATGACACTGCAGCCCCAGCCATTACTTTGATCTCAGCATAGTGAGACTTTGAGCAGAGAAAACCCGTGTGCCTGCAGAATGAACCTACTGAATCTGTGACAATAAATGGGTGTTTTAAGCTGCCAAATCTTTTCTAATTTTTTTACAGAGAAATAAAAAATCCAATATAATGGAGGAAAAAATAGATAAATACATAGGTTGCTCTTGGTTTATCCCTCCCTCCCTCCCTCTCTCCCTCCCTCTCTCCCTCCCCTCTCTCCCTCCCTCCTCCCTCCCTTTTCTTTCTTTCTTTCTCTTTCTTTTTCTTTCCTTCCGTCTTCTTCTTTCTGTCTTTCCTTCTTTCTCTCTCTCTTCTTTTCTTTTCTTTCTTTTTTGACAGAGTCTTGCTCTGTCATAAGGTTGGAGTGCAGTGGCGCGATCTTGGCTCACTGCAACCTCCGCCTCCTGGGTTCAAGCGATTCTCCTGCTTTAGCTTCCCAAGTAGCTGGGACTACAGGCACATGTCATCACACCCAGCTAATTTTTGTATTTTTAGTAGAGACGGAGTTTCACCATGTTGGCCAGGATGGTCTTGATCTCTTGACCTCATGACGTGCCCGCCTCAGCCTCTCCAAATGCTGGGATTACAGGCGTGAGCCACTGCACCCAGCTGTTTTCTTGGTTTATCTCTCTATTGCTTTCTTTCACAGAGCCCCCTTCTAGTTGACACTTCTGTAACATCTCCCCTCCACCTATATTACCTTTTGTGATGGAAATGAATGAAAATAAAGCAAAAGGAGCAATAACAGGGGCCATTGCCTTTCACTTTACTTTTTACTCTTTTCTTGCGACCTCACTAGGAAAATTGTTTTAATTAGATATTAATGGAGAGACAAAAGGAACATTATATGAAGAAATGGAGGAAGATGTAAAACCAATATACGTTTTAATCCAAATGTATTTCTAACTTTAACAGGTTCAAAAAATGCTCCATTTGCCTGCTATGAAGAAATACAATCTCAATCTGACAGATTTGGGAACTGTGGTAGGGATAGACATAACAGATATGTGCTCTGTGGATGGAGGTATGCTCTACAAATATAAAAGATATTTCTCTTATATTCTTTAAGATTTTTAAAAACTTTGGTGCCCCCCCTTATCTTTAGTATATGTCATTCATTCCAGTGGTTTAAACTATTGCATGTGCATGGGAGTGAATCTCACATCAAAATCTCCAGCCCTGACATCTTTCTTGTGATGCAGGCTAAAAATTCATCTTCTGTTTAAACATTTATACATGAATGGCCATTATGTTTCTAAATCCAATTCAAAGTTGAAATTTGTAATACCCACTGTACCTTTCCTGCTCATTTTTCCTTTCCATCCACTTTGTTACTTGCCCAAAAGGAAGACTGCTCAGTGTCTATAAAATGCAGTTCAATTCCTCCTGAATCTGAAGAACCAGGGTTTTGATATTTTGATCATGAGTTTATTTTTTACAAAACATCTCTTAGGAACCTACTATATGCAGACACTGGGCTAAATCCTAGTTAGCAAATCATACTCATACACTCATGGAATTTGTAGACTCATGAAGTTTTATGCTTCCTTGATTTACTTATGCTGTTACTTTTGCTTAGAAATACTTCACTGTTTCTGTTGAAATCTTAGTAATATGTGAGCTTTGACTCAGATGGCATCTCCACTATAAAGTTTTCCCTAACTGTGTAAGTTAGAATGTGTCTTCTAACCTCACAATTAAGAAAAACTTCATAGAGTTTTTGAGAGAATCTTAAACCTCTGTAAGGATTTATTTCATTTGTAACATTTTTAATGGAATTTGAATCATATTAGTATCATAAGCCATAGTAAGAGTATTAGACTGTAAAGTCCTTGAGTGTAGAGGTTACAACTTTTTCATCTTTCTTTCCCACTATGGGGTGATATAAAATGCGTAGTAAATTGATTATTTGACAGTAAATATGTAATCTGCCCAATAAATAACAGACCACTAGTATTGTTACCAGAAAGGGTCCCAATACAGACCTCAAGAAGGGGTTCTTGGATCTTGTGGAAGAGAGAGTTTGAGGCAAATCCATACAGTAAAGTGAAAGCAAGTTTGTTAAGAAAGTAAAGGAATAAAAGAATGAGTACTCCATAAGCAGAGCAGCAGCATGGGCTGCCCAGCTGCTTATACTTACTGTTACTTCTTGATTATATGCTAAGCAAGGGGTGGATTATTCATGAGTTTTCCAGGAAAGAGATGGGCAATTCCCGGAACTGAGGATTCCTCTCCTTTTTAGATTATATAGGGCAACTTCCTTATGTTGCTGTGGCATTTGGAAACTGTCATGCTGCTGGTGGGGGTATCTTTTATCATGCTAATGCATTGTAATTAGAGTATAATGAGCAAGGAGGATGACCAGAGGTCACTTTTGTCACCATCTTGGTCTTGGTAAGATTTGGCCAGTTTCTTTATCTCATGCTGTTTTATCAGCTTATGACCTGTATCTTGTGCCAACCTCCTGTCTCATCTTGTGTCTAAGAATGCCATAACCTCCTGGGAATGTAGCCCAGTAGGTCTTAGTTTTATTTTACCTAACCTCTATTCAAGACAGAGTCACTCTTGCTCAAATGCCTCTGACAGTACCATTGAAAGTTAAGCTAGGATCAGTGGATTTATACTTTTTTACTTTTTACTTTACAAGTTACCGTGAAAGCATTATGTTTTCTGTAGGTACATTGCCATAAATGGAGAACCATTCTTTTTTCATCACAGAAAGCAAATCCAAAGCATTCTTAATACATTCCTAATATATGATAATCTTTTTTTTAATGTTTTCAGGAATCTTATATGTGGAAGATTAGTTTGTACCTACCCTACTCGAACACCTTTCCGTCAAGAAAATGGTGATGTGATTTATGCTTTTGTACGAGATTCTGTATGCGTGACTGTAGACTACAAATTGCCGCGATCGGTTCCAGATCCACTGGCTGTCAAGAGTGGCTCTCCATGTGATATTGGAAGGGTAAATAATTTAAAATTTATTTTAAAAATACAGTTTTATTCATTTTTCATCTTTTTATTTAAGTCTCAAATTTTAATTCAGTTCTAGTATTATGTAATCTTAAATGTTTGGAGGCAAAATGAATAAGCTTAAATTAGTGTCCAAATAGTAAGAGGAAAATGGGAACATTGGACCACCCGCCTTGGAATTTCAGTGTTATGAGCAAGGAAACTCCAAATATTTGGAGGTTTCCTTGGAAGAGAATCTTGGGAATATACTGTGGTTAAGAACCTCATAGTGTGGAAACTTGCTTTTCTTCTTGGGAGAAGAAAGAAGAAATCTAACTTAGTAATATATATCTCTTTGTGGCCCCATGAATAACAACACAACTTAATCAGGCTGCTTAGATAGAATCACATGTTGTTTGACATTTTTCAAGTTACCTAGCTAGTCTGAGATATCTCAACTGTATGTAAAGTAGGGATAATAATAGCATTTATTCGATAGGGTATTGTGAAGATTAAATGAGATAATAGTATAATTGCTTAGCACAATGCCCAGAACATAGCAATAACTAAATATAGTTGGGCTATTATTGTCGATTGTTATTATAATTTGTCATCTTTGAAACCAACCCAAATCTGGAGAAGACAGAGCAGTTAAATTTACTTTAAAATCTCATTTAATGGGAATAATCTCATTTAATGGCAAAGGTTGCTGCCTAGGCATTGGAAGTAGAACACAACAGCCAAATAGCTCAAGCCAGCCAGAGATAAGTACTTAAAGGCATTTCTCCTGCTTGGGGGACTGGGCTCTCAGCTTTCCCTATGTTTTTCTTAAGTGGACCATTCAGGAATTTGTCTGCAAACCTAAAGCAATCCATACCCTATTCTTCCATACACATGTATATTGTTACTTCTTTCTTTCCCCCCCACCCCCCATCTGTCTGACTCTTTATTCCTGTATTGTGTTACCTGGGGATGGAGGACTCCCCTCCTGATACATTGTGTTCTCCCTGCCCAGGATCTGTAAATAATAAATCTTTGAACTTATAAAATAAATAAATAAATATTCAAAAATGAAAATGAAATCTTATTTAATTCCTGACCAGATCTTTGCTCATAGGGAAATATAAAAAGTGTAAAGTGTAGGCTTTAAGGTAGATGTTCATAAATTTGAATTCTGACTCTGCTACTTACTTGATAAATGATCTTTAAGAAATAATTTAATATCATTAAGCCTTAGTATCTTTAGATATAAAATGCATATTTTAATAACCACCTTTAGTGGTTTTATAGTATAAAGTTTACTGTAGGTAAAGTGTATATACTCATTAATATTGATTTATTTTCATGCCTTTGAGTCATAATGCCCTCTTGATGGAGGTTTAGGCCAGGGAGCTCAGTAGATGTATTTAGGCCATGGAGCAGAAAAGAAAAAACTTAAAAAATGCACCACAACTAATAAGTGGTTTGAGATGATTTGATAAGTAATTTAATAAGAATAGAATCTTTTTTAATAACCCAGACAATTCTTCTCAGAAATAATGTGTGAAAACAAATTTTACCAGGTAATTTTTAATGATAGTATAAATCATATATGATGAAATATTCTTAGTATTGTTTCTGTAAGTTAGTGTCCTTATGTAGTGGGGCTCTATCTTAATTCCAACGGAGCCAGGCAGACAACAGATGCTGTATTCCAAAAGGACTTGTTAGACACACCATCATGGCCAAAGACCAGTGAGTAGACTCAACATATTAAAAGCTTAAAAGGGTTAGATTGTTTGGATTTAAAAGAGGTTTGTGATGTCATTTATTTGAAGAGTATTGTACTGTTCTTTAATGTTTAACAGGAAATGATTTTCACATATGTTATCCCATTTTAACCTAAAAACAAGCTCTAATGCTATTTGCTTTTTCTAAAATAACATTTTTTTAAGAAAAAGTATTGTTGTACTTAGGTAAAAACTGCAACTTATGGAAGCTGCAATTGCCATGAGTAATGGAATTGGGAATATATCTTCAGTCCTCTGATGATCATACTTTAAAGTTAGGAAAATTATCTCTGAATTTTTATACATTCAATAATATAATGATAGACACCTCTAGTATATTTTAACAAAATTTCTATTATCTTCATTAAATACTTATGAGACTCTAATGATAGATCATATTTTATAAAAAAATGTGCCATTATTATATGGAGTTAATTTTTTACTATTTGGAACTTTTACATGTGCAACTAATATAAGGTATTCTTTGAACTGTGTACTCAGGAATAGTCATGTTAGACTTTATGGTATCATGATAAAAAGTGGTTCTTTGGTTATAATTATTTTTTTAATAGTCAATCTTATTTCATTGCTATCCTCTACTTTTCTGCCCTGAATCATTAAAAAAAATTTTTTTAAATATACTTTACATTTTAGTGCTATTTTAGGTTCACAGCAAAAATTGAGCAAAAAATACAAAAAAGTCTTCATATACTCTTTATCCCCCTATTCCCTCACAAAACGTGTACCACCATGCATAACCCATATCAGCTTAGAACACTTGTTATAATTGATAAGCTTATATTGACACATCATTACCACTAAAAATTCGTAGTTTACATTATGACTACCTGGATAATCCCCATATTCTTTTAGGCTAAATAACACATAGGTCAAAGAAAAATTCCCAAGAGAAAATTTAAAATATTTTTAACTAAGTGAAAATGAAAATACAGCTTATCAAAACTTGTGGAGGACACAGGGAGAAAAATGGCAGATAGGAGGCAGGACTAACTTGCAGCTCTCACTCGGATTGACAGAATAGCATGTGAAGACTCACATCATGAATTTTGCTCCAAGAACCACTGTAGGAACATACCGGGAAAACTTAAAAAATTCACAGACCCTTTGAAAGAAGCAGCTTGCCGCTGCAAACTTCGTGAGACAGCCATAAAACTGTAAGTGCCCAATGTGTGAGTGCGGGAAAGTCTGGCTCTGGATACACATCCTTTCCTGGAGAATCTGAAAATCCAGATCACAGGAGAAGAAGAATTTAACCTTACCTAGAGCTGAGATGAATTTAGAGAGCCAAACAAAACATAAAAGTAGAAGTAGCGGGAAGAGCCATGTAGGCACTCCCAGTTCTCAGGGAAGCCCTGGAAAGCCATTTCTGATTTAATCTCACAGGGGTCCCTGGGGAGGACAGTGGAACTGGGGGAAGGGCCACAAGGAGAAGGAGACTTCCAGCTTAACTTTCTAAAAATTTTGACAAAATGTAAATTTTCCTGGGCAGAATGTGGTGGGCTGAACAAGAAGTGGAAATATGAGCAAAGAAGCCATGGCAGGCAGGTTGGAGTGAGGCTTGAAAGCTCTGCTTGCTTTGTCAGTGGGTAGGCTTGTAGCCTACCCACTTCCCTGGTGACCTGTATGAAGCAGCGGAGGCAGCCATGATCCCCCCTTGGAATGTACCTCATTGGCCTGAGAACCACCCTCCCCCTATCCACCACAACGGTCATAGCAAGTCCCACTCAAGGATAGTTTGAGCTCAGACATGCCCAACTCTGCTCCCATCTGATGGTCTTTCGCTCCCCTGTTCTGGTAGCCGAAGACAAAAATGACAGTAACTCCGTTTTTGTCTATCCTAAGCCTCCGGACCTGTGACGGGAGGGGCTGCCACCAAGGTCTCTCACCTGCCCTGGAGACAATTTCCTCATTGTCTCAGTGATAAACATTTGGGTCCTCATTACTTATGCAAGTTTCTGTAGCTGGCTTGAATTTCTCCTCAGAAAATGGGATTTTCTTTTCTATTTCATTGTCAGGCTGCAATTTTTTTTAAAACATTTGTGCTCTGTTTCCCTTTTAAAACTAAATGCTTTTAACTGCACCCAAGTCACATCGTGAATACTTTGCTGCTTAGAAATTTATTCTGCCAGATACCCAAAATCATCTCTTTCAAGTTCAAAGTTCCATAAATCTCTAGGGCAGAGGCAAAATGCTGCCAGTCTCTGCTAAAATATAATAAGAGCCACCTTTGTTCTAGTTCCCATCAAGTTCCTGATCTCTATCTGAGACCACCTCAACCTGGACTGTATTGTTGATATCATTATCAGGATTTTGGTTCAAACCGTTTGACAAGTCTCAGCAGCACCCCACTCCACTGGTGTCAATTTACTGTATTAGTTTGTTTTCATGCTGCTGATAAAGATATACCTGAGACTGGACAATTTACAAAAGAAAGAGGTTTAATGGACTTACAGTTCCACATGGCTAGGAAGGCCTCACAAGGTAAAAAGAACATCTTGGCAGAGAAGAGAAGAGAGATTGTTCAGTGAATCTCCTCTTTATAAAAGCATCAAATCTTGAGATTTATTTCCTATCACAAGAATAGCACAGGAAAAACCTGCCCCTATGATTCAGTTACCTCCCACTGGGTCCCTTACACAACAGGTGGGAATTCAAGATGAAATTTGGGTGTGAACTCAAGATGGGTCAAAGACTTAAATCTAATACTTGAAACCATAAAATTCTAGAAGATAACATCAGAAAAACCCTTCTGGATGTTGGCTTAGGCAAAGAGTTCATGAACAAGAATCCAAATGCAAATACAACAAAAACAAAGATAAATAGATGGGACTTAATTAAACTTAAAAGCTTCTGCATAGCAAAATAAATAATCAGCAGAATAAACAGAAACCCATAGAGTGGGAGAAAATCTTCACAAACTATGCATCCAACAAGTTACATCCAAGGTCCAGAATCTACAAGAACTCAAACAAATCGACATGAAAAAAACAAATAATTCCATGAAAAAGTGGGCTAAGGATATGAATAGACAACTCTCAAAAGAAGATATACAAATGGGCAACAAACATATGAAAAAATGCTCAGCATCACTGATTGTCAGGAAAAAGCAAATCAAAATCTCAATGTGATACCACCTTACTCCTGCAAGAATGGCCAGAATTTAAAAATAAAAAAATAATAGATGTTGGCATGGATGTGGTGAAAAGGGAACACTTTTACATATTCCATGGGAATGTAAGTTAGTATAAGAATTATGGAAAACAGTATGTTGATTCCTTAAATAACTAAAAGTAGATCTATCATTTGATCCAGCAATCCCACTATCCAGAGGAAAAGTCATTATATGAAAATGACTCTTGCATGCGTATATTTATAGGAGCACAATTCACAACTGCAAAAATATGGAACCAGCCCAAATGTCCATCAGTCCATGAGTAGATAAGAAAATGTGGTAAATATAGACAATCAGTGAGTGGCTATGAAATATATGTATATACACACACCATGGAACACTACTCAGCCTTAAAAAGGAACAAAATAATGACATTTACAGAAACCTGGATGGAGTTCCAGACCATTATTCTAAGTGAAGTAACTCAGGAATGGAAAACCAAATATTATATGTTCTCACTTGTAAGTAGGAACTGAGCTATGAAGATACAAAGGCATAAGAATAATACAATAGACTTCGGAGACTTGGGGGGAAGGGTGGGATGGGTAAGGGATGAAAGGGTACACATTGGGTACAGTGTGCACTGCTAGGATGATGGCTTCACCAAAATCTCAGAAATCATCACTAAAAAACTTGTTTATGTAACCAAACACCACCTGCTCCCCCAAATCTATTGAAATAAAAATTTAAAAAAGAAGTAACTAAGGTAAAATAAAACTGCGGCCTTGTTCCAATGTGACTTTTGTCCTTATAAAAAATAGATTTGGATACACAAAGAGACACCAGGGGCTTGTGCATGCAGAGGAAAGGCCATGTGAGGGCATAGAAAGAAGGCAAGTCTAGAAGAGTTCTCAGGAGAAACCAACCCTGAAGACACCTTGATGTTGGACTTCCAGCCTCTAGAACTGTTAGAAAATAAATCACTGTTGTTAAAGCCACTCAGGCTGTGGTACTTTGTGATGTCATCTTAAGCAGACAACATAATATCCTTATTTAGATGTTTGCTGAAACTCTCTAATTATTAAATCACTGGGCTCTTTGTTCTTGTTTTATTCTGCTTTAGAACTACATGAAGAAACAGTAATAATAATATCAATTTAAAATGCAAAGAAATCACAAATATCTTTTCTTGCCAAAAAAACCAAAAACCAAAACCAAAACAAACAAACAAAAAAAAACCCCAACACCCTGTGGAATGCAGCGAAAGCAGTACCTAGAGGAAAATTTGTATTATTGAATGGCTATGATTTTATATTATATAATTACTTATTTGTAATGTTAGGATGACTGTATCCCTCTGACATGGAAACTGTTTTTGTATGTGTTTTTCTTTAGATTTGTGTAAATCGTGAATGTGTAGAATCAAGGATAATTAAGGCTTCAGCACATGCTTGTTCACAACAGTGTTCTGGACATGGAGTAAGTAAGCTGCGTTTCCCTGAATCACATTTCTTGGACACTTTTTGCATCACTCACTAATTTATCAACATTTTTTCGGTCACTACCGTGTGCCAGACTCTCTTGCATCTAGCTTCAGTTGGGAGCTGAATTAAGTCATTAAATTTAGTGGCCATGATTAGTTACAGAGGATATTTTGAGTAGAATTAAATTGCTAATGACCTAAATATATATTGTTATAATTGGGTACTTTTTAGAGGGTGTTAAATTTCCTGATAAACACATTAACCTGGTTCTCAATGGAAAGATAATTATGCTGTAATTCCTGTGTCTGTGAATACACATGGATCATAAAAAACTATTTGTTTTATTTCTCTACTTTTAAAAATAGACTTTATTTTTTAGAGCAGCTTTAGGTTCACAGAGATTTGGAAAATAGAAAGTACAGAGATTTTCCGTATATTCACTCATCCTACATAGGCACAATCTTTCCCAATTTTAACATCACACGTCAGAGTGGTCTATTTGTTGTAATTGATGACCTATAAGGACATATCATTATTACCCAAAGTCCAGTTTACATTAGGATTTACTGCTAGTGTCGCACATTCTGTGAGTTTTGACAAATGTGTAATGGTACAGATCCATCATTATGATATATAGAGAGTATTTTCATTACTCTAAAAATTCTCTGTGCTCCATCAGTTTATCCTTCTCTCTTCCCTAACCCTTGGCAACCACTGATCTTACTACTATTTTCCTAGGTTTTCCTTTTCCAGAATATCATTTTATTGGAATCATATAGTATGCAGCATTTTCAGATTTGTTTCTTTCACTTAGTAATATGCATTTAAGGCTTCTCCATGTCTTTTTATGGCTTGATAGCTCATTTCTTTTAAGTGCTAAATAATATTCCATTGTCTGAATGTACCATGGTTATTTATCCATTCACCTAACATCGTGGTTGCTTCCAAGTTTGGTAATTACAAATAAAGCTACTATAAACATCCTTCTTCAGGTTTTTGTGTGGACATAAATTTTCAACTATTTTGAGTAAATACCAAGGATTGTGGCTGATGTATCATATCATAAGAGTATGGTTAGTTTTGTTAGAAACTGACAAAACATCTTTGAAAGTGGCTGTACCAGTTTCCATTCCCACCAGCAGCAAATGAGAGTCCCTGTTGCTCCACATCCAAGCCAACATTTTTTGTTGGTGGTGTTTTTGATTTTGGCCATTCTAATAGGTATGTAGTGGTATTTCACTGTTGTTTTAATTCAATTTTATTGATGACATATGTGAGGCATCTTTTCACATACTTATTTTCCATCTATCTACCTTTTTTGGTGAGAGGCCTGTTAAAGTCTTCTGCCCATTTTTAAATCAGGTTGTTTGTTTTCTTGCTGAGTTTTAAGTTTTCTTGTCATATCTGGAATAACAGTCACATATCCAATATGTCTTTTGCAAATGTTTTCTTCCAGTCTGTGGCTTATCTTTTATTCTCTTGATAGTGCTTTTCACAGAGAAGGTTTTAATTTTATAAAGTCCAGTTTCTTGTTTCTTTCATAGATTGTGCCTTTGGTATTGTATCTAAAAAGTCTATGCAATACCCAAGGTCATTCAGGTTTTTTCTGAGTTATCTTGTAGGAGTTTTTTAGCTTTGCATTTTACATTTCTGCCTATGATCCATTCTGGATTAATGTTTTGAAAGGTAATAGATTTGTGTCTAGATTTTTTTCTCCCCTGCATTTTGATGTCCAGCTAGCACTAATTGTTGAAGTCTTTCTTTTCTCTACTGTATTGCTTTTGCTCTTTTGGCAGAGATCAGTTGACTAGATTTATGTTTGTTGATTTCTGGGCTCCTTATTCTATTTCACTGATCCATTTGACTATTCTTTCTGCTATATTATATTGTCTTCATTATTATAGACTTACAGTATGTTGAAGTTGGGTAGTGTTAGTCTTCTGACTTTGTTCTTCTTTCAATGGTAACTTGACTATTCTTGATTTTTTGTGTTTCCATATAAACTTTAGAATCAGTTTGTTGATTTTCACAAAACAACTTGGTGGAATTTTGACAGGAATTGTGTTCCATCTATAAATCAAGTTAGTAAGAACTGATTTCTTGACAATATTGAGTCTTTCTATCTATGAACATGTAATGTGTTTTCATTTAGTTCTTTTTTCTTTCATCAGTGTTTTATAGTTTTTCTCACATTGATCTTACATATATTTTGTTAGAGTTATACTAAGTACATCAGTTTTTGGGGGGTGCTAATGTAAATAGTATTATATCTTTAATTTCAAGTTTCATTTGTTCATTGCTGGTGAATAGAAAAATGATTGGTTTTTGTGCATTAACCTTGTGTCTTGCAACCATACTGTAATCACTCGTTAGTTCCAAGAGTTCTTCAACTCTTTTCAGATTTTCTAAATTGACGTCTATGTTATACGTGAACAAAGACAGTTTTATTTCTGCCTTCCCAATCAGTATTTATTTTTTTCTCATCTTATTGTATTAGATAGAACTTCCCATATAATATTGAAATAAGAGTGGTGAGAGGAGACATCCTTGCATCGCTCCTTATCTTGGTGGGAAAGTGTTTAATTTCTCACTATTAAGTGTGATGTCAGCTGTAGGGTTTTTTTTTGTTGATATTTTGTTAGATGAAAAAATTTTCCTCTATTCCTAGTTTGCTGATAGTTCACTTTAAAATCACAAATGAGTTTTGGCTTTTTTATGTTAAATGCTTTTTCTGTATCTATTGATATGATAATGTGATTTTTCTTCTCTAGTTTATTGATGTGGGATGGAGTACATCAACTAATTTTCTAATGTTGAACCAGTTACATGCCTGCAATAAATGTTGGTTGCAGTGCATAATTATTTTTATGCATTATAGAATTTGGTTTACTAATGTTTAGTGAGAGTTTTTTCATCTTTGCGTCTACAGACATTTTTACTGTAGTTTCCGTTTCTTATAATATTTTTCTCTAGTTTTGATATTAGAGTAAGGATGGCCTGATAGAATGAATGAGGGAGCATCCCCCTCTGCTTCTGTCTTCTGAAAGAGATTGTAAGATATTATAGAAAATTGGTATAATATCTCCCTTAAATGTTTGCTAGAATTCAGTAGTGAACCCATATAAACAATTATCTGTAAGATCAATTAAGAATAAGAAACATAACAATTTTTAGTTTACTTTTACTTAATTCCTTCTCTAATACTATTCTTTTCTTTATATAAATAAGACTTGCTGATTTTTATGATTTTTATTCTCTCTGAAGAATCTCTTTTAACATTTCTTTCAAAGGCAGGTCTACTGGTGATACATACTCTCAATTTTTGCTTGTCTGAAAGTCTTTATTTCATTTCCACTTTTGTAAGATAATTTGAAATGATTAAATATTTTACTCCACATTCTTTTTGTTTGTGTGGTTTCTGAAGAGAAGTCCAGTGTAATTTTTATCTTTGTGCCTCTATAAATATGGTGTTTCTCTCTCTGGCTTCTTTCCAAATTTGTTCTTTGATTTCCTGTAGTTTGGAAGTTATTATGCCTAGATATAAATTTTTGACATTTATCCTGATTTTTTTTTGTGTGTGTGTTTGCATTGCTTGATCTGTGATTTGTTGTAAGTCATTAATTTTGGAAAATTATCAGCCATTATTGCTTCAGATATTTCTTCTATTCCATTCTTTTTTGTCCTCTTGGTATCCTCATTAATATATGTTATGCATTTTTTAGTTGTCCCACAGTTCTTGAATATTCTGTTCTTCCAATCTTTTTTTTTTTTTTTTGGCTTTTTAGTTTTGGAAGTTTCTATTGAGATATCCTCAAGCTCAGAGATCTTTTCTCATTTCAGCTATGATTGAGTCTATTAATGGGCCCACCAAAAGCATTCTACATTTCTGTTACAGTGTTTTTGATCTCTAGCACTTCTTTTTAATGCTTTCTTAGAATTTCTGTCTCTCTGCCTACACTGCCCATCTGTTCTTACATGCAGTCTACTTTATCCATTAGAGCTTTCAGCATATAAAATATAGTTGTTTTATTTATTTATTTTAATTTATTTTTGTTGACACATAATAGATATATCTATTGTGGGGGTATAATTGATAATTAATACATTCATATAATTTATAAAAATCAAATCAGTGTAATTAAGGTATCCATCACTTCACATATTTGTCTTTATGCTAAAACATTTGAATTTTTATTCTCTAGATATTTTGAAATATACAATAGGTTATTTTAAACTCTGATCATCCTACTGATCTGTCAAGAGAAAATGTAGGAAAATAGTTCTAAGACATTGATTAAGTAATTTTTTAAAAAATATAACCCCAAAAGCACAGAAAACAAAAGCAAAAATAAACAAATGGGATTACACCAAGATAAAAGCCTTCTACATGGCAAAAAAAAAAAAAAAAAGCAATCAACAAAGTGAAGAGACAACCCACAGAATAAGAGAAAATATTTCCAAACTATCCATCTGACAAGGGACTGATAATCAGAATATATAAGGAGTTCAAATAACTCAATAGCATAAAAACACTCCACAAATTATATGATTAAAAATTGGGCAAAAGATCTGAATAGACATTTCTCAAAATAAAATATATAAGTGGCCAGCAAGTATATGAAAAAACCTTCAACATCAGTAATTATCAGAGAGATGCAAAACAAAATTGTGAGATACAATCTCAATCCAGTTAAAATGGATTTTATCAAAAAGACAGGGAACAGCCAATGCTGGTCAGACTGTGGAAAAAGAAAGCCTCACACACTATAGGTGGGAATGTAAATTAATACAGCCACTGTGAAAAATTGTATGGCAATTCCTCATAAAAACTAAAAATGGAACTACTGTGTGACCCAGCAGTTCTACTACTGGGTAAATAACCAAAAAAACAGAAATCAATACTTCAAAAAGATATCTGTACTCTCATGTTTATTGTAGCATTATTCACAATAGCCAAAATATAGAATCAACTTGTGTCTATGAATACATGAATAAATAAAGAAAATGTGAGATACATACACAATGTAAAAAATAATGAAATCCCATTACTTGTAGCAACATGGATGGAACTGAAAGTCATTATGTTAAATGAAATAAGCTAAGCACAGAAAGACAAATATCACATGTTCTCACTCATATGTGGAAGTTAAAAAAGTGGATTCATGAAGATACAGAGTAGATGGGTGGTTACCAGAGGCCAGAATGTGTAATGGGGAGGAGAGGATGAAGAGAGGTTGATTAATAGGTACATACATCTACTTTGAAAAAATATATTGTGGTGTACATTTACACACTAACATATTGGATAATCTAGAAGAAATTGATAGATTCCTGGAATGATACAACCTGCCAAAACTAAATCAAGAATGAATGTCCTAACGGAACAATGACAAATAAAGAGATTAAATCAGTAATCAAAACATTCTAGCAAAGAAAATCTCAGGACCAGGGGGATTCACAAATGATACATGTTAAACATTTACAGAAGAATTGAGTAAGAAAATAAAATTGCAGGCTAATGTATCTACAAACATGCATGCAAAAATTTACAACAAAACATTAGCAAACTATATTTGCCGCACATCAAAAGAATCATACACTATGACCAAATGGGATTATTCTAGGGATGCAAAGATGGTTCAAAATACACAAACCAATTAATATGGTATGCCACATTAAGAAGATGAAAGATCAGTTTACTTTATGATATTAAGATGCAGAAAAATCATTTGGTAAAATTCAACACACTTTCATTGTAAAACTCAATCCATTAGGAATAGCAGAAAGCCTATATGTAAAAAGTCCACAACTAAAGTTATACTCAATGGTGAAAAAATGAAAGGCTTTACTTTAAGATTTAGAACAATGCAAGGGTAGGCACTCTCTCCACTCGTATTCAATATAGTACTGGAATGGAATTCCTAGATGAAGCAGTGAGGCAAGAAAAAGAAAAAAAGGGCATCCAAATGGGAAAAAAGAAATAAAGTAACTTCTGTTTGCAAATGGCATGACTGTATACATAGAAAACCGTAAAGGTTCCATAAAACTAATAGAAGAAATGCTGAATTCAGTAAAGTTGCAGGACACAAAAACAACGCTCAAAAATCAGTTATATTTTTATACATCCAAAATAGACTATTAGGAAAGGAGATTAGTTAAACAATCCCATTTAAAACAGCATAAAAAAAAATAAAATACTTAGGTTTAAAACAAACCAAGGAGGTGAAAGACTTGTACACTGAAAACTACATAAAACATGAAAAAAGATTAAGGGAGACACAAAAAATGGAAAGATATTCCATGGATTGATAAAATTAATATTGTTAAACTATCCCTAATACTCAAAGTTATCTACAGATTCAATGCAATCCTTATGAGAATCTCCATGTTATTTTTCAAAGAAATAGAAAATTAAAAAAATTTATATGAAACTATAAAAAATTCAAATAATTAAAAGCCATCTTTAAAAAGAAGAAAAAATGTTTTCAAAATATAGTACCAAGGTACAGTAACCAGAACAATATGTTACTGTCATAAAATACAGACATATAGAGCAATGGATAAAAGTAGACAACTCAGAAATAGACTGATATATGCTGGCTCCAGCATGCCACTGGAGGGTCACATTTTCATTAGAATTTAAGTATGCATTTTTGAAATTGCATGGTAAATTTGTGGGTAAGCATTTCAAGGTGTCAGATTTTCTTGATGCAAATATTGAGAGCCTCACTTTATGGCTTTTTTTTTTTTTTTTTTTTTGCTTTGTGTGTGTGTCTGTTTTAGTCCAAGAAAACAAACATTTGATATGTGAGATTGCCACTTTAAATAAACAAAATTACACTAGGTTATGGTACAAAAGTAAGCTTGATGATCACTTCCTATGAAAAAATATTTTAAAATAACCATTTAATTTTTCAAAATGATCCTAGGTGTGTAATTCCAAAAGCACATGCCATTGTTCACCAGGCTATCAGCCTCCACACTGCCAAACACGTTCCAAAGGATTTTCCGTATTTCCTGAGGAAGATATGGGCAAGTATCTGTCTGTTCAAATATCCATTTAATAAAATTCTCAAATTGCTTATCTTCACTAAAACTAAGTTTGATTTTGCCACTTATGAGGCAACTGATATTTGTAATGAAAAGGTAATCAGAATTCTCTCAAGGAATGGAAACCAAACATGCCATCTTAATCTTTCTCTTTTTGTTAATTAATTAACTAATTAATTAATTAATTAATTATTTTTACTTCAATAGGTTTTTGGGGAAGAGGTAGATTTTTGTTACACGGATACGTTCTTTAGTGGTGATTTCTGAGATTTTGGTGCAACCATCACCCGAGCAGTGTACGTTGTATCCAATGTGTAGTCTTTTATATCTCACCCCCTCCCATCCTTCTCCTCAATATCCCAAAGTCCATTGTATAATTCCGTATGCCATTGTGTCCTCATAGCTTAGCTCCCACTATGAGTGAAAGCATGTGATGTTTGGTTTTCCATTCCTGAGTTACTTCACAGTATTTTACTGTCTCAATAATGGACTCAAACTCCATCCAGGTTGCTGTGAATGCTATTATTTTGTTCCTTTTAATGGCTGAGTAGTATTCCATAGTGTATATATGTCATACTTTCTTTATCCACTCAATGATTGATGAGCATTTGGGCTCGTTTCATATTTTTGCAATTGCAAATTGTTCTGCTATAGACATATGTGCAAGTGTCTTTTTTATATAATGCCTTTTTTTCCTCTGGGTATGTACCAGTAGTGGGATTGCTGGACCAAATGGTAGATCTACTTTTGGTTCTTCAAGAAATTGCCATACTGTTTTCCACAGTGGTTGCACTAGTTTACATTCCCACCAGCAGTGTAAAAGCACTCCCTTTTAACCACATCCATGCCAACATCTATTATTTTTTGATTTTTAAAGTTACGGTCATTCTTGCAGGAGTAAGGTGGTATTACATTGTGGTTTTGATTTGCATTTCCCTGATTATTAATGATGCTGAGCATTTTTTCATATGTTTGTTGGCCTTGTATATCTTCTTTTGAGAGTTACTTATTCATGTCCTTAGCCCACTTTTTGATGGAATTGTTTATTTTTCTTGCTGATATGTTTGAGTTCCTTATAGATTCTGGATATTAGTTCTTTGTCAAATACATAGTTTGTGAAGATTTTTTTCCCACTCTATGGGTTATCTGTTTATTCTGCTGATTATTTATTTTGCTTTGCAGAAGCTTTTTAATTTAATTATGTCCCTTCTATTTATCTTTATTTTTGTTGCATTTGCTTTTGGGTTCTTGCTCATGAATTCTTTGCCTAAGGCAATGTCTAGAATAGTATTTTGATGTTATATTCTAGAATTTTTATGGTGTCAGGGCTCAGATTTGAGTCTTTGATTCCTCTTGAGTTGTTGTTTGTATAAGTTTCATTCTTCTACGTGTGGCTTTCCAGTTATCCCAGTACCATTTGTTGAATATGGTATCTTTTCCCCATTTTATGTTTTTGTTTGCTTTGTTGAAGATCAGTTGGCTATTTGTACTTGGCTTTATTTCTGGCTTCCCTATTTGATTCCACTGGTCTATGTGTCTATTTTTATACCAGTAGCATGCTGTTTTGTTTACTACAGCCCTATTATCTATAGCTATACTATTTTGAATGTGCCCGATCTTGTCTTGCTTTCTTTTCTAACATTAAAATATCATAATTGAAGCCAAATATCTTTTAAAATTTCTCTTTATTGATATTATTGACTCCTCTTTTAGAATATTTTCTTTTTTAAAAAAATTTATAATGAAAAGAGGTTTAATGAACTCACAGTTCTGCGTTGCTGGAGAGGCCTCAGGAAACTTAAAATTATGACAGAAGGTGAGGAGAAGCAAAGACACATCTTACATCTTACATGGTGGCGAGCAAGAGGGATTGGGCAAGCACAGGAAAAACTACCAGTTATAAAAACATCAGATCTTGTGAGAATCCACTCACTATCATGAGAACAGAATGAGGAAACTGCCCCCATAATCCAATCACTTCCCACCAGGTCTCTTCTGCAATACCTGGGGATTATAATTCAAGATGGATTTGAGTTGGGACACAGTTTCTCCTTCTCAGCTCTATGACTGATCCTGTGACCTCAGCTCTAAACAAACAACATTTGCTCTGTGTTTAGTACTGTTACTGTATTTCTGTTATAGAAGAAATGGAATAGAAGACCAGATTTTACTTTGAAGAAGTTTATCATTTAAATCAGAAAAATCTAACAAATTCTGCTTAGGAGATGACAGAAGTGATGCTGGTATATTATTCTTTTTGTTCACCACAGCTTCCATTCCTGTCATTCATTCATTCATTGAGTTAGCAAATAGTTATTGAAGTCTTAATATATTCCAGGTCCAGGTGCTGGTCTAGAGACTGGGGATGTACAGTGAGCAAAATGAAGTTCTTCTTCTCATGGAGTTCAGAGGATATGTTTAAGTCTATATATATATATCCAGTGATAGCAAGGGACAGAATTAGGATTAGAAATCAATTCTTCTAATTTTTATGTCAGTGCCCTTTTAGCAATGCTGCAATGGCCCCATTTATAAACATTGATCCCCCAAGGCCAAAAGCCAACAATCTACCAAGGAAAAATTGGATATACACAAATACATTGAATTCCTTTGATAATGCACCTTGTAAGAGTGCATATTTGGATAACCATGCAATTATGCAATCCCACATTGTATATCATTGAATTTTTTGTCCCTACTTACAGTGTTATAGTGAGATTTTGCTGTAGCTGCTGTGAGACTTGAATACTTTTGAACTTTCCAAAATTTGGTTTCCATGCTTTTAGAATGAAAGGTTGTAGAGATATAGCCCTAAGGATTATGGTTACAATTCTAGAATGATTTTTTCCATGTTCCTTGAATAACAATACAAATTCAGAACATTTAATGAATTTGTTGCAACTTGAAAGTAAAAATAGATAGTTCAACTTTTTTATGTTGATCTTTTTTGTATTTTTATTTTTAGATTCAATCACGGAAAGAACATCTGAGAAGACTGAAAACACCTGGCTTCTAGGTTTCTCCATTGCTCTTCCTATTCTCATTGTAACAACCGTTACAGTTTTGGCAAGGAAACAGTTGAAAAAGTGGTTCACCAAGGAAGAGGAATTCTCAAGTAGCGAGTAAATTGCATTTGTGTTCTGAAGTTAAACATTAGCACTATTTGAATCTAGTTAAACGTAAGACAATATCATGAGCAGCAACAATACTTTACATATCCCTGGGATTTTGAGTATTACATCAACATGTCCTTTAATTTTATGAGGTAGTTGTGAATAACCCTCTTTTTAAGACACAAAGATTTGGAAGTGTAGTTTACATAGTTTGCCAAAGTCATTGGACTGTTAATTGAGAGAGAGGGAAGAACTCACATATATCTGTTATTTTCTTATCAAAGGGAGATGATCTATGTCATCTACAAAAGAAACACCAGAAATATTTATTAAAAATGCAGATTTCTGGGCCTTACCGCAGACTATTTTAATTCACATTGCTGACTCATATAAGAAATAATTTTTAAAATATTCTTTGGGTTAAGTTTTCAGAAGGGAAATTTATAATCTAGATTATTACATTTTTATTTTCAAGAAGTAATATAAACACTAAGAGACAAGATGACAAGCATTCACTTGTTCATCATGGGAAATTAACAGATGTTAATATTTTTCTTGTTTCTCTTATAGAATAAGGCATTGTATTTGCAGCTACAATTCCTTCTGGTATGATCCCCTTCCCTCCCTGTGGAGACACTGAATGTTTGTGTATCTTACATGTTTTTAATACATGTGGCATTATCCATGTGCCACAACCTATTATTGTTTTATATATAATTTTAAATAGCTATTCTGTCTTTGTAGATGCATTTCCTTTTCTAATTTTGAAATATATAACTTTCAGTTTCATTGAGTTCTCTATATTTCTATTGTTTTTTATGCCAAGTTTTGCTCTTTTTCCTCAATTCCATTCTTTTTACTTTTGCTCTGTTGTAACTCTAGATTTCTTGATTCTAATGCTTTATTAATTTTCAACCTTTCTTATTTTCTAAAATAAGAAATACTTTAATAGCAAAAACCTTCTCCTTATATGCCATTTTCTTTACACTCTCCAGTTTTTAAACTATAGTCGACATTCAGTTAAAAAAATTTTAAGAAATCTAGTGTGGTTTCTTGTTTAAATAATAAATCAACTGTAGTCTTTAGTTGTCAATTATATAATTTATTTTCATTGTTTTAAAAATAATTTTCTAATTTTATTAGCTTATTTTGATAAACTTGTCTGTATGATTTAGACTCTTAAATGTTGGAATGAAAAATGAAGTAAATTTTTATAAATGTGTAAGCTTAATATATCTGCTCCAACATTTTTAGGACAAACTTTTAAGTTGTGTTGTTTCAAATCATTTTTATACATACCATTTTTTCCCGCTGTCTGTTTGATACTTTATTTTCTGTGAGAGGCAAAGCAAAATTTTCAGTGGGTTGGAGCTTTCCCTCTGATTGTTGAAATTTCCGCTTTATGTGCTCTGATGCTTTATATGTTTTAGTTATATTTTCTTGGTGTATTTTAATCATTACGAATTGTATCTTAAATACAATTTTCACTGTTTTAGATTGCTATGTCAACTTTCTCTTTTAAAATGACATTTGCCTGGTACATCTTTTTTCATTCTTTTCTCAATCTGTCTTTGCATTTAGCTGTGTTTTATACATAACCTTTATATGAAATGCACTAGTGGAGTTTGTTATGCTCATTTGCTTAATCCATGATGACATATGCTTAGGCTGAAATTTGCCATCATACTTTTTTCCTATTTACCATGCTTTTTGAGATGTTGTTTCACTCTTGTAGCCCAGCCTGGAGTGCAGAGGTGCAATCTCAGCTCACTGCAACCTCAGCTCCCCGGGTTTTCTCCTGCCTCAGCCTCCCGAGTAGCTGGCATTACAGGTGTGCACCACCATGCCTGGCTAATTTTTTGTATTTTTAGTAGAGATGGGGATTCACCTTATCGGTCAGGCTGGTCTTAAACGGTTTCATTTCTCTGTTCTCTTTTTTTCTTTAACTATTTGGACATTTTTATATTCTGTTTTTATTTTAGTAATTTTCTTTAAATTTTAGATTTTGTAGTTAATGTTATATAATGTCTAAATTTAATCATTACATATAGTCTTCTTTGAAATAACCCAAGGATCTTAGCCATTTAACTACTTCCATTTTGAGTCTGTCATTTGACTTTCCAATTTCTCCCAAATTCGCCAGTGTTATTTTTGTTATTATCATCTTTATATTTAGTCAGTGAATACTTGGATTTTCCAGTGTATTTCCCAATCTTACTTACCATTCCTTTTCTAAAAATTTTTTTTTGGAAATAATTTAAGGACAAAAATTGCACAGGATTCTCATGTACCCTTTGCCTAGCTTTTTCCAAAGATAACATCTTACATGAAAACTGCATTTCCACAGCCAGTATAATGGTATTGGTATAATATTTTTAATACAACTAAAGATCTTATTCAGATTTGCCAGTGTTTGTATGCATTCTTTTATATGTGTGTATAGTATTACCACATTTTATCATGTGGTTTGTTTACCCACACCACAATCATAATTTTTTTTGGAATCCTGCTTTTTCATTCTAGGTTCAATTATATCTTTTTCTCTGAGATTTATTGTGGTATGATCGACAAACATTGATGATTTGCCTGATATATGTATATACTGTGCAATGAATATAACAATTACTATAATTAACACATTCATCATGTTATTTAGTTAACCTCTTTTTTGTGTGTATAGTGAGAACACTTAAGATCTAATCCCTTAGCAAAATGACAAGTTTTTTACATATAAGGTCATGTCATCTGAAAACAGAGACAGCTTCTTCCTTTGCAATTTGTATGTCCTTTATTTCATATTTCTTGCCTAATTCCTGTGGCTAGGCCTTCTAGTACTACATTGAATAGAAGTGGTGAAAGGGGCTTCTTGTTTTATTCTTGATCTTAGACCAAAACTTTTAATGATAGCTTTTCACTGTTAAGTTTAATGTAGCTGTGTGCTTGTAATATATGGCTTTTTATTATGTTGAGGTATATTTCTTCTATAACGAGATGGTAAGAGTTTTAATTAAATAAGTTGAATTTTGTTTCCTGTGTCTCTTGAGAGTATTTTCAGCTGTCCTTGCATCACAAATATAAATCCCACTTCATCATGGTATATGATCCTTATAATCTGTTAAATTCAGTTCACTAGTATTTTATTGAGGATTTTTATGTCTATGTTAATCAACGATATTGGCCTATTATTTTCTTTTCTTGTAATGGCCTTGTCTAACTTTTGTATCAGACTAATGCTGGCCTTATAAAATATGTTTGAAAGTGTTCACTACTCTTCAATTTTTTGGAGGAGTCTAAGAAGGATTAGTATTAATTGTATTATAAAATTTGGTAGAATTCACCAGTGAAACCATCTGGTTCTGTTTTTTTTCTTTGTTGGGAGACTTTTTTTGAATTGCAAGTTTTATTTATTCATATAGATTTAAATTTGCCAAATAATAATTATACATATCCCCGGGGCACATAGTGATGTTTGAGTACATGTTAATGTATAGTGATCAGATCAGGGTAATTAGCAGATATATCACCTCAAATATTTATTATTTCTTTATTTTGGGTAGAGTCACATCCTCCTTCTAGCTACTTGAAACTATATGTTATTGTTAGCTATGGTCATCCTTCAGTGCTATAGAAAATTAGAACTTTCTTCTCATAACTCACTGTAATTTTGTAGACTTTAACAAATCTCTCCTTATCCCTCCCTTCCCCTAACCTTTCCAGCCGCTAGTGTATTCTGTTCTACATTTTACTTCTGAGATCAACTTTTTTTAGCTTCCACATATGAGTGAGAACATGCAGTGTTTAACTTTTTGTTCCTGATTTATTTCACTTAACAATGTCCTTCAATTCCATCTGTGTTGTGGTGAATGACAGGATTTTATTCTTTTTATGGCTAAATGATATTCCATTGTATATCTATGCCACATTTTCTTTATCTATTTGTTGTTGAAAACCTAGGTTGATTCCATATCTTAACCATTATAAGTAGTGCTTGCAGTCGACATGGCGGTGAAGATGTCTCTAAAATACAATGATTTCCTTTCCTATGGATAAATACCCAGTGGTGGGATTGCTGGATCATATGGTAGTTCTATTTGTTGTTTTTTGAGGAACTGCCCTGCTATTCTCCATAGTGGCTATACGAGTTTACATTCCCATCAACAGCATCCTTTTCTCTGCATTCTTGCCAGTGTTTTTTTTTGTTGTTGTTGTTTTTGTCTTTTTGATAAAAGCCATACTAACTGGGGTGAGATAATACCTCATTGTGATTTTGATTTGCATTTCTCTGATTATTAGTGATGTTGAACATTTTTTCTCATATTTGTTGGTCATTTGTATGTCTCCTTTTGAGAAATGTCTGCTCAGATTACCTGCCCATTTTTAAATCTGATTGTTTGCTTTTTTTCCTGTTGAGATATTTGAAATCATTGTATATTGTTGGTATGAATCCAGTAGTTTTCAAATATTTTCTCATATTCTGTAGGTTGTCTTTTTACTATGTTGATTGTTTCTTTTGCTGTGTAGAGAGTTTTTAATTTGATATAATCCCATTTGTTTTTGTTTTTGTCACCTGTGCTTTTGAAGACTTATTTATAAAATCTTTTCCCAGATCAATGTCCTGATCATTTCCCCTATGTTTTCTTCTATGAGTTTTATTATTTTTGATTTTGTATTTAGGACTTTGATCCAGTATGAGTTATTGTTGTTATTTTGGTATAGACTGAGAGGTAGGGGTCCAGCTTCATTCTTATGCATGTGGATATCCAGTTTTCCCAGTGCCATTTAATGAAGAGACTGCCCTTCTCCAGTGAATATTCTTGGCACCTTTTTCAAAATTCAATTGGATTTAGATATGTGGATTAATTTCTGGTTACTCTATTCTATTTTGTTAGTCTAAGTGTCTGTTTTTATGCCGGTTCCATGCTGTTTTAGTTTCTCAGCTTTGTAGTATATTTTGAGTCTGGTAGTACGATTTTTCCAGCTTTACTATTTTTTCTCAGGATTGCTTTGGTTATTCAGGGCCTTTTGTAGTTGGGAGATTTTTGATTACTCATGCAATCTTCTACTTGCTATTTGATATGTTCATAGGTTCCTTCTTCCCTTCTTCCCTCCCCTCCTCTCCCTTCTTTCCTCCCCTCCCCCTCCCTTCTTCCCTCTCCTGCCCTTCCCTCCTCTGCCCTTCCCTCCCCATCCCTCCCCTCCCCTCCTCTCCCCCTCTCCTTTCTTTCCTTCTCTTGTCCTGCTCTGTCACCCAGGCTGGAGTGCAGTGGTGCATTTTCGGTTCACTGTAACCTCCACCTCCCAGGTTCAAGTGATTCTTGGGCCTCAGCCTCCAGAGTAGCTGGGACAACAGGTGTGCACCACCACACCAGGCTAATTTTTTTTTTTTTTTTTTTTTTTGTATTTTTAATAGAGACAGGGCTTCACCATGTTGGCCGGGCTGGTCTCAAACTCCTGGCCTCAAGTGATCTACCCACCTTGGCTTTTCAAAGTGCTGGGATAACAGATGTGAGCCACAGGCTTGGCTGAGATGCTCTGTCTATGATTCAGTCTTGATATGTTATATCTTTCTTGAAATTTATCAATTTCTTCTATTTATTCAGCTTGCATATGATTTGATATTACAGTGATGTTCTATGTGTAATAATCTGATGTTTATTACTGAAATTGTTTTTGTTTTATGTTCAATATTTAATTATAGGTTATATGGGCATGGAATTTTAGGTGGACAGCTATTTCTGTTATCCCTTTAAGGATATGCTTTTAAATTTTGGCATGTATTATTTATGGGATGTCTGCTATCAGTCTAATTAATTCATTTTTATCTTTATACTTAAACTTTATTTTTGCTGTAAGTTATGAAAATTTTCAGTCATTATCTCTGCAGTGATTGACTTCCCCATTCTGCCTTTTTTGTCTTTCTGAACTAGCTGTCCTTTAGTGTCCCCATTTTAGCCTCCTTGGTTGTGGTGGTTGTTCTCTATTTCCTCCTTTTTTCTGCATCTTCTTTTCTTCCTTTTCATTTTTTTTCCTTTTGTGATCAGAATACGGCTTTTACAAATTGAGGTATAATTTATATATCATGAAATTCATTATTTTTTAGTGTCTGCAGTGTTATGAGTTTAGCAAATATACACACATACCACTAGTTCAATAAAATATAGAGCAGTTCTGTCATGCCAAATATTTCATCTCACCCCTTTCCAGCTCTGAGGACTGATGGATCTGTTTCCTGTGGCTACAGTTTTGCTTATCAGAACTTTGTATAAATGGATTAATACATTATGCAGTCTTTCCAGTCTGGCTTCTATCCCATAGCTAATATATTTGAAATTCATCCATGTTATTATGTGTACCAATAGTTTGCTCTCTTTTAAATGTATTGTTTTATTGATATATAATTGATATACAATAATTTGCACATATTTTCAGTGTATAATTTGATGTTTTGATAATTTGAAAAGTAACACCCATAAAACCATTGACATGATCAAGATGATAAAGGTATCTGTAACCCTCAAGAAATTTCTTATTTTCCTTTGTAATTCCTCCCCTTGCCTTTTCCCTTTCATCCCCTGTCTATCCCCAGATTACCACTTTTTTTCAAATTTTAATTTAGGTTCAGGGGGATACATGTGCAGGTTTGTTACATGGTTAAATTGTGTGTCACTAGGGTTTGGTGTATAAATTATTTTGTAGCCCAGGTAGTGCGCATAGCATTTGTAACTGATATGTATAAGATTTCAGTTTCTTCATGGTTCAATCATGGTAGGTTGTGTGTTTCTAAGTATTCATCCGTTTCTTCTAGGTTTTCTAGTTTGTGCATATAGAAGTGTTTGTAATCGTTTCTGAAGATTTTTAAAAATTTCTGGGGGTTCAGTGGTAATGTCACTTTTGCTAATTCTTAGTGTGTTTATTTAGACATCTCTTTTTAAAATAAATCTAGCTAGTGGTCTATCAATCTTATTTATTCTTTAAAAACCTTTCAGTTTTATTAACCTTTTCTCTGGATTCTTGTGTCTCAATTTCATTCAGTTCAGTTTGGATTTTGCTATTTATTTTCCTCTGCTAGCTTTGGGGTTGGTTTGCTCTTGTTTTTCTAGGTCTTCTAGGTGAGATGTTAGGTTGTTAACCTTAGATTTTCTAACTTTTTGATGTATGCATTTAGCACTATAAACTTTCCTCTTAACACAACTTTAGCTGTGTCCCAGTGCTTCTGTTATATGTTTGTTTATATTAGTTTCAAAGCATTTTTCATTTCTGCCTTAATTTCATTATTTAACCAAAAAGTCATTCAGGAGAATGTTGTTTAATTTCCACGTGATTGTATGGTTTTGAAATTTCTTGGTATTGATTTCTGTTTTTATTGTACTGTGGTCTGAGAGTGTGATTGGTATGATTTAGATTTTTAAGAATTTTTTGAGAAGTGCCTTATGACTGAGCATGCAGTCATTCTTTGAGCCTGTGCCATGTGCAGATGTAAAGAGTTTATATTGTGGTGTTGCTGGGTGGAGTATTTTGCAGATGTCTGTTAGATCTATTTGGTCAAGTGTCACATCTAGGTCCCAAATACCTCTGTTAATTTTCTGCTTTGATGATCTGCATAAGATTTTCAGTGGGGTGTTGAAGTCTCCCACTATTTTGTGTGGTCCTCAGCATCTTTTCATAAGTCTCTAGGAACTTTTTTTTTAAATGAATCTGGGTGCTACAGTGTTGGGCCCATATATATTTAGGATCATTAAGTCTTCTTGTTGAATTGAACCCTTTATCGTTATGTAATGCTCTTCTTTGTCCTTTTTTTATTGTTTTTGGTTTAAAGTTTGTTTCATCTTAAATAAGAATAGCAACCTCTGCTCTTTTTTGTACTTTGTTTTTTTGATAGATCTTTCTCCTTTCTTTTACTTTGAGCCTATGGGTGTCATTGCAGGTGAGATGGATCTTTTGAAGACAGCATGTAGTTGGATCTTGCTCCTTTAAACACTTTGCCACTCTATGTCTTTTAAGTGGGGGGATTTATCCCATTTACATTCAAGGGTAGTGTTGTTATGTGCAGGTTTGATCCTGTCATCATGTTGTTAGCTGATTGTTATATAGACTTGATTATATATTTGCTTTATAGTGTCAGGGGGCTATGCATGTAAGTGTGATTTTGTGGTGACAGGTAATAGTCTTTCCTTTCCACATTTAGCACTCCCTTAAGGACCTGTTATAAGGAAGCTATGGTGGTAACAAATTTCCTTAGCATTGGCTTGTTTGAAAAAGATTTTATTTTTCCTTTGCTTATGAAGCTTAGTTTAGCTGAGTATAAATTTTTTGGCTGAAATTTCTTTTCTTTAAGGATACTGAATATAGGTCCCCAATCTCTTCTGAGTTGTAAGGTTTCTGCTGAAAATACTGCTGTTAGCCTGTTGGGGTTCCCTTTGTAGGTGACCTGCCCCTTCTCCCAAGCTGCCTTTAAAATTTATTCTTTCACATTGCCTTTGGAGAATCTGATGACGATGTGCCTTGGCGATGTTTTCATCTTGTGTGGTATCTCACAGGGGTTCCCTGAATATCCTGAATTTGCATGTCAACATCTCTAGTGAGACTGGGAAAATTTTTGTGGAAATATCGTCCAATATGTTTTCCAGTTTGCTTGCTTTCTCTCCATCTCTTTCAGGAATGCCAATGAGTCACAGGTTTGGTCTCTACATAATCACACATTGCTCTGATATTTTGTTCATTTAAAAATTAATTTTTCTTTTTTATTGGCCTGCCTGTGTTTTTTCAAAGAAATGGTCATCTAGCTCTGAGATTCTTTCCTCAGTATGGTCTATTCTGCTATTAATGCTTTCAATTGCTTTATAAAATTCTTGCAGTGAATTTTTCATTTCCAGAAGTTCAGTTTATTTTTCTCTTAAAATGACTATGTCACCTTTTAACTCTTGGACAATTTTGCTGTGCTCCTTGGATTGAGTTTCCACCTTCTGCATGTTGATGAGCTTCCTTGCCATCCAGATTTAGCATTATATGTCTATCAGTATAGCCATTTTAGTCTGGTTAAGAAGAATAGCTAGAGAGCTACTGTGGTTGTTTGGTGGTAAGAAGACACTGTGTCTTTTTGAGTTGTCAGAGTTCTTGCATTGATTCTTTCTCATTTGTGTGGGCTGATGTTCCCTTAATCTTTGAAATTACTGTCTTTTGTATGGCATTTTCTGCTTTTACATTATCTGATGCTTTAAGGGTTCTACTGTGGTATAAGTTATGTTTAGGCAATTGGCTTCATTTCTGGATGCTTTCTGTGGGCCAAGGCTCAAATTGGCATTCCTGGACTATGTGCTCTATTGCTGGGGGCTTGGGACCAGGCCTATGTCTTTGTTCTCTGACCCCTTAAGATTAAACCCCTGCTGCACTGGAGAGGCCAGTGTTTCTAGTCTGCTGGCAACAACCTTCCAATGACCTGCCCAAGACTGGGTAATTTATAAAGGAAAGAGGCTTAATTGACTCACAATTTAGCATGACTGGTAAGGCCTCAGGAAACTTACAATCATGACAGAAGGCAAAGGGGAAACAAGGCACCTTCTGCATAAGGCAGCAGGAGGGAGAAGTGTGAAGCGGAGTGGGAAGAACCTCTTATAAAACTGTCAGATCTCATGAGAACTCACTATCACGAGAACATCATGGCAGAAACCATGCCCATGATTCAATTATTTCCACCTGGTCTCTGTCTGGATGCATGGGGATTATGGGAATTACAATTTAAGATGAGATTTGGGTGGGGACATGAAGCCTAATCATATCAGTTGTTTAATTTTTCCTTTCTTAAAGAAAAAATATTTTTAAAAATTTGCCATGCATAGTGTTCAAGCATTTGTGGGACTGTGAACTAGGGTCCTAAAACTGCACTTTTGGATGCTTCGTAGTCCTACTTCTCTTCTTGATGCGTTTTCTCTCTATTGATGCATATTTCCCTCTTGCATTCCAAAAGGCACTGGTCAGAAATTGTATTATTCCTGTTTCATAGGTGAGATGGCCCCTTCTGGCTTTTGTTCTAGTTAAAAAGTTCACTTACAGCATCTCTGTATCCAAAGTCCTGGGGCATCAGCTCCTTCTAAGGCAGTGCTATTAAATCTCTGGCCTCAGAGGTAGTCTTTTCCTTAATAATGAATAAAAAACCAAAAGTTGGATTATGAAGGTCAGAATCAGACATTCAAGGTCAAATCTATATTCTGTGTTTAGAAGGGATCAGAAAAAGCAAATCTGAGTGTTTTGATACTGTCTTCACTGCAGGATTTGAAATGTGCCCTTCTTATGGATGAGGTATATGGGTAAATGAAACTGTTATTTATTTGCATCTCTATTCATTGACTTTTGGACAGTATTTTATTTATTAATAATTAGTCTTATAAAGAGATAATACTGATTATAAAATGGGCTTATTTTCATTCATGAAGTTGGCAAGTTTTCTTAGTACTAATGTGAGACATTTTCAATTGTTTTTTAGATCTAAATCAGAAGGCAGCACTCAGACATATGCCAGCCAGTAAGTAGGCTAGAAGCTGTTTTTAAGATACATTTTGAAAATCAAAAACTTATTAATAATTCACAATTTATTTCCAAATATTTTTTGAACAACATCAATTGGTAAAGCAATGCACTGAAATCCAGACTGCTAACATACAGTCTAATTTAGTCTCTAATAAATTAGTCTTTTCTTCATTTAATAACTGTTTACTGGAAATCTCTTCTGAGGGAACAAGGAAAAAAATAGCTGATTCTAAAATGAAATAGGACATGTGTAATTAGGAAAAAGAATATATAGTGCTTAGAAGTTCCCCAGCTTGTGTTATAGAGCCATGTGCTGCATAGCAATGTTTCGGTAAATGACAAACCACATGTATGACGGTAGTTCCATAAGATCATAATGAAGGTGAAAAATTCCTGTAGCCTAATGATGTCGTAATCAACACAACATCAGAGAGCAATGCCTTACTTGTTTGTGGTGATGCTGGTGTAGGCAAATACCTATTGCGCAAAGCAAAATATACAGAATTCTCATGATACAATCAATGATACTTAACCTTACAAAAAAAAAAAAAGCCACAAGAGGTGGTAATGCCAACAGCCAAAGCAATCTAAAGAAATACAGGTAATTGAACAACTTCAAATAAATGCTTAGGATTTGCATAGAGGTTAAAAAAAAATAGAATCCATTAAACAAGAAATAAAGGAGCTGAAAAAGACTTGCTTATTTTTAAATTGTTTAGGGAAATCACTCAGAATACAAGATAAACAGAATAGTAACATATAAAAGACCAGTTAAGAAACAAAGGAATTCAGAGACAGAAAATTTAGAGTGGGGGGAAGAGTGAACGATTTGAAGAAATAAGGCCTTGGACTTAATTGAAGATGGGTACTTAAGTGTCTTGACACTGAAAGAGAATATTGAGTCCAGTTCACAGACTTATAAAATAGTGAGAACTGAAGTTATGGTTAAAAAGCATGAATAGGGGCTGTGTGTGGTGGCTCATGCCTGTAATCCCAGTACTTTGAGAGGCTGAGGTATGAGGAGTGCCTGAAAAATTAAAAATTAAGAAATTAGCCAGGCATGGGGGCATGAGCCTGTAGTTACAGCTACTTGGGAGGCTGAAGTGGGAGGATTGCTTGAGCTCAGGAGTTCATGACTGCAGTGAGCCATGATCACCAGTGAGCTCCAGAAAAAAAAAGAAAGAAAGAAAGAAAAAGAAATATGAGAAACGTAAGTAGGATAAATAGGGACAAAATGCTATTTATTGATGATTAAAAGAACAGAACAATTAGGTCAATGTAATTAGTCTCACCATCCCAGAATTATTATAGAAATTTATATATCTAGATTTATGGCTTCTGTCGCGATCTATAAAATTCCATGCGTTTGTTTGTTTATCCAAGCAGTACACTGATTCAGTCATGAGTCCCTTAATACAAGGATATGCTATGAGAACTGCACTGTTAGATAATTGTGTTATGTGAACATCACAGAGTGTAGTTACACAAACCTAGACCATATAGCCTACTACACACCTAGGTTATATCCTATAACTTTATGTATATAAGCCTGTACAGCATGTTACAGTACAAAATACTATAGATAACTGTACAAATACAGTACAAAATACTGTAGGTAAAAATATGATATAAAAGATAAAAAATGGTATGCCTGTATCGGGCATTTATAATGAATGGAGCTTGCAGGAATGGAAGTTGCTCCAGGTAAGTGAGTGAGTGAGTGAGTGGTGAGTGAATGTGCAGGCCTAGGATGTTACTGAGTCCTACTATAAACTGTATAGACGGTACACTTAGGCTACACTAAATTTATTTAAAAATTTATTTCTTCAATAATAACCTTATCTTTTACTATAGCTTTTCAAATTTATAAACTTTTTAATTGTATAAAACTTTTTGACTCTTGTAATAACACTTAGCTCAAGTCACAAACACATTGTACAAATTTCTTTCTTTATGTCTTTATTGGCTTTTTTTGTATAAATTTTTTTTCTTTTTAAACTTCTTTGTTAAAAACTAAGACACAAACACATTAGCGTTGGCCTACACAGGGTCAAGATAAGCAATATCACTGTCTTCCATCTCCACATCTTGTCCTTTTCGGAGGTCGTCAGGAGCAGTGACATATCTGGAAATGTCGTTGGTTAGGATGACAATCCCGCCTTCTGGATACATCCTGAAGGACCTGCTAGAGGTTGTTTTACAGTTAACTTTTCTTTTTAAATAAGCAAAGGAGTACAGTATAAATTAATAATAAAAAGGACAGTATAGGCACAGTGTCTCACTCTTGTAATCCCAGCACTTTGGGAGGCTGAGGTGGGCAGATCACCTGAGGTCAGGAGTTCAAAACTAGCCTGGCCATATGGTGAAACCTTGTCTCTACTAAAAAAAAAAAAAAAAAAAAAAAAAAAATTAGCCAGGCATGGTGGCACATGCCTGTAATCCCAGCTACTCAGGAGGCTGAGGCAGGAGGATTGCTTGAGCCCAGGTGGCAGAGGTGGCAGTGAACCGAGCTTAAGCCACTGTACTCCACCCTGGGCAACAGAGCGAGACTCTGTCTCAAAAAACAAACAAACAAATACTAAACACATAAACCAAAACAAGTATTTGTTATCATTATCATCTATTATGTACTGTACATAATTGTATGTGATGTACTTTCATATGACTGGTAGCACTGTAGGTTTAGATACTTCAGAAGTCATTCAGCCTTAGCTCCTGTTTACCCTGTGAGCTCTCAGTTGCATCATTTTTACTGGCAACAGAAGGCTTTCCTTGCTGTGAGCCTCAATTGTGTATCAAATGTTTGTGCATGTGTGTGTGTGTTTTTATTTGGCATTCCTCTATGTGAGGAATGGAAAGGAAAAATTGTTTTACCAGCTCACTCTGTTAGCTTACCTAGGGAGCAGTCTACCTTTTAATTTACAAAATGTTGGCTTTTCTTTAACAATGAATAAAAAACAAAAAGTTGGGGTGTGAAGGTCAGAATCAGACTTTCAAAGTCAAAGCTATGTTCTTTGTTTAGATATAGCTAATCTTTTTTTCTGAACAAATTTATATTCTATGTTCAGAAAAAGCAAATCTGTGTTTTTTTGGATACTCTCCTCATTGCAGGATTTGAAATGAGCACTTTTTATGGATAAAGTATATGGGTAAATTAAAATGTTATTTATTTGCATCTATGTTCAGTGACTGTGGACATCATTTTATTTAGTAGTAATTAGTCTTTTTTTTTTTTTTTTTTTGAGGCAGCATCTCACTCTGTCACCCAGGCTGGAGTGCAGTGGCGCAGTCTCGGCATCTCCACTCACTACAACCTCTGCCTACTGGGTTCAAGTGATTCTCCTGCCTCAGCCTCCCAAGTAGCTGGGACTACAGGCATGCACTACCACACTCAGCTAATTTTTGTATTTTTAGTAGAGACAGGGTTTCACCATGTTGGCCAGGCTGATCTCGAACTCCTGACCTTGTGATCTGCCTGCCTCGGCCTCCCAAAGTGCTGGGATTACAGGCGTGAGCCACTGCACCAGGCCAGTAATGAGTATTTTGAAGAGCTAATACTAATTATAAAATGGCCTGATTTTCATTCGTGAAGTTTGCAAGTTTTCTTAGTACTAACTTGAGACATTGTTTTCAATTCTTTTTTAGATCCAACTCAGAAGGCAGCACTCAGACATATGCCAGCCAGTAAGTAGTTTAGAAGGTGTTTTTAAGATACATGTTGAAAATTGAGAATTTATTGATAAGTCACAATTTATTTCTAAATATTTTTGAACAAAGTCAATTGGTAAAACAATGCACTAAAATCCAGACTGCTAATCTGGATTTTAATTTGGTTTCTAATAAATTAGTCCTTTCTTCATTTAATAAATGTTTACTGGAAGTCTTTTCTGAGGAAACAAGGAATAAAATAGCTGATTCTAAAATGAGATAAGACGTGCATAATTAGTAAAGGAAAAGAATGTATAGTGCCTAGAAGTTACCCAGCTTGTCTTATACAGCCATGTGCTTCATAACAATGTTTTGGTAAATGAGAAACCACACGTATGATGGTTGTTCCATAGTTTATATTGAAGCTGAAAGGTTCCTATAGCTTAGTGATGTCATAGCCATCACAACATCAGAGAGCAATGCCTTACTTACTTGTTTGTGGTGATGCTGGTATGAACAAACCTGTTGTGCTTTGCAGAAGCCTCCTTGTGGAGGTCATGTTTTACCCTCCTGTGTGATAAATTTTTGTAATAACTGTTACACTGGAATTCATAGGAAGCATGAATTGGTGTCCTTATCCTATACATGTAAAGAATTAAAGCTCCTGTTTCTGTGTGATGATTTTTCCATCCAAATTCCTAAGCCAATTTAAGTGCTCAGAGTTCCCGTGCCTCCTGGTGTTCATTTTTCATCTCTTCTTCTGAAGCAATTTCCCTGATGTATCTTTATGTCTAGTGGCTACAGCTTTAACTATCCCCATTTCATGGGTGGTTATGGCCTTTCAGGGCTTCCAGGTTTAGAGAACGAGGTCAGCTCTAACTTTCCAGAAGGTCTCAACTCTTGATAAGTTGATGTAGCTTATGCAACTGACTTATTAACCCCCAAAGTCATTCAGATTTAGTTTGTATTTACCTTTTGCATGTTCAATTCTCTCTCTCCTTTTAACTATCACTAGAAATGACCCTTTCTTTTGAAAGATTTTAGTAAATAGTAATGTTGTTTTTGCACTATTTCTCTATGTGTGGGATAAGGGGGAAATTACCACACCTCCCCATCAGCTCAATCTTCTTGACATTAGTGTGGATTTGAATCACAACCTGTAACAATTTATTTATCAATGGATAGACTCTGAAGGCCAGAATCAGGCATTTAAAATAAAGTATCAATTCTGTGCTAGAAAATGAAAAGGAAAAAAATCTGTTTTCTTGTTCCTCTGCTTAGTTGAAGATTTGAAATTTAAGTGTTTTATGAACATTGTATATAAATAAAAACCACTTTGTTTACATATGCTAATTTAGTAGTCTTTTGACATTATTCATCAGTGGTGATTCTTGGTATAGAAGAATTAACACAGGTTATAAAATGATCTAACATTCATTCATTATGGAGGCACATTATTGTTGAGTTTTAATGTGGAAACATTATTTTTTTGCTTTCTTTTAGAACCAGATCAGAAAGCACCAGTCAAGCTGATACTAGCAAGTAAGTAAATTAGGAGGCTTTTTTGTTTTTACAATAAATATGTGTTAAAAATTGAGATGAACAAATTGATAATTAACAATTACTTGCTAACTATTAACTGAATAGACACAATTAGTAAGGTACTATACCTTAAAACAACCTATTTGCTGATCTAGTAACTAGCGAGTATTTGTCTAAATAAGTCAATCTCTTCTTTCCTGCAGTTTAGTTAATATGTGTTGGGAGTTTATTTCTGGGAAACAAGGAAAACATTTTTGGTAAAATATTTAAGGAGCTAATTCATAAAAAGGATTCTTTTGTATTCTTTATCTTGGAGCATACAAAGGGGAAGTTTACTTTTTTATTTGGAGATGGTACAACTAGAAACTAATATGTATGCTGATGAATAACTGAGTGAATGCTCACATGGGTAGCCTGAGAAGAATTTGTTGGAAAAAAAAAAAGCACCACAAAGGAACAAAAATTCCACATCTTTCATAGCCTCTCAGTATTACCAGGTCCCTCTTCATTTCCTGAAAGGTGGATGTCTTTTTATAATAATCCAATAAGTATTTAGTTCCCCACACCCAGCAAATGTGGGTTTTAGGTTCTTCTGCAGATATAAAATGCTTTGAAGTTTTTACTGCTCCCTCTCTGAGTTATGGTTTTTACATACCTTTACAGAGGGCTGATGTTATTCTTTCTAGGTTCCTTAAGCCCTCTACTGTTCCCAAACACATCCAAATCCACAGGGCAAACTCTCTAAGCTGCACAAGATTGTATGATTTCTTTTGTTCCAAAAGAAATTTACCTCTTCAATAAGAATGCCTGCTTTTCTCATTTTAATCTTTCTCATTATTATTATTTTTTTTCCTTACAATGACACTTTGGAGTCATGAGTTTGTCTTTAAAATGTTGATTTTTATTATCATGCCCTTTCTTATTATTGTGACCAAGGGAGTTACCATATAGGGCTCAGGCCCACCAAGCCTCAGCGACCTTTTTCTCTTATTATATTGTCATCTCAGATAATAAAGGCTATGTCTATCTTGCTTAGGATTGTATAGCTAGCATGTAGAAGAATGCTTGGCTTGTATTGTAAATGATCACTAAATATTTGCTGAAGGAATGAATGAATAATTACCCTTGATTTTCACACATACAGAGGCAACCAAGCAAAAACACAAAGGTAAATAGACAAATACATAGACGTGTGCACATGCATGTATGCACACACATACTCATCTATATATCCTTGATGATATTGTAGCTTCCTCCGTTTCTTTTTCCCTCAGTATATCATCTCTCATCCTGAAACCCTGTTACCATAATACATCTCTCCCAGTGTTGTTATTTACCTACATTCAGTGAGGGGTGATAGCATCACCCATAGCAAAATGTACATTTCAATAGAAATCATTTAATTTGGAATGTTAAACCACTGAACAAGCCTTCTGGCTTAGCATGCACCAGGGAATCATTTTAGAATAATTATTCATTTGAATTTTAATAACATCACTTGACATGGTGGCTGTGCTTTCGTGACATAACATCCACCGTAGTTGTTTTCATGTCATTTATCTTTGGAATAATCTTTAACTGATGGGGAGGTCAGTAAAAACGTTGTTGAAGTCAAAGAAAGCAGAGAGGTGGAATGAATTCCAGTGAAGCAGGATATTTCCCTGACACCTTCAGGGGACTCATGACAGGGGTGCTTTGTTTACTCAGCCAGCGGCTCTCAACTCCTTGTGGGAGGGAGCTCACGGGTGAATGAGGTGGGAACTGGAGTGCAGGGGGCGCTGGAACCAGCCGGCCATTTTAGCCCTGGCCCCGCGGGATCAAACTCCACTCACTGGGACCCAGTGTGTTCCACCACTTGGGAGGGAGCATGCAGGCGAACAGGTGCAGGAGTGAGAGCGAGCACTTTTGGGTGCCGGCAGGAGGGAAATCTGTGCAGGCCCTGCAGCAGCATCCAGATAGGGTGCCTATGACTTCCAAAACCCCAGAGGGCGTGTTACAGTGCTCTTTTAGCTTGGATAGCTTAAGTGTTAATAGATCAGTAGGCCCTCTGCCTTTTCGAGTGAGGTGGCTGCTCTCCACCAGTGAGGACAAAGGGACAGTGTGACAGCCTTTTGTATCCACACTTTTGGCTCCCAAACTCTTGTTTGGCATCCAGGAAAAATGAGGTCGGATAAATGAACTGAAGGATGGTAAATGTGGGGGGATTTTACTGAATGATGAAGGTGGCTCTTAGTGAGAAGGGGAGCTGAGAAAGGGATGGGCAGGTAATCTTCCCCTCAAGTCCGACCACCTCCGGCTGGACCCTTCCCTGAAGTTATGCCATCAAGCTGTCCCTCTGAAGTCAAGCTGCTTCTCTCCAACATCCATTTGTAGTCCTTGACGTCCAGCTGCCTCTCCTCTCTGCTGACTGAGTCTGGGGTCTTTATAGGCGCAGGATGGGGCAGAGTGGGGCCATGGGTGGTTTAGGAAAAGGCAATATTTGAGTGGGAAAATAGAGGAGAGGTTCTCTCTTGGGCTGTGGTTTCAGGCTTTCGGCTTCAGGGTGGAGATTTCGCCAGGGACCCGCCCTTTTCTGACTAGAATTTCTCTGCCTCCTGTCCCCAACACCAGTATGGGTCACATTAGTACCACTTTAGTGTACTTATTTAAAATGTCTAAATTCTTTCAATATTTCTAGTCTTTTCCTAAGCAACAAAAGAATCTTTGGCAATTTATCAGCAAACTCTAAACATTACTCTCGTGTATTATTGTCATTTGGCTTTTAGCTTCTTCTAGGTTTTTACCTACAGAATCCTACCTTCCACTATAATTATTATAATCATTTTTATATTAAATTAATACCTGCTAGAATCTTAAAACATATTTATCAATTGCTTTGCTCTCACTATTTATCGTTGCATCCATTGATTTTTCATTATTTTTCATTCAACATTTTGTGTTAAATGCCTGAACCATCCTTTTTTTATTCCACACTCAATTTTGAATGATAGCTTAGATGGTTACAGACTCCTAGCTGAGGACTTTTCTGAAAGTGTCTTGAAATATTCTGTTGTTGTAATGTGCCATGTACTGTCAGTGATGAGAACTTGGTCGTCAGTCTCATTATTATTCCCCCCTGCCACTAATGTGTTTTTTTTCCCTAGGTGGCTTCTAAGATTTCCTTTTTGTCTTGAATGTTTTGTTATTTTATGATTATATATTCTGATATAATTTGTTTTTTATTTAGACAGCTCTGGATTCAATATATTCTTTAGATATCAGAACTCAGGTTGTTAATTCTAAAAAATTAAATCAGTCATTATGTCTTCAATTATTGACTCATTCTTTCTCTTTTCTCCATTGGAAATGACTATATTTAGGAGGGTCTTCTCATTTTAGCCTCCATGTTTCTTTCTTTCTTTCTTTTTTTTTTTTGGAGATGGAGTCTCACCGTGTCACACAGGCTGGAGTGCAGTGGCCCGATGTTGGCTCACTGCAACCTCTGTCTCCTGGGTTCAAGCAGTTCTCTGCTTCAGCTTCCCAAGTAGTTGGGATTACAGGCACCTGCCATCATGCCTGGCTAATTTTTGTATTTTTAGTAGAGACAGGGTTTCACTAGCTTGGCCAGGCTGGTCTTAAACTCCTGACCTTGTGATCCAACTGCCTTGGCCTCCCAAAGTGCTGAGATTACAGGCATGAGCCACTGTGCCCAGCCTAGCCTCCCTGTTTTTTAACTGGGCTCTTCGTGTAATTATTACACCTTTCTACCTCTCTATCTGACATTGTTTCACTTCCTTATATCAGTTTCCAAATCCTCCATTTTCTTAACAGCTATTTTTTTTTTTTTTTGCCTCATTCCTGCCTTGATCTATGTGGAGATCCTAAATATTTCCATTTTGAAGATTTTTATATTATCTGTTCATCTTGATGTGTGAATTTTTGTTTTGCTATTTTAGATTTATAAGCTCATCCTCAAGGGCAGTGAATGTTCTCATGGGAATTCTGCATGCCCTGAGTTGTAGAGGCATGCATTGAGAGGAGAGTATTTCAGGTTTGCTTCTCCTGGGGCATGAATGTGGCAGTGTTTTCCGTGCTTGCTCTTTCAGATTTGTGGGTGGTAGAATTCAGCAGTTGAGGTCTGGTGCAGGCCTGTGATTCCTGCATCTCTAGATGATCCTTTTCTTTCCAAGTGGCTGAGAAAATTTGCTAGTTGTGTTCTGAAGTGCAGTGGTCACAGCTTTTATTATTTCCATTAAAGGCTATCAGGCTTGGGAAACAGCTCCATTCCAGCTTTCTAGCACGTAAAGATCCATGCCTTCAACTCCTTCCAAGTTAGGGTGATGAAAACCACATCTTTTAGGGTATAAGTAATTCAGCTTTAGCTCTTGGTTTCCCTCTGAGCTTCTAATTTCTTTCTTTTTTTAATGATAGAAGGAAAACACATTGTGACTGTCAATCTTAGTTATGTACACATTTTTTGTCGTCTTCAGCTTTTTTTTTTTTTCTATGTATCTAATAGAAAGGATAAGTTTTCCTGTTAGTCCAGTCTGCCAAATTGGTCAGAAGTAAATGTAAGTTTTAATTTACAAACTGCTGCAATTTATATATCAACAAATACAAAACTAACTTGGAGGCTGAAGGACAGAGTTAGAAATTTGCAGTTAAATTTACATTAACTTAGAAGTAATTTGAAAACTTCTGCTATCTTGATACTCTTCTCTAGTAGAGAATTTACATTTTATACTATATGTTGCATTTGGTGTTTGAATAAAAAGAAATGTTACTTATTTGCATGCTCCAATTATTTAAATAATTAGTTTTGGTGGTGTAAAATGGCAAGCTCTTAGTATTAACTTTTAGATATTGTTTTTAATTTATTTTCAGATCCAAATCAGAAGATAGTGCCCAAGCATATGCTAGCAGGTAATCAAGATAGAAGGTGTTACTTATAAATATGTTGAAAATTCAGAATGAAAAATTTGATAATTCATAAATAATTGCTCAATATTTTTTGAGAAGCCACAATTGATAATATTTCCCATTCTAGAACAAGTTTTAATTCAATTAATCTTTTTTCTTCAGTTGACCAAATTTTTGTTGATTGTCTACTCTTGTGTTATATAAGAAATAAGCTAGTGAAATTTAATAAGATACAAATATTTATAATTACTTTGTGAAACTAAATCATAAGCTGAACATTTTGCATCGTTTATTTTGGGATACACAAAGGAGAAATATTATTTTTGCAGGTTGCATTTACACCCACAAAAACTCAATGTGAATAACTGAATCAATGATTATTTCCACTTAGGAAGAGTTTAGGAGACAGTATTATAAACACACTAAAATTCTACATTTCCCACAGACCCTCAATGCTTCACACCTGCGTTAACAAGGGTTCTCTGAATTCATTTTAAGCTTTTAGTTTCCTACATCTCACAGTTGAGGCTTTGCAGTCCTTCTGAAGTTATCAAATATTTACTGGTATGTTCATCATGCTTTCTTCATTTTACAGTTTTTATTTTCTTGTATTGTCTAGTATTTTTTCCTAAAGTGACCTTTTTGAGTTACATTCAACCCACTGCTATTCCAAAATATCCTTTATACCCACAGGTGAAATTTTCTAGGCTATACCACAGCATTATATAGTTTCTGTTTTCCCTGATGAAGGCACCCCATCCATTAGGAAAGCTACAGTATTTCTGTCTCCTTTATCCTTTCTGTTGTTCTTAGATGTCTCCTAACATAAGCACCCTTTTACAGACATCAGTTACTTTCTCTAAGCTATGTTTGAGAAAAAGGCCAATTTGCTTTGTTTTCTCCACTCTGTCACTGTCACCAAGGGAGTTGTGATAGAGTGCTCAAACACTGCAATTCTCCCAATCTTCTGCTCACCTAGAAGCATTAATCTCCTTTCAGCCTCTGAAATCACTTGAGGGTCATGTCCATGCTTATTTTCCTTACCTATTTATATGTAGTATCTTGCAGAGTTAATTGCTCAATAAATACTTGCTTAACGAATGAGTGGTTACTCTTGAAGTTCACATATGCACGTATAATTCTTAGTGGTGTAAGCACTCTAATTGTTCCCTTACATTATCTCTCCTCATAAAATATGCCATAATCATATCATTATCATTCTCTTTAGGAAGTAATAAATTCAGCTAGATTGAGGGATAGATAAGGGCATCATCCATAGGATAATATACACAGGATTTGGGGAGTATAATTTGGAATGTTAACCCATTATTCTAACTTTGTGTTTAGCATAACTAGAAAGGTATTCTGTGATTATTCTTTCATTTAAACTTAGTAGGCTAAGCACACATAGTTGCTGTTCTTTACTGTTATAGGACTTACTGCATTTTCTTGATATTTCTGTTCTTTTTACATTTGTATTTTTAGTATTTTTATTGTTGTTGGGAAGCCAGTGGAAGATGTTGGTAGAGCCAATTCCTTGGGTAAACACAGTAAAACAATATATATATTTTTTACATCCAGAAATTTAATGGGTGTACATGTCAGTAGACTCATACACCTATAAATACAAATCTTTTTATTGGTTTGGGAAGTAACTAATTATATTAAATAAGAATGTCTCCCAGTCAGAGTAGCAGGAAAAATCAACAGTAAGTTTTGAAGATACAAAATAGCAAAGGTAGGGAAAGGATGGGAGAAGTAAAATTATGCGTTATCACTGAATATTCTCACTCATCTCATTATATATCTTCTCTATAAATTAATCTTGACTAATTTGTCTTCAGTTCATTCTTTTTCTCTCCCATTCTTTTAGTTGGGGGGATTAGAAATAAGGAATCTGTGGACATAAAAATGGGAAAGACTGGGCGTGGTGGTTCACATTACAAAATGTTATAATCCCAGCATTTTGGGAAGCCAAAGTGGGAGGACTGCTTGAGGTCAGGAGTTCAAGACCAGTCTGGGCAGCAAAGTGAAATCCCATTTCTACAAAGAAACAAAAAATTGGCTGGGGCTGTAGCCTTAGATATTTGGGAGGCTGAGGCAGGAGGCTATTTGAGCCCCAAGGAGGTTGAGGCTGAAGTGAGCCATGATCATATTCCTGGGTGGAAAAGTGAGACTCTGTCTCTATTAAAAAAAAAAAAAAAAAAAAAGGAAAAGAGCTCCAAGAATTTTGAATTTGAATTTTGGTAGTAACTAAAAATACAAATTTGGCAAATATTTCTTTTTAGTACCACTTTGAAGGGAAATAGGAAGAAATTGCCATAACAAATAAATATAACATAACTTTGACAGGTTGTATTAGGTCAACCTAAAAATGTTATTTCCTTATTTACTTAGATCCAAATCACAGGAAAATACCCAAACACAAAGCAGTAGGTAAACACATTAGAAGGTGTTTCTTAAAATGAATACATGTATGAAATTAAAATAAAATTCATAAGCCACAATGAATTTCTAAGTATGGATTGGGTAGATGAATTGGTAAAGTACTGCACCAATAAACAACCTGTCTTTATTCTTTTTTTTGTTTTTGAGACAGAGTCTCAATCTGTCGACCAGGTTGGGGTACAATGGTGTGATCTCAGGTCACTGCAACCTCCTCCTCCTAGGTTCAAGTGATTCTCCTGCCTCAGCATTCTGAGTAGCTGGGATTACAGGCATGTACCACCATGACTGCCTAATTTTTGTAGTTTTAGTAGAGACGGAGTTTTGCCAGGTTGGCCAGGTTGGTCTTGAACTCCTGACATTAGGCAATTTGCCCTCCTCAACCTCTCGAAGTGCTAGATGTATAAGCATGAGCCATCATGTCCAGCCTAACTGACCTATATTTAAGTGACCAATCTTTACTAATCTTGTTACTGAGTATTTAAATAACTTAGTCTTTTTTTTTTTTTTCAGTTTAGTAAAGTTCTCTTAAGCTTACTGAGAACTTGCTCTTGTTGATAGAATGGAGTTAAAAAGGGGAGGGATAGTGGGGGGTGGGGAGTTGGGGAGGGGATAGCATGGGGGGAGAAAGGCCAGATATAGGTGATGGGGAGGAAGGCAGCAAATCACACTGCCATGTGTGTACCTATGCAACAATCTTCCATGTTCTTCACATGTACCCCCAAACCTAAAATGCAATAAAAAAAATAAAAATTAAAAAAAAATAAATAAATAAAATAAAAAATAAAAAATAAAAAAAATAAAAAAAATAAAAAGAGTCGTACCTAACAAGATGTAAGATCTGTAAATTTGTTTATAAAACAAATCTGTAATCAGGACCATTTTATCCATTAGGCAGCATATACTACAGTGCTTCGGGTCTATGAGTTTTCAAAGAACAAAAGGCTAAAATACTGTTTACAACACACACACACACACACAAATTGGCTGCAAGATATTAAAAAAGGAAAATTAATGTGAACTTAAATTTCTAAAAATGTAAAGACATTAACTTGTTACATTTATAAACATTTCATTAAAATTTAAAAAATGTTACATTTTCTCATTTGCAAGTACTTCTGATTAAATATGATGGTTCCTCAGAAATCAAAGTATAAAGTAAGCAAGTGACTCATGGTCAAATAATTTCACAAGCAAAATTGTAAACATCCTTTCAACAATTCTTTTTTCCATGCCACATGAATTTTCCACTTTGCAGTACCCCACCTGCTTGTACAGTGGTAGGAGTTTGCTGTCAGTACCTTGAGCATGTGTTTTTGTTTTCCTCCACAGTAACTAATGATTCCTTCAGAAGGCGATGGATAACACTGAGAGTCTCACTGAGAAATGAAAATTCTGTCTTTCCTTCCCTGGTCACAGCTGAAGGAAACAATAAATTGAGTGTGGATCAATTTGCATGCCGGCATGTTTGTTTTTTTCTTCCCTTTCCTTTACCCCCTGGGGCCACAATTCTGCACCTGCAGGGCCCTTAATAGTCATCTGAACTCATCTCAGCTGTCCCTATCCCCCGCCTGACTCTGCGAGCTCTTCCCATTGTCTCTTCTCTGGAGCTCTTCCACTACTCCTGCCCCTGCGCCTCCTCCTGCCCAATGCCACCCCCCACCACCTGGGGCCCTAGATGCATCAGGCCCTACTCAGTCTTACTCAGGACAGGATCTGGGCAGTGTACCGTGTTCCTCCTCTTGGTCCTTCTCATGGGACTTGGCCGACTGCACGCAGGTCCAGTAAAATCAGATATTTGCCCTCCTCATCCTCCCCATGACCCCAGCTGGGCTTCTGAGGAAGGACTATTTGTTTCAAGGGTTGTACCTTCCCATCCAGGCCTCTACCCCCCCCCACCTTTCTCTTGTCCCTTGGCCAAGTGACCCACAGGATCAAGCCCAGAAGACAGAGAGGCAGCTTGTGAAGGACTCTTAGGCATGGGTCTTAAAGGCAAATGTGATTCCCTTATTAGAGTTTGGTATGAGGCTTGATAAAATGAATTAGAGAAAGGTTCTTTATTTTTCCATTTTCTAAAATATTTAGATTTTCAATTAAATGTTTGTCAAAGTTTACCAGTGAAGCTCTTGGGACTGGAGTGTTTTTTTTTTTTGTTTGTTTGTTTTTTTTTTTTTGGCGGGGGGGGGGAGGAAGATTCAATTTATTTAATAGAAAACTATTCACATTTTCCATTTATTCTCGTGATAGGTTTTTTTCAGATACTGTATTTTTTAAAAAAGTTTATCCATTTTATTTAATTGTCAGACTTGTGGCCTAAAGTTGTTACTAACATTCTTTTTTATGTCTGTAGGATGTATAGTAATGTCCCCTCTTTCATTCCTTATAATAGTTAGGTATTTTTCCTCTGATCAGTTTTGTGACGAGTTTATTTCCTTAAGTAATTTAAGAATCTCTCCAGAACAGCTTTTGACTCTGTTGGTTTTCTCCATTACATCTCTGTTTTCTATTTCATTGATTATAAATTTTATTAATTTACTTTTTTTCTAGCATCTTCAGGTGAAAGTTTAGATAATTGATTTTAAACCTCTTTTCTAATGCATTTAAAGGTGTAAGTTTGTCAGATGTACATTTTTAGCTGCATTCCACATATCTTATGTTGTGTCTTCATTATAGTTCAGTTCAAAATATTTTCAAATTTTTATTTTGACTTCTATTTTGAGTTATAGGTTATGTAGAAGCCTGTTTAAATCCAAATACTGATATTTTTTAGCTCATTTTTTCCTTAGTATTTTATCAGTTGTGACAAGAGAATATATTTATATAATCTCACGTTTTTGAAATTGTTTTCTTGAGATGGTTTAGCCTGTTTTTGATGTTAAATGTTCTACGTGCACTAAATATGTGCATGTGCATTTTGCAGTTGTTGAGTATGTAAATGCCAGTTAAGTCATTTGCTGACAGTGTTTTTGACATCCTGTGTTTTTCCTCTTGTTCTATCAGTCCTTGAGAGAGATCTGTTGAAATTGTGAACTATCATTTTTTATTATTGTTGTTATTTTACTTGTTTTAGACATGTTAATTGTGTTTCATGTATTTTGGAGTTATATTTTAGTGCATGCATCTTTAGGACTGTTATGTTTTCCTAATGAATTGACTCTTTCTCATTATACAATTCTCATTATTGTCTCTAGTATTGTTACTTTGGAATTCTGATTTTGTGATATTAATATTGCCATGCAGAATTTTTTTTTTATTGGCAGCTTTTTAAAGTTAGTCTTTGCATGGGATACTTTTTTTCATTCTTTTACTTCCATTGCATATTTCCTTATATTTAAAGTGTATCTGATGAACAGAGTATGCCATTGATTCTTGTATTTTTTAAAAAATCTAGTCTGACAATGATTTTAAATTGGAGTGCTTAAAAACACTTATATCTGAGGCAGGAGAATCACTTGAACCCAGAAGGTGGAGACCACAAACAAATGGATAAACATTCCACGTTCATGGATAGGAAGAATCAGTATCATGAAAATGGCCATACTGCCCAAAGTGATTTATAGATTCAATACTATCCCCATCAAGCTACCTATGACCATCTTCACAGAACTGGAAAAAACCACCTTAAACTTCATATGGAACCAAAAGAGAGCCCGAATAGCCAAGACAATTCTAAGCAAAAAGAAGAAAGCTGGTGACATTATGCTACCTGACTTCAAACTATACTACAAGTCTACAGTAATCAAAACAGCATGGAACTGATACCAATGGAACTGATACCAAAAAAGAGATATAGACTAATGGAACAGAACAGAGACCTCAGAGGCAACACCACACATTTACAACCATCTGATCTTTGACAAACCTGACAACAACAAGCAATGGGGAAAGGATTCCCTGTTTTATAAATGGTGTTGGGAAAACTGGCTAGCCATGTGCAGAAAGCAGAAACTGGACCCCTTCCTGACACTTTACACTAACATTAACTCCAGATGGATTAAAGTCCTTGCCTGTGCCTATGTCCTGAATGGTTTTGCCTAGGTTTCCTTCTAAGGACAATGACTAAAACGTCAAAAGCATTGGCAACAAAAGCCAAAATAGACAAATGGGATCTAATTAAACTCCAGAGCTTCTGTGCCTCAAAAGAAACAATCATTAGAGTGAATCGACAACCAACAGAATGGGAAAAATTTTTTCAGTCTACCCGTCTGACAAAGGGCTACTATCCAGAATCTACAAAGAACTAAAACAGATTTACAAGAAAAAAAACAAACAAACCCATTCAAAAGTGGGTGAAGGACATGAACAGACACTTTTCAAAAGAAGATATTTATGAGGCCAACGAACATATGAAAAAATGCTTATCATCACTGGTCGTTAGAGAAATGCAAATCAAAACCACATTGAGATACCTTCTCATGTCAGAATGGCGATCATTAAAAAATCTGGAGACAATAGATGCTGGAGAGGATGTGGAGAAATAGGAACACTCTTACACAGTTGGTGGGAGTGTAAATTAGTTCAACCATTGTGGAAGACAGTGTGGCAATTCCTCAAGGACCTAGAAATAGAAATTCCATTTGACCCAGCAATCCCATTACTGGGTATATATCCGAAGGATTATAAATCATTCTATTATACAGACACATGCACACGTATGTTCATTGTGGCACTGTTTACAATAGCAAAGACTTGGAACCAACCCAAATTCCCATCGATGATAGACTGGACAAGGAAATATGGCAGATATACACCATGGAATACTATGCAGCCATAAAAAATGATGAGTTTGTGTCCTTTGTAGGGACATGGATGAATCTGGAAACCATCATTCTCAGCAAACTGACACAAGAACGGAAAAACAAACACTGCCTGTTCTCACTCATAGGTGGGTGTTGAACAATGAGAACTCATGGACACAGGGAGGGGAGCATCACACACTGAGGTCTGTCGAGGGGCAAGAGGGGAGGGACAGTCGGAGGTAGGGATTTTGGGGAGGGATAACATGGGGGAGAAATGCCAGATATAGGTGAAGGGGGGATGGAGGCAGCAAACCACATTGCCATGTATGTACCTATGCAACAATCCTGCATGTTTTGCATATGTACCCCAGAACCTAAAGTGCAATAAATATATATAAATATATATATATATTTATTCATGTGTATACATATATATATATGTGTGTGTCAGTGGAGTTAGTTGGTAACTGCTAAGTTTTATTGATTATTGATGGCATGCAGAAGGATAATGAATGATTGAAGGCTGTTAACAAGTAGTTACTGACTATGACTGAGACCCAGAGAATTTCAGTGGTAGCTTACAAAGAGGCCTTTATCAGTCATGGTTAAAAAGCACACAGGAGAAAGGCAGGCAGGAGTTCTGTTTACTGCAGTTGCAAGCTCTAGAGAATCTAAACACTCATGCAAAAGAACTCTGTTGTGTCAAGGTTTTGGTATTGCAGAAAAAATTTGGAATCCTGAGAACTGGACAGAGGACTCCTGGATGTATGTCTCTGAGGATATTGACTTTATGAAACCCACCTCTAGTGGGCTCACTGGGTTTGCAGAGTGGCCCAATTTTGCATTTTCTCAGAAATCGAAGATGCTGCAGAGCATGTTAGAATCCTGTGTCCAGGGATTAAATAGCAAACAAATGAACAAACAAACAACAATGACTGCACTGTTAATTAAAATAGGCTCTAATCAGCAGGAGGAGGTAAGGGTGTCTTACCCAATGGAGGCAGCAGAGAATATAGGTGGAATCCAAGTAATCCATTTGGGATTATTCCACTGTAACTATGAATGAACATGTGCAACCCTAGCATGAGAAAAGTATGATGATTCATGGTGTAAGCACTTCACTATAAAGGTTTTCTTTTATTTTTTTATTATACTTTAAGTTCTGGGGTACATGGGCAGATAGTGCGGGATTGTTACATTGGTATATACATGCTGTGGTGGTTTGCTGCATCCATTCCCCTGTCTTCTACGTTAGGTATTTCTCCTAATGTTATCCCTCCCCACTCCCCCAACCCTCTGCTATTCCTCCCCAGTCCCCCCCAACCCCCAACAGGCCCCAGTGTGTGATGCTCCCCTCCCTGTGTCCATGTGTTCTCATTGTTCAACACCTACTTATGAGTGAGAACATGCGGTGTTTGTTTTTCTGTTCTTGTGTCAGTTTGCTGAGAATGATGGTTTCCAGCTTCACCCATGTCCCTGCAAAGGACGTGAGGCATGGAAGCAGGCCATGTGATACTTGAGCAGGAGGGTTATTCGGAATCCACGGTATGTATTAGGGGATAATTTATAACAAATAATAAGATATTATTTTCCCTTAAAAGTTTAGATACATCTCTTTTAAAAAACCTGATTTTATGTTACCTAAAATCAGGAATGTAGTAAAATGTAGATTTGTTTTATCAACTCATTTTTCAATATAAGATTCATTAGGTCTAGAGTTCTAGATTCATAAAAACCTTGCATTTTAGTTTATTAGTTTGTTATTTTGAAGCTAAGAAATAAGTTATACCCTTATAAATTTTGAATTGAGCATAAACAATTGAATTCAAGAACTCTAAGTTCTGTATTAGGTATATTTGATGTAAAATCTATTGGCTACAAAACAGGGTTGGCAGTGGAAAATGTAACTTCTGGCTTAGGTTTTTATGGATGTAATCATTATATGGGTTTTAAAAATATTTTATTGATATATGTTTTACATATCCTAAAATTCACCTACTTCAACTGTACAATTCAATATTTTTAATGACTTGTGCTGAGGACATCATCATAAATCACTTTAGGGCATTTTCATCCATCACCTCATAAAGCCTCTCTTGTCAATTTACAGATAATTCCTGTTTCCAGCCATAGCCCCAGGCAACAATTAATTGTTCTGTCTCTATAAACTTGCCTTTTCACTACACTTCATACTAGTGGAATGAAAATGCCTTATTTCTGCATAAGTCTTTAGAGTTGAACAAGTCTGGATAAAATTATGCTCACATAAATAATGAATGTCTCCACTTAATTCATGCTCAATACTCTTGCATTGGCCTTAATGCCTCTACAATTCCACTAGAAATGCTCTTTGTTAAATTTTTGGTAACTTTCATGTTTCTAAATGCAATGGTGATTTCTTTTTTTCCATTATTTTAGGTTCAAGGGGGCACACGTGCACATTTGGTTATGTCGGTAAATAGTGTGCCACTGATGGTTGGTGTATGAATGATCCCGTCACCCAGGTAGTGAAGATAGTACCTGATAGTTTTTCAGTTGTCACCTTCTTCCTGACATTCCTCCTCTAATAATACCCACTGTGTGTTGTGCCCATCCTTATGTCCTCGTGTACCCAAAGTTTAATTCTTACTTGTGAATGAGAACATGTTGTATTTGGTTTTCTGTTCCTGCATTAATTCACTAGGATAATGGTCTCCAGCTGCATCCATGCAAAGGGCATGATTTCATTATTTTTATGGCTGCATAGCATTCCATGGTGTATATGTACACATTTTCTTTATTCACTCCACCTTTGATGGGCATGTAGGTTGATTCCATGTCTTTGCTATTGTGATTCCATGTCATTGCTATGTTGCAATGAACATACAAGTGCCTGTGTCTTTTTGGTAGAATGACTTATTCCTCTTGGGTATATATCTAGCAATGGAATTGCTGGGTCAAACAGTAGCTCACAGTTCTTTGAAATATTTTCAAATTTCTTTCCATGGTGGCTGAACTAATTTAAATTCCCAACAACAATATATAAGTGTTCCCTATTCTCTACAACCTTACCAACATATCTTTTGATGTTTAAATAATAATCATTCTGACTGGTGGGAGATAGTATCTCATTGTGGTTTTGAGTAGAGTTTCTCTAATTATTAGTGATGTTGAGCATTTTTTATGTATTTATTGGCCACATGTATGTCTTCTTTAGAGAAGTGTCTGTTAGTATTATTTGCCCATTTTAAATGGGGTTATTTATTTTTGCTTGTGAATTGTTTAGGTTCCGTATAGATTTTGTATATTAGACCATTTTCAGATTCATAATTTGTGAATATTTTCTCCCATTATGTAGTTGTTTACCCTTTAGATAGTTTCTTTAGCTATGCAGAGGCTCTTTAGTTTAATTAAGTCCCACTTGTCAACTTTTGGTGTTTGTTGCAATTGCTTTTGAGGTCTTAGTCATTAAATATTTCCCAAGTTCCCAAGGCTGATGTCCACAGTAGTATTTTCCTATGTCTTCTTCTCATATTTTTGTGGTTTTAGGTCCTAAATTTAAGATTTTAATCCATCTTGAGTTAATTTTTGTATATGGCAAATGGAAGGGGTCCAGTTTCAATATTATGCATATGTCTAGTCAGTTATTCCAGCACTATTAATTGAATATGGAGTCCTTTAACCATTGTCTGTTATTGTTGATTTTGTCAAATATCAAATAGTTATAGGTTTGTGGCTTTATTTCTGGTTCTCTACCTTTTCCATTGGTTTATGTGTCTTTTTAATTTTTTTTCCCAGTACCATGATGTTTTGATTACTGTAGCCTTGCAGTATAGTTTGAAGTTGGGTAGTGTGATACTTCTGGATTTGTTCCACTTGCTTAGGATTGCTTTGGCTATTCAGGCTTTTTTTTTTTGGTTCCACATTAATTTTAGAATAGTTTATTTCTAATTCTGTGAAACATAACACTGGTAGTTTGACAAGAATACCACTGAATCTTGTCTAAATTGCTTTGGACAGTCTGGTCATTTTAACAATATTGATAATTCCTATCCATGATCATGAAAACTTTTCCATTTGTTTGTGTCATCTCTGATTTCTTTTTGTAGTGTTTTGTAGTTCTTATTGTAGAGAACTTTGTCCAATCTAGTTAGCTGTATTCTTAGATATATTTTTTCTTTTTGTGAGTATTGTAAATGAGATTGCATTCTTGATTTGGCTCTCAGCTTGAATACTGTTGGCATATCAAAATGCTACTGATTTTTGTACATTATTGTTGTTCCTGAAATTTTACTTAAGTTGTTTATCTGTTCTAGGAGCCCTTGGTGGAGTCCTTAGGGTTTTCTAGGTATAGAATCATATTGTCTGCAAAGAGAGATAGTTGAACTTTCTCTATTCCTATTTGGATGCCTTTAATTTCTTTCTCTTACCTGATTGCTCTGGCTAGGATTTCTAGTACTATGTTGAATAAGAGTGGTGAGAGTAGATATCTCTAACTTGTTCAAGTAATTAAAAGGAATGCTTCCAGTTTTGCCATTTCAGTATGATGTTGGCTGTGGGTTTGACATAGATGGCTCTTACTATTTTCAGATATTTTCCTTTAATGTGTAATTTGTTGAGTCTTTTTAACATAGAGGAATGGTTGAATTTTATTGAAATATTTTTCTATATCTATTAAGATGGCAACATTTTTTAAAAAAAAATTATATTTATGTGGTGAATCACATTTATTGATTTGCATATGTTGAGCCAACCTTGCATCCCTGTAATAAAGCCTACTCAGTTGTGGTAAATTAACTTTTTGATTTGTTGGTGAGTTTGCTTTGCTAGTATTTTATTGAGGAGTCTTGTGTCTATGTTCCTCAGAGATATTGGCCTGAAATTTTATTTGTGTGTGTGTGTGTCTCTGCCAGGTTTTGGTATCAGAATAATGCTGGCTTCATACAATGAGTAAGGGAGGTGTTCCTCCCCCCTCAGTTGTCTAGAATGATTTCAGTAGGATTTGCACTGCCTTGTCTTTGTATGTCTGGTAGAATTCAGCTGTGAATCTGTCTGGTCTAGATCTTTTTCTGGTAGGTAGGTTTTTATTAGTGATTCAATTTCAAAGCTCATTATTGGGGGGGTGGGCCAAGATGGCCAACTAGAAGCAGCTGAGATCAGAGGCTCTCATCAAAAAGATCTGTAGAGTGTGCAAATCCTGCACTGGTAACTGAGGTATCCAGGTACTGTCATTAGGACTGACTAGGTAACTGGTGTGACCCATGGAGAGAAAGGAAGAGCAGTGTGGTGTGGCACAACACCAGGGAGCCACATGGGGCACTGGAGCCCCCACCCCATCCAAGGGAGGTGATAAGTGAATGTGATATTCAGCCTAGCAAACCATGCTTTGTCCATGGAAATGTGCAACCCATGGATTAGAAGATCCTATTGGGGATCCCATGCTACTGGGACCTTGGGTCCCAACCATGGAGAGGTGCTGATTCTCAGTACCCTCTGGGCTAAAATCAGCCTAAGCCTCAGTTCCCAGGGGGAGAGGTGGCTATCACCACTGCTGTGGCTACCTGCAGTCTAAGCCATCTGAACTCCTTGGGGGAGGGGTGCCAGCCAATACTGTGGCTGCAGGGCCTCCCTGCAGGAACTCAACTCCAGTCAGGGGCTCAGGGACAGAACTATGATCTCCCTGGGCCTGAGCCTCTAGGGGAATATGTGGCTGTAGTCTTTGTGGACCAGCAGACTTAGTCTTTTCTCCTGCTAGCCCTGAGGAATCTGAGCAGCTTAGATAAGTGGGTTTTCCACGAGCACAGCACACTCCTTCCACCAAGGGACAAAGTACCTCATTAAATGAGTCCTGTTTCCCATGCCACCCAACTGGGTGAGACCCCCCCCAACAGGGGTTGTCAGACATCCTATACAGGAATGTTCCTACTGGCATTAAATTGGTGCCCCTTGAGGTCAGGGATCCCAGAGAAAGGAGCAGGTACCCATTTTGTTGTTCACCAGCCTCCTTGAGTGACATCTCCAGGTACAGGAGCAAACCAGGTAAATAGGGCCTGAAATGAAACCCCAGCAAACTGCAGCAGCCCTAGAGAAGAAAGACGTGATTATTGAAAGAAAAACAAACACAAAGCAGCAACAGCAGCATCCACAATAAAGTCCCCACAAAAACCTCATCTAAGGGTCATCAGAGGGCTGCCTCAAAGATCGTAACTGGACAAACTCATGAAGATGAGAAAGAATCAATAAAATAATGCTGGAAACCCAAATGGTCAGAGTGCCTCTTCTCTTCCAAATGATGGCAGCACCTCTCCAGCAAGGGTGCAGAACTAGAAAGAGTATGAGATGGACTAATTGACAGAAGTAGGCTTCAGAAGGTGGGTAATAACAAACTTCATTGAGGTAAAGGAGCATGCTCTAACCCAATTCAAAGAAGCTAAGAACCTTGATAAAAGGGTAGAGGAGCTGTTAACTAGAATAACTAGTTTATAGAGGAACATAAATGGCCTGATAGAGCTGAAGACACAGCATGAGAACTTCGTGAAGCATAAACCAGGTTTGCATTTCTCTAACGATCAGTGATGTTGAGCTTTTTTCCTATGTTTGTTGGCTACATAAATGTCTTCTTTTGAGAGTGTCTGTTCATATCCTTTACTCACTTTTTGATGGGGTTGTTTCTTTCTTGTAAATTTGTTTAAGTTCTTTGTACATTCTGGATATTAGACCTTTGTCAGATGGGTAGACTGCAAAAATTTTCTCCCATTCTGTGGATTGCCTTTTTGCCCTGATGATAGCTTCTTGCTGTGCAGTAGCTCTTTAGTTTAATTAAATACCGTTTGTCAATTTTAGCTTTTGTGGTGATTGCTCTTGGCAATTTCAGCATAAAATCTTTGCCCATACCTATGTCCTGAAAGAGTGTTTGTTTTATACATATAGTAAAAAATCAACTGTTTGTGTTCTGATTCTTCCCACCTGCTCCTCCTCTTTTTTTTTGAGATGGAATTTCACTCTTGTTGCCCAGGCTGGAGTGTAGTGGCATGATCTCAGCTCACTGCAACTTCCACCTCCCGGGTTCAAGTGATTCTCCTGCTTCAGCCTCCTGAGTCCACCACCATGCTCAGCTATTTTTTTTGTGTGTATTTTTAGTAGAGATGGGGTTTCACCATGTTGGCCAGGCTGGTCTCGAACTCTTGACCTCAGGCAACCCACCCGCCTTGGCCTCCCAAAGTGTTGGGATTACAGGCATGAGCCACCATGCTTGGCCCCTGATTCTTCTCATTTTAAAGCAAGACTTAGCTGTCTTTGACATGTATTGTCACATGCTTCTCTCTTGAGCTAGACATGTTACTCATGATTGATATTTTTTTCCATGTTGAGTATTTAGTTCAAATATTTTATCCACATATTTGACTACTACTTAATTTGACTGTCATAGATAGACGGTGCATGTGACGGTGATAAAAGCCAGGTACAAAGAATACCGTGTGGGGCCATCGTTGGTAAAGAGTAGAGAGAGTTTTTGCAACTTTTTTCTTCCTATAAATGTGTATTAATAATTTTGTATGATTGACATTATTGTTATCAGCAAATCTTTGAGAGAGTTGAAAGGGAGAGAGAGAAAGAGAGAGAGAGAGAGAGAGAGAGAGAGAGAGAATAACTGCAATGGCAAGAGTTAAACCATGAGACTGGAATGCTCTGCAAGCTAAATGAAAAAAGTAATTCATGGAGTAGACACTTACCAGCTATGCCAAATGCTGCAAACAGGATCAAGAAAAGTGAAGATTAAAAAACAGCCACTGGCATTAAAAAATATAAAAACCATTGATGATCTCTTAAAAATAAATATAAAACCTTGCATTCATCCTGACAGAGCAGGAGCATTGCGATCTTGGAAAAGCGCTTTTATTTTAAAGTTCACCTAGATCAAAAACTGCCTAAATCCAAAGGGCATCAACCTAATGGCTAAGGTCAGCATGACCATAAATCACAAATAACATTTCCGAGCAGAAAAATTCCAAACTCTTCCTGACCAGAGACATACCAGCCTCGAGATAACCTCCCCTCTGGCCGGAGAGATGTCAGCCCCAAGATAACCTCCCCTCTGAACAGAGACATTCCAACCCTGCTGTAAACTTCTCCCCTACACAGAAAAACTTCTCCCCATGCTTGTGAAAAGCTCTCTCACTCTAAGAAAACAATAAATACTCTTAGTCTGTAAGAGAGAATCCTCCTGACTAAAAAAAAAAAAAATCAGTCAGAAGCCCCCTCTCAGGTTTATTCTCTAAAATAAACCTGTCTTTGACTGTTGAGACACTTTTTGTGTTTCTTTCCTCTTCCTTTAACTATTACACATCCTTCAAGCCTGTGTGTGACCAAATTCTTCTGGGTGAGATCTGGGATACAGAAGCTGTCACATTGGCCCTCTGCTCTTGCAAAAAGGCAGAGGGTCCACTGAGCTGGTTAACATAATCCATCTGTGATGGCAGAGTGGAAGGAGCTTTGTAACACTGGGTTGCAGGCACCCACCCCTAGACACTACCATGGGTCTGGAGACCAAAGTGCTGTCCCGGCTCCTGCACCTGCCTGTCTATGTGCTCCCCCTCCCATCAGGGGTTTGAGCAGTGGTGGTGACTGAACAAGCAAGCCACACCCCTGTCACACATCCTGTGAGGAGATCCAGGAACTCTCCTGTTTCAGCTGGAGTCTTGTCCAGGACGCGAACAAAGGTGAGTTAAAAAGTGATACTGTCAGATCTGCCTCTTTTCCAAGACCCTGCCACCTTTCTCTTTCCTGCTCTGTTTCTCTTCAGGGAGGTCTAGCCACCACATGGGACTGGAGTAAAGCCGTGGGGCAACAAAAGGCATTTTTTTTTTTTCTGGAAGGCCCCAGGACGGAAGTCTTTAGGCCAAGACCCCAGGCTTCATTTGGTATTGTTTCTTCTCTCACAGTTTGAAATGGCTCGTATCTCTTCCTTTATAATGTCAAAGGCTTTAGTATAGGCTGCGGTAATAAATAGAATGAGCATTTGGCTCAGCCATCAAAGATGCAAATCAGACAAGTCGTCTCCATTTTGTTCTTAAATTGTCATCCCCAGCCCGACAGCCACAGACACGTGTGGCCCACCACATGTCCTGTGCTTACCCCCCTCCTGTCCTGGCTCAGGCACCTGGAGGTGTCCACAGCATGCACAAGCTGTGACCAATGGCCCCAAGGGGCAGCAAAAGACCATGGCTGCCACCGGGATCCAGCAGAGCCAGCTGGCTGGTGCTTCCTGCCCATTGTGCCAATGGTACTTTTCCTCCCCAGCCAAGGAATTCAGCCAGGTCTGAATCAGGGGGAAGGATACAAGGATTAAAGGGACCCATTTGCACAGAACAAGGGGTTCTTCCCCCAGGACCTTCCCCTTTTGCCTCAAGCTTTTTTATCTTTTTTACATTTTTTTTTAATTGCATTTTAGGTTTGGGGGTACATGTGAAGAACATGGAAGATTGTTGCATAGGTACACACATGGCAGTGTGATTTGCTGCCTTCCTCCCCCATCACCTATATCTGGCATCTCTCCCCATGCTATCCCTCCCCTTTTTCCCCCCGACAGACCCCAGTGTGTGATACTCCCCCTCCCTGTGTCCATGTGTTCGCATTGTTCAACACCTGCCTATGAGTGAGAACATGCGGTGTTTGATTTTCTGTTCTTGTGTCAGTTTGCTGAGAATGATGGTTTCCAGGTTCATCCATGTCCCTACAAAGGACACAAACTCATCGTTTTTGATGGCTGCATAATATTCCATGGTGTATATGTGCCACATTTTCCCTGTCCAGTCTATCATCGATGGGCATTTGGGTTGGTTCCAGGTCTTTGCTATTGTGAACTGTGCTGCAATGAACATTCGTGTGCATGTGTCCTTATAGTAGAACGATTTATAGTCTTTTGGATATATACCCAGTAATGGGATTGCTGGATCAAATGGAATTTCTATTTCTAGGCAAGAGTAGAGAAAAAAGGGTAAAAAGGAATGAACAAAGTCTCCAAGAAATATGGGACTATGTGAAAACACCTAATCTACGTTTGATAGGTGTACCTGAATGTGAAGGAGAGAATGAATCCAAGCTGGAAAATACTCTTCAGGATATTATCCAGGAGAACTTCCCCAACATAGGAAGGCAGGCCAATATTCAAGTCCAGGAAATACAGAGAACACCACAGAGATATTCCTCAAGAAGAGCAACCCCAAGGCACATAATCGTCAGATTCACCAGGGTTGAAATGAAGGAGAAAATGCTAAGGGCAGCCAGAGAGAAAAGGTCGGGTTACCCACAAAGGGAAGCCCATCAGACTCACAGCAGATCTCTAAGCAGAAACCCTACAAGCCAGAAGAGAGTGGGGGCCAATATTCAACATCCTTTTTACATTTTCTAAGAGAGGGTTCCTATCCCCAGCACTCTGCTTATGATAGAGAAAATAATGGAAGAGTGATCCCTGCTGGCTGATAACTGAAAATTCAGCAGGGCTCATTTGAGACCATCTAAATAGATACAAACAGCCCCTGAAATAACTTGTTTGTCTCAAACTCGATTCCAAGCATCAGGCTGAAGTCCTAGAAAGGAAAACTAGATTTGAGGGATCCAAAGGTAGGCAAAAGGCACAATGTAAATGGGCAGGATTAATTTCTGCCGACTAAACACCCCGTCTCAAGAATGGAGGCCATGCTACATGGCATAAATGAGGCCTCAGGAGATCAAAGATTGTCAACAGTTGGAAAGATGGCGGCATAGGTGAGGGTGGATAATTGCCATTCTCTAGGCCTTCCCTGCTTAATGGGTGCATTGACAGGTGGCACCTTGCCAAGGTTGCAAGGACTTGGGGGACAAAAAGATGGAAAGGGAGGATGCTCCCTTTCTCTCTCTCACACACCCTGAGTTTTCCCTGAAAGAAGAGAATTCAGGGATGTGTTTATTCCCTGTCTTTCAGAATGGGCAGCCAGCTCTCTTTACCACCCCAGCTTGTACTCCTTTAGAGTGTATCCTGAACCACTGGAACTGCTTTGACACTCAGAATATGGAGGAAAAATGCCTCATAGCCCTCTGCATTAAATTTGTGGCTTAATTATGGACTAGAACACCGTTCATTTCGATACCATCTGGCAGTTGGACCTTTTCTGTAGATGGGAGGACAGATGGTCTGAGGCCCCATATGGGCAGGCTTTCTATACCTTGAAGGGCAATCCAGACCTTTGCCAACAGTGTAGGATTGATCCAGCCCTCCTGTTTGCTGTCTCAAGAAAGGCTGCAAGGGGTGAGCTGAGGGAACTAAAGATACAAATCCTAGAGGCACCCCCAGCAAAGAAGCCAGCTCCCTTCAGCCCTGCTCCTGTGGGTCCATCTCAATCTCCCTATCCAGCTTCAGCCTCTCACCCTCTCCTGGAAATACTCACCTGAGACAAGCCCCAGTCTCACCTTTGCCTCTCCAATAGATGCCTGGTGAATTTGGACCCAGTAATGTCCAGATCCCCTTCTCTCTACAAGGCTTAAAGTAAATTAAGGGGGATCTTGGCAAGTTTTCAGGTGGCCTTGTCCAATATATAGAGGCTTTCCAGAATTTCATCCAAGTATTTGAACTCACCTGGAGAGACATTATGTTACTTTTGAATTAGACTCTGATAGACACTGAGACACAGGCTGCTGTGCAAGCAGCAGAGAGATTTGGGGGATGAGCTTTGTATGACATATAGCATCAGGGAAGAGGGTGAACATTATCCAACTGGAAGAGACAGTACCAATGGAGGACCCTGGATGGGTTCCCAATGATGAGATGGGAGAATGGAAGAGGAGACACTTAAAGCTGTGCATAATGGAGGGCTTACATAGGACCAGGACCAAGCCTCTCAATTATACTAACTTGTCCATGGTTTACCAGGGAGTTGATGAAAATCCCACTGCCTTCTTGGAAAGGCTCAGAGACGCTTGGTAAGCACCTCTCTCTCTCCTGATTCAGTTGAGGGACAACTAATCCTAAGGGATAAATTTATTACTCAGGCAGCCCCTGATACGAGGAGGAAGCTGCAAAAAACAGGCCCTGAGACCAGATAGTACTTTAGAGAACCTCCTGAAAGTAGCCACCTCCATCTTTTATAATAAGGAGAGGGAGGCCCAGGAAAGAGAGAGGAAGTACAGGAGAGAGACAAGGGCTTTAATGGCCACCAGGCAAGCCCCAGAATTCCCAGGTGCACCTGTTAACTACTACAGATGTGGCAAGAGAAGCAGACCAGCAGACCAGCAGATGAGGGGTTTGAGCGGGGAGGGACGGAACAGGTGAGCCACTGCCCTGCCGCATGTCCTGTGAGGGAGATCAGTGAACTCTCCTGTTTCAGAAAGCTATAAGCTTATGATGTAGCAACCTCCAAAGTTAAAAGGAAACAAAGCCGCTTATTTCCTACTAAGGATCATGGTGGGTAGGAGAATCAATAGACACAAGCTTCTATGCTTTCAGTCATAGGATTTATTTTGCTTTGTGAAATTGAAATCTTTAAGCCATAACAAAATGAGAGTAAATTTTGTTTTCATTTTTAGATCAGACCAGTTAATGGTGAGTTTCTTAGTAATATCCTTTCTTCATCTTATGGCTTTGATTTTTATCACTTGGTTACTGTTGCAGAGGAAATATAGAAAAATAAAAATGTTAAATCTTCATTGTTAATAAAAGCTGTTATTTACTATTCAACTATTGGTAGAACCCTTAATTAGTATAATGAGAAACAGATTATACTGGTGCAGTCTGTCTGTAAATCAGAAAATTTATAAATCTAAATTTATTTTTCATAAATGAATTGTAATAGCTACATTAGAAGGGAATATTGATATTCATATTTTTAATTTACAGTCTCTAAACTTTACATGGATAAAAGAAAATCAACAAAGAAATAGAAGTATAAAGAAAAATCACAAAAAGGAAACAGAAGAAAACAGCAATATAAATACATGAAAAAATAGGAAAGAATTACTATTAAGTTTTCTCTAAGTATTTGAGGATGAAACGGACTTCTAAAACCCTCTGTGCATTTCCAGTGGGTTCTTACATACATTTGTTCAAAGACAAACTAACTCTTCACTCCCTTCCACTTCGTCACCCCAAACCAAACCAGTGATTTCTCTACTATACAGCACGTGACCAGAAAAAGGTGTCACTATCCATTCCATCACGACAGTGGAGTGTTTTTAGTTCTCCCTTTTATTCTAATCCAAAACATCCATCCAGTCACTACTCTAACAGATCGGGCCTCTGTCATGTCTCTGAAAACGTTTTTGTGCTTTTCCTCCTGTCTAATTCTGCCCTCAGCACATCTTGCCTATGCATTCGGCAGTCTCTTAACTGCTTCACTACTTTCCAATTGTGACTGAATCTATTTTTCCTATTTTATCCCAGTGAAATTTGTAAACCGTAAGACATATAGTACCAAATCCCTTTCTTACCATCTTAATAAGTACTTTACCTATGTTCTTATTCATATAGAAGAACATTTAAACTTCTCATTGTGGCATACGTGATACTTGTTTTGGCTCATGGCTACCTACATGGATTTTACATCTCAGTATTCATAAACTTGCAATTTCCCAGAACTTTGGGAGGCCGAAGTGGGTGGATCATGAGTTCAGGAGACCGAGACCATCCTGGCCAACTTGGTGAAATCCCGTCTCTCCTAAAAATACAAAAATTAGCTGGGCATGGTAGTGTGTGCCTGTAGTGCCAGCTACTCGGGAGGCTGAGGCAGGAGAATTGCTTGAACCCAGGAGGTAGAGGTTGCAGTGAGCCGAGATCACGCCTTTGCACTCCTGCCTGGGTGACAGAGCAAGAACTCATCTGAGGAAAAAAAAAAAAAAAAAAAGCCAAAATTTTGTAAAGAAAGAGGGCTGGTTTTACTTTTAGCTCTGCTATTTTCCTGATGTGTATCAATACCCGTATTATGTAAGCACTTTTCCTTACATCCTACATTCAAACTGTCAGTACACTATTGTGTCACCTTCAAAATGTATCCATAAGACCATCCTTCCCACCCTTGGTCTGAAGCACCATCTTTTCTCTCCTGGGTTACTGCAATAGTTTCTCCACATCTACTCTTTCCATCATATAGACTGTTTTCAACAAAGCAGCTTTTTAAAGTGTAAGTCACGTGCTTGGAATCTGCACCATCTGGTGATTCCTCCCTTTCACTCAAAGTAAAAGACAGGTGGCCTCCAAGAGTGCCAGGACCCTCCATGGATGTTACTTCTCTGACCTCTTGGTAACTCTGCTCCAGATAGAATGACATTCCTGATATTTTCCCAACATTCCTGAGTTGTGTTAGCATCATATCGTATATGTGCTTTGAAAGCTGCTGCAAAGATATTTGCATGGATAATGCCAGGTCTATGCCTGTGTGGGATAGATTTGATTTGCAGCTGGAATGGAAAAGCTCTGTCGTCATCTCTGGGAAAGCCTGGATGTCTGGTTTTGACTTTTTGCTAGGATAAGGGAAGTAGTGTTTATGATGAGCCATTTACAATTTAAAATAAGAAAGCTTGGGCCCTAGGGGCTCTCTAATTCCCAATGCTTAGTGGAAGATAAGGAAACAGAGACTCATTGACTTAACTATCAACAAAGTCAGATATGAAGAAATGGGAGCTAAGTAATGAGATAAACTCCTGATCTCACTCTTGGTTGAATTTTTGAATTTTCTGTTTACTGTCAGTGATAGACCTAACACATCAAATACCATCATTTCTTTACACATACGAATTAGAACTTTGAACAATACACATAAATGCCTATTTTATCCCATCTTAAAAGAAAGTATCTTTCTGCTTTCGAGGGGAAGGTGTACTTAACATCATGCCTGGCATCTCAATCAATGTAAATTCCATTCCCAGTCCGCAGTCATATATCAGGCTATATTTGTTCAAGATTATGGCAATCTTCAAGAGTTTAAACTCTAAAGTCAGATTGCCTTAAGTTAAACTCCACCAAAATACTCACTAAAACTATTTTTTCCTGGTAAATCAATTTATTTCCTTTTACCCGTTTCCTCATCTCTAAAATATGGATAACAATACCTATGGCAACTTAGTGAAGATCAATCACCGTAAATGTAGAGAGATAATCTGTGTAAATCACCCAATGAGAACCAAATAAGGCCAAAGGAGATGTGATTGTTTATGACTATTTTACAAAAATATAATCTCTTTTAACATCATTTTGTTTACAAAATGTTCAATAAATCTATGACTAATACTGGTTAACATTAAATATTTATATCAGTATAAAACATAATTAACATCAAATATTTTTCTTATCTTTGTTTTACTGTATGGTATTAATAAATAGGAGTCAAGATGATGAAATATGGGAATAATAGTTTCTCATACTGAGGTATTGTTAAAAGCAAAACAATACTCCATGAATTATTTTCTTAACAATTTGAATATTTCAGGTCACCTTTAACTCTGTGACTGGCTGTTTGTACTACTGCTGTCTTCTGAGATAGATCTGTATGAAAGAGATAACATTAGAAAAAACTGTAATCTTGAGTGAAATCAAGAAAAGTTTAAAAAGCTAGATTTGCATTAATTAACCAATCAATGTTTCAAGTGGCCAAGTGCAAGCAGAGCAGTCGATTTGGAAACAGTAGACATAGGCAAGAAGGGTGACATCAATTTTAAAGCCTTTGAGTCATAAAGAGAATGATCGAGTTCTTGATCATCCATTTCATCGCTATCTTTTTTTGCTTCAGCTCTATTTCATTTCTTACCCTTGCAGCCCTGAAACCACTTACTGTTGTAAAACTTAGGCTGTGGTGACCAGATTTTGTCATTTTAAATAAATGATCCCACTTGTTTATTCTTCCTTTTGAATTCTCAAATCCCTAAATATTGATGAAGCAAATTATGGTTTGCTGTGGTGTTAGAGTAAAAAAACCAAACAAAACAAAACAAAACTGTGCAGGTACCTTACTTATTGCACAAAAACATGAGCCATATTAACTTTGCACAAAATACAGAGTATTCTATCTGACTTCTCTCCCTCATTCTGTACAATCTCCTATTTTCTTACTTTCTACATATTCTATTCACAAAATTTTCTTCCCTGACTATTTCTGTGGACCTTTTTGGCACAACTGGTTGTCAGTGTAAGAGAAATGGGGTTCCCTGGGGAAGTCAACAGAACTTCGTAAACAATTGTTGAGAACTTGGTTTCCTATGTGAAAGGTAATGAGGCTTTACTGAATAGCTTTAATTGTTTTTGGCCCTGTAAGAACATGCGGGATACTTAGCTGACTGATATTTGATAAACACAAAAAACAAACAGAAAACTTTGTTATATGCTGAGAACTTACTCAGTATTTCTAAACATTAATCCAATCCATCCTAGAATCCCTACTTGGATTCTGAATTGCATTGAATTCTTCCCATAATGAATTTTAAATTAAATTAAAAATCATACATTTACTTACCTGCTGCTTACTGTTCCCACTTTGCTCCAAAATCTCTTCATTTTGTTCCATGTAAGACTAACAATAGCAATTAAAATGAGCAAAGGTAAAAAAATGTAGAAACTGATCAAAAGACCATTGTTTCTAGGAGCAGCACGTCGTTTTGGAAACAAGGGTTCACTTTTTTCTGAAAACATGAGAGTAGCTTTTTAACTATTTGAAAAATAATATACAAATTATACAGAATTTGAATTATAAACATTTAGAACTCAAATAACACAGTTAAAGAATGAATATATTTGAATTTAAAAGTGTTATTCAGTATTCTCTCTCTGGGGCCCCAAAGTACGTTATACATTTTATATGTCAACTGAATACACTTATACATATAATTGACAATATACAGTCATTGACAATATATAATATTGTTGACATAAATTTACTTATAATCCCTTCATGTATACTTAATATTTACTTATATGATAGAATCTATTTTAGTGTATCATATTGTTTTGTGAACTGCATTAAGTACATTCACATTGTTGTGCAACCATCACCACCACTCTACTTCAGCACTTTCTCATTCTACAAAGCTGAAACTTTTTATCCATGCAATATTAACCTACCATTTTTCCCTTTCCCCAGAAGAACCACGATTCTACTTTGACTCCATGAATCCGACTAACCTAGGTACTAACGGAAGCAGAACTCAGCCCCTGGCAACCACCATTCTACTTAGACTCTGAGTTTGACTCATAGAAGCAGAATTACATAATATTTGTCATGTTCTGACTAGCTTATTTCACTTATCATAAGGTCTTCAGTTTATATCTACATTGTAGAGTGTGACAGAGTTATTCATTTTAAGGATGAATAATCTTCCATTGTATGCCTATATCATATTATGGTTATCCATTTATTTGTCAATAAACATTTTGGTTTTCCATGTTTTGGCCACTGTGAATAATGTTGCTATAAGCATGGGTATACAAATATCTGCTCGAGTCTCTGCTTTTAATATTTTCGGGCATATACATAGATGTGGAATTCCTGTATAGTATGCTAATTTTGTGTTTAATTTTTTTAGCAACCAGCATGCTGTTTTCCACAAAGACTGCATTATTTTACATTTTCACTAGCAATGCAAAGAGTTCCAATTTTTTCATATCCTGGTCAACACTTGATATGCTTTGAATTTTTCTTTTTAGTAGCCATCCTACTAGGTACAAATTGATATTTCATTGTGGTGTTCACTCGTGTTTCCCCCAAAGATTAGTAATGTTAACATGTGAAAAACACACCTTTTTATGCGCTTACTAACCCTCTGCACAGCTTTATATTTCCTCAAAGATGAATTAAAGTATTCAAGTACGTTGCCCATTTGTAAAAGGAATTATGAATTATTTGTCTTGTTATTGTTGTTGCCCTGTAAGAGTTCTTTATATATTCTTAATATTAATCCCTCATTAGATACATTATTTTAACTATTTTCTTCCATTCAATGGATCATCTTTTCACTCTTGTTAGTATCTTTGAGGCACAACAGTTTTTAATCATGATGGTTCCTAATTTATGTTTTTTCATTTACTGATGGTGCTTTTGGAGTCATATCAAGGAAATCGTTGCCAAATTCCATGTTATTACAATTTCCTATTGTCTTCTGTTTTAAGGGTTTATAATATTAGTTCTTACATTTAGATTGTTGATCCATTTTGAGTTAATTTTTGTATGTGGTATCAATAAGGGCCATACCTCATTCACTTGCATGCAAATACCCAGATATCTCAATATGACACATTGAAATGACTGAACTTTCCTGAATGAATGGTCTAGGCATTCTTGAAAATCATTAGACCATGTATGTGAAGATTTATTTCTGGGATCCATTTTTTGTTCTTTTGGAAAACTTCAGCTTTCTTGTATTTTTTTGTCCAATGTGATATGTCAACTATCAAGAAAGTACAACAAAGTCCTGGAGACTTTGGTCTTTCTGTCATAGTTTTTGTTGAACACATTTGAGAATTCAGTCATTTTTTTACTGCTTGTAATAATATGAGGAAGACTATTGATAAAAGAAAATATTATATAATTATTAATCTGACAAATGCAAAGAAATATAAAGCAGCAGTTTAGCCTGTTATTGTTATTTTAGACTGTTCAGGCTGTTGTAACAAAAATATCATAAACTGGGCGGCTTACAGACAATAGAAATGTATCTTTCATTGGTCTGGAGGAAGGCAATTCCAAAACAGAGGCACTGGAAGATTTATTCTCTGGGCCTATTTCATGAATCATAACCATCTTCTTGTTCTAACCTTACATAGTGGAAAGGATGAAGGATCTCTCTTGGCTTTCCTTTATTAGAACACTAATCTCATTCAAGGGGGCTCTAAGAGCTCCACCTCCAAGTACCATCAAATTATGAATTAGGTTACAAGATAAAAATGTTGAGAAATGCAAACATTTAGTCTATAAAAATATTGCAATTGACCACATAAATGAAATGTCAGACTACAGGTCTTTAGATGATTATATCCTAATTTTTTTTCAAGTCAAGAATCAGTGAGTCAATGGAATATTTCAAAAGACAAAATGGATACATAGAATTCTCATCTGGTAATCATTTAACAGGAAAACATTCAGCAAGCAATATTTTCATAAATACCTGGGATTTCTTGCATTGTAAATAAGACTTAATAGTATTCAATCTTCTATGGAAGATGTACGTGAACATCCATTGGATATTGTTCACAAGTGGACAAATAGTGAAGTTAAACATTTATGCAGAGTTGATTGAATGGAGTCAGTATAGGAGTTCAAAAACTGAGTATTTTTGACGTTTATTAAAATAAACTAAAAATATTTTAATTATAGTACAAAGAGGATAATATCAGCAAAACTGTGACCATCAAAGTTGTCTTTTGAAGATGTAAATGCACACACAAAAAAAGAATCACCAAGTATAGTCAACTCTAACCTACTAAAGATGTACTTCAAATATTCCTCACAATTACAGAAAGGATATGTTCTAGATCCATGTTTGACAGCAGGAATTGTATTCAAAACACATAGAGCACTTTAGTTACATATCCTTCAAAGACTAGAGTAAAATATTGAGTTTTCTGTGTTTAAATTTTTTATTGAAATTTTTCATAAAGCTGATTTTCACTATTTTTTTTTCTACTTTTATAAATTTCCTGTAATATGTTTTTTAAATAAAAAAAGAGTTTTGGGCCTACGAGTTATAGGTAACTAACAAGGGTTAATTTCAGACAAAATAGAATTCAAGACAAAGATAAACATCACAGAAATTACAGAAGCAACAACGCACCAGAAATAAATCTAAACTACACATACAATAATGAAGAAAAAATCAAAATAAAATGAAATACAAACTAACATAATAAAATAAAAAATATATAATTGATTAGAATTTTTAAAAACTCCTTGGCAATTGATAGAAGTAAAAAAATATCAGTTAGTTCCTTAAAAAGCATAAGCTACTTTAACTCATCTAATAAGAAAGAGATAATATTATTGTTGGTGTATTTATTTAAAAATATTTAAGAAAATCTTTATTTTAAAAACTCCTCTGGAATTATCTCCAGACCCATATGAATTCACTGGACATTATTGCCAAATATTTTTTTAATGCTAATTTTAAGCAATCACTTCTAGAATACAGAAAAGGACTAAACACTTCCCAATTCATTTTATGATTTCAGTTTTAGTTGATAACAAAACAACATAAAAACAAGTACAAGGAAGAGAGAGAGAAAAAGAGAGAGAGAGAAGCAGGCAATGACTCTCACCAACATAGACACAAAAATCATCAACAGAATATTAACAAATCAGATTTAGTAAAGTACAAAAATTAATAAATCATGATGAAGGAGAATTTATTCTGTATTTTCAAAATTGGTTCAAAATTAAAAATCGATGTAATTAATCATATCAGTGGTATACAAGGTTCATACATTTCTATCAATACTAAAAAGGATTTGCAAAATTAATATTGTTAATAATAAAACATCTCAATGAATACATATTAAAGGAAGTTCCTTAAACAAATAATATCTACAAAAGCCCTTCAGCCACTATCATACTTAATGGTGAGTACTAAATTCTTTTCTGCTAAAATAATTATTAAGGTGAGTTGTTTACTCTACAACTCTTATTCAGCATAGGCCTGGAAAGTCTAGGAAGTGCAATAAAATAATAAAAGTAATACTTATTGGAAAGGAAGAAAGAAAACTGTTATCTTCAAAGTTATCTGAAGATGACATAATCGCCTATGTAGAAATCCCAAGAACTTGCAAAAAAAAAAAGAAAAAAAAAAAAATCTCAGAACTAAAACCGAATTCAATTATATGGGGAAATGTAAGATTGATGTGCAGAAATCAATGGTATATTTGTATATCAACAAGGAACAAGGGGAAATCAAAACACAAAAAAAAAAACACAAATCACCTAAAATTGCTCTAATAATAATAAAATAAAAAGAAAAAATAAATACATGATTTATGGTAAAAATTACAATAGTCTGATGAAAGAAATCAAAGCAGATTTCTTTGATTTCTTTCATATGGAGAGATATATTATGTTCATAAATTGAAAGATCCAATAACAATGAAGATGTAAATTTTTCCTAACTTGATTTGTAGAAATCACAGCAAGATTTTTTAATGAACATAGATGAACTTATGCTAATATGTATGCATATAGAAAAAGAAGAGTTCTGAGAATAGCTGCAGCAATTTTGAAAAAAAAAAAGAATAAAGTGGCAGGAATCCTTTTCTTCAGATGTAAATGTGGTACTGGTGTATGGAATAAGACAAATCAATGGAACAGAACAGAGACCTAGTAAAATACCAACAAAAATGTGTTCAATTAATTTTTGACAAAGGTGTAAAAAAATTCAATGTATGAGAGATAGCTTTTCTAAAAAATTATGCCAGAGTATTTGTAGTTTCAGGTCTTGGATTTAAGGCCTTGATCCATCTTGAGTTGATTTTTGTATAAGGTGAGAGATGAGGACCCAGTTTCATTCTCCTACATGTGGCTTGTCAATTATCCCAGCACCATTTGTTCAATGGGGTGTCCTTTCCCCCACTTTATGTTTTTGTTTGCTTTGTTGAAGATCAGTTGGCTGTAAGTATTTGGGTTTATTTCTGGGTCCTCTATTCTGTTCCATTGGTCTATGTGTCTATTTTTACACCAGTCCCATGCTGTTTCAGTGACTATGGCCTTATAGCATAGTTTAAAACCAGGTAATGTGATGCCTCCAGATTTGTTCTTTTTGCTTAGTCTTGCTTTGACTATGCAGGCTCTCTTTTGGTTGCATATGAATTTTAGGATTGTTTTTTCTAGTTCTGTGAAGAATGATGGTGGAATTTTGATGAAAATTGCACTGAATTTGTAGATTGCTTTTGGCAGTATAGTCATTTTGACCATATTAATTTTACCCATTTGTTTCCATTCGTTTGTGTCTTCTATGATTTATTTCAGCAATGTTTTGTAGTTTTCCTTATACAGGTTTTTCACCTCTTTTGTTGGGTAAATTTCTAAGTATTTTATTTTATATTTTGCAGCTATTGTAAAAGGAGCTAAGTTCTTGATTTTATTCTCATCTTGGTTGCTGTTAGTGTACAGGAGACCTACTGATTTGTGTACATTAAATATACTCATATGAAAAAGGTACTTGTACACACGTTTATAGCAGCACAATTTGGAATTGCAAAAATGTGGAACCAGTGCAAATGCCCATCAATCAATGAGTGGATAAAGAAACTGTGATACATGCTACCTGACTTCAAACTATACTATAAGGCTACAGTAATTAAAACAGCATTGTACTGGTACCAAAAACAGAGATATAGACCAATGGAACAGAAAAGAGTCTTCAGAAATAAAGCCACACATCTACAACCATCTGATATTTGACAAACCTGATAAAAACAAGCAATGGGGAAAGAATTCCCTGTTTAATAAATGGTGTTGAGAAAACTGGTTAGCCATGTGCAGGAAGCAGAAACGGGACCCCTTCCTGACACCTTACACTAAAATTAACTCCAGATGGATTAAAGATTTAAATGTAAGACCTAACACCATAAATACCCTAGAAGAAAACCTAAGCAGAGCCATCAGGATATAGGCGTAGGCAAGGACTTCATGACTAAAACACCAAAAGCAAAGGCAACAAAAGCCCAAACAGACAAATGAGATCTAATTAAACTAAACAGCTCCTGCACAGCAAAAGAAACTATCATTAGAGTGAACCAGCAACCAACAGAATGGGAAAAAATTTTTGCAATCTACCCATCTGACAGAAGGCTAATATCCAGAATCTACAAAGAACTTAAACAAATTTACAAGAAAAACAAACAAACAAACAACTTCATCGAAAAGTGGGAGAAGGATATGAACAGACACTTCTCAGGAGAAGACATTTATGCAGCCAACAAACATAGGAAAAAAAGCTCATCACCACTGGTCAGTAGAGAAATGCAAATCAAAACCACATTGAGATGCCATCTCACGCCAGTTAGAATGACGATCATTAAAAAATCTGGAGACAACAGGTGCTGGAGAGGATATGGAGAAGTAAGAATGCTTTTACACTGTTGATGGGAGTGTAAATTAGTTCAACCATTGTGGAAGACAGTGTGGCAATTTCTCAAAGATCTAGAAATAGAAATACCATTTGACTCAGCAATCCAATTACTGGGTATATACCCAAAAGATTATAAATAATTTTACTATAAAGACACATGTACGTGTATGTTCATTGCAGCACTGTTCACAATAGCAAAGACTAGGAACCAACCCAAATGCCCATAAATGATAGACTGGATAAAGAAAATGTGTCGTGTATACACCATGGAATACTATGCAGCCATAAAAAAGGATGAGTTTATGTCCTTTGCAGGGATATGAAGAAAGCTGGAAACCATCATTATCAGCAAACTAACCCAAGAACAGAAACAAAACACCACATGTTCTCACTCATAAGTGGGTGTTGAACAATGAGAACACATGGACACAGGAAGGAGAACATCAGACCTGGGGGTCTGTTGCTGGGGGAGGCTAGGGGAAGGATAGCAGGGGATGGGGGTATAAGGGAGGGGATAGCATTAGGAGAAATACCTAATGTAGATGACAGAGTGATGGATGCAGGAAACCTCCATGGCACGTGTATACCTATGTAACAAACCTGCATGTTCTGCATATGTACCCCAGATTTTAAAGTATAATTTAAAAATAAATAAATAAATAAATAAATAAATAAACTGTGATACATATATATGATGAAATAGACATTAAATGGAATGAATTGATGGCATTCACAGCAACTAGATGGGATTGGAGACTTATTCTAAGTGAAGTAACCCAGGAATGGAATACCAAACATTGTATCTTGTGACTATAAGTGGAAGCTAAGCTATGAGGATGCAAAGGCATAAGAAAGATGCAATGGACTTTGGGGACTCAGGGAGAAAGGATGGGAAGCGGGTGAGGAATAAAAGACTACAAATTGGGTTCAGTGTATACTGCTTGAGTGATGGGTGTACCAAAATCTCACAAATCACCACTGAAGAACTTATATAACCAAATACCACCTGTTCCCCCGCAAAACCTATGGAAATAAAAAATTTTAAAAAATTATGCTAGAGTAATTGAACGCCCATTTATCAAAAATTTAACCTTGACATATTATCTCTCATTCTATATAAAATCAGTTAAAATGTATTATGGGCTTAAATGGAAGCCATAAGGCTATACATTTTAGAACTATTATTGCAGAAAATCTTCAGGTCCTAATACTTATAAAAAGTTTATATACTTGATACCTTAAGCACAATCCAGTAACTAGAAAAAGTAGACTTTCTCAAGTGAAAGTCATATAAAAAGAAATTTGTTCTGAGAAAAAACAAATTGTAGACTTGGAGAAAATATGTGCAAATCACACATCCAACAAAATACATGCATCTTTAAAACATAAAGTCTTTCATAAACATGATAATTTTTCTTTTTTCCTTTTCAATTTCTGTCATCAATGTTTTATAATTTTTATTGTAGAGATATATCACTTCTTTTAGTTTATTCCTCGGTAGTTCATCTTATTTATAGTTATCATAAATGGAATTGCTTTCTTGGTTTGTTTTGCAGATTGTTAGCTGTTGGCATATAGAAATGCTACTGATTATTTTGTATTCTGCACTTTTACTGAATTTATCAGTTTTATAATGTTTAAATGCCTGTCCCATGCAAAACAATCTACAGACTCAATGCAATTATTCACAGAAATAAAAAACACCATCCTAAAATGTATATGCAAACAAAAAACCCAGAATAGTCAAAGTCATCCTAAGCAAAAAGAACAAAACTGGAGGAATCATGTTACCTGAGTTGATACTACACAAAGCTATAGTAACCAAAATAGCATGATGCTGGCATAAAACAGATACACAGATAAATAAAACAGAATAAAGAACCCACAAGTTAATCCACATATTTAAAGTCCATTTATTTTCAATAAAGGTGTCAAGAACATACATTGGGGAAAGAACAGTCTCTTCAATAAACAGTGCTGCGAAAACTAGACAGCCATATGAAGGAGAATGAAACTAGATCCCAATCTCTTGCCATATACAAAAATCAAATGAAAATGAATTAAAGACTTAAATCTAAGACCCTAAACTATAAAACAACTAAACAAAACATTGGGTAACCTCCCCCAGGACATTAATTTGGGCACACAGTTCTTGAGTAAAACCTCAGAAACTCAGGCAATCACAGCAAAAATTGACAAATAGGATCACATCAAGCTAAGAAGCTTCTAAATAGAAAAGGAAACAATCAACCAAGTGAAAGGACAACCTACTGAACAGAAGAAAATATTTGTAAACTACTCATCTGACAAGGGATTAATAACCAGAGTATAGAAGGAGCTCAAACAACTCAACAAAAAATTTAATTTGAAAATGAGCAAAAGATCTGGGTAAACATTTCTCAAAAGAAAGCATACAAATGGCAAACAGGTATATTAAAAGAGGCTCAACATCACTGATCATCAGGTAAATGCAAATAAAAACTACAATTAAATATCATCTCTTCCCAGCTACTCGGGAGGCAGAGGCAGGAGAATTGCTTGAACTGGGACCCGGGAGGCAGAGGTTGCAGTGAGCCAAGATTGCACCACTGCACTCCAGCCTGGGCTACAGAGCAAGACTCTGCCTCAAAAAAAAAAAAAAAAAAAAAAAAAGAAATGTAATTGCCACTTCAGCATATTTGACATATGAATTAATTCCTCAAGCATTTATTCAAGCATACAATTCTAATAGTAAAAGAAAGCTTTAGGAAAAACAAATATATTTGTTCATGACTTCTCATCAAATCAATTTAAAAATGTTCAGTGCCTCAGGCATCGCTGTAGCATGAAAAATTTAATGATTTTTTTCTTTCAATATTACAAAAACAGTTAACTTTATAAAGATTCAATTTGATTGTGAATTGGGATATCACAATAGGTGACATCCTTGGAATACACAGACTATATGATAAAACTACAACCACTTCTATCATTTGACTATTCCTATACAGAAAACTCTGTTGTAAAATAGAAATATTCTGAGAACCCTGCTTGAAGTGAAGGGGGAGGCCTTTTAAAATGTTCACTTATAGGTTAGAATTATAACTATACAGAAAATTTTGGTTGGCAGAATGATTTAGAGCTGTCTGGCTCTAGATCCAAGTTAGGAGCCACTAGCCACAGTGGTCATTTAAATTTAAATTAAATAAGGTAAAATACAGTTGAAATATCAGTTTCTTAGTTGCACTTTCCACATGCTGGGTGCTCGATAGTCATACAGGGCGGCAAAGATGTAGACCATTTCTATGAGAGTAGAAAGCTGTATTGAAACACAGATGTAGAGACTAACCTGATGAAAGCCAATATCCATCATTGATACTTCCTCCTGGTGATGATATTGCTGGCTCACAATTTGGAGGAGCATAACCAGGATCACAGTGACAATTGAAATGTTCATTGCAAACCTAAAACCAAAACAAACAAACAAGAAAAAATTATATAACTAAATTAACTGCCTTATATATGATTGCTAGTCAATATAAAATTTTAAAATATTATTTAATATAAGGAGCTTTAATTTAATATGAAAAATAATTTTAGAAATAAAAGGTAGTACAATAAATGTCCATGTAATATATTTTCAAACATCATAGAGGTATCTTCTTGTTTGTCTCTTACATTTCCAAATACAAGGAATAATTCTTGATAAAATTTAAATGCTTTTTATTAGAAGGGTGTGCAGGTTATGATGTTAGAAACTATAGAATCGTGGGAGGAAAAATTTGTTATGAACTGTGCTGGATTTAGAAATAATTGTGACGAGAGCCAAATTTTATTAAAAAATACGGGGGAAAGCCAAAATTTCAAGATGCTTGTTCAATCAGATTCAACATCAACATTTATAAAGAAAGAAGAAAGTATGTATAAATGTGATCGGGCAGATGATTAGAAAAAGGGCCAGTAGGTTGGGAGCGGTGGCTCACGCCTGTATTCCCAGCACTTTGGGAGGCCGAGGTGGGCGGATCAGGAGGTCAAGAGATTGAGACCATACTGGCCAATAAAGTGAAACCCCGTCTCCACTCAAATACAAAAATTAGCTGGGCATGGTGGCACGTGCCTGTAGTTCCTGCTACTAGGGAGGCTGAGGCAGGACAATTGCTTGAACCCAGGAGGCGGAGGTTGCAGTGAGCTGATATCGCGTCACTGCACTCCAGCCTGGCGCCTGATGATAGAGCAAGACTCTGTCTCAAAAAAAAAGAAAGAAAGAAAAAGGGCCAGTAGAGAATTCAGAAATAAATGCATAGAAAATTAGTTAAGAAAGTAAATTAAAACTAAGTAACAAAAAAAGAAACTGTAAATAATAGATGTGTAAGTAATTTTGGGGAAAAATTGATGTAAGCCACACAGACAGGTCAGTTTTTTTCCCTAAATTACTATAAAAAATATGAACCATCAATATGGCAGAAGACACTGACCATAAAGAGACAAATGCATGCTTAGAATGACTTATAAAGTTTACAAAAGCCAGTAAATAAGTTTACAATACATGAACAAACAGAAATGCAAGTGGTAGATATGACCATACTTAGGAATTGTATTATTAAATATCAAATAAATGCAAATTAACAATCGACTTAGCATGTTAAAAGAGACTAAAAAGATTAATACAACTAATCTGGACAGAATATGAGGAAATGCACATTTTCATATATGATAGGTGGGAGAAAAAAACTGGTATAATGTTTCTTGAAGACAGTATGTTACTTAGGAAAATTCAAGTTGTTTATATATGCGGCACAAACAAATTTTATTTGCTAGTCATTTAAGAAAGCAGGTAAATGTGCAAAGGTAAATTTACAATAATATCTGTTGTATCGCTATTTGTAATAATTAAGCTAAAATTTAACATCAATTGAAATGCCATCAATGAATGGCGTTTCAAATATTGTATGGATGATCCATATAGTGAAATAAGTTGAAGCTGTTGAGGAATGAAACAGATCTTAATGGACTGAAAACTCTGATTCTATAAATCCATGTGCATAGTAGTATGTGAATGTTCATAAATATATGAGCACACATACACTCAATTATAAACATTATGTGTGTATATGCATAAAAGTATAAGCATAATCCTTAGTAAATCCATTTCCAAAATTTTGTAATCTTAATCTAATGTTATAGTAACAGATTCTGTTTCATAGTGCATTTTTTACAAAGTGTATACTTATTTGCTCAAGAGGCCTATAACAATCTGATCATACACATAAATTATATATATATATTATACATACAGTGAATCTACTTTCCTTATTTAATGACAATTTTCAAAAAGAAATTTTCACATCTAATACTTGTGAACTTTATTATTATCATAGAAAATGTTATTAACATAGATTAATTATACTAAGAAAAAGAGTAACTTGTTACATACCCCATTTCCTCCGCAAGTTTTGTTACACTTTTCTATATTTATGTTACCAAGAAATTTGCATTCTTTTGATTGACATGCCTAAAATGTTACAAAGCAAACAACAAAAATACTAAATGTAAAATCAAGAGATGAGGAATCGTGTTTGTACAAATATTATTTGCACGGGAGATATACAGAACAGGTAAATCTGAATTTCATAACATTTTATTTTAATAAAAAAACATGAACAATTTCTAAATGGTATGTTATTACTTAATAAAAAATATTACAGATGAGATATTTTATCTTCAGAAAGCAGAAATATACATTTTTATTACAAGCTGGTATAAGAAAAATGTAGCCAGCTCGTACTAGCAATTTTTAATTTATAGGGCCTCTTTTAACATTTTTATGCATCGTTCTACTATTTATTCATATAGATGCTTAGAAGAAGATATTTTTATGCTCATTTTGTATTTGAGTAGTAGGTTGGCTATGTCAAATGGTGTGTCTATATTTAGTACTTTGAGAAATCTCCATAGTGTTTCCCAAATAGGTTGTACTAATTTACATTCCCAACATCAGTGTATAAAATTTTCTTTTTCTCCACATTCCTGACATCTATTGTTTTTTGACTTTTTAATAATAGCCAATCTGAGAGTGTAAGAAGGCATCTCATCATGGTTTTAATCTGATAGTTGGTGATCTTGGGCATTTTTTCCTGCGTTTTTTCACTGTTTGTATGTCTTCTTTTGAGAAGTGTCTGTTCGTGTCTTTTGCCCACGTGTTAATGGGGTTACTTGGTTATTTTGTTGTTGTTGTGTTGTTTGAGTTCCTTGCAGATTCTGGATATTAGTTCTTTGTTGGATTTATAATTTGCAAATATGTTTCCATTCTGTTGATTATCTGTTTACTCTGTTGTTTCCTTTGCTGTGCAGAAGCCTTTTAGTTTAATTAAGTCCCATTTGTCTATTTTTGTTTTCATTGTGTTTGCTTTTGAGGATTTGGTCATGTATTTTTGCCTAGGCCAATGTCCAAAAGAGTTTTTGGTAGGCTTTCTTCTAAGGTGTTTATAGTTTCAGATATTACATTTAGGTCTTTAATCCACCTTGAGGTCGTTTTTGTATATGCTGCAAGGTATGGACCCAGTGTCATTCTTCAGCATATGCTATCCAGTTTTCCCAGCACCTTTTTGAAGACAGTCCTTTCCCCCAATGTATGTTCTTGCTGGCTTTGTTGAAGATGTGTTTGCTGTAAATATGTGGATTTCTGGGTTCTCTTTTCTGTTCTATTGATCTATGTGTATATATTTATAATCATATCTTGCTGTTTTGGTTACTATTGGATTGTAGTGTAATTTAAAGCTAGGTAATGTGATGCCTCCATCATTGTTCTTTTTGGTTAGTATTACTTCGACTATTCAAGCTGTTTTTGTGCCATATAAATTTAGTCAGGAGTGTGGATACAAAAGGCTGTCACACTGGCCCTTTGCCCTTGCTGGCAGAGGGCAGCTGCGGGCCCACTGAACTATTAACACTTAAACCATCTACAGATGGCAGAGCTAAAAAAGCACTGAAACATGCCTTCTGGAGCTTCAGGGGTTGTAGGCACCCCCTTAGACCCTGCTTTGGGGCCCACAGGGAGTTTGTTCCTGCCAGCACCCAAAAGCACTTGCCCCGGCTTCTTCACCCTCTCACCTGCACTTTCCCTCCTGCGAGGGGCGGAATGCAGCAGGTCTCAGTGAGAGGAGTTCACTCCTGCCAGCACCAAAGTGGTTGGCTGGTTTCTGAGCTCATGTACTCCAGTTCCCGCCTCCTTTGTTCCTGTGCTCCCTCCAGGGAGGACTTGAGAGCAACAGGCTGAATAAACGAGGCACCCCTGTTGTGAGTCCCACAATGGGGTTGGGGAAATATCCTGCTTCAGTATTGTTCAATTTTATCTTTTTGAAGAACGAACTTTTTGTCCTGTTTATCCATTGGCTTTATTTTCTTTGTTTAATCTCTGTTTGGTAATGACGGACCTCGGTTCTCACTCTATTAGTTCTCATGAGAGCTGGTTATTATTTATTATTTTTTAAAGGAGCCCAGAACTTCCCTCCTCTCTCTCTTGCTTCTTCTCTCACTATGTGATCTCTGCACATACCAGTTCCCCCTTCTCCTTCTACCAAGAGTGGAAGCAGCCCGAACCCCTCACTGGAAGCAGATGCTGGCACCATGCTTCTTGTTCAGTCTGCAGAACTGTGAGCCAAATAAACTGATTTCCTTTATAACTTACCCAGCCTTAGTATTATTTCAGAGCAACACAGCAACTAAGACACATTAGATATCACAAGCTAAGGGGCTTCGTCTTTCAAGACTGGCCCCATATCAGGTGCAAGTAAGCCATACTTCTGACAGACCAGATATAAGTTAGGGGTTTTTATGACTCCCTCCACAGGGTAACAATGTTAGCATGGCTCACAGAACTCAGGAAAATACTTTGGTTATATTTAATGGTTTATTATATAGGATACAACTCAAGAACAGCTACATGGATGACATATTTAGGGCAGGGAATTGGAGAAGGGGAGAAGAATTTCCATGCTTTCTCCAGCTGCACCACCCTCCCAGCAAACTGATATGTTTTTTAGCCCAGAAGATCATTGAATCTCTTTGTTCAAGGGTTTTAATAGAGATCAATTTCCAGCCCTGCCTCTCTTCTTCCAAAAGTCCAGTGAGTCAGGCTGAAAGTTCCAACCGTCTAATCACTTGGTCATCCTGATAACCAGCCCTATTCTAAGGCCACCTAGGGGTCCCACCCTAAATCACCTGATAGAAATAAGCACAATTTTAGGTGTGACTGAACTTGAGAATGTGTTCTCATTCTCAAGAACAAAAAACACTTCCATCACTTAGGAAATTCCAAGGGCTTTATTAGAAGCTATGTGCCAAAAATCAAAGACCGAATATGTTCTGTATTATGCTATATATATTACAAAAATTAAAATTGAGCCTGGTGCAGTGGCTCATGTCTGTAATCCTAGCATTTTAGGAGGCTGAGATGGGTGGATCACAAGGTCAGGAGTTCGAGACCAGCCCGACCAGCATGGTGAAACCCTGTCTATACTAAAAATACAAAAATTAGCTGGGCATGGTGGCACATGCCTGTAATACCAGCTGCTTAGGAGGTTGAGGCAGGAGAATCACTTGAACCTGGAAGGCGAAGGTTGCAGTGAGCCGAGATCGTGCCACTGCACTCCAGCCTGGGCGATAGAGTGAGACTCCCCCTAAAAAAAAAAAAAAAAAAAACAAAAGAAAAGAAAAGATAAAGTTAGTTAATATATTTAAGCATTTATGCTTCTGTATTCATAATAAATTTTTTTTCAGTTTGTTTTAAATGGTCTTTGAAGGAATGACATATTACTTTAAAATACAGTCAGTATCAGTATGCTTCCTTGATTACTTCATTACTTTTATGGAGAACATTTTTTCCCATTCTGAGATAAGTATACTCTTCACTTAAATTTATATCTTATTTTTTATTTTAAAAATATATTTCTATATGTAAATTATTTGTATAAAAATGTGTGACAATTATATACTTTTTAATTAGTCACCTAATTTTTCAGGGCTACTAGTTTGAAAAGCTTTATTAGGCATCTCAAAATTCTTAAGAAAAATAAAAATTAAAAAAACTTAAATGCTATGTGTTATTCTCACGTTTTATGTGAAGGACACATTTTAGACAAAATATGCTTATGGGGAAATATTAGGACAGTAGGTTAATGAGAAAATAATTCCTTTATTTCAATTGTAACCAAATTAATTTTTTATCAATTGCTACAATATTAAATACTTGGCTTTTTTTGGTTTTGTCTTCTTTAAAGTTCTTGTTATTCAGGCTGTTCTGACATTTTTTTTTTTTTGCATTATTTTATTCTTTTTTGTTCTTGGTTTACACAAATCATCACAAATCAGGTCTTGGCCTAACAGGGAGTCTTAGATTCTAAGCAAGAGGAAACAAGTTTAAAGATCCACAGTAAAAATTTAATAAAAATAACAGATAATAAAGCAAGAATTTCTTTAACCAGCAGAAATTCTCATCCGTGTATCTTAAGATCATGACATGGTAACCAAAATTTGTAGCATGAATTGCAAATGAAAATGTAAGCATCCTCTCAGTCTTCTCTCTCTCTTACACACACACACACTTCAGACACTCATTTGCAAATTCACCATATATAGTATCAACAAAAATTTTATTTACCTTGTGGTGACCACACATAGTTAGAGTTTCTGTATAGGTTGTCATTTGCTTTGTAGCATTTCTTGCATGTGCTGAGAAACATACATGACCTCCAAGGTAAGTATATTGTATATCATAGTCTTTTACTGATACTGGTTGTGAATGTGTCCAGTGACAGACAATCTTTCCACAAAGGATATGACTATGAACAAAAGACAGAAAAAAATTATCCATTTGTCACTTTGGCACACAATGTATGTTATTACATTAGTAATAACAACTCAAAAGTGAGGATAATTCAAAATATGACACAGATCATAACACCAAAGCTCTTCACAACATATAATGCCTTATTAAATGCAACAAATAAATCTACCCATATATACCAGATACTGTCTCTCATTTATTCCAAATCACTCTTTGCAGTACATACACAAAACACAACACATGCACTTGGAAGATGTATACTTTTCTAAATACGTACGAAAAATGACAACGGGAACCACAGTTTCCAAATTTGTCATTTAGAAAATTCACTTCTTCTGTACACAGAATACTAGCAGACTTAGCAACTGAAAACACAAGAAATTATGATTACTTGCATTAAAAATATTAAAACGTAAACGTGTGATAAATCAATAGAGAGACATCTAGACAACAACAATGCCCAGTCAGTGTCATCTGCTATAAATTGTTGGTGTCATCTACTGGCTTTACAAGGAGAAACACTTACTGAAAACTATACTCATGAGAACAGGAAAGTTCATATTATAGTAGAAACAATTAAGAAATAAATTACCTGCTCTTTTGTCTACTATTCTAATAGTCTACTCCCTTTGTAACAATCACCTTAAGTTGGACTAATGTCCTACTCTTGCATCCTGTAGTTATTAGGTCTATTTTAACCCTTGACATCATTCAAAGTTGCTTTGATTTGCAATGTTATTTCCAAATTTGAATGTAAAGTAACACTTTCAGGGAGGGCTCTTAGGTGGGTTACTGACTTTCAAATATCTACAGTTTAAACATGACCCCAGAAAAAAAGGTAAAACAATTACATTTTCCAAATAACTTTTCACAGTGTTTATCCCTATCTCTGCATACTCCTTCAAAGCAATAACTAGTCTTATTATTGCAGTATTCTTAAATCAGCAGCTTTCACATCAGGTACACAAAACTCAGATGTTCCATTGCAATATTCGGAAAATCACACATATCTATGCTGTTTCTGCAGATTTGGCCTCTTTCATGGATCTGTTAGAGAAAGAAAAACAAATACATTTATTTGTCAGGCTCAGTCCGGTTTATCTCCACTACCCAGAATTGAAATGGACTAAATCAAACAAGGAGCTTCAAGGACCTATCTATACTACATATTGAGAACGCTTGTTTGAGAACTGTCAGTTTAAAAGCAAGGATATTCAAGAGATGCACAGAATAAAAATCCTGTTTGAAACATTCACTGGAGCATGAAGCCAGACCTATGTTCAATTTAAACTTAAGTTTGCATTCATTTTTCTTTGCTTGGACATTCATCAACCAGTTACAACTGACCAATACATAATCTGTATTAAAGTTTTTATTAAAAAATTACCTGTAGGAATATCTAAGCACTCATTAGAAATAGGTAATAAAGGCCAGTCGTGGTGGCTCATGCCTGTAATTCCAGCATTTTGGGAGGCTGAGGTGGGTGGATCACCTAGGTCACGAGTTCAAGACCAGGCTGGTCAACATGGTGAAACCATCTCTACTAAAAATACAAAAACTTGCTGGGTGTGGTGTGTGCCTGCAATCCCAGCTAAATTGCTTGAACCTGGGAGGTAGAGGTTGCAATGAGCTGACACCATGCCACTGCACTCTATCCTGAGGGACAAGAGTGAAACTCTGTCTCAGGAAAAAGTTAAAAAAAAAAAGAAAAGGAAAAAGAAATAGGTGATAAAACTTACTGTACAAGTTTTATTGTTACAGCATGGTCCAGTGCCACATTCTGCAAATCCGATCAGAGTACAATCTTTAGGATTACAGCATTTTTTAAACTTGCATCCCTAAAAGCAAATACAATAAATTTAAATGTTTTCCATCAAATTTTAGTCAAATAAATAGTTTTTGTTTATTTTCAAAGTAAGGTATGTCTCCAACTTAATTCCAATCACATCATGACTTTCGGATTCTGTATTTTTACACCACTTTATTTAAACTTATACATTCCCTGTAAGAAGAAAAAGAGATGATAGTGAATGTGCTCACAATTTCATTCTAAAATTGATCTATTAAAAATTTAGTGCAATTTAAAAAAATTATTTTTGTTTATATAAATATGCATGCAAATTTTTATATTTTTTTTACTTATAATACCATAAGTACTTTTCAATATCATCAAGTCCTCTTAAGGGGAGTGGTTGAGTTTGGAGGAGCAGGATAGAAAAAGTCTAGATTCAGCCATGTGCAGTGGCTCACCTGTAATCACAACACATTGGGAACCCAAGGCGGGTGGGTTGCTTAAGCTCAGGAGTTCAAACAGCTGGGGCAACATGGTGAGACCTCTTTTGTGCCAAGAATACCAAAAAGTAGCCGGGCATGGTGGTGTGTACCTTTGGTCCCCGCTACTTGGGAGGCTGAGGTGGGAGGATTGCTTGAGCCAGTTGGGGTGGAGATTGCAGTGAGCAGAGATCAGGCCACTGCACTCTAGCCTGGGTGACAGAGAAGACTTTATAATAATAAATAAATATGAATAAAAAGCATAGATTCTTGTTATGGAGTAAAAGATAAGAAGATGAGGGAAAGTTTTGAACTTCTTAGAGATTAGATAAATGTTCATGACCAGAATGCTGATAGAAATATAGATAGCAAAAGTCATTCTCATGAGGTTAAAATAAAACTGAAGAACAAGGTTTTGGAAGCTGGAGTAAAGGGCCATCCTTGCTATAAACTGGCCAAGAACTACAACCAGTTGACTGAACTATGACCAGGCCTGAGGGGTTTGGAGAAGGCCAAACTTAAGAGTGATGAACTAGGATATCTGGCAGAAGGAATTTTACATAGCGAAGTGCTCAGAATGTTGTGTGGTTGCTTCTAATTTCTTATTGTAAACTGCTAGAGAAAAGGGAAACAGGGCAGAAAACCTTGAAAAGTTCATAGCTTGGCAATGTATTAAGGAAGGAAAGTATATTTACAGGAGATAAAACCAAGCTCAGGAACACCTTTGCTTAAGAGATTAACAAAGATAGAAGAAGCTGATATGATTAGGATCAGTGTTCCTGCCCAATTCTCCCTACAATGTCAAATTATAATCCCCAATGTTGGAGGTGGGGTCTAGGGGGAGGTGATCGAATCATAGGGGTGGTTTCTCATGGTTTGACACCACTCCCCTTTTTGGAGCTGTTTTTGTGATAGAGTTCTCACAAGATTTGGTTGTTGAAAAGTTTGTAGCACCTCTTCCTTCTCTCTCTCTTCCTCCTTCTTCAGCCATGTGAAATATGTCTACTTCCCCTTCACCTTCTGATATAATTGGAAATTTCCTGAGGCCTCCCCCAGCCATGCTTCCTATAGAGCCAGTAGAACAATAAATCAATTAAATCTCTATTCTTTCATATAAATTACTCAGTATCAAGTATTTCTTTATAGCATTGAGAGAATGGACTAATACAAAAGCCAAGTGCTGTTTCTCAAGCAATGAAAGAAAGGCCCCAAGGGCCTATCAGATAGCTCTGAGGCCCAGAAGCCTAGGAGGGCTGAATGGCTTCAGAGGACAAGACCAGGGCACTCTCCATGAGCTCACTGACCAATCCCACCTCAGGATGCTGCTCCTGGCCCTGCTGCACAATCCCCTGCAGCCACTGCAGCCTCAGCTGAAACGGCCATAGGTACAGCTCCTACCACAGCTCCAAATGGTACAAGTCATTAACCTTGGTGGCTGGCATCCACATGGTGCTAATTCTTCAGGCTTGCAGAAAGTAAGAACTGTAGAAGCATGGCGGCTCCCACTCAGATTTCAAAGTATGTCCTTAAAAGCCTGGAGGCGCAACAGAGACTTGTGGCAAAGCCACTACAGAGTCCCCCAGAGCAGTGCCTAGTGGAACTGCGACAGTAGGACTATCACAGAGACCCCAGAACTATGCAGCAACCCCCATGCAAGGCCAGCCTGGTAGTGCTGGCTTGACTAAGCCCAGTCAAACCATAGGGATGGGGCTAACTGATGCCCTGGAGCCCACTGTACCTGTTTGTAGAGAATGCAGGACATGTCATCAAGAAAATTATTCAGGAGTCTGAATGCCCATCATTGGCTCTCCTGGGTTTCAGACTTGCTTGAGGCCTGTTACCTATTGCTTCTTGTCTATTTCTCCTTTTCAGAATGGGAATGTGTATGCTATGCTTGTAAGTAAATAACTTGTGTTGACCTTACAGGCTCTTAAAGTAACCCCAACAGACATATTGGCAGTCCTCCACAGTGGACTCCTTGTGGCTAAAATGAGACATACCAGAAAGCAGAATATCATGGCTAGCAAAATAAAGGGGTAGTCATGTATTCTTGTATAGTTAATTGTATGCCAGCTGACAACCCTCTCCTGCACCTTGTGGTCCTGCCACAACTCCAACTGGACGGAATACTGGTCTTATAAACATTCTTTATTGATAGACATTCACGAACTTCAAGCCAGTCTCAGGCAACTTAGAGGGAGACTGCATACAAAGGCTCACTGCAACCTTTGCCTCCTGGGTTCAAGCAGTTCTCCAGCCTCAGCCTCCTTAACAGCTGGGATTACAGGTGCCTGCCACCATGCCTGGCTAATTTTTTTTTTTTTTTTTTTTTTTGTATTTTTTAGTAGAGACCGGGTTTCACCATGTTGGCCAGGCCAGTCTGGAACTCCTGAACGTAGGTGATCTGCCCACTTTGGCCTCCCAAAGTGCTGGGATTACAGACGTGAGCCACCATGCCCAGCTGATTCAAAAGGCTTTCTACAAAATGCTGGTATCAAAGATCTAACTGATAATATTATAAATATTTTTTAACTCACTTTCCCTCAAGTAAGTTAAAGCCCTTAGCACCCTGGTTAAGCAATATGATCCCAATTGGCCTTCTAAGAGACCCTATGATAAAACTTCTTTGGCCAATCACCTCTCTAAAATCCTAGAAAAGCAAAAAGAGGCTAAAGCCACCAAGGCACTAGAATGGCAAGAAAGACTGATAAACTCATGGCCTTGCATATTCAACAACTCATAAAGTCTCTCCCATATCAGCAAACTCCATATAGTAGGAAGAAATCAACTTCATCTGCTGCAAAAGGTATAATTTGCTTTTTCTGGCCATTTGAAATGAGACTGCAAAAAATATAAATGAGGGCTTCAGAAAGACTCCAATAAGGTAAAGAAGCCCCTTCTGCAGAAACAATAAGAAAATACTTATTGATCAGAACCAGGAGTACTCCCGGAAAACATGGTAGATTTTTCTCTCCTTTCTGTCAATCAGCTAGGAGAGATTTATCTTAAAAATTAATACAAAATAGTCCAAGCTCTAATAGACACTGCATCTATGCTTAACCTTGTCTCCTTTTAAAATCCAGCCACCCAGAGTGACCAAGCTACTCAAATGGTTGAGTCACCAACCAATCCATGACTATCTTCAAGTCTAAACTAGTTTCTTACTAAATAGGGCCTCTTACTGGCATTGCAGCTGTTTACTTGTTCCTTTTGCCCCAGTACATATAATAGGAAGGGACTTTCTTGAAAAACACTGAGTTTTTTTTTTGTTCCTGTAGGGAGACATTGTTTTAAAGGTCTCCTTGCCTGACGCTTCAGCCTCTGACCTCAGCCATGCATTCCCCATGTTAGCATCCAGTCATCCAGTTGATCCTGGACATCAGGCTCTAAAGAAACTGTTTGAAGCCCTTTGGGAATAAATCAATACCAATGTCAGCCCGATCCAATCAGCACCACCCATTTCTACACAAAGAGATACTAACAAACTTCTACTAAACGTAAAATAATATCCCCCTCCACCCTGACACTTTAGCTGGTATAGAACCTATTGTCAATAATTTCATTTTCAAGGAACTTATAGTCCCTTGTACCAGTCCCTGTAACATACCCCTTCTACCTGTCTTTAAGCCTAATGGAAAGGGATGGAGACTTGGCCAGGATCTTAGGGCTATTCACAAAGTTTTATTCCTGTGCATTCTGTCTTGCTTGTTCTACATATGCTCTTATCCAATATACATCCTAACACCCAATATTTTTCTGCTGTTGATCTCTATAGTACTTTTTTTCAGCATCCCTGTCGACCTTGAGAGCCCATCTCTTTTTGGCTTCACATGGAAGGGCCAACAGTTCACCTGAACAGTACACCCTCAAGGATGCACCAAAAGCCCTACTTACTTTTCCCAGATCTTACAGGCTGACTTAAAAGACAAAACCGTTTCACGTATCTTAAGTCTATTGCAATACATTGGTGATTTGCTTTTATGTTCTCCCTTATGAAATACCTGTCTCACTGATACTCATTTACTTTACCAGCTATGTCTTAAAGGGCATAAGGATTCTAAAGATAAACTACAGTTTTGCTGAGACTCAGTTAAATCTCTTGGACATTTGTTGACCCCTTGGGACTCAACATCAACCCTTTCTGCCTTCAGGGCATAATTTTCTTCCCCATTCTCACTATGAAAAGATAAAACTTAGGAGATTTCTAGGATGTAGGGACTATTGCAGAGCTTATAACACTATTTTTTCTTTACTGGCACAACCTTTACATACCCTGATTAAGGTTTCTTCTCCTGACCCCCTTACCTGGACTACTGACGGTGAACAGGACTTTAAGTCTTTGAAAGATAAGCGGTCCTGTGCCCAACACAGCACTCCCCCTCTTCCAATTTGGGCCACTCTATTTATGACCTCCCTTTTTCACTTTTTGTTCATGAGCAAAAGGGAAGTGCTTTGAAAGTCTGAACTCAACCACATGGGGGTAATAATTTATCCAACTGGTTACTAGAATCCCAAACTGGACTGTGTCTATCCAGGGCTACCATCAAGTTTAAAGGCAGTTGTCACTACCATCATCCTTATAAAAGGCACTGAGAAAACATTAATGGGATTTCGTCCCACTGTTTATGCTCCTCACTCAGTTAAAGCCCTTGTCACTTCTCACCAAACCCAGTGTCTTTCAGCCAGTCGATTGGCTGCCTCTGGAATACTTTTCTTTCCTAACCTATTTTCCATTATAATCTTCTTAACTCTGCTCTTCTTTTGCCTTCAACAGATTTTTTATGACTGCATTGCCTTTACACTCTTCTTTCACCCCATAGAAATTTAAAGAAAATGCCCTTACCCAATCCTGATTTTGTCTGGTAGACTCATGGGCCTTCTTTCAGAGACCCTACTGGCTTCTATCAAGCTAGGTTTGCAGCTGTTTCCCTGACAAAAACTACTGAATCAGGCCTTCTGTCCAACAGGCAGAATTACATGCTCTTACCTGAGCTTGCCTGTTGGCCAAGGATAAAACTGCAAACATTTACACAGCTAGCAGATATGCTTTTCGGGTTGCTCAGGACTTTGGAATATTCTGGAAATAGAGGATTTCTAACCTCTTCTGGACTGCTCATCAGAAACAGAGACTTTTTTTTTTTTTATTTCTTGATGCCATTCAAGTTCCTAAGGCTCTGACCATAATTAAAATTCAAGGTAACTCCTTTAGACACACCAAAACTAGCAAAGACAAACACGTAGCTGATCGTAGAGCTAAGTCTGCAGCCTTAAACAGTACTGCCTCTTTTGTTACGCCTGTCTTAATCCAGGCTCCATCCTTACATCGTGTTTCTTCTAAAAATACCTCAAAAAGAAATCTCAAAAAATGTTCTCAGATCTCAAAAAGGAAAATTAGACAAAACAAGGTTATAATCTCCATCCCAACTATGGGCTAACCCTAACAGACATTCAGTCCTTCTAGAAAATTTACCAGGAGTCACTCTTACTTTTATATGTGAAACCACCATTAGAGTTCTGCCCAAAGGGTTCAATGGTGTAAACAGTGCTGTGGGGGGATTCTCCCCTTTGGTTGCTTCTCAAGCTAATACATTAGGCAAAATTCACCCTTTATACAATACAGGGCAGTCCTTAAGGGCTATCCTAGGCAAATTCCCATTGCAAAAGGGGCCTTCCTAAAACTGACTACTTGACTTTATCCAACTTTCCCTTTCTCAGTGATACAAATATGTACTTATCATGACAGATATGTAGTTTTACTGGGGCAATGCTTTCCCCTGAAGACAAGCCACTGTGATGTCAGTAGCCAAAGTACTTCGCGAGAAAATTATCTCTACCTGTGGAGTTTCCACCAAGTTCCATAGTGATCAGGGAACTCGTTTTACTGGTCAAGTATTAAAACGGGTTGGTAATGTTTGGCCTATTCTACAACATTTCTGCGGTGCTTACCTAATCTTTTGGGCTTGTGGAATTAACCAAGAGAATATTAAACTCAATTGGCTAAAATTCCAAACAGCTTCAATCTGCCCTAGCCTAAAGCTCTTTCGCTGGTTTTGGTAATGGTAAAGTCCATCCCCACCAGAAAACATTGCTTTTCCCCTTTCAGATGGTCACAGGCCAATCCATATATGTAACCAAAGAAATGTTTTCCCCCACTCAGATACAAGGAGATCTTCTGACCTACTGCCAAGTCCTAGAGGAAGGCTCTAAAGATTAACAAATGATTGTGAATCCCTTTACAGTCATCAATTAGGAGATGAAATCCAATATCATCATGTCCAGCCTAAAGACTTTATATATTAGAAGAGATACTGCTGAATGACTCCCTCCAATCCCACTAAAAAGGTCCATTTCAAGTACTCTTAGCTAACCCACTGTGCTGCAAAGGTACAGGTCGTTAACTCCTGGGTAGACATATCTCACCTAAAACTGACAGCAGACTCAGCTGAGAACTGGAATTCAGCATCAGTATCTGACACTAAGCTTAGGTTGACTAAAGCCTCAATGCCAAGAAAAGGATGACAACTGAGGTAGACTGCCCTCTCACAAGACTCGAGGCCTGGATGAATCAGTGTTTATGTTTACCTTATAATAGTCATTGTTCTTACCACTTTAGGAGTTTTCACAATTGTTACTATCCAATGTAAAATAGAACACTTATCTTTGCCTTACTATTCAAATTAACATGCCCAGTGTTTATGATTACTTTGTAACTATTTCTATTACTAAAACATTAGCAAACTTGTCTATCCTGGATAGCTTACGCTATCGTAAGATGGTTTCATGTATTCCAACACTTAGTTGCAAAGTCATAAGCCTTTGCAAAACTATAAGCCTTTTGTCTGGTTAAACTTTCTTTGTTCTAGAGCTTTGTGAATGGTTGTGTTGATTAGAACAGTTCAAAATAAATTTTACTCTCTTCTTTATAACTTTCCTTTTGTCTCACTACATAGACTGACATGTTAACACTTGGGCTAAGCTGTTCTAAACTGTTGCCACCAAAAGAAACCTATCAGATTGTTAGTTTCACCAATAACTTCCCAAATTCATTCATGATAAACATGTGACATTGACAATACTTGTCACTGACTTCCTACGTATCCTTTAACATCACCACTTACCTGGACCAACCGCTTTCTCTGTTGACTCTGGGTCCAGTTGCCTCAAGACCCAAATATTACCACCCCTTGGTTTAATTTGTCCCATATTATTAATGTTAGAAACCCATTCTATACCAGTAGACCTCCCCAGTCTTTAAACTACTGGATAGATAAATATAGTCTAGATTGAATAAAGAAAGATATGTCCCTACTATTCAAATGATTCATGATTCCATTCAATACTGTCAACATTTACCATGAGTAAATTCATTAGTGAACACACCCTTGAGGGCATGGTTTGTGCCTTCACCAGGCATTGTGTTTATATGTGACATAGGGTCTGATCTGCCTGTGTAGGGATGGGCACACCATTGCCTCAATAGCTTACACGTAAAAGGTTCAGGCTTGCTTACGAAAGACTCTTTCTCCCTTTATTACAAAACTAAAAGGTCTATGTTAACAGCATGTAAAGGTAATATAGGTAGAAACATTCTAGAACTATTACTTCTAAGTGCTTGGGTTTATGTTACTAGAGCTATAATTCAGAAACATATCCACTACCATTGGTTAGATAGCTAATGACATTGCAAAAAGCCTTAGAGCTCAACAAAAAGTCTCTGAGCTCCCTGGCTCAAGTAATGCTAGATATTAGAATTGCCTTAAATTTTCTCCTAGCCAAACAAAGAAGAGTCTGCACAGTGGCCCACGTAAATGGTTACACTTATATCAACACCTCAGATAAAGTACAGGTTCCTATAAAAAGAATTTCCAAACAAGCTCAATAGTTACGAGATATACAAACTACTGATCCCCCTCTGTCTATTTAGTAGGCTTCCTGTCCGACTGGAGAACCCTTTTTGAGCTGACGTTCAAGTGCTTGTTATAATCACAGTCTTCATCATACTTTTCTTCCTAATAGTTAAATTCCTTGAGAGATATATACACAATTGTTGTAAGTCTACTGTTAAAACCAGAATTTATGGCAGCATAAGGTATACAAAACTGATAGATAAAATAAACCTGTAAACCTAGCTACAGTCTCATCCCTACAGTGCTGTTCTGGTGCAGGAATGTGTATATGTACAAAGACAGCTATGCTAGTTAAAAGTAAGTGTTATAATCCCCCATAAATAGAGAGTTTTAGCTGTGACCCTAATGCCTATAACTTCCCTGTGTAACTGGAGTCTGTTAAGCATTTCACTGACCGGTACCAACCACAAGCTTGTTTACTATGTCTCTGCAAAACATTTTAATAATTTTTCCTGCCAGATTGCATTTTCTCCCACCTCCAACAAAATATTTTTAACCTGTGCACCCTTTTCACCTGCCTGGCCTAAGTTTTTCAATTAGCTATAAGTCTTTCTGCCACATGGGTCCCTTCAAGGGACTTGATATACTCAGGACAGGTAGCCATGCCATCCTGGCACCTATATGGGACATGATGTAAATTGGTCATCGAGGTTGCCTACAGCAGGTTTCAACTAACAGGGAAAACAATGAATATATATTCCAACAGACAGACAAAATGAACTCCCTGTGGCTAAAATGAGACCTAGCAAAAAAATAGAATCTCATTGCTAGCAAAATGGAGGATCAGTCACATAGCTCAGTATTATTAATTGCTCTAAGATTTCTCTCTGGTAACTAAGCAAAAACAAGCTCCTGAAAAGCATTTCTGAAACAACTACAACAGCAAAATTTCCCAACTGACCTTGATAGACTGCTAATGCCAGTTAACACTCCCCAAACCCCCGACTTGCACCTTTCAGTCCTGCCATAACTCCAATTGGACAGAGGACTGGTCCTTTATTGATAAACAGCCACAAACCTCAAGACAGTTTTGAAAAATTTACAGACTGTGCACAAACTATCTTTGCATCCTATTGGCTCTTTTTGATATAAAATACCAAATGCCACCTTATTTTCCTGCTAAAACCCTACCAAAGTGAACATTGAATATATGTTACATATATTTTCACCCACTGTGCAGGCACTTGACTTCCATCACGAATATTCATAAATTTCCCCCAACCCTGCTTAAATATGCAAGTAAGGCTGACTCTGTAAGATATGCATCAGTTCCCCCCACCTTTTGCGGAAAGTGCAGTTTTGATTTTCCCTGAAAGGGCATTTCCCAATCTGCGGATTGCTTCTCCCTCTAAATAAAGTATCCTTTCTTTCCACTGTGGACCTCACAGTCTTTTGTTCATAGATCATAGATGAGACTTTGGGCCCACACATCGGTGAATAGGAGACGTTTTAAGATGGCATAAAGTATACAAGAAACAAACTGCCAGACGACCTAGGGATGAACCCAGCTATTTGGTTTGGTTTTGTATCATGAGCAAGGAGAAAGGGTAAAGTGGTTGCTACAGACACTGATTATCTGATCATGTGGTCATGAAACAAGAGTAACCATGGCAGGAGGAGAAGGAACACCTTCGACCCTGGGGAGTCAAGAGTAGAAGGAGAAAAAATTAAACTCTTGTCTCTCACTTGTGGGACATTTGGGCAGGCCCTGTCAACTCACAATGCCTTGGTGATCATCTTTTCCAGGCTATCACCACTGTTCTTAACCTAAGTACTGGGTACCCCCCCTTAACGAAACTTTTCTTAAGAAAAGCTTAACCTGAGATATATATTTTTTAAAGGATCTTATTTTTAATTTCTATAGATTTAGGGGGTACAAGTGCAGTTTTGGTTCCATCTGCACTTCTAGTACACCCATCACCCAAATAGAGTACATTGTACCCAGAAGGTGTTTTCTTGTCCCTTATGCTCCTCCCACTCTCCCTCCTTTCCAAGTCTCTAGAGCCTACTGCTGCACTCTCCATGTCCCTCTGTACACGACTTGCTGATGTTACAGGTAGGCAGCCACTGCCCAACATAAAGTTCTGTACACTAATATAGCTTCCTTTAGCCACATCTTTTTATATATGGATGTCTCTATTACTGTCAAGGAAAAGAAAGACTCTCTTGCATATTTTGCTCAAGCCCATAGTCACCCTTCTGAATTATATGACTTGCTGGACCTGTCAACTCAGTAATCCTCCTGGCAAACACCATTAGCTATTACTTTAAACACTTCAAAAATAGATTTCTTCTCACAGGAAATCTATTCTCTGCACTACAAAATGCTGCTGAGAAAAAAGAAATCAGACATAAATGGAGATATACACCTCAAATATATCTAAAGATTCAATGCCATTCCTTTCAGGAGATCAGTCTTCTTTATTTTTGGTACTAATTGAAAAATAAGTCAGAAATTTACAATAAAAATCAAAGGTTTCAAAATATTCAAGACCACTATGAACCAGAAAAACAGTGTGGGGAATATATAATACAAAATCCCAGAACTTAATAAGAAATGTGTATTTATCAAGACAGTGTAATATTGGTAGGAGAGGAGCAAAAGCAGAAACATGCACAAATGTTCACTTGATTGAAGATCAAGGTTATGATATGGCTTAATAAAGAAAGCACAGTCTTCAAATAAATTGTGAATGTTTAATTTTATATCATTATGTTTATGGGTGTGTATACACACACACGTGAACTACAAATTGATTCCATATCTAAATAAAAATGATAGGCTGGGTAAGGTGGCTCACATCTGTAATTCCAGCACTTTGGGAGGCTAAGGCAAGTGGATCATCGGAGGTCGGGAGTTTGAGACTAGCCTGGCCAACATGGTGAAATCCTGTCTACTAAAAACACAAAAAGTAGCCAGATGTGGTGACAGGCACCTGTAATCTCATCTACTTGGGAAGCTGAGGCAGGAGAACTGCTTGAACCCAGGAGGCGGAGGTTGCAGTGAGCTGAGATCATGCCACTGCACTTAAGCCTGGGTGACAAGAGGGGAAACTCCGCGTCAAAAAAAAAAAAGAAAAAAGAAAGAAAGAAAAAAAAGGAAAAAATACTTAATAGATGAAAATACAAACCAAATAAACCTTTCACAGGAAAGAACAGCCATTTCACAGCAAAGAAAACTTATACGGTTAGTAAAACTATGAAGATATAATCAATTTTACTAGCAATTAAAGAAAGTCTAATTGAAACCACAAAGAGATAATATTTTAACAAATACATTGACAAAAATGACAAAGTCTGGCAATACCATGTGCTAAATAAGGTATGAAATAAACAATCTGTTATACAGTATAACAGCCATTGGATGTGTTAATCAGCACATTTATTTTTGAAATAAATTTCCCGTTGTTAAGGCATTATCCACCCACTTGGTAACCCAGAAATTTCACATCTAAATTTGTAGCCAGCAGACTCTTATGTACATCAAGAGTTAAGTACAAGACATAATAAAACTCTTCAGAATGGGAGGGGGAAAAAACCTATGAACACTCCAACTGCTTATAAATAGAAAAAATAAGTGATTGTATATTTCCATACATAATGAATTATTACACGAGAAGTGAATAAATGAGCTACAGTCACACAAAATTACATGGACATTGTCAGTAATATAGAGGATGAAAAAATAGTCCCAGAAGATTATTGTACATTTTTAAAGTGGTCTAAAATTCAAAGCTATGGTCAAAGTATAAAATGATATTGTTAAATAAAACATATGGATAGAATTTACTTTTTGGATAGAGAAAAGGGTGAAAAATTAAAAATAGTTTGGCCATGGATGTATCATTATTGAATTGTGTACATTATTATAAGTGACAATGAACCAAAGACTATGATTAACTTAATTCTTTGGAAGCAAGTTGACATCAATGCAAGGACTAAAACCAGGACCTAAGAAAATAAATTAAAACACACATTAATAACTTAGCCAGCCAATGTAGTCACTTTGATGAAATTTAAAGGATTATTAGATGATGATGATATTATTGATGCTACTGATGTGTATGATACTAAAAAAGTGATACTGCTGCTAATGTTTATAAAATGATACACACCCACCCAGGGTTTAGACTCGAAACATTTTAAATTTAGGATGAGTCAGTTATAGCATGCCCCATAACTCCCTATCTTATATTTGACAAAATTGTAAATATATTTTTAAAAATTTCCTCATTTACATCACATCTATATCTATAGACTCCATAAAAAATAAACACAAAACATAACAAAAGAACAAATCTTTGGATAATCTGTAAACTTTGCCACTAACCTTTGCATTGCCACAATCACACTGCTCTGTAGATTCCAAAATTCCATTACCACAAGTTGAAGCTTTTCCTTGGTAAGTCATTTTTGAAATTGTTTCATCCTGAAAACATTTAAGTTCAGGCTGCAGAACTATCTGTTGAAGTCCATCCATGCTGCAACTGCTAAAAAACTTCATACCATTGGATCGTCTAAAATTAAATTGTACTTCTTAGATAAATGGACTAAAAGAATCAAAGTAATACTTTTCAATAAAGTGCTATGAACTCTGAACTGCTTCACTTAGAGAAGAGCCCAAAGGAGAAAAGAGTGCTTTTATTTTTAATACAGATGGTAAACAAAAAATAAATTATTTTCTATTGTAATTTGATATGAGAGAGTAAAGAAAGTTCAAATGGCAACACATTTAATAACATTTGGCAGACAATAAGCTCCATTTGAGTATATCCTATTATTGTCAACATTAAGGAATAAAAAATGGTTATGTTAATAAAAAATCATATTTATTTATTATTTGTTAGAATTAATGAAAAAAGTTATCCCAATAGTGAAGTATATAAATTGTACAAACAATAGATTCCTTTTATTTTGTTTTACTTTTTGTGTTTCTAAACATTTAAGTATACTGCTTAAAGAGTTTTTGTGTAATTTAATAATAATCTCAAACTTAAAAGAAATAATGCAAATATAGCCCAAAAAATAAATGTTGTTTTCTGAGAGGTCAACATTATGTTCTGCAAACACTACATACATCTATGTAGTTCTTACAAACAAATGAGTTATTCTATATCAGCACACTAGACCCTTCAAAATCATGAAATAATATGTTATTGATATCTAATCCTCAGACTCCATTCAGATTTCCCCAAACATCACAATCCCAGCATTTTATAGCAAAATAATCCAGTTTAGAATCAAGCATTGCAAAATTCCCATGTCTCTTTAGTTCTCATGTCTTCTTAGTTTAGTTGCTTTTCAAACTTCTTAGTACCTAAGTACTATTTCACCTGATGACGCTGAATAGCTTTTCAATAAATCCAACTAGACTGCTATAAGGTATATCATTAGCATCCACTTTCCCTCTGTCTATCTTTGAATGTAGAACTATTAAGCACATTTTCTACAACATTCTATCTTTTCTTTAATGTCTTAAATAAGTACATTTGTATCTAATAAAATTTCTTAAATCATATTCCAAGAGGTTATACATCAAGGAATCCTAGAAATATTTGTTAAGAGAAAACATAGAGTTGATAAAAACAACTCCTTACATTGCATCAGGGTTCATTATGCACGTAGTTCCTGGACAGTAACAATTGTAGATGTCATCATATGTCAATCCCAGATTAATTCCAAGCAACTGTGCCATAACAACCGAAAAGGCCTCTAAAGTGATTTTCTTTGGATACTAAAGAGAAACAAACAAAAACCCAGATTTACTAAGTTTTTTTAAATTTATTTTTTTACTCTGATCCTGTCAAATGTTTCTGGCTATATGACATGAATGCAAATGCAAATTTTAAAAACTACTATTTATTTACTTAGAAATAAAAATAGGTACAATTTTTAATTCCTTTTAGGTGACAATATTTTTAATCAAAATGGCATTGACTGAAAATAAGAATAATTCATTCATATATTTTTATGACATACTATTGAATTTAATTTCAGCAAATTTCAGAGAACATTCTGAGAAGTATTATTTTGGTAACTATGATATTTCTGAAAAGGACACTTGGAAAAGATATACATATTTTGGACAGTTAAACTGGCAATCACTTTTGATATCATAAATAATTCGAGAACAACAATTTTTTAAAGCAGAATAATATAATATCTTACAAATAGCATTTCACAAACTTCCAGAAACCTTTTCATTATCTCTATATATTTTCCTTTTCTGAACATCATATAGTGAAACTAATACCACATTTAGTCTTCTTATAAGGGTTTCTCTCACCACAAATTTAAGGTTTTTCCACATCTTATTGTGGCTTAATAGCTCATTATTTAAATCACTGGATAGTATTCCATTGTATGGATGTTCTAAAGTCTGCTTATCCATTCACCTGTTAAAGGATATCTTAGTTATTTCCAATCTGTGGCATTTATAAATAATGCTAAAAACACTTACGTGCATTTTTTAATTAATTTTTTAATTTTTTGGTGGATACAAGTTTTTAACTCATTTAGATAAATACCAAGGAGGATGACTGCTGGATCACATGGCAAGGGTAAGCTGAGTATTTTAAGAAATTGTAAAACTGTTATCAAAGTGGCTATATTATTTGCATTCCTGTCAACAATAAATGACAGTTCCTGTTAGTCTCACAGAATTTGGTGTTTTTGGTGTACGATGTTGACCATGACTGGTAAGCTATTTTCTTGTCTTTTTCCTGATCTAAGTAGTAATGTATTATTTTCTCAAAATAAGTATGTTGTTTCCTGTGTTTTTTTTTGATGATCTCTTTAAGTTATATAAGTTCCCCTGTATTTTTAGTTTGCCAAGAGTGTTTATTATAAATAGTCTTGGATTTGTTTTCTCTGAGTCTACTACCATAATTATATATTTTTTCTTTTTCAGCCTATTAATATAATTGAGGACATTATTTTATATTCATATGAGAAATCAGCCATGCATATCTGGGATAAATTACATATATATGTCCATTATTATATATGTATATTACATAACACACACACACACACACACACACACACACACACACACACAAACAAGGAGATAGAAACTAAAAAATAAAATAATTAAAAAAAATCTGTAACTGGGGAAGAGGATGGAGCAAAATGGCAGAATAGAAAGCTCCACTCAGGATCTCTCCTCCTGCCCCTGACCCCCACCACGGACACCAATTTGAGAACTATTGACACAAAAAAAGTGCCTTTATAAGAACAAAAAAATCAGGTGAGCACAATACAGCACCTGGTTTATTTATTCATTTATTTGAGACCAAATCTCACTCTTGTCACCCAGGCTGGAGTGTAATGGCACTATCCCCGCTCACCACAACCTCCAACTCCTGGGTTTAAGTGATTCTCCTCCTTCAGCCTTCTGAGTAGCTGGGATTACAGGTGAGCACCATCACGCCTGGTTAATTTTTTTTTACTTTTAGTAGAGAGGATTTTACCATGTGGCCAAGTTGCTCTTGAACTCCTGACCTCAGGTGATATGCCCGCCTTGGCTTTCCAAAGTGCTGGGATTACACGTGTGAGCCACCGCACCTGGCATCTGGTTTTAATATCATGTAACTAAAAGAGGTACTGAAGAGGTAGAAAAACCACAGACACCAACCCTCCCTAATCCCATGGCAGCAGTGCCATGGTGCAGAGAGCATTTCTTTGTGCTGGGGATGGGGAGAGTACAGCAATTGCGAAGCACTGAACTCAGTGCTGCACTGTTATAGCAGAAAACAAAACTGGGCCAAACTCAGTTGACGCCCACCTGTGGAGAGAATATTCAAACCAGCCCTAGTCAAGAGAGGAATTGCTGATCCCAGTGGTTGGAACTTGAGTTCCAGCAAGCCTTACCATCATGGATGAAAGTGCTGAAGGGACCTAAACAAACTTGGAAGGCAGTCTAGGCACCAAGGACTACAATTCATAGGTGAATCCTAGTGCTGAACTGGGCCCAGAGCCAGTGGACTAGGGGCATGTCGCCTACTGAAATATCAGCTGGTGTGACAAAGGGAGTGCTGGCATCACTTCACCCCTAACCCCAGTCTGCAGAGCTCACAGCTCCAAAGAGACTCCTTCCCTCTTCTTGAGGAGGGGGAGAGGAGAGTGGGGGAGGGCTTTGTCTTGCATCTGGGATACCAGCTCAACCACAACAGGATAGGACACCAGAGTCCTGAGGCCCCCTTTTCAGGTCTTTGCCCCTGGATGTCATTTTGAGAAGGAACTCACTGCCTTGAAGGGATGGATCCAGTCCTGAAAAACTTCGTCACTTGCTAACTGAAGAGGCCTTGAGACCTGAATAACTAGCAGTGATACCCAGGGAGTATGCTATTGGCCTTAGGTGAACCTGTGAGACTTGCTGGCTTTGGGTAAAACTCAGCACATTCTCAGCTGTGGTGGCAACAGGACAAGACTCCTTCACTTGAGAAAAGTGGAGGGGAAAAGTAAAAGGGACTTTGTCTTGCACGTTACATAGCCCTCAGCAACAGGGCAGCAGAGCACCAAGCAGGTTCTCAGGGTCCCTGATTCTGGGACTTGGCTCTTGGGAAACATTTCTGGACCTGCCCTAGGCCAGAGGAGAGCCCGTCCACGAAGGATGTGTCCCATGTCAGGCAGCATTCACCACCAGCTGACTGAAGAGCCCTTGGGCATTAAAGGAATATTAGCAGTAGTCTGGCAGTGCTCTCCATGAGCCTGTGTTGGTGATGGCAGTGGGGTGAGGCTCCTCTGCCTTTGGAAAGGGGGAGAGAAGAATAGGAAGAATGCCATCTTGCGGTTTGAGTGCTAACTCAGCTGCAGTACAATAGAATATCGGGTGGACTTCTAAGGTTTTTTACTCTAGTCCCTGGCTCCTGGATTTCACCTATGGATCCTCCCGGACCTGGGAGATCTCACTACCCTGAAGCAAAGGACACAAACCTGGCTGGCATTGTCAGCTGCTGACTATATTGAGCAGATATAGTCAGTAGCCAAGGAGTGGTTACAGTGTTTACAACACACCCTGGGCAAGACCCAAGGTTGTGCTGGCTTTAGGTGTGGCCCCACATAATCCTAGTAGAGGTGACCACAAGGGTGCTTGTATTGCTCCAGGTGGCTCAAAACAGAGAAATTCTGTATATTTGGGAGAAAGTAAGGAAAGAGAGTAAGAGCTTCTGCCTGGTAATACAGAGAATTCTTCTGGATCTTGTATGAGATTATCAAGACAGTACTTCTATGAATCTGCAAAACTACAGTGTTACTAGGCTTTGGGTACCCCCTAAAGCAGATAGACACAGCTTGAATTATAACACCAAGGTTTTTAAAATACCTGGAAAGCCTTCCCAAGAAGGAATGGTACAAATAAGCCAAGATTCAGAAGATTACAATAAATACCTAACTCTTCAATGCCTAGACACAGATGAACATCTAGAAGTATCAAGACCATCCAGGAAAACATTACCTCAGTAAATGAAATAAATAAGGCACTAAGGACCAATTCTGGACAAACAGAGATACATGACTTTTCAGACAGAGAATTCACAATAGCTTTGTTGAGGAAACTCAAATAAATTCAAGATAACACAGAGAAGAAATTCAGAATTCTATTAGATAAATTTAACAAAGAGATCAAAATAATTTTAAAAAATCAAGCAGAAATTCTGGAGCTAAAAAATAGAACTAGTATACTCAGGAATGCATTAAAGACTTTTAATAGCAGAATGGATGAGACAAGAAAAAATTAGTGAGCTTGAAGACAGGCTATTTGAAAAGACACAGTCAAGGGAGATAAAAGAAAAAAGAATAAAAAACAATGAAGCACACCTACAGGATCTAGAAACAATATTAAGCTGTAATCAGGTTAAAATAATGGGTTATAAATAGTATTTGCAAGCCTCATGGTAACCTCAAATCAAAAAACATATGATGGATACACAACAAATAAAAAGTGAAAAATTAAATCCTATTACCAGAGAAAAATCACCTTCACTAAAAGGAAAACAGGAAGGAATGAAAGAAGGAAGGAAGAGAAGACCACAAAACAACCAGGAAACAAATAACAAAATGACAGGAGTAAGTGGCTGAATGGATTAAAAAACAAACAACAACAACCGAACTGAACTCAATAATCTGTTAACTACAAGAAACTATAGTGAAACTACTTCACCTATGAATACACAAATAGAAGGGATATTAAAAAAAAGATATTCCATGACAACAGAAACCAAGAAAGAGCAGAAGTTGTTATACTTAGACAAAATAGATTTCTAGACAAAAATAATAAGAGCCAAAGAAGGTTACTGTATAATGATACAGGGGTCAATTCATCAAGAGAATATATAACAATTTAAAATCTATATGCATCCAACCCTGGAGCAACCAGATATATAAAGAAAGTAGTATTAGATTAAAAGAGAGATATAGGTCCCAATACAATAAGAGCTGGATAATTTAATACCCACTTTCAGCATTGGACAGATCTTCCAGACAGTAAATCAACAAGGAAGCATCAGACTTAATCTGAACTATAGGCCAAATGGACCTAATATATATTTACAGAACATTTCATCCAGCGACTGAAGAATACACATTCTTTTCCTCAGCAGATGAATCATTCTCAAAGATAGATCATGTATTAGGTCAGAAAACAAGTCTTAAAAAATTCAAAAAATTGAAATAACATCAAGCACCTTCTCTGACCACAATGGAATAAAACTAGAAATTAATAACAGGAGAAATTTTGGAAACTGTTCACATATATGACAGACAATATGCTCCTGAATAACTAGTGGGCCAATGAAGAAATTAAGATGGATGAAGCAAATAATATAAAAGATCAAAGAAACAAGAAGTTGGTCTTTTGAAAAGTTAAACTAATTGACAGACCTTTAGCTAGACTAAGAAAAATAAGAGAGAAGATCAAAATATATAAAATCACAGATGAAAAAGGAGACATTACCACTGTTACCACAGAAATTCAGAGGATTATTGGTGGCTACTATGAGCAACTATATGTCAATAAAATGAAAATCTAGAAGAAATGGACAAATTCTTAGGAACATGTAACCTACCAAGATTGAACCATGAAGAAATCAAAATCATGAACAGACCAATAACAACAGATGGAAGCTATAATAAAATATTTTTCCAAAGTGAAAAGGCCAGGACTTGATCACTGCATTGCTGAATTCTACCAAACATTTAAGAACTAATACCAATCTTACTCAAACAATTCTGAAAAACAGAGTAGAAAGGAATACCACCAAACTCATTCCATAAGGCCAATACTACCCTGATACCAAAACCAAACAGACACATCAAAAAAAAAGAAAAATGAAGGCCAATATCTCTGATGAATATTGACACAAAATTTCTCAATAAAATACTAGCAAACTAGATTCAACAGTATATTAAAAAGATCATTCATCATGACCAAGTGTGATTTATCCCTGGGATGCAAGGATGGTTCAACACATGGAAATCAATCAATGTGATACATCATATCAATGAAAATCAAGGACAAAAACCATGTGATTATTTCAATTGATGCTGAAAAAGCCTTTGATCAAATTCAACATTTCTTTATGATAAAAGTACTCAAAAACTTGGTATAGAAGAACCAGGCCTCAAAATAATAAAAGCCATATATGACAGACCCACAGCTAGTATCTCATTGGGGAAAAACTGAAAGCCTATCCTCTAAGATCTGGAATACAAAAAGGATGCCCACTTTCACCACTGTTATTCAACATAGTACTGGAAGTGCTAGTTAGAACAATCAGACAAGAAATAAAGGGCACCTGAATTGAAAAACGAAAAGTCAAATTATCTGTGTTTGCAGATGATATAATCTTATATTTGAGAAAACCTAAAGACTCCATGAAAAACTATTATAATTGATAAATTCAGTAAATTTGTAGAGTACAAAATCTACACACAAAAATCAGTAGCATTTCTATGTACCAACAGAAAATAATCTGGAAAAGAAAATATAACAGCATTTCTAGTAGCCACCAATAAAATTAAATACCTAGAAATTAACCAAAGAAGTGAAAGATCTCAGTAATGAAAACTATAAACTACAAAACATAGATGTAAGAAATTGAAGAGGAAACAAAAAATGAAAAGGTATTTCATATTTATGGATTGGAAGAATATTGCTAAAATGCCCATAATATCCAAAGCAATCTACAGATTCAATGCAATCCCTATCAAAATACCAAGGACATGCTTCACAGAAATAGAAAAAAAATTCTACAATGTATATGGAACCACAAAAGTCCCAGAATAGCCAAATCCAAAATAACAAAATTGGAGAAATCACATTACCTGACTACAAATTATGCTACACAGCTACAGTAACCAAAACAGTATGATGCTGGCATAAAACAGACATATAGACCATTAGAACAGAATAGAAAACCCAGAAGCAAATCCACACAGCCACAGTGAACTCGTTTTTGACAAAGTTACCAAGAACATACACTGGGGAAAAGACAGTCTTTTCAATAAATGGTTCTGGGAAAACTGGATATCCATAGACAGAAAAATCAAACTGGACTCCTATTTCTCATGATTTCCAAAATTCAAATACAAATAAAGACTTAAATCTAAAACCTCAAACTATTTAGCTACTAAAAAATTTAGAAAAATTAGAGAAATTCATGAAAGGATGAATCTGTTCATGGATTAAAGGATTAATGGGCTATAAGAGTGAGCCTTGTGGCTTTATAAGAAGAGAAACAGAGACCTGAGCTGGCATGCTCAGCTCCCTTGCCATGTGATGCCCTGTGTCACCTTGCAGTGTCCTCATCAGCAACAAGCACTCACCGGATGTGGCCCCTTTCCCTTAGACTTTGCAACCTCCACAAATATAAAGGATAAATTTCCCTAAAATTACACAGTTTAAGGTATTTTGTAATAAGCCACATAAATTGACTGTTAAAACGGTATTAATCCAAAAGTAATAAAATCAGACTATCTGGGAGACATATGTGCTTCCATGTTAATTGCAGCATTATATACAGTAGCCAAGATACGGAAATAACCTAGACATCCATTGTCAGATGACAGGATAAATAAAATGTGGTATATACTTACAATGAAATACATTTCAGCCATCAAAAGAATGGAAATTCTGTCACATGCTACAACATAGATTAACATTGAAGAGATTATGTTAAGTGAAATAAACCACTCACAGAAAGAAAATACTGTATGATTGTACTTATATGAGGAACTGAGGTTGTCAAATTAATGGAAACAGAAAGTTAAATGGTGGTTTCCAAGTGGTTAATGGGGATAGAGTTTCAGTTTTTTTAAGAAAAATGTTTCAGAGATTTGTTTCACAATAATGGAAATATACTTAACACTACAAAACTGTACACTTGAAAATGGCTAGAGTTATAAATTTTATGTTATCTGTTTTCACCTCCAATAAGAAACCTCCTGAAAAATTACATTTGAATTCTCAAATCTAAAAATACAGTTTTCAAAGATTTGTCAAAACAATTGCGAGATTACCAGAGCAATTCCGGTTGCAAACTTTGGATCACATGCCATTCCATGATACGTTGCTCCCACGTAAGTAGAATGGTTCCTGTAACTGAATAATGAAATTTTTCTTGTGGATATGCGTAATTTAAAATAGCAATAACTTACTCACATTTTATGAGATGGATTTCTATATAAAGGTATTTCCCCAAAACACAGAAATTACATGTAATATCTTATGCTTTTAGTCATTAAGATTTGGGTATCCCCTATCATTCACATAAAGTTAAGTTCTAAAAGTTGTTTAACATTATCTAATACACAGCCCAAAACCTAGCAGTGCCTGATTCTTTCAAAAAATTATTCATCACTGGAAGGATATAATTAATTTTGTGATATAAAAGTCAAATTGTTTATTGCTATAATTTGTATGCAGAAAACCAACCCCAAACGTGTGAAGAAAGGTAGGACTGAGAGAGAGAAAGAGATAAAATATGCATCAGATTTACTAAGAGAAAGAGAGGTAGAGTGTAGAAACTGTCCTCACATAGCTATATCTTAACATTGCTCTGCAATCTTAGAGATTCTTTATTCCAATACTTTGATAGATATATTCCACATATTGCTTAAGGTCTTTAAAATTGTGTTTTTGATTTTTGCACATGAAATAATCAAGTTAGTAAAATGCAAGCATATAAAGACTTTTGAAAGATACCAACCAAGCAGATAAATAGGTACATCTTAGGTCAGTATAAAAATACCAGAAGGAAACCACAGGGAGAATAAAGTGGTCTATTTCAGTTATTTATTAATATTTCATATCATAACAAGCATTCTATGCGATTATTGCATTCTATGAATTAATTTATATTTATGTAATGTTAAAGCGATGGTTTCAATTATTCATTAGTGAGAAGGTCTTTACAAACAGAGAGGTATCATGTTTTTATCCCAAGACTTTTCATTATTCAGCTCATTACATTTCTAAAAGTAAACAGTAGACTATGGGCTACTGTGATTTAATTAGTATCTTCCATGATTATTAGAATCTTGTATTTTGCAGTTGGCCAACAGTCTTCATATATCTTTTTTTGTTTGTTTGTTTTGAGACGGAGTCGCACTCTGTTGCCTAGGCTGGAGTGCAATGGTGCGATCTTGGCTCACTGCAACCTGCGCCTCCTGGGTTCAAGCAATTCTGCTTCAGCCTCCCCAGTAGCTGGGACTACAGGCACCTGCCACCACGCCTAGCTAACTTCTGTATTTTTAGTAGAGATGGGGTTTCACCATATTGGTCAGGCTGGTCTCAAACTCCTTACCTTGTGATCCACCCACCTCAGCCTCCCAAAGTGCTGGAATTACAGGCGTGAGCCACTGCACCCAGCCTCATATAGATTTTTAATAATTATTGTTATATAAAATGTATATATAATTTTGACAGCTAAGATATCAAACAATTTGATAAAGCCTTTCTAAATGTGAATAAAGTACTTACACTAATAAGTATGTCATATCATGAGACCTTTGAGACAAAAATTTTTGTTTCCAAGACAAAAATCGCTGTAGTAATTCATCAGCATGACCATTTGTTGAAATCTTATCTTGATCTGACCAGATCTCCAAGGAAGACAGCATAACTGTCATATTAAGCTGGGAAAACATCTGAGAACAGAAGATACATGTTTTACAATTTTGGGTAACCATAAATATGGCATAACATCTCAATATCTAATGCTAATATGTTTAATTTAATATTTTTTGAAGATAAAATCATTGGTGGATAAAACTAGTTGGTTAGGCTATATTTACATTTTTACTTTTTATTGAAATGTAAATGCTATACATATGTACACACATAATGCTATATTGCTTACTTAAATATAAAATACAAATACTTACAGTGTTGATAAGACCAAAGATTTGAAAAACTTTGTCAACTGCAACTGCCACAGCAGAGCCCATATAATCATACTGAAAGACAAATTTTGTTTCTTAATCACTAGTAAAAATAACTAACTACCACATTTTAAGTGGATTTAAATATAAACGTAAAAATAATTTGGTGGTCAATTGAAAAGGCCCTAAATAGAATTAAGATACATCACATGCTTACCAAGTTTTAAACATCAGCCTAATATTTTATAAAGTAATCAATGACATTAAAATGAGGTAATTGTGATCATCTTCCTCTTTACAGATGTAGAAATTCAAAGTATTAAGGTATGAAGAGTGAGTAATCTATTGGTTACCAGGGCGTGGTGGCAGGTGCCTGTATTCCTGGATATAAGTTCCCACCACCATGCCTGGCTAATTTTCCGTATTTTTAGTAGAGACGGGGTTTCACCATATTGGCCAGGCTGGTCTTGGACTCCCAACCTCAGGTGATCTGCCCTCCTCGGCCTCCTAAAGTGCTGGGATTACAGGTGTGAGCCACTGCACCTAGCCTTATTTTTATGAAGTCCACATTATCTAATTTTTTTGATTGGTCATGCTCTTAGTGTCATATTTAAGATTTGTTTTGCCAAAAAATTTTATGGATAAAATTCAAGACTCAAATTCAAAACTAAATAAACTACTAAGTCTACTTTTTCTACTATAGTATACTGTCATCGTTTGTCTTCATTCTAATAAAATGTTTTATTGTGCTTCACTGTAGTGCATTTTGCAGATATTGCATTTTTTACAAATTGAAAATTTGTGGTAATCCTGAATCAAGTAAGTCTATTGGCACTATTTTTTCCAATAACATGCTCACTTCATGTCTTCATGTTACATTTAGTAACTCTTGCAATATTTCAAGCTTTATTATTGGTATTATTACTATCACTAGTGATTATCAATGTTACTACTGTAATTGTTTTCAGATGCCATGAACTGTGCCCACATAAGATGACAAATTTAATCTATATATGTTGTGTAGTTTCTGACTGCTCCACTGACCAGCCATTCCCTCATCTCTTTCCCTCTTCTCAGGCTTCTTTATTCCCTGAGATCATTAAATATTGAAATTAGACAAATTAATAACCTTGCAATGGCTTCTAAGTGTTCAGGTGAAAGGAAGAATCCCATGTCTCTCACTTTAAATTGAAAGCTAGAAATGATTAAGCTTAGTGAGGAAGACAGGTTAAAAACTGAGGAAAATCTAGACCTCTTGACAAATGATTAGCCAAGTTGTGAATGCAAAGGAAAATCTCTTGAAGAAAGCTAAAGTGCTACTCTAGTGAATATATGAATGATAAGAAAGTAAAACAGCCTTATTGCTGATATGAAGAAAGTGTTAGTGGTCTGGATAAAACATTAAACCAGCCATAACATCTCTTAAGTCTAAGCCTAATCCAGAGGAAGCCCTGACTTTTCTTCCAGTCCATGAAGGCTGAGAAAGATAAGTAAGCTGCGGAAGAGAGTGAAGCTAGCAGAGATTGATTCATGAAATTTAAGGACAGAGGCCATCTTTATAAAAGTGCAAGTGCAAGGTGAAGTAGCAAGTGCTAATACAGAAGCTGCAGCAGGTTATTTCAAAGATCTAGCTAAGATAATTGATGAAGCTGGCTACACTGAAGAAAACATTTTCAATGTAAATAAAAAGCCTTCTATTGGAAGAAGATGCTATCACAGACTTTCATAGCTAGAGAAGTCAATTCCTCACTTCAAACCTTTGAAGGATAGGCTGACTCTCTTATTAGGGGCTAACGCAGCTGGTGACTACATTGAAGCCAGTGCTGACTTATCATTCTGAAAATTCTAGCGTTCTTAAGATTTAGCTCAGTCTACTCTGCCCATGCTCTGTAAAAGAAACAACAAAGTCTGGATGACAGCATATCTGCTTAAAGCATGTTTTACTAAATAGCTCAATTCTCCAAAAAAGTATATATATTTTAAAATATTACTGAACATTGACAATGCACCTGTTAAATCAAGATCTCTGATGCAAATAAGGAGATAAATGGTGTGTTTGCGCCTGCTAGCACAACACATTCTTCAGTCCATGAATCAAGGAGTAATTTGACTTTCAAGTATTATTATTTAAGTATTAAATTTCATAAGGCTATAGTCATCATAGTGATAAGTTCCAATTTCAAATAATCTCTTTGTTCACACATATAAGTGTACAATTTTAGAAGCAGCTAAGTAAGCTTTTGAATGCTTTGTTGATTAGGAATTTCTTCCGCTAGATATCCTAAATCATTTCTTTCAGGTTTAGAGTTCTACAAATATCTAGTGCAGGGGTAAAATGCTGCAAGTCTCTTTGCTAAAGCATATCAAGAGTGACCTTTACTACAATTCCCAATAAGTTCCTCATTTCCATCTGAGACCACCTCAGCCTACTGTCCATATTACTATCAGCATTTTAGTCAAAACAATTCAGCAAGCCTTTTGGAGCTTACAAAATACAATGGGAAGTTTCAAACTTTCCCACATCTTACTGTCTTTTTCTGAGCCCTCCAAACTTTTCCAACCTCTGCCTGTTCTTTACCCAGTTTCAAAGTCACTTCCACATTCTCAAGTACCTTTATACCAGTGCCCCACTCTCTGCTGTACCAATTTTCTGCATTAGTCCATTCTTGCAACATATAGATACTATAGTATCTGCTATAAAGGTACTACCCCAAACTGGGTAATTTATGAAGGAAGAAAGAGGTTTAATTGACTCACAATTTTACATGGCTGAGAAGCCCCAGTAAACTTATAATCATAGCAGTGAAGGGGAAGCAAAGCATGTCTTACACGGTAGCAGGAGAGAGAGACAGAGAGTGAAGGAAGAAACACCATTTTTTAAACCATCAAGATCCCCTATGATCTAATCATCTTCCACCAGATCACTTCTTCAACATGTGGGGATTACAAGTCGACAGGAGCTTTGGGGGAGCACAGAGCCAAACCATATCAGATGTAAAGTGTGCAAAAATTTTCTCCCATTCTGTAGATTGTCTGTTTACTCTGTTTACAGTTTCCTTTGCTATTCAGAAGCTCTTTAGTTTAATTAGATCCTATTTGTCAATTTTTGCTTTGTTTGCAATTGCTTTGGAATCTTCATCATGAAATATTTGCCCATGACTATGTCCTTAATGGTATTGCCTAGGTTGCCTTCCAGGGTTTTTACAGTTTGTGGTTTTACATTTAAGTCTTTAATCCATCTTGAGTTAATTTTTCTATATGGTGTGAGGGAGGGGTCCAGTTTCAATCTACTGTATATGGCTAACCAGTTATCTCAGCACCATATAGTTAACAGAAAATCCTTTCCCCATTGCTTCTTTTGTCAGTTGAAGCCTGTTAGAGTGTGGAGGGTGGGAGGAGGGAGAGCTCAGGAAAAATAACTAATGGGTACTAGGCTTAATACCTGGATGATGAAATAATCTGTACGATTAACCCTCATAACAAGTTTGCCTATGTAACACACCTGGACATGTACCCCTGAACTTAAAAGTTAAGAAAAAAGATGTTGCACCACTTTAGGCAACAACAGGCTCTCTGGGACTGCTTCTCTTAACCTAATAATTCTCAAACTCACATGGCTAAGTAGCATTTCAGAACTTACACTAAGATATTGAGTAATATACATTTAATTAACATTTTCTTTTAAAGCACAAAGGAAAATAACAGTTACAATTTCATAAAATCTTTTTTCTTATTTATTGAGACGGAGTCTTCCTCTATTGCCCAGGCCAGAGTACAGTGGCAGGATCTCAGCCCACTGCAATCCCCGCCTCCCAAATTTAAGCCATTTATCATGCCTCAGCTTCCCAAGTAGCTGGGATTACAGGCACTCACCACCACACCTGGGTAAATTTTCTGTTTTTAGTAGAAACAGGGTTTCACTATGCTGGCTAGGCTGAGCTTGAACTCCTGAACTCAAATGATCCCCCTCCTTTGGCCTTCCAAAGTGCTGAGATTATAGATGTGAGCCACTGTGCCTGGCCAATTTCATAAATTCTTAATCTTTATTTTTTTTCTTCAAATTTTGGCTTCTACTATTGCTTATCTGTGGCAGAATCTATTTTAGAGGTTAAATTAATATTTTATGACAAAATTTATCTTTAGTTATTTAAGATATGAGGATAATCACAAACATATTAAAGTTTAAGGAATAGTAATATTTTTCTTCAATGGCTGTTGTCCAAAAAAGAATCTGTACTTGTGTTGCTGGGCTTTTATGATCTTTTTTGATAGACAGAATAACATGTAGGTATGCTGAGGTAGCAGAGATAGTAGATTGGGTTACATAACAAAAGACACATGGATAACTGGATGTTTGAAACAACTGGATTTAAAAAAGGAGACCCGTAAAAAGAATCTAAAATAGTGGATCCAGAAATAAAGAGAAGAGGAAAATGAGTCGTCTAGACTTCTTACGGAAAGGGAGAGAGAAAAAAGGAAGAATTTCTGAATCAGCTATTGTGTTGAATGAGACTTTGTCTACGGAAAGTGTTTTGAATATTTTGGTCTTTGTTATATAGATATGCAAATATAGAGAGCACCCATCCATACCCATTGCCTACTCACCCCAAACATACTTTGCTACCTATTGATCAAAAAAAAAAATTGTTACTTTATTGCAATAGTCTGAAACTGAACTCACAATATCTCTGGGGTGTCTACATATTCTGGATAAACAATGTACTTATGTACACAGAGCCCTGAGTACCATAAGAGTAAAGAATTTCAATAATATGTTCTCATTCAACAGAATAGAAATCATATATTCCCTGAAATATCATTTCTAATTGTGTGTACAGACACATATATCAGTGCTTACTGAAAACATAAAAAGTGGTGCTTGGGACTTTCAATAATCACCAATAAGTGTGCAGAAGACTCCAGACAGAAAATAAAATACAAAGGATAGATTCTGCTCTAAGATAGAGTAAAGAGATACTGTTCTCCTAACTCTTTGAGGTCCATATCTTTAGAGATGGCTTTGTACTTTGCTAATTCTATGTAACCTTCTCCAATAAATCATATTGTATATTTATACAATGTAGTATTAAGGTACCCTTTTGCAAGACTAAGCATATAAAAATCAAACAAAAACAGAAAATAAATATATGATTATAAAAATAAATCCAAATATCAATTTGTTTTAATAATCATGTCAATTTTTTGCCTTTAAGCGTTATTCTTGTCAATGTATTACCTTAGTTAATATAATTATCACATAACATTTTTTTTCTTTTTTAGTATTTTACTGATGCTAGATGATGTTTTTTTCTATTGATACTGCTATGTCCTTATATTTTACGGGTTAACTTTTCAATTCGCATGTAGTTGTTTTTGATTGTCTTTGTAATTTAGCTAGTGTTTAGTCTGTTGATATTTTCTGATTATCAATTATATATCAATATGTCAATTTTGTGATTACATATCAATCAATTACATATCAGTATAGCTGTTTTGTGATTATATATCAATAATCACAAGATATCAACAGACCAAACACTAGTTAGATGACAAAGACAATCAAAAAACAACTATATGCAAAGGAAAAATTTAAAGAATCCATAAAATATGAGGACATAAAAATATTAATAATCAAAGGATGAGCATCAGGTAAATATTAGAAAAAAATTATGTGTTAATTATATTAATGAACATAATACATTGATAAGAATAAAACAAAGGCAAAAAATTGACATTATTATCACAACACATGATAAAATAATTCATTAGAGAGATGGAGACTTTTAAAATTTGCTTATAACTAAAACACGGCCATAAAATATGTAAAAAAAGATTTAACACAACTATAAATGGAAACTGACTATCATACTGAGATATTTTATATAGGTCTCTTAATAAAAAATTGGTTAATAAGACAAATTCATAGGAAAGATACTCAAGACTTTAAAAACCCAAAGGAATGTTGGATAAAACATACATGCATGGAAGCTTATATACAACAATGAGAATATGCATTTTTTTCAACTACAAATAAATTTTTTATGCACATAGATCCATATTAACAAATATTAGGCCATAAAACACTTCTTTGAACAAAAAATAGTGTCACTTAAATCATGTTATCTGAACACAATGCAACTGAGTTAATGTCGACTTGATAAAAGTATTCTAACAATGCTATTTTTGGTGAAATGGATATCTTTTCTGTGGGTATATGAGATAATAGTCTTATTCTAGGTAAATACACACTAAAGAATTTAAGAGTAAATGTTCATGATGAGCTTTACAACTTACTTTCAAATTTAAATGGAGACAGCACAAGTGAGAATGGGATAAAATATTAATAAATGTGGCAAAGAGAACAAGAGTTCTCTTTTATTATTTTGTAACACCTCTGAAAGTTTCAAATTATTTCCAAATGAAATGTTTAAAAAGTGAAGATGAAACAAAGAAAATTTCAGATGAAAAGAAACTGAAGAGAATCCAGCAGGCTAAAGAGAAATATCATACATTAAGTCCTACTAGAAGGAATGAAAAGCTCTGCAAGTGAAAAATGTGTGTGTGTGTATATATATATATATGTACATATATATGTGTACACACACATATATATACATAAACTAATAAAAATATTTTTTATTTTCTTAATTTCTTTTTAGAATAATTGAACATTTACTTTTTAAAAATCTATTTTTCAGTTTATAATACATGGAGAGGTAAAATATTTGAAAACAGAATCATAATGACTTACCAGGGTTAAATGAAATTTTACTGTTCTGAGGCTCTTACATATTAACGAAGTGGTATAATATTAATTCTAGATCATGATAAGTAAAGAATACTAATTGGAATTCCTGGGGAAACCACTAAGGTTGGAGACTGGAAAGAGAGGCAAAGCAGAAAAAAAAAATAGAGGTAAAAATAAATGTAAAATATAAGCTATAAATCCAAAGGTAGGAAAGAAGAAACAAATGAGCAAGTAATTGATGGGACATAAGAATACTAGTAGCAAAGTATTATTTAACCTACATCAATAGTTATTAATTCAGTTCAGAAAAAACTAAACATTCTATGATTCTTCTCATTTTTAAAATACAGAAGTTCTACCAGAGAAGATAAACAACTCTAAGACATAAAGTAATCTTCTGAGGGATAATGTTTAATAACAAGGATTTCCAACTGAGTAGTAACATAGCTTGCTAAAAAATAGAAATAGATTGAAGAATTTCAATCAACAGTTGGAGTGGATCTAAAGGTATCTGCAGCTAGATACACTACAATAGATTATAGTGGAACTCTTCCATATGAGGTTATACATTATTGCCAAAGTTGATACCAATTTAGAAATCAATATATAAATATTAATCCTCTATGTGACTGTAAAGGCAAGTGATGACATTTCTTTATCTCCTGCTAGACTGAGACACAAATTTGAACAGATTAAAATATATCTGCATCGATTTACACTGTTGGTGGGAGTGTGAATTAGTTCAACCATTGTGAAAGACAGTGTGGCAATTCCTGAAGGATCTAGAAATAAAAATTCCATTTGACCCAGCAATCTCATTACTGGGTATATACTCAAAACATTATAAATTGTTCTATTTTAAAGACATATGCACACGTATGTTCATTGTGGCACTGTTTCCAATAGCAAAGACCTGGAACCAAACTAAATGCCCATCAATGATAGACTGGACAAGGAAAATGTGGCACATATTCACCATGGAATACTATACAGCCATAAAAAACAATGAGTTTGTGCCCTTTGTAGGGACGTGGATGAATCTGGAAACCATCACTCTCAGAAAACTGACACAAGAACAGAAAATCAAACACCGCATGTTCTCACTCATAGGTGGGTGTTGAACAATGAGAACACATGGATACAGGGAGGGGAGTGTCACACACTGGGGTCTGTTTCTGGGGACTAGAGGAGGGACAGCAGGGGATGGGGAAGTTGGGGAGAGATAACATGGGGAGAAATGCCAGATATAGGTGACAGGGGTATGGAGGCAGCAAACCACCTTGCCATGTATGTACCTATGCAACAATTCTGCACGATCTGCACATGCACCCCAGAACCTAAAGTACAATAAAAAAAAAAATATATATATATATATATACATACATACATACATCTGCATTGAAAATGTTGAGAGTTTTTTATTCATAGTCTCTCTAAATTTCAACAAAATAAAGATATAATAAACATACTGATATTGCATACCATGGCTTTATCCATAATGATTTGTATTTTCAGAGTTCTTTTCAATAGCATGGCACCTGAATTTATCTGTGAAATAGAGGACGTGAATTAAATAATTTCAAAATATTTACATTGCAGTTGTCATGTGCAATGCATATATAAACACACTCACAGGTGAGATATAGACCATTCATGTAGCTACCCATCTATCTATATGTAGATAGATGATAGATATATGAACACAGATATGCAAATATAGATATAAGTAATAACATAAGAGGATGGGTGCTCACTTAGCAGGCAGGATTCCAAACACAAATTTTATAAGAAAATCAGAAGCATTTTGTTTTATATTATTGATAATTAGAATTGTCAAAAAGTCACTGAAATGAGGAAGAATCCCATATTTCCTTCCTCTTTTAACATTCCTATGTACTCTGTAGCACACAACTCCCTCACCAATCTTCAAGGTAAACTAACTTCCATATACATTTCTCCAAATGTTGCCTTTATTTTCTTATTATTTTTGTACTTTTACTTCTTTATATTAACTTCATTGAGGTTTACATTCAATAAAATGTGTCCATATTAAGTATAAACTTTTATTATTGAGTAATGTATATATCATCACAATTTATAAATTGGTATTTAGCACAATTGGAACAATTACATTAAAATATTAAGAGCGCTATCTTTAAACAATAAGGTTTCACACAATTTCTAGTGTATTGCCTTCTTTTCACTTTTATATTTTCTATCAAAACAACACTTTAAAATAAAAAAATGCAAGTCCAAAAATCTTATAAAGCAATTTGATCAAACTGGTAACAAGTTTATTAGTAAGATGCAAAATCAATATAAAAATAATGATATGTGTATAAAAATTCCTGCAATTAGAGAAACATAATGCTTTAGAATTACATATATTTATATCAATTACATTTTCTAACTACTATCTGAATAAACAAATATATGTTTTAAACAAACATCCTACAACTGAAGTTTTTAATATAATAAATACCAGCATAAATTTGTTCTCCAAATGCGTCAAATTTCAAAATTCCACTGTGAATAATTTTATCAACAGTAAGACAAATGAAGAAGTCATAAATGAGAATACTCACATCTGATTTGATAAGAATCCGGTAGGACTGATCTATATATTGGGCCACAGGGTAATTTTCTTGAAAGGAGTAATGACCAATAGCATCATTTTTTATTCGATAAACTACATGCTCATATGCAGGTGAAGATTCCAATGGTTCAATACCATAACTGATATTATCTAACTGAAATAATCCTCTGGATATTCAAATACAAAAAAGAAATAAAACTGTTATTAGTATAGATTCCTCATTGATGAATTTGAATACAGTTTATGCTAGTGAGAGATTTTATCTGAATACATTTTGTGATTGCCAGCCTGGGATAGAGAAAAGAGAATAGAAAAAAAGATCAAAAGAATAGATAAAAAAAGAAAAGTATTTAAGAAAATAAAGTTTCTATTTCTCTATATTTACTCTACCCTTCAAGAAATTTCTAGAAATTAAAGGTTCATGTACAATCTCAATGTACATATCTGGAATATGCCATTACCTGAGTCCAGAACAGGTGCTTAATGTCACAGCTGATTTTGGAATGTCTGCAGCATAACCTTGATAAAAGCAATGACCCTAAAAGGGAATATAGAAAGACATATTCATAAATGATTTGGAAACAAAGTCCTACTTTTATCTTTACTTCCTATATATTGTCAAACATTAACATTTAATCATTATTATAATATTATTTATCAGGTATTGAATTTCCATATCAATCTACAATCTCTTCCTCTAAGTTCTTTTCTGCTATGTTATTAGCTCCAGAACATTTTTCAGTAACATACACCTTTTCTCAAAACAAGGCATAATCTTTACTCCCACTTGCTGACATTGGTAGCCCAAATCTATCCCTAGTAGCGGTTATCAGAGCCCAGGTGAACCAATTAATTCTACCCAACACACATTTACAGCAATGTGACTGTTAACACTCACACCATCAAGACTAACAAACTCAGGCAGGGGTGATCCACATCCTTCTCCATGTCTAGCAACAGCAGCAGTCACCTGCACTTGCAGTGGTGCCAGCAGGACCTGAATCTACAAGCCCTTCACCAAGAGATAGAAGGCAAACCAGGTCCCAACCTCTCTCTGGTAGTAGAGAGTAATCCAGACTCAATAGCTTCTGGCTGTGCACCCAGGAAAAGAAAATGATCCTCGTGAGTTATTTCCCAATTCTCCCTACTATAAGCAGAAAAAGATCATTCAGATAGGCACTATCTTCTGACATCAGGGTCACCGGTACATATAGAATCAAGCACACTGAAATCTAGTAGCAGAGAAAATGCAGGAGAAATGTTTTCGACCCTATGAATCCTTCCTCACCCACCTCAACTAGAAACACTACTTGGCCCAGAGAAGTACCATTTACACCTCTAGCTTAACCACCTAAGAGGCAGCAGAAGGTCCAACTCAGCCAGAAAAATGAAACACAACACAATAATATGGTAAATCGTAAAAAAGAAAAATTGTTATTGGAACAGTGGACTACAATAAAATTAAAACTGAATGACTGCCTTCCAAAATAGAATATTAAAATAAGGTCAAAAGTCTTAACTAAATGTCAACTCTTAACTAAATGTCATTATACCAAGGACTAGGAATATCCCAACAAGGATGAGAAAAGAAAATCAACTGATGACATCATTGACATGAGTCATAGGATGTCAAAAAATATTTGAAAGAAGTAATATAAATTGCATCAATGAACAATTACACATTATCTTGAAATAAAATATAATCTTAGGAAATAAATAGAAGCCAAAAAAGAAACAAATGAAAATTTATTAATTGAAATATATAACAAAAAAAATGAAACACTGGATAAGCTCTATAGTCTAGATGACAGTGGATAAGACCACCAGATTTAAGGAGAATGCAATCACATATACCCAACCTACAAAATAGAGGAAAGTGGCTGAAAAAAAATGTATAATGTCTCAACAACTGGTAAAACAATAGGAGAAAATCTATAATTTATACTTTGAAAAGAATTTAAATAGCATTCAAAATATTATTACTGAAATTCAGCCAGATTGTGAAACAGGAACCCCAGGATACTTCTTCTCCCCACAAGCATACCAATTCAGCAACATTATATGGAAAAATTACCTTTGTGAGTAATTAGAAACAATATAGAGATATATACTCTTGGAGGATGCAAAACTAGACTCGCTAAAACTGGTAGAGAGATTTGGGTCACTCTCTACTTAGGAAAGCAAAAGATATTCATACCTAGACATATTTTAATAAAACATTGAGGCTCAAAAACAAAGAGAAATTTGTAAACTACAAAAAAGTAGCAACTTGTCACACACAAAAGAAGCTCCATAGGACTGTGAGCAGACTTTTTTCTTTTTCAGGAGAAATCTTGCTGGCTAGAAGATAGTGGAATGAATTTTTTTTTAAGTGCTGAAAGAAAAAAATAAGTCAAAAAATAATACTATACAAAGCATCCTAGATTTCTCATAAAATCTATAAGAAACTCACTTGAGACTTAAGTACACTTATAGGGTGAAAGTAAAGAGATGGAACAATAAATTCCATGTGACTGATAAGCAAAAGGGGGCAGAGATTTTTATACATATATCAAAGAAAATAGATTTTAACACATAAATCATTGTAAGAGAAAAACTGACATTTTATAATAATAAAAGGGTCAATATCTGAAGAAGACAGATTACTTATAAATATGTACACACTCAATATTAGAACACATAAACAGGCACCAATACTGTAACAATAGAATACTTTAATATCTTATTTTAAATAATAAATAGAACATCCAAACAGAAGATTAATAAGAAAACAGAATATTTTAATATTACAATAAACCAAATAGTCCTAATGAACATATAAAGAATTTGACTGAACAGTGAAAGAATACACTTTCTTCTAAAGTTCATCTGGATCTTTTCCAGATAGACCAAATATTAGGTTAAAAAACAAGTCTAAAAATCTTAAAAAGATTGAAATCATAACAAGTGTCTTTTCTGAACACAGTAGAATGAAGCTAAAAATAAATAGCATAAGGCAAACTACAATATGAACATATGCATCAAAATTAACACACTTTAATAACTATTGGCTGAAAAAATCAAAACGGAAATTAGAAAATAACCTTGAGACAAGTGAAAACATGAAAATAAAAATAAACAAAAAATATTAAAACAAATGAATGCAGGAAAAGCAGTATTAAGAGAAAAGGGCATAGCAATATATATCTACATTAAAAAAAATGACATATCTCAAATAACTTCAGTTTACCTGAAGAGATAGAAAAACAAGATAAAACTAAACCCAAAATTAGCAAAGAAGATTTAAAAAGAAGATTAAAACAGTAATAAACAAAATAAAAAATACAAAATCCATAAAGAAACAAATAAGTAAGTTCATTTTTGGAAAAGATAAAATTGAAAATTATACATAGCTATGTTAAGAAAATACAAAGGATGCAAATAAGTAAAATCAGAAATAAAATAGAGACATTACAACTAAGCCACAGAAACAGGAAAAGATAGTTTAAAAGACTAGTATGAACAAGTAGATGTCAGCAAACTGGATAATAGAAGAAATTAATAAATTTCTAGCAACATAAAAATGGCCAAGATTGAATTATAATAAAACACAAAATTTTAAAGGACTCATAACTAGAATGAAGATTAGATCAGTAATCAAAACCTACAACAAGAAAAGAGTGGGGATCAGAGAACTTTACTGTTGAACTCTATCAAACATTTAAAGAATAATTAATACCACACAAACCATTCGTAAACTCTTGCAAAAAATTGAAAGAGGAAACACTTCCAAACTTCCTCTATGAGGCCAGACACCAAAGCCACATAAATACAGCACAGGAAAAGAAAATTACCACCACCAAGGTATTCCTGGAGAAGAGCAACCCCAATGCACATAATTATCAGATTTACCAGGGCTGAAATGAAGGAAAAAGTGCTAAAGGCAGCCAGAGAGAAAGGCTGGGTTACCCGCAAAAGGAAGTCCCTCAGACTCACAGTGGATCTCTCGGCAGAAACCCTACAAGCCAGAAGAGAGTGGGGGCCAATATTCAACATCTTTAAAGAAAAGAATTTCTACCCAGAATTTCATACCCAGGCAAACTAAGCTTCAGAAGCAAAGGAGAAATAAAATCCTTTATGGACAAGCAACTGCTGAGAGATTTCGTCACCACCAGTCCTGCCCTACAAAAGCTCCTGAAGGAAGCACTAAACATGGAAAGGAACAAGCAGTACCAGCTACTGCAAAAACATACTAAACTGTAAAGACCATCAACACTATGAGGAAACTGCATCAACTAACCAGCAAAACAACCATCTAGCATCAAAATGGCAGGATCAAATTCACACATAACAATATTAACCTTAAATGTAAATGGGCTAAATGCCACCATCAAAAGACGCAGACTGGAAAACTGGATAAAAAGGCAAGATCCATCGGTGTGCTGTATTCAGCAAACACATCTCACTTGCAAAGACACACGTAGGTTCCAAATAAATGGATGTAGGAAGATTTACCAAGCAAAAGAAGAGAGAGAAAAAAAGGCAGGGGTTGCAGTCCTAGTCTCTAATAAAACAGCCTTTAAACCAACAAAGATCAAAAGAGACAAAGAAAGGCATTACATAATGGTAAAGGAATTAATGCAACAAGAAGAACTAACTATCCTAAATAGATATGCACCCAATACAGGAGCACTCAGATACAAAAAACAAGTTCTTAATGACCTACAAAGAGACTTAGACTCCCACACAATAACTGTGGGAGATTATAACACCCCACTGTCAATACTAGACAGATCAAAGAGACAGAAAATTAACAAGGATATCCAGGACTTAAACTCAGATCTGGACCAAGCAGACCTAATAGACATCTACAGAACTCTCCATCCCAAATCCAGAGAATATACATTCTTCTCAGCACCACATCACGCTTATTCTAAAATTGACCACATAATTGGAAGTAAAACACTTCTCAGCAAATGCCAAAGAATGGAAATCACAACAGTCTCTCAGATCACAGTGCAATCAAATTAGAGCTCAGGATTAAGAAACTCACTCAAAACTGCACAACTACATGGAAACTAAACAACCTGCTCCTGAATGACTACTGGATAAATAATGAAACGAAGGCAGAAATAAAGATGTTCTTCAAAACCAATGAGAATGAAGACACAACATACCAGAATCTCTGGGACACATTTAATGCAGTGTCTAGAGAGAAATTTATAGTACTAAATGCCCTCCAGAGAAGTGAGGAAAGATCTACAATCACCACTCTAACATCATGATTAAAAGAACTAGAGGAGCAAGATCAAACAAATTCAAAAGCTAGCAGAAGGCAAGAAATAACTAAGATCAAAATAGAACTGAAGGAGATAGAGACACAAAAAAACCCTTCAAAAAGTCAATAAATCCAGGAGCTGGCTTTTTAAAAAGATAAACCTAATAAATAGACCGTCAGCCAGACTAATAAAAAGAAAAGAGAGAAGATTCAAATAGTGCAATAAAATATGATAAAGGGGATATCACCACCAATCCCACAGAAATACAAACAACCATCAGAGATTACTACAAACACTTCTATGCAAATAAACCAGTAAATCTAGAAGAAATGGATAAATTCCTGGACACTTACACCCTCCCAACTCTAAACCAGGAAGAAGTTGAATTCCTGAATAGACTAATAATAAGGACTGAAGTTGAGGCAGCAATTAATAGCCTACCAACCAAAAAAGTACAGGACCAGACGGGTTCACAGCCAAATTCTACCAGAGGTACAAAGAGGAGCTGGACCATTTCTTCTGAAACTATTCCAGAAAACACAAAAAGAGGGAATCCTCCCTAACTCATTTTATGAGACCAACATCATCCTGATACCAAAACCTGGCAGAGACCCAACTAAAAAACAAAATCTCAGGCCAATATCCTTGATGAACATTGATGCAAAAATCTTCAATAAAATACTAGTAAACCGAATCAAACAGCACATCAAAAAGCTTATCCATCACGATCAAGTCGACTTCATTCAGGTATGCAAGGTTGGTTCAATGTATGCAAATCTATGTATGTAATCAATCAAATGAACAGAACCAAAGACAAAAACCACATGATTATCTCAATAGATGTAGAGGAGGCCTTCCACAAAATTCAACAGTCCTTTATGCTAAAAACTCTCAATAAACTGGGTATTGATGAATCAAATCTCAAAATAATAAGAGCTATTTACAACAAACCCACAGCCAATATCATATTGAATGGGCAAACACTGGAACATTCCCTTTGAAAACCAGCAAAGACAAGGATGCCCTCTCTCACCACTCCTATTCAACACAGTACTGGAAATTCTGTCTAGGGCCATCAGGTAAGAGAAAGAAATAAAGAGTATTCAAATAGGAAGAGAGGATGTCAAATTGTCCCTATTTGCAGATGACATGATTGTACATTTAGAAAATCCCATTGTCTCAGCCCAAAATCTCCTTAAGCTGATAAGCAACTTCAACAAAGTCTCAGGATATAAAATCAGTGTGCAAAAATTACAAGCATTTCTATACACCAATAATAGACAAACAAACAGAGAGCCAAATCATGATTGAACTCCCATTCACAATTGCTAAAAAGGGAACAAAATATCTAGGCATACAACTAACAACAGATGTGAAGGACCTCTTCAAGGAGAATTACAAACCACTGCTCAAGGAAATAAGAGAGGAAACAAACAAATGCAAAAACATTCCATGCTCATGGTTAGGAAGAATCAATATCATGAAAATGGCCATACTGGCCAAAGTAATTTATAGATTCAAAGCCATCCCCATCATGCTAACAATGACTTTCTTCACAGAATTGGAAAAAACCACCTTAAACTTCATATGGAACCAAAAAATAGCCCACATAGCTAAGACAATCCTAAGCAAAAAAAAAAACAAAGCTGAAGTCAGCATGCCATCTGACTTCAAACTATATTATGAGGCTACTGTAATCAAAACAGCATGGTACTAGTACCAAAACAGAGATATAAATCAATGGAACAGAACAGAGACCTCAGAACAAACATGACACAACTGCAATCATCCTATCTTTGACAAACCTGACAAAAACAAGCAAAGGATTCCCTGTTTGATAAATGGTGTTGGGAAAACTGGCTAGCCATGTGCAGGAAGCTGAAACTGGACCCCTTCCTTACACCTTATACAAAAATTAACTCCAGATGGATTAAAAATTTAAACATGAGGCCTAATGCTGAAAAAACTCTAGAAGAAAACCTAGGCAATATCATTCAGGACATAGGCATAGGCAAGGACTTCATGACTAAAACACCAAAAGCAATGGCAACAAAAATCAGAATAGAAAAATGGGATCTAATTAAACTTAAGAGCTTCTGCACAGCAAAAGACACTATCAATAGAGTTAACCAGCAACCAATAGAATGGGAAAAGATTTTTGCAATCTACCCATCTGATAAAGGGCTAATATCCAGAATCTACAGAGCACTTAAAGTTACAAGAACAAAACAACCCCACCAAAAAGTGGGCAAAGTATATGAACAGACACTTTTGAAAAGAAGACATTTATGCAGCCAACCAACATATGAAAAAAAGCTCATCATCGCTGGTCATTAGAGAAATGCAAATCAAAACCACATTGAGATACTATCTCAGGCCAGTTAGAATAACAATCACTAAAAAATCAGGAAACAATAGATGCTGGAGAGGACGTGGAGAAATAGAAATGCTTTTACACTGTTGGTGGGAATATAAGTTAATTCAACCACTGTGGAAGACAGTGTGGTGATTCCTTAAGGATCTAGAAATAGAAATACCATCTGACCAGCAATCCCATTATTGGGTATATACCCAAAGAATTAGAAATCATTCTATTATAAAGACACATGCACACATATGTTTACTGTGGCAGTGTTCACAATAGCAAAGACTTGGAACCAACCCAAATGCCCATCAATGATAGATTGGATAAAGAAAATGTGTCATGTATACACCATGGAATACTATGCAGCCATAAAAAAGGATGAGTTCATGTTCTTTGCAAGGCCATGGATGAAACTGCAAACCATCATTCTCAGCAAACTGACACAAGAACAGAAAACCAAACACCCCATGTTCTCACTCATAAGTGGGTGTTGAACAATGAGAACACATGGACACAGGGAGGGGACCATCATACACTGGGGCCTGCAGGGTGGGGGGGGCTAGAAGAGGAATAGCAGGGGGTGGGGGGAGTTTGGGGAGGGGATAGCATTAGGAGAAATACCTAATGTAGATGACGGGGTGATGGATGCATGCAGCAAACCACCACCATGGCACATGCATACCTATGTAACAAACCTGCAATATCTGTACATGTACCCCAGAACTTAAAGTATAATAAATAAATAAATAAGAAAAAGAAAATTATAAGCCAATATCCCTGATGCACATAGATGGAAAAAAATTTCAAAAACATCTGATTTCAAGAGCATATTAAAAGTATTATACACTATGACCAGGTGGGATTTCTCTCTGAAATGCAACAGTGGTTCAACATAAGAAAATTAATTAATGTGATACACTACATTACATAACAAATAATACAATTTACAGGATGAAATTAAGAGATGCAGAAAAAGCCAATCTCAACTTCCTTTATAGGACCTTACACATATATTATTATGACCCTAATACAAAAATCAAACAAAGCCAGTCCAAAAAAAACTTTCAGATCAATATCTCTCATCAAAATTGGTGAGAAAAACCTCAAGATAATAACAGTCATGTGTAAAAAGAATTATAATTATACATGTCAGGACTTGGTCGTAATTTTTTAGGTTTGTAAAACTATTTCAAGATTTAAAAATAAATTAATTGGATTCACCATGTCAAAGAACCAGAAAAGAAAACTTGTAATCTTTTTGATTGATATAGAAAGAGCATTTTCTATAACTAAATAACCATTAATGAAAAAAACAACAAAATAAACTTTTAGCAGGCTAGAAATAGAGAAGAATTTTCTGAACTTGATACAGAGAATATAAGAAAACCTAAAGCCAACATTATTTTTTCACGATGAAAGACTGAATCTGTTTTCCATGAAATTAGGAATAGTTAAAGAATGTCTGCCCTCACTACTGCTATTCAACATGGTAATGGAAATTTTAGCAAATTACAGTGAGGCAAGGCAAAAAAAAAAAAAAAAAAAAAAAAAAAATGAAAAGCAGACTGACCTATTGATCGAAAAAAGAAAATTGTCTATATTTGTACAAGATGTGTCTATGTAGAAAATCTCAAGGAATCTATTAAAAAGCCCTTATAGAACTAATATGTGAATTTAGCAAGATATTAGAATAGTAGATGAAACCCATCTAGAATTGCAACTAGAAAATGACAACATACATGTGGAAACTAAAATTAGAACACAATATCATTTAAAATTATTCCAATAAAATGAAATAGGTAGGTATAAACCTAAAAAATGTACAGGATCTGAAAGCTGAAATAACAAAAACACTAGTGAAAGGCATACATAAAAGACCAAATTAATTAAGAGACTTACTGTGTTTTTGAATTGGAAAACTTAACATAGTAAAGATGTCAGTTCTCCCCAAATTGATCTACAGATTTAACAGGAGTAGCTTTATTTAAATTTAAAATAAAAAAGCAAAATATCTATAATAGAATAACTGAAAAAGGTTAAAAAGTATAACAAAGTGGGAAAAACCACTGTAGTTTATAATCCAGAAACATATCCACACTTGGTCCATGGATTTTCGACAAAGTAGTTAAAAGAATAATTCAAAGCAGAAAGATAACCTTTTAAAAATATAAACAGTGCTGTAACTATTATACATCTAGTCAAAAGACTGAACTTTGATCTCAATATCATATCTTATACAAAATTACCTCCAAATAAATAAAGAATTAAATGTGAAGTATAAAACTTAAAAAAAAAAAAAAAACAACAAAGTCTTCAGAAACGAATGCTACATGGAGTCTGTAGGTTTGACATGAAAACAATCAATCATAACAAGAATTGTTGATAAAAAAATAAAATAAAAATTTTGATCTGTGGTAGATCATTTGAAAAGTAAGACAAATCAGAAAGGGACAAAATATTTACAAAGCACTTGTTTGACAAAGGACATATTCAAAATATAGAAAACTTAAAAAGCAGCAGTAATCAGCAACCTTAAACTCCAAACTCTAAAGTTCTGCTTGGTTCCACCTCTGGATCCTGTCTATGGTCTAGACTATCTATAGTAGGGGGCAAACTTAAACATGAAATTCACCTTCTGTGCTTACAGTCTCTCAGGTACAAAATTCCTAATCTGCCTATTGCCACATGTCTCAGAACAGGTGCCTCATGATTTTTTTTTTCTGACTTCGAATTGTAATTTGGTAGGGAGGGAAAATCCTTTATCAGTTACCGTACTGTAGATTTCATCATCTCTTAGTTCCAATATAGCAATAGAGTGTGACCAATCATTGGCACTCACTTCCTCCCGGTCATGTGAATAAATGTGTTACAGGGTAATAAATACTTCACAGGGTGTAATAAATATCTTACAGGGTAAAGTGAACTTTCTTACATAATATTAAAACTTTCTTGACTCTTAAATGTCTTCCCAGCACTTTAGGAGGCCAAGGCAGGCAGATCGCTTGAACCGAGGAGCTTGAGACTAGCCTGGGCAACATGGTGAAACCGCTTCTCTACCAAAAATACAAAAATAAGCCTGGTGTTGTGTCCTGCGCTTGTAGGCTCAGCTACTTGGGAAGCTGAGGTGGGAGGGTCACCTGAGTCTGGGAGGCAGAGGCTGCAGTGAGCCAATATTGTACCACTGCATTCCAGCCTGTGGTAACAGAGTGAGACCGCGTCTCAATAAAAAAAAAAAAAAAAAAAAAAAAAAAGCTTTTCAGCTATAACTCTTAATTTTGTGGTTTCACATGTGGACCTATTAAGGTTCTGTACACTGTCTACTTTTTCCCATCATCACTCTCACTGGTTCCCTGGGGTCTTTCTGTAAGATAATGTCTACCATTTTCTCCACTGCTCAGGCCCTCTCGTATATCAATTGAAACTTCTCAGTGTGTCTTACCTCCCGACACTCTTCCACCCCCACCCCCAAAACTCCTACTAATACTTCCAGACATACCTTAAATGTCTTTTTTTGGATAAATGATTCCTAAGTTCCAGATTTTTAAAAAGCAGTTGTTGTAACGCCTGTTGCCTCGCCGGGAGCTTGGACACGCCCATCCCTCCCGGGGCCAGGGGAATTACGTCACTACTCCACGACCAGCATCCAGCTCCGCCGCATAGCCTCTCCAACACCCACCCTTGAAACAAACTGTACACCCGACACCTAGTCCCCCGCTGGAAAAGCCCCTGCCCAAAAAATTTCGGAAAAGACCTGCCAAACCCTGCCCAATAGCACTTTGCCCCGTTTAGGTCATTCTTCCCCAAGGCGGCCCGCTCACCAAAAATTCCGCCTACCTACCAGTAGTAACTAGCCCCGTACAAGTCCTGTGTCCCAATATCCAGTCAAGTGCCTTATGCTTTGTCTCCCCTGTATCCAATCAAATGCCTTCACTCCCTATAAAACCCCTTGCCCTAAAAAGTTAAGCGAGACTTCTCTGACCCTTACCTGGACCATAGAACCTCGCCCAGGAGCCGAATAAATCGGATTTTCATTTTCTTATACTGGTCTCAGTTTCCTCATTTCAACTTGACAATATGCCTTACAGTTGTTCTATTCAATATGCTTTCGTAGTAATTGCCACATTATATTTACTTTTGTGCTCTCTTTTCTCAATAATTATGTGGGGCATAAAGCGTTCATTTCCTCCCTAGCAATGGCACCTTAACCACATAAAAATGTAATTTTATTTAGCAGAAATGAAAACTCACGTTTGAAAATGAAGAATCTCCATGCAATGTTCCTGATTCATTGTATAAATACACCAGGAAACGTGGGGTGTAAAAATGACCTAATTCAATCAAAATAATGACACATTGTAATTATTTCATTAATTAAAAACATTTTCCAGAATAATAAAATTAAACAAAATTTGCCTTCAATACAAACATCTAAAAATGAAATGGACTTATTTCTATATTAACTTGCTGCTTTTTGATAGCATATTGTGAATATAAGAAAGAATAATAACCAGTATAATCAGAAAGAAGTGTGGGGCTGCTTTAATGAATTGGAAATAATCAACTAGGGCCAGGTGTGGTGGCTCACACCTGTAATCCCAGCACTTTGGATGGCCAAACCTGGAAGATTGCTTGAGCTCAGGGGTTCAAGAACAACCTGGGAAACATATAGAGATCCCCCATCTCTATTAAAAATAAAAATAAATTGGTGGATCGTGGTGGTGTGTGCCTGTAGTCTTAGCTACTTGGGAGGCCAAGGCAAGAGGATGGCTTGAGCTCAAGAAATCTAGGCTGCAGTGAGTTATGATTGCACCACTACACTCCAGCCTGGGCAACTGAGTGAGACCCTGTCTCACAAATAAAATAAAATAAAATAAAATAAAATAAATAAAATATAAAACTGACAAACACAGATATAGTACAGTAATAAGCAGGGCTGCCAGATTTCAAAATAGGTTTTCTTTTAGATTCAACTGTAATTTTATGGCTCATATACCTTAGTTAATATTTGTTTAACAAGTAACAATAGATTTTATATATTTACATTAGTTTTCATGATGTTGTGCTTTGGTAAAAACAACTCCAAAATTAAGTGTCTTAAAACAGCAATGAATGTCCTTCACAAGTTTACTAAAGATTCAGCTCCATCCTGCATTCCTTTTGGAACCTAGGAGAAAGCATAGTCTCTCCCTGAAAGAGTCTCAAAATGACAACCTGTAATTGATGACTAAAATGAATCACAGAGAAGATATAAAATGTTATTAAATAAATCTAATATTCATTCTCTTATTTAAGTTCAATTTAGGGTAGTGATAGTAAAAATTTAAGATACTAAAAATAATAAATGTTTTTCAATAACTTACTGTTTTTCAAGCAGGAAAGTGTATGATTTCCCCCTCAATTTTGATGGAATAAGTGGCCTGTAGCAAAATGTTCAGAGGGAGAGTAATTGGTAGAGAGTCTAACTTCGTAAAAGTTAAACACCACAGTTCCTTGAAACATATATTCATTCATACAAATGTAGATAATATCCTACATATATCAAAATTGGAACGTATAACAGAATTGTAATTTAAATAAACACAAGGAGTCTAAATTTCAAAACTCAGATCATTAATCATCAGCATGTCTTATGAGATTTGAATCTAAAATAAGGATATTGTTTAGAAATGCTGAGAAACAGTTGAAGAAATTTGAATTTTGTTATCTTTGCTCTATTTTGCAGTTCTCAGCACAAATAAATTGAAAATAAAATAATGCAGCACAGTTTCCCAGTTAAGAATAAAAGAATTATTGCTCAGGTGCCAGAAGTACTACCCACAAGCAATCCTCCTCTCCCCACCCCCTTTTGCTATTACCTTAGCTCAAGAGTGTCATCTCATACAAAGTCACAACTTTCTGAGAGTGCTCACATTTAATTAGAAGCCCCTCCATTTAATGGTGGTTTCTGGTTTCAGAAAGATTTAGTATGGTGTTCCAGACAGATTAAGTATGGTGATATCTTCATGATATATTGATATCTCTATCAATAATTAAAGTCCCTTTCATTTCCAGAACACTTTAAAGAAATTTTATTTTTTCAACTTTATTAAGCTACGACTGAAAAACAAGTCTTGTATTTATTTAAAGTGTACATAAGATGTATATGATGATTTAACATACATATATTGTGAATGATTAAAACAACCAAATTACTATATCCATCACCTCACATAGTTACCATTTTATTGTATGTGGTGAGAACATTTGAGATCTACTCTTAGTAAATTTTAAGTAAACAAAATATTATTATTAACTATAGTGACCATGATGTACATTCAGTTTTCTGAATTTATTAATCTTATAACTGAAAGTTACCCTTTGTCCAGTGTCTTCTCTTTCACCCACACCTCTAGCCCCTGGTGACTACCATCTAATTTCTGTTACTATGTGTTTGAGTTTATTTTTAAGATAGTACAAATAAGTGAGATCATGCAATATTTGTCTTTGTGTGTCTGGCTTATTTCACTTAGCATAATGTCCTCCAGGTACAACCAGGATGACAGATGGCAGGATTTCCTTCTTTTTAAAAACGGAATATTTCTATTGTTTGTCTATTTATTGATCAATTGATCAATCATCTATCAATCTACATTTTCTTTTTCCATATACCCAGAGACGAATGTCATACCATTTTGTCTGACAGTTAAATGTATTGTTAAATATTTTATTCTTTATGATGGTATAAATTTTTTAAAAAATTTTCTTCAGCTAGTTTACTATGTGTAGAAACACAGCTTATCTGTTTTATGTTGGTTTTTGTATACTGTTAACTTTACTGAATTCATGTCTTCATTCTAACTTTTTCTTCATATAGAATATTTACGATTTTCTATGTATAAGATCGTGTCATCTGATAATAGACAATTTCACTTGGAGGCATTTTATTTTATATTCTTCAATAATCCTTCTGGTGCAACTTCCACCTATGGTGAAGTACAATAATAACATTAGTCTTAACTTGCAAGGAGGTAATTTTCTCTCATCTAATTGTGAAGGAAGGGCTATCCAAGGAAAGAAGGTCAGAAGGACTTCCTAACCGAGGGGGCTTTATGTCAGGGCCTGCATGGGCACTTCCTCTCTCTTGGCATAGACTGTGGTCTCTCACAAGACAATTGAGGTGACTTAGGTCTTCCCTGCTTAGGACCAGGGGGCTGCAATCCAAGTCCCATCTGTGTTTGGAGAAGGCAATACTCCATTTGGCTGTAGTTGGCAGCTCAGGTGTGGCTTGGGATTTTCCAAGTGTCCCCATCCCTTGGCCTCTTCATTGGAAGAGCCACATCTGCTGTTACTTGCACATCCACTGTTGATGGGATGCAATGACTTAGTTTTCTTGTGCTTGCTTCCTGAGAGTAAGGCAGCAGCTGGTCTCAGATTTCTTTGAATACATGTGAGATGTTATGTGAGAAATGCAGCCAGATATACACCAATTTTATTTTATTTATTTATTTTTTTGAGATAAAGTCTCACTCTGCTGCCCAAGCTGGAGTGCAAGGGTGCTATCTTGCCTCACTGCAACCTCCTCTCCCGGGTTCAAGTGATTTTCCTGCCTCAGCCTCCCGAGGAACTGGGACTAAAAGCACAGGCCACCATGCCCCGCTAATTTTTGTATTTTTTTTTTTTGTCTTTTTTGGTAGAGATGGGGTTTCACCATGTTGGCCAGGCTGTTCTCAAACTCCTGACCTCAAATGATCCACCCACCTTGGCCTCCCAAATTGCTGGGATTATAGGCATAAGCCACTACACCCGATCTGATTTCTTCACCATTTCCAGGCTTTTCTCCCCCAATCCTCCCTTTCTTCCTTCAGTACACCCCTATAAAGCCCCACTAAGTAGTGGGTACTGGGAGACAGCAGAGTGAATAAAGCACAGTCCTGCTGGATGCAGTGTGGGTGTCAGACAAGAATGTTGGAGATTACGATATCTCAGTCTCCTGGTGGAAATGCAGGGGGACTGACCATGGAAATGCACAAAAAGGTGGCCTAGCCCAGCCTTGAGAGGGGTTTGCAAGGGAGGCTTTGTGGGCCCCAGCGGGTGAGGACATGAATTCTGGCCTCCACTGGGCCTCCACTGAGTGTCCTTGGCTAGGAGGAGTCAAAAGACCTACAGGAAGAAGCTGAGGCACAAAATACAATTTTAATGGAGTTAACTTGAGTTGAAGTGAGGACAGCTATCCTTGGCCTTTGTTACAAGCAGGTTTTCTTTTTCCTTTTCTTGTTCTTCCTTTTTTTTTTTTTTTTTTTAGATGGTGTTTAGTGTGTAACGCTAGTGGGGAGACTGGGCACCAGTGTCATTTTCATGATATTAGAGGAAAAATTTTCAGCTTTTCCATATTGAGTATGATGTTAGATGTAGGCCTGTCATTTATGGTCTTTATTGTTTTGAGGTAAATTCATTCTATACCCGATTAGTTGAGGACTTTAATCATAAAAGAATGCTGGATTTTGTCCAAAGCCTTTGCTTTATCTATTGAGATGAATGATGTGATTTTTATCCTTTATTCTCTTAATGTGGCATACACATGTATTCATTTGCATATGTTTAACAATCCTTGAATCCCAGGAATAAATCCCAGTTGATTATGACAGACAGTCCTTTTATTGTGCTGTTGAATTTGGTAGTATTTTATTGAGGATATTTGCATCTTTGTCCAGGGATATTGGCTCATGTTTTATCTGGGAGTATCTTGGTCCAACTTTGGTGTTAGAGTAATATTGTAATATTGGCTTCATGAAATAAGTTTGGAGGTGTTCCTCTTCAATTTTTGGGAAAACTCTTTGAGAATAATCATTATTTACTCTTTTTTTTTCTTTTAAAATGTTTGGTAGAAATCACCAGTTAAGTCATCTGGTCCTGGACTTTTCTTTGTAGGAGATTTTTGATTACTGATTCAGTCTTACTTGTTACTCATCTCCTCAGATTTTCTATTTTTCATTATTCAGTCTTTGTAGATTGTGTTTCTAGGATGCTGTCCATTTCTTCCATGTTATACAGTTTGTTGGCATAAAATGTTCATAGTCTGATGCCTTTACTTGGTGATGTCAATTGTAATGTCTCCTCCTTTAATTCTGGTATTGCATATTTGAGCCCTCTGCTTTTCCTAGTATTGCTAAAGGTTTATTAATTTTGTTTGTATTTTTAAAAAAAGAACTCTTAGTTTTGGTTGCTCTATTCTATGGCTATTTTACTCTTTTTTTTTTTTACCTTTTGTTTTCTTCTTTGACCAATTGGTTGTTTAAGAAGATATTGTTTAATTTCCAGTTATGAAGGAATTTTCTATTTTTCCCCATTACATCTAATTTCTTAACATTGTAGTTAGAAAAGATGCTGGTTATGATTATGATTATACATTTCCTAAATTTGTTAAAATTTGTTTTGTGGCCTAGTATGATTTATTCTAGAGAATGTTACATATGCACGTGAAAAGAATGTGTAGTCTGTTTCTATTTGATGGAATGTTCTACAGAGGTCTTTTAGGTCCATTTGGTCTAAAGTACAGTTTACGTCTAAATGTTCCTTATTAATTTTCTGCTGTATAAAATGGTCCATTGTTGAAACTGGGGTATTGAAGTTCTTTGTTAATATTATTATTTCTCATTTCAATTCTGTTTAAATTTGCTTTATACATTTAGGGGGCTCTGTGTTTGGTGCATATATGTTTTAAATTGTTATATCTTCTTGATTAACTGGCCATTTATCATTACATTACAACTTTTTTGCCTTTTGCTATGGTTTTTGAATTAAAGTCTATTTTTGCCTCATAAAAGCATAGCAACTCCTCTCCTCTTTGGATTTTGATTTCCATGCAGTATCTTTTTCTATCCCTTCACTTTCAGTCCCTGCATGTTCTTAAAGCTCAAGTATGTGTCTCTCAGGCAGCATATCTTTGGATACTTTTAATCCATTCAGACACTCTGTGTCTTTTGGTTGGAGAGTTTATAGTCCATTTAAATTTAGAGTAATTATTGCTATGAAGGCTTACTATTGCCATTGGATCATTATTTTCTGGCTGTTTTATATGTCATTTCGTGCATTTTTCCTCTCTTGCTGTGTTCCTCTGTGATTTGGTGTTAACCTGCAGTGGTATCTCTTGATTCTTTTCTCTTAAATTTTTGTGTATTTACTATAGGTTTTTGTTTCATAGTTTACCATGAGGCCTACATGAAATATATAGTCATATCAGGTTAGTTTAAGATACTAGAAATTAAACTTCAATCACATAAAAACTATATACTATCATTTCCACACCTATGCATAATTTTATGTTATTTATGTCAAATTTTCCATCTTTTTATATTTTGTATTCATTAACAAACTATGGCAATGATAGTTATTTTAACACTTTTGTCTTTTAACCTTTACATTAGAGTTATAAGTGACTCATATACCTCTATTACAACATTATAGTATTCTGAAATTGACTTATATTTGCCTTTACAGTGGATATCACACTTTCATACGTGTTCCTGTTATAATTTAGCCTCCTTTCATTTTAGCTTAAATAACTCCTTTTAGCATTTCTTATTAGGCAAGCTCAGTGGTAATAAACTTCCTCAGCCTTTGTTTGTACAGGTTATTTTTTAATCCCTCATTTCTGAATGACAGCTTTGTCAGGTAAAATATTGGTTATTTATATACTTTTAGTTATGTTCCTATGCAATTTTCAAGTGCATATCAAATTTCTGTATGTAATTTCTTCATTTTTCCATTATTTATTATATAATATCCATCATCACTTATTTTTCTTCACCCTATGAAATATATAAAAATACATCTACAAATTATTAAATGCATTCTGAGTACTTTGTTAAGTTTTATCCTAATTGTTACCAAATGACTAGTCTAGTTTTATACTACCAGTATTTGAATTTTAGTTTTCTTTCTTTACTGTCATCAATTTTGTTGACTGTTTTACATATTGTTCAGAAGAATGTGCATTACTTATAGTGGCATAAAGCTAAATTACAACTGGATTGGAAAACCTCTATCTTTAGATCTGGGGATCCCTACACATCTGGAGATTTCAGATTCTTGTCCAAAACAAAGGCAGTGATATTTATAACTGGCTTTTAGGGCTCAAAACATCCCTGGCCAAGGGAGCCTCCTCAGTGTTTGCCTAAACATTTTGACAAGCACTGCTTGCCTACTTAAAGAATCACTGAAAGATTTCAGCTGAGTTCTCCAAAAGCCAAAATTTCTCCTGTAGCTCTTGTTGGTAGAAGTCAAAGTCTCAGTATGCTTTAGGAACACAGAGATTGTGTTCCTAAACAGGAAGCTCACAGTGAATGTTTCTTGGATTCATGTGTGATAAACTGCAGAGTCTAGTGAGTCCTAAAAAATATCAGAACTGGAGAAAATGATACATTTATTTCACTGGATCCACATTCTATATATGTCCACTGGACAAAAATATTTTTATTGTTCAAATTTTCTTTATCTTTATGAATATTCTTATGATTTGTCAACCAACATTTGAGGAAAACATTTTAAGATCTCACTATGGAAATGCATTTGACAATTTCTTCCTCTAGAGCTATGAACGTTCACTTTCTAGGTGCTGAATGCATTTTATTAAATTCATACAACTTTAGAATTGTTAAATATTCCTAATGAGCTGAACATTTCATCATTAAGTAATAATGCTTACCTCTCGGGTGTGTGTGTGTGTGTGTGTGTGTGTGTGTGTGTGCACATTAGTGGAAATGAGAAAACTGAACAAAGTCTGGTGACAGTTCAAAAAGATATGTATCATTATTGTTTGTTAATGAGAATCAAATGCCATGCAACTTTTCTGGAAGATATTCTGCAATGTTCACAAAAAATTGTAATGGCTTGCCCATTGATCCTACATAAACCAACTATCAAAGAAGGTTTATGAAATTATGAGTAGAAATTTTAATAAGATATATGATGTTACATCCATACGACATATTATGAAGTTATGAGAGTGACAGTCATATTCATTACTATAAAAGTAAATCTAATATTTATAAATAAATGAAAAAGTCAATTACAGTCATATATAATCATTAAAAATATATGTGCCCATGTGCATGTGTGTCTAAACATTTCTTTAGTACAAATTTATTACTTTTAGAGACTGGTGTGGATATTTACTTTTTCAGAATTCTCTGTATCACCTCAATTTAATTTTACAATGTACCTACTTTCCTACTTTAATCAGATGAAAGATAAAATCCCTTTCATTTTTACAAAGGATTTATATATATATGTATAGATATGAAGATAGTCCTTATATATCATCATGCTAAAAACATGTTGCTCAGTAAAAATTAGTATAACCTAAATTATATAATAATACAGATTTAAATGTGCATATTTTCTAAAAGAACCCAGTAGACTGTACATGTTCCTTTGTGTTACAGAAATTTGGGGGATTCTTTTTCTGAATCTCTATTTTAAAACAGTTATCTAACATTCATATATTAATTGAGAAATGAAAAAAAAATAAAACTCTTACTGTCATTCAGACCAAATGATTCCTTAGCACGGTAAATTAGAACACAAACAAAATTTCACAAAGGGATATGTATGAACTGATTGGGGCCACATAGTCCAGAAAAACAAAACACCGTAATTTTAAAAGTTGATCTCTTAATTACATGTGTTTCTGAAACATCGCCATCATCGGTGTTTGTCTGGATCTTCCGTGGTACTGTAATTTGCAGAACGGGTGTTTCAGAATCTGCATGAGGAAAAGCGTATATGAGCACTCCCAGTGTATCATGTCACAGCGTCCTTTCTTAAAAACACACACACACACACACACACACACACACACACACACACACCACATCCATTTCCAAGAAGAGGCTCTTCCAGGCGTGGGAGGTTTACCCTACACTACCCAAGGACACTTTAGGGCTTGGTGACCTCAGACCTGTGTTGGAGAAGTGTGGGCTGCAGGTCTCAGACCCTATCCAGCATCCCCCTTCCTGATGCAGCCCGGGGTCCCACACTTGGTGGACGGCTCTGAGGGTCCCTTCCCCAGCCTGGCCTGAGCTTCTGGGCCCTGCGAAAGGCCAAAGGGGAAAGGTGGCCTCCTCTCCTGCAGGGCTTTTCACTTACTCGGGCCCGCGGTGGTCAAAAGGCTCAGGCCTAGAGGATCAGCAAGAGAGACAGCATTGCGTGGCCGGTGGTCCAGCCACAGAGATGGCCGTTGCCCTTGGAACGGCTTCAGCTCGCGGCCAGGGTGGTGGAGGCCGAGCGGAGCCGAAGGGTGGTGGGGTCTGCGGGGCACAGCGGGGACCACTCTGTGGATTCCGAGGCAGGTGGAGCCTACACTCCGGCGCGCCCAACCGTAGCTGGCTGCACTGGAGGAGGCACGTGGGAGCCTGAGCTTCTGCCACATGGGCTCCTTTTTCCAAAAGCTTGACATTTACAATGCATTCGGGGGTAACATAGGGTTATAAAGCACATTTCTACTCTAGACCTTTTGCTGGTGAAGTCTTGGCAATATGACTATTCCATATCATAGCCTTTGGGAAGACGGTTGAATTATTGTAGTGAAGGAAAACAGAAAAAAAATAGGAATCACAATATGTTTAGTAGCAGCCAATTGCCAATTTTAGTTCTATCTACTTCTAGTTTTTCTGCTCTTAAGATTCAGGTCAAAACACAAACACACAGGAAAAACTAAAAAATCAGTTTCTTAGGAGACGAGTCTAAATAAAAAGCGAAATACGAATATATGGCTATGTTTTATTATTTTAGTACGATTTATAAGTATCAGGCAAAAAAATCACACTTATAAAATGACTTTATAAAAACAATCAAAATTCATTTATTTATTGACTTTTCTACACTTTGTTTCTTAGAAAAACTTTATGGTTTAGGGAGACTAAATGAAAAGCCAGACATATTTTTGCCCATCGGTATGGAATTAACACAAGGAAGGATAATATAGGTAGGTGGAAATAATTTTATTTTATCTCTTACTATGTAGGTAAGTGGTTTACCTAATTTCAATTTTTTCACAATTTATTATCTATTATAACATATTTTTATTGTAGTAAAATACACAATATAAAAATTATGAGCTTAATGCTTTTTGTTTGTTTTTAATGCTTTTTATTTGTTTGTTTTAGATGGAATTTTGCTCTTCTTGCCCAGGCTGGAGTGCAATGGCATGAACTTGGCTCATCACAACCTCCACCTTCCAGCTTCAAGCGATTCTCCTGCCTCAGCCTTCTGGGTAGCTGGGATTACAGGCATGTGCCACCACACCAGAGACGGGGTTTCTCCACATTCGTCAGGCTGGTCTCAAATTCCTGACCTCAGGTGATCCTCCCACCTCAGCCTCCCAAAGTGCTGAGATTACAGGCATGAGCCACCATGATTGGTGATCTTAATGCTTTTTAAACCTACTTTTCAGTGGAATTAAGTACATCCATATTGCTGTGCAACCATCATTATCATTCATTTCCAAAACTTTGGATGTCACCAATTTTCACATAAACTGATTTACGTTTGTGATTTCATGTATAGCTTTGTGTGCCCAACACAAAAATTGACATACATATTGATATACATGAACTATTTAATGACCACAAGGAACCTATATACTATGGTTATAGAGTATACTGACTTACCTTACTCCTAATTTCTAATCCCTGACAAACACTAATCTAGTCTCCATTTTTGTAATATTATTTTTGGTAATATGTATATAAGAGACATTTTATAGTATCTCTTGAAATTTGTTTTTTCATTCAGATTATTCCCTTGAGATATATCAAATTTTTTTCTTGTATTAATAATTCATTATTATTTGTGAGTAGTATCCATAACATGAATATTCCACAGGTTATTTAACCATTCATCCATCAAAGGATATTTCGGTAGTTTCCAGTTTTTAAATTTGCAAAATACATTGCTATGAAAATTCATGTACATATATTTATATGAATGCAACATTTCATATCTCTATGATAATCCCTAAGAATGAAATTGTTAGGTTGTATGATAAAAGCTAAGAAACTGCCAAGGTAGTTGTGATGGTTGATACATGAGGGTCAAGTTGATTGGATTGAAGGATACAAAGTATTGATCTTGGGTGTGTCTGTGAGGGTGTTGCCATCTAATCAATTGACAGCAGGGCTAGAATATAAAGCAGGCAGAAAAACCTGAAAGGACTGCACTGGCCTAGACTCCCAACCTACATCTTTCTCCTGTGTTGGATGCTTCCTGCCCTTAAACATCAGACTCCAAGTTCTTCAGTTTTGGGACTCAGACTGGTTCTCCTTGCTCCTCAGCTTGCAGATGACCTATTGTGGAACCTTGTGATCATGTGAGTAAATACTTAATAAACTCCCCCTTTATAGATATGTAAATTTATATATACAATAGATATAAATATATATATAAATTATATATAAATATATATCTATATTTCATTAATTCTGTCCCTCTAGAGAACTCTGACTAATACAGTAGTTGAACCAATTTTTATTTCCTGCAGCAATGCATGATTGGTCCAGATATTCCGTATTCTCACCAAGATTTGTATTGTCACTATTTTTAAATTTTAGTCATTATGTTTCACCAGGCCTGCCTTACAAGAGCTCCTGAAGGAAGCACTAAATAAGAAAAGGTAGAACTGGTACCAGCCACTATAAAAACATACCAAATTATAAAGACCATCGACACTATGTAGAAACTTCATCAACTAATGGGCAAAACAACCAGCTAGCATCATAATGAAAGGATCAAATTCACACATAATAATATTAACCTTAAATATAAATGGGATAAATACCCCAATTAAAAGACACAGAATGGCAAATTGAATAAAGAGTCAAGATCATTGGTGTGCTATATTCAGGAAACCCATCTCATGTGCAAAGACACATAAAGGCTCAAAATAAAGGGATGGAGGAATATTTACCAAGCTAATGGAAAGCAACAAAAGCAGAGGCTGCAATCCTAGTCTCTAACAAAACAGACTTTAAACCAACAAAATTTTTAAAAGACAAAGAAGTGCATTACATAATGATAAAGGGATCAATGCAACAAGAAAAGCTGACGATGCTAAATATATATGCACCCAATAAGGAGCACCCAGATTCATAAAGCAAGTTCCTAAAGACATACAAAGAGATGTAGACTCCCACACAATAATAGTGGGAGATTTTAACACCCCACTGTCAATATTAGACAGATTCAAGGAGACAGAAAATTAACAAGGATATTCAGGACTTGAACTCAGACACACAGCTACAGAACTCTCCACCACAAATCCACAGAATATACATTCTGTAAGCACCACATCACACTTACTCTAAAATTGGCTACATAATTGGAAGTAAATACCTCCTCAGCAAATGCAAAAGAATGGAAATCATAACAAACAGTCTCTCAGACCACAGTACAATCAAATTAGAACTCAGGATTAAGAAACTCACTCAAAATCGCACAACTACATGGAAACTGAACAACCTGCTCCTGAATGACTACTGTGTAAATAACAAAATGAAATCAGAAATAAATAAGTTATTTGAAACCAATGAGAACAAAGACACAATGTACCAGAATCTCTGGAACACAGCCAAAGAAGTACTTAGAAAGAAATTTATAGCACTAAATGCCCACAGGAGAAAGCAGAAAACATCTAAAATTGACACCCTAACATCACAATTAAAAGAGATAGAGAAGCAAGGGCAAACAAATTCAAAAGACAGCAGAAGACAAGAAATAACTAAGATTAGAGCAGAATTGAAGAGATAGAGACACAAAAGACACTTCAAAAAATCAATGAATCCAGGAGCTGGTTTTTTGAAAAGATCAACAAAATAGATAGACTGCTAGTCAGACTAATAAAGTAGAAAAGAGAGAAGACTCAAATAGACACAATAAAAAAGAGTATATCACCAGTGATCCCACAGAAATACAAATTACCAATAGAGAAATACTGTAAATACCTCTATGCAAATAAACCAGAAATTCTAGAAGAAATGGATGAATTCCTGGACACATACGCCCTCCCAAGACTAAATCAGGAATAAGTCAAATCCCTGAATAGACCAATAACAAGTTCTGAAATTGGGACAGTAATTAATAGCCTACCAACCAAAGAAAATGCAGGACCAGAGGGATTCACAGCCAAATTCTACCAGAGGTACAAAGAAGAGCTGGTACCATTCCGTCTGAAACTATTCCAAACAATAAAAAAGAGGGGGCTCCACCTCAACTCATTTTATAAGACCAGCATCATCTGATACCTAAGTCTGGCAGACATGCAACAAAAAAATAAAATTTCAGGCAATATTCCCGATGAAAATCCATAGCAAAATCCTCAATAAAATACTGACAAAGTGAATCCAGCAGCACATCAAAAAGCTTATCCATCATGATCAAGTCAGCTTTATCCCGGGGATGCAAGGCTAGTTCAACATATGCAACTCAATAGACACAATCCATCACATAAACAGAACCAATCACAAAAAACCACAATTATCACAATAGATGCAGAAAAGGCCTTTGATAAAATTCAACACCCTTCATGCTAAAAATTCTTAATAAAGTAGGTAGGAATCACCATACTGTTGTAACTCAAAACAATAAGAGCTATTTGTTAGAAACCCACAGCCAATATCATACTGAATGGGCAAAAGCTGGAAGCATTCCCTTTGAAAACTGGCACAAGACAAGGATCCCCTCTATCACCACTCCTATTCAACATATTATTGGAGGTTCTGGCCAGGACAATCAGGGAAGGGAAAGAAATAAAGGGTATTCAAATAGGAAGAGAGGAAATGAAATTGTCTCTGCAGATTACATGATTGTATATTTAGAAAACATCATCATCTGAGCTCAAAATCTCCTTAAGCTGATAATCAACTTCAGCAGTCTCAGGATACAAAAACAATGTGCAAAACTCACAAGTATTCCTATACACCAATAATAGAGAGCCAAATCATGAGCAAACTCCCATTCACAACAAAGAGAATAAAATACCTAGGAATACAACTTACAAGAGATGTGAAGGACCTCTTCAAGGAGAACTACAAACCACTGCTCAAGGAAATAAGAGAGGACACAAGCAGAAGGAAAAACATTCCATGCTTCCAGCTTCCCTATCTTAGTGTGCCCAGAGAAAGGGAAAGGAATGTGTTTACTAAGGCCCACTGTTTTTACTGGGGCCCATGGTATGTATGTGAAGTTTGGTGATTACCCAGGAAGTTCCCACTCTGTGCCCCAGTTGCTTATCTGTGTTTTACAGCCTGATCTTTGAGGCTGCTCTTTGTTGGAAAAGAAGTAATTTCTTTGACCTGTGTGAGGTTAGAAAGGAAGCAGTTTCAGAGCTGCTTTTTGTTAGAAGGAAAATTTTCTGCCAGGGACCCTCTTCATCCTATCTACCTAAACGATTTCTATCTCCTATACCATTAATAGCATTTGATTTTTAAACAATGGATCAAAATGTCACTTAATATCTGTAATCTTCCTACCTAAAATCAATAACCCTAGTTTATAAACATCAGACAAACCCTACTAAGAATACCCAGTTAGAGGGTCAACACAGGCAGAACGAAAAGAAAGAAAGAAAGAGAGAGAGAAAGAAAAGAAAGATAGAGAGAAAGAAAGAAAGAAGGAAAAAGAAAGAAAGGAGGGAAGGAGAGAGAAAGAAAGGAAGGAGAGAGGAAAGCAAGAGAGAGAATGCGAGAGAGAGAGAGAAAGAGGGAAAGGGAGAGAAACAGAAAGGGGAAAAGAAAGAGGGAAAGAAAGGAAAAAAGAAAGAAGAGAAAGGAAGGAAGGGAGGGAGGGAGGGAGGAGAAAGCCTACAGAACTTATTGGACACCATTAAGTGAACCAATATAAACATTATGAAAATCAAATGAGAAGAGAAAAAGCAAGGGACAGAAAGTCTAATTAGATACATAATGACAGAAAATTTTTCTAATCTGGTGAGAAAGTCAAAATCCAGATCCACAAATTTCTAAAAACTCCAAAAAGTTGAATATCAACAGATCTTCACCAAGAAATATTATAATCAAGCTGTAAAAATTCAAAGATAAAGAGAGAATTTTGAAAGCAGCAACAGAAAATAACACCACATACAATGGAATCACAAAAGACTAAGAGGATTTTTCAGCAGAAACCTTGAGGGTCAGGAGAGAGTGGAATGATATATTCAAACTTACTTTTAAAAAATCATCCAGAATACTATATCCATCAAAGTTATCCTTCGTAAATAAAAGAGAAATAAAAACTCCCAAACAAACAAAAGTACAGGCAGTTCATTACCACTAGAACAGGCTTAAAAGAAATACCAAAAGGAGTTCTTCATGTTGAAATGAAATGCTAGTTTGCAACATGATAATCTATGAAATGTAAAATTTATCAGTAAAGATTGGTAAATAATTGTGATGGTTAATTTTAGGCATCAGCTTGTCTACATTAAAGGTATGCCTAGATGTCTGTGGAAGCATTTTTTTTCTAGGTGTGCCTGCAAGTATATTTCCAGACGACACTGGTATGTGAGTCAGTGGGCTGAGGAAAGAAGACCCTCTCTCAGTGTGGGCAGGCACCTTCAAATGAGCTGGGAACCTCACTGGGATAAACAAGCGGAAGAGGGGGAGGATGTCTCCCACACCTCCCTGCCGCCTTCTCTCTTCCTAGAGACAAATGCCTTTCTCTATCATCCCTTGGACATCAGGCTTCAGGTTAATTAACTTTTGGGACTCTAGGACTTGTAGCAGAGGCCTCCTGTGAACTCTCAAGCATTTGGCCTTGGACTGAAACACAAGTTTCTTTTTCATTAAGTTTGTGATAGCTACATTGAAAAGTGCTATTATAAACTGGTATTTATATAGGTTTGATTTACACATTTAAAGTTGTCTAAACTTTACATAAATAAAAAATAGAAACAGAATCAGACAAGAACAATATGAATATGTGAAGAAATAAAAAAGAGTTAATAATAATCTGTCTATTTTTATCTGCAGGGGAGGGACTTCTAGAAGTCCTCTGTGCATTACCAACAGGTGTCTCACATACACATAACCAAACAAATAGTATGAATACTACAATATTCAGAAAAAAACATTATGAAAGAAGTGTAAGACATACATCATAAACTAAAAATATATTGTTGGGCTGGGCATGGTGGCTCATGCCTATAATCTCAGCACTTCGGGAGACCAAGGTGGGTGGATCACTTGTCAGGTGTTCCAGACCAGCCTGGACAACATGGTGAAACCCCATCTCTACTAAAAATACAAAAATTAGCCAGGCATGGTGGCGCATGTCTGTAATCCCAGCTCCTCTGGAGGCTGTGGCAGGAGAATCGCTTCAACCTTGGGAGACAGGTTGCAGTGAGCTGAAATCATGTCACTGCACTCCAGCCTGGGGTGACAGAGGGAGACTCTAACTCAAATAAATAAATTAAATTAATAAATTAAATCAATCGATAAATAAGTAAATAAAAATACATTATTGAAAGAAAATAATATGTACATAAACTTAAAGATATCCCATGTTCATGCATTGGAGGACTCAATATGGTTAATGTTGAAATACTCCCCAAATTGATCTACAGATTCAACACAATTCTGAACAGGCTATTTATTTTTCCAGCAATTGTCAAGCTGATCTTAACTGTCAAATGGAAGTTCTAGAATATTATTTGACAGAATAGTCAAAATAATCTTGAAAATAGAATTGTCCAAAAAATCTTGTTGCTGAAAACATACTTCTCAATTTCAAAAGTTATTACAAAGGAAAAATAAATCTGTTTAAAGATTGACACAGATCCAAGATACAGAAAGAGAGTCCAGTAATTAAATGTCATGTTTAGGTCAATTGATTTTAATACAGGTTCTAAGTCAATTAAGTGGGGGGGTGGGGCAGAAGAATAGTCTTTCCAACAAATTGTGTTAGGACAATCCACTTAAAGAAATGTTAGACTGTGATATCTCATCATTCACAAAAAACAAACTTATTCTTTTCTCCCTTTGCTTTCTCACCCCCAACCCAAGCGAGTTATTTTCCTATCATACAGCATGTCACTGGTAAAAGTGTCATTATTCATTCTGCCAGAAGAATAGAGATCTTTGTAGTTTTTCTCTTTATTCTAACTCAAATGCATCCATCCAGTCACCCCTCCAATAGAATCTGCCTCTGTCGTATCTCTGAGAACATTTTTGTTCTTTTCCTTCTGTCAGTTCCTGCCCTCATCCCACCTTTCCATGTGCATTCTGTACTTTTAGCTGCTTCACTAGACTCTAGTGCTGATGGAATTCATGTCTTCTACTTCATCTCAGGAAGTTTGAAAAATGCAAACCATAGCATGACAAATTCTTCTGCTATCCCTCAGAAATAATTCAATAATGTCCCTGATCATATAAAAAACATTTAAACTTTTTAATATGGCATACCAGATACTTGTCTTGGCTCCAAGTTACCTGTGTAGATTTTATATTTTGATATTTATAAACGATCACCTCCCACTGGGTCCCTCCCACAACACATGGGAATTCAAATGAGATTAGTGTGGGAACACAGCCAAACCAGATGATTCCACCCCTGGCCCCTCCCAAATATCATGTCCTCACATTTCAAAACCAGCCATGTGTTTCCAAAGGTCCCCCAAAGTCTTAACTCATTCTATAATTAACTCAAAAGTACACACTCTATAGTCTCATTCAAGACAAGGCAAGTCCCTTCTGCCTATGAACCTGTAAAAAACATAAATTATTCCACAATCTACTTGAATTAATCTAAGTGTGTTTTCAGGGATAATATTTCAAGCCAGTCTCAGAGGATTGTTTCTTCCTCTGACTCCAAAAGAACTCTCTTCTTAGCTTTCTTTATCACTAGTTCTCAACTTCTAGCTCATTTATAATTTAGCTTGTTGCTCTCGGGAGCTTCTAGCCTTTAAAAAATTTCTTAGCACCACAATCTCCATAGTTTTTGGCAAATGAATCAGTTACCTTGAGAGATCTATAAGTACAGCATTGTTACTGTTGGACATTTATTATAAAATTTATGACCTCACAGAAACTGGAACACAAATATTTAGAACACCTTAATACCTAATAGCCAAAAACTAGAAATGACCCAAATGCTTTTCAACGAATAATCAGTTACACAAAGCATGGCAAATCCCTACCACAAAATACTACACTTTAATTAAAAAAAAGAACAAAATATTGATAGAAATAACAGCACCAAAGACCCTCAAGACTATTACGCTATGTGAAATAAAGCCAGTTTCAAGAGCTTACATATTACGTATTTATATATAATTCCTAAAACATTAAAAATTATGGGCATGGAGAATAGATTAGTGGTTGCATGAGTTAGGGATAATGGGGTAAATAGGTGAGTATGTCTCTAAAAGGTGAACTTCAAAAAGCTTGTGTTGATGGTATAGTTCTGTATATTGATATGATTTTAGCTACATGAAACTACATGTGTGATCGAGTTACATAGAATTACACACACACATGCATATCCATATGTATGAAAGCATGTATAGATGGTGAAATCTGAGCAATCTCTGTAGATAGTATCATTGTTAGTTTCTTGATTCTAATGTTATAGTATATTTAGAAAAGATGTTAACATGAGGAGGTTGGATAAGAGTACTTGAGACCTCCCTGTACATTGCTCTGAAAGTTTTTATAAATATAACACTATTTCAAAATAAAAGGTTTAAAAGTTGGACCATAAACATCAATATAGAAGGTAAAACTATGCAACTTTTTGAAAAATTAAAACAGAAAATTTTGAGGATCTAGGACTAGACCCAGAGTTCTCTCATGTGAGAACGAATCATTATCTATATAAAAAATTGAACTTATTAAAGATATTTTTAATTACCCTGTTAAGATATTTAAAAAATATTTTGCTAGAGAGATGAAAAAAGAAGCTACAGACTAACAGAATATGTTTGCGGACTATCTATCTGACCAATATTTTCTATCTGGAATATACAAATAAAATGAAGATCAACAGCAAAAAAACAAAAAATGTCCAGATACAAAACAGAACAAGGTATTGCATCAAACAGTAGCAGCCCTTATTATAAAACCCAATAATTTCACTTTTGAGTATTTATCCTAGAGTCATAAAATTTGATATTCATGCAAAAACTTTTAAACGTTCCTAGCATTGTTATTTGTCACAGCTCAAAACTAGAGACTACCCAAACACCCTTCGTTGGATGAATGATTAAACAAACTGTGGAACATTCATAATACAGATACTACTCAGGAATAACAAAGAATGAATTATTTATATTAAAATGACTTTGATGGATCTCAAGGGAATTATGTGCAATTAAAAAAAACTCAATAGCCACTGTATGCTCCTGTCTATATAAAGTACTTGAAAGAAAATGATAGATGGTGACCAGATCAGTATTTGCCAGGGATTTGAAATTAAGTATACCATATGGGGTAATATGAAGATTACTTGTAGTGATGGAACAGTTTGCGTGCTGATTTTGGTGTTGAGATTACAAATCTATTCATATAATAAAATTGCATGCATGTCTACATGCAGAGGAACACAAATTAGTACATATAAAAAAGTATGGCATTCAAATTAGCTCTGTAAGTTGTACTAATATCAATTTCCTGGTTTTGATACATAAGATTTTACTATTAAAGGAAACCTTAGGAAGGGTACATGATATGACCCTGTAAAAATTTTGTTTGAAACTTCCTGTACATTTAAAACTATTCCATAACAATTAGACAAACTGAACCTTTCACCTGTCCCATCCAAACAACTCTTCAATAATTTCTCTAGAAAAGAGGACAAATGGAACAAAAGCAATAGTAAATAACAAGCTAAATTGAAACTTAACCATATCAAGAATCATTATAAATTTTAGATTTGTAAATACTCCACTGAAAAATATGAAAATGTCAGATTGAATAAAAATAAAGAGAAACATACATTGTCAGTAAGAAATCCACTTTAACGCTAAAGAAACAAATGAATTAACATGAAAAAAAAGATACCAGGCTAGCACCAACTAAAAGGAAGCTAGAGTGGCTGCATAAGTATGAGGCAAAGTAGATTTCTGAATAAATATTATTTTATACAAAAATAATAATTTAATAATAAGTTTATTAATAATAAACATATCAAGTCATCCAGAGGACATATAATTCCTTTGGTTCTAACATCTTTTGCTATGTATTTGAAGCTCTCATTAGATGACTAAGGAAAGAGACGACAAATATAATTAGAGGTTTCAACATGTCTGAGTGATGATAAAATAAGCAGACTAAAAAAAGAGAACATAAAAGAATTAAAACAGTAATAAATCACATGATCTTTTATAACACTCCATACTACAACAACAGAAATTATCTCACGAGCACCTGAAGCATTTAACAAGCTAGACAAATTCTGTACCATTAAAAAAAAAAAGCAATGAATTTAAACAGATTCAGATCATACAAAATATGTACTTTAAACATATCATTATATTTGTTGCCCATAATAGTAGGACATCAAAAAATAAAATGCCCACATGTTTGGAATACATACAACATACTTTAAAATAATCCATGGATCAAATAAAATAATTGAGAACTTAGAATATATTTGAACCAATTGAAAATAAAAACAAACAAAAGGCAAAATTTGTGGCATGTATTTAAAATAGTACTTTGGAGGAAATTTATATCATTAGTCTTTTATATAGGAAATATAAGAGAGTTTAAATCAATTACTTAAGATTCTATGCAAAAAAATTATAGAAATCATCAAATTCAATCCAGTGTAAAAAGAAATAAAAATTATACATTTTAAAAATAAAAACAAAATCAGTGAGATAAAAAAGCTGTTTCTTTGGCATCAATAAAATTACTAAACCTGCAGTCAGACACCAATTACCATTATCTGAAATGAGAGAGAAAACATCACCACAGATCCAACAGGCAATAAAAAATACTGAGAAAATATTATGAAACTGCTAATAACAATAAATTTGATAAATAAAATGGAAAAAATCCTCAAAGGCCAAAACTAGCAAGGCTTGCTGAAAAGGAACTATTAACGTGAATAATCTTCTATGTATTAAAGAAATTGAACTTTTAGTTTAAAACTTGTAAATTCCAGATCCAGATTGCTCTGGCTAGTACTTCCTATGTTGTTTTGGGTAGGAATGGTGAGAGTAAGCATCCTTGTATTCCAGTTTTCAGTACTTCCAGCTTTTGTTCATTCATTATGATGCTGGCAATAGTTTTTCCATAGATGGCTCTTATTATTTTGAACTATGTTTACTCAGTGTCTAGCCTGTAGAAGGTCTTTATCATGAGGGGGATGTTAGATTATATGGAGGGAATTTTCTGCATCTATTGAGATGATCATGTGGTTTTTGTTGTTAGTTCTCTTACGTGATGAATTACATTTTTTCTATTTGTGTATATGGAACTAACTTTGCATCCCAGGAGTAAAACCTGTATGATTGCAGTGAATTAACTTTTTGATGTGCTCCTGAATTTGGTTTGCTAGTTGATATGAATTATTTATTTTTTCAGTTTGTTGAGACTTGTTATATGGCTGAACATATAGTTGATGTTACTGTATGTGCCATGTGCAGATAATAAGAATGTATATTCTGTTGGTGGTGGTGGGGTATTCTGTAGATACCTATTAAGTCCAATTGGCCAAATGTCAAGTTTAAGTCCAGAATATCTTTTTTAGTTTTCTTCCCCTGATGACCTGTCTAATGATGAAGTCCCACAGTAATACTGTGTCATTGTATAAATCCCTTCATACTTCTCTAAGAACTTGTTTTATGGATCTGGATAGTCTATTTTTGGTTGTGTATGTATTTAGGATCGTTAAGTTTTCTTTATGGATTGAACCCTTTTATTATTATGTAATGCCATTTTTTGTCCTTTGTGATTATATTGTTTTAAAGAAGTCTGCTTTATCTGATATAAGAATAGCAACTCCTGATTGTCTTGTTTTCCATTTTTCCATTTGCTTCATAAATCTTTCTCCATCCCTTTACTTTGAGTCTATGGGTATTACTACTTATGATAGATCTCTTGAAGTCAGCAGACAGATGCATGCTCCTTTCTTTATCTAACTTACCACTCTATGTCCTTTAAGTGGAGGATTTAGACTATTTACATTTGGGGTCAATATTGATGTTGAGGATTTGATTCTATCATTGTGTTGTTATGTAGACTTGATTGTATAGTTGCTTTATGGTGTCAAGATAGTACATGCTTAAGTGTATTTCTGTGATGGCAGGTATTGTCTTCTTTTTTTAATTTTTAGCACTCCCCTCAGGTCCTCTTGTAAGGCAAATCTAGTGGTAACAAATTTCCTTAGCATTTGCTTGTCTGAGAATAATTTTACTTCTTTTTCACTTATCAAGCTTAGTTTGGTGGAATATGAACTTCTTGGTTGGAATTTATTTTCTTTAAAGGTATTGAAAGTAGGTTCCTGGCCGGGCGTGGTGGCTCACACCTGTAATTCCAGCACTTTGGGAGGCTGAGGAGGGTGGATCACCTGAGGTCAGGAGTTTAAGACCAGCCTGACCAGACCAACATGGTCAGACCCTGTCTCTACAAAAAAAAAAAAAAAAAAAAGAAAGAAAAGAAAATAGGTTCTTAATCTCTTGTGGCTTGTAAATTTCTGCTGAAACATCCGCTGTTGACTTAACGGTCTTCCCTTTGTCAGTGACCTGGTGCTTTTCTAGCTGCATTTAAGATTGTTTTTTTTGGGTTGACCTTAGAGAATCTAATGACTATGTGTCTTGGGGATGATTATCTTGCATAGTATGTCACAGGGGTTCTCGGAATTTCTTAAATTTGAATGTCAACCTATCTAATGAGATTTGGGAAAAACTTGTAAACTGTATTCTTAAATATGTATTCTAAGTTGCTTTCTCGCTCACCTTTTTCAGGAATGCTATCAAATCATACATTTGATCTCTTTACATAATCCCATATTTCTCAGAGGTTTTATTCATTTACTCATATTCTTTCTTCATTTTTATCTTCCTGTGTTACTTTAAAGCAATTGTCTTCAAGCTCTGAGATTCTTTCCTCAGGTTGGTTTATTCTGTTATTAATTCTTCCAATTGTATTTTGAAATGTCTATAGCAAATTTTTTATTTCCTGAAGTTAAGTTTTGTTCTTTCTTAAAATGGTTATGCAGTCTTTCAACTTTTCAATCATTTTACTGTTTTCTTTTAGATTGGATTTAAACTTTCTCCTTAACTTCCTTGCCATTCAGATTCTGAGCTCTCTGTCTGGGATTTCAGCCATTTCAGTTTAGTTGAGAAGACACTCTGGCTTTTAATATTGCCAGTTCTTTTGCTGGTTCTTTCTCACCTGTGAGGGCTGATGATCCTTTATCCTATGAGGTAACTATCCTTTAGATGGCACTTTTGTTCTTACAATGTTTATTGGCATTGAAAATTAGACTGTGGTACAAGTTGGGTGTAACTGAATGGCTTCGTTTCTGTATGCTTTCAGAGGACCATGGCTCAATTCCATAATCCTGAGCTGCATGATCTAACTCTGGGCGGCTGAGAGTGGGTCCACAGCTTTGTCCCCTGGTTTCTTAAGGTCAAGCACCAGCTGGGCTGGAGAAACCAAGCTGTTTCCATACCACTGGTAACAGCATTCTTTGGGGGACAGCATGGGGGCCACAGGCATTGGTGCTCTGGAGAAAGTGACAGGGTTGCTTCAGGCTGGAGGTTCTCTGGTGAAAGGAAGTGGGAGCACTGCAGGCAGGAGGTGCTCTAGCAGGGGGCACCACAGATGAAAGATACTCCACTGGGGGTACTGGGGACACTGCAGGTGGGAGGCACTTTGGTGGGTCAGCTGTGGTCCAGTGTGCTTTGAAGGGGTGGCAATGGGATCACATGCAATCACATTCCAGCATATAGCTGTCAGCCAAAAAGCTCCAATGGCTGTCCCATTGTGCTGGTGAAAGCACTATGGCAATGGCCAAGCGGAAAAGCATTTTGAAAGGGTTTCTGAGGCTGCACTCCATGCAGGCTTGGCCAGGTAGGAACTCTGGGAAGGACTGGTGGAACAGTGATGTGAGCAGACCAGACTTGCTCCTGTCCCCTGGCAAAGACAGCTCTGCCCTCTCAAGGTCTGGCAGCTTCCACAGCTCAGGGCCACACCTTCCTTAGAAGTCATTCAGGGGCTGGAATACATCCTGGAATGCAGCAACCCCATGCAGGGTTACCAGCTTCCTACCTAAACTGTTGAGAGTTTTCATCAAGAAAGGGCATGGCATTTTGTCAAATTCTTTTCCTGCATCTGTTGAGATAGTAATGTGATTTTATCTTTTGTTCTGTAAATGCGATATGTAATGTTGATTTGTATGTGTTAAACTAGCTTTTCATGTCAGAGATGTGTACCTCTTGGACATGATTTGGAATTCCTTTTATGTGTTGTTGAATTTGGTTTTCTAATAATTTTTGATGGTTTTTTGCATCAGTCACTTTTATACTATTATAGATAGAAATAATACTTGATATGATTGGAATCTTTTTATATTTGTTAAAATTTGTTTTTAACCTAACATATGGTCTATACTGGAGAATGTGCCATGTGAGATACCAAATAATGTTCATTCTGCTACTGTTGGATAGGATGTTCTACATGTGTCTTAGATCCATTTGTTCTAAAGTGTTGTTCAAATCAAGTATTTCGTCATTACTTTCTGCCTGAATGTCCTATCCATTTTTAAAAATTGGATATTTCATTGTTCCCTATTGTTGTATTGTTATTTATATCTTTCTTCATGTGCATCAACTCTTAGTTTATACTTTCAGTTGTTTCAATGTTAAGTGCTTATATGTTTATAATTATTATAGCCTCTTGAGGTATTGACCTTTTTTATTATGTAATAATATCTTTTGTCTCTAGTGACAGGTTTTTACTTGAAATCTATATTTTAATGTTACAAGTATAGCCATGTCTGCTCTTTTATTAACCACTTTCATGAGATATATTTTTCCATCCCTTCACTTTCAGCCAGTGTGTGTCCTTTCAGATGAAGTGAGTCTCTTGTAGGCAGCATATAGTAAGGTCTGGTTTGTAATATATTTGTCCATTTTATGTCTTTTATTAAAAATTTTAATCCTTTTGTATTTAAAATATTGATAGGTGAGAACTTATTATTGCCATTTTATGAATTGTTTTCTGATTTCTTGTAGATCTTTTGCTTCTTCTTCCTCTCTTACTCCCCTCCTTTGTAATTAGTCAATTTTCTCTTGCTGCTTTTATGATTCTTTCTTTGCCTTTCACTTTTGACAGTTTGATTATAATGTGTCTACATGAAGACCTCTTTCATCTTGAAAATCACTGTGCATTTTCTTCCTCTTCTTCAAATTAGGTCTCCTCTTCTTTCTCTTTTCCTTTTGAAACTCTATTGGTAAGGTTTCAGAAGATGATAGTTCATTTTCTTATTTTCTTTTATTATTATTATACTTTTAAGTTCTGGGGTACATGTGTAGATCTTGCAGGACTGTTACATAGGTATAAAGTTGCCATGGTGGTTTGCTGCCTCCATCCCCATCATCTACATTAGGTATTTCTCCTAATGTTATCCCTCCCCAATCTCCAAACCCCCTGCTATCCCTCCCTTAACCCCCCATGCCCCAACAGACCCCTGTGTGTGACCTTACCCTCCCAATGTCCATGTGTTCTCATTGTTCAACACCCATTTATAAGTGAGAACATGTGGTGTTTGGTTTTCTGTTCTTGTGTCAGTTTGCTGTGTATGATGGTTTCCAGATTCATCCATATCCCTGCAAAGAGAACTCATCCTTTTTTTATGGCTGCACAGTATTCTATGGTGTATATATGCCACATTTTCTTTATCCAGTCTATCCTTTATGGGTATTTGGGTTGGTTCCAAATCTTTGCTATTGTAAACAGTGCTGCAATGAACATATATGTGCATATGTCTTTACAATAGAACAATTCATAATCCTTTGGGTATATACCCAGTAATGGGATTGCTGGGTCAAATGATATTTCTATTTCTAGATCCTTGAGGAATTGCCACATTGTCTTCCACAATGGTTGCACTAATTTACACTCCCACCAATAGTGTAAAAGCATTCCTATTTCTCCATATCCTCTCCAGAATCTGTTGTCTCCTGATTTTTTAATGATTGTCATTCTAACTGGCAGGAGATGGTATCTCAATGTGGTTTTGATTTGCATTTCTCTAATGACCAGTGATGATGAGCATTTTTTCATCTGTTTGTTGGCCACATAAATGTCTTCTTTTGAAAAGTGCCTGTTTATATCCTTCGCCCACTTTTTGATGGAGTTGTTTTTTTCTTGTAAATTTGTTTAAGTTCTTTGTAGATTCTGGATATTAGCCCTTTGTCAGATGGGTAGATTGCAAAAATTTTTTCCCATTTTGTTGGTTGCCAGTTCACTCTAATGATTGTTTCTTTTGCTGTGCAGAAGCTCTTAAGTTTAATTAGATCCCATTTGTCTATTTTGGCTTTTGTTGATGATGCTTTTGGTGTTTTAGTCATGAAGTCCTTGCATATGCCTATGTCCTGAATGATTTTGCCTAGGTTTTCTTCTAGGGTTTTTATGGTGTTAGGTCTTATGTTTAAATCTTTAAATCCATCTGGAGTTAATTTTTGTATAAGGTGTAAGGAAGGGGTCCAGTTTCAGCTTCCTGCACATGGCTAGCCAGTTTTCCCAACACCATTTATTAAACAGGGAATCCTTTCCCCATTGCTTGTTTTCATCAGGTTTGTCAAAGTTCAGATGGTTGTAGGTGTGTGGCGTTATTTCTGAGGCCTCTGTTCTGTTCCACTGGTCTATATCTCTGTTTTGCTTTCATGACTCAACTATTTTAAATAACCTGTCTTCAAGTTCACTGATACTTTTACTTGATCAAGTGTAGTTTTAATTTATAAAATGCTATTTAATAAATGTTTCAGTTTATTTATTATATGTTTAAGCACTGGAATCCTGATTATTTTTATAATTTCTATTTTCTTGTTGATTTATATACATACAATTTCTTCCAGATTGTAAAGCTGGCTCATTATTTGTAAATCAAATAATGTAACACATCATGTCAATAGGCTAAAGAAGAAGTCCTATGATTTTATCAATAGAAGCAGAAAACCTATTTTATAGAATTTAATCCAAATTATGATAAAACTTTTAAGAAAACTAAGAATATAAGAAAACTTTCCCAATTTGAGAAAGAATATCTACAAAAATACAGCTAATATTAGACTTAATGGTAAGAAACAAAATGATTGTTCACTAAGATCAAGAACAAGGCAAGAATGTAGCTCACTATTGGTATGAGCCATCATGTTTGCAGTCCAAAATGCTAACCACACCAAATGCATTGTTGATGGGAATGCAAAATGGTACAGTCACTTTGGACAGTTTGACAGTTTCATACAATTTTCAACTTACTCTTCCTGTATGATCCAACAATTGTCTTTGGTACATATCCCAATGAGTTGAAAGCATATTCACATAAAAACATGTACATGAATGTTCATGCACATGAGCTGTTGAAAAACTTTTCAAGCTCAGCAAATATGTATCCAAATGAGTTAAAATCATATCCACACAAAACATACACATGAATGTTTATAGCAGCCTTATTATTAATTACCACAAATTGAAAGTAAGCAACATGCCCTTTAATAGGTGAATGATTATGTAGTGTTGGTTGCGTAGACAATAATGGGGCATTATTTGGTGATTTAAAAAGTGAGCCATTAGGTTACAAGAAGATATGAAAGACATTTAAATGCTAGTGTTAAGTTAAAGAATCCATATTAAAAGACTACATACTATAGTATTCCAACTATGTGACATTTTAGAAAAGGTAAAACTATGAAAAAAAAACATCAGTTGCCAGGGATTTATGTCTTACTGACCTGGTTCCCTTTAACATTTTAATTTTTTAGACCAAAAAATGCTACTCACAAGATATACTTGTTTTTAGAAAAAAAATAATAATTTGACTATGCTAAAACTGTTTGTGAAATCAAAATTTATTGACAATCCAAACCTTCAAAATCTGTGTATATTTTCCAAGTGTTCACTTAAAAATTAATATAGTTACAAAAATATTCTTCTACTTTTCAAAATGTTTTGAAGTTTATTAGAATTTAATTAAAAATGTCATAAAATATATTGTGGCATTAATTTTATTTTATCATGACAATACTATTTGGATTGAAAATTCTACTAAAAAAAAGTGACATATTTTTATGTTTCTAAGAAAGCAATTAGCTTTGGTATACCAGTTTCTTAAATTTGTATTTGCATATGGTAGTATGGCCAGAATTGCTTGAAAGATCAATTAGCTAAAGAAACAACTTAGTCAATAATTATTTTTTGTTTGTTTGATCAGTATCCAAAGACAATAACTGTAGAGGGATTTTCAGTTGTTATGGCACAGTTGCTTGGAATACATTTGGGACTGACATATGATGACATCAACAACTGTAAATGTCCAGGAACTACATGCATAATGAATTCTAAAGCAATGTAAGATGTTATTTTTTTAATCAAATATATGTCTTCTCTTGGAAAATGTTGGCATTATTTCTTGATGTATGATCTTTTGCTTTGTAACTTCAGTAAGAATGTTATTAAAGATATATGTGCTTATTTAAGACTTTAAAAGTTTGATTATGGGATTTTGTAGAAATCATGTTTAATAGTTTTGCATTCAACGTTATAGTATATATAGAGAGCAGATGTTGATGATCACATACTTGGGTTTACTGAAGTTTATTGGAGCTGTTGAAAAACTTTTCAAGCTCAGCAAGTAAAATGGTTATTGACTAGCAAGAATCTTAGAAAGCTTAAAAACCTGGGATAAGGAGAGGGGTAGGTAAATTTTTTTTTTTAAGTAGAAAGGCTGCCACTGTAAATAGGAATATTCTAGACGTAGGGAAAATAAAGTGAAATACAATCAGGCTAAATAACTTTGAGTCAGGGGAAGAAGTCCAGGAGTTAATATAAGAAATGTAGGAAAGCACCTGATCATGCGGTCATGATGCAGGGGTTTGGATTTTATTCTACACACAATCACACAGACAGACACATACACACACACACACATTTTCATCAAATTATTCAGTATGGGTAATAAAAAATATCTCATAAAATCAATGTAAAATAAATCATAGGGAAAAACAATAATAATATTTGGGAGATGATAATTTTCATAATAGTCTATAGTAGTTTATAATGATTTTGAGAAAGCAAGATGCCAGGAATTATCTAAAGGTTTTCATATATTATAACTTATTAACAAATATTTTAAGAGGTCATTAATTTAGGAAATGAGAATAGTGAGGGTAAATCTTGATGACATTTTATGTACTTTATATCTGGGTTGTTTTAGGTAATCCACTAGAGCTGTTAAATGCACAGTGAGTTATATAGTTCCAGATCTCAGAGAACAAGGGATATAAAATGTGCGAGCTATCAGAACATGGGTAACAAAACCACAGACAGATCATTTAGAAAGAAGCTATCAAGTTAAAAGAGGTATCTTAAGATAAAGCTTTGAAAACTGCTTATATTTAACAGGCTAAAATATTGAGGGAAAATCAGTAATATGAAGAATCAGAAAGGAAGAAAATATTAGGACAACAAGCATATTAATATGTAATTTTACCTAGAGTGGAATGTGTTTTAAGAATAAGGGAAGGGAGGCCAGACGCAGTGGCTCAAGCTTGTAATCCCAGCACTTTAGAAGGCCGAGGTGGGCCGATCCCGAGGTCAGGAGTTCGAGACCAGCCTGGCCAACATGATGAAACCTTGTCTCTACTAAAAAACTACAAAAATTAGCCAGGCATGGTGGCACATGCCTGTAATACCAGCTACTTGGGAAGCTGAGGCAGGAGAATTTCTTGAACCTGGGAGGCAGAGGTTGCGGTAAGCTGAGATCACGCCATTGCACTCCAGCCCGGGCAACAAGAGAGAAACTCCATCTCAAAAAAAAAAAAAGAAAAAATAAAAAGGGAAGAGTTGGGAGTGAAGTGGTAAGAATATCAGAATGGTAGTGTCCCCAAATTATCTTATAAAACGGAAAGAAGAACTATAAAAACATATGTATATACACACAAACACATAGAGACACACGGACACACACAAAAGCATATACAAGTTCCCCAAAACTGGAACACACAGAATAACAGCAGGTGGGGCCAATCAATTGCCAAAATAAAACCTGCATGGAATAAGTAGTACTGTGGGAGGAAATAGAAGGAACGCATTGGGAACCTAAAAATCATACAGACTAGGAACTCAGAAATTTTGGACTAATCAAAACCTCAAAAAGTTTTTTTGAGGTATTTACCTCTGTCTATACCTATATAAAAAGATAGATGCACTTTGTATAACATATATCCACATCTACATCTATCTATACCTTTATAACTATAGACAGATGTATTTTATTTCTTGTATCAATATACATTTATCTTTCCTATTAATCTGAATAAAGATTATAAGTAAAACACTCATAGATTTAACATAGTGATATACTAAGTCAACAGTATACTACATGGAAATAGGCATTTCAAGCATGATAAATTTGCTTAATATTGGTTGTGATAGAAAGTGTCTTTGAATTCGTTATTTATAAAACTTAAAAGGAGAAGAGTTTATCAAACTGATCCTATTTCATGTATATGAGCTAGGGGAGATAACATCTAAGTATAATCATTCAATAACTGAAAAGGAATATGCTTGAGGCATGTTGATAAGATAATCAACAGAGAGCTTTTCAAACTAATAAGCTAATCAATGAATTAAAAAATAACATTAACTGCCTTTCTCTTGCCCATTCTTATACACAGTACTGTAAGCAAATATGATATTTAATATTTTACAAAATATCTATAAGTAAATATGATATTCAATACTTTACAAAGTAACTATAAGTAAATAAAATATTCAATATTTTATAAATATAGTTAATATCTTATAAAGTAATTTAATTTTAATATACTTTATTACTTACATTTTCTATAAATTTATAAAGTAATAACATAGCATTTTGATACTGACTTCAGGTTCTATTATTACAATGGAAAAAATTCATCAAATCCAGATTTATATGTTGTGCTTATACCTTATGAATGTAATTCTTGTACAAAATACAGTTTCTCAACTAATGACTTTGCATTTAAAATTTTTGTTGTTTTTCGTTACTTTAACATTTTAGTTATGTGATAACAGAGTTTGCCAACCTGTGAGCACATATACAAATAGAAGACAATGTAACTCAGAGATAAAATGCAGAGGACATGGGGTATGTAACATTTACCCTCTTTTTAAATACAGTTATTTTAATCTTTATCAATAATATTTTCCAGGAAAATAATAAGGCACAGAATTTTCTGATGTGAAAATTTCTTTTAGAAAATTGCAGTTAAATAAAGATAACATATTCTATTATTTATGTATATGATTTATATGTACAATCAAATTGTTATAGGCCTGATAAGCAAATAAGGTTTGAATCTTGTACAAAAATATAAAATGAAACATAATTCTTTATTATAATATTAAAGTCAGATTATTACAATGTTAACTTTAGAACTTTGTAAATGGATTTAATAAGGAGTACACACACACACACACACATATATATATACATATATACACATACACATTACTTACGATTGAGTGTATGAATACACAAATATATTTATAAACACTCATACACTTAATATATTTATCTTTCACACATTGCTTATAATCTAACATTTTTTTATTTTGTGGGAGCAGAGTTTCCTGTTCATTCAGATCTGTTAAATCCTTCAAAGATTTTATTTCCCTGTATAAATCTTAAAAAGTCAACGAATTTGAAAAGTCATTTACTATTGGTCTTTTGGATAATGTTAAATTTTAATGTAACTATTGCAAACAGAGGTATAGGAGACATTGTTGTATAATGTTCTTTGCACATTTATCTGATAGTTTAAGTTATTAGCAATGAAATGTGATGATCCAAATATATGCACCACTTAATATTCATAAGTATTATATTATCTTCAAGAAATATCATGACTTTTTTTTTTGCCACCTATCATATACAGAAATATACACTTCAGTATATTCTGGCCAGACTAATTTATCAGTCTGTTAAATATATTCTAAACATGCTAAGTCAATTGTCAACTGGAGTTTATTTGGCAACTAATAATAGAGTTCTTTAGAATGCATTTGGCTTGCACTTTGGGGCCAGTGTCTTCTGCCATACTGGCATTTCATATTTATATAGTAATTCAGAAAAAAGTGAAAAATGACCTAGCTGCATGTCTTGCATCAGAATTTTCTCCTAAATTACTTATACATCCTATTACTTAGAGCTTCTTTTCTTATTCTTTATTATTTAATTTTAATTTACTTTGTTACTTAATTTTTTTTATAAGCCTATTTCTGAATTCCCAATTCTGCCACTGATTGTTTTCTTTTTCTTTCTTTCTTTTTTTTTTTAGCCTTTTAAGTTCAGGGATGCATGTGCAGGTTTGTTAACATAGGTAAACTTGTGTCTTCAGGGTTTGTTACATGGATTATTTCATCACCCAGGTAATAAGCCTAGTACTCATTAGTTGCTTTTCCTGATACTCTCCCTTCTCCAACCTTCCACCCTCTGATGGGCCCCACTGTGCATTTTTCCCCTCTATGTCCATGTGTTCTCATAATTTAGCTCCCACTTATAAGTGAGAACATGTGGTATTTTTCCCCTGCAAAAGAAACGGTGTAGTTCTTTTTTATGGCTTCATAGTATTCCATGGTGTACAGGCATCATGTTTTCTTTATCTAATCTATCCTTGATGGGCATTTAGGTTGATTCTATGTATTTTCTATTATGAATAGTGTTGCAATGAAAATGCATGTGCATATGTCTTTATGATAGAATGATTTATATTCCTCTGGGTATATACCCAGAAATGGGAGTGCTGGATCAAATGGTATCTATATCTTTATGACTTTGAGGAATTGCCACACTGTCTTCCACAATGGCTGAAATAATTTATACTCCCACCAACAGTATATAAGCATTACTTTTCCTCCATGACCTCACCAGCATCTGTTATTGTTTGATTTTTAATAATAGCCATTCTGACTGGTGTGAGGTGGTATCTCATTGTGGTTTTGATTTACATTTCTCTAATGATCGGTGATGTTGAACTTTTTTCATATGATTTTTGGTCGCACATATGTCTTCTTTTAAAAAGTATCTGTTCATGTCCTTTGCCCACATTTTTGTTTGTTTTTTCTTGTAAATGTGTTTAAGTTTCTTATAGATGCTGGATATTAGAACTTTTTCAGTTGCATAGTTTGCAAAACTTGTTTCCCATTCTGTAGGTTGTCTTTTTACTCTGTTGATAGTTTTGTTTGCTGTGCAGAAACTCTTTAGCTTAACTAGATCCTATTTGTCAATTTTTGCTTTTGTTGCAATTGCTTTTTGCATATTTGTCACAAAATCTTTGCCTGTGTCTGTGTCCTGAATGGTATTGCCTAGGTTGTCTTCCAGGGTTTTGTTATATATATACATATATATATATAGGTTAAAGGTTGCTGCATATTTGCTTAATTTGCATACTTTTGTATTGCAATTTATTTCTTATATAAAACATTCTGAATCATTTTCCTTTAGACAAATCACTTTATATCAAGATATCATTGGATTGTCTGTCTGTATGTGTGTGTGCGTGCATGCATATGTGTTTTAAAGTTACTGCTTCCTTGTGTTTTTTGGTGGTTACTAAATGCATTTACATTTAATATCATAATATTTTGGTGACAATACTGATTGCTTAATTTATTACATTGATATTTTAGTTGTCTGGTTTATTTCTTTCATTTAGTTCTATGGATATTTTTGCACAAATTTTATTTTCCTAATTCTCTTGATACTTATTCATTTTTATATTACTTAGAGGAATATCTCTTTTTCTAATTAATACAGTCAAAAGTAGAATAATGCCACCTGATATAAATAACATGGAAATTTTACATAGAAATTTTGCCATTAATTCACTTTAAAATTAGTTCCCAAGTGTATCAATAATTTTTCATAAAATTATTTTGAAACAGTTTATATAGCTCTACTTTAAAATTTACTTTTAAATGTTTGTCATTTTAACTGACAAATTATAATTGTATATACTCATGAGGTAAGAAGTAATGTTATGATATGTCATGATATGATATGTATATATACAAAGTGGAATGATTGAATCAGGTTAATTAGCACACCCATTGTATCAAATACTTATCATTTAATCCTCCTTTCTAACTAAAACTTTGCATCTTTTGAACAACATCTCATTTTCCCTATGCCCCTAGCATCTGGTAACCACCATTCTAATTTTTCCATATGTGTTTATATTGTGGTTCCATATGAATTCTAGAATTTTTTATTTATATAAGGTGTTGATAATTTTATAAGAATTTCATTGAATCTGTAGATCACTTTGAGTAGCATGAACACTTAAGCAATATTAATTCTAATCCATGAACACATGACCAAGTATCTTTCTATTTATTTGATTTCAATGTCAGTACTATCATTAATTAATCTTTAGAATTTGCCCTCAAATATGTCATAATTTTTTATAAAATTATTTTGAAACAGTTTTTTGCTCCATTTTTAATCTGAAGAACACTTTATTAGATAATATCAAGTTAATGTGTTACATGTAGCAGTTTATAGAAGGGAATATGTTAGAATATGATGGAGTATATCATGTAAATAAAGATTCAATACAGATAAAAATATAAAACTAAATTTGTCAATAATATTGCATATTGTCAATGGCTGTATATTGTCAATGATATGTGTAAGTGTATTGAGTTGACATAAATATATAATGCATTTTGGGGCACAGTCACAGATTGGAAAACACTTTTAAATTCAAATGTATGTATTTATTCTATAACTGTATCTGAATTTCAAATTTTAAAATTCAAATTAGCTGTATGGTTTGAATATCATGTTTGTAAAAGTTACTCTCATGTTTTCAGGAAAAAGTACACCCTTGTTTGTGAAACAGCATGCTGTTTCTCAGAAAAATGGCCTCTTAATCAGTTTCTACATTTTTCTGTCTTTCCTCATTTTGACTGCCATTGTTGTCCTTAAATGGAAGAAAATGAAGGGAGTTTGGCACCGAGCAAAAACTGTGAGTGAAAGGTAAGTAAACTTGTTATTTTTCATATTTAATTTTACAAAAGGACTATGGGAAGAATTTGAGTATAAATTTAAATATCACAAATAGGAATTTTGAGAAGGATTGGGTTATTGTTTAGAAAAACTTAATGAGATATTAATTAAGAAGATCTTACTATATACCAAAGTTTCTTTTCAGATTTTGGGCAGTTAGGTATTCTACATGTTCTTACAGGGCAAGGAACAACTGAAGCTATTTAACAAATCCTCATTGCCTTTCAAATAGCCATACTGGGACCGGGTGCGGTGGCTCACGCCTGTAATTCCAGCACTTTTGGAGGCCAAGGTGGGCAGATCATGAGGTCAGGAGTTCGAGACCAGCCTGGCCAGCATGGTGAAACCCCGTCTCTACTAAAAGTACAAAAAATTAGCCAGGCATGGTGAAATGTACCTGTATTCCCAGCTACTCGGGACGCTGAGGCAGGAGAATTGCTTGAACCCGACAGGCAGAGATTGCATTGAGCTGAGATCTCATGACTGCACTCTAGACTGGGCAACATAGTAAGACTCTGTCTCAAAAAAAAAAAAAAAAGCTATATTGACAGAAATTGTTTGAGGATGTTCTTTTGATTTCTGAGACAACCCCACCTTTCATGCATTGACAGTCATTTGTATCAAGGATAGCAATAGAGACAGCTGGGGAAGCAACTTTTGTGAATAGAATATATAGAAGGTAAGAAAATAAAATAGGAAATGAGGAAGAAAAAGCAGATAGGAAACTGCATTTTGTGCATAATTAATATTCATCAATGGTTTCTAGAATTATAATAAAGGTTTTTGCACAGGTTTTTTCTTTACTGTAACATTATTGCATACTCAGTAAATATTTAGGGACACAAGAATACAAAGTAAGGATAATAAGTGGATTTCTGTTTCTCACAGGTGAAGATGAAGATCAAATAATGATATATAGTTTCTACTAACACCTCTGTTTCCAAGTTAGATAATTTTATGTATCAACCAGTTAGCAGTAGCTAACAGTTAAAAGTAATTGCCAAAATCGCAATTGCTTGTGCACCAACTTAATAAATTCAGAGTAATATTTTGGATTTTTTGGAAGACACTCACATAATTATCAAATTGTTATAAATTAAATTAATTGAATGATAGCTAGCATAAGTTTTCCTGTGCTCTTAAGACATCTTGGAAATGTGCGACTAGTCACTACAAGTAAATATGAGTAATGGAAAAAATGTTATAAGAGATTAATGATTAAAAATGACAAAATCTGGCCAGGCGCATTGGCTCATGCCTGGTGTCCCAGCACTGTGGGAGGCCGAGGCAGGTGAATTATGAGGTCAGGAGTTCGAGACCAGCCTGGCCAAGATGGTGAAACCCTGTCTTTACTAAAAACACAAAAATTAGCCGGGTGTGATGGCGGGTGCCTGTAGTCCCAGCTACTCAGGAGGCTGAGGCAGGAGAATCACTTGAACCTGGAAGGTGGAGGTTGTAGTGAACCAAGATCATGCCACTGCATTCTAGCCTGGCGACAGAGCAGGACTCTGTCTCAAAATAATAGATAAATAAATAAAATAAAATAAAATAAAATAGAAATGACAAAAGCTGTTCAAGACAGCCTGTTTTACAACCATAAGTGGTTTCAGGGCTGCAAGGGTAAGAAGTGAACTACAGTTGAAGCACAAAAGATGGCAATTAACTGGATGGTCAGGAACCAGATCATTTTATCAATTACTGAAAGGCTTTATGATTGACATTACCCTTTCTTGTCCCTGTCCATTCTCTTTATATTGACTTCTTTGGCTTTGACTTGGCCCAGTATCTCTATCTTAACCCTTCTTATATGCACTTCCATACAAAATAACAATAATCTTAGTCAATGTCTCTTAGTTCATATTCTCTAACAGAAGGAAATAGCAGTGCAAGGCTCCAAAATTCATCCAGTATTCTGTCTGGATTCATAATCCTGAGTTAGTTGTTCAAAACTCATCTTAAGAAAAAATTGGAGGCTTTATAAATACCATAAAATGAAAGTAAATGTAACTGAAAGACACAGAGTCCTCATTAAGGGCCTCATTGGTGAAAGATAAATTATAGTCCAAATAGTTATTTACATAGTTATTAGTAGACATACTATAATTGTGTAAATGACAATTTAAGAATTTGAAGATGTACACTTCTGTATCTGTTTAACTGGAGAAGCATTATCATAGATATATTGATAACTCCTTCCATCTTCTGTGTAGACAAGAGAGAAATAAAAACAGATTTTGAGTTTGAAATTTTTTAAAAAGTCTTAGAACCTTTAAAAGTTAGACCAATGTTACATAAAGGCCAAACGCAAAAATATATGCTTTCTGAGAGGTATATGGAAAGCAAAGTAGATATTGGTACCTATTAATTAACTATTACAAATGTAGCTCTTTTACTCTTCTTGATTTTGCTTAAGATTATAATGGTTATTAACCCTAAAATCAATGTTATCTCTTTTATACAGATCTACATTAGAAGACAGTAGTAGTAGCAGCAACAGTAACAGAAGCAGTAGCAGCAAGAGTCCCAGGAGTAGCAGCAGCAACAGTAACAGCAGTAGTGACAGCAACCAGTCATAGAGGTAAGTGATATAATTCATACTACATACATATTTAAAAATTCTTAACAATACCTTAGTATGAGAAAGCTATTATTCCCATATTTTATCATTGCAACTTCTACTTTTTAATATCATATGCTAAGCAAAGACTAAAGTATTTTATGTTATTATTGTTTTATGCTAATTTGGGAATATTTTAATGTAATTAATATTAGCCAGATATTTAAAAATATCTGTGTAATTAATATTAGCCAGATATTTATTTAAAAATATCTGTGTAATTAGAAATGACTTCAAAAAGATTTCACATACATTCCTAAAGTATTTATGAACAATCATATTTCCTGCTCCTTCATTTAAGATTCTGTTTAGAAATTGGTAAATCTAACTGATTTACACAGATTGTTTCCCTATATTTACATTTCTTTCTTATTAACACTACATGGGTATTATTATCCTTATTCTAGAAATGAGAATATGGATGTAAAGAATTTAAATAATTCTTCATATGCACAGAGTTTTAGTAAGTTTTGGGGTTGGGGTTTAACTTAAAGCAATCAGACTCTAGAATAGAAACTTACAATCTTAAAACATATAGCCTGATATGTGGCTGGGGATAGGAAATGGAATACACATGGATTGAGAACTTAGAAGATGCCAAGCAAAATGCTAAATTCACCTTCCCTCCAAGGCAGAAACACAATTAGTTATTTACCATGAAATGGCTTGAAATAGGCATACATTTGTACTGTTCAAATTCATATATATAGAAGAATAATAAAGTTTCACGTTAGGCCTATAACTGGGAGTAAATTGAAAAATTCAATCAAGAGCGAGATCAAGATTTCATCCAATTACTTATCTCCCATTCCTTCATATCAGACTTTGAGTAATAATTACGTCCATGGGTCTCTGTTTCCTTATCTGCCACCAAATAAAATCTTTATGACTTAAAACTTTAATGTAGAAGTGTTAATCATGCCTTGGCCAATCTCTACACTGTCCTTAAAGACTTTATTAGAAGCCCACGTCTTACCTGAGGATTGTGGCACTTGGCTACTGCCTTCTTATGTCCTTCAGTCAGAATCTCACCATCCTGCTGCATGTCTTCACCTGAACTCCCTACCACCACCATCAGCCAACCACAGTCATTTTCTCCTAGAGCTTACCATTTCCCTGATTTCTTCGAACTCATAAACTCATTCATAAATATAATATCTTGCTTTCCTTTTTCCCTCTTTTAACAGCTTCCTCCCCCCTAACATTAGCTAATGGTTGCATTGAAGTCTTGCCTCAATAATTTGAGATAGAAGATTAGGCTCTTAGGCCATAACCAATAGACATATAAGTTGATGATATAGTAAATTGAAACATGATTAATCGTATACAAAAGATTAGAGCAGTAAGGATGATTGGGAGAGTTGCTGTTGAGGAAGGAATTGGATAGCAATTTTAGCATGTTTTTCTGAATAGGTCTTATAGCACAAGTGATTTGTAAGCAAATAATCTGAAGGAGGTGAAATATTCAGTTTTGAATTGAAAAGAGTTACCTGAGTTCAAAGGAGGAACTCACAAAAAGCTTTTATTTAAATGCAAAGGGTACAGTGTAGCAAGAGGGAGTGCAGGCAAGCACTGGGGGTCAGAAAGACAAGGGGCTCCAAGGTTCCTCATTGCAGATTTTAAACAGCCCATTAACAATCCCAATGCCTTCTTCTCAACAAAACGTCAAAACTAGACATTCAGCCTATCCTAGAGATAAAGATTGAGCTTTTCAATTCCAGCTCTAAATCAACTTTCTCCTACAGAGGCATGGAATTGGCAGAACTACCCATGCATATAGCTAGGCAGTATATTTCCAAGCACATGAATGATATGATACAAAGTAAGTTGGGAATGTTTGAAGAATACCAAAGATGTCAGTCTAACTGGAGTGGAATTAGTAAGTGGGCTGTAGTCATGGTTAGGTCAGAGAAGTAACATCGTGGAGGATCTCCGAGCTTTTGAAGTCTATCTCTGTTTCATTTTGAGTGAGAAGAAGGAATTGCTGAATAGTTCAGAATCCAGGCACATGCCCTTACTCTTTAAAAGGGTGATTTGTTGAAAACTGTCTATATGATGACAAGAATAGAAATAGAGAAAATACTGCAATAATCCATGAGAGAAAAGATGGTACTTCAAACTAGGAGTGGTAAGGATAATCTTATGAATAAATTTTTAAGGTGACTCAACAGAATGCATTGACAGTTTGGGTGAAAGAAAAAGTGCTTAAATAATATGGCTGTTGATGTAAAGCAGGAAAACAGCAAGGGTAAAAGGTAAAACCAGGCCTGTTTCCAGCATTTGGGCTTTGTGTACTTCTTAAAAGTCATTTGCAAGTTTATGAATACTGAGATATAAAAAAATAGGTAACCATGAGTCAAGACAAATAACTGATATGTGACAATAAGAAGTTTAAATGTTTTTCTATATGAGCAAGAACAAAGTATTTCTGAGGTTGTAAGAGAGAGATCGGGCATGACATGTTTTGTATTTTATTTATTTCATTGGGATAAAGTAGGGAGAATGGATTCTGGCAGAACTGCAGACTGGTGAAGCAGCTGAGATTACTGAATGCACAAGAAAGCTGTGATGAGGGCAAGATTGGAGAGAAGGAAAAGCACAAAAATATTTTCAGGAATATGACAGAGGCCGAATCTGTTGCATTGGTTACTGAATGGATGCATTTGGATTAGAATAAAAGAGAGAATTACAAAGACCTCTACTTTTCTGGCAGAATGAATAGTGATGCCTTTTTTTTTTTTTTTTTTTTTTTGAGACAGAGTTTTACTCTTGTTGCCCAGGCTGGAGTGCAGTGGTGTGATCTCAGCCCACCATAACCTCTGCCTCCCAGGTTCAAGCGATTCTCCTGCCTCAGCCTCCCGAGTAGCTGGGATTACAGGCATACACCACCACATACGGCTAATTTTGTATTTTTAGTAGAGACAGGGTTTCTCTATGTTGGTCAATCTGGTCTCGAACTCCTGACCTCAGGTGATCCACCTGCCTTGGCCTTTCAAAGTGCTGAGATTACAAGTGTGAGCCACCATGCCTGGCCAGTGACACCTTTTACCAATGATATACTGTATAGTAGAGAAAGAACTGTCTTAGGTTGGGGTGAGGAAGTGGAGGGGGAGTGCATTATGAGTATGGTTTTGAACGTATATATGTGGAAACCTGCTGGAAAGGCACTGACAGTTTTTGAAAATTCTCTCTTCAGATAAGTATATAATAGAGAAATTAATAGGAACTCTTTTCTATTTATTCACAGGTTTACATTGCTTATTCCCCCTCTGTTGTCTTGCTGGTGATTTCCATTTATCCTTGTAAATTTAGAGACCATGTTAATGAAACCTATCTGATTACCAGTTTATAACATTTACTTTTAATGCGGCTGTCATAAATTATTCATGAATAAAGAACTTTGCTTTATGAATATCTGGAATATCAGATACAAATTATTAATATAAAAGTATAACAAGCAGTGTCTTATTTAACAATTGCCATACCTGTGGTTACATTATAAAAGTAGACGACTTTCATTGACAGTGAAAATTTAACATTTCTATTTTTCTATATTTCTTTTACAACAGTAACTACATGATTACATTAAAAAGCTATAAGATGGAGAAAGGATATTACCAAGAAATTTACCATTAACTGGCTTGATTCAACAATGAAAACAAAAATGACTTTTTTTTCTCCTTTTGTTATGGCTTAGCACAAACAAAATAAATTATATGACAGAGAGTGTGCAAATGTGTGTCTATTTATTATTCTACCTACCATGAATCTTTAAGTAGGAAAAAACCACTTTTGCTCTTTTTCACCCAGAAACCTGTTACATTCTGCTGACTCCAGCTTGGTCGTAGAGACTCCAACCCAGGAGGTGCTGAAGGAATTAAGAAACAGAAAACAAAGTTAGAGTGCAAAAGTGGGATCAGAGTGGGACTGTCAGGGGTCTGACAGCATTTCCCAGCCGATAGCCCAGAGCACACTCTGACCCACATATTTATTCTTTGTGAACAAGTGATTATTTTTAATAAGCAGGTGTTCAGTGTTTCTTCACAGAATAAAGATAGACTAAACGGGCAGACAGTGCCTGTTCACTACTAAAATAGAAATAGGCTAGAAAGCACTCTTTGCGAGTCAGCAAAGGGGACAAGGTCAAATATCCTGTGTTTTGGGAACTGGTTTAACTAGTGCATGACCAGAACATATTGCTTACTTATTCTAGCAGTTTTTTTGCCTGGGGATGGCTCGGTGTTCCTTGCCATTGCTTCTCAGCAAACAACATACACTCCATCACACACATGTCAGGACCTTCTCCCAGCAACATCCTAACCTGAAAACATTCAGATTCTTCAGATGCCCATGGCTTTGCTGACTGCTCCTGTCTCAAGAGAGGACACCAACAACCATACCTCTCCAATAGTTCATGATTCCCCTGCCCTGTCTCTTCCAGGCTTTGGAATACCAAGTAGAAGAATTGCTAGATAATTACTCTCACAGACCACAGATAGTCACTAGTCTCTTACTTTAAAGAAATTGCTCAAACTGAGTTTTGGATCATAGTACCATCAGGTACAAATGCTTCCTTCGTCCTGTATAAACTGATCTAGAGGATTTCTCTGTCCTTTGGGAAAACCCAAACTTGCTGCTCTATCTTCCCTGAAGCTGGGCATTTCTGGGTAAGATGTTCTTTCCTCAGTCTTCCCTCCCCCTCCCACTCTTGCTGAGATGGGGGCACTTCTACACATCACAGAGCATTACACATGGGTTAGGGATCGATCAGCCCACCTGGAGTCCAATTTGGACCTCCATAATAAACCAAGGTGCTCCTGGGACAGGCATGGAAGAACCTCACCACAGAGGTCCAGAGTTTCCTATTTCAAACATCCATCAACTGAAGAATGGATAAACAAAATGTGGTATATCCAAACAATGGAATATTATTCAGCCCTAAAAAGGAATGAAGCACTGATACTACTATAACACGACTGGTCCTTGAAACCAATATGCTAAGTGAATACAGCCAGTCACAAACATCGGATATTTACATGTGTATTTGAAGCAGCCTCATTGTCTGATGTAATTACCAAGGTTCTTGGACTCATGGCCAAGAAGATCAAGGTCATGGACACACATACACACTCAAAGTGAGTTTGGAGCAGGAGTTTAACAGGCAAAAGGAAACAGCAGCTCTCCATCACAGAGAGGGGTCCCAAACCTGTTGCCAAGTTGTAATAAGAATGTCAGGGTTTTTATAAATGGGCTAGGGAGGAGGGGAGCTCGTGAGGAGGGAGCTCGTGAGGAGTGGATGTCTTATCCCCTTAGGGCTGGGCAGTGTAATTGAGACCAGGTGTGCTATCTGTATAGAGCAGAGTGTTTTGTCAGCTTCCATCCCATTCCCTGCCCACATAGGAAGAATTTCAATCTTTGTCATTTTGTGATGCTTACCTGGGAGGGAGAATTTCTGTGTCTGTTCCTAGACATCTTCTTGCAGCTGCAGGCATCCCCCCTCTGCTTCCCTATCTTAGTGTGCCTAAAGAGAAAAGAATGTGCTTATTAAGGCCTGCTGTTTTACTGGGGCCCATTGTATAAGTGTAAAGTTTGGTGATTACCCAGGAGGCTTCACCCCTCCTTCTGTGCCCAAGCTGCTGATCTGTGATTTACAGCCTGAACTTGCAGCCTGCTTGTTGTTAGAAGAGAAGTGATTTCTTTGAACTGCATGAAGTTAGAAAGGGGGCTATTTCTGAGCTGCGTTTTATTAAAAGGAAAGATTCCTTCTGGGGGATTCAATACCCTGTCTACCTAAATAATTTCTTTCTGCCTCCTATAACATATTCATTTGTATGAAATGTCCAGAATAGAGACATCTCTTAAGATAGAAATTAGTTTAGTGGTTGTTTAGGGAGTAGAGGGGAGGGATAAAGAACTTGTGTTAGGGGTGAGAGGGTACTTTACAGCTAATTGGCACAGAGTTTCTTCATGATGAGATGAAACTAATTTCAATTTGACTCTAGTGATGGTCACACATATCTGTGAACATACTAAAAATCACTTAATTGTATGCTTGAAATGGATAAATTGTATGGTATGTGAATTATATATCAATAAAGCTGTTTAAAAATATACTGGGATAATTCTACCAGATTTCTCTTATCCTCATTGCCACTAACTTATTTTGGGTCATTGTGCTCATTGGTCTGCCTATTGTTAATAATAATTTTTGAGCTATCTGTTGCTCAGGTGTACCAGTACCTTGCAGATCCAAGTTTTAGTCTTGATCAATTTTATTTATTTATTTATTTTTTGAGATGAAGTTTCACTCCTGTTGCCCAGCCTGGAGTGCAATGGCACGATCTTGGCCCACTGCAATCTCTGCCTCCCAGGTTCAAGTGATTCTCCTGCCTCAGACTTCCAAGTAGCTGGGATTACAGGCATCCGCCACTCCACCTGGCTAATTTTGTATTTATAGTAGAGATGGAATTTCACCATGTTGGTCAGGCTGGTCTCAAACTCCTGACGTCAGGTGATCCACTCGCCTCAACCTACCAAAGTGCTGGGATTACAGGCGTGAGCCACCACACCCAGCCCTAATCAGTTTTATTTTTGCAAACTGTTGACACAATTCATCCCTGAAATAGGAGGTACAGGAGTAAAAGGCTTAAGTAAGAAGTGTGATAGATGAGTTAGGTTTTGGACAAGTACCATTTAAGATATCTGTCAAAAAGTTAAGGGAGACAATTGCATAGTCTTCTACAGTGGTCTCAGTTTTTCTCTCTCCTTTTGACTTACTGCCCTTCCTAAGTTTCTTACTTAGAGCTTACAGTCTCTGTTAACAAAACAGATTGCATTGTAAAAGTTTCCTTTTCCTTTAGAACACTATATTATAATATTATGTGGTAAGCAAGGTACACAGTTGAAGAAAAGTGCTTTCTGATTACCTTTTCAAGACGAAGTTTCATTTTCTTGAATTCTCCTTATTTGCAAAAATAATACTAAATATTAAAGCTTTCCTTTCTCTTTCTCCCACTGATTATAATGTACTATTATGAGAAAATAAACAGTTGAAGAAAAGTGCTTCTTAATGGTCTTAGTAGGATCAACTCCATTTTCTTTTATGCAAATTTATTTCAAACAAATAATTTTGTGTATTTATAGGGTACAGTGTGATGTTTTGATCTATGTATACATTATAGAATGCTTCAATTAAGCTAGTTAACATAACAATCACCTCATCAATTTATCATTTCTTTGTGGTGAGAATGTTGAAAATAAATTTTAGCAATTTTGAAATATGCGTTATTACTAACTGTGGTCACTATATAGTGCAAGAGATCACTACAACTTATTCTTCCAGTCTGACTGACACTTTGTACATTGAGAGTGACATTTTCCCTTTCCCCATCCCTCCTCTCACCTTCCCCAGCCTCTGGTAATCACCTTTCTATAAGATTGACTTTATTAGATTCACATACAGGTGAGATCATACAGTATTTGTCTTTCTGTGCCTGGCATATTTCCCTTAACATAACGTTCTCTGGCTCCACCCCTATTGTTGCAAATGAATTTCCTTTGTTAAGGCTGTATACTATTTCATTATGTATATGTACCACACTTTCTTTATTCACTAATTCCTTATGGACACTCAGGTTAATTCCATATCTTGGTATTATGAATAATGGTGAAATTGTACCAGCATTAAAAAGTTCAATTTTCTTGATTTTTCCTTATTTGCAAAGATATTTAAGTCAGCAGTAGCATGTCGAAAATAGTAATAGGCTGGGCACAGTGGCTCACGCCTGTAATCCCAGCACTTTGGGAGGCCAAGGGGAGCGGATCACCTGAGGTCGGGAGTTCAAGACCAGCCTGACCAACACGGAGAAACCCTGTCTCTACTAAAAATACAAAAATCTAGCTGGGTGTGTGGCGCACGCCTGTAATCCCAGCTACTCCGGAGACTGAGGTAGGAGAATCGCTTGAACCGGGAGGTGGAGGTTGTGGTGTGCTGAGATCATGCCATTGCACTCCAGCCTGGGCAACAAGAGAGAAACTCCGTCTCAAAAAAAAAAAAAAAAAAAAAAAAAAAGAAAGGGGAGGCGGGGAGGGAGGGACGGAGGGAAGGAAGGAAGGAAATTGCTAGTAATAATAGCTAATAATAATAGCTGTTGTTTCTCTTTACCCTCTTTTTCCGCCACCTTAGTAAATAAAACCTGCGATAAAACTGATACGGAGAAACGAAATGACCAAGAACCTTGCTAAAAAGGAAAATCAGGCTTATTGACCCCAATGTAACTACTGAGGGGTTTAAATAATGTAAATTTATCTGCAACAAGTTTTTGTGCAAACACCCGTGCTTGCATCTGGCGTTTCCTCTCCCTGCCCTGAGGAAGTGGCCCAGCCCCCAGAGCTCCTTCACCGCCAGAGCCCTAGGGCAGCGCAGGGTCCTCCCATGGCCCAGGTGCCCGCTGGCCGAGAGCCTGCCCGCGAGCTCAGCGCTGCCCAACGGTCTCTGTCCTCAGCTGTGCTTCCTGCGCTCTGGCCGAGCCATGTTCCTTCTCCTTACCCTCCTAATTGAGCTTGGAAGGCTGCAAGTCCACCTAGGTGAGACCATGGGATCCTCCCCTTTCTTCTGCTTCAGAGCTGGGCAGGGCTCTTACCAAGAACAGTTTCCTGTCATTCTGGGAACCTCTCCCGTTCCCTTCTGGGGACCCCATGCTGGTATTTCCGGTGTGTCAGGCACCCCTTCCCACGCCAGGCCAGCGGAACCAAAAACCTTAGAGGACGTGTTAGCGTCTGCACCAGGGCCCATGGTCTCGGTGGCCCACACGCAGAGCGTCTTCCGGATCTTCCCAACCGGTGAAGGAGGATGGAGGTGGTGGAGTACTAACTGCCTTCAACAAACTCCTCAGAGTCCTGACGGAAGCAAGTCTCGCAGCGATTCTAAATGGGAACCGGATGGCCATGTAGAACTGCAATGTCTAATTTTTTTTTCTTTTTTGTGTCCTAGCCATTTTCAATGTGCTATTGAGTGTGTAGTGAAATCTATGGACTAGAGAGTGTGAGCACATGCAAAAACGTTTACTGAAAATTTTAGACGCCATCATGCACTCAGGGATAAGAACCCATACTTGGCTGAGATGATGGTAAAACAAAGAGGAAAACAAACACATTTTCTTACAGCAGGTTCTGAAGGAATATTTCTGCATGTCACAGTTCCACGCAAGATGATGTCAAATGAGAGTGAAGTTTCAGAGAGGAAGGTAAATGATGAAGAATATTCATTCTATATTTAAAGATTTATGACAATTTTTATTTACCCTCATTTTAAGTCAGATCATACTAATTTGTATTCACTCCCAAATCATAATATTTTGCCTGTGCTGTTTTGTCTTCTACCATGTTTTGATCCTCTTGTTCCTTCGTTTCTGCTGCTTATTCCCTGTCTCTTCTCTTTATCTCTTCTTAACATACTACTTGCTCACAATTTCCAAGAAATATTCAGCAAACTGGTAAGAAAAAGAAATCAGTATAAAATATGCATGATCATGGTTTAGCCAACAAATTAACAAATTTTTTATTGTCCACTAAATGACTTGGAAATTGGTCATAAGAAAAATTTAGACATGCAAAATATGACCTGCAATCATCAATCGTAATAGCACGCAACATACAAAGAAATTTAAATAAAAAACAAAGAAAAAATAAAAATATCACATTGCTCTATTATGATGAAAAAATTACAATAAATAAATATTAGCTGGAAAAAGGAGTAGGAACATTACCTGCTAGATTAAAAAGTGATTAAATTGAAGGCATTCAGTCTTGTATATTTTCTTGATTAAAATAGCTAAAATTGACATCGTTAAAATGTTTTATTTTACAAACTGGAAGTCACAATATAGGGATTTATATTTCTATGCAGGCGAAATAGGCACAATATATGTCAACTCTGAAAATGTTTTCAGGTTGAAGGAGTGATTTTAAAATTATGAGTAAGGAAAAAAATTAATCAATTCTGTTTTGGCACACAATATTGTGACCATGGTTATGTTTTACTAGTGAATAATTATAACAAATAAAATACATGTCAAATTGTGTTTGCGAATCACAATAAAATAAATACTTTCCTTAGAGAAGTTGGAAAGGATTTTCATATATAAATCTTATTAATTATCACATTATCCTTCTGAAGTAGCATGTTAGTTACATATATTCTTTTTAAAAGACAGAGGATTAAAAAATATTAATGGCATAAAATCTGTGTCAGCATGTACAGTCTTTATAACTCCAGTTCCACTACAGTAAGCTGCTTTCTGTTGAAAAACAATTTGCATAAGTTATTTTCTGCTGGGCACAGTGGCTCATGGCTGTAATCCCATCCCACCACTTTGGAATCCCAAGATGGGAGGACAGCTTGAGCCCAGGAGTTTGAGGCTGGCTTGGGCAAGTTGGTGAGACCCCATCTCTACAAAAATAACTGGGTGTGGTGGTGTGTGCCTGTAGTCCCAGCTGTTCTGGAGGCTAAGGCAGGAGTATCCCTTGAGCCCAGGTTTTGTAGGCTGCAGTCAGCTGTGATTGTGTCGCTGTACTCCAGCCTGGATGACAGAGTGAGACTTCATCTCTTAAAAAAAACTATATATGTGTGTGTCTGGGTGTGTGTGTATTCTGTTTTTTTCCTGATTTACTGCAATTGTACATTGTCATTGCATAATCACTGTAAACTAAATTTCTTACTACTTGTCAAGAAGCATATAGCAACTGTGCAAGGCTTGATGAAATAGTTTTGCTATGAGAGACATGCAGTATTCAGTACTTGTCTCCACTTTTGGTATTATTTATATGGAATTCTTAAAGCTATATTTTATTGTGTAGGGTATTCTTTTCATGTTTTAAAAACTTTATTGAGTTATAATTAATATAAAAATTGCGCATATCTAATATATACATTTCGATGAGTTTGAATATATGCACACACCCATGATATCATTATCACAATCCATCTACTAAACATATCCATCACCTCCAAAAATGTCCTTGCATACTTTTGTTTTATATTTTGTACTAAGAATTCTGAACGTGAGACTGATCCCCTTAACATATTTTCAAATGCACAATGCTATATCATTAACTATAGGTACTGTGTTATACAGCATATCTCAAGAACTTATTCATCTCTTATTACTGCAACTTTGTATTCATTGAGCAATGGTTCCCCCATTTCTCTCTTCCTCAGACCCCTGGCAACCACTGTTCTATTCTCTGCCTTTATGATTTTGACTATTTTATTTCATTTATTTATTTGAGATGGAGTTTTTCTCTGTCGCACAGGCTGGAGTGCAGTGGTGTCATCTTTGCTCGCTGCAACCTCCGCCTCCTGAGCTCAAGCAATTCTTGTGCTTCAGCCTCCTGAGTAGCTGGGATTACAAGTGTGTGCCACCACACCTGGCCAGTTTTGTATTTTTTTCACTAGAGATGGGGTTTCACCATGTTGGCCAGGCTGGTCTCAAACTTCTGACCTCAAGTGATCTGCCAGCCTCGGCCTCCCAAAGTGCTGGCATTACAGGCGTTAGCCACCACACCTACCTATTTTGACTGTTTTAGATTCCTCATATAAGTAAGTGTAATCATAAAGAGTTTGTCATTCTGTGACTTTCTTATTTAACATAGCATAATTTCCCATGGGTTCATTCATGTCACATATAGCATTTCCTTCTTTTAAAAGGCTAAATACTATTCTAATATGTTTATAGGCAACATTTTCTTTACATATTCATGTCATTGAACATTTGGGTTGCTTCCAAACCATGAATATTGTGAATAATATTGTAATTAACATGTGGCTGCAGATATCTCTTCAAGTTCATGGCTTTATTTTTTTTGGATATGTAGCCAGAAGTTGCATTGCTGGATCATATAGTAGTTCTATTTCTAATTTTCTGGAACTTCCACCTGGTTTTCATAATGGCTGCACCATTCTCCATTTCCACCAATGGTGTACAAGGATTCCAACTTCTCCACATCCTTGCCAGTGCTTGTTATCTTCTGCTTTTGTTTGTGGGTGTGGATGTGTTTTTCAGTAAAAGCCATTATAATAGCTGTGAGGTGATATCTCATTGTGGTTTTGATCCTGAATTTCTTTTGATATTATACAGTTTCTTTTTCTTTTTTTCTTTTTTCTGTTTTCTTTTTTTTTTTTGTTTTGTTTTTTTGAGACAGAGTCTCTCTCTGTTGCCTAGAGTGGAGTGCAGTGGCACAATCTTGGCTCACTGCAACCTCCACCTCCTGGGTTGAAACAATTCTTCTGCCTCAGCCTCCCAAGTAGATAATACTACAGGCATGTGCCAGTATGCCTGGCTAATTTTTGTATTTTTAGTAGAGACAGAGTGTCACCATATTGGCCAGGCTGGTCTCAAACTCCTGACCTTGTGATCCGCCCACCTCGGCCTCCCAGAGTGCTGGGATTACAGGCGTGGGCCACCACACCTAGAAATTGAGTAGTTTCTTATACCTGATGGTCATTTGTATGTCTTCTTTGGACAGAAGTTTATTCAAGCCCTTTGCCCATTGTTTAATTAGGTTATTTGTTTTGTTTTTGGCTGGTGAGTTGTAGCAGGTCCTTATAACATTTTGGATATTAACTCCTTGTCATGTACATCATTTGAAAATATATTCTTCTGTTCCATAAAACAATGACTTAAATTTTGGGACATTACAGGAACTATAAAGAAGGCTTCAAACCTTCTGTTTTATCTAAATATACAATATGGAAGCCATAGTGCCATTATTGTTTTAACACTGGGAAACAACTCTTCAGTTGGGGAGAGCTGACCTCAGTTAGGATGTGTTTATATTCTGCTATCAATGCCTTGCCAAAGACCATTGTGAATACACCTGCAACTGAACAAGTGGGGGATTATTACACATTGCAGTGAGGAAGAATGTACTCCTTGGGGAGCCATGGAGCATCTCTTTAGGAGGATGCTAAAGCACTTACAAGATTTTGGCTTGTGTTTTGGGAATTTGGGGGAAGTTTTAAGAAGTATGTCTTCGTTCTGGCTTAGATATTGTTAGGAAGTAGGCATAATGCTATGATTTCCTATGATTTCCCTCTTTTTTAAAGGCTAAATAGTAGTATTCCAATATGTTTATTTTGCCACATTTTCTTTATGCGTTCTTTAAGTTAGTTGTCTTATCCAGAGCACAGGAAGCCCAGAACATTCCTAAATCTGTCATTAGTTAAGAAGCAGCAGCCATTATTGCTAGCCCAGTAGGGCATATTTGATGTTTTTTTGTTTGTTTGTTTTTTTGGCCGGGAAGGGTTTACATTTAGTTTGTGTTCACACATGATTGTGAAGCAGTTTTGCTTTTGTCTTGATACATAATTGTCTGACAATGCTCCCGTGTTATGTTGATATCCTTTTAAAGTGCTTATTTTCAACAGCAGAATTCCAAGCCAACTCTTAGATATTACTGGCTGCTTTCCCCTTTCTTATTTTTTATTTGATGAATTTATGTTAGGCACAGAAGCAAGCATTGGAATCATAAATGTCTGCACGAAACAAATACATATATATTTTTAAATGAATTGTCATGTAAGATTGAGAAGAATCGTCTAAACAGAATATCTATTTCAAATGACTGTTGTTTATAGATATTAATATAAATAGAGAATATAAGAAGATATATGTAACTACATATTATGTATAAATTGTGTATGACTATGTGTATATTATGTATATCAAGATGCATGTATACTTTTCTTGACATGCATATTTTACACACACAAATATGTCAATGACTGTACGCACATGAAGAAATATGTATAAATATATACACCAACATGTGTGTATGTGTATATAGATTTATTATTTTTATTAATAACATAATTATTTTTAATTACTAATTTTGTAACATGTTTTAAAATTTTAAACTTTCATTTTAAATACTACTTGAGTCATATTCTACAGTTTTTTATTCATTTTTCAATATTTTAAAATGAATACTATGATTCCTTTTTGGCTCAAGTATTTTGGGAAGAGGACATTTTACCTTTGATTTTCAAAATAAATTTTTTCTAGGTTTTCTTTTTTAAACTAAAACGACATTTTACATTGATAAATAACATGTATATCTCAATGAATTTTCACAAAGTAAACACACCTCCAAAACTAGCACTAGGTTCAGAAATAGAATATTTGGAGCAGGTCACAAACCCTCTCATGACTCCTTGTGATTATTTTCCTGCTTATTTTGACTTATAATGCCCTTACTTATTTTTGTTCAGAATTGAAGGTTATAGGCATATCTTGGAGATATTGTAGGTTTGGCTGTAGACTACCAAAATAAAGTAAGTCACACAAACTTTTTGGTATCACAGTGCATATCAAAGTTATGTTTACACTATGTTATAGCTTAAGTGTGCAATAATGCCATGGCTAAAAATAACAATGTATACACCTTAATTTAAAATACTTTATGACTAAAAAATGATAACTATCACCTGAATTTTCAGTGAGTTATAATCATTTGTTGGTAGACGGCCTTGCCTGATGTTGATGGCTGCTGACTAATCAGGGTGGTGGTGAAGGTTGGGTGGCTGTGGAAATTTCTTAAAATAAGACAGTGATGAAGTTTGCTGCATCTATTGACTTTTCCTTTCATGAAAGATTTCTCTGTAGTATGCAATGCTGTTTGATAGCATTTTACCCACAGTATAACTTATTTTAAAATTGGACTCAATCTTTTCCAACTCTGCTACTGCTTTATCAACTAAGTTTATGTAAATTCTAAACCCTTTTTTGGAATTTCATCAGCGTTCACAGCGTCTTTACCAGAGGTAGATCCCATCTAAAGAAACCAACTTCTTTGCTCATTCATGAGAAGTAACTCCTCATTAATTCAAGTTTTATTATGAGATTGCAAAAATTCAGTCATATATTCAGGCTCCATTTCTAATTCTAGCTCTCTTGCCATTTCTACCACATCTTCTCTTGCCATTTCTACCACATCTGTAGTTATTTTCTCCACTAAAGTCTTGAATCCCTTAAAGTCATTCATGAGGTTTATAACTAACTTTTTCTGACTTCCTGTTAATATTGCTATCTTAACCTCTTTCCTTGAATCATGAAGGGTCTTAATGACATCTAGAATGGTGAATTCTTTCCAGATGATTTTCAATTGACTTTACCCAGATCCAACAGAGGAATCACTATTTATGGCAGCTATAGCCTTACAAAATGTATTTCTTAAGTAATAAGGCTTGGAAGTCAGAATAACTCCTTGACTAGGCAGCAGAATGGATGCTGTGTTTGCAGGCAGGAAAACAGCATTGATCTCCTTGCACGTCTCCATTAGAGCTCTTGGGTGACCAGGTACATTGTCAATGAGCAATAATATTTTGAAAAAAAACTTTCTGAGTAGTAGGTCTCAACAGTCAGCTTAATATATTTAGTAAACCATGTTATAAATAGATATACTATCATCCAGACTTTGTTGTTACATTTCTCATCACAGGCATAGTAGATTTAGCATAATTCTTAAGGACCCTGGTATTGTCAGAATGGTCACTGAACATTGGCTTCAATTTAAAGTCACCAACTCTAATAGGCACTAACAAGAGAGTCAGCCTGTCTTTTAAAGCTAGACATTAAGATTCAGTTGAATGATAGCTCTATTTTTAGTTTTTTGATGTTTGACCTAGCAAGCTCACTAATGGGTATCTACCCAAAGGAATGTAAATCATATAAAAGAGACACTTGCACTTGTATGTTTATTGTACACTATAAGGCCAACATCATGCATGTAATTCCCATGTAGTAATCAAGCATGTGTGCCCCTGAATCTAAAGTAACAATATTTAAAATGCTATGCATTGCTTTCTCCTCTCCAGCTATAAAAGTCTCTAGCTGAGTCCTAGATGGCATATTCTTCCAGTAGAAGGCTGTTTCATCTACACTGAGAATTTATTGTTTATTAGAGCAGTCTTCATCAATTATCTTTGCTAAATCTTACACAGCACTATTCACAATAACAAAGACATGGAACCATTCTAAATGTCCACGAACAGTTGACTGGATAAAGAAAATGTGGAATATATACACCATGGAATATTATGCAGCCATAAAAAGAATAAAATCATGTCTGTTCTAGCAACATGGATGGAACTGGAGGCCATTATCCTATGTGAAATAACACAGAAGTGGAAAAATAAAATATTGCATGTTCTCACTTATAAGTAGGAGCTAAGTAAATGGTACAGTTAGACATAAAGATGAAGAAAATAGACTCTGGGACTCCAAAGTGGGGGATGGAAGGACAGTACCTACTGGGTATTGCCTAATATTTGGGTGGTGGGTACACCAGAAGGCCAATATCATGCATGTAATTCCCATGTAACAATCAAGCACAGGTACCCCTGAATCAAAAGTAACAATTTTTAAAACGCTATGCATTGATTTCTCCTCTCCAGCTATGAAAGTCTCTAGCTGAGTCCTAGATGGCATATTCTTCCAGTAGAAGGCTGTTTCATCTACATTGAGAATTTGTTGTTTATTAGAGCAGTCTTCATCAATTATCTTAGCTGAATCTTACACATCAGCTTCTACATCAGGACTTGCTGCATCACCTTGCATTTTTGTTATGGAGATAACTTCTTTTCTTAAATCTCATGAACCAACCTCTGTTAGCTTCACACTTTTCTTCTTCAGTGTTCTTACCATTCTCAGTCTTCATAAAATTGAAGAAAGTTAGGGCCTTTCTGCAGATTAAACTTTGGCTTAAGGGAATGTTATGGCTGATTTGATTGTCTATCCAGACTGATGAAACTTTCTCCATATTGGCAATAGGTTGTTTGTTTTTATGTTATGGGGTCCATTGATTTTTATTCTTGAGTAATGTTTTTAAAATACTCATACTATCCAAAGCAATAGGCAGATTCAGTGCAATCCCAATCAAAATTCCAATGGCATTCTTCACAGAAATAGAAAATACAATGCTAAATTTTGTATGGAACCACAAAATAACCTTGAGTAGCCAAATAACTACTGAGGAAAAAACTTAGAGGCATCATACTTCCTGATTTAAAATTGTATTTAAAAAACATAAAATTCAAAACGGTATCGTACTGACATTAAAAAACAAAACAAAACAAAACAAAACAATAACAACAAAAACAACAACAACAAAACAGACATGTAGACTAATAGAACAGAGCAGAGAGCCCAGAAATGAATCCAAACATATACAGTCAACAAATTTTCAACAAGTTCACCAAAAGAACACAATGGGGAGGAGAGTCTTTCATTTCTGTCAGGTTTTGCTTCTTATATTTTACAGCTCTGTCGTTTGGGGCATACCCACTTAGGATTGCTACGTCTTGCTAGATTGATACCCTTTATCATTATATAATGTCCTTCTCATTCTCTGATACTAATACAACAACTTCTACTTTCCTTTGATTTATGTTTGCATGATATGCATTTTGCAAATGCCATTAATTCCTTTCTTTTTATCGCTGAGTAGTATTCCATCATGTATGTATACCACAGTTTCCTTTCATTTTTATTTAAAAAAGTCACCCCCCACACATTAAATTGGTCACACTGTTCCAGAGTTTATTAAGGTACTAAATTCTTACTATTTAGAATAAAAATTCTAAAGATTATGTTCATTTTTAACAGAGTGACTCATTTTTATTAACTTGGATGAATATTGTTTTATACATTTCTGATTTCCTTAATAATTGTTACTGATTTGTTTTATTTTAGATTATTTACATCATTACAATTGATGGACAACCGTACACCCTACATCTCAGAAAGAAGTAAGAGATGGTTTTTTTTTTATTAAGGAAAAGGGAAAGCTTTAAGCTTAGATTTTACAGCCTTAAAGTTTTTGTGCAGTATTTAAATTCAGGAATGCCATATAATGTAGACTTGTTTTATCAATCGACTTCCCAATTTAGGATTCATTATGTCTTGAATATCAAATCTAGAGGGCTATTTCATTTTAATTTTTAGCTTGGTATTTACAAATTATGAAATAAACTACATACTTATAAAATCTACAGTTGAGCATAAGCCATTGAACCCAAAAACTGCAAGTTGTATATTAAGTATATCTGGTGAAATCAAATATAGTTACACATCAAATGATTATTGGTGAAAAATTCAACTAGTGACACAATTTTTATTATGTGTTGATTACATATGTATCTGTTTTACAAGTTTACTGAACCTACTTTACAAATAAAATTCTCTAAATTATAAAATTCAATAATTTTAATGACTTTATGCAATGTTGCCACCATCACATATAAATCAGTTTTAGAACATTCTTCCCCACATAAGACCCCTCATGTTTTTTCAGTTAGTCTCTGTTCTCACTCACAACTCAAAGCAACAATCTGCTGTTTGTATCCTGATTTGTATTTTCTCAATATTTTATAAAGATTAAATTAAGTAGCCTCTTCTATACATCTTCAAACATATATATTTACAGCAACTGTCCCTTGTCTTCCTGCTTCTTTGTAATTGAGCAAGGCTGGAGGAAATTATTCTCATTTAATTCATGACTACCCTACTTAATTCATGTTTACCTTTCATGCCACTACAACTCCACAGAAATGTTTTCTGATAGAATCATCAGTGGTCCTCATGTTCTTGAATGCCCTGTTTGTGTTTTATTTAGTCTTAATCTCTACTTCTCGATCTTTTTTATTTTTGTCAGATTCTTTCTTATCTCTTGAATTTTAGAGTACTCCATGGTACTGTTTCTGCATTCGTTTTTTTTTTTTTTCTAGCTGTATTCAATCACCTGGTTGTTTAATTCTTGTGACTTTAAATATCATCCATGTATTGGTTGTTCCCAAATTAATCTCTCTACTTTATTCCTCTTCAATAAATGCCATATTCACTTATCTGAGTACTTAGTTGATAACCAAGTATATACTAGAATCCTCGTAGGTCACATGTCCAGATGGAATTCTGACTTTCTTCTCAAATTTGTCTTTCTCACAGTAACGTCAGGAATTGGCAAATATATCAGTTTTTCAGGAAAAAAAAACATTTAAAAAGTTGGAGTCATACTTGACATCTTTCTTTCTTTTGTTTTCCCCTATTTCCAGTGGATTATAAATCCATGTATTCAAAATATATCTATATCTGTATCTAAATCCTACAAAATATATCCAGAATTAGACCTCCCCCATTGATGCTATTTTAGTTCAAAGCACCATCATTTCTTACATCTAAGTGGTCTCCCTGTTTCTTCCTCTTATTTGTCCTGCATATTATTCTTAACACAGCACTATCTGATTTTACTAAAACATTTGGTCTGACGCTGTCTTTATCTGCTCAAACACTCCAATGCTTCTCATCTCTGTGACACCATCTCTTACCCTAGTCTCTCTCATCACTCCACACTCAGTCATATTGCTCCCTAGTTGTTCCTTGTTTATATAAAGCATATTTCTACTTGAGGGTCCTTGCATTTTCTATTAACTCTGTCTAGAATAAGACTTTTGTGAAAATCCATGTGATTTATTCCTCAGGTATTTAATCATCTATTTAGAGAGCTTTTCCATGCAATCCTATCTATATTTTGTAACCACCCTCCCTAGGCCTTATCTATTGTCATCTAATTGCTAGTACTATGAGCCCCTGGCTGTCACAAGGACTACGGCTTTTTGTTTCCTGTTTATTGCTGAATCTCAGCACCTACATGAGGGTCTGTCAGATAGTGAACACTCAGTACATTTATTGAACGTCATCACACAGCCATACACACAAATATCTGATGCAGGGGAGTCTCAGAGACTGCCCCAATGCTAAGAAAGTCGAAACTCCTTGATTCACCAGTTATATGAATTTCAACTGTTATGCTTCATAAAATCACTCTAATTAAATCATGCCATTATATAAAGCTAATTAAATCATGTTATAGAAAATGTATGTGATAGTGTTTTTTAACATTTATATTAAAATTATGACTCAAACTTTTTTATTATCTCTCGTTTTTTTTAGCTCATTCTTACCCCAGAACTTTTTGGTTTTTACATACAGTGAAACTGGATCTTTGCATGCTGAGTCTCCATATTTTATGGTAAACTAAGATACCTTATGTTTTTTGTTGAAGTGGATATATTATTATCATTAGAATGCTTTTCATGGTAACAGTTTAATACAAATGTTTTATCTTTACTGACATGTTATTGACTTTTGTACTTAGAAATGACTTGTGATAGAGATGAAACCCAGGTACAAGAGAACACTCACAGAGACCTAGGTGGTGCAAAGAGAATTGTCAAATATCTTTTTTTAAAAAAATGCATTAATAATTCTGTATGATTCATGATCTTATTATTAAATATTTTAGTATTTTGTATCTTCTGAAATGTTCGACAATACATATTTTATTCACAACAAATTTATATACTTGCCTTTCTATAATATTTTTCAGATGCATTGCCATTACCAAGGATATGCTGCTGAATTTCCAAATTCATTTGTGACACTCAGTATATGTTCTGGTCTCAGGTAATAGCACCTTATAAGAAATCTATAGATGGAGAATTTAAGATACACTTTAAAACAAAACTTAGTGACTAACACACACAAATCGTGGAAGTTTAAGGGAAATCAAAGGTGAAAGTTTTCTTTATAACAGCTTTATTTTATTTATATTAATGTTAATACTTGGATTTAAGGGCCTATTCCCATGAAATCAATCCAGGGATATGAAAAATGGGATAGTTTCATGAAAGAAAACTTTAAAACATCTCCTTCAGTGTAATTGTTGCATTCTGCGTCTGTTTTCTCAAATAGTTATGGAAAATGGCACTAATTAGTTATATAATTATAATAGGAAAATATAGTATGTTTTCAGCTTAGTACCAGATATAAAACAACTAATTAAGAAGATCCCTCAGGAATAAAGGATGAGGATGAGTCATTTTTGTTACTGATGCTGGGAGACTCATTTATGATAAGTTTATCAGGAAAAGAAGGATCCAGAGCAGAGAAAAAAATGCTCCCTCTAACTTCTCTTTGGTTTCAATTGCCTGATTTCTGAAATTTTTTCACATCAACTCAGAAAATTGGCATTCTCTGAATGTGGTTTTTATAGATAACAACCTCTTTAGCTATGTAGTCTACTTATGTCCTTTCCCTTATCTAACCTCTGTAAGAACAGTAACGTTATTCCTGGAATTCTCAACAAATATATTGGTTTGTGGTAAATTTGGCCTTAATTCATGTGATTGTCTTACAAAAATATTCTTAATTGCATTTAGATCTTTAAAATGTAAACAAAACGAAGCCAGATATGGTAGCTTTTACTAATGATAAACTGTCACCTCCCAAAAAAATGGAAAAAGAAAATGGGCTTTAAATGTGTTCTTTAGTATAGTTTCTTATTTCTTACGCCATTTCAGATTATCATTTTGATGGGATCATTTGTGGGATTTTTATAATTATGCTTTTATTGCCTTCTAAATTTTCAGGGGATTTCTTCAGTTTGAAAATATTAGTTATGGAATTGAACCATTGGAATTTTCAGCAAGATTTGAACATATAATTTATCAAATGAAAAGTAATGATCCAAACGTATCAAGTTTAGCAGAAAATTACAGCCATATTTGGCAGAAAGACCAGCCCTACAAAGGACATTTAAACTCACAGGTGACTGTCATCATTCTGATGTTATGACATACTAGAAAATTGCCTCTGTAGTTTTCTAGTTTTCTTTTAAATCATGAAACGAATATAGTTAGCTATTGAGTACAAATACTACATTTTATATATTTTTCTACCTTTAAATAAAACCTTGAAACTTCATCTAAAATATTTGGAAAGTTATATATTTCAAGCTTAATATTTTATGGTGTATTATGTAACATTAATGTTTATATTTTTAAAAACAAAATGGATACTATTGAAAAAGTTTATAAATGCAGAAAGAACAGAGTCACCATTATTCTAGTACCTTGGTAAAATTACTTTTAATATTTTGATATATATCTTACATCGTACTTGAACATATCTTTCTAAAATACACAGCCATTTGCATATTGCTCAATGCTCTTAATTTGTTGGTAGACTAGGTTTAGAATTCTTGCTTGATGGTTTGTTTCTTTCAGCACTTTGAATATTTCAATCCATCACCACGTGGCCTCTGTTTTATTTCTGATAAAAATATTCTATTACTCTTACTGCGAATTCCTTACACAAAATGAGTTGCTTCTCTTTTTTTCTTTTGAGATTCTTTCTTTGCCTTTGTCTTACGGCAGTGTGCTTATCATGTGTCTATGAATGGATCTCTTTGTGTTTACTGTGCTTGGAGCTCAAAGCACTTCTTGGGTCTGTAAATTGATGTGTTTTGAAATTAAATTAGCTTGTGTGAATCCTGAAAAAAAAATCCCGAGAAGCTATGAAACCATCTATCTGTATGGTTCCCAGAGATGTTATACTTATATGCTACTTTAAAATTTGTCTCTATTTTGTAGTTCATTATTGCTGAAAGTATTTACTGGGATAAATAAAGAAAGCATTCCTCTCAGGTTTCTGGCTTCAGATAAGAGATATGGAAAGCTGGAAACAGCATTGCTTCCACATGTACAGCAGAGTAAAGGTTGGACAAACTGCACATTAATGATTTTTATGGAAAACATCAAAAAGTTGAGATTGCAGATTAAACCATTAACCAATATGTGGAGAAAAAAAAGTGTCTATAGGTTGTGATGGGAAACAAATGTATAAAAAATAGAGTTTTTCTTTTTCCTTTTTTGTGACCACAATTAATTAGATATCAGTTCAAAATAACCTGCTATAAGATGTTCTTTGTAAGCTTGGATAACCACAAAGCAAAAATTTTTAACAGACACAATAAAAGCAGAAAGCAAGAAATCAAAACATACTTGGTAGAGAAAAAAAGTCACTTAACCACAAAGGAAGATTGCAAGAAATGAAAAAAATGAAGAGGTTTACACAAAACAACTAGAAAACAAATAACAATATGGTAATACCAACTTCTTACTCATATACAATTACCTTGAATGTAAATGAATTATATTCTCCAACTAAAAGAAATAACATGGCTTAATTAGTGAAAAAAAAATGAGAGGGAGGGGGAGCAAAGATGGCCAACTAGATACAGCCAGGAAGGTTATCTCCCACCAGAAAACCAGACAAAGAAGACCAACACAATCTGAGCACATCTTTGGAAGGAAGGAATTGAGGGTGGATGGAGGGAGCATATAGACCCTGTGCTGACTGGGGTGGAAGCCAGGAATCTTTTAGAGGGCTGTTGAGCACCAGCACTCATTCCTGGCTCCCAGCATCTCCTGGAGAAGGGGTGAGTTAAATATTAGAGGAGTGGTCCACTGTCACTAGAAACCTCCAGAATTCTAGCTGCAGGAGACCCCATGACCCCCCACAGACACTTTGATGTGGGAGGGAGAGCTGCTTGGAGAAGTGGCAGACACAGGTCTCCAGCCTGTGCAGAGTCCAGGGGATTTGGTTTAGGAACACCTGGAGTGGAGCGCAGCCAGGAGCACTCATACCCCAAGACTCCCCCACACTCCTCTAGGTGGCTTTTGTTTTTGTTGATTGTTGGACCTGGACAAAACAGGGCTGCCTTGCCTGTGGGACAAGGCCATTCTGATCGGTGGACCCCACTGTCAGACATACTCTTCTGGGGTCCCTCCTTGGCCACGTCCATTTGCAGCACAACCTCAGATGCTCAACCGGGATGCTTCCCTGTTGTTGCTACCATAGCTCCTTCACTAGCAGACCCTACCTAACCATTGGAGAGCTTTAGCGGATGGGCCCTTGCCAACACACATGTGCCAATAGCCTCCTCCCACCACTTTGTTGGTGCACACTCACCCATGGCTTCCCCCATTATTTTTCTGGTATGTGTGCATGGAACTTGTTGCAGTCTCACCCTTGCCAGTGCATGTGCACATGCAGACCCCACAGAGCTACCACTGCTGGAACACACCTGGATGTGTGGACTCCACCATGTCTCTCTGTTGCTGCTGCCAGGCGTGCATGCGTGGAACCCAACAGGCCACTACCACCACCGCATGTACACACATGCATGCAGACCTTGCTACACCACCAGCCAGCTGCTGCTGGTCTGCATGCAGGAGTGCAGACTTTGTTGCCATCACCCAGACAAAGCACTTTCAACAGCATCCTCAAATGGAATGTTTTTGCCAGCATATCGGGAATACCTTGACCCCTCAAGCACAGCAGTTGTTTAACCTTGACGGTCCAGAAAACAAAGCCATGGGCCTGGTTTGAGCTCCCCCGGGTTAGAGCCTGCAGCCAGGAATACTAAGCTGAGGATGAGCCCCCTAAAAATCATCCAGAAACAAAGTCAGTTGACTGAACCCAACTTACAAACATGGTCAAACCCTCAAGGCATCAAAGAATGTAAAAGCAAAAAGCCCCACCCAAAGGACAAAAACTTTAACGAACATCAGCCCATGCAGATGAGGAAGAACTAGCACAAGAACTCTGGCAACTCAGAAAGCCAGAATATCTTCCTACCTATCTCTGGCAATGGTTCTTAACCAAGCTGAAATGGCTGAAATTACATACTTAGAATTCAGAATCTGGAGGGCAATGAAGATTGAGATTTAAGAGAAAGTTGAAACCCAATCCAAGGAATCTAAAAAATCCAATTAAACAATGAAAAGATGAAAGAGGATATAGCCATTTAAAGAAAGAATCAAACTGATATAACAGAGATGAAAAAAATCACTAGAAGAATTTCATAGTACAGTCAGAAGTATTAACAACAGAATAGACAAAAGGAAAAAAAGAACCTCAGAGCTCCATGACTGGTTCTTAAAATCAGTCAGACAAAAACAAAGAAAAAAATACAAAAGAATGAGCAAAACCTGTGAGAAATATGGGATTATGTAAAGAGATCAAACCTGTGATTAATTGTCATCCCTGAAAGAGAGTGAAGAGAGAGAGCAAGCAACTTGGAAAATGCATTTGAGGATATTTTTCACAAAAAATTTCCAAACTTTACTAGAGAGGTTCTCATTCCAATTTAGGAAATTCAGAGAACTCTAGGAAAATGCTATACAAGACAACCATCCCTAAGACATGTAGACATCAGATCCTCCAAACTCATTGTGAAAGAAAAAATATTGCAAATAGAGACAAGGGGCAGGCTTCCTACAAAGAGAGCCTCGTTAGGTGAGGAGTAGATCTCTCAGCAAAACCCTACAAGCCAGAAGAGATTGAGAGCCTCCATTCAGCATTCTTAGAAAGAAACTAAATTTCAACCAAGAATTAGATATCCATCCAAATTAAACTTTATAAGCAAAGAAGAAATAAAATCCTTTTCAGACAAGCAAATGCAGAGTGAATTTGTTCCACCAGACCTGCCTTACAAGAGGACCTTAGGGGAATGCTAAACATGGAAACAAAAGACCATACAGGCCACCACAAGAACGCATATAAGTACATAGACAATTGATACTATAGAGAAACTATACAATCAAATCTGCTTAGGGGCCAGCTAACAACACAATGACAGGATCAAATCTGCACATATCAATATTAACTTTGAATGTAAAGAGGAAAAACACCCCACATAAAAGGACACAGCATGACAGATTGGATGAAGAAGCAAGAGCCAACAAGTATAATTTCTTCAAGGGACCCATTTCACATGCAATGACATCCATAGTCTCAAAGCAAGAGATGGAGAAAAATCTACCAAGCAACCTGAAAACACAAAGCCCAGGCGTTGCTATTCTGATTTCAGATGTAATAAACTATAAACCAACAACAATCAAAATGGACAAAGAGCACTGCATAATGATAAAGGGTTAAATTCAACAAGAAGACTTAACTATCCTAAATATATCTTCACCTAACATTGGCACACCCAGATTCATAAAGCAAGTTCTTAGAGACCTACAAAGAGATATAGATAACTGCACAATAACAGTGGGAGACTTCAACATTCCGCTGACAACATTAGACAGAACATTGAGGCAGAAAACTAACAAAAATATTTTGGACCTAAACTCAGCATTTGACCAAATGGACCTAACATACATCCACAAAACACTCCAAGAACAACACCCCAAGAGCAACAGAATATTCATTCCTCTCATGTGCACATGGCATGTACTCTAAAATCAACCACGTTTGACCATAATGTAATTCTCAATAAATTAAAAAAAATTATAAGGACCACACTTTTTGGAACATAGTACAATAAAAATAGAAATTCACATCAAGATCTATAAAAACCATACAATTACATGAAAATTGAGCAACTTACTCTGGAATGACTTTTGGATAAATAATGAAATTAAGTCAGAAGTCAAGAAATTCTTTTAAACCAATGGAAACAAAGATGCAACATACCAGAATCTCATTCAGAAGCAGGTTGTTTAACAAAATCCCACATGAGTATTTCAGCAGATGCAGAAGAGACTTTCAATAAAATTCAACATCCTGTTATGTAAAGAATGCTTAACAAACCAGGCATTGAAAGAACATACTTCAAAATCATGAGTCATTTATGACAAACCCACATGCTCATGAGGTTGTGGAGAAAAGGGAACACTTGTGCACTGCTGATGGGAATGCAAATTAGTTCAGCCACTGTGGAAAGCTGATTGGAAATTTCTCAGAGAACACAGAACTACTATTTGACTCAGCAAATTCATTATTGGATATATACCCAAAAAATATAAATCATTCTACCATAAAAACACATGCACACCATGTTTATCATAGTACTATTCACAATAGCAAAGACACAGAATCAACCTAGATGTCCATCAATAATGGAATGCATAATGAAAATCTGGTACATATACACCATGGAATACTACACAGACAAAAAATACTGATATTATGTTCTGTGTAGCAACATGAATGGACTCGGGAGGCCATTATTCAAAGCAAAGTAATGCAGAAATAGTAATTCAAATACCACATGTTCTCACTGATAAGTGGGAGCTAAACATCAAGTACACATAGACACAAAAAGGGGACAATAGACATTGGGCCTATTTGAGGGTGTAGGGTGGGTGTAGGGTTGGGACCTATTGGGTACAATGCTCATTACCTGGGTGACAAAATAATCTATACATTAAACTCCTACAGAATGCAAATTACCTATGTAAATAATGTACAGATTATTACTATCACACCTGAACTTGTACCCCCCCCAACCTAAAATAAAAATTGGAAATGAAAAAGTAAAAAAAAACAGAAACACTAAAAAAAGACCCAACTATTTGGTGTCTCCAAAGACTCACTTCATCTGTAAGTATACACATAGACGGAAAGTAAATGTTTGAAAAGTATATATTCCATGCAAATAAAAACCAAAAGAAATTAGGAGTAGCTATACTTATATAAAAATATTCTCCAAGGAAAAAAGTGTCAAAACAGACAAATAAGGGCATTATATAATGACGAAGTGGTCAATACAAGAAAAGGATATAACAATCACAAATATATTTGCACCCAATATTGTAGCACCTAGATATATAAAGCAAACATTAATAGATTTAAAGGAAAAGATAGATACATATACAATAATAGGGGATTTCAACACCTCACTTTCAGAAGAGGAGAAAATATGCAGGTTTAAAATCAATGAAGAATGTTACATTTTAATTTAATGTTACTTAAGATCAAAGAGACCAATGGACATTTACAGGAGATCTGATTCAACAACTTCAGAATTCACATGTTTCTCAACTGCATTTGTAGCATTCTCCAGGATAAGTTATATTCTGGGATGCAAAAAAGTCTTAACAAAGTTTTTAAACATTGAAATTATGTCAAATTTTTTTTCTAACTATAATGGGATAAAACTAGAAATTAGTCACAAGAGAAACATTGGAAACTGCACAAATACATGGAAATTAAAAGCAACATGCTCCATATTCAAAAATCAGTAGTATTTCTATATGCCAATAGTAACACATCTGATAAACAATTTAAAAAAAAATCCCACTTATAATAGCTACAAAAAATAAAATAACTATTAGTAAGTTTTTATAAAAAGATTAAAGATCTTCACAATGAAAACTATAAAACATTGATGAAAGAAACCGAAGACAGAGTAAACAGGAAAATATGAAATGTTTATGAATTTAAATAATTAATATTGTTAATGTGTTCGTATTTCTTAAAGACACATAGAGATTCAATGCAATTTCAGTCAAAATTCTGATACCAATCTTTACAGAAAAAGAAAAAAAGTCAATCCTGAAATGTATATGGAACAAGAAAACACCTCAAATATCTAAAGTAATCTTGAGCAAAAAGAGCAATATATACTATAAAGCTATAGTAACTAAAACAGCGTGATATTGGCATTAAAACAGACATATAGAGCAATTAAGCAACATAGAGAGCCCAGAAATAGAATCATGCATTTACAGCTGGTCTTTCTTTCTCTTCTTTCTTTCCCTCCCTCCTTCCCTCCCTCTCTCTCACTTCCTTCCTTCCTTCCCTCCCTCCCTCCCTTCCTTTCTTCCTTCCTTCCTTCCTTTCTTTTTTTCTCACAAATGCCAAGAACTCACAATGGACAAAGGACAGTCTCTTCAATATATGGTGCTGGGAAAACTGAGTGTTCACACACAAAAGAGTGAAAGTAAATTCCTATCTCTGAATTGACACAAAAAGATCAAAATGTGTTACAGATTTAAACATAAAAACTCAAGCCATGAAATTACTAGATGAAAAGCACAAGGGAAACACTACATGACATACGTCTGAGCAAGGATTTTTTAGACAGGACCTCAAAAGCACATGCAACAAAAGCAAAAACAACAAACAAAAACAAACAGAAAACCCACAACAATAACAACAAACACTACAACAAACTAAAGAGTCTTTGCTTGCAAATGGACAAGACACTTGAACAGGTGAACAGACTTTCTTAAAAGAACACATGCAAATAGCCAACAGTTATATTGTAGAAAGGATGAAATGCTGTCAGTGGCAACAACATCGATGAACTGGAGGCCTTTATCTTAAGTGAGTCAAGTCAGACACAGAAAGATAAACACTGCATGTAGTTACTTATAAATGGCATATAAATGCTGTGCACACAGGGATGTAGAGTGTGGAATAATAGACAATAAATATTTGAATGGGTGAGGAGGTGAGCAGGGGGTGGATAATGAGAGAATACTTGGTGGATACAATATACAGCACTGCATTTGCTATATCCCAGTGGTTTTGATAATTTATATTACTATTATCATTCATTTTGAATGATAATAGTAATTTTGAAAATTTTCATCTTGAGTTTATTGTTAACCCCCAAATCATTCAGGATCAGATTGTTTAATTTCCTTATATTTCCATTGTTTTGAGAGTTCCTTTTGGAGTTGATTTTTAGTTTTACTCCACTGTGTAAATTTTTAGTACTCCACTGGGTTCCTTTTGGAGTTGGTTTTTAGTTTTACTCTACTTCTCAGAGAAGCTACTTTATATAATTTTGATTTTTAAAAAATTTATTGAGACTTATTTTGTGGCCTATCATATTATCTGTCTTGGAGAATGTTCTATGTGCTGATGAGAAGAATGTAGTTCTTGGGTAGAATGTTTTGTAAATATCTGTTAGGTCCATTTGTTCTAGAGTACAGTTTAAGCCCTGTGTTTCTTTGTTGACTTTCTGCCTTGATAATCTGTCTAGTGCTGTCAGTGGAGTGTTGAAGTCACCCACTATTACTGTGTTTTTGTCTATCTTTTTTCATAGGTCAAATAGTCATTGTTTTATGAACGTGGGAGCACCAAAGTTAGGTGCATATATATTTAGGACTGTAATACCTTCTTGTTGAATTGATCCTTTTATCATTATATAATGACATCTGTATTAGTTGGTTCTCACACTGCTGACAAAGACATACCTGAGACCTGGTAATTTATAAAGGAAAGAGGTTTAATGGATTCACAGCTCCACATGGCTGAGGAGGCCTCACAATAATGGCAGAACATGAAGAAAAAGCAAAGAGGCATCTTACAAGGCAGCAGGCATAGAAAGCTTGTGCAGGGAACTCTCATTTTATGAAACCATCAGATCTCATGAGACTTATTTACTACAATGCGATCAGTATGGGGAAACTGCCCCCAAGATTCAATTATCTCCACCTGACCCTACCCTTGACAGATGGGGATTATTACAATATTTGGGTGGTGACACAGTCAAACCATCCTTTTGTCTTTTAAAATTGTTTTTGCTTGAAAGTCTATTTTATCTGATGTAAGAATAGCACCTCCTGCTTGCCTTTGGTGTCTATTTGTCTGGAATGTCTTTTCCACCCCCTTTGCCCTGAGTCTATAAGAATCTTTACTTGTTATGTGAGTCTCTAGAAGACAGCAGATATTTGTAATTTGTAATTTTTTTTATTGATTCTGCCAATCTGTGTCTTCTAAGTGGTGTATTTAGACCATTTACATTCAACATTAATATTGAGATGTGAGATATTGTTCCAATCATGCTGATTGTCACTTAGATACTTTATATTCTTTATTGTGTTATTGTTTTATAGGTCCTATAGATTTTATGTTTTCAAGAGGTCCTATTCTAGTGTATATTGACATTTTATTTTAAGATGTACAACTCCTTTTAGCATTTCTTGTAAGGCTCATCTAGTAGTGACAAATTCCCTCAGCATTTGCTTCTCTGAAAAAGACTTTATGTATCCTTCATTTATAAAACTTAGTTTTGCTGGATACAAAATTCTTGGCAGAGTCTTTCTTTCTAAAGAGACTAAAGATGAATGTCAATGCTTCTTGTTTGTAAGGTTTCTGCTAAGAAAGTTAAAATTTTTGGTCATTAAATATCAATTTTAGTAATTATATAACTTTGATTATTTCAGTGCCCTCTTTTCTCATTCCACATTATTTCAGTTTGAGCAACAAGTTGTATGGTAGTACAATAGTATGATTACAAAAGAACCCACCAATAACAGAAAGTTTAAAAGACCAAACTCACATATTTTAGAATGTTGAAAAAACTGAGAGCCCCCTTTCTTACAAAATTGCGTATATACATGTATACACAAGAAGAGGATATATAGATAGATGAATAAATAAATAAATATATATATCTTGATAGATGATAGACAGATTATAGATGATAAATAGATAGACTGATAGATCAATAGAGAGATAGATAAAGATAACAACAATGGATATATGACATGAAGCATACTTTGGTTTCCCATGGAAATGTAAACCAACCTATTTAAACAGAGGCTCTATCCATTAAGTTTGGCTTATCTGTTTGCTTGTTTACTTATTTTAACTCAGGCTATTCTATTGCAGATTCAACACCCTCTTTACTCTTGTATTTGGTGACCAATAAATATGCTTAGATCAAAGAAGAAATTTTAGTTTCTCTGAAGTTTTTATATGTGAAAAGGCACTTCAGTTTGTTAGAAATGTAACTCATGTAAAATTATCAATAAAGCGTTAAATGAGGATGTAATAATTGATGATTTATAGGTGATAATCATATGGATACACAGGAAAGAACAGAATGTAAAATATAAAATAATTCAATAGTTCGAGAGCATAAACTTTGTGGGTCATTTTATATAATGCAATAATCATTGATTGTGCTCATACCCCATAAATCATCAATTATTATTAATAGACAAAAGTACAATATTTATCTAAATTTCAGTGTAGACTATGATTTCTCAAATATTTCCTATATCTCTATGAATGGGCAATTTTTAGTATGCCACAGTTAGTGTTGCTATAGTCCTTCATAAGACAGTCAGTGAAAAATGTTCAAATGTGAACTGGTAGTATAGATTTGTCAGCAGATGAAGACAACAGAAGGTATATCTATATATTCATGCTCTTTTTTTCTCATTCAGCATTCACAGAGACTACTTAGACCCCTACATTACTCTACTAGGCTTATTGGAAATATTTTAAACTTGGAATATGTTTTGAACTAAAATTTTCTACATTGGAAGTAATTTTTGTATTTAAGTCCTCATGAAGGTTTTATATGTATTTTTTTGCTGTCTTTACATGTCATCTTTTTCTCTTAAATTCAACACATTTTAACATTTTATAAATCCCTGTTGTTGTTTTCCAGAAAAAAATCTTTCAAAACTATTACCCCAATATCTGGAAATATACATTATAGTGGAAAAAGCTTTGGTAAGTAAAACTTTCCTTCTTGTCTTCCTGTCTTTTCCCTTCCTTCCTTCTTCTTTCCCTTCCTCTCCTCCATTGTCTCCCCTATTTTCTCCCTCTCTCTTTCCTCTCTTCCCCCTCTGTCTTCCCTTTTTTCCTCCACCTCTCTTTCATTCATTCCTTTCTTTTGTTCCCCCCCTCCCCTCCCTCCTCCTCGCTCTCTTCCTTCCTTCCTTCCTTTTTTCCCTTTTTCTCTCACCCTCCCTTCCTCCCTCCCTCCCTCCCTCCCTCCCTCCCTCCCTTCCTTCCTTTTTCTTTCACTCATCTTTCTTTCTATAAGTTAGTGAAAGTTTTGTTTTAATTTTAAAGACATAAAAATTTTCTTAATATTTTAAAATAAAGATATTTTATTTTAGGTGTGTTAGATAAATCCACAATTGTGACATTTTAAAACCAATTATGAATAACAGCCCAAATTAGCCTAGAATGCTTTACACTATCTGCTTCCTCCACTCCAGCTCAGTCAGTATCTCTTTGACTTTAACCCCTAATGACCCATTCTTTTATCCAACATTTTCAACTAACTCAGTTCTTTACTTTCATGTCATTTCAAAACCTTTATTCCTAACAGAAATTTCACTTCAATAATAGTGGTGTTTATGGTTTTTGTTTGTTATTCTTAAAATATGTTTCAGCATAGTTTTTGAATAAATACACCCTTGTTTTAAATATATATTTATTTTTAAAATTAGTACCATTATATATTTACTAAATGCAAAGCACAGACTAATCACGAGAAATTCTACTTTCAAGAATTCACATTTTGATGGAAAAGACAGATATGCAATCAAATAATTATGATGCACTACATACATTATATATGAATATGTGTAGTATGTTTTATATATACATATACATATATATACACATATATATACATGCACAAAATTACAGGATGAAATTGAGAAAGATGTAGGAATTGTTTTTTTTTTTTTTTTTTTTTTTTTTTTTTTTGAGACAGAGTCTTTGCTCTGTTGCCCAGGCTGGAGTGCATGGCATGATCTTGGCTCACTGCAACCTCCATCTCCCAGGTTCACACGATTTTCCTGCCTCAGCCCCCCAAGTAGCTGGGATTACAGATGCACACCACCACACTCGACTAATTTTTTGTATTTTTAGTAGAGAAAGGGTTTCACTATGTTAGCCAGGCTGGTCTTGAACTCCTGACCTAGTAATCCACCTGCCTCGGCCTCCCAAATTGCTAGGATTACAGGCGTGAGCCACAGTGCCTGGCCAGGAATTGTTAAAGAAAGGCTTCATAGAGGAGATTTTTAGATGAATGGCTAGCATTTATCAGATAAATGCAATACAATCAGATAGATACAAAAGTGTAAATTGTAGATTATCTGTTCTATAGCATCTGCGTCATTTTGTTAAATATAATGTCTTCAAGATTTACTCCTGTTGTTCCCCATAACAGTAGTTTATTTCTTGTATACTAATGTGAAGAATACCACAATTTGGTGCTATTATGAATAAAATTATTATAACCAATCTTGTTCATGTCTTTTGGTAGACATAATTTCTTTTGGTATCTGCCTATAAGCAAAATGGTTATATCATGGAATTGGTATGTTACCTTTAGACAATATTGGTAAACAGTTAAAAAGTTATTATAGTAATTTCCTGTGCTTTCAGCAATGTATGAAAGGTCCAGGGGTTCTATATCATTACAAACGATTAGAGTTTATAAACTTTAAAAAATCTCAGCCATTCTAGTGGATATATAGTGATATCATATTGTGGTTTTTAGGTGCATTTAACACATGACTGAGGTTATTTTCATACCATTGTTCACCATTTGAATATTTTTCAGAGTAAATGTATATGTTTTCCCCCCATTTTAATAGTTTTCTTACTATTTTGTGGGAATTCCTTACGTATTCCAAATTTGAGACCTTTTTCAGATACCTGTATTTTCTACCAGTCTCTGTCTTATATTTATATTCATTTAATGATGTCTTTTGATAGACATACACACTGAACCACAGTTAATTTAAGTCCATTTTATGTTTTTTAACATAAATTTCTTTTTGTTTTCAATTTAAGAATATTTTCTTATTCCAAGGACATAATTCTACTTCCATATTATTTTATGTTTTTTTCTTTACCCTTTAAAATAAGTTTTACAGTATATTTCTAATTGAGAAATGTGTATGCTGTGAGCAGGGAGTAAAGATTGTCTTTTTTCCATACAGACATCATTTGCTTCATCTCCACTTGCGGAAAATATCTCTTACTCCATTCAATTGTGTTAGCAATTTAGAAAAATTATGTAGCAGAATTGTGTGTGACCTATTTCTTATGTTGCTGTTCACTTCCATTGCCCTATTTCTGTTTTATTGAATTAATAATTCACTGTGTTCATTACTATAGTTTTATTGCCATATAATTTATTTGGCTTTGTCCTTTTACTAATCCTAATTATTGTTTTGACTATTCTGGGTCCCTTTTATTTAAATCCATTTTAGAATCACCCTCTAAATTTTTACAAAAATTCTGTAATTTTGATTTTGGAATTACATTAAATGGTTAGCTCACTTTGGAAAGAATTGTGATCTTAATAATACCGAGTCATTCGATTTCTGAATAAGGAGAACCCCCTCACACACACACATCTTTACATTTTTTGTTAATTTCTTTCATCAGTGTTCTATAGCGTTCTTGAACATCTTTATTAGTTTTATTGTTATGCATTTGATGATTTTGTGATGCTCTAGTAAATGGTATTTTTAATTTAACATTTAAGTATTTTTGCTCTGGTTTATAAAAACATAGTTGAGTTTCGTGTATTCATCTTGTATCTTGTGATTTTTGCCTAATTTACTTGTTAATTGTTGTGTTTCATTTTTTGAAGATTTTTTATCGTTCTATGTACACAATCATATTATTTGTGAATAATGACATTTTAATTTTTCTTTTTCAATTTTTACTCCCTTTTTTCTATTTATGTATACATGTATTTATTATCTATTTATTTTACTTTTATTTCATTTTATTCTTTTATTGTCCTAGCTTGACTCTGAAGTACAATGTTAAATAGACTGATGTGTATATTTCTAAAATTTTCCCTAACTTACAGATTAACCATTCTCTCTAATTTTCATGTTAGCTCTTAGTTTTTGGTAGGTGATCTTTATAATATTGAGAAGATTCCCTTATATTCCCTGTTTTCCAAGATTTTTATAATGGGTAGCTGTTTTGCATCAATTTTTTTTCTGCTCTTACAGAGATGATAAATGGATATAGAGAACCATACTTGTGTTTCTAAAATACACCATACATATTTATTACATTTTTGTCAATTTTTACAAATAATTGGATCTTTTATTTAATATTTTGATTTTGATTTTAGGGTTTATGTTCATGAAGTAATGGTATGTTATATTCCTTTCTTATAATGATTTTTCCACTTGTTATCAAGATTATCCTAGCCTCATCAAATAAGTTAGTGAGTTTCTTCTTCTTATAGTCTGTTCAAGAATTTAGGTATTATGAATATGACCCTTTCCACGTATAGTTGGAAAATACTCTGAAACCCTGTAGATCTTAAGTTTTCTTTGAGGAAATATTTTAAAGTACACATTAAATTTATTTGTTATACATAGGAAAGAAAGTTTAGATTTTCTTTAAACTTGTTTTAGTTTCTACAAGTTAGATTTTTATGATTTGAATGGTATCCTGCTCATAATTCAGGTATTGAAACATAATGGCCAATGTTATGGCTTTAAGGCATGATGCAATTATCAAATTTCTTAGAATGAATTTGTAATACATTCTTTTTAACTTTTAAAAATTGGTAAATTTGTAGCATCACCATTTCAAATGTTCACCAGTGATATTGGTGGGATATTCCCCTTTGCTCTTTAGCTGAATTTTATTATTTTAAACTTATTATTTTGAAAGAACTTTAGACTTACATGAAAGTTAGGAAACAGTAAAATGTTCCCATATATTTTTCCATAACTTATCCTAAGTTAACATCTTATATAATCATAATATAGTAATCAAAACATAAAAGCTAATGTGTCTACATTATTATCAACTAAAAAAATTTTGACATTTTTCTCATAAATGCCTTTTTCCTAATTTAGTCCACAATTATAAGATCCTACTTTCCATTGAGTTGACATGTCTCTTTTTTCTCTTCCAATCTGTGGCAGTACTATGATATTTGTCTTTCATGTACCTTGGCACTATTGGAGAATACGTGCCAGTCATTTTATAGAAATGTTTCTCAGATCAAAAAAGATCCTTTCTTGTTAAGCTGTTATTAGTGTTGCTTTCATAAACAGAATGTCTGCCCTTTTCCTATATTCTGAATGATTTCTGTACAAATGCCTTTACTTGTTCTATACATATTATTTAAATATCTGTAACAATTAACTCTTCTTTTTCAGAGAGAGAGAGACAGAGAGAGAGAGAGAGAGAAACAGGGCCTCACTCTGTTGTGCAGCCTGGAGTACAGTGACAAAATCATACCTCACTGCAATCTCAAACTCCTGGCCTAAACCAATCCTCCTGCCTCAGCCTTCTGAGTAGCTGGGACTACAGGCATGCACCACAATGGCTGGATAATTTCTTTTTTAGTTTTTATAGAGATGAAGTCTCACCATGTTGTCCAAGCCTCAGTCTCCCAAAGTGCTGGGGTTATAGGCATGAGCCACTGCACCTGCCCAACAATTAACCCTTATAGTCCTTTCAACCTGATATTTCTTTTATGGGAAGGTTTAAAATTACAGAAGCCACTTTAATAGTTACATGATTATATAGTCTTTGAACTTTACCTTTGGCCATTTTGGCAAATGATATTTTAAATAATATTTTCAAATGTATTAAAATGTAGTAAGCTATTTCATACTTTATTATCACCCTTTTAGATATCATAATCCTCTTTCATTCCTGATATTGGCAATTCACATCTTCTCTCTTTTTATTTTTTTTAAGTATATATATTTAAGATGTCTGCATCAGGATGTTTTTATATACATAGTGTTACATTTTTGTGGTAAAAGTACCTAAAATCTACTCTCTTAGCAAATTTCCAGTATATAAAGCAATATTGTTAACTGTAGCTCTCGTGTTGTACATTGTCTCAAGACTTATTTATTCTACATAAGCCAAACTTTGTATCCTATGAATGCCATTTCCACGTTTCTCCCAACATGCTGCCCTCTGCCTTTTGACAGCCACCTTTTCACTTTGTTTCTATGTATTCGAATATATTTGTTTTGTTTTGTTTAGATACCACATATAAGTGAGATCATGTAGTATTTTCTGTTCTGTATCTGGCTTATTTCACTTATTTCACTTATTTCACTTATAATGCTCACCCATGTTGTCACAAATGACAGAATAACCATTTTAAAGGCTTAATAATATTTCTGTGTGTGTATATATATGTATATATGTAATATATAATCCATAAATACTTAAGTCCCTTATATAAAATAGCTTAGAATTTGCTCAAGCCTACACACATTCTCCTATGTACTTTAAAACAGCTCTAGATTACTTATAATACCTAATACAATGCCTAAACATCATTGCATTCACTTGGATTCAAAATGATACTTTCATGAAAAATAAAATTTCTTTTTCAGTATGATTATATGGGATCTGAAATGATGACTGTAACACAAAAAATTGTCCAAGTTATTGGGCTTGTCAACACAGTAAGTTTTTACTTTTTCACATTTCCATTTACATGAAAGTTTATTTAATATAATTTGGATTCTATCTTGGCAAATTAATAACAACTACTTTTATTAGTTTAATACTCAAAATACTGGAACATTTTCTTTATTATTTAATGTACTTTTTAAATGTAATAACTTGTTACTTTAAAAATATACCATAAATCTTACTTTTAGATGTTTACCCAGTTCAAATTGACTGTTATACTGTCTTCCTTGGAATTATGGTCAAATGAAAACCAGATTTCCACCAGCGGAGATGCTGATGATATATTACAAAGGTTTTTGGCATGGAAACGGGACTATCTTATCCTACGGCCCCATGACGTAGCATACTTACTTGTGTAAGCACAATGTTCTACGTTAATAAAGATATCTGCATATATAATTATTTTAAATTGGTAACAGTGAATTTATTGTGTTCGTCAGCTTTCCTTAAGCCCCTTTGAAAATGTTTAAAAGTAAGTAGCCTTAGCCGGGTGCAGTGGCTCACGCCTGTAATCCCAGCACTGGGAGGCCGAGTCGGGTGGATAACTAGAGGCTGGGAGTTCAAGACCACTGTGACCAACATGGAGAAACCCCTTCACTACTAAAAATACAAAAATTAGCCAAGCGTGGTCGTGCACGCCTGTAATCCCAGCTACTCAGGAGGCTGAGGTAGGAGAATCACTTGAACCAGGAAGGTGGAGGTTGCAGTGAGCCGAAATCACGCCATTGCACTCCAGCCTGGGCGACAAGAGCAAAACTCTGTCTCAAAAATAAAATAATAAAATAAAATAAAATAAAAAAGTAGCCTTTGCCGTGGAGATGCTAGTGTACTTAAATATATAATAAAAAATACAATAAATAGTTTTGTATTAAAATATTTTGGAGTATAATATTATTTTTAAAATCTGCATTTCATGAACTTCTATGATATTGACTTTACTACAGAAAACATGTAATCCTTAGTTTATGAATGATGTAAAAATGAAGACTATTCAGTTAAAATTATCTATGATAAGTTAATGCATTTCATGTCTACTTTTTACTAGGAGTGATTTGTTTTTTTTTTAATATTTAGTTTTTAAAAATGCTTATTTTAGGACTGATAAGATTACTTCTTCCACAAATTAAAAATTATTTTCTCTTTAACTTTTGGTAACCAAACAAAGCTGGATTTGAGCTAATGAAATTATATCCATTTTAAGAGTTACACAAGGAAATTGCATTGGTATTAAAGTGAATTAATTAAAGTCAACGATTTTAGCATTTTGTATAGCTTAATAGATATTATCTAGTTTGAAACTTTATATATTTGCAAAGTCATTTCTAAAATTTTATAAAAAGTTTTAATTTAATAAGTTTATGAATTTTTTTGCATAACTGTGTTAATAAAAAGACAATATTATCATAATATAGTTACAGGAAATATCCTAAATATGTGGGAGCAACATTTCCTGGTACCATATGCAATAAAAGCTACGATGCAGGTATTGTTATGGTATGTAATTTTTATTCTTCTTTACATCACTATTTTTAAGCTTTATATGATGTTTTGTAAGTATTAATTTAAATAGTTAAATAGTGTATAACCACTTGATCTTTTTCTGTATGTGTATATTCATTATGATTTCATTGGGATAAAATTTTTAGAATCTCAGAAAGTTTATTTATTTATAAAGTTCAAACACAAAGAACATTATGTGAACAAACCTTAGTGTAACCACTCACCAACTGGTCATAATGGACACGAACATTTGCTTTAAATTTTTAAATAAATAAAGCATTAGAGCAATGTTAAAGCCTCTTGCACATTTGCTCCAAGTTCAGTAAATAGGAAAAATTATAAATTTGTGTTTGCAATTTTACACATACTTTATGCTGTCTTAATAAATATATGTATGCATAAATAATATATATTGTTTTTAGATATTGAAAATTTGTATATTGATAAAGTGTTTCCTGCATAATCTACAACCCCTAAATCCTCTTTCTCAATTAAAAAATTTCTTCTTTGTAACCATATAACTCCATGTTAATTTCTTTTTAAAGAGAAGTTTTACTGAAGTACAAAATATAGTATATAGAGAAGATTCCACAAGTCAAAGTATATAGCACAATTAACTTTTATCAAGTTTATACATAGGTTTAAACACCACAAAAATCAAGAAATAGAATGCTATCAACACTTCAGAAGGTACTTATGAATCATGTGTCCTCCCACCTACCACCCATTAATTTGAAAAATTAATTTCAAAGGAAATTTAATTTTACTTCTTTTTGAAGTTTACATAAGCAGAACACAATGTGTATTCTTGTGTGCTCTATTTTGCTCAATATTTTGATACCCCAGAAAACATGTAATCCTTAGTTTATGAATGATGTAAAAATGGAGACTATTCAGTTAAAATTATCCATGATAAGTTAATATATTTCATATCTACTTTTTACTAGGAGTGATTTGGTTTTTTAAAAAATATTTAGTTTTAAAAAATGCTTATCTTTAGGACTGGTAAGATTGCTTCTTTCACAGATTAAAAAATATTTTCTCTTTAACTTTTGGTAAACAAAGAAAGCTGGATTTGAGCTAATGAAATTATATCCATTTTAAGAGTTACACAAGGAAATTGCATTGGTATTAAAGTGAATTAATTAAAGTCAATGATTTTAGTATTTTGTATAGCTATTAGATATTATCTAGTTTAAAACTTTATATATTTGCAAAGGCAGAATGTTATTAACACTTCAGAAGGTACTTATGAATCATACTTGTATTTATGTTTTTATGGGTAGTAATAGTTTGTTCACTCTTTTACTATTCCTAAAATATATGCCCATGAAGTTTTCTGACTATTGAAATATGAGTATTATCTATTGGCTTCCCATTATTGAAGTTAGAATGTAACATCCTAATAGTTTATCATATCTATATTTTGACTCCTTCATTCTCCCTCTATAATTATATACCTTATTTGACTTGTGTCTTATTCCCTAATGAGCCAAATAATGAAAGATTAAATTGCCTTGATAGTGTGCCTTTTAGTTCTTCCTAAATTTAATAATTGCATCATATCGATTTGTGCAACAATTATTTAATAAAATTATACATTGTTTCTAGTTTTCTGCTCATTTCAGAAGTTCCTCTTTCCTTTCCTGGTGACATTCTGCAGAAATTGCCTGTTTTGCCAATCTATATTAGACCTGTTGCCTAGATAGGGTTTGCGAATTTTCAATCTTGTTTCCTTTGTGTTATGTGTATCCCTCGTTTATAGTTTGCTCATTTTTTTAGAAATGAGCTCCTATACTTTACTGACAAGAAAGGTGGGAAGTAAATTGTGTGATAGAAAAAAATTTAAATTATTTTATTTTTTATTCCAACTTTTTTTTTTTTTGAGATGGAGTTTTGCTCTGATGCCAGGCTGGAGTACAATGGCAAGATCTCGACTCACTGTAACCTCCACCTTCCAGGTTCAAGTGATTCCTCTGCCTCAGCCTCCTGAGTAGCTGGGATTACAGGCACGCATCACCACGCCCGGCTAATTTTTTGTGTTTTAGTAGAGATGGGGTTTCACCATGTTGGCCAGGCTGGTCTGGATCTCCTGATCTTGTGATCCACCCGCCTCAACCTCCCAAAGTTCTGGGATTTCAGGCATGTGCCACCACGCCCGGCCTTATTCCAACTTTTAAGTTCAGGGGTACATGTGCAGGATGTGCAGGTTTGTTACCTAGTTGAAAGTGTGCCATGCTGTTTAGCTGCACATATCATTCCATCTCCTAGATATTAAGCCCAGCATTCTTTAGCTATTCTTCCTGATCCTTTCCCACCTCCCACTCTCCAACCTTCAACAGGCTCCAGTGTGTGTTGTCCCCCCCCATGTGTCTATGTGTTCTTATCATTCAGCTCCCATTTATAAGTGAGAATATGTGGTATTTGATTTTCCATTCCTGCATTAGTTTGCTGAGGATAATGTCTTCCATTTCCATCTGTGTCCCTGCAAAGGACATAATCTCATTTCTTTTATGGCTGCTTAGTATTCCATGATGTGTATGTACCACATTTTCTTTATCCAGTCTATCCTGGATGGCCATTTAGGTTGATTCCGTGTCTTTGCTATTGTGACTGGTGCTGCAATGAATAAATGTGTGCATGTGTCTTTATTACATAATGATTTATATTCCTTCGGGTATATACTCAGTAATAGGATTCGTGAGTCAAATGGTATTTCTGCCTCTAGGTCTTTGAGGAATTGCCACACTCTTCCAGAAAGGTTGAACTAATTTACACTCATGTGAACAGTGTAAAAGTGTTTCTTTTTCTTCACAACCTTGCCAGCATTTGTTGTTTATTGACTTTTTAATAATAGCCATTCTGACTGATAAAAGACACTATCTCATTGTGGTTTTGACTTGCATTTCTCTAATGACCAGTGATGTTGAACTCTTTTTCATGTTCATTGGCCACATATACGTCTTCTTAAGAGAAGTATCTGTTCGTGTCCTTTGCCCACTTTACAATGGGTTGTTTGTTTTTTTTCTTGTAAATTTGTTTATGTTCCTTGTAGGTACTGGATAGGAGAACTTTGCCAGATGCATAGATTGCAAAAATTTTCTGCCATTCTGTAGGTTGTCTGTTTACTCTGTTGATCATTTCTTTTGCTGTGCAAAAGTTCCTTAGTTTAATTAGATCCCTTTTGTCAAGTTTTGGTTTTGTTGCAATTGCTTTTGGCATCTTTCTCATCAAATCATTGCCAATACCTATATCCTGAATGGTACTGCCTAGCTTGTCTTCCAGAGTTTTTTAGCTCTGAGTTTTACATTTGCATCTTTAATACATCTTGAGTTAATTTTTATATATGGTGTAAGGAAGGGGTCCTGTTTCATTCTTCTGCATATGGCTAGCCAGTCTCCTAGCACCATTTATTAAATAGACAATCCTTTACTCATTGCTTGTTTTTGTTAGATCAGATGGTTGTAGGTGTGTGGTCTGATTTCTGGGTTCTCTATTCTGTTCTATTGGTCTATATGTCTGTTCTTGTAACACTACCATTCTGTTTTAGTTACTGTAGCCTTATTATATAGTTTGTGGTACAGATTATTTCATCACCCAGGTATTAAGCCTAGTACCCATTAGTTATTATTCCTGATCCTCTCCATCCTCTGATAGGCCTCAGTGTGTGTTGTTCCCTTCTATGTGTCCATGTGTTCTTATCATTTAGCTCTCACTTGTAAGTGAGAACATGTGGTATTTGATTTTCTGTTCCTGTGTTAGTTTGCTAAGGATAATGGCCTCTAGCTCCATCCATGTCCCTGCAAAGGACATAATCTCCTTCTTTTTTATGGCTGCATAGTATTTAGAATGATTTATATTCCTTTGGGTATATACCCAGTAATGAAATTGCTGGGTCTAATGGTATTCCTGTCTTTGGGTCTTTGAGAAAACACCACACTGTTTTCCACAATGGCTGAACTAATTTACACTCCTACCAACAGTGTATAAGTGTTTCTCTTTCTCCAAAACCTCACCAGCATCTATTATTTTTTGACTTTTTAATAGTAGCCACTCTTACTGGTGTGAGATATCTCATTGTGATTTTGATTTGCATTTCTCTAATGATCAGGGATGTTGAGCTTTTTTTCATTTGTTCTTTTGAAAATTGCCTGTTCATTTCCTTTGCCCAATATTTATGGAGTTATTGGTGTTTGTCTTCTAGTAAATTTCTTTAAGTTCTTTAGAAATGCTAGATATTAAGCCTTTGTCAGATGCATAGTTTACAAAATTTTTCTCACATTCTGTAGATTATTTACTCTATTAATAGTTTCCTATGCTGTGCAGAAGCTCTTTAGTTTAATTAGATTCTATTTGTCAATTTTTGGTTTTGTTGCAGTTGCTGTGGCATCTGTATTATGAAATCTTTGCCCCTGCCTATGTCCTGAATGGTAATGCCTAGCTTGTCTTCCAGGGTTTTTATAGTTTTGGGTTTTACATTTAAGTCTTTAATTCATCTTGAGTTAATTTTTGTATATGGTGTAAAGAGGGGGTCCAGTTTCATTCTTCTGCATGTGGCTAGTTAGTTATCTCAGTGCCATTTATTAAATAGAGAATTCTTTCCCCTTTGCTTGTTTTTGTTAGGTTTGTTGAAGATGAGATAGTTGTAGGCCTGTGGTCTTATTTCTGGGGTCTCTATTCTGTTCCATTTGTCTAGGTATCAGTTTTTCTATTAGTACCATGCTGTTTTGGTTACTGTATCCCTGTAGTATAGTTTGAAGTCGGGGAGCAAGCATGATGCCTTCAGCTTTGGTTTTTTTTTTTTTTTTTTCTTTTTTGTCTTTTTGTTTGATTTTTGCTTATGATTGCCTTGCTATTTAGTCTCTTTTGGTTCCATGTGAATTTTAAGATCATTTTCTCTAGTACTGTGAAGAACGCTAATGATAGTTTAATAGGAATAGTATTGAATCTATAAACTGCTTTGGGCAGCATGACCATTTTAACAATATTGATTCTTTCTATCCATGAACATGGGATGTTTTTCCATTTGTTTGTATCATCTCTGATTTCTTTGAACAGTGGTTTGTGGTTCTTCTCGTAGAGATCTTTCACCTACCTAGTTAGCTGTATCCTAGGTATTTTCTTCTTTTTGTGACAATTGTGAATATGAGCCCATTTATGACTTGGCTCTTGGCTTGACTATTATTGGTGTATAGGAATGCTAGTGATTTTGACATATTGATTTTGTATCCTAAAACTTTGCTGAAATTGTTTATCAGTTTAAGAAGCATTTAGAACGAGATTGTGGGGTTTCTAGATGTAGTATCATGTTATCTGAAAACTGGGATAGCTTGACTTCCTCTTTAGATACCTTTGTTCTCTTGCCTGATTGCCTTGCTAGAATCTTCAATAGTATTTTGAATAGGAGTGGTGAAAGAGGGCATCCTTATCTAGTGCTAGCTTTAAGGAGGTTTTCCCTCCTGTTTTTCTCTTTCACAATGTTCTAATGAGAACTTTGCTGTAATTCTACCTTTGTTCCTCACTATGTAATGTATTTTCCCCATGCCTTGGGCACTTTTATGATATATTACATTGGTTTATGATATATTTGGGGGACTGTATTAGATTTCCAGGGCTACCATAACAAAATACCACAAACTAAGCACTTAGTCAACAGAAATGTATTGCTTCACAGTTCTGGATAAAATAGCATTCTGAAATCAAGACGAACAGAGTTGTTCCTCTTGAGGACTGTGAAAGATAATCTCTTCTCTGCCTTTACCCTAGCTTTTGTTGGTTTACTAGCAATCTTTGGCATTTGTTGGCTTATGGATACATTACCCCAATTTTTACTGTTCAGTTCACATGAAGTTCTTTCTGTGTTTCTGTCACTGTATCTAAATACTTTCTTTTAATAAGAAAACCATTTATATTGAAAGTGCAACATCATGTTTCCATCTCTGATCAAGTATCAAAAGTCTAGCTTTTGGTTCTTATATCTTGCCCCAAAACTTGATGATCAGCCTAGATGTCATGCCTCATATTCTGTTTTGGCTTTAACTTCTTTCAAATTCTGACACTGTGAGTTTTAACCATATTTATTACAGGGTAATAGGAAAGGATATTTATTAGTTTATTTTTTCATATTGCTAAATCTCTGTTTTCAGTCACATACATATAAACATGTACACAATCTTGTTTTTTTATATATGCATTATATACATTTTCTAGTTATAAATTTAAATTGATATAGAAAAATTAGACATGTTCTCAGATTTTTGCTTGTAACGATTAAAAGCTAACAAACATATCATGATTTATTTATCAAAGATAGATAATATGAAAAATACTTCAAGTCCACACTGTTAGCAACCATTTTTTAATATCTTCTCACTTTAAATTTATTTTTTGTTTTCTTTTTGTCTTTGAGACGGGGTCTCACTCTGTAGCTAAGGATTGAGTACAGTGGTGCAATCATAGCTCACTGCAACCCCAACTCCAGGGCTCGAGTCATCCTTGCCTTCTCATGAGTAGCTGGGACTGAAAGTGTCCATCACCTTGCTGGCTATTTTTCAATTTTTTTTTGTAGAAACGGAGTCTCACTATGTTGCCCAGGCTGGTCTTGAATTCCTGGCCTCAAGCAATCCTCCTGCCTTGGCTTCCCAAAATGCTGGGATTACAGGCCTAAGCCACTGCACCTGGCCCAGATTTCTTTAGTGTGATTGTGTCTGTATCTCTGGTTTCTGTCCTATCATTTCTTCGCTTTAGTCATTATACAAAACCTTTTGGTAGGTCCCCATTCAGGCCCCCTATATATACACATATTGTTGGGTCACTTCCCATACTTTATGTCTCAGCCTAAATATCAATTCCACAAAGAAGATTTTATAACTACCTTATTTAACAACCTTATTTTATACTCCTCCATAAAATTTTCTATTGGAGTACCTTATTTTCTTAACAGCATGTGTAACAATCTATTTTTATATAGAAAGTTTATTGCAGATTACTGTTGTCTTTCTCCTCTTCTATAATATGAGCTATAGACGTGAACAAAGTATTTTTCTTTCACACATGCCAGTATATTCCCATCATCTATCACAATGTCTGACACATGAGTACACTGAGTTGATATCTATTAATTGAATGAATTAATGAAGTGAAATAAATTTGTTCATTGCATCATAAATACCACGTGTTCAAAGCTACAGAATTTTAGCATGCAAAATTTAAAATCAGAGAATATCACAGTTTGATTGTTTCATGCTTTTTAATCAATTATGGCAGATAAATAAGTGGCATACCAAAAAAATTTTTGTGAAGTATGCTCAACATAAGAAGTATTAAAATAGAAAATATGATAGGAGCAAAAATATTTCAAGTTATTACTTGCTTTTGTTTTCACACATAATAGTTTTCTCTTTAATGTCCTTTATTTTAGTATCCAGATGCTATAGGTTTGGAGGGATTTTCAGTTATTATAGCTCAACTGCTTGGCCTTAATGTAGGATTAACATATGATGATGTCACTCAGTGTTCCTGTATGAGAGCTACATGCATCATGAATCATGAAGCAGTGTAAGATGTTTTCTTAATTAATTTTACTTATATTTTTATAAGACTGTTTCCAAAATGCAATAAAGTCTGTAAACTTTTATTTGCAATACCACATAAATGGCTAGAAAGGTATATCACACTTGAAGAGATATCACACAAAAATTCTGTATACTAAGGGATATATACTATAGATTGATCTATATCTATGCACACACATGTACACACACACACACCCCACTGACACCACATTCATATTCTTTCTTGTCATGTCCAATTTTTAAGTAGAGGTTTCAAAACTTAATTGTTTTGTACCCATCTTAAACAAAAATCTCATTTTGTAAACAATACTTCTAATTTTCAGTTGAAAATTGTATGGTCCAAGTAGAAGATAACTTCTGAGTCCCCTGTTTATTTGTACACTAATTTTGTGTAAAGCGATTTCAGTGCCCAATATTTGTAGCTTTTTGCCTGAGAGTGTCTTGCAAAAGTCTGGTGATACTTACTCCTATTAAAACACAGTATTTTTAAATAGTAGTGAAAATTTGATTAAATAACATTATTCTGTGTAATATTTCTCTAACTTTTTCATGTTTGTTCCACACCAAATGGCTGTTAATATAAGCTAAAGCATTTCTCTTTGCTCTTAAACTTCCAACTCTGAAACTATAGCAGCTATGCATTTCTTTCCTTGGAGGCTTAGAGGACTACTCAGAACCTGTCATCTCAGATTTTGCTGTTTAAGTATTGCTATCTCAGACATGATTGTCTAACATAGTGGTATAGTGCTCTCTAATACATAATTGTCTAATATGGTGCTGTCCAATAGAAATAAAAGAGTCACATATGTAATTTTTAATTTTCTGGAAGCTTTAACAATTAATCAGATGAAATTAATTGTGGTAATATATTTTAATGATATAGCTTATGTAACCCAATACATCCAAAATATTATCATTGTAACAAGTAAGCAAAATAAAAATTGTGGATTGGTTATGTTATAGCCTAGCATGTATGTGTATTTGCATTGAGTATGGATTATGAGAGAAAGAACAGAGTACAGGGTCACCCCAATGTTAGCCTTAGCAACTAAAAGAATGCAGTATTCAGCAACTGAAGACAGACATGGTTGCAATAAATAGTTCAGTATCACATATTGTATATTTGAAATGTCTGTTACATCTATTAGACTTTTGTCCTAGATATTGTAGTAGAAATATACCTGTGAACATGTAAATAAAGATCTCCCTGGGACTTATATTTTAGTATAAAGTTTGGGTAATATAAGATAAAGTTTTGAAAATAAAAATTAATGAAGTTTATTTTTACCTAATGCAAAAGTGCTATGTAGAAAAATATTGAAAGTGGAAGGAGAATGAAGAGGGGGACACAATTGAAAATAATGCTGTCAAGACAGATCTCTCTGGGAAGTAACATTTGAGCAGACGTCTGATTGAAATGAAGGAAGAAAGCTTGAACTATACAACAGAAGAGCAACACACTGTGTAGAGGGAACAATAGATAGATGGTTAGGTATAGAGATAGAGATATGTAAATGCATAGATCTGTAGATACATAGATTTAACCACCATAACTTATTGCATTACTTTAATGGGAAAAATAGGTTTTCAATGCATTTTTTAAGAGAATATTAAAGATAAGCAATATTGAAATTAAAATTTAATTATGGTTAGTTTAATATCCCCTAACGTATAGATATAGGGGTGGCTATCTTGTGATTTGCATGATTATGTCTGGAGTGTTGTTTAGATGTGGTTTTATTTGCAAGGTTTATTTGCCTGAAGAATATTATTTTATTTTATTTTAGGAGTGCCAGCGGTATAAGATTTTTAGCAACTGCAGCATGCACGACTATAGATATTTTGTTTCAAAATTTGAGGTTAAATGCCTTCAGAAGTTTTCAAATTTGCAACCATTACATGAAAATCAACCAGTGTGTGGTAATGGGATTTTGGAATCCAGTGAAGAATGTGACTGTGGTAATAAAGAGGTCAGTAACAAAATTGAAACTTAAGCACAATTTTATGTTTCTGATAAAATGTAAGAAATGTTTGTCATGGTATATATAGAATGAAATATGCAACTATGCCATTAATTAATAACTAAAATATGATAATGAGGATGAGTTAAAGATGTATGAATCATGTTTCCACATCTCTCTCTCTCTCTCTCTATATATATATATATATATATTTTTTTTTTAAATCGCACTTTAGGTTCTGGGGTACATGTGCAGATTATGCAGGATTATTGCATAGGTACATACATGGCAATGCGGTTTGCTGCCTCCATCACCTACATCTCTCCCCATGTTATCCCTTCCAAACCTCCCTACCACCCCCACTAGCCCTCCCCTGCCTCCCCAACAGACCCCAGTGTTTGATGCTCCCCTCCTTTTGCCCATGTGTTCTCATTGTTCAACACCCGCCTATGAGTGAGAACATGTAGCGTTTGATTTTCTGTTCTTGTGTCAGTTTGCTGAGAATGATGGTTTCCAGATTCATCCATGTCCCTACAAAGCACATGAACTTACTTGTTTTTTATGGCTGCATAGTATTACATGTTGTATATGTGCCATGTTTTCCTTGTCCAGTCTATCATCGATGGGCATTTGGGTTGGTTCCAGGTCTTTGCTATTGTAAACAGTGCCACAGTGAACATACGTGTGCATGTGTCTTTATAATAGAGCAATTTATAATTTTTTGGATGTATACCCAGTAATGGAATTGCTGGATCAAATGGAATTTCTATTTCTAGAACCTCGAGGAATTGCCACACTGTCTTCCACAATGGCTGAACTAATTTACACTCCCACCAACAGTGTAAAAGTATTCCTATTTCTCCACATCCTCTCCAGCATCTGTCTCCTGATTTTGTAATGATTGCCATTCTAACTGGCGTGAGATGTTATCTCAATGTGGTTTTGATTTGCATTTCTCTAATGACCAGTGATGAAGAGCATTGTTTCATATGTTTGTTGGCCTCATGTATGTCTGCATTTGAAAAGTGTCTGTTCATATCCTTCGCCCACTTTAGAATGGGCTTGTTTCTTTCTTTCTTGTAAATCTGTTTTAGTTCTTTGTAGATTCTATTGTTTTTAACCACTAAGTTTGTGGTAACTTTTAACAGCAGTAATAGGAAACAAACAAAATTATACTAAGTTGTACGTAAGTTATTTACTCTGGTTTCTTAGTATACCACTGCCTAGATTTCCTTCTCAGAAATCTAAGTAAAAATAACATTGCATTAGGGAGTATTGAAAACAGAATAATGCTTCTGAAGAGTACCTTCCATGCCCATCTTTATTATAACCTGAATGTTGGTGGGCAGATGTCCTATTACAATTTTTCTTATTAAAATTGTGGGAGAGGATCACTTCACATATTCTCTAATCAACATTTTAAAATAATCTATTTTCCAAATTGAGAACAATATGAATAATAAATGTAAAGAACATTTCACATTTCCAACTTGAGCTCTTGCTATAAAACATTTAAAATAGTTTTGGGGAATGAAAATATCTAAGTTAATATAGAATGCTTCAGGGAAATTTGAGACAATTATAATCCTGATTCTTCACGTTAAAGAATTGATTAGATTTTTACATGAAAAATGGCCTAGAAATTCTCAATTTTCAAGCATATTTTCTAAGGATCTCCTGACATTGAAATGAATAATTTTAAAAAGCAAATACTACAAAAAGCAAGTATGTGTGTGACATATTATGAAAGAAAATCAAATTATTAACATTAAACTGTATAAAAGCAATAGCAATTACTAAAAATGTTAAAACTAAAGATGGACAAGATATTCAACTTAATATAACCAACGAAGTGTCTCTGAAATATATAAAACAAAATACATGGAATATGTACATATCCATAGCCTATAAGCCTTTAATATACCTCTTTCAGGCTATTAAACAACTAATCAATTATCAGATAATGTACAGCAACAGTCACTAAAAAGCACAATCTAATAGCAAGGGAATTTTATAATGAATAAAAGAATATACATACTTTTCAAAATTCCATGGGTTATTTTAAAAATCAGTCATGCATTAGATTATGCTGAAAGTAGTTATTTAAAAAATCTGAAAATAAACATGTATTCCCACAATATAATAAACCTGAATATTAACCTAAAACACATTCTCTCTGAAAATCTATCTGTGAAGGAAAAGAAATGCTTTATTTTTAAAGACATTTAAACTGGGGGGGAAGGGTAAAGTCTTGAGTTTTTGTATGTGACTGAAGTTAAGTTGTTATCAGTATAAAATAATTTGTTGTAACTATAAGATATCTTATTTAAGCCTTATGATGACCACAAAGCAAAAAACTATGGCAGGTGCCCAAACGAGAAAAAAATTAAAACTTAACACAAAAGAAAATCACCAAATCACAAGGATAAACAACAAGAGAGGATGCAAAGAACAAAAGATCTGCAAAACAACCAAAAAACAACTACAAAAATAGGCAGTAGTAAATTCTTGCCTATAAATAGTTACTTTGAATATAAATGAATTAGATCATTGAATCAGAAGCCACAGAGTAACTGAATGGAATTTTTTAAATGATTAAATTATATGCTTCATCCAGGAGATCAGCTTTAGCTTTTAGGATCCACACAGGCTGAAAGTAAAGGTATGGAAGAATATATTTCATGCAAATAGTAACCAAAAAAGAAAAGGGGGCAGCTATATTAACAACAGATAAATAGACTTCAAGTTGGAAACAGTCACATGAGACAACAAAAGACATTACTTAATGAAAATGGTACAATTCTTCTAGAATACATAACAATTATAAATGCACCCAACACTAAAGTACCTAAATATATCAGGAAAATATTAATGGACATGAAGGGAGAAATAGATGGCCATACAAAAATAGGAGAGGATTTTAATTCTCCACTTTCAACAATTGACATGTCAATGAGACAGAAAATTATCAAGAAAGTAATGGAAGAGTTATTTTAAAAAGAATAATATGAACATTCTAGTCCTGTAGTTAGGAAAATATAAAATAAGCATAAACAAAGTAATAATTTTAATCAATAATAGCAAATGCAGACATTTATAATCTGTGAAATATTAATCCAATATTGTACAAAAGGAGTTAACCTATCAGCCCTGAAGTTGCCATCTTTAGAAAGACCTGCTTGTAAGGTTGGCCTTCAGTTCAGGTTGGGAACTTGAAGTTTTAAATGTTCCATAGTTGATCGTGTTGATTTGCTTTCCTAGACTATGATGTTGAACAATTTAATTCATGATGGACACCTGATTCCTTATCTAGAATTTTGGTTATTATGACTGATCATTTAAGTACATGATCAGGATGCCGGTATGACCATACTCAAATAAAAATGCTGAGCCTCAAATGGGCTTCCCTAGGCAGAAGTATTACATGCAATATTGCCTTTTTGCTAATAGAGAAGGGAACATGCTCATTATGCTTTCTCTTAAACTGGGTAGATGAAATTTGTGTGAGGAATTTTCCAGACTTTATATGATATGTATTTTTCCCTTACTAATTTAGGTGTGTATTCTTGCTCTGCTGTTGTAATAAATCTTATATGTGAATCAAACTGTCTTCTAAGTCCTATAAACGTTTCTGGCTAATCATCATGTATGTGTGTGCTATTGGGGACCCTGGAAATATTGATGAATTAACTTTGGCATAGTTATTATGTAAAACTAAAGAAACATGTAAGGGACATTTAGGAATGATAAAGAGAACATTAAAATATGGAGAATAAGATATTAATACATTCTAATGTCTTTATAATATTGGTGATTTTATAATATAAATTTAAAGTATTAACTTATGAGAGTAGTCAGAAATGTTACAATTATTGAAATATTAATAAATTACCAAAAATATATAACAAGTGTTTAAAGCATCTGTGGAATATTTCTAATCTTGAGGAGTATTTGAGGGTTAAAAATTAACAAATTATTTTTATTGCTTTATCAAGGACAGTTTTGATTTTTTAGAGTGCATGATTGTGAATAATATAATGACTATCAGATTTAAATTATACTATGGCCTCAGCAGTTTTATCTGCTGGTGTATTTGCATGGTCAATGCAAATGCCAGCACAATAGAAAAGTCAAATAATATCTAAGTATTATTAGGAAAAATGTTTTCACTTCATAGATCTACTGAAAATATTTTTGAGACCCCCTAGGATCTTTCAACTGCATTTGGAAAACTTCCCATTTAAACTAACTGATAGACAATAAAGACTCAATATTCAACTCATGACAGTAGTAAAGAAAAATTCAACAACACACACACACACATGCACACAAAGTTTAGTTTAACATTGATGCAAATTTCTACAATATTAGCAAGTAAATCCAGAAGAATAATCAAAATAAAAATATCTTAACCAACTAAGGTTTACTCTGAGGAACACAAGCTAAGTAAATATATCCATTAGAGGATTACGCTGAATAATTTTTTAAAACAAGTGTATTCTTATCACAACTGATGGAGAAAAAAAACTAAATACCCTTTCCTTAAAAAAACGTGCTTGGGAACAGAACTTATCCACAATTTGAGGAAACTTTCTGCCAGTAAATTACCAAATTTTATACATAGTAGTGACTCATTACAAGCATATCCACCATATTTGACAATAAGTAAGAATGACCATAATCACCACTGGAATGCATCAACTTTAAAAACATAGAAATGACTTCACTTACTGAAAATAAAAAAAAAAAACATATTAACTGAACACAAAAATTTCTACAAAATATAAAACAATCATATGAAAATAATAAAACAAATGAGAATTCAGAATCAGGCTGAATATAAAAATGGGAGAGAAATTGAGACATGGGTCGCCATCTGTGGAAGCCTGACCTGCAGACCCTGACTCAATGATGGATGAGTGAATGCACTCTCACACCATTATAGTGTTTCAGTTGGACTAGGGATGGCCATTGGCTGCTTTCAGAAGGCAAAATGCAACCAGTTGACCCAGACCCTCTGTCTGTCCACACATTTATTCCCTTAAGATTTTACAACAGAGGTTCTAAGTTAACACACTTGTGGCTAATTAGCATGGTTAAAAGAGTGGTTATATGACTGATAACAGCTTTAGGTTCTGGACCCAGAATAAACACCATTAACAGGTAATTCCCCCTTTGATTTCCCGCTTAGAGAGACATCGAGCACAATGTTAACATGAGTAAACACTTAAGAGTAGAGACAAAGGGATGTGGGGTAAACAGACTTAATTGGAAAAGCCTCATCCCTATTTTCTCCCTAACTAACTTAATGGACCAACCAGTTGCCTTTGGAGTGCCCCAATAAAACTTTTAGCATTCCAAAAGGTTTGAGACTGTAATCTGTAACTTTCCCTAAGTATGTTCTGTAATATTTTGCCAACCACTTTGAGTGAATAGCAACAAGAAACAGTAATAGTATTGCCAAAAATGCAATAAATCATAAAATAAAAAAGCCAGTTTACTATACTAGTAAAATTAAAACTATGTAAAATAACAAGAAAAGTTAATAAACACTTTTTAAAATAAATATTTCAAATATTTCAAAGAGCTGAATGATACAACAAAACTGAAAAAAACAAAAAACTCAAAAGCTAGCAGAAGACAAGAAGTAACTAACATCAGAGCAGAACTGAAGGAGATAGGGACACAAAACACCCTAAAAAAATCAACAAATCCAGGAGCTGGATTTTCAAAAGATCAACAAAATAGATAGACCACTAGCCAAACTAATAAAAAAGAAAAGAGAGAAGAATCAAATAGATGCAATAAAAAATGATAATGGGGACATCACCACCAATTCCACAGAAATACGAACTACCATCAGAGATTACTACAAACAATGCATACAAACCAGTAAATCTGGAAGAATTCCTGGACACTTGTACTCTCCCAAGACTAAACCAGAAAGAAGTTGAAACCGTGAATAGACCAATAATAATGGCTGAAGTTGAGGCAGCAATTAATAGTCTACCAACAAAAAGAAGTCCAAGTCCAGACAGGTTTGCAGCCAAATTCTACCAGACATACAAAGAGGAGCTGGTACCACTCCTTCTGAAACTATTCCAAACAATAAAAAAGAGGGAATCCTCCACAACTCATAAAGAGACCAACATCATCCTGATACCAAAACCGGACAGAGACTGAACTAAAAAAGAAAATTTCAGGCCAATATCCATGATGAACATCGACGCAAAACTCTTCAATAAAATATTGGCAAACTGAATGCAACAGCAAATCAAAAAACTCACTCATCACAATCAAGTAGGCTTCATCCTAGGGATGCAAGGATGGTTCAACATATGCAAGTCTAGATGTAATCCATCACATAAACAGAACCAAACACAAAAACCACATGATCATCTCAATAGATGCAGAGAAGGCCGTTGACAAAATTCAACAGCCCTTTATGCTAAAAACCCTCAATAAACTAGGCATTGATGAAACATATCACAAAATAATCAAAGCTATTACAACAAACCAACAGCCAATATCATACTGAACGGGCAAAAGCTGAAAGCATTCCCTCTGAAATCTGACACAAGACAAGGATGCCCTCTCTCACCACTCCTATTCAATATAGTATTGGAAGTTCTAGCCAGAGCAATCAGTCAAGAAAAGTAAAGGGTATTCAATCAGGAAAAGAAGAATTCAAATTGTCTCTATTTTCAGAGGACATGATTGTATATTTAGAAGACTCCATCATCTTCTCTTCAAGGAAAACTACAAACCACTGCTCAAGGAAATAAGAGAGGACACAAACAGATGAAAAAACATTCCATGCTCATCGTTGGGAAGAATCAATATTGTGAAAATGGCCATACTGCCCAAAGTAATTTATATATTCAACACTATCCCTTTCAAGCTACCAATGACTTTCTTCACAGAACTGGAAAAAACCACTTCAAAGTTCATATGGAACCAAAAGAGAGCCCGCATAGCCAAAACAATTCTAAGCAAAAAGAACAAAACTGGAGGCATCACACTACCTGACTTCAAACTATACTACAAGGCCACAGTGATCAAAACAGTATGGTACTGGTACCAAAACAGAGAACAGAACAGAGGCCTCAGAAGCAACACCACACATCTACAATCATCTGATCTTTGACAAACCTGACAAAAACAAGCAATGGGGAAAGGATTCCCTGTTTAATAAAATGTGTTGGGAAAACTGACTAGCAATGTGCAAAAAGTAGAAACTGGACCCCTTCCTGACACCTTACACTAAAATTAACTCCAAATGGATTAAAGACTTAAACATAAGACCTAACACCATAAAAACCTTAAAAGAAAACCTAGGCAAAAACGTTCAGGACATAGGCATAGGCAAGGACTTCATGACTAAAACACCAAAAGCAATGGCAACAAAAGCCAAAATCAACAAATGGGACCTAATTAAACTCCAGAGCTTCTGTACGGCAAAAGAAACAATCAACAGAATGGGAAAAAATTTTTGCAATCTACCCAAAGAACTAAAACAGATTTACAAGAAAACAAATAAGCAAACCCAGTCAAAAGTGGGTGAAGGATATGAACAGACACTTTACAAAAGAAGACATCTATGAGGCCAACAAACATATGAAAAAATGCTCACCATCACTGGTCATTAGAGAAATGCAAAAATCAAATGCACATTGAGATACCATCTCACACCACTTAGAATGGCAATCATTAAAAAATCAGGAGACAACAGATGCTGGAGAGGATGTGGAGAAATAGGAACACTTTTACGTCCTTGGTGGGAGGGTAAATTAGTTCAGCCATTGTGGAAGACAGTGTGGCGATTCCTCAAGGACCTAGAAATAGAAATATCATTCGACTCAGCAATCCCATTACTGGATATATACCTAAAGAATTATAAATCATTTTATTATAAAGACACATGTACAAGTATGTTCACTACGGTGCTGTTTACAATAGAGAAGACTTGGAACCAGTCAAATGTCCATCAATGATAGACTGGATAAAGAAAATCTGGCCCATATACACCATGGAATACTATGCAGCCATAAAAAGCAATGAGTTCATGTCCTTCCTAGGGACATGGATGAATCTGGAAACCATCATTCTCAGCAAACTGACACAAGAACAGAAAATCAACACCACATGTTCTCATAGGCGGGTGTTGAACAATGAGAACACATGTACACAGGGAAGGGAGTATCACACACTGCAGTCAGTTGGTGGGGGGGCTAAGGGAGGGACAGTAGGGCTGGGGAGGATAGGGAGGGATAACATGGGAGAAATACCAGATAGAGGTAATTGGGGGGATGAAGGCAGTAAACCACCTCACCATGTAGGTACCTATGCAACAATCCTGCATGATCTGCACATGTACCCCAGAAATTAAAGTATAAATAAAAAATAAAAATAAAGTTATATTCTTTGTCAAACACACACGCACACACACACACACACACACGAATAAAAACTAGTTTTGTTTTGTTTTTTTTTTGGAATGGAAATGCTTAATGTCAAACTACATCCAATTAAATCTCTATTAAGTCTCCATAAATACCTCCCTAAATTGAACTATTTTTCTACAAAATGCAAGTTCTAAATTTCATTGGGAAATAAAAACTAACCAAATATCCTTTAATAATTTGGAACAATAACCATCTAAAAAATGCTGTGATTAATGAGATTAATGGTATTGGCAAAAGAATAAACAATAAGGAAATGAAAAGAGTCCATATTTTGATCATTATTGTATCAACTAACATAGAATAGTGTCTGGCAAATATCACATGCTCAATAAACACTTGTTGATTGAATAAATGTAAGATACTGTAATTATCTTGATAGCAATATGTCATTTGTATCAGTGGCTAAGGAATGACTCCTTCAGTATATTCAGAATACCCCAGATCTTATCATTAAACCCTCCTACTGAAGTATTCCACAGTGCCTGGTGGTGTGTGTTCTTTGCTGCATCAAGCACTAAGCCTAATTTTTAACACTACAGATATGTTCTAGGTAGTCTTTGTTGAAAGGGCATTGACACGTATATTTTCATAAATATCCACCATTTTACACAAATGAAAGCTTTGTTTTGTGTACCCAGTCACCCATACATGTGTGGGTGCATGTACCTTATTTGTACCTGTGTTTGAATATAAAATGACTGGTTATATTTGAACAAATGTTCCACAGCATATAGAGGAATACATTTTACAAAAAGTAAGACTGTCAGCCTTAAAATTAGCAATAAAATATAAGAAAAAAAGTACTGATATTGTTTTAAACTCTTGGCATGGAGAAGGTCTTGATAATCAATGCATAAAACTCAATAGTCCTAAAGAAACAAAGAATATTACAAATTACTCAAATTGATAGGCACCTTTAACAGACCTATTATAGACTGCAAAGACATTATAAACATATAGAAAAAGAAAAGACAACTCGGATATCATATAAAATCTCTTTCTATTATCTAATGGGAAGAGGGAAAGCAATCATCGCTGCTGTGCATTTCTCCCAATGTTATCCCTTCCCAACCTCCCCACCCCCCACTCCCCTTACAGCCCCAGTGTGTGATGCCCTCCTCCTTGTGTCCATCATGTGTTCTCATTGTCCAACACCCACCTACTGAGTGAGAACACATGGTGTTTGGTTTTCTGTTCTTCTGTCAGTTTGCTGAGAATGATGGTTTCCAGATTCATCCATGTCCCTGCAAAGCACATGAACTCATCATTTTTTATGGCTGCATAGTCTTCCACAATGGTTGTACTAATTGACACTCACACCAACAGTGTAAAGGTGTTCCTATTTCTCCACGTCCTCTCCAGCATCTGTTGTCTCCTGATTTTTTTTTTTTTTTTTTGAGACGGAATTTCACTCTTTTACCCAGGCTGGAGTGCAATGGCGTGATCTCAGCTCACTGCAACCTCTGCCTCCTGGGTTCAAGCAATTCTCCTGCCTCATTCTCCCGAGTAGCTGGGACTACAGGTGTGCACCACCATGCCCAGCTAATTTTTTGTATTTTTTTTAGTAAAGATGGGTTTTCACCATGTTGACCAGGATGGTCTCAATCTCTTGACCTTGTGATCCACCCACCTCAGACTCCCAAAGTGCTGGGATTATAGGCATGAGCCACTGCGCCAGGCCCGTCTCCTGATTTTTTAATAATCACCATTCTAACCGGCGTGAGATGGTATCTCAATGTAGTTTTGATTTGCATTTCTCTAATGACCAGTGATGATGAACTTTTTTTCATATGTTTGTTGGCTGCATAAATGTCTTCTTTTGAAAAGTGTCTGTTCATATCCTTTGCCCACTTTTTGATGGAGTTATTTGTTTTTTTCTTGTAAATCTGCTTTACTTCTTTGTAGATTCTGGATATTAGCCCTTTGTTAGATGGGTAGCTTGTGAAGTTTTTTCCAATTCTGTTGGTTGCCGGTATACTCTAATGATCGCTTCTTTTGCTGTGCAGAAGCTCTAAAGTTTAATTAAATCTCATTTGTCTATTATGGCTTTTATTGCTATTGCTTTTGGTGTTTTACTTATGAAGTCCTTGTCTATACCTATGTCCTGAATGGTATTGCCTAGGTTTTCTTCTAGGGTTTGTATGGTGTTAGGTCTTATGTTTCTATCTTTAATCCATCTGGAGTTAATTTTTGTGTAAGGTATAAGGAAGGGGTCCAGTTTCATCTTTCTGCACATGGCTAGCCAGTTTTCCTAACACCATTTATTAAACAGGGAATCCTTTCCTGATCGCTTGTTTTTGTCAGTTTTGACAAAGATCAGATGGTTGTAGATGTGTGGCATTACTTCCAAGGCCTCTGTTCTGTTCCATATTACTGTAACCTTGCAGTATAGGTTGATGTCAGGTAGAATGATGCCTCCAGCTTTGTTCTTTTTGCTTAGAGTTGTCTTGGCTATGCAGGCTCTTTTTTGGTTCCATATGAAGTTTAAGGTGTTTTTTTCCAGCTCTGTGAAGAAGGTCAATGCTAGCTTGATGGGGATAGCATTGAATCTATAAATTACTTTGGGAAGTATGGCCATTTTCATGATATTGATTCTTCCTAATCATGAGCATGGAATGTTTTTGATCTGTTTTTGTCTTCTCTTATTTCCTTGAGCAGTGGTTTGTAGTCTCCTTGAAGATATCCTTCACATTTGTATTCTTATGTATTTTATTCTCTTTGTAGCAATTGTGAATGGGGAGTTCACTCATGATTTGGCTTTCTGTTTGTCTGTTATTGGTATATAGGAATACATGTGATTCTTGCACATTGATTTTGAATCCTGAGACTTTGCTTAAAGTTGCTTATCAGCTTAAGATTTTGGGCTGAGATCATGGGGTCTTCTAAATACACAATCACATCGTCTGCAAATAGAGAAAATTTGACTTCCTCCTTTCCTAGTTGAATACGTTTTCTTTTTCTTTTCTTGCCTAATTGCTCTGGCTAGAACTTCAAATACTATGTTGCATGGTGGGAGAGGGCCCACTTATCTTGTACCAGTTTTCAAAGGGAATGCTTCCAGTTTTTGCCCTTTCAGTATGATACTGGCGGTGGGTTTGTCGTAAATAGCTTTTATTATTTTGAGATATTTTCCATTGATACCTAGTTTATTAAGAGTTTTTAGCATAAAGAGCTGTTGAATTTTGTTGAAGGCGTTCTCAGCATCTATTGAGATAATTGTGTGGTTTTTGTCTTTGGTTTTGTTTATGTGATGGATTACATTTATAGATTTGTGTATGTTGAACCAGCCTTGCATTCCCAGGATGAAGCTACTTAATCGTGATGGATAAACTTTTTGATGTGCTGTTGGATTCAGTTTGCCAGTCTTTTATTGAAGATTTTTGCATCAATGTTCATTATGGATATTGGCCTGAAGTTTTCTTTTTAGTTGTGTCTCTGCTAGGTTTTGGTATCAGGATAATGTTGGTCTAATAAAATGAGTTAGGGAGAATTCCCTCTTTTTGTATTGTTTGGAATAGTTTCAGAAGGAATGGTACCAGCTCCTCTTTGTAAGTCTGATAGAATCAGCTGTGAACCCCTCTGGACATGGACTTTTTTTGGTTGGTAGGCTATTAATTGCTGCCTCAACTTCAGACCTTGTTATTGGTCTACTCAGAGATTCAACTTCTTCCTGGTTTAATCTTGGGAGGGTGTAAGTATCCAGGAATTTATCCATTTCTTCTAGATTTGCTGGTTTATGTGCATAGAATCTAACTTTATTTACAATTGGAATCCTTAGTAAACAAATCACCCATGAGACTATTGAGAAACATTTGTTTCTCATAAAAACCACTTTTTTATTCCCCCAAGGATATATTTTGGTGTTGGTAACTTATGAGTTAATTATCAAATATTTTAGCTAATAGATATTGCTGACCAACTGCTATTTTAGATTTTATTTCTGTAGTTCTTGCACTTGCATGTACCTGTGGCTATTCTTGAAATAGTAAAATAGGGTCTGGTATGGTGGCTGTCTCCTATTATCCTAGCAGTTTGTGAGGCTGCGGCAGGATGATTGCTTGAACTAAGGAGTTCAAGACCAACCTGGGCAAGATAGTGACACCTAGTCTCTACAAACAGAAAAAAAAAATATGGTATGATTGCTTGCACCTCTGGTCCCAGCTACTCAGGAGGATGAGGTGGGAGGATCACCTGGGTCTCAGAGGTTGAGGCTGCAGTGGGCCATGATCACACCACTGCATTGCAGCCTGGGGAACAGAGTGAAATCCTGTCAAAAAAAAAAAAAAAAAAAGGAAGAAAGAAAGGAAAGAAAAAGAAAAGAAATGGTAAAGTAGTAAAGCTTCATTGGAAATATACAATTATATTGTATAATTACAAGTTTGAACATAACAGAATACTAAATTGAAATTGAGATTAAGTAACAAGAGTTCTTAAGTGGTTGACCTGTAGTAATATTTCTTCCTGTAAAATTTTAGGAATGCCAGTTTAAGAAGTGCTGTGATTATAACACATGTAAACTGAAGGGCTCAGTAAAATGTGGTTCTGGACCATGTTGTACATCAAAGTGTGAGGTAAGTTATCAATATTTATTAAAAGGAAATTGAACTGTGGTAAGAGAAGTCTGTATTAACTGAATCAATGCACAATGAATAAAAAGAATGTATAAAGAATTCAGTGAAATAAAATATAGAGTACACAAACATATACATGTTTAAAGGAAAATTGCTATAAAATATAAAAGACATCTCAGACAGGTACCCTTACAGTTACAGTTACTATCTGCATGAGTTCTATATATTGAATCACTCAATATATGCAAACATGAATTAGGCACGTTAGCAAGATGCATTTGAGATTCATTCATGTTGTGGTGTATATCAGCAAATCATTCCTTTTTTAGTTGCTGAATGGTAGGGCAAAAATTGTAAAGATATGCTACAGTTTATTTTTATTTTTGTCTTATTCCCTAAACAGTACAGTATAAATATTTATGTAGCATTTATATTGTATTACATAATATAAGTAGTATAGAGATAATAAAAATATATGAGAAGATGTGCATAAATTATATGCAAATATTACAAGATTTTATATAAAGGACTTGAGTGTCCATGAATGTAATATCTGCAAGTTCCTGGAACAAAATGCCCATGGATTCTGAGTGATGACTCTATTCTTTAGTGTTAAACTCACAAAGTTTACTGTCTTCTAAATTATCAGATAAAGGGGAGAAAAAACACACATTGCTACATCCAAAAGGTTATTAACTCTTAAATAAATTATAATGTCAAATAAATGATACATGATTTTGGAAAAACTGTAACATGAATAGCAGACAAAATGTGCAGCATATAGAATGTGTAAATAACTCACACTTATTGATAACTGAAATGCAAATCATACACATATGATTGAAACAAACAGTATTTATTGATATTGGAATGGTTACATAAATTATTATGTATTGTACGAGTGTTAATAAATATGGACTAAATATTCATGCAGTAATATAATATTATGTCCAAGACACACATGTGGATAAGAAAACAAGTTCCTTAATGGAAGATATTTTATTATTCCAATTCTAATAAATCACCTCTATGTAAATATGCTATGTATTCTTTTTGTTGAAATCAGCTATTAGTGCATAATGTAATATACTAAAATTCTGTTAGTGAATATTCCCAAGTGTCAGAAGAAACATATTTAAGCTTATAACTAGCATCACAATTACGGGTAGGCCATGTCATCACTCCCCTCCCAAATTTCCCTGTGCCTCTTTCTACTCAATTCATGACCCCATCTGCAGCCCCTGATAAGCACTGATCTGTTTTCTGAAGCTGTAATTTTGCTTTTGCAAAACTATCACATAAATTGAATCATACAATATGTACAAATGTGAATTAGGCATCTTAGCATAATGTATTTGAAATTCATTCATGTTCTTAAGTTTATTAGCTGGTCATTCCTTTATAGTGGCTGCATATTAATAGTATTGCAAGTATTGTAAGGATATTGCACAGTACCTTAATCCATTTTCCAGTTGAGAGCTATTTTGGCTGTTTTCCACTTTTGGTGATGAAAATATGGCTATCATAAATAATATTCATAAGCATATTTGTGTACAAACATCGTGTTTCATTTCACTTAGCTGGATACCTAGGAGTGGGGTTCCTGGATCATATAGTAAATATGGAACTTTATAGGAAATTGAAAAATGGTCTTTCAAACAACTATATTATCTTGAATTCCCACCAGACACTTATGAGACTTATAGTTGCTTTGTAAACTAAATGTAAACTCTAAAACTATAAAAATATGGTTTTATCTTTGCTACTTGTTATTTATACCTTTTTAAAATTATTTAAATCATTGATCCATACAAATTATTGATTATAAATTACTGATTAGCCATTGCTTTATAAATTATTAATTAATCAGGCTAATTTCATATCTCATTTCATGTGCAGTGAATAATTCTAATAGAACATGAACGTATACTATAAAAACAAAATACATTGTTACTATTTTTGCTGTATATTGTCTAATCTTTTAGAGTAAATAAAATAAGAAAAAAGAATTTAAATTAATTAACATCATTTGTTCCATTTCAGAGCTCTATTTCCTTTTGCAGATTTCGTTTATTATCATAGTTCTTGTACCTGAAGACCTCCCTTTACTATTTCTTATAATTTATGTCCTCTGAAAATAAATTTTCTCAGTTATTTTTTTGTTTGTTTGAGACAGGGTCTGGCTCTGCTGTCCAGGCTGGAGTGCAGTGGCACTATCTCTGCTAGCTGCAACCTCTACCTCCTGGACTCAAGCCATCCTCCCACTTTAGCCTCCCAAGTAGCTAAGACTACAGGCACAAATCACCATGCCCATCTAATTTTTGTATTTCTTTTTGGTAGAGATGGGATATTTCACCATGTTTCCCAGGCTGTTCTTGAACTCCTGAGCTCAAGGAATCTACCCACTTAGGCTTCCCAAAGTGCTGGGATAACATACATTAGCCACCATGCCTGGTTCTTCAGTTATTTTTTTTTGTCTAGGAAAGTCTTTATATTTCATTTGTTTTTGAGATATATATTTACAAGATATGGAATTTTAAGTTAAATAAGTTTTTTTAAATTTCATCACTTTTAAGTTGCCACTTCATTTATTTATTATGCATCTTTGTTTCATTATTAAGCATTGTATTAGTCCATTTTCATGCTGCTGATAAAGACATATCTGAGACAGGGCAATTTACAAAAGAAAGAGGTTTAATGGACTCACAATTCCTCAAATCTGGGAAGGCTTCACAATCGTAGCAGAAGGTGAAAGGCACATCTCATATGGCAGCAGACAAGAGAAGAGAGATTGTGCAGGGAAACTTTTTTTTATAAAACCATCAGATCTTGTGAGACCTATTCACTACCACGAGAATAGCATCGGAAAGATCTGCACCCATGATTCATTTATCTCCCACCAGGCCCCTCCCACCACATGTAGGAATTATGGGAGCTACAATTCAGATTAGATTTGGGTGGGGACACAGCCAAACCATATCAAGTATTAATTCCATTAAACTGGATTGGGGTGTGTGTGTGTGTGTGTGTGTGTGTGTGTGTGTGTACATGTGTGTTATCAACATATATAGCAGGGCAGCATTTCAACATGGTAAACTTTACTATGGATGGCAACTGATTAGGTCAGGCCACAGCAAAATTTTGACAATAACTGTACACCTCATCTGAGTGATGCAAGGAGGTCTTTACGCTCTCAGAGAATAATAAATATATAAAAATGAGGCCAGGCATGGTGGCTCAAGGTTGTGCATGGTGGCTCACACCTATAATCCCAGCACTTTGGGAAGCTGAGACAAGTGGATCACCTGAGGTCAGGAGTTCAAGACCAGCCTGGCCAACATGGTGAAACCCCACCTCTACTAAAAGTACAAGAATTAGCCAGGTGTGGTAGCAGGCACCTATAATCTCAGCTACTCGGGAGGCTGAGGCAGGAGAATTGCTTGACCTCTGGGATGGAAGTTGCAGTGAGCAAAGATCATGCCACTTCACTCCAGCCTGAGCGAAAGTACACTGTTTACTACTATGTATTGTTCTAAGAACTTTTTCCATTAGTTCACTTCAGTAAGAACTCTATGAGAATTTGTTTTTTTAATCTAAGTTTACAAAAGTAAAACAGAGAGTCTGTGTTTCTCACTCATACAAATAAGATAGTAAGAGTCAGACACAAGGACTGAAACAAGGAAGTTTGACTCCTGAGTCTCCAAGAACAAAAAGGTAGAGACAGTGTTCCTATAGATACAAGGAATAGGTATGTTTAATCTGTTTCATTTTTTTCTAATGCTGTCTGTGTCAGCTTGCCTCAAAATGTAGAGCACAAAGGAGGTGAGCAGCTGCAAATTCACTCTCAAAACAAATTCTTATGTGTCTTCGAAATAGTTTTCTCTGAGCTTCACAATGAGTACTGCCTTTAATTTTATTTATTTATTTATTTTTGGGAAATGCATGAACTTGGGAACTCTGGTGTTCCCTCAAATGTCAATAATTAGAAATATTTTATGTGATAAATCTTTTCACTAAGCAATTGAGAAAAGTGATTTACAGAACATAATTTTATTTTTCCCTTTTCTCCCAGTTGTCAATAGCAGGCACTCCATGTAGAAAGAGTATTGATCCAGAGTGTGATTTTACAGAGTACTGCAATGGAACCTCTAGTAATTGTGTTCCTGACACTTATGCATTGAATGGCCATTTGTGCAAGTTGGGAACTGCCTATTGTTATAATGGACAATGTCAAACTACTGATAACCAGTGTGCCAAGATATTTGGAAAAGGTATTGCTCTTTCTTTCATATTTCTTTTACCTTAAATTAGCATCTCTCTATAGAGTACATTATATACCGCACAACTCTAGAAGTGGAAGAACGTGAACCACAAGATTAATAAAAATTAAATTTTATTTAAAGAAGGCTAGTTTTTAAAGAGTGTCTGAGATTTTCCAAGAATAATACCACACATTATTTTTATTTTAGTTTGATTTTTGTTTTTGATGTTTAGCTATCTGGGTAAAAATCCATGTCTACAGCTGATCATTTATGCAAAGATTAAAATAGTAAATCAGTAGATTATAAAATTTACATAATTTCCTATTACTCCCCCACATTCATTGTCTAATTTTAATGGCATGAAGCTTACAAGGCTCAGAGTGAATTTCATTAAAAAAATTATATTTCCTAATTGAGGAATAACTGCTAAGATAATGGTGGTCTCAAGCCATCTGATCAAAATTCATTTTTATATTTTGTTTTTCAAACAGCTTTGAGAATAATTCTAATAAGACTTGTGTATATATACTTGCTTTTCCGGTGAGCAATTATTCATAATATCCAAATATAATTTTGCATTTTTAGAGGAATTAATATAAACACATCAAAATTACCCAGAGAAATGCATATAAATACAATTATTTTCTAGTTGAGTAAAGGTGGTATGCCAAAGTTCAATTGTTTGCCCGGTGGTAAGCTCAGGAATATAATTTGTACCAAATGACATTGTATATGATCCATCTTGTCTTCCTAAGTATTTGAGTAATAAATTTTAACCAAAATTCAACAAAAGCTGCAGAACTATGATTTCTTAAATCACAAGTCAGTACTATTTTCTGTGTGCTATGTTTCTAGGATGCTACTTTTTATGTGTGTTTTGTTTTTTAAATACTTATTTCTATTTGAATAATATTACTTGTTATTTTAACAGGGTTTAAAATATCTCTTAAATGTAAAATTAAATAATAATTTCTGTAAGGTTCATTAAGGAGAGTCTATAATATATTCTTTTATTTTTCAATTAAAAAAGGCTTCAACCTAGAATTGATTTACTTGACACATGATATCTTTTTGAGTTCTGACTGTAAGAGGATGTTTATGAAAATGTTGTGTATTTCTTCCTACATGTTCTAGGATCTTAACAAAACTAACATGAGTGCGTCAAAAATGTCATCTTCTGATGCAGTGTTTTGTTCATCCATTAATTCATTCATCTCCCATTTTCTCTTTGATTCGTTTACTTAGCTTTTTACTTGCAGGCATTTTTCTTTGTTACCGAAAACCATAGCACAAAAGTAAACTATTTAAGGTAGTATATTATATAGGACATGTTAAATAACAAGTAGTTACATTAATTTTGTGTTCTTTTTATTAAGCAAATTTTAACCTTTAAAGAAATGTTGAAATATAAGTAGATTTGCTCATTCAAAATTTTACACTGAGTGTCTATATGCAAATAGCCTACAATATTCAACCAGAGGGACATTGTCACATGATTATTGTACTCATGAAGCTTATAACCAAGAGAAAAACACAGTAAAAGAAAAGAAATATAAAACCTATAGCTATGTTCTTTGCATTAAAAAAAAAAAAAATTGAATGCTAAAAGAAAATTAAGGTGTAGTGAATAAGGAAAATACTGCCATCTGTCATCAAGTAGTCTTCAGCTATCAGCTCTATCAGAATTTGTCTCAACTGCAAGGAGACTCATTGCCCAAAGGCACACAATTCTCAGGCCAGGACACATGCAACAATTATGTGAGGTGAGGTTTTTATACAAAAGCTTTCTTGTTTTGGCAGGCAGACACATACTGGCAAGTTATTTATACCACACAATTACCTACTGGTTTGTTCAAGACCTTGTTGGGTTTGCATCACAATATGACTTCTCATCTGCTCCAGCCAGCTTCCTTCCCACTTCCAAATATTCTGATCTTTAATAAATAGCCTTTACAGTGTACCTCATTTCAATATCAGCTCCTAGAGGCCCCAACTACTAACAGTTGGAAATGAGAATGGAATGAGTAAGCATAGTCTGAAAGATGAGTTTTTAAATCCAATCACTCTCTGCCAGGCTATCAATAAGCACCTCATCACTGGTGGAGGTGATAATACACTCTCTTGGCAGATTGGGGTAGTATACTTCCGAAAGAGAATACATTACCAGGTACAAGTGAAATTTATGGGGCAAATAGTAACTCTAAGCACAATGACATTAAACAGCTATTGCCAAATACCATTGAACTTAGGAAAATAGAACAAAAAAGCATGCATTTGAAAGCAAAATGTGAGTCTAGAGGGCCTCAACTAACTTATAAAGAGCCCCTCATTTTTTGTTTTTTATTTTATTTTTTTATTATACTTCAAGTTCTGGGGTACATGTGCAGATCTTGCAGGATTGTTACATAGGTATACACATGCCATGGGGGTTTGCTGCATCCATCCCCCCTGTCATCAACATTAGGTATTCCTCCTAAAGTTGTCCCTCCCCAATACCCCCCACTTCCTGCTATCCCTCCCCTAGCTCTCTTACCCTCTGACAGGCCCGAGTGTGTGATGTTCCCCCTCCCTGTGTCCATGTGTTCTCATTGTTCAACACCCACTTATAAGTGAGAACAGGCAGTGTTTGGTTTTCTGTTCTTATGTCAGTTTGATAAGAATGATGGTTTCCAGATTCATCCGTGTCCCTGCAAAGGACATAAACCCATCCTTTTTTATGGCTGCATAGCATTCCATGGTGTATATGTGCCACATTTTCTTTACCCAGTCTATCACTGATGGGCATTTGGGTTGGTTCCAAGACTTTGCTATTGTAAACAGTGCCACAGTGAACATACGTGTGCATGTGTCTTTATGATAGAATGATTTATAATCCTTTGGGTGTATACCCAGTAACAGAATTGCTGGGTCAAATGGTATTTCTATTTCTAGATCCTTGAGGAATTGCCACACTGTCTTTCACAATGGTTGAACTAATTTACACTCCCACCAACAGTATAAAAGTTTTCCTATTTATCCACATCTTCTCTAGCATCTGTTGTCTCCAGATTTTATTAATGATCACCATTCTAACTGGAGTGTGATGGAGGGGCATCCACCATTACCAAGGCATTTCTAACCTTGCCTGTGTAAACAAAATCGTAAGGAAGTTTACACAGCAGCTGGGTGGAACCTGCAACAGCTCAGCAAGTCCTCTGCAGGCAGACTTTGGACTCCCTTCTTGCTGGGCAGGGCATCTCTGTTAAAAGGCAGCAGCTCATCAGGGACTTATAAATAAAGCCTCACTTTCCCAGGACAGAGCACCTGGGAAAATGGACGGGTGTGAGTTCCACTTCAGCAGATTTAAACGTCCCTGCCCAGGAGCTCTGAAGGGAGCAATGGAACTCCCAGCACAGCACTTGAGCTCTGATATGGGACAGACTGCCTCCTCAAGTGGCTCCCTGACCCCCATATATCCTGTATGTCCCTGACCCCCATGTCTCCTGTATGAGACATCTCATACAGAAGAGATCTGGCTGACATCTGGTGGGTACCCTACTGGGATGAAGCTACCAGAGGAAGGAACAGGCAGCAATCCTTGCTGTTCTGCAGCCCCCACAGGTGATTCCCAGGCAAGCAGGGTCTGGAGTGGACCTCCAGCAGTCCTGCAGCAGAGGGGTCTGACAATTAGAAAGAAAACTGAAAAACAGAAAAAAAATACCTTCAACATCAACAGAAAGGACATCCACTCAGAGACTGCATCCAAAAGTCACCAGCTACAAAGACCAAAGGTAGATAAATACACGAAGATGGGAAGAAACCAGCACAAAAAGACTGAAATCACCAAAAAGCAGAATGCCTCTTCTTCACCAAGGGATAAGAACTTGTCACCAGCAAGGGAACAAACTGGATGGAGAATGAGTTTGATTAATTGACAGAAGCAGGCTTCAAAAGGTGGGTAATAACAAACTTCTCTGAGCTAAAGGAACATGTTCTAACCCAATGCAAAGAAACAAAATGCATTCTAACCCAATGCAAAGAAAAAAGATTAGACAAAATGCTATCTAGAATAACCGGCTTAGAGAAGAACATAAACAACTTGATGGAGCTGAAAAACACAGCGCAAGATCTTTGCAAAGCATACACAAATTTCAATAGCGAAATCAATCAAGCAGAAGAAAGGATATCAGAGGTTGAAGATCAACTCAATGAAATAAAATGAGAAGGCAAGATCAGAGAAAAAAGAGTGAAAAGAAATGAACAAAGCCTCCAGGAAATATGGGATTATGTGAAAAGACCTAATCTGTGTTTGATTGGTGTGCCTGAATGTCATAGGGACAATGAAACCAAGTTGGAAAATATTCTTCAGGATATTATCCAGGAGAACTTTCAGAACCTAACAAGGCAGGCCAACATTCAAATCCAGGAAATACAGAGAACATCACAAAGATATTCCTCAAGAAGAACAACCCCAAGGCACATAATCATCAGATTCACCAGGGCTGAAATGATGGAAAAAATACTAAGGGCAGCCAGAGAGAAAGGCCGGATTACCCACAAAGGGAAGTCCATCAGACTCACAGTGGATCTCTTGGCAGAAACCCTACAAGCCAGAAGAGAGTGGGGGCCAATATTCAACATCTTTAAAGAAAAAACTTTCAACTCAGAATTTCATATCTAGCCAAACTAAGCTTCAAAAGTGAAAAAGAAATAAAATCCTTTATGGACAAGCAATTTCTTAGAGATTTTGTTACCACCAGACCTGACTTACAAGAGTTTCTGAAAGAAACACTAAACACGGAAAGGAACAATCAGTACCAGCAACTGCAAAAACATACCAAATGGTAAAGACCATCAACAAAATGAAGAAACTGCATCAACTAATGGGCAAAACAACCAGCTAGTATCAAAATGGCAGGATCAAATTCACACATAACAATATTAACCTTAAATGTAAATGGGCTAAATGCCCCAATCAAAAGACACAGACTGGCAAATCGGATAAAGAATCAAGACCCATCAGTGTGCTGTATTTAGGAGGCCCATCTCACATGCAAAGACACACATATGCTCAAAATAAGGGATATAGGAAGATTTACCAAGCAAATAAAAGAGAGAGAAAAAAAGCAGGAATTGCAATTCTAGTCTCTGATAAAACACACTTTAAACCAACAAAGATCAAAAGAGACAAAGAAGGGCATTACATAATGGCAAAAGGATCAATGCAACAAGAAAAGCTAACTATCCTAAACATAAACGCACCCAATACAGGAACACCCAGATACATAAAGCAAGTTTTTAATAACCTACAAAGAGACTTAGACTCCTGCTCAATAATGGTGGGAGACTTTAACACTCCACTGTCAATATTAGACAGATCAATGAGACAGAAAATTAATGGATATGCAGGACTTGAACTGAGATCTGGACCAAGAGGACCTGATAGACATCTACAGAACTCTTCAACCCAAATCCACAGAATATACATTCTTCTCAGCACCACATTGCACTTACTCTAAAATTGACCACATAATTGGAAGTAAATCACTCCTCAGCAAATGCAAAAAAAAAAAAAAAAAAAAAAACAACAACCAGAAATCATAACAACCAGTCTCTCAGACCACAGTGCAATCAAATTAGAACTCAAGGCTAAGAAACACAATCAAAACCGCCCAACTACATGGAAACTGAACAACCTCCTCCTGAATGACTACTGGATAAATAATGAAATGAAGGCAGAAATAAAGATGTTCTTTGAAACCATTGAGAATGAAAACACAATGTACCAAAATCTGTGGGACATATTTAAAGCAGTGTCTAGAGGGAAATTTATAGCACTAAATGCCCACATGAGAAGAGAGGAAAGATCTAAAATTGACATCCTAATGTCATAATTAAAATAACTAGAGGAGCAAGATCAAACAAATTCAAAAGCTAGCAGAAGACAAACAACTAAGACCAGAGCAGAATTGAAGGAGATAGAGACACAAAAAACCCTTCAAAAAAAAAAAAAAATCAGTGAATCCAGGAGCTGGTTCTTCGAAAAGATCAACAAAACAGACTGACCACTAGTCAGACTAATAAAAAAAGAAAAGAGAGAAGAATCGAATAGATGCAATTAAAAATGATAAAGGGGATATCATCACCGATTCCATAGAAATGCAAACTACCATTAGAGATTACTATAAACACTTCTATGCACATAAACCAGTAAATCTAAAATAAATGGATAAATTCCTGGACATTTACACCCTCCCAAGACTAAAACAAAAGGAGCTGACTCCCTGAATAGACCAATAACAAGGTCTAAGGTTAGGCGGCAATTAATAGCCTAGCAACCAAAAAAAGTCCAGATTTAGACATGTTCACAGCCAAATTCTACCAGTTGTACAAAGAGGAGATGGTCCCATTCCTTCTGAAACTATTCTGAACAATACAAAAGAGGGAATCCCCCCCTAACTCATTTTATGAGATCAATATCATCCTGATACCAAAATCTCACAGAGACACAACTAAAAAAGAAAATTTCAGGCCAATATCCATGATGAACATTGATGCGGAAATCTTCAATAAAATACTGGCAAACAGATTGCAACAGCACATCAAAAAGCTTATCTATCATGATCAAGTCATCTTAACCGGGAATGCAAGGCCGGTTCAACACATACAAATCTATAAACATAATCCATCACATAAACAGAACCAAAGACAAAAACCACATGATTATCTCAATAGATGCAGAGAAGGCCTTTGACAAGATTCAATCACCCTTTATGCTGAAAACTCTCAATAAAATTGGTATTGACGGAACGTATCTTAAAATAATAAAAGCTATTTATGACAAACCCACAGCCAATATCATACTGAATGGGCAAAAACTGGAAGCATTCCCTTTAAAAACTGGCAGTAGACAAGGATGCCCTCTCTCACCATTCCTATTCAACATAGTATTGGAAGTTCTGGCCAAACAATCAGGCAAGAAAAAGAAATAAAGGGTATTCAATTAGGAAAAGAGGAAGTCAAATTGTCTCTATTTGCAGATGACATAATTGTATATTTAGAAGACCCTATGGTCTCAGCCTAAAATATCCTTAAGATGGTAAGCAACTTCAGCAAAGTGTCAGGATACAAAATCAGTGTGCCAAAATCACAAGCATTCCTATAAACCAATAACAGACAAATAGAGAGCCAAATAATGAGCAAACTCCCATTCACAGTTTCTACAAAAAGAATAAAATACCTAGGAATACAACTAACAAGGGATGTGAAAGACCTCTTCAAGGAGAAATACAAACAACTGCTCAAGGAAATAAGAGAAAACACAAACAGATGGAAAACCATTCCATGCTCATCGTTAGGAAGAATCAATATCGTGAAAATGGCCATACTGCCCAAAGTAATTTATAGATTCAATGCTATCCCCATGAAGCTACCATTGCCCTTCTTCACAGAACTGGAAAAAACCACCTTAAACTTCATATGGAACCAAAAAAGAGCCCACACAGCCAAGACAATCCTAAGCAAAAAGAACAAAGTGGAGGCATCATGCTACCTGACTTGAAACTATACCACAAGGCTACAGTAATCAAATGATACTGGTACCAAAACAGAGATATAGACCAATGGAACAGAACAGAGGCCTCAAAAGTAACACCACACACCTACAACCATCTGATCTTTGTCAAAACTGACAAAAACAAGCAATGGGGGAAGGATTCCCCTGTTTAATAAATGGTGTTGGGAAAACTGCCTAGCCATGTGCAGAAAGCTGAAACTGGACCCCTTCTTTACACTTTATACAAAAGTTAACTCCAGATGAATTAAAGATTGAAACATAAGACCTAACACCATACAAACCCTAGAAGAAAACCTAGGCAATACCATTCAGGACATAGGCATAGGCAAGGACTTCATGACTAAAACACCAAAAGCAATGGCAACAAAAGCCAAAATAGACAAATGAGATTTAATTAAACTTAACAGCTTCTGCACAGCAAAAAAACTATCATTAGAGTGAACCAGCAACCAACAGAATGGCTAAAAATTTTTACAATCTACCCATCTGACAAAGGACTAATATCCAGAATCTACAAAGAACTTAAAAAAATTTACAAGAAAAAAACAACCCCATCAAAAAGTGGGCAAAGGATATGAACAGACACTTTTCAAAAGAAGACATTTATGTGGCCAACAAACATATGAAAAATGCTCAGCATCATTGGTCATTAGAGAAATCCAAATCAAAATCACATTGAAATACCCTCATCTTTTAAAAAGAGGTTAGAGAGAGATAAGGAGGACTTAATTGAAAAGCTGAACTCTATCGAAGTTTGAATTCCTAATTAGGCATATTTTTCAGGATTAGGGTTCTATATGGGAGAAGAATGGGACCTACACTTGGGACAGAGACAATTGAAAACATGACCATCCTAATTTTAAGCCTCCAGGCTTCTTTGGGTCTATTGAACCTATAGAATGGTCTAGTTCTGATTTTTCCTCTGTTCTCTTCATAACATGAAATGTATTTTCATCAGTATCTTCCCACTACCCTTCATGGCCATTAGCTGAAAATAGAGAAAAGGCACAGAATAATACAGACAGGGATGTGATGGACTTTATAAAGCATTAAAGAAACTATAGCCCGAAAAAAGATTTGATCCCCAGCCAGTATTTACTGCCAGAATCAGGTAAGTAAACACAGGACTGAGTTCTGAGAGTGCTTGATCATGAGATTGAATGGAGGAACACAAGATGGGATAGGGGAGTATTTATTATTTTGGAAACACTCTCCCAAAGTACAGCATTTAACATACTGGCAGGGATACTAGAAGACAGTAAAATCTTTCTATTAGGATGGCTTCCAGTAGCCTGGAAAAAACATGATTACTCACCCTAAGTGAAGTTTAAATGACAGAATTGCCATAGCAGACAGTGGAGAAAAGAAGAAAAGGCTCAGGAAAGTGGGGATATTGTAAGCTGTGTACTGTGTATTTAAGGCCAAATGACTTGGCCAAACAGAAAAGCCCAAGGACATAAGGAATGTGCTAGAGAAAGGGATAACATATTTACCATAAATTTCAAAGATGGCCTCCTCTGTAGGCCACAGCAGGGATGCCACTATAGTACACTCACTGGTAGCAATGGATGTGATAAGATCTTCAAAAATCTAGAGCAGATAGCAGTGCTTAACTACCAGAAGCCAGATGAATAGTGTTGTTGTAATAAGCAGTAGACACACAGTAGCAGACATGGGTACCTTCCCTACCAAGTGTTAGGGAGAGAGTTTATACAATACAATTTCCCCTGTGTTCTACGAGAAGACAATGAGGGTACTACTCAATTTGTTCCATCAAAGAAAATGTATAAAAATAGATGACCAGGAGATTGTGGAGAGTTGTCTCAGTAAATACCTCAATTTTATGTCCACATTCTGAATCTAAACCAATTTTCAGAACCAGAACTCATTGACTTAAGTGGTAGCAAGGGCCTTAGAAGAAAATCCCCATAACACCTTGGCAAATGTACGTGTTAACTGTTCCTCCAAGTGCATGATCTTTTTGAAATTAGAGTTTCCTTAGTCTGTTACTGATAAACATTTAATTTAGATTAAGAATGATAACTCAACTGTCATGTTTGCATTTTAAGGTGCTCAAGGTGCTCCACTTGCCTGTTTTAAAGAAGTTAATTCTCTGAATGAAAGACCTGAAAACTGTGGTTTGAAAAATTCACAACCATTGCCTTGTGAACAGAAGTACGTATGTAGAAAATGATTGTTTCTTTGAATAATAAAAATTATGTATTTTTATCAAGAGACACTAAGGAGTAATGAACATTAAATTTTATGACATAGCAATATTTTCAAATACCAATGTATATATTTTTTCTATACAATTCAGGATTTTCTATTATTTTTTCTTGATATCATCCTAAAAATGAGACTGGACAATAAAGGCTAATACTTAGTAACAGAGAAAGAAAATGGACATACACTGCCAGAAATCAGAACTGCTACTCTATATTAAGACTCCAAATGAGGTTTTGTGTTAAGCCTATAAATAGCAACAATCTTAAAGCAAATCTCAAGCTTTGATTTTTAAAACATGGGATTGTTGAGAAGAAGAAAGTTATTTATGCTTTTGTTGATTGTGTCCAAAACATCAATATGTAAAGCATGGCATTATATATTAATAACTAAATTCAGACTATTGCAACATGATGTTATTATAATCCATGTAATAAAGGGATTCATGAAATCCAATAATGTAATAAAAGAAGAGCCTACCCCATAACGAATGTTTCCTTAATTTTATCTTCCTTAATTTCATTGAAAATTAAAGAATCATAAACATTTGTAACAGAGCCAGATTCAAAAAATTAGAGAATGGGAATAACATTAAAATATTGGATACAATTAATTCAAGAAGAAGAGATTTCTTTTAGTGTCGAAGACATAACCAAGGAAAAACATAAAATCCTCAGGTAAACACCACACTCAGTATTGTTCAAAACAATATGGTTCCTTTATGAAGATGAGAAATGGATGAAGAAGGTATGCAGTGGGGTGGGACTAAAGTAGTATCCTCCATCACCCTCCTCCATACATGAAATTACCATGGGTTATGTATGCTGTGGAGAGGATACAGAGCTTCCCACTTGCCCCAACACAGGAGGATTAGTACATGGAAAGAAGAAAGATGTAATCATAAAGAAAGTACTGATGGGTGGGGAATCTCAGGAGGAGACCCTGCATAATCAGCCACACCTGTTGGATATTAATACAGGGCACCAGGAGTCAGCAGTCTGACTTATGCCACAGTGGATCCTAACAAAGACAGAAGACGGTGGCATGGCAGCCATATTAATCTCTCTCCCTGATGTTCAGAGGCACATCTGCTGCCTTTCCGATAATTCATGACAAAAAGATAAAAGAAACTTGGAAGAAATTGTGAAAGTTAGCAAACATGACTCCTTTGGACTTTGTCTTATGTGATAATAGTGCGTGGATTTTCCTGAAATAAAATCATTAGATGAAACTATAATTGAATAGCATACATCATCTGATCTAAACAGACTATGATTCCTTTTCAGAAAAGAAAAAATAGTTGTAAACATTTAACCATAAATGCAAATTTTTGGAAAATGGACTTGGGGGAAGAATCTGTACTTGGTAGCCAGACTAGAAGGATATGTACGTACTATGCAAGTCTGGTTTAGAATACATTTATAGAAAGAGAGCAGAGCCCAAATCAAAAGAAATATCGAGACCTAGTAAAGTAGAAAAATTATGCTGGAGGAGGGACAAGAGTGGAATGCAATTTAGGTTTTGGCTCTTAATCTCATTTTAATCTTACTTCTTGATGTAATTAAGCTTATTCTTCTGATACTGAAAAAACCTCAAATGGTCTTTTAGGACAAATGGGTAAAATTCTCTAAGAAGAGACTTTTGATGAAATAATAATGACGTGTTCAATAGACACATATCAATGGCTAAAAATGATTATTCTCATTGAGGATGGTATTTGATAATTAAATTTTAATAATTTCAAGTACAAAACATGACATAGATTATCTTTCAGAACAAAGTCTAGAAATACTGTTAGCCTCATAGAGAAGACAGTATTTTACCCAATGATAGATTACAAATGACAAAATAAAGTGTCTATGGGATAAGATATAACCTTTGGTATGTTTGTGGCATGGAGGAGATCTAAAAGTTCTTAAATTTTTAACAGACAAACTTAAATATACTGGAAATATCTGTATGTTGGGAGAAATTGTGGATCAAAATGAAAAGTGTGTATACTGCCGAAATGTACTGTCTAGAGATCTGACAGGAATGATAGGCACAATAAAATTGTGCAGAAAGAGAAATGCAATTAACCGCTCTCAGCAAATTTTGTGTAATAAGTGACCAGGCTGGCCAAGCTATATCAAAACAGGACAAGTGATTAATTCTCCCAGAGTGTGGTAAGATATGAATGCTCTAAGATAACTGGAACCTAGAGAACAAAATTGGGCTCTATAATAGGAAATGAAGTCATGTTTTCACATCTGAGTTAAGCATATACATTTCAATTTTGCTATTCAGACAGTTGCATTTAGTTGTAGTACACCATAGAATAATGTTTTAGTTTGGTGTTTTTCAGGTTTTATACTATTAATTAACAGTATTTATGTTACCATCTATGCATTATCTGCTTGGAACTTGTTATCATTAAGAGATAAACTGATAAGGAATTTTTTGTTTTTCATATCCAGGGATGTTCTCTGTGGAAAATTAGCTTGTGTTCAGCCACATAAAAATACTTACAAAAATGACATTCAAGCTACAGTTTATTCATACATTCAAGACCATGTATGTGTATCTATAGCCACTGGGACCTCCGTGAGATCAGATGGAACAGACAATGCCTATGTGGCTGATGGCACCATGTGTGGTCCAGAAATGGTAACAAAATGTGATAATTTATATTCAGCTGTGTTAAATTATGTTAATTATCAGTTAAATTATGTTAATTATCAGATGCTGCATTCCATGATGACTATCATAATTATATTGAATGGATTTAAACCTTGTGCTGGCATTTATTTCCCATGTGATATTTAAATGATAATTAAAACAAGCCTAACTTATCCAATTACATTGCTTTTTGGATTAAAATATTATCAGTCCTTATGTAAAAAAGTACATGTGTGTTTTACACACAAGATTGTATTAACCGACATCTGATAGCTTTAAATTATAAAATTTTAATGCAAATTTTTCATTGTTCCTTGCTTCATAAAGAGCATTAATTGACTTTACATATTTCTTAAATTATTTGCTTTGTATCTGATCAAAATATAAGTATGTGAGAGTTTTGGAAGAACCAAACAAGAATCTATACTAGGAAACATTGCTATAGTGCATATACAAGCTCATGTGTATATACATGCATGAATATATATGAACACTTATAGCTATAGAGTCATAACATAAAAAGAGGACCAAAAGGCTTTGGGACTTGGTTAATCTTGCAATATAAAGGCACATGTTCCAGAAAACATGGCATAAACATAAAACAAAACCTAGAAATGGAGGATGAGTTAGTCAATTGTTATATCTGGGGTCAGCAACCCTAATTCCTTGAAAAACTTCTGTGTGGTGGTCTGCTCCTGAAACAACTCCGTGATCCAACTTTCTGTCATTCATTCACCTGTGTAATCCCTTCCTTTGCCTGTGGGCTGCATCTAATGACTTGCTTGTAACAAATAAAACAGGGCAAACACTTTGGAATGTCACTTGCAAGATTGGAGGCTAGAGACAAGAAAGAAGGTGAGAAAAGACAGTGACTTCTGTTTTGCATGGACTCTCTCCCTTGCCTTCTCAAATTGCTTACTTTGCTGACACAAGCTGCCGTCATGGAAAATCCCACAAGGAAAGCAATTGTGGGACAGTGAAAATCTGAGGCTGTGAGAAACGGAATTCTGCCAAAAACCACATGAGCAAGCTATAAAGAGGAGCTTTGCAAATCAGACTAACAGTTGCGACAACAGTCCCAGATAACTGACAACAGCTTGATTTCAGCTTGTTACAGACTGTGAAGCAGAGAGCCAAGATAAGATGTGCTTGAATTTCAGACTCACAGAAACTGTGATATAATAAATATGTATTGTTTAAGGTCATTGATTTTGGTGATAATTTGTTATGCAGCAATAGATAACTGATGCAGATTTGACACCTGGAAATATGGTGCTGCTATAACAAATACCTTAAAAAGTGGGAATGAATATAGAACCAGGAAGTGGGTAGAGACCAGAAGAATGTTGAAGACCAAGATACAGAAAGCTCACATTGCCTGGGACAGACCTTAAGTACAACTCTGGACTTTGAGGACATGCCTGCTGAAGGCTCAAGTGGTAGTTAGGAGTAAATTACTGAAAAATGGAGGAAGTAAGGTTCTTTTCATTTAGTGGCAGAGAGCTTAGCATACTGTCTTCTACAGTATGTGGAAAGTAGAATGTGTACCTAATAAACTTGGTGATCTAGCTTCTGATTCCTTCTAGCAGCTTATAATATGAAATGAAAGAACTGTTAAATAAAACATAACCATTGATGATTTAAATTCTTAGCCTCTCTAGACAAGAGTGAGACTGTAAAACATTAGTTAAGAGTTCCAAAAGATTAGTCAAGATCAACTCTTAGCTAATGCTCTACAGTAAAAGACTCAGAGTGTTATTCAGTTATACAAAAGTCCTTCAAAGAAAGAAAGACTGTGCCTCACATTTTAAAAAACAGGGCATCTAGGAACTTCACAGCTTTGTCCTTCAGCCATCTCAGCAGAAGCCCAAGATAGAAAATGGTTCATTTCAAAAATATTTGTCAGCATGGCTTTTGTTTAATGTAATAAATCCCAAAGAGATTCATGGGAGGCCCACAGTTTTTGAGAAACTGCCCATAAAGAGAACACAAAATGAAAAGAGGCTATAGGACCCCCAAAATTCTACTGAGAGGAGGCAGGCTGAGACAGCTGCTCAGAGGCAAACACGTGCTACCTGTCCTGAAAAGGAAAGAATACTTAGAGAGTTAAATAAGAACTGACAAGGCAGAACTGAGAACCAAAAGAGATTATTCACAGACCTTGAAACCCAATCAAGGAACTCCCAACATGAGCCCTTCTAGATATTTCAGAATTGCTAAGGACCAGTAATTCCTCTTTAGCTCTAATCCTGCCCCCCATCCCCCCACACACACACACACACACACACACACACACACACACACACACACACACACACACACACTTTGAATTAAAATATCTAGTTATTCTATGCCTTTATTACCATTATATATTGATGGGGTTATTACATGGATTATAGTAACATTATATCCCAATAGCCTGAATTTAGCTATTAATATATAATGCCATGCTTTACATATTGATGTTTTGGACACAATCAACAAAAGCATAAATAACTTTCTTCTCAACAATCCTATATCTTAAAAATCAAAGCTTGAGATTTGCTTTAAGATTGTTGCTATTTATAGGCTTAATACAAAACCTCATTTGAAGTCTTAATATAGAGTAGCAGTTCTGATTTCTGGCAGTATATGTCCATTTTCTTTCTCTGTTACTAAGTATTAGCCTTTATTGTCCAATCTCATTTTTAGTATGATATCAAGAAAAAATAATAGAAAATCCTGAATTGTATAAAAAATATATGCATTGGTATTTGAAAATATTGCTATGTTATAAAATTTAATGTTCATTACTCCTTAGTGTCTCTTGATAAAAATACATAATTTTTATGATTCAAAGAAACAATCATTTTCTTTATCCAGCTCTCCATTAATGGGCATCTTCATTGATTCATGTCTTTGCTATTGTGAATAGTGGTGTAATAAACATATGAATGCATGTGTCTTTTTGGTAGAAGGACTTATTTTTCTTTGGATGTATATCAAAGAAATATATATTGCTGGGTAAAATTGTAGCTCTGTTTTAAGTTCATGGTGAAATCTCCAAAGTGCTTTCCACAATGGCTGAACCAATTTATATTTCCACCAGCAGTTTATAAGTGTTGCCTTTTCTCGGCAACCTCACTGTCCTCCTAGTTTTGAACTTTAACTGGTGTGAGATGACATCTCATTGTGGTTTTGATTAGTGATGATCAGCAATTTTTTCTTTTTTTTTTTTTTTTGACTTTTAAGTTCAGGGGTACATGTAAAGGTTTGTTACATAGCTAAACTTGTGTCATGGCGGTTGTTGTAGAGATTATTTTGTCACCCAGGTATTAATCCTAGTACTTATTATTTTTTTCTAAACTTCTCCCTCTTCCCAACTTCCACACTAACAAAGGTCCCACTGTGTGTTTTCCCCTCTATGTGTCCATGTGTTCTCATTATTCAGCTCCCACTTATAAGTGACAACGTGCAGTATTTAGTTTTTTGTTCCTGCATTAGTTTGCTAAGGATAATGACATCCAGCTCCATCCATGTCCCTACGAAGAGCATGACTTCACTTTTTTTAATGTCTGTATAGTATTCCATAGTGTATATGTAGCACATTTTCTTTATCCAGCCTATCGTCGATAGGCATTTAAGTTGATTCCATGTCTTTGTTATTGTGAAGAGTGCTGCAGTGAACATACCTGTTCATGTGCCTTTATGCTAGACCGATTTATATTCCTTCAGGCATATATCCAGTAATGGGATAGCTCTGTCTTTAGAACTTGGAGGAATCACCACACTGTCTTCCACAATGATTGCACTAATTTACACTCCCACCAATAGTGTATAAGCATTCCTTTTTTCTCCACAACCTTGCCAGAATCTGTTATCTTTTGACTTTTTAGTAATAGCCTTTCTGACTTGGTATGAGATGTTATCTCACTTTGGTTTCGATTTGCATTTTCTTAATGATGGATGACGTGGAGCTTTTTTTCATGTTTGTTGGCCTCATGTATGACTTCTTTGGAAAGTATCTGTTCATGTTCTTTGCCCACTTTATAATGGTTTTTTGTTTAATTTTTTTTTTTGTAACTTTGTTTAAGTTCCTTATAGATGCTGGTTATTAGACTTTTGTCAGATACATAGTTCGCAAATATTTTCTCCCATTCTGTATGTTGTCTGTTTAACTTTGGTTTCTTTTGCTATGCAGAAGTTCTTTAGTTAAATTAGATCCCACTTGTCAATTTTTGCTTTTGTTGCAATTGCTTTTGGCATCTACATCTTGAAATCTTTGCCTGTGTCTATGTCCTGAATGATATTGCCAGGGTTTTTTATATTTTTGGGTTTTACATTTAAGACTTTAATCTGTTTTAAATTAATTTCTGAATATAGTATAAGAAAGGGATCCAGTTCAATATTTTGCATATGGCTAGCCATTTATCCAGGCATCATTTATTGAATAGAGTATGCTTTCCACATTGGTTGTTTTTGTCAGATTTGTCAAATATTAGATTGTTGTAAATATGTGGTCTTGTTTCTGGGTTCTCTGTTCTGTTACTTTGGTCTCTATGTTTGTTTTCGGACCAGTACCATGCTGTTTTGGGTACTGTAGTCCTGTAGGATAGTTTGAAGTCAGGCAGCGTGATGCCTCCAGCTTTGTTCTCTTTGCATAGGATTGCATTGGCTATTCAGGCTTATTTTTGGTTTTATGTGAGTTTTGAAATAATTTTCTTCTAATTCTGTGAAGAATTTCAATGGTAGTTTAACGAGAGTAATATTGAACCTATAAATTGCCCTGGGCAGTGTGGCCATTTTAATTATATTGACTCTTCCTGTCCCTGAGCATGGAATGTGTTTCCATGTCATCTGTGATTTCTTTGAGCAGCGTTTTGTAGTTCTCCTTGTAGAGATCTTTCACCTCCCTAGTAAGCTGTATTCCTAGGTATTTTTTTTATGGCAATTATGAATGGGAGTACATTGCTGATTTGACCCTGTTGACTCATTTGTCTGTTTTTGGTGTATTGGAATGCTAGTGAATTTTGCACATTGAGTTTGTATTCTGAGACTTTGCTGAAGTTGTTTATCGGCTGTAGAAGCTTTTGGGCTGAGATGATGGTCCTTTGAGGTTGAGCATCAGTTGGGCTGGAGTTGTGAAAGCGCTTTCAGATTGCTGGCAATAGCACTTCATAGGAGATAGTGGAAAGTCATGGGTGTAGGTGTGCTGGCGAGTGTGGCAGGTGTGGCACTGGGCAGAGGCACTCCAGCATGTGGCACCATGGGCCAGGGTCCTTAGGAGGGGATTCCAGGAGCATGACAAGTGGAAGGTGTGTGCACTCCAGTAGGGATCATCATGGACAGAGGATGCTCTGTTGGAGATCCCGTGGGCATGGGGCACTCCAGCAGGTGTAGTGGGAATATCATAGGTGGGAGGTGCTACAGTGGGTGGTGCTACAGGCAGGAGGCCTAATTTGGACAATTTCATAATCTTCATATGGCATATATAATTTTCTCTATTTTTTACTGCAATAAAATATAATACATAATGTAAATTTACAATTCTACCCATTTTCAAGTGTACAATTCATTAATTATGTTCATATTATTGTGCAACTGCCACTGCTGTTTATGTCCAGAACATTTTTGTCATCCCAAACTGAAACTCTGTAACCATTTAAAAATAAATCCTTGTTATTCTCTCCCCAACCAACCAAATGTTGGTGAGGGTGAAGAGAAAAGGGAATACTTACACACTATTGGTGGAACACAAATTAGTTCAGCCACTGTGAAAAGCAGTTTGGAGATTTCTCAAGGAACTTAAAACAATTATCATTTGAACTAACCATCTGACTTTTGGGTATGTACTCAAAGGAAAATTATTCACTCTATCAAAAAGACACATGCATTTGTATGTTCACTGCAGAACTATTCACAATAGCAAAGACATGGATGGAATCACCCTTGATGTCCATCAATAGTAGATTAGATTTTTTAAAATGTAGTATATATACACCATGGAATACTATGCAGCCCTAAAAAAAGAATAAAATCACATCCTTTGCAGCAACATGAATGGAGCTAAAGGCAATTACCCTAAGGAAATAACACAAGAACCAGATGGTGTATATGCATCCTTATACATATATATTTAAATCATTGCTTAATGTTTTTTCTTGTTTTATATGAAATTTGTGAATCATAAAATTTTTGTTTTATTTTAGTATTGTATAAATAATACCCATGAAAATTATTGTTTTTAATTGATATACAACAAACAGTACATATTTATAAGGTACACTGCATATAAAAAGGTACACTGTACTTATAAATATGTACCATTTGTATATATCAATTAATTGTATATCAATTAATGTAATTCAGTGCATGTATACAAGGTATAATGATCATACCTGGCTAACTAGCAAGCTCAACACCTCAAACTTTTAAAATACAAAAAGTAACTTATGTTAGCAAGAATGCAGAGAAAGGGTAACTCTTACATGCTGTTTGTGAGAATCCAAATTAGTACCGCTATTATGGAAAACAATATGGTGTTTTTTCCAAAACTAAAAATAGAGCTACCATGTGATCCAGTAATCCTGGTGTTTATTCAAAGAAAAGGGTGTTTATTCAAAGTGTTTGTCATAATACTCATCAGAATAATATGGCAAGAAAAACATTTAACTTAATTTTTATTTCTTATAAAACTTTTAAAACATTTAACTTAATTTTTATTTCTTGTAAAAGTTTCATTATGTCAAAATTGGTAATACAGTCGTGAATAATCACCTGGATATATGGTGTTTTGCCTTATTTATGTTTTTCTACTTTTTTCTGACTTTGTAAGCTTCTTTTTTATTTCTTTTTTTTTTTATTGCACTTTAGGTTTTGGGGTACATGTGAAGAACATGCAAAATTGTTGCATAGGTACACATATGGCAGTGTGATTTGCTGCCTTCGTCCCCATCACCTATATCTGGCATTTCTCCCCATGCTATCTCTCCCCAACTCCCCACCCCCTGCTGTCCCTCCCTTGTTTATTGGGTGTTTATTCAAAGAAAAGGAAATAAATATGTTAAAGAGATAGTTACACTCTTATGTTTATTGCCACACTATTCACAATAACCAAACTATGGAATCAACCTAATTGCTCATTAATGGATGAAAGGATTAAAAAAAATGTGGTACATACACACAACAGAATAATTATTTAGCGATAAACAAATGAATTCATGTTATTTGCAGAACATAAATGAACCTCGAGACCACTGGATTAACTGAAATAAACCAAGCACAGAGAAATAAATACCATATATTCCTATTCATACATGGAAGCTAAAAATTGTCTCTTTTAATTTTTAAGCAATGATTTGGAGTTTTTTAATTGTACAAGTCTTCTCCTTTAATTTTATTTCTAAGTTTTTTATTGTATTTTTTCTTTTCTCTTACAATTTAGATATCTTTTTATTTTTTGCTGAATTGCTCTGGCTAGAACATCTGATATTTGCTCAGTATGAGGGAAAAAAGTGGGTTGACATATGCAACGTATAATCTAAATTGGTTTTATGCAGATTTGAGGAAATAATTAAAAAGTAATTTTTATTCATGTTTAGTATTGTTATATTGTGAATGACTTAAACAGATTTCATGGTGACATTTTGAAATAAAAAAGAGTCATTAGAGTGAATCAGCAACCAACAGAATGGGAAAAAATTTTTGTAGTCTACCCATCTGACAAAGGGCTGATATCCAGAATCGACAAAGGGCTGATATCCAGAATCTACAAAGAACTAAAACAGATTTGCAAGAAAAAACAAACAAGCCCATTCAAAAGTGGGCGAGGATATGAACAGACACTTTACAAAAGAAGACATACATGAGGCCAACAAACATATGAAAAAAATGCTCATCATCACTGGTCATTAGAGAAATGCAAATCAAAACTATATTGAGATACCATCTCACTCCAGTTAGAATGGCAATCATTTAAAAATCTGGGGACAACAGATGCTGGAGAGGATGTGGAGAAATAGGACCACTTTTACACTGTTGGTGGGAGTGTAAATTAGTTCAACCATTGTGGAAGACAGTGTGGTGATTCCTCAAGGACCTAGAAATAGAAATTCCGTTTGACCCAGCAATCCCTTTACTGGTTATATATCCAAAGGATTATAAATCATTCTACTATAAGGACACATGCACACGAATGTTCATTGCAGCACAGTTTACAATAGCAAAAACCTGGAACCAACCCAAATGCCCATCGATGATAGACTGGACAAGGAAAATGTGGCACATATACACCATGGAATATTATGCAGCCATCAAAAACGATGAGTTCGTGTCCTTTGTAGGGACATGGATGAATCTGGATATCATTATTCTCAGCAAACTGACACAAGAACGGAAAATCAAACATCACATGTTCTCACTCATAGGCGGGTGTTGAACAAATGAGAACACATGGACACAGGGAGGGGAGCATCACACACTGGGGTCTGTCGGGGGAAACGAGGGAGGGGACAGCAGGGGTGGGGAGTTGGGGGAGAGATAGCATGGGGAGAAATGCCAGATATAGGTGATGGGGGGGGGGAAGGCAGCAAATCACACTGCCATGTGTGTACCTATGCAACAATTTTGCGTGTTCTTCACATGTACCCCAAAACCTAAAGTGCAATTAAAAAAAAAAGAAATAAAAAAGAAGCTTACAAAGTCAGAAAAAAGTAGAAAAACATAAATAAGGCAAAACACCATATATCCAGGTGATTATTCACGACTGTATTACCAATTTTGACATAATGAAACTTTTACAAGAAATAAAAATTAAGTTAAATGTTTTTCTTGCCATATTATTCTGATGAATATTATGACAAAGATTCATGATAATTTATGAATTATATTCAAAACCTACACAAAATTAATTCTGTTCCAATTTTTGAGAGGACAAATCATTTGACTATGAATAATCAAAACATTAGCATAATGTAGAAAACTCATATGATGAGTGTCTCAGTCCAGTCGCAGCTATAAATATCAAAAACCAAAACTACATGTAATCCTTACATAAACCATGTCAAGGTAGACACCTTCAGAGTTTTTGCTTGCAATTACTTCATGGTTTTGATTTGTATATTAGCATAAATATTAATATGATTAATATTATCTTAATATTAATTAATAACCATATTAATATTACTAAAAAGACTTTCAACTTAAGCATCTTTTATGCATATATATCAAATTATTAATGTTTTTTCTTGTTTTATATGACATTTGTGAATTGTAAAATTTTTGTTTTGTTTTAGTACTGTGTAAATAAAACCTGCAGAAAAGCTCGTTTAATGGGATATAACTGTAATGCCACTACAAAATGCAAAGGGAAAGGGGTAAGTCACTTTTGCATCTGAATTGCATGTTATTGTTGCGGGGTAATTCAAAATAACATCTGTTTATAAGGATTGAGAGTCTAAGTTATTTTAACTTGCCTAGATCAAATAGGCTAATATAAAGAAAAATAACCTACCTAATTTCAACACTATGTAACATATTAAGTGAATTGTATCAGATATGTATTGAACTATAAGCACTTACAACTTAATTACAATATGTTTAAATAAAAACTTTTTTCCTTAAACACAAATAAATGCATTTTTACTTATATTGTGAACATACTATTTTTCTCCCACATATATTTAATAATTAAGGTATATGAGTATACAATATTTTTAAAAGTATATATAAAAACATGTTGATATGTCAGGAAATATTTTTATTGTTCTCGTGGAGAGATCTCCAATAGGAAATGCAACTTCGTGCAAAAAGTTTTTTATTTTTTCTTAATTTTTGTCTATTTTAATCTGGTAATTTAAATTTGTTACTTTTATATTGCATTTCCATTTATTAAAATTTATAATGTTAGGGTTCTAAAAGATTATTTTCCTAAAAAAAATCAGTACATGCTATAGTCAACATTATAAGAGTAACCTCAAATTCACCAGAATGTATCAATATTTAATTCTATAATTTCTAAATTATTTGGATTCAGAGTATGTAAAATGCTACTACATTATCAGTAATTTGCTATCAGTTGTTGACAAAGAAAATAGCCACATTTTAATGTTTTGGTTTTTTTTCCTTTCTGTGATTATAATTTTGGCTTGAATTTTTTACTTCCTCTGTTATATTTTAGTTCTTCAGCCTTTTTTAAAAATAATATCTCAACACAAAGTTATACATTGTCAATTTTTGCTACCACGTTTCATTGGGTACACAATTGTTTTCTTAATATATTTTTATTTACATTCAGTCATTGTTTTACAGCTACTTTTTAGATTTTTTTGATAAAACCTCTTACTATGAAATATTACATTCATAAAGGAAATACATAAGGTATAACTTCTGTATTTATTTTATATATAAACATGTGTTATATTTTGTAGTTAAAATGTTTAAAAAGAAAAACTACTTACAAACATAATTATAAGTTAATAAAAATCTTACTGAATCTAGGCAAATTTGCATAGACTCTAATGACTTACCTCAATAGACAGCATTATCATTTATCATTCTAGATCAATTTTATTAGCATGTAAGTGAAATGTCATTATTCATGAAATGTTGGCAGTTATAATAGTGTTGTTCTCTTTTTATTAATGATATACTTTTCACTGGTTGCCATAGACATTTATAATTTATTACTCTGAAAATTAGTGATCTAAGAATCAATATCAAGAAGTTAAGAAAATAACAGAATATTAAATTTAGACCTTTATGCAAGTTGCCATATAAGTGGTGGATATTCTTGCCTTGTCCTTATTATGAAAGAAAAATTTCAAGACTTCACACTTTACTATGATATTTATAGACTATTTTTAATGATAATTTTCAATTTCAAATAATTCTTTTATTTCTAGTCCAAGTGTTTTCTATTACGGATAAATGTTAAATTTTATCAAAGATTTTTCTGAGCATTTATTGACTTTGCTATATGATTTTCCTTTTTAATCTGTTAATGTACAAATATGTTTATTGATTTTAAAAATAGTAAACCAACTTTAATTTCCAGAACAAAACCAACCATGATCTGTTTTTTGTTCAGTTTTTGAGTATTTTATTTGATATAAATGTTTCTATCTCATGAATTTGATTGTTTTATTCTTGTACTTAATGTTTCTGATTTTGTATCAAGGTTATGCTATTTTGATGGTACTTCTTCATGATATATTTTCTATAGTTGCTTTTAAAAAATTAGCAGACATTTTTCAGATCAATGTTTGGTTTACATAAAAACAAGTGTCAAGTACAGTGAACTACCATTTTATCTTTTCCCCTCTCCCTCCATTTGCCCTATTATTTTACATCTTTCGTTAGAGTGTTGCACTATGATTCCTGTGCTATTTATACATTATTATTAACTACAGTCTATAGTTTACATTGCATTTAACTCTTTTTGTATGTTCTGTGAGTCCTAAAAATATATGGGTCTTATAAAAATATGGGTCTTAAAAAGTATATGGGTCTTAAAAATATGTTTCCATTATTACAGTATCATACACAATAGTTTCACTGTCCTAAGAATGCCCTGTGATCCACATATTTAGCTCTTCATCTCTTTCCATAAACTCCTAGAAACCCATGATCTTTTTACTGTCTCTTAGTAATATTTGTTTAAGAGTTCATGTCTTTTCATGGCTTTATGGCTTATTTGCTTTTATCATTGAATAATATTCCACTGTACAGATGTATTACAGTGTGTTTGATCATTCATCTTTTAAAGGACAATATGAGTTTCTTTTCTTTCGGTTTTGGGCAATTGTGAATAATGTTGCTATAAACATTCATTTACAGGTTTTGGTGTGGACTTCAGTTTTTAAATCAGTTGGATAAATACCAAGGAGCATAACTACTGAGTCATATAATAGCAGCATGTTTGTTTAGTTTTGTAGAAAATTATTCAATTGTCTTTCAAAGTGGGTGTGCCATTTTTCATTCTCACCAACAATGAATGAAAGTTCTTGTTGCTTGGCATCCTCACCAGCATTTGGTGTTTTCAGCAATTGGTATTTTAAGCATTCTAATTATTGTTTAGTGGTAATTCAATGTTGTTTTAATTTGCAGGTCTCTAATGACATATGATGCTGAGCATCTTTTATTACTCTTATTTTAAAGACGCATATCTTCTATGATGAAGTGTCCTAATTTTTTGCCTGTTTTTTAAAAATAGATCCCCCATTATCCCCTTCCCCCAGCCCCTGGTAACCACTATTCTACTTGAGGTTTCTATGAATTGACTACTCTAGATACCTCATATAATTGGTGTTACACAATATTTGTCCTTTTGTGTCTAGCTTATTTCACTTAGAATGATATTTTGGAAGTCTCATCCATGTTGTATGATGTAGCAAAATGTATTACTTTTTAAACTGAAAAATATGTCATTGTATGTATATACCACAAATTGTTCATCCATCATTTGTCAATGGATGTTTAATTTGTCTCTACCTTCTGGCTGTTGTAAATGATATTGCTATGAACATTGGTATACAAATACCTGTTCAAGTCCCTGTTTTCATTTCAATCCTTTTGAGTATATACCCAGAAGAATTTCTGAAGCATATGATAATTCTATTTTTAATATTTTTTTTGGAACTACCATATTCCTTGCTACAGTGTCGCCAACAATGCAAGCACAAGGGTTCCAATTTCTCTACATTCTTGCCAATATTTATTTTTGTTTCTTAATAGTAGCCATCTTAATAGTTGCAAAATGGACTATCACTGTAGTTTTGATTTCCATTTCCCGATTAGCCAAGTTGAGCCTTATTTCACTTATCGGCCATCCATGTTTCTGTAGAGAATTTTCTATTCAAGTCCTTTGCACATTTTTAAATTGTGTTTCCTTTTATTGTTGAGTTTTAGAATGTATATATTCTGGATATTAATTCCTTATTATATATGTGATTTGCTATTTTCTCATTCTATGTGTTGTCTTTTCACTGTCTTAATAGTATGCTTTTGTGTACTAAAGTTTTTAATTTTGATGTTTATTTATTTTTCTTTCATTGCCTAGTCTTTTGTTTAATATTAAAGAAATCATCAAATCTAATGTCATGAAGCTTTTCCCTTATGTTTATATCTAAGAATTTTAACTTCTTAACTCTTTCTTCAGTTAGATCTTTTATCCATTTTGAGTTAATGTTTGGGTATGCTTGAGATAAGATTCTAAATATACTTTTACATATGGATATACACTTCTCCCAGCATTTATTGAAACAATTGTCATTCACCCATTGAATGGTCACGGGAGCCTTGATGGAAATAATTTGACCACAAATATTAGGGTTAATTTCTGGGCTTTCTATTCTTCTCCATTTGTTTATATGCCTGTCTTCATACCAAACCACATTGTTTTCATTGCTGTGGCTTTGCAGTAAGTTTTGTCTTAGGAACTGCAAGTTACTCAACTTCATTCTTTTTTAAAAAAACTTTTAAGGCTATTTGAAGTGCCTTAGGATTCCATATGAACTTGGTAATGCATTTTTCAATTTGTGCAAGAAGCATCACTGGAATTTTGATCAAGATTGTTATGAATCTGTACATTGGTTTGGGTTGGGTAGTACTGTCATCTTGACAATATTAAGTCTTTCAAATCATGAACATGAGATGTTTTTAAATTTCTTTATGTCTTCTTTAACTTTAGCAATGGTTTGTAATTTTGAATGTATATGTCTTATATCTTCTTGGTTTTAAGCTTTTTCTTAAGTATTCTATTCTTTCTAATAATATTGTAAATGATATTGTTTTCTCAATTTCCTCTTTGGGTTATGCATTGCTAGCTAGTGTTTTAAAATGTAGCTCTTTTTGTGTGTGTTGACTTTGTGTCCTGCAACTTTGTTTATTTATTAGTCTAAGATGTTTATATGGGATTTTTAGGGTTCTCAACATATACGACTATATTATCTGCAAATATATTTTATGTTATTCTTTCTTCTCAATTTGGTTGTTTTTTATTTCTTTTTCTTTCCTAATTGCTTTGGCAAGACGTTTGCTGCATAACATAAATTTTTGTATGTTGTGTTTTCATTTACATTTCTCAAAATATTTTCTAATTTTCCTTGTGATTTCTTCTTTGAAAAATTGGTTGTTTTAAAAGGTAGTGAATTTTTTTGCTTCATTTATTTTGCCTTCTATGTATTTTAAACATCAAAAACACCACAATTATTGTTTTCTACAGTCTATGTTTATTTCTTTATTCTTGCTTAATCATATATTTACTCTTTCTATTTCTTGTATTCTTTCCTATGTTTCTGTGTTTATTTCTTTAAAAATTTTCTTCAGCCTGAAAAAAAGTATGGTGGCTAAAATTAATGTTTTTTTCTGATAAGTATTTTTTGAATGTTTTATCTTTATATCACAGTTTTCTTTCAGTAGTTTAAAAAATATAATCTATTTTATATTGACTTACACGATCTCTTCTGAGAAGTCAGATGCATTTTACTTTTGCTTCTTGAGGAACACCTGCTTTAAATGTTTTCTTTTTGACATTGGTGTTCAAATGTTTGCATGTAATTTGCTACAGTGTGGTTTTCATCATACTTGGAACTTACAGAGCTACTGGATTCTACTAAGGATTATCTTTCTTCCATTTTGAAAAATTTTCAATTATTACTTAATTTTGCTTTCTCTATATTCTCTATTTAATCCTTTTGGGATTAAATTTACACCAAAGTTATGGTTTTGTACTGTGTTCCAAATACAGGTTAGATTTTGTTCTGAATCTCTTGACCTTTCATTCATTATTGTTCAATCCAGGTGTTTTAAAGCTATTTTCTAGTTTTATTATTATTCTTCTGTTTCTAATTTCTTTTAAAACCTTGTGTTCTCTATTTATTCATCTTATTTTTCCATTTTTAAATTTCTTTTTAGTTTTAATCAATTTCAATAGTGTGGAGAAATTTCATCTTCTCTATTTTTAGAATTTTATTAATCAATTTGTCTCATATCTAAGTTGTAATTATTTGGCATATTCTTTTTATATCCTTGTAAAGTCTACAGAATTTGTAGTGATAACTACATTTTTTTTCCTGGTATTGTTAATTTATGTACTCCCTTTTATTGTATTGACACCTAGCTAGTGTCCACTAGAGAATCTTTTGGTGAATTGCTTGGTGTGTGAGAAAATGTTCCTACACATCGGGAGTCACAGCAGTGTTCTTTGTTGATTATGTTAAAGTAATTTTCTGCTACCTCTAACAGTCATTTCAATTGCCTGATTTTCTTCTTGAGTCCTTTCTATTTCCTTACAAGCCTCCTTACATAATTTGCAATGGAATGTTTAACAATGATGGTATGTTTTACAGGAGAGGCTTTATAGTTTTCTATTGGCAGAAATAGTGTGGGGGCTGATTACTTTAAATCCATTTATGACTTGAGCGAGGTAAATACAAATTCAAAGCTTTATAAATCTAAGACTTAGTTTTATAAATCTGTTACACCATATTTCAATGGTGTAAGTACCTAAATTTTTCACCTAAAAAACTGCAGCATCTTTATCTCCTCAGTATCAAGAAACTCTAAGAATTGCAGCAGTGCTTAGAGAAATTTTTGAATTGGTCCTTAGTTTAAGAATATGGAAAATGTGTTTAGGGAGATAATGGCTGTATGTTCTAGCCCTTCACAACTCCATTTTCCAAACCCCGCATTTCAAGAAAATGATAATAATTCTGCTGTTTGTCTACTAAAAATTGCCCTCATTACTGTCAAGCTGGAGTTACACTTCTAAATGTGCCCAATTGGCAAATTCCTCTTTGAAAAAAGGGACAATCATTGGTTTGAAATTATCATTCCTTAAAGAACTTTCAAGTCTCACTTGTTTTTTATAGTCTTTCAGCTTAGTAATTGCATGTTGAAGTATTCTAAAGTTTAATGATGTACATGATATTCATTCTAGGTTCATGGAAGTTTCCAATATTTACTTAAGTTGCTAAAAAATTTATGAAGAAAGACTTCAATTTTATTGATTTATTTTTTATTGTCTAATTAGAGCATGTGTTTTTTTCTATTAATATCTTACTTCAGTGAATCATAGTAGTGAATTTCCTAAAACTGAATTATTTTTTAATTTCTAGAATAAATTATCTTTAGTTTTGATTTATTATTTTTTAATATTACACAGTGAGATGTGTTAATATTATGTATAATATATATGAATTTGTGTTCTTAAATATACTGGTGTGTAGAATTTTTGTGCTAATATGAGATGTTTTATTATCTTGATATAAAAAATGCAATACTTATAAATCACAGTTATTTATCTAATAACTGGACCGCATTTATACTGCCAATTGAATACAAGTATGCCACAAAATATTGAGTCTGATGGCCCACAGGTAATGAGATTATATTAGATATAGAGTAAATATTGTTGAAGTGAGAAGCCCATCAAAGGATCTTCAAGGAGTGACAAAGCAGAGCGGAATGTGATAATGGGACCCTATTGCCCAGTAGGCAGCAATGAGGATTAGAAAAATCTTGAAATTTCTTATCTTTCCCAATGAGCTAAGGATATATGAAGAAGTACACAACAACCTGTGCATTTTTCTCAGAAATTAATTGTATAATGTGTGTGAACAAGAGAGACAGGAAGGTGACAGATAAACGTATTTTCTAAATACTCAGAGGGTATAGGGTGTAAAACAATGTGAAATGGGGGACTCAATTGGCCAGAATATTCTTTCTGTGTGTGACTTTTGCCACTTTGATAACATTTAAATTACCTACAATGTGATTTTGCTAAAAATGCTTGTGTATTCTAGAAATTAAAGATATAGCATTGCTTGGAAAATGACATTAAAAATTGATTTGTTTAAAAAATCACATAATCACAAGAAATTTTAACATTAAATTTATCAATAAATAAAAAAGAATGCTGTTGAAGCTTAAAATAATTTTAATTATCACAAATTTTAAATGGATGTACAGTAATTTCATTTTATAATCACTTGTGTAAACAGTTTTCTCATTCAGAATTTTGCAGAGCTTATTATTAGTATTTCTTAGTCAGGGGATGTGTGTGACAAAGTAAACACAAAATCTGATATGAGAACATTTACAAAGCAATTCTCAATAAATTTTTTCTTATATGTAGAACTTTTAGGTAAATATAATAGTAAATATGTGTCCCAATATTTTGCAATTTATCTTCTTATACAATTATGTAATCTAATGAATATTTAATAAAAATAAGTTATCCCAAGCTCTTTTTATTTACCTAATTGGGATATGATAAACATTAATTTCTGAGTGTAACATGACATGAAACATTTGGATTATAGAGTGATTTGGGACACTTTTTATATTTTATTTATATGATATTGAGAAGGTTAAGTGATGTAAATATATTTGCTTCCAAAATTTTTGCTCAAAACTGATCATTTGGACCTGCTGTTCTTATAAGATGTAGATAATTGATTATATTTTTTAACTTTTTTTCCCTACCAATTATTGACCCATATGAGTTAAAATTTATTCCAATGCGTGTGTTTTATTTATATTTTATATAAAAATCACTGATTTTATCCATCTTTTAATTTTTTTCTAAAAATATATGTACTTCTGATATAGCTTATTTTTCTTATTTTTATTTTTGATATGTTCATTGTGATATTTTTGCTTGTATTTGCTGATATACATATTGTTTTATTAACTAATTTTCACTTTTTAATACATTGTGATAATCTTTGCATTTTATTAATTAAGATGCTTCTTGTTGTTCCTGACATTATATGCTCCTTATTTCTTATATTTCACATTTAAACATTTCTTTTTTATGTTTAAATTAATTATGAATTAATTTTTAGCCTTTATTTTAAGTTCAAGGGTACATGTGCAAGGATGTGCAGGTTGGTAAACACGTGTCATGGGGGTTTCTGATACAGAAGCCTAGTATTCATTAGTCATTTTTTCTGAACCACTTCTCTTCCCAATCTCCGCACTCAGGTGGGCCCCACTGTGTGTCATCCCCCTCTATGTGTCCATGTGTTGTCATCATTTAGCTCCCACTTATATGTGAGAATGAACGGTATTTGGTTTTCTGTTCCTGTGTTTGTTGGCCAAGGATAATGGCCTCCAGCTCCATCCATGTCCTGACAAAGGACATGATCTCTTTCTTTTTATAGGTGCATAGTATTCCATGGTGTATATGTACCACATTTTGTTTATTAAGTGTATCCTTGATGGGCACTTAGGTTGATTCCATGTCTTTGCTATTGTGAATAGTGCTGCAATGTACATATGTATGCATGTGTCTTTATGATCGAATGAGTTCTATTCCTTTGGGATATATACCCAGAAATAGGATTGCTGGGTTGAATGGGATTTCTGTCTTTAGGTCTTTGACGATCGCCACACTGTCTTCCACAATGGCTGAACTAATTAACACTCCCGCCAATAAGCATTTCTTTTTCTCTACAACCTCTCCAGCATCTGTTTTCTTCTTTTTTACCTTCTAATAATAGCCATTCTGACTGGCATGAGATAGTATCTCATTGCGGTCTTGATTTTAATTTCTTTAATAATCAGTGATGCCAGGCTTTTTTTTTTCCCATGTAACCGTTGGCTGCATTTGTGTCTCTTTTTGAAAACTTTCTGTTCGTATTATTTATCTATTGTTTAATGTTTTTTTGTTCTGGTAAATTTGTTTAAGCTCCTTATTGAATCTGGATATTAGACTTTTGTCAGAATCATAGTTTGTAAATATTTTCTCCCATTATATAGGTTGTCTTTTTACTCTGTTGATAGCTTCTTTTGCTGTACAGAAGCTCTTTAATAATATCCCATTTGTCAATTTTTGCTTTGTTTCAATTGCTTTCAGCATCCGCATCATGAAATCTTCCTGAGTGCCTATGTCCTGAATGATATTGCCTAGGTTGTATTCCAAGGATTTTATAGTTTTCGATTTTACTTTTATGTCTTTAGTCCATTTTAAGTTGATTTTTGTGTATGGTGTAAGGAAAGGGTTCAGTTTCAGTTTTCTGCATACGGCTAGCCGGTTATCTCAGCACCATTTATTGAATAGAGTATCGTTTTCCCATTGCTTGTTTTTGTTTTGAGGTATGTTCCTTCAATACGCAGTTTATTGAGAGTTTTTAACATGAAGGGATGTTGAATTTCATCAGAAATCTTTTCTGAAGGAAATTGAGACACACCCAAAAACATTCAAAAGATTAACCAATCAAGGAGTTTATTTTTTGAAAAAAATTATAAGATAAATAGACTGCTAGCTATACTAACCAAGAAAAAAAGAGAAGATTCAAATACACACCATCAGAAATGATAAAGGGGATATTGCTACTGACTGCACAGAAATACAAACAACCATCAGAGAATATTATAAACACCTCTATGCACATAAACTAGAAAATCCAGAAAAAAATGGATAAATTCCCGGACACATACACTCTCCCAAGACTGAAGCAAGAAGAAATTGAATCACTAAGCAGACCAATAACAAGTTCTGAAATTGAGGCAGTAATAAATAGCCTACCAACCAGAAAAAAAAAAAGCCCAGAATTAGATAGATTCACAGTTGAATTCTACCTGAGGTGCAAAGAAGAACTAATACCATTTTCACTGAAACTATTCCAAAAAGTTGAAAAGGAACTCCTCTGTAACTCATTCTATGAGGCAGGCATCATGCTGACACCAAAATCTGGCAGAGATACAACAAAAAACAAAAATTTCAGGCCTATATCTTGCATGAATATTGATGTCAAAATCCTCAACAAAATACTGGCCAACCAAATTCAGCAGCACATCAAAAAGGCTTATCCACCACAATCAAATAGTCTTCATCCCCAGGATGCAAGGTTGGTTCAACATACGGAAATCAATAAATGTGATTCATCACATAAAAGAACTAAAGACAAAAAAGTCATGATTATCTCAAAAGATGCAGAAAAGACTAGGTTATAAAATTCAACATACTTTTTATTTTTTTATAAGTCATTTTTAATTTTTTATCTTGCCATGACTTGCCCTAATACAAAGAAAATTCTATATTGTGACTCTGTTTTGGCCCTAGGGACCCTAGTTACCTGGGAATTTAAACATTTGTTTCCTTTTCATTTGTCTATTTCTAGGCCAAGCTTAAATAAAACCTATTTCTCCTTGCACATCCAATTAAGGAGTGACCATTTTTGCGCTTGTACATACCCTTTATCTTAAACCTCTAACATTTGTGTTTTTTTGGCAGTTTTGGACTTGAAATTCCTGGTATTATAAGGGATTATATGCATTATGTTAATTCTGTTTTTTAAATTATGTTACAGTTAAAAGTGTAATATATTTAAATTTGCTATCCTACTTCAAGTGTTCTATCATGTCCTTGTACTTTCATTGGAGGGGTAGGTACTGGAATAACACTTTGTCAAAATATATAGAAAAATATATATGTGAGAAAAATGCATTCAGAGATCTTGATATCAAAATGCAAAAATGATGGTCTTCCACATAAATGATACTTTTTGTCTGAGAATTATCGTATTTTGATTTACCTTCAAACTTTGAACTCTGTTGTACTATACTGTTGCTTTTAGTCTTGTCAGGGAGGAATCTGATGCTATATTTAGTCTCTTTACACTGTACAGAATATGGTGAGATTACCTTTTGTGCATGTGTGTTCTTAGCGTTATTGCCAGCAAGTGTCTAAGGTTTGTGCTTCTCTGTTTTTTTTTCTATTTGACAGCCAATTGTTACATATTCTCCAAAATATCACATTTTTCTTTATTTTTTTTCAATTGTGTTATTTATTTGGTACAGCTTTGCTCTTGTTGACCATTTCTTTTGAAATTAGTAAAATAAAACAATGAGATCCTTTGTTGTATTCAGGTATTTAAATAAATGTAAATTAATTCAGAAGAGGATACAGTTGTGAAATAATTTAAAAAGGATGTGTAAGGCCAGATACCCTGGCTCACACCTGTAATCCTAGCAATTTGGGAAGCTGATGCAGGAGGATTGCTTGAGCCCAGGAGTTCAAGACCAGCCTGGGCAACAAAGCAAGACCCCCTTTCAAAAAAATGCATATATGATATTCTGATTCTAATTTAAAACCTTTATATTAAAATATTGTACACTAAATATTCAACAACAAAAACATGGACATATAAAATAGAATACTACTTCATGGAACTCAGGGCTATAATTCAAACTCACTTTGTTGAAATCTCTTTTGATATGTAGAAAAGAGGTAATCAGTTTCAATAAACTGTATAAACAACTTAGCAAAATGAGTATAAATGGACAGGACACAATATCTTTAGGAAAATTATAGGGAATATTCACACTACTGAACATTATGAGTCTATTTTTAAAAATCCGCCTGTGATGTTTTCATACATACAGATATGAGAATAAGCTCATAGTATATTGTTATGAATGTTATTTGGCAAAAATCTATTAATGTGTGTTTATTTGAGTTTGTGGATGTGGGTGTGTGTATTTATAAATTCATTTGATACATATGAATGAAACACAACATCTTTAGCAGTTGGAAATGGGACTTAATTCGTTACTGAGGAATTTGAGTTCTATACACTTTTATTGTTTGAATTTTGCAGAATATGTATTTGTTTAGTTAAAATGAAAATTAATACTAAATTGTTGAAATATTAATACAAAAGCATGAATAATATAGAAACATTGTCAAATGTTAACTTCTAGCAATGCAAGCTCATAAAGTTCGAACTGATTGTTGATTTTTAATATTTGCTTTGCATGTATGTTATTTTATTTTGGAAAATATATTCACTTAAAAATAAAATGCACATCATTGACCAATAATGTCAAATGTTGAAAAGGGGCTAGGATAAAGAATTAAAGTGGCCGAGTCAATTGATGTTTCTTTTATCACAATATTTTGTATAGACATTGAAGTGCATGAATAGAAAATGTCCAAATGGGCTGGGCATAGTGGTTCATGTCTGTAATCTTAACACTTTGGGAGGCTGAGGTGGGCACCTTGAGGTCAGGAGTTTGAGACCAGCCTGGACAACATGGTGAAATGTCGTCTCTACTAAAAATAGAAAAATTGGCTGGGCATGTGGCATAATCTCATGCTACATAGGAGGCTGAGGCTGGAGAATCACTGGAACCTGGGAAGTAGAGGCTGCAGAGAGTGAGCCAAGATTGTGTCACTAAACTCCAGCCTGGGCCACAGAGTGAGACTCAGTCACAAAAAGAAAAAGAAATGAAAATATCCAAGTAGTGACAACAAATATTTCCAAATTACTAAATAAGATAACAGTTATTTAAAAAACTTTAACCTCTATGAATATGAAGGCTTCAACTTTATTAAATCTTATTTTTTAAAGATGATTGAGGAAGACATTAAAAATAGTCAATGTACAGACACCAGAAATAAACTTTCATGTTGGTATTTTGCCATCTGGCCATTAGGCTGTCAAAATTTTTACTACTTTTTTATAACCTATTTCTCATATAGTCATAATAATCTTAAGAAAAATAATTATTCTATGAAATGTAGGTATTTACATCAGATACAAAGACTAACATGACTGACTCAAACTATTTCTGTATTTTTCTGTTTCAGATCTGTAATAATTTTGGTAATTGTCAATGCTTCCCTGGACATAGGCCTCCAGATTGTAAATTCCAGATTGGTTCCCCAGGGGGTAGTATTGATGATGGAAAGTTTCAGAAATCTGGTAAGTGGAAATTTATTTTCCAAAGAAAAATAGAAGGTCGATTTATGTAAAACTAATTGAAGAAATCTAAGTTATTTTGAATGGTGGCTTCATTTACATTGCAGTAGTCCCTTCTTATTTGTGGGGGATACATTCTAAAACACTCAGTGGATGCCTGAAACTGTAGATAGTGCCAAGCTCTAAATGTACTATGCTTTTTCCTACATATACATATCTATGATAAAGTTTAATTCATCATTTAGGCACAGTAACAACAATAACTAACTATCCTTCCATGTTTTATGCCCTGGCGCCTCCTTTGCACTTCCATTACTGTAGGTTCTATTGGTCATCTTTTTCCAGAAGACTGATTTCAATACCATTGATAACTTGCTTTGGATGATGTCCTTTCTCCATGATTAACATAAACTCTGCTGGAAATGTGGCAGCTGCTTTTTCATCAGCAGACACAGCCTCTCCAGTAATTTTTATATTTTTCAGTCCAAACCTATTCCTGAATCTGTGTAACCATCTCTTACTTGCAATAAATGGCTTATTTATTTCAGGGAATTCCATGCTGAAGTATTTTTACAGGTTCGAATGTTTTCTGGTGCAACGTGTTGCTGTTAATCAGAACATATTTTCTGTTTATGTCTTCTACTTATAAATTTAATGTCTTTTCTGTCTTAACTAAGCATTTATCATCCACTGTAGTCTTAACTTTTGTAGTTTTAGATGCATCAGCAAAATTAGTACAGATTAGTTTCTCGTTCTTTACAATTTTATGGATTGAAGATTTGTTTTAACTACAGATCTTAGCAATGAATTTTTCTTATTGAGGAAAATATGTATGTATGTATATTTTGCCAAATATTGACATTTGTAAATATACATATACATTTATTTAAATATTAAAATATTTGTAAATATACACATATATTTGTAAATATATGTATACTTATTTTACTTACATATATTTGGAATATGCATGTATTAATATATTTTCCTCATTAAGTCAAGAGTATTCACCCTTTTCCTTAAGGAAAGAATTTTTGACTTCTCTTTGGCATATATAAATTGATGGTATCACTAATCTTGCCCTTTAAGATCATTGTAAAGTAAAATAAGGGTGATTTGAACAAAGCACTGTAATGGCATAAAAATCAATCTGATAATTAAGATGGCTAAGTGACTAATGGCCAGGTAGCATATACAGCATGAATTCGTTGGACCTGGGAATGATTCAGGTCCTGGTGAGGCAGAAAGGAATGATGGAGGATTTAATCATGCCACCCAGAACGGCATGCAGTTTAAAACTTATGAATTTTTGGTTACTGGAATTTTTCATTTAATACTTTCAGACAGTGGTTGACCATGGTTGTTACTGTGCAACCAAAACTGTAGATAAGGGGGAATGACTATGGTATTCTTACACAATATCCATAATCAGATATTCTCAGAGATATTCTGCTTTAATTAACTCAAACAAGTTAGAAAACAGTACCAATAAGTTTCAACAAATGTCATTAAATAAATTTTTGAAAACTTACATATAGAAGAATAAAAACTACATGAATGATTTTCATTCCATATTGTTACAAACTCTGTTGGCTGTTAAAAAAACTGCACCATACAGTGTTTATTCTCAATGAACTTTGGAAAAACATGGCAAAATATAAATGCATATTTTTAAAGAAATAATGGTAAATCAATCACATTTTGAGTGATGGCATACATATTTATACTTTACTTGTTTCTATAAATGAAGGCAATATTGAAGCAGGATATTTCCCTGACACCTTCATGGGACTTGTGACAGGGGTGCCTCATTTACACAACCTGCAGTTCTCAACTCCTTGCAGGAGAGTGTGTGAGTGAATGGGGCGAGAACTGGAGTACATGAGCACTGGAACCAGCTGGCTGATTCAGTGCCAGCAGGGGACAAAATCCACTCACTGGGACCTGATGTATTCCAACCCTTGAAGGAGGGAGAGCACAGGTAAGTGGGTGCAGGATCCAGGGGGAACACTTTGAGCATAGACAGAAACAAACTTAGTGCGGGCCCTGCAGCAGCATCTGGAGGGATTCCAGTGACCCTTGAAGCTCCAGAGGGCATGTTGCCGTGTTTCTTTAGCTCTGCCATCTGCAGACAGCTTAGGTATGAACAGCTAAGTGGACCCTCTGCCTTTTCGTGTGAGGTGGTTGCTCTCCACTAGCAAAGGCAAAGGGCCAGTGTGACAGCCTTTTGCATCCACACTCATGGCTCCTGAGCTCTTGTCTAGTGTCCAGTAAAAATGAAGTCATGTGAATGAATTGAAATATGGTAAATGTAGGGGATTTTATTGCTGATGAAAGTGGCTCTCAGTGGAAAGGGCAGCTGAAAAGGGGCCAAGGTGAGAAGATAATCTTCCCCCTGAAGTCCAGCTGTCTCTGGCCAGATTCTTCTCTAAAGTTATGCCATCAAGCTTCCTTCTGAAGTCAAGTCACTTCTCTTCAATGTCTAGCCACAGTCTCTGATGTCCAGCTTCTTCTCCTCTCTGCCAGCTGAGTCTGGGGTCTTTATAGGCACAGGATGGGGGTGGGATGGGGATATGAGTGATTTAGGAATAGGCAACATATAACCGGGAAAAGTTCTCACTTTGGGCTGCAGTCTCAAGCTTTTCAGCTTGAGAGTCGGCCTTAGTTAGGGCCGTCTAAATTTTCTGCCTAGAATTTTTCTGCCCCTGTCCCTGTCAATATCATAAACTACTTATTGATTCAGCCATTCATTCATTCATACATTTCCTCTACAAACATGTTACTGGGTTTCTGGTGAGGCAACAAAATTGAGATTCACATTTCATAAAGTCCACCCAAGCAGCAATGTGGGAAATGGGTTTGGTGATATGGGTCTTAAGGAATGCAAATTGCTGGGAAATCAGTAACCTTAACTTAAGGTCTCAAAGTAGACAATAAAGGGGAAAAAAAAAAAAACAATGTTGCTACATAGTATCAATTTTTGTGACTAACAATGAATAAAGGCATGATGATCAATGTGTTTTATATATGGACAGTTATAAAAAGTTGTATGAAATTATGAGGATGAACAGAGCATGAAGATAATGCATTTAAGTTTGGATATATAGAAGTTTAGTTATCCGTGGGAAAATTAATTTGACAATATCAGTGGGTGTTTAATAGTGGTATCATTAGGAGCATTGGGGAATAGTCATACTTAGTTTATAGGTTGTTTAGATAAAGTAACTCATGGGATGATACAATTGTGTAGAGTGAGATGAGATAAAAACACTGGAGATAACTTCTGTAGACAATAGTGTTTCAGAAACATCTCTGAGATTATTAATAATCTCTGAAAAAAAAGAGATTAAAAGGAGCAGCCATAAGGATTTTCTTTTTGGCTGTGACAGAATAATTCTAGAAAATTGTATGAAGCATTTGTCAATGAGTAAACAATTCTGACATTTGAGAAAGGGGAAATGGATGAAATGAGTTTCATGTTTCTAAGACGATATAAATTTTTCTTGTATATGTTTAATGGGTGATTCAGATAAAAATGAGAGAGAGAGTATACAGAAAAGACATTTGAAAAAATAACGACCCCAAATTTTCCCAACACATTGAAGAAAGTCAGTACTTGCATCCAAGAAGCTAAGTGAACCTTAAGCAAGTTAAATATAAATAAACTTTGTTCATGAAAACTACTTCTGTTAACACGGCTGCACGTTAACAACCTTTGCTGATGAAAACTACTTCTGTTAACAGGCTTCTTTACCTTAGACCGATGTCTTACCGTAGACTAGCCTGACCTAACTTCATCAACATGGTAGTTCAACTAGGATGAAGCTATATGTAAAAGCCATTAATTTTGCTGCTTCAGGGTGGGGTGAGAAGAAAAAGGGAATTACTAGATTTGTTGGAGTATTGTTGATTACGTCGGCAATTATGTTGTCAGGAGAACATGGAGGACTAACTGCTCTGCTAGGCTGGTAGGATAGGTACGCTGAGAACAAATGACAGACCAGGAAATAACTAGGAATTTAACAAGGAAATTCAAAATTACATGGATATATGGAGAAATTTAGAAAGCCAGATGCGTGATTATTGAAAGATTCATGCTAGAAAATATCTAAGAAGATAATGAGCTGTCACCCGAGGCTAATTTCTAGGCTCAGTGAAAGTCTGGTTCAGTGTAAAGAAGTGCTCAGCCAGGACTCAGCCTGAGCTGAATAGAAGTTATTTTGTTTGTATTGTTCCCTTTGTTTTTTGTCTATGTATTTACTATTAGAGTTAAAATTCAGCTCCTGTTTTTCAAAAAATCCCTGTCAAAACACTACCTGAACAAAAGCTCTGGTAATCAGACCATAAAGCCAAAAGATACAGTCTTTGCAAAAATACCCTGGTAAGTCACTAAAAAAATACACTAATGAAGTCTTCAGAAGTCAAGAAACTGGCAAACCCTGAGTAGGGCAGACAGGGAGATAATCAGAGTTTCCTAGTTATAACAGTCAAATAGCCAATTTTCAACAACAATGAAAATCACAAGCCTTAAAAAGAAAAAGGAAAGCATGACCTATTCACAGGAACAAAATTAATTGACAGAAATCATCTCATAGAAGCCCAAATTTCAGACTTACAAAGGCTTTAAAATGTACTCAAACACCTAAAGAAAAACATGGACAAAGAACTAAAGAAATCAAGAAAAATATGTATGGACAAAATGAGAATATCAATAGACATAGAAATTATTAAATGGAACTGAATAAATTCTAGAGCTAACTAAAAGAATTCACTACAAGGGTCTAAAAGTGAATTTGAGCAGAGAGAAAAAGAAACAGTAAACTTGTAGGCAGAACAATTGAAATGGTTGAATCTGAGGCCAGAAAGCAAAAGAATGGAGAGATTTGATTAGGGCCCAAGAGACCTGAAGACCACTATCAAGTAGAACAACATTCTCATTTTGTGAGTACCATATGGAGAGAATAATGAAAGAAAGAAAGAGAAAAAGTATTTGAAGACATGATGACCCAAAACTTTCAAAATTTTATGAAAATCATAAATATACAAATCCAAGAAGCTTAATGAACTCCAAACAGGACAAAGTCAGGGCACTAAACGCTGGGCCAAGCACACACACACAAAAATGTATAATGAATATAACATCAAGAGAAAATGGAATAATGTAAAATGGTCAATTAAAATCAGAGAAAGCCAATTTAAAAAAAAGTGCAAGATAAAAGATTTTTAAAAATGGCAACAAATAGAAAGGGCTAAAAAATAAAGCAATAGATACTAATTCAAATATATCAACAATCACTTTCAAAGTTAATATTCTAAATAAATCATTTAAAAGACAAAGCCCGTCAGAGTGTATTAGAAAAAATTTAATAAACAAGACCAAAGTCTATGTTGTCTACAAGAAACACACTTTAAATGTAAAGACACAGGCAAATTAAAAGTAAAGAGATGGGAGAAAGATATACCATGATAATACTAATTAATAGAAAGCTTGATAATCTACAGTAATTTCAGATGAAGTCAACATCAAAGCAATCAAACATATAGAATAAAGAGGGATATTTTATAATAATAAGGGGAGCAAGTCTTAAAGAAAACAAAATAATTGTGTGTGTGTGTGTGTGTATCACCAGTGTCAAAACAAATGAGGCAAAATATGAAAGAACTTCTGGCATAAATATAAAAATCCACTACTATAGTTGACTAGTCTAACTCCTTTCTATTAGTAACTGACACAACAACATATAGAAAATCAGTAAGTATAGTAAGTCCTCACTTAATGTCAAGTTCTTCAAAACTGTGACTTGAAATGAAACTATATACAATGAAACCATCTTTTTCTCATCAATGTTATAATGAAACATTGTTGAAAAAAAATGATTTTTTCCTTGAGGACCTGCTTATGTTGTTTCCCTTTAAGTTACATTTTCCAAGAACTTGCAGACAAGGTTAGGTGAGGACTTCTGTACATAATTGACCTTAATACAATGATCAATCAACTTGATCTAGTTATATTTAGAAAATATTCCATACAATGAGACCAGACTAAACATTATTCTCAAGACCACATAGAACATTCTCTATTGTAGATCAAATTCTCTGTCTTACAGTATACCTTAACAAGTCTAAACAACAAAACTCTACTATGTATGTTCTGAAACCAAAATGAAATTGAACTAGAAATCAGTAATAAAAAGAGAACTGTAAAGCCCTGAAATACTTGGAGATTAAATAACAAATTCACAAATAACACACGGGTTAAAGTAGTCTCAAGAGAAAGTTTAAAGTCATTTTGAACTGAATAAAAATGAAACACAACTTATCGAAATCTGTGGGATTCATCAAAAGCAAAATTTACAGAAAAATTTATAGCATTAAATGCATATATCATATCTAAAGTCAGAAATTTAAGCTTTCATCTTAGCAAACTAGGGAAAGAATGTTAAACTAAATCCAAAGTAAACAAGGAAAACAGTACAGTAAAAATCAATAAAATAGAAAAAAAAAAAGCAAATCAGTAAAGGAAAATCAATGAAAGACTGGTTGTTTGAAAATGTCAATTATATTGATTAACCTCTGGCCATACTAAGAAAAATGGAAAAAAAGACATAACTTCTTAGTATGAAAATAAAAGAAAGCTAACTGCTGATCAAATGAACATGTAAGTGATAACAGAGAAATATTGTCAATAACCATATACTCACAAATTTTATAATCTTCATTAAAAAAATTAAAAGACACAAAACAAAACTCACACAAGATGAAACAGATAATCGTAATAGGCCTCCATGTACTAAAAGAATTAAATCAATAATTAAAAACCTTCTATTAAATAAGCTCTCAGGCCCAGATATAGGCACCAGTAAATATGACCAATCATTTAAGTAAGAAATTACACTAATTCTCTGCAATACCTTTAAGGAAACTGAAGCAGAGGTGCTAATTCCTAACTCATGCTATGATGCCAGCATCACCCCCAATAGCAAAACCAGGAGACTTCACAAGCGAGGAAAACTACAGATCAATATCTCTCATGAATGCATCATAATTTTTCAGTTTTTGTGTCTCTCCTTTCATTCCTGATTTTATTTATTTGCATTTTCTCTCTATTTTTTTAGATGTTTTATCAATTTTTTTTTTACCATTTTAAAAACACCTCAGTTTCACTGATCTTTGTTTTCTATTTTCTATTTCATTTACTTCTGTCTAATACTCATAATTTTTTTCTTCTGCTAATTTTGGGCTAAGTTCATTGTTCTTTTTCTAGTTCCCTGAAGTGTAATGTTAGGTAGTTTATGTGAAATCTTTCTCTCTCTCTTTTAAATGCAAATGTTAATCACCATGAACCTCCCTGTTAGTGCTGCTTTTGCTGCAGCCAATAATTTTGGCATGTTGCATATTTATATTCATTTGTCTTGAGTTATTTCATTTCCATTTTGATTTCTTCTTTGACACAAAGATTGTTCACTAGTGCATTGTTTAATTCCCTCATACTGTACATTTTCCAGTTTTCCTTCTGCAATTGATTGTTTAGTTTCACCCCTTGTGATCTGAAAAGATACCTACTCTGATTTCAATCTTTTAAAAATTTGTTAACTTTTATTTTCGTGATCTAACATTTGATTTATCCTGGAGAAAGAACTGTGGGAACTTGAAAGCAATATGCATTCGGCTGCTGTTGAGTGGAATATTCCGTGTATGTATGTTAGGTCCATTTGGTGTTTAGTATGATTCAAATTCTCTGTTTTCTTATTGATCTTCTTTTTGGGATGTTCTTTACATTATTGAACATGTGACATTGAAGTCTCCTACCATCATTGTATTGCTATCTATTTCTCCCTCTAGTTCAGTCATTGTTTGTTTTATATACTTATGTGCTCAGATGTTGGGTGCTCAGATGTCATACCTTTCTAGTGCATTGAATCTTTTATCATTATCTAGACTTTGTCTATAATGAAAATCAAAAGACAGTTTTTTGAGACCTGGAGAGCAGGTATGTGCGTATTCATTTAGTTAACTCATTGCTAACTTTGCTAATATATTTATATATTGTATAGTTTTCAGAATTATATGGTATCTCAATTTTTTTAAGTATAAAAACAACCCAAAGGCAATAATATGCTTATAGAATGTCAGTGGTGGAAAGATATACACATACACACATACACACAGATGCACATGTTATGTATAGATGCATAGATATAGATGCAGATACAACTATAGGTATAAATATGAATTTTCCTTACATGTATAGAATATAAACACTAGATGGAGAGAAGTTAGTCATTTAAAATTGATTTTCTCTGAGGAAAGAAACTGATTTAGCAAGGGAATGGGATGGTGTTTTCTCAAAGTATACATTTTTTAAAATTGTAACTTAATCCCTATTACTGTATTAACTTTCAAATTATTGATGTTACAAATAAGTTGAATGCAACAAACAGCATTCTAAACATGTATATAGCAGATTAATGTTTAAATAAATATGTGTAAACAAATAGAAAATCTATGAAAAATATGGCACTGTAGTTTGCATTTATGAACTTAAATGTTCTATTTTTTCCTATCAGCTTGCAAGACATTAAAACTTAAATTATTACATATATACATATATACTATTAAAGTGAAAATATATAAATTTATTTAAATATCTACCAACTCGCCACTAATTTATGATATGATTCATTTCTAGATGAATTTTATTCTGAGAAAAGCTCCAATAAACAGTGGAACAACTGGTTTATTCTGAGTTTCTACATTTTTCTGCCATTTTTCATAATTTTCATCATTGTGATCTTTAAGAGAAATGAAATAAGGAAATTATCCAACAGAGAGAATACAGAATATAAGCGGTAAACTTGATATAGAATTAATACATTACCTTAAATTATCCTAGTCATTAACCAATGTCATGCATGTTATGTAACATTTGTTGTATTAATTTCTAAATATACTTTTTTAAATCTAATGTAACTGGTATCTTTATAATTTTGTTTTTCAATAGTTTGTTATTATAATCAGGCCATCCAAAATTCTGAATTTTCTAGAACTTTTCCTGACGAGTATGCTATGCTGTATCAGAGACTTACTAGGTCAGAAAAGAATATAGTTAGTACATTATTTCAAGTGCTCTTTTAGTTAGATCTAATTATACGTTGGTGCTGTACTTATTATTTTATTATCTTTATATATACAAATATATATATTTGTAGAGATAGTGTCTCTATATGTTGCCTAGGCTTGTCTCAAACTCTTGAGGTCAAGCAGTTCTCGCATCTCAGCCTCTCAAAATGCTAGGATTACTGACATTAGTCATGGCATATGGCCTCCCGTACGTATTTTTGATATTAATACGTTATCAAATATATAGTTTGCAAATACTTTGTCTCATTCTATAGGCTACCTTTTCATTTCATTGTTTCTTTTGCTATGCAAAACGTTTTAGTTTAATGTAATCACTTTATTTCTGCTTCTGTTGCATGTGCTTTTGGTGACGTACCCAAGAAAATCATGGCCCAGACCAATGGCAAGGAGCTTTCTCTCTATTTTCTGCTAGAAGTGTTATAGATTCAGGCTTTACATTTAAGTATTTTGTCCATCTTTACTTGATTTATGTGCATGATGTCCAATTTCATGCTTTTACATGTGAATATTCAATTTATTCACCAGCATTTATTAAAGAGACTATCCTTTCCCCATTGTATATTCCCTATCTCCTTGTCAAAAATGTGTTGACCATGTATTCAAGGGTTTAGTTCTGTCCTCTATTCTGTCCCATTGATATATGTGTCTTTTTTATGCCAGTGCTTTACTATTTTGATTGCTATAGCTTTGTAATATAATTTGAAATCAGGAAGTATAATACCTCCAGCTTTCTTCTTTTTACTTAAGATTGCTTTGGCTATTTCACGTCATTTATGGTTTCTTCTTAATGTCACGGTTTTTCCTATACCTGTGAAAAATGCCATATAAATTTTGATAAAGATTGCAATAAAACTGTACATCACTTTGGGTAATATGGACATTTTAACTATTTTCTTTCAATCCTTAAACAGTGTATATGCTTTTCATTTATTCATGCATATTTTAATTTCTTCATTAATTTTTATGGGCTTCATGTGCCAATTTTTTACTAGATTGGTAAAATTTACACCATTTTACTCTTTCTGATGCTATTGTGAATGGGATTGGTTTCTTAATTTCTTTTTTAGATAGTTCATTATTAGTATATAGAAACACAATTCATTTTTTAGTTTATATTATAATGTCTAGTACGTATAAACTTCAGCTGGGATTATCATTCTGAGTTCAGAATTTATGATCATGAAAATGACATCTAAGTGAAGAGTAAAGAATACGCATGCTAGCATTACAAAAAAAAAAACAACCTATATTGTGTTTTTGGTCAAATTTGACTACTACTTTTGAACATTTCTCTTAACCCAGCAGTATCTGATACTGTTGACCACACTCCTTTTCTGAAACTATTTTATTCCTTGAGAGGGAGGTCTACTGGCAAAAAAAAAAAAAAATTCTCAATTTTTATTTGTATGAGAAAATGTCTATTTCTCTTTAATTTTCAAAGGATAATTTCACAGGGTGGATAATTCTGGAGAGAGAGAGACAGAGAAAGAGAGAGAGAGTGAAAGAGTGTGTGTGTGTGTGTGTGTGTGTGTGTGTGTGTGTGTGTGTGTGTGTCTTGGAATACCAAATATTTTACCCTACTGTCTTGTTTCTTTGTTGACTGAAGAGAAGTTGGAAGTAATTCTTTATTTGAGCCTCTATAGGTAAAATTTTTTTCCTTTATATTCTTTCAAGATTTGTTCTTTGCCTCTGATTTTCTGCAGTTTGAATATGATATCTAATCTGCTTAGTGTTTTCTGAGTTTGCTACACCTGTGGGTTGGTGTCTGATATCAGCTTTGTGAAATTATTAGCCATTATTGCTTCAAATAATTCTATTTTTCTTTTCCTTCTGGTATTACCATCATGCATATGTTACTTCTTTTGTAGTTGTTCCACAGTTCTTGGATACTGTCTTTCTTTTTCTCAGTATTCTCTTCTTAGATATTCAGTTTTGGAAGTTTCTATTGATGTATTCTCAAGCTCACTGTTTCCTTTCTCAGCTGTGTCCAGTCTACTACTGACCCCAAGAGGGGCTTCATTTCTATAATGACGTTTTTGAATCCTAAAATGTATTATTTAAATTATTTCTGAGATTTTGAATCTTTCTGATGACATTGTCCATTTCTTCTTGCATGCTATCTACTTTTTTCTGTTAAAACTCTTTGCATATTAATCAAATTATTATGCCCTGCGAATCTCATAATTCCAACATCTCTACCATGTCTGAATCTGATTCTGATGCTTACTTTGCCTCTTCAAACTGTGTTTTTGTCTTTTAGTATTGCTTGTGATTTTTTGTTGAACGCTGGACATGATATTCTACGTTAAACTGTGCTAAATAGATTATGCTGGAAAGGTGTTGGGGGTGGAAAGCATTTTGTAGTTCTATGATTAGGTTTTAGTCTTTTAGTGAACCTATGTCCTTCATTCCTACATCTGAGTTTTTCCTACTCCTTTAGATGATGATAGAGTGGGGCTGAAGTGAGAAATTTCCCTTCTCCCACATGAAAAGCAACAGAGGGCTGCTGTTGAGTTCCCCCCAGGTCAATTAGGCTCTGCTAAAACCTCAGCAGCTTAGGTCTTGATGAAAGAGTTTCTCTTGAGGGCAGCCCTTGTTAAGAAGAACACAATGCTCTGGACATATTTCAGACTGGCTTCTTTTCCTCTCTCCTAATTCTAGAAGAATAAGAAGATTTTTCTCCAATTTTCATTGTGAGAACCTGATAGGCTCCTGGAGACAGACACATAATAATATGGACTAAAAGTAGGCCCCATAGAGTTGTTGACTCTCAGACTTGTCCATGCTGAGCTTCTGTTTATTCTTCAGTTATAGTTTAGGTTTTTCTACCCTGGTACTTGTTCCCATGGAAGTTTCTGCTCATAAATTTCTGCTCTGGTAAATTATAATTAGTTATATCCACTTGTCTGTCTCTAGTTTGGGAAATAGCTGTTTGTCTTGTGATCTCAATTCTCTAACAGATCTAAGAAGAGTTGCTAATTTTCAGTTTGTTCAGATTTTTATTTGTTGTTATTATAGAATGATGAAATGACAACTTCCAAACTCTGTACATGCTGGACACAGAAACCAAAGTGTGTCTATACTGTCCTTTTAAAGAATACACTTATGCACATAGTTGCCTTTATTAAAGTTCTTTGCTTCTTCATGTTAAATAAAATAATTTATTCATGAAATAAAAATAATTTCATTTTATTGTTATTCTATAATTACTGTCTTGGGATTTGCTTCAGTCTGAAGAATATTTTGTTGTTGTTGTTTCTTGTAAGAAACAACTAGTAATTCTCCCAAATTCTTAAATATTTCTATTACACAATCATCCTTGAAATATAGTCTTGCTGGCCATAAGGTTTTTAGTTGGCAGTAGCTGTTTTAACATTTTGGATATGTCACCCATTGTCTTTTAGCCTCCACGTTCCTGATGGGAGATAAGCTGAGAAAATCTTACTAAACGTTTTTAGTATTAATGAATTGTTTTTGTCTTACTGTCTTTATCTTTCAATATTTTGACTAGATATAGATATAGATTTTTATTTTTGCTCCTTTACATCTCTATTCTTTCTGGTATTCCACTAGATGTATACTGGTATACTTAATGGAATTCTACATTTATGTAAAGCTCTATTTATATTTTTAAGTAATTTTTCTTTTTGTTCTTCCACTTGAATAATATCTATTAATCTATTAAATTAACTGAACTTCTTCCAGTTCAAATATATTGCTGAGTCATTCTATTACCTTTTTAATAATTTCATTTTATTGTTATTCTATATTTGATGAAACATTGTCATCATTTTTCCCTTTTTTATCCATGATTTCCTTTAGTTCTTTGTATTTATAATAGCTGCTTTGAAATCTTTGTCTGCTAAGTCTAACTTAGTCCAAATATTTCTGCAGTTTTTATTGCCTAATATTTTTGGAGGGTATATGGATTGTACCTTCTGTTTTTTTCCTCTGGATTCTAATCCTCCCCCAAGAGATTTGTTTGGTAATTTGGCTGGACTATTTTATTGATATCTGTTTTCCCTGTAATGTGAAACTTCTGATGTTGCTCCTAAAAGGGTACAGACTTAGGATGTACATGGTCACCTTGTGATGACAATGACTATCATCAAGGCCCTTTTTGACACCCTTTTTGTTATTTTTCTCTGTTAAGCCATATGCTTCTGCCCTTGTCACACCCAGCTATTTACCAATTGCAGGCTGATTGCTAAATTGTTTCAACATGACTTGGAGCATAAATTGCTCCACAGTTTGATCAATTAAATCCAAGTGCTTTTGCAGGAATAGTCTTTGAACCTAGTCCTTGAAACGTATTTATTCCCTCTAACCCTGGAAGAACTACCCTGAGTGACCTCTTTCTTTGGTTGTCTTTCTTAAACATCTACCTGGTGTATAATTTATTTTTTTTAATACATCTACCAGTCTTTTCTTAATTGTTTACTACCACAATCTCCATTGATTTTGACGGTATCCTTTCCTACCTTTTGTTGTAATTAAGTTACCTTAAAAGAGGTACATTTTACTCTTGGACATTTATCTCCAATAAATGAAAATTGTGTTCTCTCAGAAACTTGAATTCAAATATTCATTATACTTTAATTCATAATAATGAAAAACTAGAAATGACTTCAATGCTCTTCAGTGGGTGAATGGTTACTGAAAGCAGAGTAAATCCATAATGTGACATATACTAACTAAAACAAAGCCAGTTTCAAAAGCTGACATACTGTGTGATTGGATTTATCTAAAGTTGTTGAAATTTTAAGAAGTTAGTATAGGAAAAACATTAATGATTGTTAGGGACTAGGAATAATGTGAGAGTGTCATGTGTATGTCTATAAAGGGGGAGGATACCAGAAAGTCTTGTGTTTATAATATCTTAATGTGATTGTAGTTATATCTTACTACACATGTGATCATGTTACAAGAACACACATGCCAGCATAAGATCATGTATAGCTGGTGAAATATGACAAACCTCTGTGAATTAAATCAATGTTAATTTTATGATTTTTGTATTATAGTATAGTTAGGCAAAATGTTAACATAGAGGAGCTTCAGTAAAGGGTACACAGACCTTCTTGTACATTTCTTTGAAATGTCTCATGAATATGAAACTAATTCAAAACAGAAAGTTAAAAAGTTAAATCATGAATATAAATGTAAAGCTAAAGTTATGGAACTTTTTGAAGAAAACAAAACTTTTGGAGACCTAGAACTATACTAAGAGTTATTTTACATGCAAACAAATCATGATCCATAAGGAAAATTTGAACTTCATAAAAATTTAAAAAGCAGTTTTTAGAAGATATCTTTAGCAGAAACAAGGAAACAGTATGACATGAAAAAGTGGATTGGTTAACATTAGGTGACTTTAAGTTACATTTTCCTGCAAATGTTAAAGCAGAGGGGACTTTCTTATCACATAAACTAAAATTGACCTGGATTAGGCTATAATCTCTCTCCTGATTTCTTGGAAGTTCAGATAAACAACTTAGTTTCAGTTTGGTTACATGGCACCTTAGGCTGAATGGCTCCATTTTAGCTTGTTCTGTTGGAGCCTAGCACAAGAACTTAGCTCACCAATAACCTCCCATAAATTTTATTAAACACCTTCCCCAAACAGCCATCTTACAAAGTCTTTTTAAGATGCAAAATTAGACACTCAGTCATACTTAAAACTTTTGAATAATTTAATATTACTCTTATAAAAAGTTTACTCACCCAATTAGCTTAAATGTCAAATGTGACATTCTTTCTGTAGTTACTTTTGATAGAAAGAGCTAAATAATTTTAACTGCATTTCCAGAGAAAGTTGTAAACATCTTAAAAATGAATTTATAATTTATTTCTAACTATGACATTTCTTCAATATGCTTAGTTTCCTGTTAGCCTCTGACCTACTTGAACCTAAGCATGGCATCCCTTTTATTTTGGAAATTGCTGCTACAAAGGTCCCTGAAATGTCTTCAAGGCCTTTCCCCATTGTCTTGGATAATAGCACTGGCTCCTTTTTAGTTAGTATCTCTAGCAAGTGGATATTCCACAGACTACTTGAATTCCTCTCCTTTCGAAGCTTTTTCTTGCTACATGGCTAGGCTGAAAATTTTCCAAACTTTTATGCTTTGCTTGCTGTTTCAATATAAATTTCAACCCTAAATCACGACTTTGCTCCAACATCTGACCATGGGTTGTTAGAAGCAGCCAGCCAACATCTTGAAAACTTGGCTGCTTAGAAATTTCCTCTGCCAGATATCCTATATAGTCATCTTTAGTTCAAGCTTCCACAGATCCCTTGGGAATGAGCACAATGCAGCCAAGCTTTCTGCTAAGGCGTAACACACATGACCTTTGCTCCAGTTCTCAAAAGTTCCTCATTTTCATCTGAGACCTTGGCAGCGTGGATTTTACTATCCATATCTCTGCATTTTGGTCACAACCAAATTAGTCTCTAAGAAGTTCCAAATGTTCCCTCATTTTCCTGTCTTTATCTGAGCCTTCCAAATTCTGCCAACCCATTAACCAGTTCCAAAGCTGCTTCCAGATTTTCAGATTATCTTTATAGCAATGCCCCACTGCTAGTGCAGATTTTCTGTTAGGCCATTCTTGCTTGCTATAAGGAAATATGAGAAATTGAGGTAATATATAAAGAAAAGGGATTTAATCAGGTCACAATTCTGCAGGCTTTACAGGAAGCATGGTGCTGGCATCTTCTCAGCTTTTAGGGAGACCTCAGGAAGTTTACAGTCATGGCAGAAGGTAAAGGGGCAAAAGGCTTCTCACAAGGGAAAAGCAGGAGCAAGCAAGAGAGAGTCAGGTGGAGGTGGTACCACACACTTTGAAAGAGCCAGATCTTGCAAGAACTCACTATCACCAAGACAACACCAAACCATGAGAGTTTCACCCCCATGGTACAAACACTTCCCACAAGCACCACCTCCAGCAATGGAAATTATAATCCAACATGAGATTTGGTCAAGGACAAATCTCCAGAACAATATATACACATGTTTTTTAAAAAGCAGGCATCCAGGTTGGGCGTGGTGGCTCATGCCTGTAATCCCAGTGCTTTGGGAGGCCAAGTCAGGTGGGTCACAATGTTAGGAGTTCAAGACTAGCCTGGCCAACATGGTGAAACTCTGTCTCTACTAAAAAAACAAAAAATTAGCCAGGCATGATGGCACACGCCTGTAATCCCAGCTACTCGGGAGGCTGCGGCAGGAGAATTGCTTGAACCTGAGAGATGGAGGTTCTGAGACTGCACCACTGCATGCCAGCCTGGGAATGCTGAGTAAGACTCCCATCTAAAAAAAAAAAAAAAAAAAAAAAAGCAGCCATCCTAATCAGTCAAAGAAAATTAAGGAATTTAAATAATGAACATGTATTTCCTGTTTTGTTTTGATTACTTGAGTGATGAACAGAGGTTTTAATAAAATCATGAGTAACTATACATTATTTATCATGCCTTCAGTGATGTATAGTAGACTTCAAAAATATGTTCAGGTCATAGAGAGTCAGAAAACCGTTATTAATTAATAGCAAAACAAGAAATCCTGATACATTAATTATCATCAGTTGTCATGTGAATTAACAAAATACAAAAAAAAATAAAGTCTTTAAGCTGTATAGGACTATTTAAATAAATATGACATACAACATTTATCATAATAAAAAGCACATGGTTAAGAAGTAAATACTTCAGTGAAATAAAAATCTTGGCTATCTGGAGGTTAATTTTCTGTGTTATCATTGTTTATAAGTAAAACAAAATTTTTTTGAAACAAAATATATTTAGAAAGATTTTTTACAATTCATAAAATTACAATTTATTTTACAATTCATAAAATAAAAATGAATTCTAAAAAAGTTAGCCTTACCTTACATTGTTTCTTTCTACAAACTAAAAAAGACAATATTTGACTTTGCTTTTAAATATTGCATGAAAAGTAGAGAAACAATAGTATTCCGTAGAAGGACAATTAAAGAATGGCAAAAAAAAAGTTGCAAAATTGAAATTAGGTAATTCTATTTTTATATTTTTGAGGAGTTGCCATACTGTGTTCTACAGTAGTTTTACAATTTTGCATTCCCACCTACAGTCCAAAAGGGTTCTAGTTTGCCCATAATCTTGCTAGGATTGTTATTTTCTGCTTTTTAAAAACATAGTATCCATCTTAATGGGTGTGATGGTATCTCGTGGTTTCGATTTGCATTTCCCTAATGATTAGTGATATTGAGCATATTTTCTTGTGTTTATGGGCCACAGAGGATGGGAAGTTGTTGTTTAGTAAGCATTCTTTCATGAGGAGTTATTCTTTACTGAACACAGAATTTCACTTTTGCAAGATGAAAATGTTTCTGGAGATAGATGGTGGTGACGGTCGCACAATAGGAATGTACTTAGTACCACTGACCTGTACACTTCAAAACGGTTAGAATGTGCATTTTATTACAATGACATATTTTTATAAGACAAATAAAGAAATTGTGAAAAAATTAAAGTTAGCAACCTGAATATTAACTATAAAATGAAAATTCTTTCCATGTTAACTCTATTGTTCATGTATGAACTTCATATTAATGGGAAAAAAAAAAATAAAGACTAACTTTTTATTTTGTCCCCCTAAGCCAGAGGATTTTCTAAGAAACAAGTGTATAAAATTGAATAAATAAATGGATTTTGATCGTTTTTACATCATCATTTCATAGTTATAATTTGGTTTCCCTGGTAAATTATAAATCAATGCTAAAGTACAAAAACATACATATGTATTTTATGTTTAGCTTTTTATTTGGACTCCTTAGACAGTTTTCTAAGAACCAAACTTATCTATAATATAAATAATATAACATCTATAATGTAATCAAATTTATCTATAATTTTTTATTTTTAGCGATTATAAAGTAGAAATTCAGTAGTAAATATGATTTAAAATAGTCAATTGGCTACTACTATACATATTGTAAATTTCTATTTGCTCTGTTTTTCCTCACTATAGTAATTCATCCATTGTACCAGAAAGCTATGACGTGGGATATTGCAAAGAACTTCCACAGCAAATAACCTAGAGGAATAAATGTGCTTTATAACCCTATGTTACCCCTGAATGCGTTGTAAATCTCAAACTTTTGGAAAATAAAGCCCACGTATGCAGAAGCGCAGACTCCCATGTGCCTCTTCCGGTGCAGCCGCCCGGGGGTGGGGAGCCTCTGACTCCATGGAACTGCACCGCTCCTCCAGACCCCACCATTCTTGGGCTCTGCTTGGCCTCCCCTGTCCTGGCCACAAGCAGCCTCCGTTCCACGCTCAGCAGCCATCATTGTGGCTAGGCCACTGGCCACGCAATGCTCTCTTGCTGATCCTCTCAGGCGTGGGCGGCTCATCTCCGCAGATGGTTGCAAGTGAAGAATTTTGCAGTGTAAGAGGACTGCATTTCAGTGTCCAGCGAGGAGGCATGTGTCACCCTCCCTTTTCCAGTAGCTTAGGCCAAGCTGGGGAGAAGAAACAGAGCCTGTCGCTCCAGAGCCTCAGAGCCTCAAGGCCAGGCAGGCATCATCCTCCTTGGTCTTGAACCTCAGGCCAGGCTGGGGTGGGGCGTGGTCAGAGCCCGCCCAGTTTCAGGGTCACTGTGCCACCAGAATCTGGTTGGATCTGATAGTTGGAGGGCTCAGCCCAGAACTCAAACAGCTGTTCCTCACTTACTTGACTCTGCATAAGAAGGTGCATTTCCTGGGGAGGTAGGAGAAGAAGGGAGGCTCCATGGGGTCTGATACCTGCAGCCCATACTTTCTTTCCCATTCCGGGCTAAGGTCAAGAAGATCCAGAGTGTGGAGGATGACTCTGGGTAATACTCCCTCTTCTAGTGGAGCTTCTTTCTAGAATTGGACAAAGTCTGATTTTGGGGTGTGTATTGTGTGTGTGTGTGTGTGTGTGTGTGTGTGTATTGGGGCTTGGAAGTATAGTGATTGATGTAAGATGAGCAGATGAGTGAAGAAAGGATGCTGTGATACACTGGGAATGCTCACATGTTTTTCCCCCGCTGCAGATTCTGAAATACCATTCCTGCAAATTATAGGATCACAGAATATTGAGAAAGACACCAATCATGATGATGTATATATACACATTCATCTGTAAAGTTATGTTTGTGCTCATATTTACTTTGTTCTTACATTTTGTCTGAGTGAAAATAAATGGTTTATTTAACTTTTTCATTGTTCTTCAAGTACTATATGCATACTAGGGAAATAATTATTAAATATTTAAAAATACAGTTTCAAAAAGAAAATAAAAGAAAGCATACCAAATTCCTAGCACACGAAAAGGCTAAACAGCCAACTTGAATTTGATTTTAACTAGCTTATTGAGACATAATTAACATATCACACAATTCATCCATCCATTTATTTATTTATTTTTATTTTATTTTTATTTTTTTGAGACGGAGTCTCTGTCTTCCAGGCTGGAGAGCAGTGGCACGATCTCGGCTCACTGCAACCTCTGTCCCCAGGTTCAAGCAACTCTCCTGCCTCAGCCTCTCCAATAGCTGGGACTACAGTTATGTACCACCACACCGAGCTAATTTTTTTTGTATTTTTAGATGGGGTTTCACCTCGTTGGTGAGGTTGGTCTCCAGCTCCTGACCTCAAGTGATCCATCTGCCTTGCCTCCTAACAATTCACCCATATAAGTTATGCAACGCAATGGCTTTAGTAAGATCACAGAATTGTGCAAGCATTACCATAATCAATTTTTTGAACATTTCATCTCCCAAAAAAAGAAACTCCAGAAACATTAGTAATCACTCTCCATTTTTTTCTCCCACTTTTCACCTAACTTCTCCTTTATTTCCCAGCCCCAGGCAATCACTTATCTACCTTCTATCTCTATATATTTGCTTATTTTGAACAACAAAAGATAAAAAAACATGAATAGATAATAAGGGATTACATTAAACTAAAAAACTTTGATATAGCAAAAGAAACAATAGAGTGTAGAGACAACCTACATAAGAGGGAATATTTGCAAATTATACATCAGGTAAGGGGTTAATATCCAAAATTTATAGGTGACAACTCAATATCAAGAAAACAAATAATATTGTTTTGAAACAGGCAAAGGACCTGAATTGACATTTCTCAAAAAAAGACATCCAAATGACCAATCGTTAATATGAAAAAATGGTCAACATCACTATTATCAGGGAAATGCCAATGAAAATCACACACAATGTGATGTCACCTCACACCTGTAAAATGCATCCTTTGTTGACACAAACATTTATACTAAGAGATTTTCCACACAAATTCTTAGAACTAATTAGAAAGTTTAAAATTATTAATTAATACTATATGTATGATAATGGTTAGAAAGCTGAAATGTGTTAAAGGAAGTGACACATCCAAGTCTCAATAACTTACTAGCTATTTCAAAATGATTCTAGCTTCTCTGCATCTTTAATTCCCTTGATAGTAAAACTGGTAAATACATACCTAACTCGTGAGTATATTCTGAGACTTCAAGAGATATTTTATATGGCATTTAGCCATGACACATCGAACTTGTTTTTTTACCTATTTTGTTATTATGAGTAAGGTACAGGCAAGTTATGTTGTTGAAACAGAGATTTGTGCCTTAAGCAACTGTGTATATTGTGATGCCATTCCCTGATACCTAGAATGTAGAAGGTAAAATATATGTCTTTATTCTCAAACAGTAGGACAAAAAAGGAATACAGAATATTTCATTGGCTTATTTCCTATACAGTTTGTATCAAATACAATTATAGGACACATCATGGAGTTCTACATGTGAAAACTAATTCATGTAATAGAATGAAGGAAAAGAACCACATGATCAACCTAAGCGAAGCAGAATAAGCACTTGACAAAATTCAGTACACTTATTGATAAAATGCCTCAAGAAGCTAGGAATAGGGGAGACTATCACAAAATAATTAAAGGTATATACAAAAAACCCACAGTGAATGTCATATGTAATGGTGGAACTTCCTAGAGACTTGTTGAATGACTTTGACCAAACTGCTGATAGTGATATGAACAATGAAATCTAGGCTGATGTGGTTTCAGATGGAGATGAGGAACTTGTTGGGAACTGGAGAAAAGGTGACTCTGTGCTTTAGCAAAGAGACTGCTGGCTTTTTGCCCCTGCACTAGAGATATGTGAAACTTTGAACTTGAGAAAGATGATTTGGGGTATCTGGTGGAAGAAATTTCTAAACATCAAAGCATTCAAGAGAAAGCAGAGCATAAAAGTTTGAAAAACTTGCAGCCTGATGATGTGATAGAAAAGAAAAATCCATATTCTCTGGAAATATTCAAGCCTGATGCACAAATTTGCTTAAATAATAATAAGCTGAATGTTAATCATCAAGACAATGGGCAAAATGTGTCCAGGGTATGTCAGAGACATTCATGGCAGAGGTAGCTGGAGGGTTGTTGTAATGTAGGTCAGAAAAGTAAATCTTATGTAAGGTGTCTTTGTTTTATGTTGCTATAAAGAAATATGAGAGACTGGGTACTTCTCTTTTTTTTATAAAAAGTTTATTCTGCTCACAATTCTGTTGGATGCAAGATTGAGCTTTGGTGAAATCCTCAGGCTGCTTCTACTCACTGTGGAAGATAGATGGGAGCAGCCGTGTGCAGAGATCACATGCTGAGAGAGGAAGCAAGACGTAGGGGGGAGGTGCCAGGCTCTTATTAACATCCAGTTCTTAAAGGAACTAACAGAGAGAGAGAACTCACTCATTACCATGAGGATGCACCAAGTAATTCATGAGAGATCTGCCTCCATGACCCAAACACCTGCCATTAGGACCCACTTCTAATACTGGAAATCAAATTTTGACATTATATTTGGGGTGAACAAACCTCCAAATTATAGTATAAGATCTAAAGGTCAATCAATAAATCTACACTTTAAAAGATGAATTTTTTTTGCAAATAGATTATAGATAGGCAAGGGGGAAAGCGGATAAAACAAGTATGGGGCTGTAACAAGTCAAGGAGAGAAAAAACAATGGTTCAAACCAGGAATAGTAAGCATAGTCAAAGTTTAAACATTTTTTGAAAGTAAACCAATAGAGATAATTGACGAATTGAATGGCTAATGTGACAGCATCACTTTATAATCCCGCAATTTCGCTTCTAGGTAAATATACAAGAGAAATAGAAACATATGTCCACAAAAAACTGGTACGTAAGAGTTAATAGCAGCATTATCCATAATAGAGAAAAAGTGGAAAAAGTCCAAATGTCTGTCAACTGATATATAACAAATAAAAATATAATAATGAATAAATTAAATGTACTTTTTTTTTTTACAAAAAAAGTGGTGTAACAACGAAATGTTGTATTGTTGGCCAGGTGCAGTGGCTCTCACATCTGTAATCCTAGCACTTTGGGAGGCCGAGGTGGGTGGATCAACTGAGATCAGGAATTTGAAACCAGCTTGGTCAACATGGTGAAACCTCATGTCTACTAAAAATATGAAAATTAGCTAGGTGTGGTGATGGGTGCTTGTAATCTCAGCTACTTGGAAGGCTCAGACAGGAGAATTAGTTGAACCTGAGAGGCAGAGGTGACAGTGAGCTGAGATCATGCCACTGCACTCCAGCCTAAGGAAAAAAACAAGACTGTCTCAAAAAGAAAAAAAAAAAAAGAGTTGCATTGTTGTTGCATTTTGACACTGTAACAGCAGATTTGAGGATTTGCGACAGAAGTCATGTGACTTATAGTGCCAAAAACGTTTATTATCTGGCTCTTTACAGAAAAAAAAAATATGCTAACTACTGGACTAAATACAAGTTCTGAGATAGACATTGTCTGATTGAATTAGAAAGCAAGGTCCATCTGTATGCCTCTACAAGAAACCTCTTTTAAATATAAAGATTTAGATAGGTCAAAAGTAAAAAGACAAATGTATCAGGCAAACACTAATTAAAGTAAATCCAGGTACTTAGAGTAATTTCAGATAAAATAGATATTCCAACAGACAGTTTTCAGAGAAAAGGGGGAGATCTACCAATTATAAGGGGAAAATTCTCCAAGAAGACATAACAACAATACTAAATGTGTATGCCTGACAATAAACCAGAAAACTGATGGATCTGAACAGAGAAACAGACATGTCCTCAATTATAGTTGTAGATTTCATTATTCCTTTTTCAATATCTGTAAGAAGTGGTAGGAAGAAAATCAGTAAAGATATAGATGATGTGAAGAAAGTCATCAAGCAACTTGATCTAATTGGCATTCAGGCACCCGACATCTGGATACACCATCTTCTCAAGTGCACATGGACCATTAACCAAGATAGATCATATTTTGTACCATAAAATAAATAATTACTATTTTGGATTTGTTGTTGTTGTTGTTGTTGCTTTAACTGCACAGTAAAAAAGTTTCAGAAGAACAATGATCACATGTAATTTATAATTAAAACTACCTAACCAGTGGTAAGAAGTCAGTTGCGGATTATACAGGGAGAGTAGACTTATTTTACAAATAAACTGGGAGAACTCTATTCTTATATCTGTAGATGCCTGAATGTTTGGCTTTGGCTCTTGGCTTAGGTAAGAGAAGAAATAATTTGCTGTTTAAGGTATAATTCCTTTCTGTGAAAACCTCCAGGACCAATTGACTTACCTGGAAAACCTGATTACACAACCTGGATTTTCCTTCTGTATGTAAATGCCTGAAGACTCCACTTTGAACTTCAGCCATGAGCTTTCCTAGAGACAGAATTTATTCCAGAAACTTTTGTCGTTCCTTGCAGAGTCTAAGCCATGAGTCTCAACGTATAACAATTAATAAGAACCCTGGGGGACCTTGCACATGGATGTCTATTGGATCCCTGGGGCTCACCAGCCCTCTCTCTTGCTACACCAAATCCTTCGTCTCTGAATAGAAGATTTAATATGAGTATGCTCTATTGAGACTTTGAGTCCCATCAAATACCCAATCTTAAATATCATTACATGGTCAGAATCTGTAAACTATGTCCTTATCTTGAAACATATGAGCCTGAGAGAGATTCTGATAAAGATTTTAATTTCAAATGTGTTGTAAATTTATAGTTTTCCTTGCTGAGGTGGTTATTAATCATATTAAATTATTCCATGGTCTAGTGATGTTTAGCATAAAGGCCTATATTATAACTAAGTTCTTAAGACTGTGAAAGATTGCTTAGTATCAAATAAATAGGTATGGAGGTAGATATAGATAGATTAGATGATAGATAGATAGATAGATAGATAGATAGATAGATAGATTATAAATGACAAAAGTTTCTGAGAAAGGAAGTTTATTTCATACTCAGCTTTGCATCTAACCAAACAGTGCATTTAAAAAGAAAATTAGAATTAAAACTCTGACGACAACCGTTTCCTTAATTACTGTTCTCTTATTGACCTTGTGGAATTCTTTATCGCCTAATGTTTGACATTGAGGAGGGCCTGGACTATTCCAAAGGTTCTCATTTAGTATAGCTGCAAAAATTAGTTAAAGGGTAAACTTTAATCAATGTCCTTTCCTGTCCTCCTATGAAAAGGGCAACACACCCAATTTACACAGAATACCCATACCAATTACATGTTCAGGTAAAAACAAAGAGAGCACGGTGCAGTCTTTAGAATCACACTTTACTGTCTGTAATTTCACATTTCCACTATGGTATTTCCATTTCAGTCACATACATCTTAGGTCCTTCTTGCCTCTCGAAGCGATTGTGGTACTTTGAGTCCCTGTAGCTAACAGTTCTAAGATAATTGGCATGCCAACTCAGGCCACGTTACTCAAACTATTGATTCTATTTCAAAAAAAGGATAGTGCAACATATTTTGGCCTCCCTGTCAGTTTTTTTCAGATTCTAGGGCTTTAAATAAGTTATTAAATTCAGCTCATTTTTTTTAAACTATTTTCTGTTCTAAATTACAATCCTCATGATTAGATTTGAACTCCACTGGACTGGAGTAGATAGATTTCATATGTCATTGGTCTATGACTTGGGGTTGGAGTTGGAGCAGGTCACTTGCCTCTCAAATATTGATGAAATACTATCAACTTCTTAGTAGAAACTTCCTTTTTTTTTAAAACCACATATTTAAAAGTAATAAAACAATTTCAATCAGTGGGTCTGTTACTACGTCTACTTTATATTTTCCTTTTTGCATTAAGTCCACTGTTTTTCAATTGCCATATAAAATTGCATGTACTTATGTATAGCATAATGTTTGGAAACATGTACACATTGTGGAGTAATTAAATGTAACTGATAAATGCATTATCTCAAATAATTAACATTATTGTGATACAAACACATAATATCTGCTGTGTTTTTGAATAATAAAATATACTGTCATTAACTATAGTCAGCACGATAGATCTCTTGAGAATCTCCCCCTTGGACCAACATTTCTCCATACTTCTTTTCTCTTCTAATCACTTCAACTTCTGGTAACCATCATTCTACTCTCTACTTCTATGAAATCAGCTTTTATAGATCCCACGTGAGTGAGACAATGTGATATTTGTCTTTCTGTGGCTTATTTTACTTAACATAATGGCTCCCGGTTCACAAATGTAGCAAATGACATAATTTCCCTTTTTATGGCTGAATTATTGTATATATGTATGTACTGTATTTTCTTTATCCATTCATTGTTTGATGAACATTTAGCTTCATTTCATATCTTGACCCTCTTGTGTGTACTGAGTGCAGACATCTATTCAACATACTGATTTTATTTACTTTGAATACATAACCAGTAGTGGGATTGCTGAGTCACACATTTCTGATTTTTAATTTTTTGAGGAACCTCCATACTGTTTTCTATAATGATTGTATTAATTTATATTCCCAACAACAGTATAAGTGTTCTCTTTTTTTTGCATCCTCATCTGTGCTTGCTATCTTTTGTCTTTTTGATGACAGCCAATCTAACATTATATCTCATTGTGGTTTTGATATACGTTTTCTGGTGATTAGTGATACTGAGCATTTTTAAATTTACCTGCTGGCAATCTGTATGCATTCTTTTGAGAAAGTCTATTCCTTTATTATGTCCATTTTTTAATCAGGCTATTTGTTCTCTTGCTGTTTGAGTTTGTTAATATTTTGAATATTAACCTCTTATCAGATGTATGGTTTGCAAATATTTTATCTTTTTCTGTGAGCTGTTACTTTACTCTGTTGAGTCTCATTTGCTGTACAGAAACCTTTTAGTATGGTACAATTCTATTTGTCTGTTTTTGCATTTGTTGTCTGTACTTTTGAGGTCATTTTTCAAAAAATCATTACCCAGATTAATGTTGTGGAGCATTTTCCCTATGTTTTTTCTATACTTTTACAATTTCCAGTCTTATATTTAAGTCTTTAATTCATTTTAAGATATTGTATGTATATAGTGAGATATAAGGATCTAATTTCATTCTTCTGCATTTAGGTAACCAGTTTTGTCAACATCATTTGTTTAAGAAACCTTTTCCTCATATGTATTCTTGGTGCCTTTGTCGAAAATCAGTCGGCTGTAAATGCATAGATTTATTTCTTGGCTCTCTATTCTGTTCCATTGGTCAATGTGTCTGCTTGTATGCCAGTACCATGATGTTTGCCCATTTTGAAGTTAGATAGTGTGATTTACTTATACCCAGCCTGGGGTTTTTCTTTACAGCACTATTCTTTAATTTCTTTTAATAGTAATTTGTCATTTTGTATGTACAGGTGTCATAGTTTTTCTAGAATGGTTATTTCCAAGAATTTAATATGTTTAGTGCTAATGTAAATAATATTCTTTTAAATATTCTAGTTTTTATATTTTTTTATTTTATATACAAATGGGATACTTGTGTATTCAATTTATACCCAATGGATTTTTCAGATTCACTTGGTAATTCAAATATTTTATCTATAGATTATTTTGGATTTTCTGTGTTTATATTATAATAAGGTTTTCTTTGGATAAAGATTCCTTTTTAAAGTTTATATTTTATATTTTTGTAGCCATATTTACTGACTAGAATGTCCACAAAGATATATAAAAATGTTAATAGTGAATTTTCTTAACTTCTTCACAATATTAGGAGGAAAGACTAAATAATTCAATATTAATTATTTTCATTATTCATGTTTTGTTGATCCCTTTCATCAAATTAAAAAACTTCAAATCTATTTCTAGTACCTAAAAATGCATGTGTCTTATGTGTGAATATGCTTATAAATCAGGGAACCCAGTCAAATTTAATCAAATAGTTTGAGTATTTTAGATACCTTATATAAGCGGAATCATGCAATAGTTGCCCATTTGTGACTGGCTTATTTCATTTAGCATAATGTCCTTAAATTTCATCCATTTTACTGCATTTGACAAGATTTCCTTCTTTTTTCAGGCTGAATAATCCTAGCCATGTTTTGTTATTAATTTTTGCTGACCTCATGAAAGGAATCAGCATGTGTGAGAACTAAAGTTGTATCTTCCTAAGTGTTTACTTGTTTACAAAGAGGAAGCCATCAAAACCTAAATTTTATTTATAAAACACTTTTCAATTTTGATTACAGTTGCTTTAAACTACAGTTACATGCAGATATTTAAGTTCTTCTTAGGTCAGTTTTGGAAAGTGTCTTTTTTATAGAAATACTTCTATTTCATTTAAATGTTTAAATTTCTTATTATTAATAGTGACTATGAGTGTGTGCCTTTTCACTTCTGATATTGTTAATGTGTGTCTTCAAAATTGTTCTTTAGTATTAGCATATTCTAAAAGATTTATTTTATTTGTTTCCTTAAAGAAGTAACTTCAGCTTTGTTTATTCTTAATATTAGCGTTTTCTTTAATTTTCATTAAATTTTTCCTTTTTCTATATTATTTATTTCATTCAATTAATTTAACAATAGTTATAGGCTAATTTTCAATTTTCCTTTAACATCTTCAAGTGGTCTTAGATTCCCACTGAGCGACGCCTAGCTAAGTTAGTCATTTTTTTTCTATAATACTTTTATAGTATACAATTAAAAGTATATTAAAATTTCCACTGAATGTTCTTCTTTGATCCATAAATTGTTTAGAAATGTATTGCTTATTTCAAATACTTGGGGAATTTATATTTTTATAATATCTTTATCTTTAATTTGCTTTAGTTAGACAACATAATCTGAAATATTTCAGTTATGAGAAATTGGTTAGACCTGTTAGATGCCCAAGCATATAGAATATATCAGTAAATCTTTCACACGGACTTAACATGTATATTTTGAAGTTGTTGTGTATATCAAGTAGATCATTTTTTGCCAATCATATTGCTCAAATCCTTCAGTATATTTGATTATTTTTCTACTTTTCTTTTTGTTCTATCAATATTTGCTTCTTACAGGTGGAAGTTATATTAAAAGTCATAAAATTTTTTAATTATAATTATTATAACTCCCTAATAGCTTGACCTTTTGCATTATTACACTCTTCTTTCATCCTACTAAAGCTGTTATACTTAAAATCTATTTGCTTTATTTTGTAGAAAGTTCCTGTTGTATATATTTGTTCATATTTACTTTGAATGTTTGTACACCTGAAAATGTATCTTTTTTCAGCAGCATATGGGGAAAATGTCTCCGAATTTTAGGATCATTGTCTTTGATTGATTACAGACCATCATAATATAATATAACAACATATCATTACATTTTAAAATATAACAGCGGCTTTTAATTATGGTACCACCTCATTACATTACAGTATTTCCTTATACCATGCCCCTACTGACAGAATTAGTGTCTACTAGACCCACAGAAATAGTGTGAGAGAACTTAAAAAAACAGAAATTTGTAATGTAAAACTCATTATCATGCATTTCTGATTAGTAAATTATCTGAAATTATACATGTATGTATACACACACACACACACACACACACACACACACACACACCCCCCATATTTTCTGGTCAAATTAAAATCACAATATGGAGGTTTGAGTCCCCAGGAAATCAGGTAATGTAGATTCTCTCTTCTTCCATTTTTTTGTGTGTTTATCCATCGCAGATAATTACTCTAGAAGACTGAATAAATGAAAAAAAGTCATCTTTATCAACAAGTAAGTTAAAATGATAGCTACTTCAACAAATAGCATGCAAGTAAACTTATTGCACAGTAGACCTATATCATGCAATTTATTTTTAGCCAACGTTTTAAATACACAAATACTAAAGAAGTAAAATTAACTAGAGAAAATAATTTAAAATATAACACTGCAAGAAATTTTTAAATGGAAAATTTCGATATCATTTATAACTTGATCATGTCTATTATAAATTCTGAAAAATATTATAATTCTGAAAAATATTATGTTATTTTTATTATATACAGCTATATGACTGTCACTACTTAATATATGTTTATTTTAGTTATATTTGTCTAATATATTGCATTGTCTCTCTCTCTTACTCATCCTTAAAATATTTGAAACTCACTCATGTCCTTTGCAGGGACATAGATGCAGCTGGAAGTCATCATTTTCAGCAAACTAACACAGGAACAGAAAACCAAACACCACATGTTCTCACTCATAAGTGGGAGTTGAGACAACGAAAACACATGGACACAGAGAGGGGAACATCACACACTGGAACTTGTCAGGGGTTGAGGAGCAAGGGGAGGAAGAGCATTAGGACCAACACCTTATGCATGCAGGGCTTAAAACCTAGATGATGGGTTGATAGGTGCAGCAAACTACCATGGCACATATATACCTATGTAACAAAACTGCACATTCTGCACATGTATCCCAGTACTTAAAGTATAATAAAAAAAGAAAGAAAGAAACTCACAGTGATACCATGGCATCTCTGTTGTCCAGACTACCCTTTAGGTTCACTCTCACTTTCAAGTTGCCTGTATATTAAAAATTAAAATAATATTAAATTTTCTTCAAGATGGTTTTACAAACCTCTGTATTATTTATTAGTCTTGAAACAGCTCTGAATTTTTACCTGAGATCTAGGTTCACCCCGTATTTGAGAATATCCTATCACTGAGAATATCTCTGCCCTGGTAATCAAGACTAATAATGCACACCTTTGCATCACTGAATATGAAAAAAATCCAGTGATATATGTCTATCTGAAAATAAACAGATCATTTTTGTATTCATAATATTATTGGTTAAATATCTTTAAACGTTTTGCCATTCATTTTCAACCTATTACTTCTATTCGTATTACTAGCTATGTTTTTTCCCTAAAGATATTTGATATCAGTTTTTCCACAATAGTTATCCAATATAAGAAAACCACTTCAGTAAATTTAAGTATTTACTAATTAGTTTAGGTGATGTACATTAATTATTTCAGCAATTTCACATCAACTTTTGAAATATATTCTCTTTTCATTTACATTGCCTTATTAACTTAAGCATTTTAATGAAATTCAATTCATTTCAAGTAAAATGAAGGACACAGTTATATAACTCTTAGGCAAAAATCATTTTATAGCAATTTTCTTGAAAAAATTAAACCGGTTTTAATATTTACTTGTATTTTTATAGCAGATAGTTTTATTTTTAATAAAAATTGTTTTATGTTTTCTGTAGACTAGACATGGCTATCATCTAGATATTTAAGTTTTTATTATCTATTAATTTTTAGTCTTTTTCTACTTCTAACTGCTTGTGTTTCAATTTATGTTACTACAAAAAAAAAAGCTAAATTACTTTCCTGGGTTTTTAAAATTACCTTTCATTAAAATAGCATAAAAATTCCTTAAGATACAGAAATATTACAAAGTTATTTAAGTATTATTAAGTTAAAAATCCATATTTAACAATTAAGATCAAAAAATGAAAGAAGGTAAACTTTAAACTTTAATGGATCACTAAACTTTATCTACTTTTGCCCCTAAAAAAGTCCAGATTCTTATAAGTTTAAAATTGCCAGCCTTCAAAAAACTCTGTTCACATATGTGTGTGCATATATAATGATATATATTATATATCGATATATCTATTATATCTATGTATTATATAGATACATCATATATAGTATGTATATGTGTGTGTATACATATAAATCATGTATATATATAGATACATCTTATATATAGGTACCTATATATATAGATACATTGTATCTATTATATACATACATCATATCTGTGTGTATCTATATATACGATCGTGTACACCAACAGATTTTTTGAAGGTTGGAAATTTTAATCTTATAAGAATCTGGACTTTTTTAGGGGCAAAGTTAGATAAAGTTTAGCTATCCTTTAAAGTTTATCTACCTTCTTTCATTATTTGATCTTAATTGTTAAATATGGATTTCTAACTTAATAATACTTAAATAACTTAACTTTGTAATATTTCTGTATCTTAAGGAATTTTTATGCTATTTTAATGTAAGGTAACAGGAAAACCCAGGAAAAAAATTCAGTTTTTTTAAAAATATACAACATATATCATATATATATTTATATATATACATATACACACACATTGTATATATATAAATACACACATATACAAACAGATTTTTTTGAAAGTCAGCAATTATATGTGTATATATGTACATGTATGTGTGTATATTTTATATATATATATATATATATATATATATATATAAAATTTTTTCCTTTTTTTGAGTCTTAGTCTCACTCTGTTGTCTAGGCTGGAGTGCAGTGGCACAATCTCGGCTCACTGCAGCCTCCACCTCCCAGGCTCAAGTGATCCTCCCACCTTAGCCTCTTGAGTAGCTGGGACTATAGGTGTATGCCACCATGCCTGGCTAATTTTTGCATTTTTTTGTAGAGGCAGAGTTTCACCATGTTGCCCTGATCTTGAATTCCTGGCTTTAACTGATCCACTTGCTTTGGCCTCAGAAAGTGGTGGGACCTCAGTGTGAGCCACCACCCCCACCATTAGTTATTAAATAGGAGTTTTTAAATTTCCATACAAAGACAATAATTGAATTTGATTACTCATTACATCTACCACAATGCTATTTATTGACTATGTTTATAAATTATACAAATAACAAATCTTAAATATGAAATCAATGTACTCATCGCTTGAGTAGTCCTCAGTTCTCCATTTTTTCCTTTGGAAATAAACTTTCACCATTATAGCAATCAGTACACAGAAAATAATAAAGAAAGGAATGAATAAGAATAATGGCCATCTCGTTGGTTTGGAATGGTAAACGTTCTCAATGAAGCGCCTTTCTAGGAGGAAAAAAAATTAAAGATTTGAAAGCAAGCACCGGAAATATGGTAAAGATATTTCTGTATTTTACTAAGTCTACCAGAATAAGACCTTTGAACAATTTAATAATTTTATAATTAACATATTTTATATGAAATAGATAACTTGAAAACATAAGTGCCCAAAGTGACTCTTCTAACGCTTTTTAAAATGGATAGCTATATATCATAGGCTAATATTTTGTTGAGGATTTTTATATCGATATTCATGAAGAATATTGTTTTGTGATTTTCTTCTTTGTTGAATTTCTTGTTTGAACTTGGCATCAGAATTATGTTTCCTCCTACAATGAGTTGACAGGAACTTCCCCATTACTGTTTCCTGAAAAGAGTATTGCTTTCTTTCAAGAATTTGGTTCAATTCACCTGTGAAACCATCTGTGCCTATAGTTTTTTGTTTGTTTATTTTTGTTGGTGGTGATTTAAAAAATCATAAACCCACAGGTTAAGAAGAAGTGTGGTTTCGACTTTTTGGTTGTGCCCTTTGGCTTATAATCTAAATAGTCCTTTTCATATCTGAGTACTTTTATCAGCCTGTTTCTTGCCTATATGACAAAGAGATGTATTAGTGTGGCCTTTGTTTAATGGATTGTGTTGGTTGATTGGGAACCAACGAACATATATGCTATCTTGATCACTTTCAATCTGAGCTAATATAATTCTTTTGAATTTCTGTTGTATCAAATAAGAACACAATCCATTAAACAAAGGCCACACTAATAAATTTCTTTGTCATAAGCCTTTCTCTGTATTTGATCTTGTGAGGCTGTTATGAAATGACCAGTTTAAAATTCTTAGTAGCCTTATTGTTTGAAAGTTTTTATGATGCATTTACATAAAATACTTAGAAGGCCTTTGTATAGATGAAAGAGTCTCGGCCAAACGCGGTGGCTCACACCTGTAATCCCAACACTTTGGGAGGCCTAGTCAAGCGGATCATCACTAGGTCAGGAGTTCAAGACCAACCTGGCCAACATGGTGAAACCCCGTTTCTACTAAGAACACAAAAAATCAGCCTGGCATGGTGGGGCGCACCTGTAATTCCAGCTCCTTGGGAGCTGGAGATTCACTTGGACCCAGGAGGTGGAGGTTATGGTGAGCGGAGATCACGTCATTGCACTCCAGCAAGACTCCATCTCAAAAAAAAAAAAAGTAAGAGATGTCAACTTAAGTTTTTCTGAGACTTTAACAAAGGGATTTACCATCAAAAGCTTTGCTTAATTTTGATCTCAGATAAAATTTGATTGCTTTAATCTCAAATTTGGAGCATTTGAGATTAAGCAAGTGCTTAATCTCATTTCACCATTCCTTGCTTTAAGAAACTTGCTGAGAATAAAAATTAATTTTACTTTCACCAGTAAAATTCTTGCTTGAACCAATGCCCTAGAGTGTTCTAGTAGTTTCACAGTAGGCATGATTTGAATTTTTCACATTACCAAAGGCAACAGTGATGCCAAACAATTTACCACTTCATAATAATGGTTTCACTTTCTGTAACATGTTAATATGTTTTTAAACTGTCCTTGGATTGCTCACTAACTTCAACATGTACTAAGACTTCAATAGTTTCCTGCCTTTCTATCTTCCATACACTATCCAATTTCAACGCTAAGGCCACATTTTAGATTTCTGTTACATAAATATATGACATATTGGTAGCTAAATGTTTTTTATTATTTATTGCTGTATAAGAAATTACCTCAAAGCTTAGTAACTTAAAACATTCAATTTTGCTCACAATTTTGTTGGTCATGAATTTCAGGAGGGCTTATTAGATGGTTGTGTTTTTGTTTCTGAGTGCAATCAAATTTCAGATATTGCTGATAATTTTCAAGAAGTGAATGAGAGAATGAGTTTTCCAGGAATGAGAGTTACATGGCAAGTATTCCAAAATACCTAGTTAGAGTCTGTAGGAAGATCACAAGAGTCCTAGAATGTTAGTTCTGCATATTTTATTGGCCAATCATGCCACTAAAACCAATCTGGAAAGGAGTGGTCTCCATTGCTCACTGGCATGTGTGTGCATAAATAGGAGCAATTAATTGCAGCCAATGGGAAGATGAGCTAATTGTTGCTAGTAAAATGGAAATAGCTTGAAAATACATTAATTACAAAGTTTTAAACTTATTAATCTACTACTATATAACATTAAATATAATATTTCCAGATACTGGAATTAATGTAGAAACTACCTATGACTCAAAATCAGAAAAATAGCTCTGATTGTATGTGAATTTAGGTTTTTATAGCAAAGAAATCTCCTGGCCCTAAGCATTATTGGATATGCCAGTTAACTTTCGGCTTTCTCTAAAATTCATCTAGGCTTTTGCTCTGCTTTGATCAATATTAGAGGGAACCACACTTCCCAAACTCCTTGACCTGCTGTCTTCCAGTCAGGTTTGATCACTGGGAGTCACTGAGTAAAATTTGGAGGATTCAAATGTAAAAATAGCTCTGATATTACTCCCCCTTCCTCTCCAGCATTGCCAACAGTGACTGTATATTCTCTATACCTCCAGCTCATGCTGAACAGCAACTCTCCCTGTGGTTTCAATCCTGCTATACATCCCTGACTATCATTATATAACATACTAAATACCCAGATTCTGATTCTAGTAATACCACCTCTTTTTATTGTCCCTCCAACCCCAAAAATTGGTAGTCATTTTCTGGGTTCCCTCACCTTTCTCTGATTAGCTTTTCATCTATGCAATTAAGGGTTACCAGATGCCTTACACACTGCATTCTTTCTGTTTGAAAGACTAAAGTGATTTCTGTCTTTATGCCTGGGCTCTGACTGATACATTTATAACATATGTTACATATGTTGTAATATATTACTCTCTGGAGACAGAAGTAAAACATACACATTCATATGTGGTTTAATGTCCAAACATAGTCTAGATATAAATTGGTAGACAAAATATTATTTGTGTTATTAAGTTAAATAAATTCAAATTATGTTTTAATTATATTTCCAATGTATTATTAATACTTACGAGGGAGGTTGGTTGGTGTGGGTGGAAAATTGCCACTGTCAATACTCCCACCAGGCCATAAATCTGATTGAACTGTGCAATCTGGAGGTAAATATGAAGGACCACAGTGACAGTGCTTTTTGTTATTGCATACCTAAAAGCAAGAGAAATATCACCTTATAAGATAAGCAACTAGATGTGTATGTGTTCAAGTAGAATTATAAAATAATGTGTATGTCAGATAAGGCCAGTTTTCCTGTGTGCGGGGTGTGCATGTGTGTGTGTGTAGCAGTGCATTTAGTTTCCTAAAATTAGGCTCAATGATTTCTATTTTTGCCTCACAGTACCGCTACTTACACCTTTATTGTTGCATTTTTGTGTAGTACAATCATAATCCAAGTATGAAGAACTCACACATCTTTGATTCCTGCAAACCTAAAAAGGATGAACAAAAACAAGTTATTTGACATGCCATCTAGATTTGCCATTTAATTAAAAGCATTCCATGCCATACTAATAAAAAGGGTATTGATTAGCAGCAAGTATTGCTGTACTAACAATGAATAATTAACGCATTGAGCTACTGTGTTTCCAGCACTAGATGAGACTCTGATTATCTAGGTGTAAACGGAGTAAACAAAACAATAACAGCTTCTTCCCTGCTTAAACTGGGATAGCAGGTACAGATATGAAATGAGTAAAGCGAAAATAAGTATGTAATGAATGCTGTAATGAAAAATTGATTTATGAAAGTATAAAATCCAGGAAATGTGTCTAATATTTGAGAATAGTAAAACCTTCTCATTGAGCCCCAATGATAGATGGGATTTAATTGGTATAGAAATAGAAGACAGAGTATTATAAAAGAAAAATAAATAATATTTAAAATGATTCTACCATGGAATACTGTATTGAACCTTTGAGAAACATAAAGGGCAGTGTGACCATTCAGTCATTCATTAAATAAATATTTGAGTCCTACAAATGTACCTGGTTGCAAGGGAGTCATCAGTGAACACAAATGTCATCTTGTTCATACCATAACAAAAGAGAGAGAAACAAACAAAAAACTAGATATTATATGAGAGAAGATACTATTGGCAAGATTGTGAATCTTATATTCTTCATGAACAAGTTAGCCAAATACAGCAATTTGCTGTATTTACATGTTGGAAGAAGGAAAGCTGATAAAAGTAGGTTTTGGAAAAGAGAATGGAAATGCCAATAGCCGATAGTTACAAAGTTAGAATGCCATTGCTGTGGTCCACAAAAATGATAACCATACAGTGAAACTGAGTGGCAGTGGGGGATGGAAACCAGTAGATGTATTTGAGACAGAAATTTAAACCAGCTGAGTTGGAGCAATATACATAGTAAAAAGAGATGAGTGACTGATACCAAGGATTCTGACTTGTTTAATTCTCTTGCTTGTGGTTAAATCAGCTGAGAATAGGAAAGTTAAGCATAAAGACAAAAATTTAGTAATTATTTTCAGAGATCTCTTTCAATCTATATCAAATAATACTATGTTTCAAAAGAACAAAAAAATGTTTAATGCACTCACACAAACACTCAAAGCAGCTAATGGTAAGCCCAAGAACACGTAATTGGAAATATTTTTTATCTTAAACGTTTGCTAAGGAATATTGGCAATATTTTGGAATTTTTTCCTCTTATAATTTAGGAGTAAGGTGATATTACATGGTTGGTTTTGATTTGCATTTCCCTGTTAAGTAGTAATGTTGAACATTTTAACATATGTTTATTGTCCATTTGTATATCTTCTTTTGAGAATTGTCTATTCATGTCCTTAGCCCTCCTTTTGATAGGGTTGTTTTTTTCTTGCTGATTTGAGTTCCTTGTAGATTCTAGATATCAGTCCATTTTTGGATGCATAGTTTGCAAAGGTTTTCTCCCATTCTGTGGGTTGTCTGTTTACTCTGCTAATTATTTCTTTTGCTGTGCAGAAGTTTTTAGTTTAATTAAGCCCCATCTGTTTATCTTTGTTTTGTTGCATTTGCTTATAGGTTCTTGGTCAGGAAGTCTTTGCCTAAGCCAGTGTCTAGAAGGGTTTTGCTGATGTTATCTCAGAAAATTTGTATGGTTTCAGGTCTTAGATTTTAGTCTTTATCCATCTTAAGTTAATTTTTGTATAAGGTGAGAGATGAGAATCCAGTTTCATTTTTCTATATGTGGCTTGACAATTATCCTAGCACCATTTGTTGAATAGGGCGTCTTTTCCTCACTTTATGTTTTTGTCTGCTTTGTCGAAAATCAGTTGGCTATAAGTATTTGGCTTTATGTCTGGGTTCTCTATTCTGTTCCATTGGTCTCTTTGCTATTTTTATGCCAGTGGCATGCTGGTTTTTTGTTTTTTGTTTGTTTGTTTTCTAAAAATATACACTGGCTTCTACATTGAGTACACAACCATGCTGTTTTCCTTTAGTGTAGTTTGAAGTGGGGTAGCATGATGCCCAGAGGTTTGTTCTTTTTGCTTAGTCTTGCTTTGGCTCTGAGGGCTCTTTTTTGGTTCCATATGAATTTTAGGATCATTTTATCTAGTTCTGTGAAGAATGATAATGTTATTTCAATGGGAATTGCATTGAATTTGTAGATTTCTCTTGGCTGTATGGTTATTTTCATAATACCGATTCTATCCATCCACGAGCATGGGATACATTTATATTTTTTGTGTTGTCTATAGTTTTTTTCAGCAGTGTTTTGTAGTTTTCCTTGTAGAGGTCTTTCACCTTCTTGGTTAGGTATATTTCAAAGTATTTTATTTTATTTTACTTTACTTTTTTTGCATCTATTATAAAAGGGTTTGAGTTCTTAATTTGATTCTCAGCATGGTTGCTGTTGGTAATATAGCAGTTCTACTGATTTGTGTACATTGATTTTGTATGCTGAAACATTACTGAATTCATGTATCAGTTCTGGGGAGCTTTTTGGATCACTCTTTGACACTGTCGGGGTATGTGATCATGTCATCAGAGAACAGGTGACACCTTGACTTCCTCTTTCCCAATTTGGTTGCCTTTTGTTGTCAGGTGAGTCTCTTGAAGGCAGCAGATACCTGGTTGGTGAATTCTTATCAATTCTGCCATTCTGTATCTTTTAAGTGGAGCATTTAGGACATTTACATTCAATGTTAGTATTGAGATGTGAGCTACTATTCTGTTCATCATGCTATTTGTTGCCTGAATATCTTGTTGTTTTGTGTGTGTGTGTGTGTGTGTGTGTGTGTGTGTGTGTGTGTGTTTTATAGGTCCTGTAAAATTTATGCTTTAAGGAGGTACTATTTGGCATATTTCAAGACTTAGAGATTCTTTTGGCAGTTCTTGTAGTGCTGGCTTGGTAGTGATGAATTCTCTCAGCATTTCTTTGTCTGAGTAAGACTGTATCTTTCCTTTACTTATGAAGCTTTGTTTAGCTGGATACAAAATTCTTGGCTGATAGTTGTTTTGTTTAAGAAAGCTAAAGATAGGACCCCAATTCCTTCCAGCTTGTAGGGTTTCTGCTGAGAAATGTGCTGTTAATCTGATAAGTTTTCCTTTATAAAGGAAATGTAATCTGATGCTTTTGTCTCACAGTTCTTAGGATTCTATTTTTTATCTTGCCTTAACATAACCTGATGACTATATGCCTAGGTGATGACCTTTTTGTGATAAATTTCTCAGGTGTTCTTTAACCTTCTTGCATTTAGACATCTGAATTTCTATCAAGGCCAGGGAAGATTTCCTCAGTTATTCCCTCAAATATGTTTTCCAGACCTTTAGATTTCTCTTCTTCCTTGGGAACATTAATTATCCTTAGGTTTGGTTGTTTAACATAATCCCAAACTTCTTGGAGGCTTTTTAAATTTTTTTCCATGTTTTTGTCAGATTAGGTTAAGTTGAAAGCCTTGTCTTTGAGCTCTGAAGTTCTTTCTTCTACTTGTTCGATTTTATTGTTGAAACTTCCTGGAGTATTTTGCATTTCTTTAAGTGTGTCTTTTATTTCCAGAAGTGGTGATTGTTTGTCATTTGTCTTATTTATTTCTCTGGGGATTTTTCATTTATATTCTGTATTATTTTATAAATTGATTTAAGTTGGTATTTGCCTTTCTCTGGTGCCTCCTTGACTAGCTTAATAATTGAACTTCTGAATTCTTTTTCTGACAATTCAGAGATTTCTTCTTGCTTTGGATCCATTTCTGATGAGCTAGTGTGATCTTTTGGGCATGTTAAAGAACCTTATTTTGTCACAATACCAGAATTGTTCTTCTGGTTCCTTCTCATTGAGTAGACTATGTCAAAGGAAAGATCTGGGATTCAAGGGCTGCTGTTCAGACTCTTTGTCCCACAGGGTGCTCCTTTGATTGGTGCTCTTCCTCTTCCCCTAGGGGTGGGACTTTTTGAAAGCTGGATTGCAGTGACTGTTATTTTTCTTCTGGGTCTAGCCACCCAGTGGAGCTACTGGGCCCTGGGCTGGTACTGGGAGTGTCTACAAAAAGTCCTGTGATGTGATCCATCTTCAGGCCTCTCAGCCATGAATACCAGCATGTTCTCTGGTTGAGGCAGCTGGGGAGTGAAGCAGACTCTGTGAGGGATCTGGGTTGTAATTTTGTTTAGTGTGCTGGTTTTCTCAAATGCTGGTTGTGCTGGCAATAAAGTTGTCATGCAGACAGACTCAGGACCTCTTGTTAGCCAGGATGTTACTTACAGGATTTGGAATAACTGTTTTCTTCTTTCATGGAACAGAGTTGTTCTTTTATGAGTTATTGTAAATATTTGAGTTGGTTGGCCTCCAGCCAAAAGGTGGTGATTTCACGAGAGCATCAGCAGTACAGGGAGAATACAAGCCTTCCCTAGGGTCATCTGGATAAGTATTTGAGTTTCTTAGGTGGTGGGTGGGGCCATAGAGCTCCCCCAGAGATTATGTATTTTATCATCAGGGAAGGTGGAGAAAGACCCTCAGGTGGGAACAGGGTAGGTGTGTCAGGGCCCAGACTCTCCTTGGGTGGGGCTTTCTGTGGCCCTGTGAGACATGGGGGTGTGATCCTCAGGCCAATGGAGTTATATTTCCTAGGAGATTATGGCTGCCTATGCTGCCTTACACAAGTCACCAGGGAAGTCAGGGGAAGCTGGCAGTGAAAGGCCTCACTCAGCCAGAAAGGTCAGTCTTACTCCCACTGTGCCCCACCAACAGTACCAAGTTTATATCCAGGCAGCCGTGTGCAGGGCTAAAATCTTTCCCCAGGCTACAAGCCTGAGGAATCAACATGCAGCTAATTTGATCACTGTTTGCTAATAGATAACAATTGATTATATAGATGAAGGCAAAGTTTTGTGGTCACCACTTGGATAATACCTTCCCAAAATCTCTACCCTGCCATGGAACAGAAACTTCTCTGACAACATTATGTATTGCATTTTTATGATGAACAGTAGCATGTTTTAAAGCTGCTGAAGTAGATGTCTACTTGATGGGACATCATCTTTGTCATGAACACTGTGGCAGGGCACTGCCTGTCATACATCCTTCATCCTGTTTACTAACTGTGGTGTGCACCCATTATTCCTTTAGCTTCTCCCAATCATCCATTTTGAAATGTGGATATAATCAGAGTTCCAATCAACCATTTTGAAGGCCATATGAAAGAGGATCACAGTATAAGATCTATAGCTAAAAACTGGACTGAGTCTGGATCATTGATGCCGTAATGGCACCCAGTAACTGCTCTGGATGGGCAACCTCCAGAATTACTTTGGACTATGGAAAAAAAATTACCTACCAACTATCTAAGCCACTCTTGCTGGTTCCTGTTTCCTGTGCAATTCCTACCTCACATAGCATATTTTAGGCTGTTTAGAAACAATGGAGAATTTAAAATTTAAGAGAGTCTTGGGAATCAATTTGGTGCAAAATTTTCAAAGTAAATTTAATGAAAGCAAATGTGTTACAAAATTTTTTAAGTAACATTTTGTGTGAGAATTTGGAATGCCAATTTTTTCATTTGTAAACACTCTTACCTTCTAATTTTCTAAATGAATATTAGTAAAGTTAGGTTATAAGAAAAGTACAGTTTGTATGGCAAATACTTCCTTAATTATCAAATAAATATATTTTAAATATGTACACATTCATAATGATACACAATTAAGATGTGAAAATATTAATAGGTTTTATTTATACTTGGTTACAACCAAAATATGAACATTTTTGGTTTACTCTTCATTCACAAAAAAAATCTGCACCAAACTCAAATATAGTTTTCCTTTCCCTGTTTTCTTCAATAAGGAATTTATTGTATTCTGTTACTTATTAAGCCAGAGAGGCTTTATAACTTAAACATGAGATTAATTTGAGCTTGCACCTCCTTGTGTATACATGTATTTATATATATGTATTTCATATTTTATGTAATTAAAAAATCTAGAAAGGCAAAAACTGTTGATATGTACGCATAGGTACCATACTGAATGCAAAATAAGAAAGATAGATATGTAGATAGATAAATACTCTACAACTCTGTGTGTGTGTGTGTGTGTGTGTGTGTGTGTGTTGTGTCTGAAAAATTGATGGGAGATTCATAAAAATGAAAAGAGCAATTATATCTCAGATATGCAACTTGGATTGATTTTTGCTTTATTCTGTGAATTTTATTATTATTTTCATCAGGCATATATTATTTTACAATAGGCATATATTATTTTAATGACCATTTTAAAATAATTATATCAAAATATAGTTTATGATATTAGATGTATTGTCTGTGTAATATGAGATAATTTGATAAAATACAGTGAATGAACAACGTGGTTTTCAGTTCAGTAAATATACATAATTTCAATGAAAAAAGTACTAAATAATCAATGAAATAGTCATAGCAATGTCATATATGCATGATTGCAAGTATTTTATTTTTTAAAGATTTTTCCTATTTTCTGTATTGAATATGCACTTAAATTCTGAGAGAAAATACTAATTATGTATCACTTAAGAACAGTCTACACCAGGTGCGATGGCTCACACCTGTAATCCCAACACTTTGGGAGGCTGAAGTGGGCAGATAACCTGAGGCCAGGAGTTTGAGACCAGCCTGGCCAACATGGTGAAACCAGTCTCTACTAAAAATATAAAAATTAGCTGGGCATGGTGGAACCGCCTGTTATCCTAGCTACTCAAGAGACTGAGGCAACAGAATCCCTTGAACCTGGAAGGCAGAAGTTTCAGTGAGAAGAGATCCTACCACTGCACTCCCGCTGGGGCAACAGAGTGAGACTCCATCTCAAAAAAGAGCAGAGTCTAAAATATTGGGAAATTATTTAGGAATAAAAAGCTACCTACCTTATTTGAACCACAAGAAGTTCCATCTTTTATCCACATCTTTTGGCTGTCTGCATGATCACTGGGAAATTCCACAGCAACACAGAGATGTCCACTTATGTTGGCATAAATAGTAGTGGCTCCTGGAATTCGTAATAAAAATTCCCCTACATATTTACATATTAATTTTCCACACTGCAGATTCCTATAATGTATCCATAAATAAAAATCATTAATTTTAATTTAGAAAAATACAAGAATATTATTTCTAAATCAGATAGATTTAAATAAAGTATTCAAGCTTTGCAAAAGGATATATGCAATTCATTTTAAAACACCAAAATAAATAAATAAATAAATAAATAAATAAATAAATAAATAAATAAGGGCCTTGCCTAAATTGCCAGTGACAACTGAACGTTTTAGTAATTATGAACTAAGGTTGATGCATAAATAATAGTGGGTTTTGCCACTCTTTCAATGGCAAAAACCACAATTACTTTTGCACCAACCTAATATTTCCTACTTAGCCTGACAACTTTTTTGTCATTCCTTCACTTTTCTTTGAATCTGAAACAAAATCAAACCCAAGCTAAACATGAATTTAACATCTGTTCACCTTTTGAATGATTTTAAAATGAAAATTTCAAGGTCGCTCACATTAATTAATAAAAATAATCACTGATTAATACTGTAGGGTTATTGCTATGTATATCACATAAGGTAGTATGTCCTATAGATTAATGTGAGCATTTGCCTACAGTACATGCTACAAACCATAAGATTTTCATTTGGCCCATGCATCTTGTTTGGAATCTTAAATGCTACCACATGACCATTGCTACATCAGAAGACTCAGGAAACCATGCAGGCAGAGAGACTAACCCTAGGACAACTACATATGTTGAGATAGACAACAGATGTTGTCTAAATAGCCTCCTAATTAGCAAAATCTCAGCAGTGATGAAAATCTAAATGTCTTGGAGCAATTTTCCATGGCCTGAACTTTTCTCCCTTTGGCCAAAAGAAGAAAACAAAAATTGGGCAAACCAGCCTCTGAAGTGGCCAGGCGTCATCGAGCAAGGGCTTGGAGTTGATAAAAGCTGTTCTGCACTCATAGTGCACACCTGTTAAATGTTAAGTAATTTCTTTTTCTTTTTCTTTTTTTTTTTTGAGAGGAGTTTCGCTCTTGTTACCCAGGCTGGAGTGCAATGGCATGATCTTGATTCACTGCAACCTCCGCATTCTGAGTTCAAGTGATTCTTCTGTCTCAGCTTCCAGAGTAGCTCCACCACCACACCTGGCTAATTTTTGTAGTTTTTAGTAGAGATGGGGTTTCACCATGTTGGCCAGGCTGGTCCTGAACTCCTGACCTCAAGTGATCCATCCATCTCGACCTCCCAATGTGCTGGGATTACAGGGGTGAGCCACTGTGCCCGGCCTAACAGTAAGTAATTTCATAGAACATCAACCTTAGGCAAAGCCATTCTGTGATCATGAAAGATTAAGAGAAAAAGCAAGTTCACTTCATAGATCATGTCTGAACACAGAGGAGAAACATAAACATTGTCCACACCACAAATTTACTATGCATTCTCATGATTCAACTAGTAGATGTGACTATTGTTTCTTTAGCAATTACAGCTTTAGCTTCACTTTAGTCTTCTCTCTTCATATGATTTATTAAGATACACAATCATATCATTATTAATATCTCTACTTAAAAACATCTAATTTAGAGCAAAGATCCAATTCCTGAAAGCTTTTTAAAAATCACTTAACACAAGTCCAAATCTCTAAACTGGCATGCTCCACAATTTCTTATAATATGCATTGTTACCACCCAACATGTAGAAAAACCTTGCTTGTTCTACTACAGCTGCCTTCTTGATGGTCTTTGGCTGGGAGGCATTGTAGTAAGGTAGAACTGTAATCTGAAACACACATGCTTATACTTGGCAGACACTGGAATGTAACTAGAAAGGGAAGGACTATATAACTGAACTTTAAGAATGGGAACTGCAGCACAAGATATTCTTTAGATGTGGCTTTGTTTAATAATTTATGAAAGAACATCCAAGACTGAAGATTCTTAGCTGGAATAATCCAAGGACAGAATTAAAATATCAATTAGATGACTGGAAACTTAGACTGAGAATTAAAATCTAAATATAAATTTCAGATTTATACTCAGCCTAAAACCTGGATGACTACTGAACTATCAAGTATGTGTGATGAAGAATCCAGGGAGCGTATGGAAAGCATCTCCCAGATGCATAAAGAAATGAACAATGTTTTCAGCTGCTGCTCACAGACAGGGTTGGTTTACAGTTTGAGTCCAGCTATGTTAAATCTCTTCCATTTCAAAATTCTAGCCTTCAGAAAAGCAAAAATGATTGCAATTTCTATTACGTATTAGTCATATTATATGATATATAAAGTTTAAAAATATGCTAAACATACAAAGAAAAAGTAAAATGTAACGGAGAGGGTAAATAAATCACTGGATACCAACACCAATACTACCCAGACATTGCATTCAGCAGAGAAGCCCTTTAACACAGGTAACATAAAAAGAATCAAAGATGTAAAGGAAAATACAGTCATAATAGCTAGAAGTCTTTCTTTAGTCAGTATATGCTTTAGCAATTATAAAGCAAATTTCTGTGCATGTGGAACTTGAGTATATGAGGAAGCAACTTGTATTTCTAAGATGTACTTTATGGCACTTAACTGGAATTAGAATTATCACTAAGTTAATGTCTTAAATGCAGAGACTTAAATAAATGAATATATAAATGAATATGTGATATATGTATGTGCATATATGAAATGCATGTTCTAGCTCCGTTGACTGATAGGCCTGAGAGGTAATGAGAAACAGCAGATGTGCACACAGCTTGTGCTTAAGTATTTATTTTCAAATACCATCTTCTAAGAAAAGGAACTGAGGCTCCTTGGATAAATAGCTGAATCCAGAGCAGAAGTAGAAGAAGTACAATGCAGCCTATAATGTCTTTCCTTGTGCTAGAAAAATTTGGAAGTTATTAAAAAGTCATACAGACTTTTGAAAAGGACACATTAACAAACTCAAAGGGATTCCCAGTAGTCAAAATTAAGACAATTTGAGAAAGTATCAAAATAAATAATGATAGTAATGTATTCTATCCTATTGAATAAAATAATAATTACTGTGTCTGAACTGATACACATAAATATATAGATAAGTAAATAAAAATAGAGAAGTGAATACTTCTTCCTACATTTCTAGCTAATAAAGGCAAAGTCAATTATACAATTAGAAAATCACTAATGGATTTTAAAACCAGTTAGTGAAAGTTTGAGGAGAAACAAAATATGCCCAGAGCCTTGATAGAACTCCTTCAAAATTACATATTAAACACAAAAGGAAAAATATAATTTCACAGTTGAAAGACTTAAAGAATAATGACTTTATCAAAACATTTAACCTAAAATGTCTAATACTGAGAAGAAAATGGCATGCACCTTTAAAAAAATCAAGGGCACAACAATATCACTTCAGTGACAAACATGCCAAAATGTATAACTTATATGTAATTATGAAAAATATCAAAGAAACATAAATTGTGGGAAAATTCTACAAATTACTTAACTGGTATTATTAAAAAAACAAACCAAATAAACAAAAAAACTAATAAAAAGTAACACAACTAAAAAGAAAAAAGTTTCAAACTAAACAACTCTAAAAAATACAACATGAGAGGCTAGGCCCAGTGGCTCACGCCTGTAATCCCAGTATTTTGGGAGGCCGAGGTCGGAGTTTGAGATCAGCCTGGTCAACATGGCAAAACCCTGTCTCTATTAAAAATACAAAAAATTAGCCAGTCGTGGTGGCAGGCGCCTGTAATCCCAGCTTCTCGGGAGACTGAGGCAGGAGAATGGATTGAACCCAGGAGGCTGAGGTTGCCGTGAGCCGAAATTTCTCCATTGCACTCCAGCCTGGGTGAACGGGAGCGAAGCTTCCTCTCTCTCTCTCTCTCTCTCACACACACACACACACACACACACACACACAAATGAGTAAATGCGAATATCTGACACTGGGCTTGTTCCTGAACAAGAAAAATTGCCTAAAATTACTCTATTGAAACAATGAATGAAATTTTAATATGAGCCATGTTTGATAGCTATAATAGCTTATGTAAGAAAGTATCTTCATTTTCAAGATAAACACACTGATTTATTGAGAAATAAACAAGCACAATCTTCAACTTACACTCAAACAGTTCAGAAAAATAATTATGAAAAGAGGAGAGAAGAGTTAGAACAATGGAAGGGTAAAGCAATGGGGAAAATGTGAACAATCTGTACACCTAAGCAAAGGATGTAAGGGAATTCCTTGCGCTATTCATGAAAACTAGAAAGCTTGTTACAGAAGTTTCGCTTTACCTTTGAAATAAATAAACATAAAATTTTACGAAAAAGAAGTGGGTCTCCGTAACATTCTAGTTCTAATTTATTTATTTTTTCAGTTTTGAGATGGAGTCTCGTTTTGTCGCCCAGGTTGGAGTTCAGTGATCCGATCTCAGCTCACTGCAACCTCTGCCTCCCGGGTTCAAGCGATTTTCCTGCCTCAACCCTGCCCCAATCCTGCCCCCACTCCACCCAACACACACCAAAGGGCTGTGATTACAGGCACCAGCCATCATACCTGTGCCATCATGTCTGGCTAATTTTTGTATTTTCAGTAGAGATGGGATTTCACCCTGTTGGCTAGCCTGTCTCTGACTCCTGACAATCAGGTGATCCAGCCTCCTAAAGTGCTGAGATTACAGACCTGAGCCACCCCTCCCGGCCTTCCAGTTCTAATTTATTTAATAACAGTAACAGCTAATAGTTAACACTTTATAGTACATACTATGTATCAGTCACCAGTCTGTTTTTCATAGAGCGTCTATGTTTCCCACTGGCACCAAACCAGTGATGTTAGTGTTATTAATGTTCATATTTTACATATAAAAAAACTGAAATACATGCCTGAGGTCACAAGAGTGGGGTTAGGATTTAAAACCAAAATGTCTGGCTGTAGAGCACACGTTCTTAAATATCATACTTTGCTTCTTAAATAGTAAAAATTCATGTATTTTCACTTTATTACTATGAGGATTGTCATCCTTTGTAAAAATTAAAGTAACAGCATGTGTAATAAAAGTGATTACTGATGGGTAATTAATGACCTGTATGCAAATTAAACACTCTGTGGAAAAGTACAAAGGGTAATTTGGATATACGAGAGAATAAATACAGACTTCTTTGTCTATGATATTTATAATTTGAATAAATATGGTCTTTATGTTCAGGGGATACTTTGCTTACAGATAATCTTAATTATTTGACGTTATTTTCAAATATAAGGTGATAAATAGAGGTTCTAAGGTCAATTTCTGGAAACATACTCAGCTCCACACTCTGTGTATCTTGAATCAACTTTACCACAGTTTCCAGATATATCAGTCTTTGAATTAAGGTGAGAATAACATTCTGCAGGACCAAACTCTACTTCTGAAAATAAAAAGATGTGATTAGTCATATTAAACCTATGTTAATTAAAAATAAATAACAAATACACTTAAAATTCTGAAATGGATTAAGATACTCATTGTACAAAATAAGATCATAATATAACATTCAAAATAAAAACTAGATTTAAGATCATACAAAACCACGTCAATGAAATGTTTAACAATTGAAAGGACTCTCGTCTACTATCCATAGACATATCCTAGACGTACTCCAGAGCTCACCATTGTATTTAGCTTAACCTGTAGTTAAGTAATTTAAGTATTTTAATTTAGGTAAGTGTTTATAATGTCTATAAGTACATATCTGTTAATATGTAGGAAACTTTTTACACATAATTGACTTCTTTGTTCATAAACAGTTTTAGTATGAAGGTCTTTTCAAGTCAAACCACTAACCAATTATCTTATGTTTTACATGATAATTTCCCCAGATCAGTAATATATTGGAGTCACAATTGATTGAATTGCCCTCCCATCATTCAATCCACATGCATAATCTGCATAATTTTAGTTCTCATAAGATCCAACCCTACTTAAAAAGCAGTTTATTTCTCATAACCTCCATCTGCTCTACTTGATGGACTTGGTCAAAAATCTTTGACAGGGAGACTTAGCCACTACATAACAACACTGCATCACAAAGGTTCGCTACCAGAGTGGACAGACTCAGAGCTCAGCGGCAGCCCACAGATGGTGGCAGTAACAGAGCCGAAAAGTAACAGAGGTCATCTGTAAAGCTCGTTATAGGTAAGCAGTCAAAATTTTAACCTTGGCTGGGGTAGCAAGTCACTGCTTGTAGACAAAAAAATAGACCGAAACAAAGAACGAAAGCCAAAATCTACGGCTCAAAGTGAATTTTAGTTATCCAGGAGAAACTGCTGAAAGACGGTGTGATGATATGTTTTATGCGTCAACTTGGTTAGGCTATAGTACCAAGTTATTCAGTTAAACACTAATCTAGGCATTGCTCTGTAGGTATTTTGTAGGTGTGATGAAGTCTAAAATAAGTTTAATTTAAGAAAGAAGATCTTAGATAATGTGGATGGGCCGGATTCAATTATTAATAGTTGAAAGACCTTTAAAGCAGGCTTCCTTGAAAAAGAAAAAAAATTCTGCCTGTGGACTTCAGCTTCAATTTATGCCCAAAATTTCTATTTTGCCCTTTTTTACTTGTCTTGCCCTATAGATTTCAGACTTGCCTAGCCAGCCCCACAATCTCATCTGCCAATTATTTGCATAGATATACATTTCTTTCTTGAGGTGGAGTCTCACTCTGCCTCCCAGGCTGGAGTGCAGTGACGGATCCAGCTCACTGCAACCTCAGCCTCCTAAGTAGCTGGGATTACAGGGATGCACCACCACACCCAGCTAATTTTTTTGTATTTTTAGTAAAGACAGAGTTTTGCCATGTTGGCCAGGCTGATCTTGAACTCCTAACCTCAGGTGATCTGCGGCCTCACAAAGTGCGGGATTACACGTGTGAACCACCATGCCTGCCCATATTCTTCTCTTTCAAGAATTACTTAGAATATTTAAACTAAACGTGACATTTTAAAAGTCACAATCATTGATGGGCATGATCAGCATCTATTTCTGTTAAGTTTCCAGAAAAAACACATATATAAGAAATAAAATGATAATAAATACCATGGCCAAATATGTCCGTACATTGTTTATCCCCATTCATACAAACTCCATTTATACAGATCCATTGATTCATTCCACAGGGATGCCCAGTCTGAACATAGTGGTTTTCCGGACATGACGCAGATGATCCATTGCAATATTCAGGGAGGTCACATTCGTCAAAGGAAGGCCTACATACTCTTCTTTTTGACAAAAACTGTTGGGATGAAGTAAATGATATTGAATCAAGCAGACTGTGAATACATAAGCATAATAATGATAATTACTTATGTAGGTAATATTGAAATTTTTCAAAAAGCTCTTACTAGACAATTTTCACAGCATGGTCCTTCAGCACAATTTAAACCGGCTTTCAATCTACATGTGGCACTATCACAGCATGTTGCTCCTATAAGCGTGCAATTCTGTAAGGCAAATCAAATGCTCTAAACTATTTTCCAACTTTTATTCACATTGGACAGACATTTTCATGATGACAACATAATATGTAACATACACATGATGATGCTTCATTTACATGTTGGCAAAGAGAAAAATAAATAAAACCTCTTATTCATTACTTAACAGGCATTTATTAATTACCTACTAATTGCCAGACCATGTGTTGTTCCTATTGCTAGAATAGGTTTGGTTACACTGATAAAAGGATTCTCTGAAGCCCTGGGGTCCACCATAGTCAAGTCATTGAGAAGAGCTCTGCCTCTTCTAGACAAAGAGACAGTTAAATACAAGACATAAAATAAACAGAAATTATAATTTAAAAATTCTATTGTAGTGACTACGTCTTACTAGAGCCTTCTGAATCTATAGTATTTTAACAAGTTTCTGCAGTTTATGGCATATATTGTTGATTTATGTCATTTTTAATTCTCTAATTAAGGTCTGGGAAATGATGTTACTTGTGAGAATCTGAAGTTTTCACCTTTATATCATTCACTCATATCTTATTATGCCTTGTTTTATGCTTCAGTTCATCTATGCCCAGTGAATATGCTTTTCAAACTTCTATTACTAGGGTTAATAAAAGCAATAGGTAAGAAGAAGGCTAAAAGACAATGCATTCATTCACACACACACGCACGCACACATGCGCGCACACATATTTTTTAAATATGCAGAAATTTAAAATAGGGTAAATTGGAAAAATAAATGTGATAAATCACACAAAAATAAATCGTGGATTTAGTAGTCTTCATATGAGTTACAGCAAGAGATTTACTTGGACACACAGAGTAGTCAGTATTTTTTGCAGCTGTTCTAAGAATTGTCACTGTTACTATCTACTGTAATTCTAGAGGGGAAAGTTATATCTCAATGGTTTAAGCCTCAATTATATAACATTTAGAGAGCTTAGATACACTACTGTTAAACTAGAGAAGAAATTTTCAAGAATGTTTCTATTCAAACTCAGCCAAGCAGAAACAAGTGGGTGATGAGGAATAATTTTTTAAAAACATATCACATATATGGCTGGGTGCGGTGGCTCACTCCTGTAATCCCAGCACTTTGGGAGGCTGAGGTGGGTGGATCACCTGAGGTCGGGGAGTTCGAGACCAGCCTGACCAACATGGAGAAACACCGCCTCTATTAAAAATAAAAAAATTAGCTGGGTGTGGTGGCACATGCCTGTAATCCCAGCTACTCAGGAGGCTGAGGCAGGAGAATCGCTTGCACCCAGGAGGCGAAGGTTGCGGTGAGCCAAAATTGTGCCATTGCACTCCAGCCTGGGTAACCAGAGTGAAACTCCGTCTCATATATATCACACATCTTAGGATCTATAAACATACTTTTATGTTTGGGGGGCGCTACATGAGTGACTACTGCAGGGCATGATGAAGTCTACTTAGTCTTCTTGATTCTCTTGAGTCTGTACCATTCACTGTGAGTCTCAATATCTCCCTCATTTCATTCCCATTATCTCTGCTCTCTTCACCTCCCTTCAAGCCAGGTGCTTTATCTAAGATTTCTATTGTTCGGGAAAATTAGCTCTTCTTAATTATGTATGTTACAAATTGTTTTGACTTAAATATTGACCTGGATTAAAATTTTCAAAGACTACAAATGTGCTGTCCAGGTTTTCTTGCACCTTAGTGAAAGCTTTATATCTCTCTTTATGAACAGCAAAGGAATTTAAGTTAAATACTAGGTTTAAATTTTAGGTTTAAATATTCAAGAGGAAGAGATTGAATCTACATCAACTCAGTTATGAAATTAGTGGCCTTGAAAATTACTATTTGAGAGAATAGAGTGGTGCTTACTAGGGACCTCAAGGAGGGGAAAACAGGGAGATGATGGTCAAGGAGTGTAAAGTTTCACTTTTGCAAGATGAATACATTCTGGAGATCAAATATGACTACAGTTCACAACATTGTATCATATACTTGAACTTTGCTAAGAAGGTAGATTCTGAGTGTTCTCATGAGAAAAGAAAATTTTTAAAAAGGAAAAGGAAGAAATAAAATGCTATGTGAGATTACAGATATGTTAGTTATCTAAATTTTAGTGAATATTTCAAAATGTACACATATACTCAATCAAGCTGTGTAATTTAAATATATACAATTTAAAACTGTCATCTATACCTCAAAAAAGCTAGAATAAATAAAGGAAAATTACCTGTATATTCATACAAATCCATGTAGATCTACAAAGCAAAGGACCACTATACCAATATATGTAAGTCCACTCATTAGTTGTTATAATACTTACATGCCCTAGTGGATCATTTGCAGAAAATTTAGCTTGATAAATTAAGGAAAATGGTAGTTTCACATTTTAATTAGTAAGTAATTTTTGCTGCAATTTTAGTGCATAACCTTCCAAATTAGTACCAACCTGTTCGGTCCCACAGTCACACTCCTCTCCTGCTTCCAGAATCGCGTTACCACACACAGGTTGCTGTTTGAAAAAAGGATCTAAGCGAGGCTGATGGTGAAGACACTGGGACTTCTGCTTTGAAATAAAATGTGCAAAGTCTTCGATGCTGCAGTTACTAAAGATCTTCACACCACTGAAATGACTAAAGACACATCAAACTTCAAATTTTAATGTAAGAGTTTCCATAAACTACCTAACCTTAGAATAAACCTATATAACAGCATTCCGCAACAGACCAACTTCCTAACTCTGTGTCAAAGCTTTCAATCTCTGATCATGAGAAGTCAACTGTGTAAGAATGTAAATATTTTCATAGAAGTAAATTACTAATCCATAACATTTTATTGGCTCTCATATGACATTGCTCTCTCTTATTTAAGCTCCTATTCTCCAAGGTGCCCCATTTCTTTTCATTTGTCATCTTTCTTCCTCATAACTTCTAAGTGCTGGGACACCCCTGTACTAATAAAGAAAAGAGGCTTTTTTTTTCTTTTTTTAAAATTTATTTATCTTTTCTTTTTTTAATTTCTCCTTCACTTATGAAACTTAGTTTGGCTGCATATGGAATCCTAGGTTGAAAGTTCTTTTCTTTAAGGATGTTGAATATTGGCCCCACTGTCTTCTGGCTTGTAGGGTTTCTGCCAAGAAATCTGCTGTGAGTCTGATGGGCTTCCCTTTGTGGGTGACCTGACCTTTCACTCTGGCTGCCCTTAGCATTTTTTCCTTCATTTCAACCCTGGTGAATCTGATGATTCTGTGTCTTGGGGTTGCTCTTCTTGAGGAATATCTTTGTGGTGTTCTCTGTATTTCCTAGACTTCAATGTTGGCCTGCCTTGCTAGGGAACAAGGCTGGATGGAGAATAAGTCTGATGAATTGACAGAAACAGGCTTTAGAAAGTGGGTGATAACAAACTTTTCTGAGCCAAAAGAACTTGTTCTAACCCAATGCAAAGAAACTAAGAACATTGAAAAAAGGTTTGATGAAATGCTAATGAGAATAAACAGCTTAGAGAGGAAAATATTTGAATTGATGGAGATGAAAAACAACACGAGAACTTCACGAAGCATACACGTTTCAATAGCCAAATTGACCAAGCAGAAGAAAGGATTTCAGAGGTCGAAGATCAACTCAATGAAATAAAATGAGAAGGCAAGATTAGAGAAAAAAGAGTAAAAAGAAATGAACAAAGCCTCCAAGAAATATGAGATTATGTGAAAAGACCTAATCTATGTTTGATAGGTATATCTGAATGTGATGGAGAGAATGAATCCAAGCTGGAAAACACACTTCAGGTTATTATCCAGGAAAACTTCCCCAACCTAGCAAGGCAGGCCAATATTCAAGTACAGGAAATGCAGAGAACGCCACAAAGATATTCCTCAAGAACAGCAACCCCAAGGCACATAATCATCAGATTCACCAGGGTTGAAATGAAGGAGAAAATGCTAAGGGTAGCCAGAGAGAATGGTTGGGTTACCCACAAAGGGAAGCCCATCAGACTCACAGCAGATTTCTCGGCAGAAACCCTACAAGCCAGAAGAGAGTAGGGACCAATATTCAACATCCTTAAAGAAAATAACTTTCAACCTAGGATTTCATATCCAGCCAAACTAAGTTTCATAAGTGAAGGAGAAATAAAATTCTTTATAAACAAGCAATTACTCAGAGGTTTCATCACCACCAGGCCTGCTTTACAAGAGCTCCTGAAAGAAGCACTAAACATAGAAAGGAACAACCAGTACCAGCCACTCCAAAAACGTACCAAATGGTAAAGAGCATTGACACAATGAAGAAACTGCATCAACTAACAGGCAAAACAACCAGCTAGCATCAAAATGGCAGGATCAAATTCACACATAACAATATTAACCCTAATTGTAAATGGGTGAAATGCCCCAATCAAAAGACACAGACTGGCAAATTGGATAAAAAGCCAAAACCCATTGGTATGCTGTATCCAGGAAACCCATCTCACATGCAAGGACACACAGAGGCTCAAAATGAAGGGATGGGGGAAGATTTACCTAGCAAATGGAGAGCAAAAAAAAAAAAAAAAAAAAAGTAGTTGCAATCCTAGTCTCTGATAAAATAGATTTTAAACCAACAAAAATCAAAAGAGACAAAGAAGGACATTACATAATGGTAAAAGGATCAATGCTACGAGAAGAGCTAATGATCCTAAATATATACACACCCAATACAGGAGCATCCAGATACATAAAGCAAGTTCTTAATGACTTACAAAGAGACTTAGACTCCCACACAATAATAGTGGGAGACTTTAACACTCCACTGTCAATATTAGACAGATCAATGAGACAGAAAATTAACAAGGATATCCAAGACTTAAACTCAGATCTGGACCAAGCAAATCTAATAGACATTTACAGAACTCTCCACCCCAAATCCACAGAATATACGTTCTTCTCAGCACCACATCACACCTACTGTAAAACTGACCACATAATTGGAAGTAAATCACTCCTCAGCAAATGCAAAAGAACAGAAATGATAACAAACAGTCTCTCGCACCACAGTGCAATCAAGTTAGAACTCAGAATTCAGAAACTAACTCAGAACCACACAGCTTGATGGAAACTGAACAACTGACTCTTGAATGTTGACTGGATAAACAATGAAATGAAGGCAGAAATAAAGGTGTTCTTCAAAACCAATGAGAACAAAGACACAGCAAACTAGAATCTAGGGGACACATTTAAAGCAGTGTCTAGAGGAAAATATATAGCAATAAATGCCCACATGAGAAACAAGGAAATATCTGAAATTGACACCCTATCATCAAAATTGAAAGAGCTAGAGGAGCAAGATCAAAAAAACTCAAAAGCTAGCAGAAGACAAGACATAATTAAGATCAGAGCAGAACAGAAGGAGATAGAGACACAAAAATTCTTCAAAAAGTCAATAAATCCAGGAGCTGGTTTTTTGAAAAGATCAACAAAATAGACAGACCAATAGCCAGAGTAATAAAAAAGAAAAGCGAGAATAATCAAATAGATGCAATAAAAAATGATAAAGGGGGATATCACCACAGATTCCACAGAAATACAAACCACCATTAGAGATTACTACAAACAACTCTGTGCACATAAACCAGTAAACCTGGAGGAAATGGAAAAATTCCTGGACACTTGCACCCTCCCAAGCCTAAACCAGGAAGAAGTCAAAACCCCAAATAGACCTATAACAAGGGCTGAAGTTAAGGCAGCAATTAATAGCCTACCAACCAAAAAAAGCCCAGGTCCAGATGGGTTCACAGCCGAATTCTACCATATGTACAAAGAGGAGATGGTACCACTCCTTCTGAAACTATTCCAAACAATCCAAAAAAAGGGAATCCTTCCCAAGTCATTTTATGAGACCAACATCATCCTGATACCAAAACCTGGCAAAGACTCAACAAGAAAAGAAAACTTCAGGCCAATATCCATGATGAATATAGATGCAAAAATCTTCAATAAAATACTGGCAAGCCCATTGCAACAGCACATCAAAAAGCTTATCCATCACGATCAAGTAGAGTTCTTCCTGGGGATGCAAGGCTGGTTCAGCATATGCAAGTCTATAATTCACCACATAAACAGAACCAGACAAAAACCACATGATTATCTCAATAGATGCAGAGAAGGCCTTTGACAAAATTCAACAGCCCTTTATGCTAAAAACTCTCAATAAACTAGGTATCAATGGAACGTATCTCAAAATAATAAAAGCTATTTACAACAAACCCACAGCCAATATCATACTGAATGGGCAAAAACTGGAAGCATTCCCTTTGAAATGTGGCACTAGACAAGGATGCCCTCTCTCACCACTCCTATTCGATATAGTATTGGAAGTTCTAGCCAGAGCAATCAGGCAAGAAAAAGAAATAAAGGGTATTCAATTAGGAAAGGAGGAAGTCAAATTGTCTCTATTTGCAGATGACATAATTGTATATTTAAAAGACCCCATCGTCTCAGCCCAAAATTTCCTGAAACTGATAAGCAACTTCAGCAAAGTCTCAGGATACAAAATCAATGTGCAAAAATCACAAGCATTCCTATACACCAATAACAGACTTAAAGAGAGCCAAATCAAGAACGAACTGCCATTCACAATTGCTACAGAGAGAATAAAATACCTAAGAACACAACTAACAAAGAATGTAAAGGACCTCTTCAAGGAGAACTACAAATCACTGCTCAACAAAATAAGAGAGGACACAAACAAATGCAAAAACATTCCATGCTCATGGTTAGGAAGAATCAATAACATGAAAATGGCCATACTGCCCAAAGTAATTTATAGATTAAATGCTATCCCCATCAAGCTACAAATGACACTCTTCGCAGAACTGGAAAAACCACCTTAAACTCCATATGGAACCAAAAAAGAGCCCGTATAGCCGAGTCAATTCTAAGCAAAAAGAACAAAGTTGGAGGCATCACACTACCTGACTTTAAACTATACTACAAGGCTACAGTAATCAAAACAGCATTGTACTGGTACCAAAACAGAGATATAGACCAATGGAACAGAACAGAGGCCTTGGAGGCAACACCACACATCTACAACCATCTGATCTTTGACAAACCTGACAAAAACAAGCAATGGGGAAAGGATTCCTGTTTAATAAATGGTGTTGGGAAAACTTGCTAGCAATGTGCAGAAAGCAGAAACTGGACCCCTTCCTGACATCTTACACTAAAATTAACTCCAGATGAATTAAAGACTTAAACTTAAGACCTAATACCATAAAAACCCTAGAAGAAAATCTAGGCAAAACCATCCAGGACATAGGCGTAGACAAGGACTTCATGACTAAAACACCAAAAGCATTGGCAGCAAAAGCCAAAATAGACAAATTGGACCTAATTAAACTCCAGATCTTCTGTACAGCAAAATAAGCAATCATTAGAGTGAATCAGCAACCAACAGAATTGGAAAAAATTTTTGCAATCTACCCATCTGACAAAGGGCTAATATCCAGAATCTACAAAGAACTAAAACAGATATACAAGAAAAAAACAAACAAGCCCATTCAAAAGTGGGCAAAGGATCTGAACAGACACTTTACAAAAGAAGATATATATGAGGCCAACAAACATATGAAAAAATGCTCATCATCACTGGTCATTAGAGAAATGCAAATCAAAACTACATTGAGATACCATCTCATGCCAGTTAGAATGGCTATCATTAAAACATCTGGAGACAACAGATGCTGGAGAGGATGTGGAGAAATAGGAACACTTTTACACTGTTGGTGGGAGTGTAAATTAGTTCAACCATTGTGGAAGACAGTGTGGCGATTCCTCAAGGACCTAGAAATAGAAATTCCATTTGACCCAGCAATCCCATTACTGGGTATATATCCAAAGGATTATAAATCATTCTGTTATAAAGACACATGCACATGAATGTTCATCGCAGCATTGTTTACAATAGCAAAGACTTGGAACCAACCCAAATGCCCATCGATGATAGACAGGCCAGGGAAAATGTGGCACATACACACCATGGAATACTATGAAGCCATAAAAAACAATGAGTTCGTGTCCTTTATAGGGACATGGATGAACCTGGAAATGATCATTCTCAGCAAACTGACACAAGAACAGAAAATCAAACACCGCATGTTCTCACTCATAGGTGGGTGTTGAACAATGAGAACACATGGACACAGGGAGGGGGAGCATCACACACTGGGGTCTGTTGGGGGGGGGGAACTGGGGAGGGGCAGCAGGGGGTGGAGAGTTGGGGAGGGATAACATGGGGAGAAATGTCAGATATAGGTGATGGGTTGGAAGGCAGCAAATCACACTGCCATGTATGTACCTATGCAACAATCTTGCATGTTCTTCACATGTACCCCAAAACTTAAAATGCAATGAAATACATATATAAAGAATAATGTTGATATCGGCAAAAAAAAAAAAAAAAAAAAATCACTGGATCATTAAGGCCTGATTAGAATACTGCAAAAGACTTTCTCTCATGGCAAAGAAAAAGCTCAATGGCAACATCTCTGAAATCAGCAGATGCTGAGACTTCAGGCTGAGCCAAGGCAGGGTGAAGGAGAGTCATGCAGACAAGTTCATACTAATAAACACTTTTTGTGTAGTGATCTCATGCTTGCATTTGGCTTATCAAATCATGCATCAAATTATAAAATTATACAAGTAAACATATTGATAAAGGTAGTGTTAGATTACATGAGAGAAATCCAGTGTAACATTTGATTACAAGTGATACTGAGATAAATATGCATCATGGGCATCGAGATATACATTTTGGTCCTGGAGTCCCCCACTCACATCTGATAGTCAACCATTATTATTTAACAACTTAAACTTTCTTAAACTAAATACATTAAAATTACATTAAACTATGTATGTAAAGTATAAAAGTCAAAAATCTCACATTGCTTCTGGATTCATAATACAGACAGCTCCTGAGCACCGGCATTTGTTAATGTCATCATAAGTGATCCCCATACTGAGGCTCAATAATTGTGCTAAAATAACTGCCAGTGATTCCAGACTTATGGTTCTGGGATGCTGAGAAAAAAAATAAATGTACATTATTTTGTTTACTGGGAGAACAATGCAATTATTAAAGAGTCACATGATAAAATGAATTAGGCGCTTCTAATATGCTATCCCCAGAAGTGCCATCCATGTTGGCCTAACTCATTATAAATACAAGAAAATTATGAAAAATAAAATCTAAAGTTTTACCAATATGTAAATGGATGACGCATTTGATGGCCTCAGACAAAGAAAAGAAATTGTCCCAGGAATTTGTTAACTACATATAAAAACCATTGCAGTCTTATTTGTATTCACAAAAGATAATATTTAAAGAAAAACACATAGAAAAACATAGTGTCAAATTATGAAGAGGTTATTTTAATTTGTAATTTGGTCATTACCCGAGGTTGGGAAGGGTAGTAGAAAGTGGGGGATAAGGGGAGATGGTTTAATGAGCACAATTAAATAGAATAAGGTCTAGAATTTCTAGGACAATATTGTTACATTAGTTAACAACACTAACTGTATATGTTAAAATAACTAAGAGTAGAATTAGAATGTTCCTAACACAAAGAAATGATAAAGACTTGAGGTGATGGATATTCCAATTATCCTAATTTAATCATTACACATTGTATGCCTGTACCAAAATATCACGCCTCTCCAATAAATATATGTAACTATTGTGTACCCATAATAATTAAAAATTTTATAAAATTGATTCCTCAAACATAGTATTTTATATAACCATTTCATAAATTTTTTCTTAAACTCATAAGTTAACCCATTGAATTAATTCATATTATGGTAATAATGACTGATAAGAATTCTGACTTTTCAGTTGTTTAAATTTTATCGGGAAAACTAAAATATCTTTGTAATTTCTTTCTTTGTAAGAGTAAGATGCTTACTATAGTGTATTTTGATGATACTATGACATGAATTTTGAGAAAAATCCACAAATCCTTTAAATATATCTAATAACATTTTGATGAATATACTTCATGATAGGCTTCTAGGTATACATTTTAGTTTCTTCTGTTTGCTTCTCTAAGTCAATTTTCCATCATTTTCTACCATGCTGTCTAGCCCAGGAAGATGACACAAATGGATTATGTCAGTGGGATGTTTTGCCCTTGACTTTTACCTTCATTTATTCTAATGGAGAGAAGAGAACGAGATGTGAATGAAAGCGAAGTATTTATTACATCATTGCAAGGGTGCTTACGTCTCTTTGAACCCTTAAAGGGAGGTCTACCTTCTCTCTGTGACTCTGATAAAATGACTGCATTGCCTCTGTCAGCACTTGGTACCCATTAAAGTTCTTTATTACGTTTGAGGAAGTACTGCAAAGCAAAGGCTCTACATTTTCCATGCACATGGATCAAAACTCCATTTATCAAATTTCCACATTTGAATGTACCATCTGCTTTCAGAGAGACAGTGTTAGAAGGAGGAGGATGAGGAGGAGGAGAAAAAGGAACAGAATGAAAAGGAGAAGAAGGAAAAGAAGAAGGAGAAGACAAGGAAGAAGAAGGAGAAAGAATGATTCTACTGGGAATAAAATGAAGGATTCAGCCAAATTTAAAGACGTTAAATACTGTAGTAGTATATTAATTCTGGTGCAGTTATTTTAAACCATCTTGTTTTCAAGATATTGTAGAAACGGGTTATTAATCAAACAATAAATGCATCTTTACACTTTTCTCTTTTCTCCTGTTTCCTGTTAGGTCTTACAGTTCGCTAAGATGGAAACAACATCCAATGAGTTCACTTTAGGCATTTGTATAAAAGCAGGGTATTTTCTTCCTTCATGTACAGTCGCTCTTGCATTCCCTGTCTTCGTATTATTGCATATAATTTGATCTTTTCTTTCATTGTATTTCCTTTCAAAGACATTTTCAAATGTCTTTGATCTTGCTGCCCTTTCCTCTGTATGCACATGGAGAGCCTCATCTCTGGTGTCTCTTCCTCCTCTTATATGGACAGCAGTCCTATTGAATAAGAGCCCCCTGCCTTATGACCTATTTAACCTTGATTACCTCTTTTCAGGTCTTATCTAGGAATATAGTTACATCGGAGGTTACTTCAACATATGAATTCAGGGGGAACACAGTTCAGTCCAGACTAGCATAAAAAAATTTAAAACATATGAAAGACAGTGAAAGAATTTCCTACAGGTCATTGTTATTATTATCTCTGATTTGAAAACCAAGTGACAATAAAGAAAAACTATATTTAACACTGAATTAAAAAAATATATTTTGGGACAAAAAAATTCAACAAAGCAGAAATTTTTTTCTTTTTTTGGTGAATATACCTGATTAGAACCATAGTTTTCAAATGGCAACAGCAACAAGCATTTATCAGGCTTCTTATATGCCAATCAACAGACTGAGAAATTTGTAAACAGGTATGGATTTGTTGAAAATTCTTTTGTTCCATAACACGTGAATATTCCCTAAAAATGTGCCTGACATACAAGTTTTGAAAAAGAAAACTCTTGTCTCTAATTTTAGGTATCCACATTCTATTTATTCCTTTTTTTCTTTAACGAATGTTATGTTTTATTCAACTCATTACTTACTCAAGGAACTGGTAAGATGTTCACACCAATTCAAAGAGTATATTAGTCTCTTCTCATGCAGCTAATAAAGACATACCTAAGACTGGGTAATTTACAAAGAAAAAGAGGTTTATTAATTCATTAATTTTGAGTGTAACTGTACTTTTAATTTCTGTGGAGTGCACTACAGTATATGGATATTCCACAATATATTTATGCATTTGATGGATAAAATGACTCAATATTGTTAAGATACTAATCTCCCTGAAATTCATCTAAAGTTTCCATTAAAAAAAATAAAAATCAAACAATTTTGTTGAAATTGACAAACTGATTTTAAAATGGAAATGCAGAGGACTTGGAATACCTAAAAGAGTCTTGAATAACGGACTAGTAGGCTTTACACTACCATTTTTGATGTTTCACTATCAATCTGGGGTCATTATGACAATGTGATGTTGGTGGAAGGACGTAAAAAAACACCAATGGCCATAAAAGATTCCTGCAAGAGGCTAGCAATATGGTGACTTGATCTCTGTAACAAAACCAGAATTGTATTTTTGTGGAGGAAAACTAGACTTTAAATAAGTTATTATGGAGCAATTACCTACCTAAAGTGAACTAACTGATTCTGTTCCCTATTTTACACCAAATTAATGTGGATTATATATTGAAAGGCAAAACAATCAAGCTTGTGTTATAGAATAGCTTCATGATCTTAGAATAGGCAAACATTTCTTGAAGGTGTCTCTTTTTATATTAAGTTTTCTGAGAGTTTTTGATCTTCTTTTTTTGTCATGAGTAGGTTCTAAATTTTATCAAACGTATCTTTCTGCATCTATTTTTAATAAAGATTATAATAGTTAATTTTCAAATATAAAACTCATCTTGTATTCCTAGAATAATTTCTGTGTGTTCGCCATGCCATACTCTTTGATATATTGCAGCATTCTTTTTGTTAACATATAGTTAACATAAATCTCAAATCATAAAACAAGGTGAGAATTAGCCCCTCCTTTTGCATTATCTAAAGTAACCTATTATAAGCATTAAATATTTTGGAGACATTATTATGGAGATCATGTGGGCCTAGATTTTTTGTTTGTTTTGGAGGAAAGTGTTTTAATTATAGACTCAACTATGCCAATGGATCAATGGTGATTCAGATTTACTTTTCTATTTACTTGAGAAAATTTATTATTCATAAAATTTTATCCATATTTATTGTCATTAATCGGTTGAAGATATGCCTTCTTATATGTGTAATATGTGTAGGACCTGTGGTCATCATGTCCCTTTTTTCATCTAATATTTGGATAATTTGTTTTTTCAGTTTCTTTGAAATAAGATACCCATTTTGGTAGGTTGCTATAAAATTGTATATATCTTCAAAAAATCAGTTTGCGCTTTGATAATTTTCTTCATTATATTTTGTTAATAGCCAATATTATCTTTAAAAATTATTTCCTACTTACTAGCATCTCTCAGCTTAACTCACCATCTCTATGCTTTTCAGAGATGGAGCTGGATCATCTACATTCAAACTAACTTTAATTTTATTTATACCTTAAATCTATAAATGCACCACCTCTCAGCTCTGCCATTTTGGCATCCCACAAGTTTAGATATGCTGGATTTTTAATGTCATTTAGCTCAGAATGAGTTATCTCATTTTTTCACTTGCAAATCTTTAGAGATTTTTAAGTGATATTTTTATTATTTGGTTCTCATTTAAATCCACAATGGTCAGACACTTTTCTCCGTAAGATTTCAATCATTTAATATTTGTCGATATCGCTTTATTTCTCATATTATCTGTTTCGGTAAATACTCTACATTAGTAGTATGTTGCTCTTTGGTATACGATTTTAGAAATATTACGTCAACAAAATAAAAAATTTTATATTGCTGAGGTAAGTTGGTTTTTTCCTTTCTTAAATATGAGTATGATCTCTTTTCCTTTTTTTCTCTCACTTTGCCGTATATATTTTGAAGCAATGTAATTAGATGTAGGCAACCTTATGATTGCTGTCTTCCCCTTCAAGAGTTCATCATAATTAAATATTCCTCTTTATTTCTCCTAGAATATCTTGCCTTAAGACTACTGCTATGGACCAAATTGCGTCCCCTCCCACTCCAAATTCATATATTGAAACGGTGACCCCCACTCAACGTGACTATATCTAAAGATGTATAATTGTCTCATTGTACCCCTTGAATATATATGATGTTTGTCAATTAAATATTTAAAATAAAAAGTCATATGCTGATTATTCTTTCTTGTTTGTACTCAACAAAAAACTGCTTGTGCTGTGGTTTCACATATAAACTTAGGAAGGAACAGCGTTGGAAGGATACAGACCCTCGCTTGGAATCTACAGCCCTGCAGGATTAGGTAGAAAGGGTGGTGGGGAATTTGAACATCACAAACCAGAACTTCATTATTTTCTTAAACATCTCACTTCTGTAAACATTGGCTATAGCTGATTTTTCCAGTGAAAGGGCAGGCAAAATAACTGTGGAGAATAAGAAAGAATACTAGAAAATTGTTCTTCTAGTTGTCATCACTAAAGAGACCATTTTTCTCTGCCCATCCTGGTAGCTAGTTCGCCTTTAATTTAATAATTTTGTTGTCATTGTTGAGACAGGGTCTTGATCTGTTGCCCAGGCTGGAGTGCAGTGGTGTAATCATGGCTCAGTGTAGCCTTGAACTCCTGGGCTCAGGTGATCCTCCCACCTTAGCTGGGACTATAGGGGCCTGCCACCAGGACTGGCTAATATTTCTATTTTAAAAAATTATTGTAGAAGTGAGTTCTTACTATGTTGCCCATGCTGGAAGCCTGACCTGCAGAGAGAATCTGTTCTGCTCTCCTCTTTGTTAATCAGTGAAGGCTTTCAACAGGAGAGTCTTATGATTTCTTAGTGTGGCATGTGACAAAATAAATAAGCCAAATTCCAGCATTTGAGACCAGATAAATCACTTGACCATAAGTATAAAGCCACCTTCTCCAGACTTTTTAATAAATATTGAAGATTAATTTTTGTTGAGCATATTTTTCATATGTTGTTGGCCACTTGTATGTCTTCTTTTGAGAAGTGTCTGTTCATGTCTTTTGCCCATTTTTTTAATGGGGTTATTTGTTTTTGCTTGCTTAATTGTTTTACTTCCTTATAGATGCTGGATATTAGGCCTTTGTCAGATACATAGTTTCTGTATATTTTCTCCCTTTCTGTAGGTTGTCTGTTTACTCCGTTGATGTTTTTTGCTATGTGGAAGTTCTTTTGTTTAATTAAATCTCACTTGTAAATTTTTGTTTTTGTTGCAATTGTTTTTGAGGACTTAGTCGTATATTATTTGGCAAGGCCAAAGTCCAGAATGGTGGTTCCTAGGTCTTCTTCTAGAATCCTTATAGTCTGAGCTGTTACATTTAAATATTTAATCCATCTTGAATTAATTTTTGAATATGGTGAAAGGTAAGCATCTAGTTTTATTCGTCTGTGTATGGCTAACCAGCTAATCGTTAGAGAAATGCAAATCAAAACCACAATGAGACACTATCTCACACTAATCAGAATAGCTCTTATTACAAATTTTTTTTAAAAAACAGATGCTCATGAGGCTATGAGGAAAATGAAATGATTATACATTGTTAGAGGGACTGCAATTAGCTCCGCAACTGTGGAAAGCAGTTTGGAGATTTCTCAAATAACTTAAAGAAGAACTACCATTCAACCCGGCAATCCTATGACTGGGCATATACTTAAAAGAAAATAAATCAATCCCAGCATGTTGGGAGGCTGAGGTGGGTGGATCACCTGAGGTCAGGAGTTTGAGCTCAGCCTGGCTAACATAGCAAAACCTGTCTCTACTAAAAATACAAAACTTAGCCAGGCATGGTGGTGAGTGCCTGTAATCCCAATTACTTGGGAGGCTGAGGCTGCCATTGCACTCCAGCCTGTGCAACAGAGCAAGACTGTCAAGCAAGAAAGAGAGAAAGAGAGAAAGGGAGGAAGGGAAGAAGAGAGGAAGAAAAAGGAAGAAAGGAAGAAAGGAGGAAAGAAAGAAACAAAGAAAGAAGGAAAGAAAGAAGAGAGAAAGGAAGGAAGAAAGGAAGGAAGGAAGAAAATGAAGGGAGAGAGGACGGGAAAGAAGGAAGGAAGGATGGAAGGAAATCATTTTACCAAAAAGACACAGGCACTTATGTGATTATCACAGCATTATTTACAATAGCAAAGACATGGAATCAACCTAAGTGCCCATAAATGGTGGAATGGATAAACAAAATGTGGTACATATAAACCATGGAATACTACGCAGCCATAAAAAACACATAATCTTTGCAGCAACATGGATGCAGCTAGAGGCTATTATCCTAAGTGAATTAACTCAAGAACAGAAAATCAAATACTGCATGTTCTCACTTATAAGTGGGAGCTAAACATTGAGTCCACTTAGACATGAAGATGGTAACCATAGAAACTAGGAACTACTGAGGGTTGGAGGAAGGGTTGAAGTCTAACTAGTGGTTACAATGCTCAGCACCTGGGTGATATAATCAATCATATCCCAAACCTTAGCATCTCACAATATACCCAGGTAACAAACTTGCATATGTATGTCCTAAATGTAAAATAAAAGTTGAAATTATTTTTAAAAATAAATAAGATAATTTTTATCCCCATTTGATTGATTCATCTCTTTACAGCTTCACTTAGCTTCACTTCATTTGTTCATTGACTCTCTGAAACTCCAGCAGATATTGTACAAACACTCACACAACAAAACGGCAAGTTCTATTTTTCAGAATAGTGATGGTATTATGAAATAACAGCAAACAATATCAGTTTTGAATACACTAATGTTTTCTAGTAAGATAATTAATGTCAATTAGGACATTTGGTTCTATTATTCTATGCCCTATGAAGCCTTTTCAGGTGACTGATATTTTGCAAATGTTTTATTTTAGTCTGGTTCAAAATTATGTTAGCTACGTAATTAAGAAAATGCACAAAATTTAGTTTTCGCCAAAATTAATTATTAAATATTAAGATTATGAAAACTCAAAGAGCACTTTACGGTAAGACTAAACTGGATCACTGTCTTAACTTTCTAGAAAGAATATCTTGAACTCATAATAGGAAATTGAAAAATTTTTATATATAGTGAATTCAACAAACTCTTCTTATAGTTTAAACATTTCTATCAGCAACAGTGACAAAGACGCTTAGAACAATGCAAATTGTAATATACATACAAACAAAATATGAAAATGTTTAACTGTATACTAATCCGTGTAGCAGACTTTCTCTACATAACCGTACATACCAGAACAACACCTCCTGCATTGCTAGCATCACACATCTTCCCTTGAAGTGTTGCACCAACATAATTTGGCTTTTCTCTGTAACTTAAGTTTAAAAAGGGATCATAATCATATAATTTTGTGAAATGAGGCACAATTAATACTAAATTTTTATAAGGCAAATGTTACGTTTATGATAATTATTAAAATTTCCATCTAACATTAGTGTAGCAGAGCATGCGACTAAATCTTTCTGCTTCTTTTAAAAGCAAGAAAATAGATTTTAAAAACAAATAATAAAAAGTGTTTTTCATATGAATTTCTGTAACAGTGATTTTTATGTAGATTTTACAAAAACTAAAACAGAAAAACTAAAGAATAAAACAAAATATGATAAAAATAAACACAATTCCTATGTGTATAAACTAGTTGTATTCAATAACTCACTTGAATAAACTGCACAATAAAAAATAAAATAAATAAATAAATAAATAAAATTCCTTAAAAGTAAAAAGTTAAGGCAATGCAATTGGTTATGAGCAGAAACACTCTATGGACTAAAGTCTCTCATTATTCAGACAAATCAGCCTTCCAAAGACATGAAAAAGGCATGTCATATTTATAGGACCGAAGATAAAAAGTAAAATGTTTAAAACTCCCTATATAATCTTTAAAATTCTCTCTGTCTTTCTATATACATATATATATACACGCACATATTATATATATGTATATATATCTTCAGAATACTGATGAAAGAAAAACAGAGGCTATTAAATAGAAAGGAAGGCTTATGTACTAAAACCTTAAGCACAATGCAGACATATTACAGGTATTAAAACACAGTGTTTCACTTTCTTTTCTTGCTTTTTAATTTTATAACAACTAATCACAAGAAGAAAGCTGATTACTATATTTATAGAATTCAGATGTTTCTCCAAATAGATATTGTGAAAAGTTTATGCAATGTGTGAGACATTTAATAATGTGGTATACACTCTAGGAAAGAAGTAATATGGGAACAAGATTGAGGAGTGAGTTTTAACTTAAACCAATAAATAAGTTGATATCAGTCATTCTGATATAAACACCATGCTGTGAAAAATATTAACATGGTGTATGTCAGAAAAAAAAAGAATTTTTTTCTACATGCTTATCAACTGTCAGATATTGAGTCAAATTGGATTTTTTTTTCAGATAAGCTTTATATAATGTCAAGATATGCTTACACAAGTAAAAATGCCACGTCATGGGGACGTAAAACAAGATAAGATCTTTTCCATTTTAAAAATGTGTGTAGTAACTCATTAGCATCTCCAGTGGTTGCAATTTTATTTTCATCTATCCAAAGCTCCAGTGAAGACAGAATAATTGTAAGATTAAATGAAACAAAAATCTAAAATAGAAAACATACAAAAATATATTCAAATCCCACAGTTTTTAAAAATTGGATATTTATGTTTGAAAACAAGTTTATGGCAAACATTAAACAACTATACTATAAGTCTGCATTCTATTTTTTAAAGTATATTAAGTTTAAAATGTTACTAATAACAAAAGTAATACTTGAGATTTTATAATGCTTGCATTTAAGGAAGGCCCATACCCCATGCTTTATATAATTTAAGTTTTATAGTAACCAAATTAAGTGCATGTAATTATTATTCTTACTTCAGATAAGTAAAAATTTAAAATAAAACTTAATTTCCCCTATACCACACAACATGTGTATTTATGAAGTGTCATAAGGAGTTGTACAAATCGTTTCAGTAACACAAGAAGTGCAAAAGTACTAAGAAGCAAACACTTACAGCATTCGTCAATCCAATCAACTGGAAAATTTTTTGAGTGACAACAGTTGTATCAGACCCAAAATGATTATACTGTAAAATATAATTATCTTTTAGATATAAATATATATTGCTTAACATTTAATAATTGTTATTGTTTCATTAAAATTCAGTTTAGTGAAGTAAAAAAATTGTTTAAACTACCAACATATTGTTAGTTTTCAGACATTATTTTTATACAAATTATATATGTTCAGTATAAAAAATAAAAAATATAATTGAAATTTGATTTTTTCTATAGAAATCAAAAAATTTTAAAACATAAAAAGATATAATTCAACTATCAATAAAATAATTATAATAATTATCAAAAGAAAAGATTAGCTGTAAACTCTAATATTTAAATGTGTTTATAGGAGACATAGTACATTTTCAAACACACAAATCACCTAAAAGTAAAGAAACTTAAAAGGTATGTCATGCAAATACTAATAATAAGAGAGCTAGGATGTCTTTCAGGAAGATATAAAAATTATAAACATGTATGCATCCAAAAATAGAGCCAGATAATTACACAAAGCAAAAAATAATAGAATTGAAGAGAGAAACAGAAAATTCAACAATTATATTTAAAGACTTATGTAAACAACTTTCAATAATAGAATACTTGGGCAAAAAATCAACAGTGATATTGAAGACTATAACAAAACTATAAGGCAATAGATATCTATAGAACATTTCACTATAAAACAGCAATATATGCATTCTTTTTAAGTGTCCGTGTAACATGATCCAGAAATAGAGCATATAAATTCTTTCTTCAAAGCCTTCTTGCTTTTTGCTAGCAACTCTTTGTTAAGCCTCATCCTATGTAGCTGTTAGAAATAAGGGAATAAGTACATTCTATGTCTCTATACTTTAACCAAGATATTTGTGCTGGACATGCTCACAGGCATGTGCCAGCTTGCAGCCTGTGCCCCTTCCTTATTTGAAATTATTACTTTTCTAAGTCGTTTTGCAAGCAACTTCCTATTTTCGTTTTGTTCTCCATTGCCTTACCAATTCATAAATGTTTTAAGTTATTAGCCAACAAGTTTAGCTTAGACTGTGAGGTCCAGCTCCAACCAATGGAGATCAGTAAGAGCCCAATGCGTAAGGAATAAATATTCCTGCCTTTCTTTTGTTCAGTGTACTCTCATGGCAAGATGGCTGATGAGCAGCACCCTTTCTGCAGAAAGCAAAATTGCCTTGCTGAGAAAATGTTTTGTCTGAATGCTAATATTTCCTTGTAGTACCTAAGAACAAGCATTCTGTCTCTATCACTGATAAATCTGCCTGACACAGCTTATGTCTATTTGATGCTGCCTGGTTCATGAATTGCTATTGAAAACCAGTTAGATCTTTAAAACTTAGCTTGTTAGAATTCTGCCCTTTGACAGTCTTTGAATATGGTATCTGAAGGAGGCTTGTGGCTATCCCTGTAACCCATGAGGTATGCAGGTGAGGTGACTGTTGGCTTCTTTATACTTCTCTGTCTTCCTCACCAAACCCAGAGTTTGTCAGTTTCTCTTGAATTTCAGCTCTGCTCTTATTTGAGCTCCCTGATACTTTTGGCTTTCCAGTTCAAGGTCCTTTTGTGCTATAGTAAAGCACAAAATCCATAAGATTTTGGGTGTTTGTGGTGATCCACAAGACAGAAAAGGGCTGCAGCTTTAGAGGTAAAGAATAGCTGTTGGCACATTCATAGGAATTTTGTTTTCTCTCCTCTGTTTCTTGTCTTATATGCAAAGTTAAGGAAAATCACAGATAGATTAGTCAAAGGAATCTCAGAGCCGAGCCACAACTTGATTGATGGGCACAGATCAAACACTTAGAAGTTGTTAAAGTGTTTGCCACCTAAAACTAAGATTCCTGTGTTAGGATAAATTGGTGACAGAATGGGTTAGCTTGACACTAGTGCATTTGCCACTTGCCAGCTTCAAGAAAAATTTCCATGTGAAGAACACTATAAAATATCACACAACACAACAGTGTAGCACTACCATCTTAGGCTTTTTTTCTCAGCTCTAAGAAACCAGGACCCAATATAAGTATGGGATCTTTACATTCTAAAGTATCCAGTAATCCATCTTCTAGTATACCTGCTTCTCTTATGATCAAAATTTATGTTCCTGGAAGCTGTAAATATCTACAAAAAATGACAAAATCTTACTAAAGACAATTTAGAATTACAATGGCTTTTATGAGAAATGTTATGATTGCACAAAATCATCCATCTAAGAGGTGCACATGAAAATAAGTGCTCCCAGAATAGGCATAGGGAATGATACATCTACCTTTATTGATACGAAGTAGTCTCTCTAAGACCTTAGGATTCTTAAGTAGCTTCACTAAAATATTCATTACAAAAGACTGTAAGACTGATTAAACCCCTATTGTCCCTCTCTTTTCTCCTCTGCTTACTAACCTTTTTACTTAGTTACCTTCCTTTCTCAAAGAACAAAATAAAGGTAGATAAATCCCTCGTAAATTTAGGCCCTCAAATCAATCAGATGTGCTTCTTTAGCCACCTTTGTATTTTGGTCAAGATCTTGAGCTCAGAGCAATGGTTAAAGACATCACTGTTCTACTAAAAAAAATCCAAGAAAGTATTTCCTCAAAATAAAATTGTGAAAGGACTGCAAATTAATTTTATAAATAGAAAAAGAATGAACCAGTCTCTGACTATAAGACAAGATTAAAAGCAATATTTTAAAAACATTCTGGTCTATGCTTGTTGAGCCCAGGCATAGAAAATGCTTTTTCTGCCCTCTGTGTTAATAGGTTTAACTCTGAATTCAGTAATCTAGTTAAAAAACACAAACTAGGTTGGGAAAACACTGATGTAGCCAAAATATGCCTTTATGGCATAATGACTAACCCTAGTCCGTTATTTTGAGATCTTTTTATAAGAAAAAGTTGCATCAAATCTCCATGTATAGGGGTTCCTCTCTCCTTTAGCCTGGACTAAAATCACAGAAACTCTTAAAGTGAAGAAAAAGCACTGTCTTAAATCTGCAAAGCAAGCCTTGTGTTTATGTTTAAGGTGCTTTTCAGGATCATGTTGTCTTAATGGACTTTTACCCACACCCTTATTTGTTTCAGGAAATGATAGAATTTAGGTCTGAAATGTTCTGTGCCTTTTAAATGTCAATTCTCTACCTTATCATACCTAAATGCCATCCCTTTAGAAATGCAAAATGAGAGTAGCCATCTGTAAATGGTTATTTAGAGATGGAATGAATAAAATGGACATTAATTGGGTTAAAACAAAAGTTTTAATACAATATTACCAAGGGATGGATGAACCAAAGGGGCATGTAGGCTGGTTCCCTAACATTAAAGGATGTTAAGCAAGTCTGCCCTATTTATCCATTGGGAGAAATTTTGAAGCTGGATGGCAGAGATTACAATGAGAAACCTGACTTGAGGCAATGGTCAGGTAGGTTAATCAAGCTAAAGACTGACAAAAGGACAAGGGTCCTTTGTCTCAACTCAATGTTAGGGACTCAAAGTCTTTTGCATAAGAGTAGGTAAAATGGTCAGGGTGAAAGAAGTTTCCAGACTCCTTGATATGGGAGCTCCATGTGCTAGGGTGCCAAAATCTATTGGTAAAGGCTTGACTTGGGCTACAGTTTGACTGACAGAACATAAAAATGCAAGGATTGATAGGTTTCATAGACTAGAGAATTTCTATTTGAGGGAAATTAAAGCTGCCAAGTCACGTTTCCTCAGACTAAGGAAAGTCTGTACAGCCTATAATGTCCAACAATGGGCAGAAATAGCCAAGTCAGAGAAATAGTTTGATAGAGAAAAAGAAAGTTGGAAGATTTATTGTCTGAAAAGGAAGAATGGGGAACAATTTGCAAACTGGCAAACAAAAAAATCTTAAAAGTCTGTTTAGCCATCTGAGTGAATAATCTTGTTCCACTGGCTAGAAATATAATTTGGATCCAGATTTGCATGTTTTTATGAATTAGTAAGTTTTGTGTGTTACTGTATCGGGCACATGGCTAAAATCATAGACTATAAACTGCAAGATCCGCTTCTGTGTATGTTGATGTATTGCCTTGTAGTATGTATGTATGTTTGTATGTTATATATACAAAATCTTTTATTTTATTTTATTTTACTTTAGAAGCCTACTGTATCTGGCATTTCTCCCCATGTTACTCCCTCCCCCACCCTCCCTGCCCCCATCTCTCCCCTACCCCTGCAACTGCCCCCAGTGTGTGATGCTCCTCTCCCTGAGCCCACATGTTCTTATTGTTCAACACCAACCCATAAGTGAGAACACGCAGTGTCTGGCTTTCTGTTCTTGTGTCAGTTTGCTAAGAATGATGGTTTCCAGATTCATCTAAGCCCCTACAAAGGACAAAACTCATCGTTTTTTATGGCTGTGTAGTATACCATGGTGTATATGTACCACATTTTCTTTGTCCAATCTCTCATTGATGGGCATTTGGGTTGGTTCCAGGTCTTTGCTATTGTACATGGGGCTGCAATGAACGTATGTGTGCATATGTCTTTATAGTAGAATGATTTATAGTTCTTTGGGTATATACTCAGTAATAGGATTGCTGGGTCAAATGGAATTTCTATTTCTAGAACCTTGAGAAATCGCCACACTATCTTCCACAATGGTTGAACTAATTTACACACCCACCAACTGTGTAAGAGTGTTCCTATTTCTCCACATCCTCTCCAGCATCTGTTGTCTCCAGATGTTTTAATCATCACCATTCTAACTGGCATGAGATGGTATTTCAGTGTAGTTTTAATTTGCATTTCTCTAATGACCAGTGATGATGAGCATTTTTTCATATGTTTGTTGGCCTCATATATGTCTTCTTTTGAAAAGTGTCTGTTCAAATCCTTTGCCCACTTTCAAATGGGGTTGTTTGTTTTTTTCTTATAAATCTGTTTTAGTTCTTTGTAGATTCTGGATATTAGCCCTTTGTCAGATGGGTAGATTGCAAAATTTTTTTCCAATTCTGTTGGTTCAGTTCACTCTAACAATGGTTTCCTTTGCTGTACAGAAGCTCTGAATTTTAATTAGATCCCACTTGTCTATCTTGGCTTTTATTGCCATTGCTTTTGGTGTTTTAGTCATGAAGTCCTTGCGTATGCCTATGTCCTGGATGGTTTTGCCTATGTTTTCTTCTAGTGTTTTTATGGCATTAGGTTTTATGTTTAAATCTTTAATCCATCTGGAGTTAATTTTAGTGTAAGGTGACAGGTAGGGGTCCAGTTTCTGCTTTCTGCACATTGCTAGCCAGTTTTCCCAACACCATTTATTAAACATGGAGTCCTTTCCCCCATTGTTTGTTTTTGTCTGGGTTGTCAAAGATCAGATGGTTGTAGATGTGTGGTGTTACTTCTGGGGCCTTTGTTCTGTTCCATTGGTCTATGTCTCTGTTTTGGTACCAGTACCATGCTGTTGTGATTACTGTAGCCTTGTGGTATAGTTTGAAGTCCAGCAGTGTGATGCCTCCAGCTTTGTTTGTTTGCTTAGGATTGTCTGGGCTATGTGGGCTTTCTTGTGAATCCATATGAAGTTTAAAGTGGTTTTTTTCCAGTTCTGTCAAGAAGGTCACTTGTAGGGGATATCGTTGAATCTATAGATTACTTTGGTCAGTATGACCATTTTCACAATATCGATTCTTCCTAACCGTGAGCATGAAATGTTTCTCCATCTGTTTGTGTCCTCTCTAATTTCATTCAGCAGTGGTTTGTAGTTCTCCTTGAAGAGGTCCTTTACATCCTTTGTTAGTTGTATTCCTAGGTATTTTATTCTCTTTGTAGCAATTGTGAATGGGAGTTCGCTCTTGATTTGGCTCTCTGTGTGTCTATTATTGGTATATAGGAATGCTTGTGATTTCTGCACATTGATTTTGTATCCTGAGACTTTGCTGAAGTTGCTTATCAGTTTGAGAAGATTTTGGGCTGAGATGATGGGGTCTTCTAGATATACAAACGTCATCTGCAAATAGAGACAGTTTGACTTTCTCCTTTCCTAATTCAATATACTTTATTTCTTTTTCTTGCCTAATTGCTCTGGCTAGAACTTCCAATACTGTATTGAATAGGCTTGATGAGAGAGGGGCATCCTTGTCTAGTGCCTGATTTCAAAGGGAATGCTTCCAGCTTTTGCCCATTCAGTATGATATTGGCTGTAGGTTTGTAATATTTAGCTTTTATCATTTTATGATACGTTCCATCAATACCTAGTTTATTGAGAGTTTTTAGCATGAAGGGCTGTTGAATTTTGTCAAAGGTCTTCTCTGCATCTATTGAGATAATCATGTGGTTTTTGTCTTTGGTTCAGTTTATGTGATAGATTATGTTTATGGATTTGCATATGTTGAACCAGCCTTGCATCCCCGGGATGAAGCCTACTTGATTGTGATGGATAAGCTTCTTGATGTGCTGTTGCAATCTGTTTGCCAGTATTTTATTGAAGATTTTTGTGTTGATGTTCATCATGGATATTGGCCTGAAGTTTTCTTTTTTAATTGAGTCTCTGCCTGGTTTTGGTATCAGGATTATGTTGGTCTCATAAAATGAGTTAGGGAGGATTCCTTCCTTTTGTATTATTTGATACAATTTCAGAAGGGAATGGAACCAGCTCCTCTGTACATCTGGTAGAATTCGGCTGTGAACCCATCTGGAACTGGAATTTTTTTGGTTGGTAGGCTATTGATTGCTGCCTCTACTTCAGCCCTTGTTATTGGTCTATTCAGGATTTCTACTTCCCCCTGCTTTAGTCTTGGTAGAGTACAAGTGTCTAGGAATTTATCCATTTCTTCCTAGTTTACTGGTTTATGTGCATTGAGCTGTTTGTAGTAATCTCTGATGGTAGTTTGTATTTCTGTGGGATCAGTCGTGGTATCCCCTTTATTGCTTTTTATTGCATCTATTTGATTCTTCTCCCTTTTCTTTTTAATTAATCTGGCTAGTGGTCTATTTTGTTGATCTTTTCAAAAAACCAGCTCCTGGATTTATTGATTTTTTGAAGGGTTTTTTGTGTCTCTATCTCCTTCAGTTCTGCTCGGATCTTAGTTATTTCTTGTCTTCTGCTAGCTTCTGGGTTTTTTTGATCTTCCTCCTCTAGTTCTTTCAATTTTGATGATAAGGTGTCAATTTTAGATCTTTTCTTGTTTCTCATGTGGGCATTTATTGCTGTAAATTTCCCTCTCAACACTGCTTTAAAGGTGTCCCAGAGATTCTGGTAAGTTGTGTCTTCATTCTGATTGGTTTTGAAGAACATCTTTATTTCTGCCTTCATTTCATTGTTTATCCAGTCAACACTCAGAAGCAAGTTGTTCAGTTTCCAAGTGGTTGTGTGGGTTTGAGTGTGATTCTTAATCCTGAGCTCTAGTCTGATTTTGCTGTGGTCTGATAGACTGTTTGTTATGATTTCTGTTCTTTTGCATTTGCTGAGAAGTGATTTGCTTCCAATGATGTGGTCAATTTTAGAGTAAGTGCAATGTGGTGCTGAGAAAATGTATATTCTGTGGATTTGGGGTGGAGCGTTCTGTATATGCCTATTAGGTCTGCTTGGTCCAGCTCTGCATTCAAGTCCTGATTTCCTTGTTAATTTGCTGTCTTGTTGATCTGTCTAATATTGACAGTGGAGTGTTAAAGTCTCCCACTATTATTGTGTGGGAGTCTAAATCTTGTTTTAGGTTGTTAAGAACTTGCTTTATGTATCTGGGAGCTCCTGTGTTGTGTGTGTTTATATTTAGGATATACACACTTTGTATATATAGTGTACTATATTTATTCTGGATGTTGGAAATCTAAGATCAGGGTAGCAGCATGGTTAAATTCTGGTGAGGGCTCTCTAAGGCAAAATTATCATTAATCATCTTCTGTTAAAAAGGAATTCTGAATTATTATTACAATCCCTCATTGCAAATATTAAGTGACATAAATAAATTAGAATATACTTACCAATTGTTTTTCAACTACAACATGCATTTCTATATACTTTGCAAAATCTGGTTGTGGCTGAAAAAAATCCACAAATTTTACATCAAAATTATAGAATTACTTAAGTAGTGCATATCACTACTATTAATGAACTAAATATTGAAAAAAACACAATTTTTCATGTAGAAATGAAACCAGATAATGTAAGCAATACTAGATATCACAAAATCATTTTTTATCTATTTTCTTTGTCACTTCTCTGCACCTAATCAATTACTTAATTTACTTGTGAAAAACTTTTCTCTGTCTTTCATTCTCCATATTTTCATTTGTACCAAGCTATTCATATTATTCTCTCTTTTTAAATAAATCTATCAATTCACCATTGTAAATGCATGTGGTTCTATTGTCTTAGTGATGCTATTATTACATTTCTATGTGGTATGGTTTTAGATATAATCCCCAAAGAGTAAGGACATATCTCTGTGTTCAGAGAATGGGATTTCATCTAAAGGATAATGCTAATCTTTGTATAGATCATCTCAGGAAAAGGTAAGCAACAGAGAGTAAAAATGATGGACTTTCTTAAACTAGACCATGGATTCCTCAAGATGGGGATGCAGGGTATGATGTCAACCACTTAGATCACAGTGGTTAAATCAGACACAAATGCCATGGCTCATAGAGTTTGAACTCTGGCTTAACTTTTCAATGACTTACGTTTTGCTTAAAAAGGAGGATACTTATTGTTATCTATTTTCATCCCTATTGTTACACGAAAGAAACTTTTAGAAGAAATACACTAGAAAAAATTGTAAGATAGACTTTCCAAGCCCTTTGACACTATAATGCAGGAAATGCAGTATTTTATTGCTAAAAGACCAATGCCACCTAAGTGCACTAGACAAATATCTTGACATGGAATAGGCGGATCAAACATCAGAAACTGAGGAAACTTGTATTATGTTTACTTTATCTGCAGTTTTTCTTTTTTACATAGATATTAATAAATTTTTGGAAATTCAGAACAATTTCATTTTAGTTAAAAATGCTTTCCTTAACTTAAGAAAACCAATAAAGAAGGAATAAACAAATTCAGGGTTTGAACAGCAATCAGAAAAGTGATGGTGACAGCAATTAAAAGGTTTAAAAAAAAAAGTTGAGAACATCAGTAAGACAAGTTTAGGGCTTATTCGTCACTAATTTTACCCATTTAAACTTCTCTCTCCTGGCCCAAATCTTGAAGATTTAAAGATCTTATTTTTAAAAGGCAGATGAAATTTGGTCCAATTGGTTTCTCACCATTTTCATCCAACGTTAAGCACTGATTGTTTCATGGTTTTAATGGGAACTTAAATCTTTTGGTGGTTAGGCTCCATCATTTCGTTAAAGTCCCTAAGCAAGATTGCTTTACTTTATTTAAATATTGAGAGAAAACACTATATTAATGGATTGGAGGATTCAAAAATCTTTGTTCTAACCAACAATGTAGCTGTCAAACAGTACCTGAAATAATCTTTGCTCTTTTTTATCTTTGAGATTGGGATTGGTGATACTTAACTTAATAATTCATTCATTTATTTATTAAAAAATAATCTTGTTCAGAGAAAAAAACATGTAGTCTATTTTAAGCAAACATATAACATGGAATACATGAGGTCAGGTGTGGTGGCTCATGCCTATAACTCCAGCACTTTGAGAGGTCAAGGCAGGATAATTGCCTGAGCCCAGGAGTTCCATCGCAGCCCAGGCAACACAGGTCCTTCTCTATATTAACAGACTCCTTCTCTATATTAAATAAATAAATAAATAAATAAATAAATAAATAAATAAATAACTGGGCCTGTATTCCCAGTACTTGGGAGGCTGAGGCTGGAGAATCACTTGAGCCCAGGAGGTTGAGGCTGCAGTGAGCTATGATTATGCCCCTGCACTCCAGGTTGGCTAACAACAAGAAAAAGAAAGAGAAGAAGGGAAGGGGAAGGAAGGAGAGGGAGGGGGAAAGGGAAGGGAAGGGAGGGGAGGGGAGGGAAAGAAGAGAAGGGAAAAGATCACAGATGCATAAGAGAATGGCAGGAAATGTGTGTGTTGAAAAGGTGAGGAGATGCCAATTTAAAAAATCTGCAGGCCAGGCACGGTGGCTCATGCCTGTAATCCCAGCACTTTCGGAGGCTAAGGCAGATGGATCACTTGAGGCCAGGAGTTCGAGACCAGCCTGGCCAACATGGCAAAACCTCATCTCTACTAAAATATAAAAAATTAGCTGGGCGTTGTGACTTGTGCCTGTAATCCCAGCTACTCAGAAGGCTGAGGCAGGAAAATCATTTGAACCTGGGAGGCAGAGGTTGCAGTGAGCCAAGACCACGCCACTGCACTCCAGCCTCGGTAACAGAGTAAGACTCTGTCTCAAAAAATAAAAATAAAAATAAAATAAAATCCAAAATGCCACTAGGTTCTAGAATCTTTCTGTTTAGAATTATGAGGATGGAACTCAAGTGAGAGAAAATAACAGATATTCAGATTTAGGAATTAAATGTTCTAATGCTGGAAGTAGGAGGAGGACAAAATGAGGCTAGCAAACAAAATGAAATAGAAGGTCTAGGAGAGGTAGGAATACAGATGGTTGAGGGCCATGGTTTCCCCATCGCTCTACATTTTCAGGTGTTTCTTTGAATATGCTTATTTGTTCATTTTTGTAAATAATAATCAACTTGGTAAGCACTTCCTGGTAGATTAAGGCCTTGAAAAAAATAAATAAGGTATAAAAGAAGAAAAAATAAAGGAATAAGGAACATATAAGACAAATAAGAAATGACAAGGTGGTAGATTAAATCTAAATTATATAAGTGTGTGCATTAAAATCAATGCAGTAAATAACCTTGGCTACTAAAACAGTTGAACTCATAGAAGTAGAGAGTCACGTTGTGGTCATGAGAGGACAGGAAGGGTCAGGTGAGGAGATGATGGGGAAGGTTGGCTACTGGTTATGCAAGCACAGCTAGATAGAAGGATTAAGTTCTAGTGTTCTACAGCACCATACGGTGACTATAGTTAACAATAATTTATTGTATATTTTCAAGTAGGTTAAAGATGGAATTTTGAATGTTCCCAATATAAATAACATAAATAAATGATAAATGTTTAAGGTAATAAATATGCTAATTATCCTAATTTGATTATTACACATTTTATTCATGTATCAAAATATCATTCTGTATCCCGTAAGTATGATTATTATCTGTCAGTTAAAAATAAAATTGTCAGATATGATTTAAAATGTTTAAAAACTTAGTAGCCAGGTACGGTGGCTCATGCCTGTAATTGCAGCACTTTGGGAGGACCAGGTGGGTGGATCATGAGGCCAGGAGTTCAATACCAGGCTGGCCAAAATGGTGAAACCCCATCTCTACTGAAAATACAAAAATTAGCTGATGTTGGTCACAGGCGCCTCTAATCCCAGCTACTTGGGAGGCTGAGGCAGGAGAATCGCTTGAACCTGGATGGTAGAGGTTGCAGTGAGTCGAGATCCAGCTATTGTAATCCAGCCTGGCTGGTAGAGTGAGACTCCCTCTCAAAAAACAAAAAAACACTTAGTTATATGTGCTTTAAAAGAGATACACTTTAATTAAAATATCATTACCTACTGTGACCACTCAAGAAAGAAAATATTTAAATTAATAAAATCAGAAATGAAAAAGATTACTAAAAATTTTACAGATATTTAAAGACCTAAGACCTACAAAGGAATACCACAAACAACGATATGCCAAGAAATAAATAGATAAAATAGAAGAACCTCTAGAGACACACAAATTACCTAAATTTATTCCAGAAAATTAGAAAATTATAAAATACTCATGAGAAAAAAATTAATTACTAATAAAAATCCTTCCCTAAAAATGTCCAATCCCAGATGAATTTTACAAATGTTTAAATAGAGGAGACCACACTTCCCAACTCATTTCATGAAGTTTATATCACCGTGATACCAAAGCTGGAGAAAAATATCATATGAAAACAAATCTACGCAGCAATATTCTTTATAAATATAAATGAAAAAATCTTCAAAATTATGCCAGCTAACTGAACCCAGCAATGTATAAAAAGAATTATGCATTATAACAAAGAGAGACTGGATACAAGGTCAGTTTAACAATCAAAAATCAATTAATGCAATACACCACATTAACAAAATAGAAGATAAAAATGAAATTTACATCTCAGCAGATGTTGCAGAAAAAAAATAACTGACAAAATCCAACAACCCTTAATGACGAAACAGAAATCATTAACAAACTAACATTGGATGAAAATCTGATAAAGGGCGCTTGTGAAAAAATTACAAATAACATTATGCTTAAGGGTGAGGGACTGAATCTTTTCTCCCTAAGATTGGGAAAAGATGAGAATATCTCGTCTCACCTATGCTATTTAACATTATAATGGAAGTGGTAATGAAGGAAATGAAGTAAGAAAAAAGGACATTCAGTCTGGGGCAGTGCCTCACACCTGCAATCCCAGCACTTTGGGAGGAGGCAGATCACCTGAGATTAGGAGTTCTAGACCAGCCTGATCAACATGGAGAAACTCCGTCTCTACTAAAAATACAAAATTAGCTGGGTGTGGTGGCACATGCTTGTAATCCCAGCTACTCAGGAGGCTGAGGCAGGAGAATCGCTTGAACCTGGGAGGTGGAGGTTGCAGTGAGCCAAGATCTCACCGTTGCACTCCAGCCTGGGCAACAAAAGTGAAACTCTGTCTCAAAAAAAAAAAAAAAAAAAAAAAAAGAAAGAAAGGAAAAGGATATTCAGGTTATCCTAATTGTAAAGAAACAAGATAAACTATCTTTATTCAAGATGGCGTGAACATGTACATATAAAGTCACAGAGTTCAATAAAAAACTAATAAGTTTGTCAAGTTTGCAGAATACAAAACCAATATGGAAAATTCACTAATTACCAAATACTAATAATGAGAAATCCAAACTGGTATAAAATTTAAATAACATCTAAAATAATAAAACTTCCATAAATAACAAAAGAAGCTTTACTGAAGACTCAGACGTAAATACATAAAACATTGCGGAAATAAATTAAAGAAGATGGAAAAAATAAAAACTACCTAAAGTTTATGGATAGAAAGAGTATTGTTAATATAGCAACATTCTTCAGATTTATCTACAGATTCAACACAATCCTGGGTGTCTTTTTACGGAAATTAAAAATAAATAAATATTTAAATACGTTTGGAAATGCATAGTAGCCAGAATAACCAAAAGAATCTTGGAAAATAAGAATACTGAAGGATGTACACTTACCAATTCCAAATCTTACTACAAAAATACAGTAGTAAAGAAAATGTGTTAGTGGCGTTAGGATAGACATAAAGATTAATGGACTAGAATTTTAAGTCTGCTAATAACCCTTAACATTCATGGTCAATTGATCTTTGAAAAAAATCAAGAATATTCAGTGGGAAACAAATAATCTCTTCAACAAATAATGTGAGAACAGCTGGATATCGATACGAAAAAAAAATTTGAAACCCTACCTCATCCAATACAAAATATTAAAGTGTATCATATATCAAAATGAGATTAAACAATAAAACATACAGAAGAAACATAAGAATAAGTGATGTGATATTGTTTGTGATGGTTAATTTTACTGTAAACTTGGCTGAACCACTGTGCTCAGATATTAGGTCAAACATTACCCTGGATGTCTCTATGAAGGTACCTTTTAGATGAAATTAACATTTAAGTTGGTAAAGCTCTAGTAAAGCAGATTACTCTTCATTATGTGGGTGAACTTCATCCAATCAGTTGAAGCCTTTTTTAGGAACCGGTATTTCCTAAACAAAAAAAAGTCTGCCAGCAGACTATGTTGGTCTTAAAATGCAAATCTTCCTTGGATCACCAGCCTGCCAGCTTACCCTATAGATTTCGGGTTTACCAAGCCTTCACAGTCATCTGAGTCCGTTCCATAAAATCTCTCTCCTTTTCTCTCTCCCTCTTTCTGTATTTACACAAACACACACATATATATCTCCTGTTGGTTTTATTTCACTGGAGAACCCTGATATAGATGTCGGTATCAGGAATGAGGTACCGAGAAAACGGAATATTAAGGGGAAATCTTCTGAATTGGTTCTGGGGTTTTGGGAATTTGTCTTCGACTCCGATTAGATTTAAAGACAATTCTATAGAGAGCAGATAGGTCATGGCTTGATGTAGCAATAGAGACAGGCACTGATCAAACACTTATGAAGGCAAGGGTCTTGGTGACCATGTATATGATACTTTTGAACATTTTTGTCAAACTAGCAAATATAATGAGACTGGTTGCTCCTAATATTGCTGGACAAAGTGGGGAAAGAAGAGAATAAGCTTAATTATTTGAATTATCATCTCAAGTGATGCATAAATTACCAAAAGCTTCTTTGTGTGTCTTGAAATAAATTTTTATATCCTATAGCCACAGAGCTGAGATTACTAAAAACCAAAAAACCAAACCCAGAATCTTGTCCTGTCATTGGATGAATCACAGTGCAAACAGAATTCCCAACATCCCATGGTACTACTGTCAAAGAGAGAGCGTTGAGTGGGAAGCAGTGGGATCCTGAAAACTGTAATGGGAACCTAGAGAAGGACTCTAATGAAGCTGGGCTATAAAACTCCTAAATGCTGGCGAGTTTTGTTTGCTAGTAGAAGAAGCCTCTCTTTCACTTTCTGAGGAAATTAATTAGCCCTGAATCCCATAAGGAAAATATAATGACCTCCCCTGAGGCAGTTCCCTTTTAAGATAGGGGTGATTCTCCTCAGGACCCTAGATATGTATCTTCAATATTTATGTGGATGGCATTTGTGTTTGTTACACCAGGATTTTAATATAATGACTATGAATAAAGAAGTGCCTCCGCTGACAATAAAGATTTAGATTATAGAAAAAGATGCCACTAACAGTTGAAAACATCATGATTGGAGTTCTGGAAAATTCCAAAACTAGTTTTAAGACTTAATGATACAAGTTATGAAGTTTCTGATACATGTATCCATACACGTGGGTATATATGTTTTGATGTTTATGGATGTGTAAATACATAATTTATCAATTATAAACATCAGTGCTTATATTACTGTACAATAATAACCATAGAGTTTGTTCATCACTTACCTCTATGCTTTGTATTTTATAGGGTAGATCTCTTGATTCAATATCCTTCTCAGTGTATAAGGAAACATCTGCTTTCTTATGTTTTACTTGGTAAATTACATGTTCAAAACCAACTGAGGACACCAGGGGTTCAATTCCATAACTAACATTTTCAAACTGTAGTAAGCCCCTACAAATTTCAAAAAAAAAATTAATAAGTAAAATAATGTTTTGTGGAAAGCCAATAAAATGCCACTTAGCATTAATTTTTTCATGGTATGCAGATTATTTTTAGCCTGAGTCTAAAATAATTAAATAGGAGGAAGTTACTGGGTATTCACATACTTACTGAGTGACAACACATAGTAATGCTATTAGCATTTGCCTAGCTGTTAATATTTCGTGGCTTCCAAATATATTTAAAAAATCAGAATTCTGCAAAAAGGCAGGAGTCATTATAAGTATTTCCATACCATGATTTTTCAGTGGCAGTTTTCCCACGATAGCCATGCCTCACTTAACACCACTGAATATTATTTTAAAATGTTTAAAATAATTTTAAAGTAAATATTTTCCTTTGTAATTTATAAAACTGTAAATTACAACCTGAGTCCAGTACATGTGCTAACCATCACCACAGATTTTGGATAACCTTCAATATACCCTTGGTAGTGGCAGAAATTCTGAAAAATAAAGATAAAATGCACATACCTCCATTAGAATGGTTTGCGTTAAAGATACAATTTTCAAAATAAATAAATTAATTTAAAAAAGAAACAAAAAAAGATACAGTTTTCAAATATGGAAAACATATATATGTTTTGTATGTGTGCATCAAATACTCATTGTTTCCAAAATGGATTTATAAGGTTATTAGATGCTCATCTAATATGACTCAGTTTTCCAAAGTGTTCCCCACGGATGCATAAAAATGAGTATATTTTCATATTTGTATATATTTTAAATTAAACATTACATTCTCAGTTGTTAGAGTAAGGTGAACATCATCAAAACTTATTTTTTTCATACTGTTCTAAGCAAAATTAATTTTTAATTTCATCAAAATGTTTGTCAATTTCATCAAAGTGTTTTCATTTGCAAATTGCACCTGGAATTTGTATTGATCTTCACTTTATAGTTCATCTTTTTACTGTGGTACCTAAAATCTTATTTGTACCACTTTCCAACTACCATACTTCATCGACCTAATATACTGTATTTCTATTTCCCATCTTATTTAAAAATTTATGTAAAAATATTTATGCTTTTATTTTTATTATTAATTGGGGTGTACTTCATACTTTATATAATGAAGGTAAAAACATCTTGAACATTCCACAGCTTTTATCTTCTTCCTTTCAAATGTGGTTTATAATATCCAGATTGATTACATTTCTAATTCTGCAGAATGATCAGGAAGTTACATCAACTTTAAACATAGGATGACACTGAGAAACTTAGAAATGAATGAATAAGTCATTTTTAAGTCACATAGGATAAAATTTTCATGGAAGATTCAAAAAGCTTCACTTATTATCCAATACTCTTTTCCAGTTTATTTTTACTTTTTATTTTATCATTGTCAGTTTTTGCATCATTTGCCTTCACTATAATATCTTCTTGTTCAATATTCTATTTGCACTTGAAAAGTATCTGTATACACGACATACCTGCTGAATTTCTTTCTACTTCATTTAGAAGTTTAGAAAGTTTCTACTTTATAAATTCTTGAAAGAGAAATGTTTAAATTTTCAAATATAATTATTATTTGTCTCTTTTGTTTCTGTCAATTGCCTTCTTCTGTAATTTGAGGTCTGTTTTTATGTGCACACACATTTCAGATTATTTTATCAACCTGATAGTGTTACCTTTTAATCATGATGACTGTTTGTCCTGGAGAGATCACAAAATCCAGGACAATGATGAATGGCTTACACTTGTCCTACTCTGGATGCAGAGAGGACACTCTTTCCTGGTCTAGCTGGCTGATTTTTTTTCTTTTGTATATAAGTCTTTATTTACCAAGATAATATGACTTTAGGAATGGGAATCATGTGCGGACTTAAGAAAAATAAATAATACAATAAATACACCTGTTCCCAACCTAATTTAATGAGCTTTTTCCTAGGATAGAGATAGGCCTGCAACTTTGGAAAACATAATTTATTTTCATGGCAGCATATTTTTACTACATTTGAGATCAAAATGCAACTACTTACCACATTTAGATTACTGATGCTTGGAATGCTCTGTAACATTCTTTTTTTTTTTTTAATATACATTGATTTAATGGAAATATTTATATGCAGTGAAACATAAAATGAATCATTGGTTGTATTGTTACATTTAAACAATAAGCTTAAGTAACTAAAATATAATTAAGAATCCCAAAACTGTCCTAGACAACTATTTTCAAATTAAAAAGTGCATGACCACAAGAACTTGAAACTATAATAAAATTGATATTTATTTAACTATCTGTGCATACATAATAAAAGTTACTAGTTTGCTAGCAAGAATGATTTTTAACAAGGGTAATCTGGTTTAAAAAGCTATGATTTTCTATGTTTCCATTATTATTTTAAATACATATTGACATTTATTTTTTAATGAAACCACAGAGCTGAACCAGTGAAGCACACTTCATGATAAGCACTGAAGAGAAAATATGAGACCACTACAATCCCCCAATTACTTCAGAAAAAAAAAAAAAGAAATGCAAAAACAAACATTCTGTAATTCCCCCCAAGAGACTTATTCAAATACGAGTTTAAGTAATAGTTGCAGGGTTGGGGTGAGAAAGCCGGGCATGGAAGTGCATGCACCTGTAGTGCCAGCCCTTTGGGAGGCAGAGGTGGGAGGATTATTTAAGCCCAGGAGTTCGAGGCTGCAGTGAGCTGTGATTGCACTATTGTACTCTGGCCTGGGCAACAGAGTGAGACCTTGTCTTCAAAAAAAATTTTTTTAGATGGAAAAGTTCACAGAAAGAGGCACTAATCAATCATCAAATGCAATTTGTTTTCCCTGAAACACAGCAATGTTAGATTGCCGTTCTTTTCACCTTCTCCTTGCTTCCCATGGGTGAAGAGGCAGCTGCAACTGCTGTTTTGTGTTTTGAAGTTTTCTTTGTAGCTTCTTGTTAAACTGATTCTTGATCTGAGGTTCATTCTGTGGAAAATCTAGGATCTGGTTTTTGGAGACTGTTCTTTGTAATTTCTTCTAGAGCTTTTAGATCCAGATAAAGAGTGGAAAAACACTGATTTTAACTTTCTGGTTTCTGTACTTGGCTTGGTTTTGTCATTCCTTCTATCTCCGTGAGTTTCACCTGCATCTTCTTTAAGTAACACTTTTTCGAGTGGTTTTTGTTTCTTAACTACTTTCTTTCCTTCATGTCCATCTGACTTTCCCAGTGAAGAAGTCGTCACCACTATCACTGTCTTCACACATGGAAGCCTGTAAAGCCTTTCTTTTGTGCTATCATCAAAATACTCCTTCTCTTCACATGATTCTTCTCTACCATCACTGTTACCACAGAGTGAGCTCTCAGATACTTTCCTTTTTTGGTTTGACTAGTGTTTTCAGTTTGGGGTAAGCCGGTGTCTTCTGGGACTCAAAGGAAACTACAGAATCCTTTTCTGAAGGCTTTGATGGAGAATTTGGAACAGTCACTGCTTCAGGTCCATGTTCTATCTCGCTGTTTTTTCCTTTGAAGTAAGCATTGGTTTCTTTGCCAGTATTTTGGTTTCTTTCAGTTTTGCTCACTGATAATAGTTCCTTCATGCTGTAAATTACTTCCATTATCATTTGGATAGCAAGTGTTCTTAGAATCATTGTCCTTTGAAGCATTCCTTGATGACTCAACTTCAGCAACATTTTGTCTCGCCTCTTTAAAGGTTTGGACAGCAGCTTTTAGCACGTCTCTCTCTTTCTTCAGAGGAGGATGTACTGCTATGCTAGTCTGGCAATTGCTCATTCAGTTGCAGTAGAATCCGGCTTTTTGCAGATTTTTTTCAAAGGTGATATCATCACCAAGAGCAGATTTAGTTATTATATCAGTTTTCAATTTCTTCATGGCATGGATTTCTTCAAGCAATTGTTTCGCCCGTCTTTGCTTTTTCAACAGTGCATCTTCAGTACCCTTTTTGGACTTCAGTCTGCCAAAACTCCCGACAAGTTTTCGGATAACCAAAACTCGAATTCTCTTCACTTCTTTTCTCATCTTCACAACATCGTTATTGAGGTTCAGAGTTCCTGGCTGAGCCGTGGTAGATGGAGGAATATGATCTGCTGCTGCCTGCATGTGAACTCGCTTGTTTTTTTAACTGTACATTTATCTTTCATTATTACCTCTTGGGAAGTAGAAAGCAGAGTTATGTATGGAAGAATGATACAAAATTCAGATGTGGGATTTTCCTGTCTTCTCTCTCTCCTCTCTTTCATACATGCAAACACAAACACACGTACACACACAAACACACGTACACACACAAACACACATACACACATAACAGTATACTAGTTATGTTTGTATAGACTATAAGACTCACAGAGTTGTGTACTCTCTAGGGCAAAACTTAAAGCAGCTGACCATATGTATTATTTCTTCTGTTAAATCCTAGCCTCTCTAAAAATGCTTTACTTTCAAAACACTTGACTGAGTCACTATATAGAAATCAAGAATGCAAATGGAAAACACAACAGCAATTAGTAGAGCAGGGCAGAGGTTAGAGAAAAAAAAAAAAAAGGACACATCAGGCATGAGCAATCCCAGTAATTTTATTCACTCTTCTTTATTATTTTTATAACAAATTATAGACAATATTAAATTAAGCTCTACATGTTCCAAATAGATGAAAATGTAATATACTCCTAAACGTGTGCAAAATTTCATGTGTACTTACTTGGTCTTTGAATGTACTTCAAAGAAGATTGGATTTTTATTTTCTTCTTCAATTTAGCTTTCCTGATTCAAATTATAGTTTTTCACTTTACATATTTCACAACATGTTTAGTCCCTATCACCTTAGGTACATAATCCCTTAGCATGTTTCTGAATAGTTTAGAAACATTACAATCATGTCTTTTTGGTTAATCATCTGTTTAACAGGGCTAACTCAGTATATCAGTATACATCATCAACAGGAAAACATCAAACTCATGCCAAAAAAGCCATGACCCAACCCTTTGGACTCTAGTAACATGTGGACACTAATAAGGTGATCATAGAAACTCACATGACAAAAATAAAAGAGATCATAAAAAACATACCTGCAAATCTTGGTCAAGCGGTTTCATAATTCCTGTGCGATCATAACTGTAAACTCTAAAATTATAGGGTAAAAAATTTCTGTAAAATAAAGATAAAATGGAAAAATTTGTTTCTGAAACTTTCATTTTGAAAAGTTTATTTTATTAATTATAGATAGGTAGGTAGACATCGAAAGATAAAAGAGAAACAGAGAGATATTTCCTGAATGTATGAATTTTGTTCTAAATTTTACTTAAACAGCTTAGACTTCACTCACTCTATTCTTACACTGTTTTCCTAGCTGTTTGCCAAACACAGCAGGCAAGCTTGGACCTCAGGATATTTGTACCATTTTGTTGGCCCTTCCTGGAAATTTCTGCAAGATAGTTTATTGCTCTTCATCTACTTCAAGTCTTTGCTTATACATCAACTTTCCACTGAGGCTTACCTTGAAAATTTTATTTAAAATGTCAACTTGTTCAATCACCAAAGCACAGGATTTTTAAACCACACTGTAAATTTGCGCTATAGTTGTTGCCCAAGCATATATTACCTTCTCACGTTCTTTTGATGATAATATAAACTCAGAGATTTGTATCTATGTTGTTACTAATACTAGTGCGCCCCAAGCATTAGTAATGTTTGCCAAAGTTACATAAAAAGTTAAGCTAATCTCTGAAGATTGGAGCATTTTTTTTCAAAATTGATGATACAATATCAAAAAGCTATATGTAAGTCAAGTAGGATAAAGGGAAATAAAAGTCAAATATAAATATATCATCAAAGGGAAAAAAAGACTAATAAAAACCCAGATAAAGTTTAAAGATCTTTAAAATATCAAGAAAAAAGAATGTTACCTTTGAAGAAACAAATAATACTTAATAAACAAATTAACAAATAATACAGGTACGTTAGCAATAGAAAGAAAAAAAAAAGCCAGAAAACAATGGAATGGTGGTTTAAAAGGCAAAGGACATCTTTTTCAAAGTATCTTAGAGTTTATTCCAGCAAAAATTTTATAACAATATAGTTAAGTTGTTTCATATGAATGTTAGGATTGTTTTTTACTTCCATTTCTGTGAAAACTGTCATTAGAATTTTGAGAGGGTTTACCCTGAATCTGTAGATTGCTTTGGGTATTATGGACATTTTAGCAATATTAATTTTTCCAGTTCATGAACATGGTTTATCTATTTATTTGTTGTTTTCCTTCATTTCTTTTAACAATGTTTTATAGTTTTCAGTGTACAGATCTTTTACCCCCTGAGTTAAATTTGTCTAAATAGCCAGAACAGTCTTGATCAAAATGAACACAGCTAAGGCATCATACTACCTGATTTCAAACTATACTATATAGCCATAGTAACTAAAACAACATGGTACTGGTATAAAAATTAATGGAACAATATAGATATAAGAGAAATAAAACAACAGACCAGGGGCAGTGGCTCATCCCTATAATCCTAGCATTTTGGGAGGCAGAGGCAGGCGGATCACCTGAGGCTGGGAGTTTGAGACCAGCCTGACCAACATGGAGAGACCCTGTCTCTATTATAAATACAAAATTAGCTGGGTGTGGTGGCACATGCCTGTAATCCCAGCTACTCAGGAGGCTGAGGCAGCGGAATCACTTGAATCAGGAAGGCAGAGGTTGCAGTGAGCCAAGATTGCCCCATTGCACTCCAGCCTGAGCAATAAGGTAAAACTCCGTCTCAAAAAAAACAAAAAACAAAAAGCAAAACAAAACCAACCAACCAAGCAAACAAAAAACACACATTTACAGTCAGTTGGTGTTGACAAAATTGTCAAGAAGATACAATAGGGAAAGGACAGTCTCTTCAATGAAATCACCTGCAGAAAACTGGACACCCATGTGCAGAAAAACAAAATTGGATCCTATTACATACCATAGCAAAAAAAAAAAATAAAACCTCAAAATGGATTAAAATTTAACCATAGTAGCTGCTATGCTAAAATTACTAGAAGAAAGCATAGAGGAAATGCTTGACATTGGCCTAGGTGATGATGTTTTGGCTATGACCACAAAAACAAAACTAGACAAAAGCGAGACAAATGGGAGCACAGAAAATTTAAAAGGTTCTGTACAGCAAAGGAAAAAATCAACACCACGAAGAGACAAACTACAGAATGGGAGAAAAGATTTGCAAACTATACATCTAATAAGGGATCAAAATCCAAAATGTATAAGGCACAAACAACTCAATAGTAAAAAACCAAAATTGAAAATGAGCAAAATACCTAAACAAACTTTCTCAGAAGAAGACATATAAATGGCCAAGAGGTATATGAAAAAATGCTCATTATCACCAGTCATCCGAAAAGTGGGTATTAAAGCCGCAATGAGATAACACCTTACTCCTGTTTAATTGGCTATTATCAAAAAGACAGAAGAGAACAAGTGTTGGCAAGGATGTGGAGAAAGGGGGAACGCTTACACAATGTTAGTGGAAATGTAAATTAGTACAACAATTAATAATCAGGTTTCTCAAAATGTTTAAAATAGAACTACTGTATGATTCAGCAAAATATGCCAAATTCAGAAAGAAAAATATTACCTGATCTCATTTATATGGAAAGTCTAAGAAATTCAAACTCACAGAGGCAGAGAGTAGAATGGTGGTTTTTAGGAGCTGAGAGTGGGAAAATGGGAGATGATGGTTAAAAGGAAGAAAGTTTCAGTTAGAATGAATAAGTTCTGGAGAGCTTTTGTACAACAAGTTAACTGTATTTAATGATGTTTTATACTTGAAAATTGCTAAGGGATTAGATCTCAAGTATTCTCAATCACAAATAAAGGTAAGTATTTGAAATTATGGATATGTTAATTGGCTTCATCATTTCACATTGAATGTCTATCTAAAAATATGTTGCAAACTGTTAATATATATAATTATTTTCTGTCGATTAGACCTTTATGTAGCTGGAGGGGGAAGAATATAATTAAATAAAGATTTAATAACAAATAAAAACACATATAATTTAAACAAGTAGTCTTATAATAGAAAAACATTAATAATTTCTGAGATATATCAAAATTAGCTCCAGATGGAAGCACTGAAATGTAGGGAGAACTAAAGAGCATCAGAATTGGTAAATTTTGGTTAAATTAAAATGAAGAGTGACTTTATTAAAAAAATAGTAATGCTTCATGGGGATTTAAAAGTATACAGTCTTGTGATGTATGAAAAAAATAATGAAGGGGAAGCAGAGGGTAAAGGGAGTTAGAGATTTAAGGATCTAAAAATACATGGTAATTGGTAGGAGGAATAATTTGTAAAAGACTCAATTACTCGAGAGTTGATATGTTAGCACAGAAAAACTACTAAAAGAAGAGTAAAAGAATGTATGACAAAGAATTTCATTGAGGGATAATGTATAATATAAATTAATAGATTCAATTAAATACAGACAATGAAGAAAAAAGAGGAATATAAAACAAAAGATAAAACAGAAAACATATAATGATTCCAAAATCACATGAAAATTCAAACAATCAAGAAGAGTAAGCGAACCTTAAAATTGAAGGACAACTCTGGTTGTAAACACCTATTATAAAGTCACAGCAATTAAAACCACGACATTTGGACAGATAGACAGGGTCTAAGGATGACCATACAAAGAATGAGAAGAAAGAATCCAGAGACTTCTTTATATACAATCATTTAATTTATAACAAAGATTACATTACAGTGCAGTGAAGAAATATCACTTTTTTATTGGGTTGAGTCCAGCACAGCACAAATAATTGCCAAAGCATCTATGATGAGGAAAAAGGTGAAAAGACTATCTTTAGGCTATCAGGATTTATTATAAATAGACAACTAGACCAAAAGGTTTAATCAAGAGTCTGGAAACAAATAAAACCATATATAAATATATAATATATAACCATCCTCACACAGAAGACATGTACAGAAACAAGATTCATACAGCTCTTGAAACATTTGAAAAATAATAAATAGAAAAACTAAATTGGTTGTCTACCTTACAGCATATTCAAAAGCCAATTTCTGTTTCAACAAAGATCTGAATGTGAAAGGCAAAACTAAAAATATTTTAGAGGATTATATAAGATTTAGTCACGGCCTTGGAGTAAGAAAGGATTTCTTATACAAGATACAAATATAACTTACCATAATGGAAGAATTATCCTTACCAAATACCGTAAGTGTGAAAACACAGGGAAAGAAAAGGTCAGACTAGAAATATCTTTTGACAAAGAACAAATGTCTTAAACAGGCACTTCACAGGGGGAGAAATTCCATATGGCTGACTGCTGTATTTAAAAAGTTAGAGAAATTATTTACAGTTAAAGAAATACATATTAAATTATTTACAGTTAGAGAAATACATATTAAATCACAGTAGTACATAAGTATATAATCATCAGCATTTAAAACTTAAAACATCTACCACTATTAATAGAATGTGTAATTCAAAGGGGTGTATAAATTAGTATAATGCTTATATATATTAAATTAGTATATCAATTAGTATAAATTAGTATTATAGGAGGAAATGTACAGTAATTATGAAAATGCATGTAACTTAACCCATCAGTATGCTATTAGTCATATAACCTATAAAATCTTGTGCATATTTCCAAAAGAATATATATTTTAACATTGCCAAACTAGACAGAAACAAAATGTTCCAAATAAGATGAAAAAATTGTTGTATAATCATGAAATTGGATGCTATACAGTAATAAAAATGAATAAATTAGAATTAATTGCAACAACATTGAAAAATCTCACAAACATTAAGTGACTAAAACTAGAAAAATAATCATAATTCATTTATTTAGAGTTAGAAAACAGACTAAAAGAAGCCACATTAGCTAGGATAATAAATTCTATAATGACTTATTTTCCTCTGGGTACACACCCAGGTATGGGATTACTGGATCAAACGGTAGGTCTACTTTCTTGGAAATCACCACTGAAGAGCTTATTCATGTAACCAAACACCACCTGTTCCCAAAAAACTATTGAAAAATTTTTTTAAAAAAAGTAAAGAAAAAATAAAACAACTAAAATGACCAAGAAAAAATAAATAAATAAATTCTAAATAAAATCAAGGAAATGGATATCATAACAATCCAGAAAAGTAGTAAGAAGGACTGAGGGGCTATTATAGGAAATGACAAATAGTACGACACCTCGAGTGCAGTCACTGTATGTTTAAAGTCAGAGGGTTACATAAATGCTCACTTCATGACACTTATTTAACTGTATAAACATGTTTTGTTTTTAATTTATGCCAATTTTATTATACAATGAACATAAAAAAATTAAAGATAATTGAAAGTGAGTCTTATGACAGAAGGGAGACCTATTTCCCTGTTTCCATCACTACTCTTGATATTGAAATAACTAATAAACAATAATTTTCAAATACAGGACTACACTATAATAAACTGGCCCACAGGTCAAATCCAGCTGATAGACTGTTTTTGAAAATAAAGTGGTATTGCAAAAGAGCCACACCCATCATTTGCATATTGTTTATGGCTGCTTTTACAACAGAAAAGTGGAGTAATTGCAAGAGACTATATAGAGCTCAAAGTCCAAAATATTTGCTATCTCCTCTTTGCCAAAAAAATTTCCTGATTCCATTATATTATAGGGTTAATGGGAATGATCAAAGCAATAGAAACAAAGACTGGTACCACAGCTGAAAGAGCAGGTGAAGCTGTGCAAAGCAAGACAGAATCTGGATCAGAATCATGCCTTAAGAATAGACGGTTTAACATCCTCTGGTCATTAGCATGAAAACATTATTTGAGGCAATAGTCCCCAGCCTCAGAATACACTGATGCAGGCCTTAAATAAAAGGAATAGAGCTAGAAATTTCCTCTGCAAGTTGCTAATAAACACACATAAAAAATCAAAAGTTGCTTCTGTCATCTCAGTGTTTGTTTCATCCCAAAATTTATATTTTGAAACCTAATCACCAGTGTGGTGGTTTTAGGAGGTGGAACTTTAGGGAGATGATCAGGTCACAAGGCTGGAACCGTTCTGAATGGGATTGGTCTCCTTATATAAAAGGCCTCAGAGAGTTCACCTGCTCCTTCCACCATGCGAGGGCACAGCATGAAAGAACAATTTATGAGCCAGGAAATGAACTTTCACCAGACACTGAATCTGCCAGTGCCTTGATCTTGGACTTCCCAGCCTCTGGAACTGTAAGAAATAAATCTTTGTTGTTTATAAGCTACCTAGTCTATGGTATTAATATTTTGTTATAGCAGCCCAAACAGACTAAGACACCTGCTGTACACAGACCCTGGACGAAAAGATGTTACTCAATACTGACCAAAGCAAAAATAGCATCACATGCAAAAATGAAAACCCTAAACTTTATCTCAGGCAGATGTGAAATGGATTCCAAGCAGCCCTATTATTACCGAAACCCTGGGCTGATAAAAGCATGTAAACTTTTGACCCAGCTAATTGCTGTAGCAGGAACAAAGCAGAAGCATCCACAAAACCACCCCCAAAGAGAGGCCTCCACAACACAAAAAAGATTAGAGGGTGATGGAAGATAAGGTTCACTCAAAAAAGCTCATCAATGATGATTTCAAACATATGGAAAAGTCCAAAACTTGAAAATTTGGAGAAATCCTGTAGAAAAATAGCAATAATCAAGTAAACTATGAAACTTAAGAATAAAGGTTGTAATGTTGAAACAGACAAAAGATAGAGATAAAATCTATAAAAGATTAACAAAACATAAATGTGTCAATTTGTGTAGAAATCCTAACCATGAAAAATATAGTCATTGAAAAAATTCTTGAAGAGTAGACTAGACATACGTAAAGAGTAAAATGGAAATTTCCCAGAATAAAGCACAAAATCAGGAATAACAAGACATGTGAATGAGTACGTAGAAATATGTGATAGATAAGTGAGTCAAAAATTGCTGACTTTGGAGAACAAAATAATGATTCGCTAAAATTTATGTTAAGGGGCCCCAATGTATATCCAATAGCATTCCAAGAAAAGTTAGCAGAGTGAGAAAAAGAAGAGTTAAACTTAAAAATTGACAAGAATCTCCAGGATTGAAGCAAGGATGTTAATTCTCAAATTGAAAATTCAGAGTCCTTTGATATATAAACAAAAAGAAATCAATGACTAGCATGTCATAGACAAATCACAGCATCTTAAAAGATACCAGAAGTACTCCTCGGTCTTGGTGTTACTCTAAATATCCTACTAACCTGGATCTCTTCTCAAGTTTCTCAACAACACAATGTGCAATGTGATAAAACTGATTGCTGGTGTTCTTATTTTGTATATTTGAAAGCCCTTGGAGATGGTCATGTTACCAGGAAAAGGCACAGTTTGGTGCTAGCTCTGCACACAGTCCAGGCCTCCTTGTCTTTTGAAAGTAAATGTCGTATCATCACGGATGCCTATAAACTGTTGGCCATACCTGAAACTAACGAGTTACGAAGATACCCTGGGTAGGGACTGACAGAGCTTGAGGGGAGACCAATAACAATGGTCACCAAAGGCTTCAGTACTCCACCAGGGGTGCTACCCAACAACGCCTTATGTTGTCCCATCCCATAATATTACACACTTTATTCTCATCTGATGCAGGTAAAATGTAAAAACAGTGAAAGCTTTGAATTTTACTTTTATTCTAGATTTGATCATTCATTTCTAAAATGAGTTGTAACATTTTATTTCTTGCTACTTTATTGATATTTTACAATAATGTTTTGAATGTTTTTGAGCCAAGAGTTTTTCTGCAACTGCTCTTGGATTAACAAATATCTGGTGATTTTGTGATTAAGTCTTTGTAATTACATTCTAATTTTATTGTGCTAGTCACTGAGAATGTAGTTACTATTCAAAAAATATTTTTTATTTTAGTATGTGATTTTATTTCTTAAGTACCTTTTCACCACTTGTGTGCAAGAAAATAACCACATTCTTTGTAAGGTATGCTGCATGTGATTCATCCATTACATCACCATAAATTGTACTGTATATTTTATACTTTTTTCTAATAGAAAAAAGAGTTTAAGAAATCTACTGTGACAGTTACATTTTAATTCAGGTATTCTTATATGTCTAATTACACTTTACAGATTTTGATCTATATTAAACATTTATAAATACTGTATCTGTGATGCAGAAAGTAATTTCACAGGATGCTTTACTACTGATCCCTAATTTGCTCTCAGTCTCATCACTTGGTATTCTAAAGTCACACCTGTTGGTGAGATTCTATCTGAGTTTGCTCTATGTACTTCTTGCAGAAGGCAGCACTTTTATTCTTCAGAAAAAAGTAATTTCGAGTCTTATTTTAATGTTATTTCTTCAAACTAGTACCATCTATCTTATAAATAGAAAACATTTTCCAAAATTTATGATGTATAAAAATATTGCAGCTATGAATTCTAAAACTGATACAAAGAGAATTGATAAAATAATGATTACCTACTTTTGCATTAAATTCACAGTATATGGTTCCCCTTCAATTAAAATTTTGTAGGACACCTGTCAGGAGAGTACATTGAAAATGCAAAGAAAATGAGAAAAATGTTAGAAAGGATATACATCATTTTACATTAATGATAATTACATTCTAAAACACATTCATAAAATACAAAGAGGAAAAAATAAGAATGCTGATTTATCTTAATGGCATTTGACATTATAACTAAATTTCATAATCAAAATAATGAATAAAATAATTTATATACTTCCTTATTTGTTCATTTTGAAATGTGTATGTCGATTTTACATCCTGCAACTTCATTGAATTCATCTGTTTGATCTCACAGTTTTTTGGCAGAGTCTGGGGTTTTCTATATATAGGATCATGTCATGTGCTAACAAAGACAATTTTACTTCCTTCTGATTTGGGATACCGTTTATGTGTTTTTCTCTGCCTTTGATAACTAGCACTATCAGTACTATGTTGAGAGTGGGAATTCTTGTCTTGCACCACGTCTTGAAGAAAAAGCTTTTAGTTCCCTTCCACTAGCTATGATGTTAACTATGAGTTTTTCATAACTGGCCTTAATTATATACCTTTCTTCTATACCTAACCCGTTAAAAGTTTTTAATCAAGAAAGGATGTTAGTCTTTATGGAATTCTCTTTTGGGATCTCCTGGTGTTTTCATATCCACGTGCGTCTATGATCAGATTCCTTGTTCTTACAAGGACACGAGTTGTATGGTATTAGAACGCATTCTATTCTAGTAAGTTCATTTTAATTTTATTACCTCTTTATAGACTCTGCCTCCAAATATACTTATATGCTGAGGTACCAGGGGTTAGGACTTCAACAAACAAACTCTGCTTTGGATTTGGGACACCTGTTCTGAAGACTTAACTTTTTAAAGTCATTTCTCAGTTAAAATTATTTTTACTATTACCGCTTCTTCTCTTTCCCCCCCATTTCAGGAATGCCAATTTCTCTATGCTTAAGCTTCTAATTCTTATCTTTTCTCTTAGTCTTTCATATGTTGCATTTTGTCTCTTCAGTTCTCTCTGTTCTACTCGTAATTCCTAACTTTTATATTTTCATATTGTATTTTCCACTTTTGGAAATTACATTCAGTTATTTTGAAAAATCTAGTAATTTTAGGTTGAATATTCTTTTGATTTTTAGTCTTTACTAATTGTAATAATTTAAAATGTACATTGTTTCATATTATGTTTGTAGTATTTGTTGACTTAATAAGCATAACAGCTTCATTGCATTAAAAAATACTGTTAATTCATTACTTTGTATCTGGCACTATTCTAGGCAAGAATAATACAGACATTAACAAAATAGACCTTTTTTCCCTCATGAACTTAACAGTTGAAAATGGACATTTATTTTTTACTTTACTTATTGCAAATCACTATAACAATCAAGTTATTCTTGTTTGAAGATATTTCTCTCCAAAGAGATTCTCTGCATATTTTCTAATATGATTAACATCTCCATAATACTTTTACATTAAAAAACTTTCATAAAATATTGTTAAAAGTCTCATTGCTTTTTTCTATTTAAATGATTTGCTTTATTAATAGATACGTATTCCTTTAAAATAATTTATATAACATCTTAAGCTATGATGTCTGTATTAGGATGACAAATGGATATTTGCTAAGGAAATGTTTGCATTTAAATGGCTAGAACATCTGCCACTAAACCGAAAAAAAAAAGATTGATGCCTCAAGAAACACATTCCACTTCAGACATGGATTCTAGAACTTAGTGAAAATGACAAGAAGCTTTTATATTCGAATTTTAAAAAGAGAATAATAATTCTGAAGAAAAATAATCTAAAACAGCATGAAACGAACAGTCCTAATCGTTAACATAGTTGCAATCAGGGCTAAAAAATCATTAATATAACACATCATTAATTCAAGTGATCATCCCATCCCATATAAGCAAGCCAAGGCTTACTTAACACCAATGACAAAAAATTCCTCCAAATACAGACGGAACGGTGAGTGAGAACAGAATCTCTAGGATGATCAAGCCAATGATTATTCAAAGACATCCAAGAGGGGAGACAGGTTCAGAAAATGGACTTGGGGTTTTTCTATCCAGCATCACTGCACCATTATTTCTGTGAAACACTGTTGACCCTGGTTCGTTTTCAAAAGGGCTTTTCCATCCAGGGAAAATTGAGCATAAATATAAAATTCAGTGGATGTGCATGAATGAAAATGGCAGATTAACTTCTTAGAAACAAAGTATTTACATAATAATAATTATTATTATTTTGAGAAGGAATCTCCCTCTGTCACCCAGGCTGGAGTGCAGTATTGTGATCTCAGATCACATCAACCTCCACCTCCTGGGTTCAAGCGATTCTTCTGCCTCAGCCTCCGGAGTAGCTGGGATTACAGGTGCGCACCACCATGCCCGGCTAATTTTTGTATTTTTAGTAGAGATGGGATTTCACTATATTGGCCAGGCTAGTCTCGAACTCCTGACCTCGTGATCTGCCTGCCTCAGCCTCCCAACATGCTTGGGTTACAGATGTGAGCCACCGCGTCCGGCCATGATTTTTAATTTGTAAATAATGTTAGTGATTCATTACCTGTGATTCGATTCCTTCCTTTGTTATTGACCGTATTTTCTCCGGAACTATAATTTGCACAGGTAGATTACCAAAATCTGCAGGGTGCAAAGTGTTTTATTAGAATACTACCCATCATCTCAGAGCTTGTCTTATGAACTTTTCACCTAAATCTTTAATCTCTATTTTATATGCTGCTTCTCATTTTTATTATCTTTTGAAATAACCACAATTCCCATTTCTTTCTAAAATTACAAGGAGATTTTGTTTCTGTTTGTTTGATTATTATTTTTTTTTTCAAAAAGAAGTAGGTATACTGCTTTAGGAGTATTGCCCTGTAGGTAGGATCTGGTAATCTTGGGTCAATAGGTTCAAGCCCTTCAGGACAAATAAATTCACTCTGGATCCTTCGACTGGAGAGTACAAAAGTTGGATCTCAACCTTCACTCTCATGAAAAATGCAAAGCAGGATCTGAAACTATAATTTTGAAGCATCCACTTAAGGCCTGGGACCTCCCATCTTTCCTAGGTTTCCAGGACATGTGGGAAAGCCCTTAACCCATGTGGATTTTGGCTGGGGAAGGCGGCAATGTCAGGAGTGAGCTCAGAGTTGCAGAGTTGGAAACCCCACAGGAAAGCATCCTCCCGGGGATGTCCAGTGTAATCTGGAGGCAAGGGAGAGTAGCGCTGAGGGTCCCAAAATGCCAGAGGAGGGGTTTTTCTGCTTACTACTGTCCATCCGCAGCCCGCCGAGCCCGCTGAGCAGAAACAAGACTCGCCACATGGCTTAAAGTCCTGAGTCCCCGCCGGAATAATGGCAGTTGGTGGTTACAGGGCAGTTGGGAGCGCGAGAAGCAGGCGGCTGGGAGAGCCCAGGTGGGCTGAGGCTGGGGGCGCTGCGCTGTGCAACCTGCGAGGCCTCGGGCCCTGTCTCTTGCAGGACAAGGACTCCACTGGAGGTGACACTTAATTAAGGCAACAACAATAAAATCACTTTCAACAGCCGAGGAACAGGAAGATTCACAAACATTTCTTAAGTAAAATATTAATCGAACGTATATAAACATGTTTATAGTCAATCATAGGGTCACAGATTAATTAATATTAAAGTGAAAAAAAGTGTAATTAGTACCACGACGAAGAAATGAAAAAGAACCACCCAAATCCCCAGATGCCCACCTCACGACCGTGACTTCTAACAACCAAAGATTAGTTTTAACTGTTTTCAAACTTTTCGCAAACAGAAGCAATTACCATGTACTCTTTCATGTTTGGGTTCTTTTAACAGGATGATTGTAAGGTTCATCCAAAGCAATAGTTCTGTTTTATCCTCATTGGTGTATATTACAAATTCAAGAAATATAACACAATTTGTATTTCCATTTTACTATTAGTGAATATTTGATTTGTTTATTGTTCCAGCTATTAAAAATAATATTTAGCTATAAATGTTCTTCTACATGCTTTTTGGTGTAATAGCTAAGGATTTCTACTGGGTATATTTCTAGAGTGAAGTTGCTGGATCACAGGGTATGTGTTGGTAGATGCTTCCAACAAGTTTTCCAAGACTGTACTGATTTATACTCCCACCAGAAGTGTATGAAAATTCCACTTCCTCCACATCCGTGCCTACACTTGTTTTCCTCCCCCTCTCTGTCCTTCATTTTAGTCATCCTGGTTTCAATTTGCATTTTCATGGTGGTTAATGAACTTTACCATAATTTTATCTGTTTATTGCCATTTTATATAGCTTCTTTGGTAAATACCTTTTTGAGACTTCGGTCCATTTTCTAATTGAGTTGCCTGGTCTCTTTCTTATTGTATGTACAATCTGTTGATCCATTAAAGACACAATTTTTTTTGTTGGATATAATGATTGCAAATAACTTGCATACCGGGGCTTGTTTTTTCACTTGTAATAGATTTTTGTAGATACAAATTTGTCTTATTCAGAAATTTTATTTTATTTCAGATGTGATCAGGTTTCCAATAGTGTGTATTTTATCACAGATGTTGAATTTTATCAAATGCATTTTTCTGCATAAATGATGTGATCATATGGTTTTCTCCATTTTTTGTTAATATGATAAAATTATTGATTTTTCAGTGTCAAAATAAACTTGCATTTCTGGCATATACCATATTTGGCCATCATGTATCACTCTTTTATAGTTTGCTGGTTTGATTTTCTAGTATTTTGTTTTGCATTTTTGTATTCATATTAGTAAAGCTATTTCTCTGTAATGTTCTTTCAATGTAATGAACTTGCCAATTTTTGTATCAGAGACATGTTGCTCTCATAAAAGAAATTAAGAAATGTTATCTCTTCCTTTACTCTTTGAAATAGTGTAATGCTGTGAATATTTATTCTTTTAATGTTTCTTAGCATTTGGAAATAGAGTGATTATGACCTGGAGTTTTCTTTGTGAGAAGATTTGTTTAATTGTTTATCTAATTTCTTTAAAACGTTCAGATTATTTTTATTTTTGTATTGGTCTGAGAAAGTTATGTTTCTTAAGGAATTTGTCTGTTTCTTCAGAGTTATTAAATTATTGACAAAAGTTGTTTATAATACCTTCCTCTCATCTATCAACCATTTAAGGTCTATAGCATCTGGAGACATGTCCCTTCTTTCATTCTCAATATTGATAATTTGTGATGTTTCCCTTTATGTGGGGTAAATAGTTCTTGGAATATATGATTTTTATTAAGTTTTACAGAAACTCAGTTTTGGATTCCTTTATTTTTTTCTATTGTATGTTTTCTGCTTTGTTGATTCTTGTTCTTGTGTTTTTTTCCCTTTTTGTTCTTTGAGCGTAATGTTCTTTTTCTAGCTTCTAAGACTGGAAGTTTATATTATTTATTTTAAACGTTTCTTCTTTGTAACCTATGCTTTTAAAACTATAAATTTCCACCTATTTCCAAATTTCTATCTGTTCACTACTTTAACTTCACCAATGTATTCTTATACTTGATTTCAATATACTTTACTTTCAGTAATATTCAATTCTAAATGTTTTCTAATTTTCATCATGATTTCTTTTTGCCCACGTGTTTAATGGTGTTATTTTAATTCCACATATTTGATCAAGTCTTAATTATTTTTTTATTAATGTCTAACTTAATTCCATTGTAATCATAGGTTGTATTCTGAATGATTTCAAGCCACTGCAATTCATTAAGAAAAGATTCATTCACCATTAGATGGCTCATTACATTGAATATTCCAAACTTTAAAAGAATGAAAATGTTAAAAGAATGCAGACTATTTAGTTGTGGATTATATTATTCTTTAAATGTCAACTAGAACAAATTGGATAATACATTTTCAAATATTTTATAACCTTATTAATTCTTTTGTCTGCTTGTTCTTTTATTATATCTAAGTAAGAATATTTTTTTATTTTTCCTTTCTGTTTCATCAATTTTTAATTATTGCATTTTGAAGATATGTTATTTTGCACAAACTCATTTAGGGATGTTTTGTCTTCCTGATGAAGTGAACTTTTATCTTTATGTCAGTCTTTGCTCATACTAACTTTTTGCCATTAAATTTATTTTATCTAACACTTCCATAGCCAGTTTTTTATTTTATGATTAGAATTTGCCTGGAATATTTTACAAAAATATTTCACTTCAAAGGCATGTTCTTAAAGTGTGTGTGTGTGTGCATGCATTTGTGTATAAATAACATATAGATTTTTAAATTTAGTCTGATAATCTTGATTTTAATTGAAATATTAGGTCCATTTCCTTACAGTAATTACAGACATGTTAAGTATGTCTCTCACCTATTAGTAGTTTTCTATTATTTTTCTAATAGTTGTCTGGTCTTTTATTTTTACTTTCTTCTTTTGGATAATGAAAGCTTCTTTAAATTTAATTTCATCTAGTCTCTTTAATTTTTAAATATGCTATTTGTTCTTTTGGGGTTTTTAGTGTTTAGAGATTATATTATATAGCTTCAACATATTGCATTCCACATATCCGTAATAAACGAAGTAAGAATATTGCAATAAGATAATTCAATTTAATTTTTATAGTCACATATTTTACATGTATACATATATGTATAATTAATAGGCATTTTTACGGCTGTTCTATGTTCAGAAAAATACCCAGTGGAAAACAGAGTTGTCATATACCCTTAAACCCCCCAACACAGCATCTCCCACTGTCAACATCCTACATCAGTATGGTATATTTGTTACAATCCATGAACATTGTACACCGAACACATCCTTAACAACCAAATCCATAGCTTACATTAGGGTTGACTCTTTGTGTTGTACATTCTATGAGTTTTGACAAATGTGTAATGATGTGCATCTATCATTATAGTGCCAATCAAAATCATTTCCTTGCTCTGTCCTCCACTTATGCATCCCTCTCTTCTCTCTAACCCCCTGGCAACCACTAATTTTTTTACTGTTTCAGTAATATTGCCTCTTCCAGAATGTAATAATGGAATCATCAGTAATGTAGCCTTTTCATTTTGGCTCCTTTCACTTAGAAATTTAAGGTTTCTGGCTGGGCGCAGTGGCTCACACCTGTAATCCTAGCACTTTGGGAGGCCAAGGTGGGTGGATCACCCTGAGGTCAGGAGTTTGAGACCAGCCTGGCCAACATGGCAAAGCCACATCTCCGCTAAAAATACAAAAATTAGCCTGGTATGATGGTGGGTGCCTGTAATCTCAGCTACTTGGGAGGCTAAGGCAGGAGAATTGCTTGAACCCAGGAGGCAGAGATTGCAGTAAGCAGAGATTGTGCCAGAACTCCAGCCTGGGTGATTGAATGAGACTGTATCTCAAAAGTTCTGAGTCAATCTAATACAAGCATTCTGGCAAGTGGGATCTTCTGGAGAATGACCAGACAGATTAAATAATGTCAGTTCTTTTAGGGTGAGGCTTTCAAAGAGCTCCATGTTTGTTGTGCTTCCTCCAGTACCTACCAGGCTGCACTAGAAATGCAGGCTGTTATTTTTCAAGGACGTTGTAGATCTGGAGCATGATAGCTAGGACTAGGACAAATTAAAATACCACAAAGTTTACTGTTCTTACTGAGATTTAGCTGTTTGTCTTGATTAAATGTTCTCTGGGTAGCTGCAAGCCTTTGAACTTCCTGACTTACAAAAAATTTGATCCTGAGAAATTTTGACATTTGCTTATTGCTTATGGAGAAGAGAATTTTCTAAGATTAATATACTGCCATTTCTAATGAGGCCCTATAGTCATGAAGAACCATTTTTTAAACTCTGTATAGATCAGAGCACATAAGAAAGCTGTTCTGTTATTTTTGCCATTATTAAAAGTTATATTTTATGCACAACTCAAAGTGAAGAAATATGAATTTGTATTTTTTGCCTTTCCCTTTTTAGACATATAGTCTTCTTTTTCTAGGTGACAGAGTGAGACTCCATCTCAAACAAAACAAAACAAACAAACAAACAAACAAACAAAATCACAAAATACTCTACAAAAACCACAACCTTGCATAAAATCCACCTTATACAAAACAATACTTCTGTGAGGACATATGCTCAGCATCTGCCTCTCCAGCCTTAGACTGGTACCACCCTTTTTTATCCTTGACTGTAGGATTGTTATCTCAAAACAAAATACTGGTAAGATTAATCAATAAAATAATGGAAAGGCACAAATAAGCTATGTCATAAATGAACAGGTCATATTAGCTATAAATATTAAAGAGATTAAAACAGATCACAATAAACAATGTGACAATAAATTGGTAAATTTAGATGAAACAAAAAAGTTCCCAGAAAAACAACTTATTCAATTGATTCGAACATAAAGAGACAGATGAGTATTTTCCTATTAATCAAATCATTTGAATCATTATGTCAAAATCTTCCCAAATGCAGCTTCAGTCCCATGGCTTTTCTGGTAACTCCCACAAAAAAGAAATGGTAAAACAAATAATTTCAATCTCCTAAAAACACTTCTAGGGAAGAGAAAATGAAAGGTGGAAAATCCACTGTTTTGGAAGCTTAAAAAAAATCAGAGCACCATCAATAAAGATAAATTGGAGGGAAATTTCACTGATGAATATGGATATAAGCACCCTAAACAAAGTATTAGAAAACTCAATTTAAGATTCTTAACATAAATGTACAAACAAATTTGATTCAATCCAAGAATGCAAGATCAGTTTAATATTAGAAAATGAATGAAGGCAGTCTACCCTTTAATAGATTTAAGGTGGTTTAAAAAACAAACAATATCACCTTAAAAGGTATTGAAATAGCATTTTACAAAATCAAACTTCATGGCCAGGCACAGTGGCTCAAGCTGAATCCCAGCACTTTGGAAGGCCAAGGTGGGCAGATCACAAGGTCAGGTACTGGGATTCACTCGGGCGGCTGGAAAAACATTAGAGAAATATTAGGAAAAGTTATAGATTATACTCTCAAACCTTTTGGAAGGCCAGAAGGTTTTAATGGAATGGGCTGAAGGCAGCCAGTTCATTACATTAGAACTGTAGGTCATAGGGTAAAAGATTAGGGACAATAAAAACTTCCCCAGTTAAGTCAGTTTACCCCACATTCCTTTGTCTCTACTCTGTTTACTCATGTAATCTTTGTGCGGGATGACCCTCTCAGGAGGAAGTCAAAGGGGAATTACCCATTAATGGTGTTTACTCTGGGCTCTGGAACCTAAAGCTTTTATCATTCCTGAAACCACTGCTTTAACCTAAAAATGTTGTGCCCATTCTCAGAAAGTGAAGAAAATTTGTATGTAAGTATGTAAGTATAGTAAAAACAAATGCATGAAGCACTGATTTGAGATAGTCTTTGCTCTACTATTAAGTCACTGTTTTCAGAACGATTTGCCAGTTTAAAGTTCATAAACTTGGTCAGCCTGAAAACTCAATTGCAAGGTTTAAGCTATTCTGCCTGTGGCTTTTAGCACATAGTAAGGTATATTATTTGAGACTCTACTTCTAGAGATATTTTCAGATTTCCTTTTAAACTTCATGCTACCAATTTCAGCTTGCCATCTTAATGAATTACATAGTCAATCGCTAAGTTACGGTCCTGATATCATCAAGATTCCATTAAGGAAAGAGCATTCAGAGCAGTTATTACACTCCTTCATACCTAATACTTTAACACTGTTTACTGATAAATCAGGTAAACAAAGAAAAGCTGCAGTATGGTAGAGGCCACGTAATTCAGTCACCTGATCTGTTTACTAATAGTCAGAGAGCTGAGATTGGAGCCCTGATTCTGGCATTAAAAAATTTTTCTGCTCAGCCCATAAATACAGTGAGTGACATGGCTTACTCAGCTTATCTACTACAAAACCTTGAAACAGCTTTAATTAAGTCTAATCTTGAGGCCACAGCTCACTGCCTAGGATATTAGCTTACGGCAATGAACAAGCAGACTTACAAATGATGACATCACTGCTTGACCAAGACAGACAGAAACAGAAAAAATTAGAATGATAAAAAGAAAAAATAAGTGAGAAAAAAAGGACTACAAGAGACACAGATCAGAGAAAGATACAGAAAGTAGGACTAAAGAAAAAGATCGTATAAAAAAGAAAGGAGAGAGTCAGAAAGAGACAAAGAGAAAGAGACAGAGAAAAAAGCACAGAAAGAGGCACAGAGAGAGGCACAGAAAGCAAGACAAAGGACATAAAGTAGAAGTAGAAAAAACATTAAGAAAGTTATAGATATAAGAATGTACCTTTAGTAAGGAAGGTTATAAAACAAAGACAGTTAAGACATGTTGAAGTCTATGAAAGTTGTGAAAAATATTACAGGAAGGAATTTATGCAGGAAATGTATAATTTTTGTTTTAAAAAGTCTAAGCAAGTTTTAAAACATTGATTGTAAAAGAAATTCTGTGTGTAAACATATCGGTTAAAAGTTAAAGAAGTTCGAGACCAGCCTGACCAACACAGAGAAACACTGTCTCTACTAAAAATACAAAATTAGCTGGGAGTGGTGGTGCATTGCTCTAATCCCAGCTACTCGGAGGCTGAGGCAGGAGAATCGCTTGAACCCGGGAGGTTGAGGTTACGGTGAGCCGAGATTGCATCATGGTACTTCAGCCTAGACAACGAGAGCAAAGCTCCCTCTCAAAAAAAAAAAAAAAAAAAAAAAAAGTTAAAGAAATATCATCTAGTTTTTCTGTTAACTAGACATTAAAATACAGCACAATTTTTTCGTAAAGCACTAACCTGTTCTTTTACAAAGATTATAATGTGTCTCTTAGTACAGGCACAAACACTAAAATTTCAAGTACACCAGCACCAGCCTGGAGACTACATCATCAAATGATGGAAAGAAGAAAAAGCTCGAGCCAGCCTGAGAGACCCTGCAAGACGATGCAACTTCCTCAAAGAAGGCTACTCAGAAGGCTAAGGAAATCCAGCTTAGGATTTGTTTCTTTTTTATTCTTTCACTCTGCCTCCAACCTGTACTTCCTACACTCTATCAAGCCATCTTCTAAGCTACAACATCCCTTTCACAGCTTCCAATAACTACTGCTTAACTAAAAGAAATGAACATACCCCCAGTGAAGTTTCTACAAGTCAAACACAAAAGATTCATAGGTACACGTATAGCCTTTTTAGTCTCAGCCACAGTCATCCTGGCAACTACCAGTGTGGCAATGCCATCTATTACTGAGTCAGTACAAACAGCTGCCTTTGTAGATAATCTGACCAAAAATGATGGAAAGGTGTGCAAGATCAGCTCTCCTAGTTAGACCCCCATTCCTAAGAGTCAGTCTTTGACTGGAAAAAGTGTTGCTAATTGTACTCATAATTGTCTTATGTTATTTGTTAATTCTAGGATGCAAAGCTGAAATAAAAGCAATGACTGCATCGCCTGACAGACACAATGACTGCCTCCCCTGACAGACCCATGGCTGAACACATCAGTGGCTGACAGATAACAGAGCCTAATATTGTTAATAGAAAAAAAGGGAAAATGTTGGGATTCATTCAGAGTGGCTGGCAAAATACTAGGGAAAGTTATAGATTATAATCTCAAACCTTTTGGAAGACCGAAAGGTTTAATGGAATGAGCTGAAGGCAGCCAGTTCATTATGTTAGAACTGTAAGTCGCAGGGTGAAAGACAGGGACCATAAAGCTTTCCCAGTTAAGTCTGTTTACCCCACATTCCTTTGTCTCTGTTTATGCATGTAATCTTTGTGCTGTATGGCCCTCTCAGGGGGAGGTCGAAGGGGAATTACCCATTAATGGTGTTTACTCTGGGCCTCCCAGAACCTAAAGCTTTTATCATTCATAAAACCACTCTTTTAACCATGTTAATTATCTATAAGCATGTTGACTTAGAAGTTCTGTTATTAAATCTATACTGAATAAATGCAAGAAAGGACAGGAAGTAGGGGTTGGTCAGCTGCAGTTGCCCTTTGAAAGCAGCTGATGACCATCCCTAGCCCACTCAAAATCACTGTACTGGGTGTGAGAGTGTATTCATCCATCCATCATTGAGTCAGAGTCTGCAGGAAAGACCTCCACAGGTGGTCATCGACATCCCGGGCGGTGACCCTGACATGACACTTGTCACAATCAGGCATTCAAGACCAGCCGGGCTAACAAGGTAAAACCCTGTCTCTACCACAAATACAAAAATTAGCTGGGCGTGGTGGTGTGCACCTGTAATCCCAGCTACTGGGGGAGGCTGAGGCAGGAGAATGACTTGAACCCAGGAGGCAGAGGTTGCAGTGAGCCGAGATGGTGCCACTGCACTCCAGCCTGGGTGACAGAGCAAAACTCTGTCTCAAAAGAAAAAGAAATCAAAGTCCAGATTTTTTCTATGACTCATGAAGCATTACCTGTTATGGGGATTCCTCTGTCCATAAACAAATCAGACAGCTACATGGAACAATGATCTTCAGACACTGGACAACAAGTAGCATAAGACAAGGATCTCTGAGATAAGGAAAAGAAACAAGGAGAACTCTGTGATTGTCCCAGCTTAATAATAGGAGGTAGCTCTCTCTTAATAGTAGGTGGTAGCTCTCTTTTAATAATACGAGGTAGCTCTCAATGTATTAAGGTTAAATCAAAATAGTCTGTCATTCTGAGCTGAGGAGACATGATCAAAATGTAGAAAGGGTGAGTTGGCGGCTATTTGTAAACAAATGTACCAAAGACAGGAAAACTGAACAGAGATGAAGCTTGAGAAATATGCAAAGGAGATCTCTTGAGTATTTCCCTGAGTTCTGCTCTGTGCAGGCATGGAGTGAAGTTCCTCAAAGTTAAGGAATTAGGAGAAGACCAAGCAATTTCTATAACTCACGCAAGACTAGTCTTTGTTCCCATCTACTAAAGTAGGGAGATATCATTAAATATCATTTAAGTAGAAGGTATTATGTAGAGTCCTTGGAAAAGTCTTACTAGAGCAATAACAGAATCTGAAACCACCCTAATGAGCTTAAAAATAAACCTTGGAAAAAGTTCAAAGTAGGCCATTAGGACCTTAATGCTAGAAAAACAGTTCAACACTTTTCAAGGGAATGCACTAATATCCAGCAGTCAACAACATAAATTTGCAATATCCAGCATTCAATGAAATGTTATCTGTCCCACAGAGAAGTAAAAAAGTATGACAGATTAAAAACTGTAGGAAAAAATATATGGGAAATTGAAGACATGGCCATAAAAGTGACCCAAAATGAAAAACACAGAGAGGAAAAGAAACAGTAAAAGAATGACCTAATGTTGTGTCTCAGTCTGTTTTGTGCTATAACAGAACACCAAGCACTGGGATATTTATAAAGGAAAATAAGTATTTTTCACAGTTTTAGAGGCTGAGAAGTCCACGATGGTGGGGCCTGCATCTTGTTAGGGCCCTCATGCTGTGATAACATGGTGGAATGTACCTCAGGGCAAGAGAAAGAGCAAGAGAGAGCCAAACTTAATTTTATTACAAAACCACTCTCACAATAACAAGCCCACTCACACGAGACGATGACATTAATCTATTCATGAGGGCAGATCCCTGATGACCTAATCACCTATTAAGTCTTACCTGTCAACACTGTTGCATAAGTTTCCAGCATGTGAACTTTGGGGAACAAGTTCAAATGATTACAGTCATTAACCTCTAGGATAACATCAAGTAATCAAACTTGAGTCATTGGAGTCCTTGAGGCAGAGGAGGGGGAAGCAGGAAGCATATTTGGTGCAATACTGGCTGAAAATTTCCCTGTATTTGAATAATAAACTCCACATTCGAGAACCTCAGTGAATTCCAAGAAGAATAACCATAGAGAAAAGTTTTCACCACAGCCTATCATGATCCAATTGCTGAAAACAAGTGATAGGTATATGTGAAAATAAGCCAAAACTGAAAATTCACATTGCTTCCAAAATTGCAAATGTAAGAATGACAGCAAATTTCTGTTTAGAAACCATGAATGCCAGAGATGAGAAAAAAACAACAATATAAAGCCTTAATGACTAAAAGGAAAATAACGGTCAATCTGAAATTTTATGTTCCAGCCAAAGGTATCCCTCTTTTTTTTTTTTTTTTTTTGAGTCAGAATCTCACTCTGTCACCAGGCTGCAGTGCAGTGGAGGGATATTGGCTCACTGCGAGCTCCACCTCTCAGGTTCAAGCAATTCTCTTGCCTCAGCCTCCCGAGTAGCTGAGACTACAGGTGTGTGCCACCATGTCTAGCTAATTTTTGTATTTTTAGTAGAGACGGGGTTTCACCATGTTGGCCAGGATGGTCTTGATCGCTTGATCTCGTGATCCACCTACCTCAACCTCCCAAAGTGCTGGGATTACAGGCGTGAACCATCTCTCCTGACCCGAAGGTATCTCTTTTAAAAGGTGCACTAAAACATTTACTTTTAGGCTGTGGGCCATATAATCTCTGCTTCAACTGTTCAACTCTGTCATCATGACATTGAAAAAGCCACAGACAATACAGGAATAAATGTGTCTGGCTGGGTAAAAAAATACAAATAGCAGCCAAGATGTGGTCTGTGAGATGCAGTTCCCAAATTTTCCAATTACAAAACAGATATGAAATTGAATTAAGAAAAGCAAGACAAACTTGCATGTAGTCTACACAAAAATACCCTATTTTAAATATAAAGACCGAGAAAGAATACAAGTAAAAAGATGAAAAAATATACACTATGCAAAAAGAAAAACAAGAAAGCAGAGGTGGCTATATTCACATCGCACAAAGTGGACTTAAAGACAAGAACATTTCAAGAAGTAATTCCATAATAATAAAGGGATAACTTTATCAAGCAGCTGTAATAATGCAAAACATGCATGCAACTAGTAACGAAGCTCCAACATACATGAAATAAAAACTGACAGGACTGAAAGAGAAACAGACAAATTCACAATTATACTCAGAGATTCATTCCCACATTCTATCCCAGTAATTAATAGAAAAAAAAAATAACCAAATATGTAGAACACTTGAAAAACACTATTGGCTGGTGGGGTGCTCATGCCTGTAAGCCCAGCACTTGGGAGGCTAAGGTGGGTGAATCACTTGAGATCAGGAGTTCGAGACCAACCTGGCCAACATGGTAAAACCCCGTCTCTACTAAAAATGCAAAAATTAGCCAGGCATAGTGGCCAGTTCCTGTCGTCTCAGCTACTTGGGAGGCTGAGACAGGAGAATCACTTGAACCTGGTAGGAGAGGTTGCAGTGAGCCAAGATCATGCCACTCACCCCTGCCTGGGTGACAGAGCAAGACTTTGTCTCAAAAAAAAAAAAAAAAAAAGGAAAAGGAAAACATTATCAACCAACTTAAACTAAGTGGCATGGAATGAATTAACAATAAGACATTGAGTGAATTTAAAAATAAACTTTCTTAATGAATAACTGAACGTACATTATGAAAGACCATGTTATGAGCCATAAACAAAGATTCAATAGGTTTAAAATGATTCAAATCATACTAAGTATGTTTTCTGACTGTAATACATGAAAAAAAACTCAAAATCTTTTAAAGAAAATTACACAATTCTAAATAAACTACAGCTCAAAATAGAGATCACCAGGAAATCTGGCAAATATTTTAACTGAATAAACTGAATACACAAGATAGCAAAATTTGATGCATGTAGGTAAAATAGTTCTTGAAAGAAATTTAGTTTTAAATGCTTATGTTAGAAAAAAATGGTGCAAATAAATGATCGAAATGTAATCTTAAAAATATAGAAAAAGAAAAGCAAAATAAATTGAAGTGAGCAGAAGAAAGAAAATAGTGACAAAAATTAGTAAACTAGAATGTGCTCAATAGAAAAAAAAATTAGTGAAACCAAAAGGTGGTTCTTTATCATGGACTTGATATAAACATTTAGCCAAATTCATTAGGGAAAAAAAAACAAGAAGATGCAGCTTGCCAATATCAGAAAATGGAGAAGTGACATTATTTCATATTTTACAGATAGTAAAAAAAAGATAATAAATATTATAAAATGTTATGCTGACAAATGTGACACCAAAAGCCACAAATTAACAAAGTCAATTAGGAAGAAAAGGATTATTTGAATAGCCACTTACTTAATAAATAAATAAATTAAAATTCGGTCAAACTGCCAGAAAGAAAACTTCAGACCAGATGGTTTTATGGATGAATTCCAACATTCATGGACGAGATAATACCCACTCTACAAAAACCCTGCCAGAAAATTATGTTAAATGGAAAATAATGATATGTTTTTTGTTCTCTTTGACTAATAAATTTTGAATAATGTAAATGATGTCGAGGTTAAGGTATGACTACTTCTGGCCCACGTGAAAGTGAGAATAGGAAAAGGCACCCACAGCAAAGAACAACTATATATGGCTTCAGCATAAACAGCCTTGAGGAAAACTGTTTTTTTGAAATGAACTCTCACTCTGTCACCCAGACTAGAGTGCAATGGCGTGATTGGCTCATTGCAACCTCCACCTCCCGGGTTCAAGCGATTAACCTGCCTCAGCCTGCTGAGTAGCTGGGATTACGGGTGCCAGCCACCATGCCCCGCTAATTTTTTGTATTTTTAGTAAGGTTTCACCATGTTAGCCAGGCTGATCTCGAACTCTTGATCTCAAGCGGTCCACCCACCTAGGCCTTCCGAAGTGCTGGAATTACAGGCGTGAGCAACCACGCCCAGCCAAAAGCAATTTAAAATGGATGATTTGTTCAATGGGCTTTCCACAAATTTCGTGTTCAGACTATTGATAGAAACAAGGCTATTTTTATTCAGTGTTGCAGTGAGGCTTTCCACAGATTCTGTCTGAGACTCTGTACAAAGTTCTAATAGTGTTGTACAGTTGTAGATTTGTAAAGTTGTAACAGAGTTTAAAGTCTGTACAGGAAGCTCCAACACATGTAGCACTAGCATTTTCTCTGAAACTTATGATAATACATTATTTGCACTTTTAAACATTTTCTTTTAACAAATTTTTTTGTAATAGCTTCTTCCACAATTTCATAATTTAGCCAGCATTTATCAAATGATGTTTCAAGATCAACCATAGAACTCAAAAATCAGAAAGGTGTGTTTGAAGCATCAGTACAATGGAATAAAATAGAAGACCTTAATAATGTATGTAAACTAAGGTTTACAATGACCACAGTGGTAAAGCAAATGTTAAACATTTTTGTCTGTGAACATCAACTTTTCCATGTTGGGTCACAAGTTTGAAATCATTTTCAGTTTATCTACCTGTGAGGTACTCATCGAAATGCTGCAGAATTCAGAGACTGGAGACACCCGTAAGATTGCAGAAGGAGTTTATTTTAGGTGTACACCCGCCCAGCTCAGATTTGCATCCAAAATGAGCGCCTAACAAAGACACGGTTGACGTTTTTAGACATCAAGTACACAGTGGTGCAAAAACAAGTTGCTTGATAAACAAAGACAGTTTATCAAGCAACGCCAGGCACATAACTCAGGCTTACATACGACTTTTGCTATGCAGCGCTTGTTATCTGTAGAGCTCAAGGATCTAACACAGGCCTTATCTGTTGCCCTCTGCTACGGCACCCAGAAGGCTGGAGTCCAGCCTGCTTCGGCATTTTTCTATGACCTTCACTGTGTTACAGAAACTTACAGTTATCAGCTGTAGAGAATAAGAATACAAGAATTTATAAACTTATAAACCTTGCCAAGCAGGATACAATTCCACGGGAGGGGAAAGGACTCAGGGAAGTTTGCTTATAGAGAAAAATTTAATTTCTGCTTCTCTTTCCCGAATTCATTTTAATTTTATATTGTTATTTTATTAATTTTTCTTTTCCCTCTTCAGTATGATTTTGAAGTGCAGACCAATAATGTTAATCCCTGAATTTTAAGAGTTAATAATTTTTATCAATTTTGTCAATAATTTATAGTTTCAAAATTCTTGCCATAACTTCCTCTTTAATGTATGGGCAGTATAGTTTGAGACATTCGTTGAATTGTTAGGTTGATTCAAATCATACATAGTATAATTCGTGGTTGCAGAATTTCCATTACAAAACAAAACTGCCCATTATCTCTTAAAAAAGGTCCTTACAGACTGCATAAGGAAGACCTTCACATTTGTATATTTGCTGAAAATAAAACACTGTCCATAATATATCATTTCTTTTCAGTAAGTTTCTCACTATCAGGGTTTGCTCTTCAACACGGTTTTGTTTATTTATTTGTTTTTATTTTATTTTATTTTTTGAAACAGAGTCTCAGGGTTGCCCAGGCTGGAGTGCAGTGGCACGCTGTTGGTTCACTGTAACCTCCGCCTTCCAAGTTCGAGCGATTCTCCTGCCTTAGCCTTCCCAGTAACTGGGATTATAGGCACCCTCCACCACACCCAGTTAATTTTTGTAGTTTTAGTGGAGATGGGGTTTCACCACGTTGGCCAGGCTGGTCTCAAACTCCTGACCTCAAGGGATCTGCCTGCCCTCGGCCTCCCAACGTGCTGGGATTACAGGCATGAGCCACCGTGCCCAGGCTTAAACATGCTTTTGAACTGTATAAGTGGTTGGACACTTTTCTTACCATGCTCTAAGAGATAGTAAAGATACACAGATTTGGCATCTAAATCCAAAGTAGGCCGGGCATGGTGACAGGCACCAGCAATCCCAGATACTCAGGAGGCTGAGGCAGAAAAATAACTTGAAGCCAGGAGGAGGAGGAGGTTGCAGTGAGCCAAGATCACGCCATTGTAATCCAGCCTGGGCAACAAGAGCAAAACTTTGTCTCAAAAAAAAATCGAAAGTAATGTCTTACCATTAGCAAATACAGTCTGCCAGGGTGTGGTGGACTATAATCTTAACACTTTGGGATGCCAAGGTGGGAGGATACTTTGAGTCCAGGAGTTTAAGATCAGTCTTTTCAATGTGAGAAGACTCCATCTTTATTGAAAACAAAACAAAACAAATAAAAATCAACACAGATAACTACACAATTTGGATTCATCGCTGATGCTATGTTACAAATTGGTCCCCCACTCATCAGATGTGTCTACAATAAAATAATACCACACTTGTATTCCTCAAACAAAACTTCTTTGCTGAATCTTTTTCTGAATGGTAAAATCCCATGACCCGTGAGGATCAAATCCAGCTAGACATCAGGTACAACGGGGTTTTATTCTGCTCTAAGAAAAAAATGGCCCTACTAAGGAGCATGTTAGCGTCAATACAGTCAGAATCCACAAGATGGCGCAGGAGTCTAAAGAACAGGTTTAGCGTCCTTGTGTCCTTGAAACCAGGCCTCCAAAAATCTTTCCTACTGGCATCGTGCATTTTTAGCAATTCATCACTATTAAACTCTATTTCTCTCCATTAAATTAGAAAAAAAAGACTGGATCTTTTGCATCCTCTATCTTGGGATAGATTTCCACCAAATTTATGAGGGATATTTAGGTTTATAAAGCAAAAATATTTAAAAAACATGATACTCATCATCAGGGGATTTCAGAAATGCTTAACGTAAGTCCTTACTCTTTCATGATACACCTTCTTATCAGTACTTTTATTCCTCCACTCTTATATCAGCTAATTCCAAACCCTAATGGAACCTTCACTGATCTCAGAGTTCTCACCGAAAGAACTGCTTTCAAGTATTTTTGCCGTTGGAGACGTGCTTCAGAGTGACCAAAACTACTCATTGTACATTAGGAAGACTGGAATGATCAGGGCGGTTCTGTGATACATTTGTCAAGGAAGGAAGAGAGAAGCAGGCATAAGTTTCTTTCACAGGGTCTCAGGGGTCAGAGACAGTGATCAGGTAGCACTAAATCTTCAAAAACACTGAGGATGGTGGCTACATTAACCATTACTGGAAGACTTAATTAATCATGAGTTTCACTTGGCACCATTATGTTGAATATTATCTTCCATATCGTAAAGGATATCACAGTCTGACCTCACTTTGAGTCTGTAAGCAGCTAAATGTTTTTACCTCGAGCCTTTAATACCCTGATGGTTTTAATCTGTAGTTTTTTATTAGCTTTCTACGTATTGATATCACAACTGTAATTTAACAGATGTATTTTTACATATATTTATAGATATGGCCAAGGATATAGACATAGATATATATATAATAATAAATTCATATGATCCACTTCAAATTTGAAACCATGTAATTTTCCTTCTGACTAAGGCTCTTTCACAAGTGGGACAAGATCCATTTTCCATTGGCAGCTCTGTTCCTGTGGCCCATTTCACCAGGTAAGGTTTGTGTCTGTAAGCCACTCCATGCTCTGTGCTCCCTCAAATTCCCAGAGAGGATTTGGGAGCATTATCAGGCTCTCAGAATTTTTAGTTTTTGAAGAGGAAAGATTTAAGGGGCAAGTTTTATTTGGTCTGCGACTTCCAGGACTTGGATTGTCCAAACTTACGCAAAATCTCTTTGGCTGATAAATTTTTTTAAGCTCAGGATCAAGCTATTTTCCTAACAAGTCCTGGGTAAAGTCGTTTTCTCTCCTCTGAATTGATAACTGGTAAGGGATTATGACATGTTGGTGAGGTTACTGAGTGCTCCACCACTTAGTGACAAATGTCACCGGGATACCAAACGTTCTACAAAAAATAAACAGGGTTTTGTTCTAAAACTCACTCTCCTAAATTAATAGGAATGACAGACTGGTAGATTTCCATGCTTTCCGACTTCCTGGTAGTTCAAAAACTGTGCTGAATTCCTCATGTGGCAAAACTGATGATTATTACGCTCTACTTGCCATCTGGCATGTTAAACTTACGTAAGTTCTCTAAGTTATTAATATTTATAAAAATATTTTGCATAATTTGACATGATAAACAATAGGAGACTCTTCCCCAGACAATACTGGCAATCATCTATTCCCTCATTTGGAAAAGCGTATGTATGCAAAAGACTGTGGCTATTGTTAATTGTTATTTAACAAGGTCTATAGGCCTCTTTCTCATTAGCCAGCACATCTGCCCCCCAGAGACAATTTTGCTTACCTATTTGCACAGGTAGATTACTTATTTGCACAGTAATTATCTAATTATTTTCGTAGTTACTTATCTGCATGGGTAACTTACTTATTTACACCTCTAAGTTTATAAAAATGAATTGAGATCTACGTTATACTAGGTATAATTTTCTGTATGTATATTTTACTTAAGAAAAAACACAGTGTGGAGATATGGAAATGTTTTAAAAATGCTGGGAGGAGAATAACTGTATATAATCACTTTGAAAAGTGATTCTGTAACATCTGGTACAACTTAAGAATTCAAACCAAAACCCAGGAATTTTTCTTTTTTGGAAGTAAACCATAGGAGTTTTAGTCATACATTTTGACCACAGTCATAAGTAAAAATATTTTATATGGGCCCCAGTACCTGCTCATACACATTCACATTCACACATTAGTGAAACAAAAGCTCTATTAAATTATATTTACCCTTGTATGTATGGTATACCTTGAAATTTTGTATTGTATTCTATTCTATTTCATTTAGTTCTTTAAAAAAAAAATGTTTGTCAGGCTGGACACAGTGGTTCACACTTGTAATCCCAGCACTTTGGGAGGTCAAGGTGGGTGGATCACAAGGTCAGGAGTTCGAGACCGGCCTGACCTATATAGTGAAATCCCGGCTCTACTTAAAACACGAAAATTAGCTGGGCATGATGGCACACACCTGTAATCCCAGCTACTCAGGAGCTAACGCAGGAGAATAGCTTGAACCCCAGAAGTGGAGGTTGCAGTGAGCTGAGATCGTGCCACTGCACTCCAACCTGGGTGACAGAGCAAGACTCCATCTCCAAAAAAAAAAAAAAAGTTTGTCTCATTATACTGTAGGAATTGTATTATTTATCAATGGTTCTCAACCATCTGTAATCACCCAGTGCGTTCATCTTGTCCACTGCCTACACAGAGCCGATTTCTCAAGACAAGGGAATTACAATAGACAAAGAGTAGTTCACACAGAGCCGGCTGTGCAGTAGACCAGAATTTTGTTATTGCTCAAATTAGTCTCCTGGAGCATTCTGGGAGCAGAGTTTTTAAAGACAACTTGGTAGGTGGAGGGAAGCCAAGGAGCCACAAGTGCTAATGAGTCAGGGATGAAATCATAAAGAGTGGAAGCAGTCATCTTGCCCTGAGTCAGGTCCCGAGTGGGGGCCACAAGATCAGATGAGCTAACGATCTGAGTGGTGACAGCTGATCCGTCAAGTGCAGAGTCTGAAAAATATCTCAAGCACTGATCTTAGGAGCAATTTAGGAAGGGTCAGAATCTTGTAGCCTCCAGCTACCTGACTCCTAAACCGTAATTTCTAATCTTGTGGCTAATGTTGGTCCTACGAAGGCAATCTTGTTCCCAGGCAAGAAGGAGATCTGCTTTGGGAAAGGGCCGTTGTCATCTTTGTTTTTTTGTTTTGTTTTTGTTTCTCTTTTTTTGTTTTTGGTTTGGTTTGGTTTGGTTTTTTTCTGAGACTGAGTCTCACTCTGTCGCTCAGGCTGGAGTGCAGTGGTGCGATCTCAGCTCACTGCAGGCTCTGCCTCCCGGGTTCAAGCGATTCTCCTGCCTCACCTCCTGAGTAGCTGGGATTACAGGCATGTGCTACCACACCTGGCTAATCTTTGTATTTTTAGTAGAGACGGGGTTTCACCATATTGGCCAGGCTGCTCTCAAACTCCTGACCTCAAGTGATTCACCCACTTCAGCCTCCTAAAGTGCTGGGATTACAGGCGTGAGCAACTGCACCCAGCCTTGTCTTCGTTTTAAACTATAAAGTATAAATTAAGTTTCTCCCAAAGTTAGTTCATCCTATACCCAGGAATGAACAAGGACAGCTTGGAGATTAGAAGCAGACGGAGTGGGTTAAGTTAGATCTCTTTCACTGTCTTAGACATCATTTTACAAAGGCAGTTCACCTCTACTTGGACAAAATTCATAGTTTGGAAAACATTGCTGTAAACATGTACATATTTACTGCAGCATTATTAATAAGAACAAAAAAGTAGAACCACACAAATGTTTGAATATAGATATAAATTATAATATGCAACAAATTTAAAAAAATGAATTCTTTGGAGTTATATTCATTAACTTGCAGTATTCTGAGAAACATAATACTGAATGAAAAATATATCCAGAGAATATATATTTGAAATCTGTAAAACAATACTATATAGATTTTATAGATTCATATCTGTAGTAGCAAGAGAATAAAATTATGTACAGGAGTGAGACACTGAAATCACAATAATGCTTTCTTTTATGGAGCAAGGGAGATGCATGGCGCTTCAGTTGTGACTGTAATGATTTGTTTCTAATAGGTCTGCAGTGTTCTGAAAGCATGTAATGTTTCATGTCTTAACAATATATCTGGAGCCGTATGACATTGTATTTTTGCTATTCTATCTTGTTCTTTTTGCTAATTTAAAACTATTCATAATTTGGAAAAGAATATTAAAATGTGGCCAGGGGCAGTGGCTCACACCTGTAATCCCAGCACCTGGGGAAGCCAAGGTGGGCAGATAACTTGAGCCCAGGAGTTGGAGACCAGTCTGGGTAACATGGCAAAACCCCATCTCTACAGGAAATAGAAAAATTAGCCAAGTGTGGTGGCATGCACCTGTAGTTCCAGCTACTTGGGAGGCTGAGGCAGAAGAATAGCTTGAGTCCGGGAGGCAGAGATTGCAGTGAGTCGAGATTGTGCCACTGCACTTTAACCTGGGCTACAGGTTGTCTCAAATAAAATACAATAAATTAAATAAATAAATAAATAAAATAAATAATTAAAATGTCCTGATTAAATGGGTACCAGAAATATCATGAGCATTAAGAATTACCATAAAGCTTCAGAACTTGGTTCGAGTCATACATCTGGGTAGAAAACAACTTTTTGATGGTTTAGTAATATCCATCCCATCCAGCCATTGGCCCATTCCAGGAGGGATTTATTTGTTCTCATTTATGGGAATTAGTGCAAGTACAGACTCATATAGAATAAAGTGCTGAGGAATTGTAACCCACAGCCATGATTAGCACTCAGCTTGTTCTTCAAAAAGGCAACAATCAAGAAGAGAAGGGAATTTGCCAGTACCTGTGGGATGAGAATGGGATTTATTTGTTCTAGCAACACAGTCTCATTTGGCCCTACCTAAGTTTTGTCATAAGAAGGTCCTTATTACTAGATCCTCTTTCACAGGTAAAGATAAAAGGATTATAATGTCTCAGCTCCCAGGAAAATATAAGGGAAAAAGCATTTAGAATTTTTAACTTTGCCGGGTGAGGTGGCTCATTCCTATAATCCCAGCACTTTGGGAGGCTGAGGCGGGTGGATCACCTGAGGTCAGGGGTTCGAGACTAGCCTGGCCAACATGGTAAAATGTCATCATTACTAAGAATACAAAAATTAGCCAGGTGTGATGGGGGCTCTACTGAAAAATACCCCCAAAAATTAGCTGGGCATGGTGGCAGGCTCCTGTAATCCCAGTTACTCAGGAAGCTGAGGCAGGAGAATCGCTTGAACCCAGAAGGTGGAGGTTGCAGTGAGCTAAGATCACTCCAGCCTGGGCTACAAGAGCAAAACTCTGTCTCAAAAAAAAAAAAAAAGTTTTAACTTTATAAACACTGCTGGTGGAGAAACCCTGGTAAACACTTTCTTAATTAAAAAAAAAAGGACACATAATAGTTGTACATATTTATAGGGCACCTGTGATGCAAGCATGCAATGTGTAATCATCACAGCTGGGTAATCGGGATATTCATTACCGCCAACATTGATTATTTCTGTGTTTTCTGAATGAATATCACAAATCTACTCTTCTAGTTATTTTGAAATATACGATAAATTATTGTTAACTATAACTGTCCTACTGTGCTATCAAACACTAGATCTTATTATTATTTTTGTTTTTTTTTTTGAGATGGAGTCTCACTCTGTCACCCAGGCTGGAGTACAGTGGTGCAATCTCGGCTCACTACAACCTCCATCTCCTGTCTCAGCCTCCCGAGTAGTTGGGACTACAGGCACCCGCCACCACGCGCCCCTATTTTTTTGTATTTTTAGTAGAGGGAGCATGTCGGCCAGGCTGGTCTTGAACTCTAGACCTTGTTTCTTATAGCTAATTGCATTTGGGGCCCATTAACCATCCCCCTTTCTCCCTGCTCCCCACTATCCTTCCCAGCCTCTGGGAATCATCATTCTATTCACTACCTCCATGATATCAATTTTTCTCAGTCCCATATATAAGTGAGAACATGCAACGTTTGTCTTTTTGTTTTTGACTTATTTCACTTAACATAGTGTCATCCAGTTACATCCATGTTGTTGCAAAAGACAAGGTTTTATTCTTCTTATGAATGAATAATAGTCCATTGTGCATATTTACCACATTTTCTTTTTTTTTCTTTATACCACATTTTCTTTATCCATTCATCTGTTGATAGATACTTAGGTTGACTCCATATCTTAGCTATTGTGGACAGCACTGCAATAAATATGACAGTGCACATATCTCTTCAACGCTGATGTCTTTTCTTTTGAATATACACAGTAGTGGAATTGCTGGATCATATAGCAGTAGTTATAATTTTAGTATTTTGAGGAACCCCCATATTGCTTTTCACAGTTGCGGTACTAATTTACATCCCCACCAACGGCACAGGAGCATTCCCCGTCTCCACATTCTCTCCAACATTTATTATTTTCTGTGTTTTTGGTAACAGTCATTTTAACTGGGGTGAGATAGCTCACTGTGGTTTTGATTTGCATTTTCCTGATGACTAGTGATATTGAACATTTTTCATTTACCTGTTGACCACGTGTATAACTTCTTTGGAGATGTGTCTGTTCCGATATTTTGCCCATTTTTAATGATTGTTTGCTTTTTGCTATTGTCTTGTGTGAGCTCCTAATACACTCCAGTTATTAACCCCTTGTCAGCTGTATAGTTTGCAAATATTTTCTCCCATTCTGTAAGTTGTCTCTTAACTTTATTGTTTCCTTTGTTGTGAATAAGTTTTTCTTTTTTGTAGTAGTTGTTGTTGTTTTGTTTTGTTTTTAGACAGACTCTCACTCTGTCACCCAGATTGGAGTGCAGTGGCGTGATCTCAGCTCACTGCAACCTCCACTTCCCGAGTTCAAGTGATCCTCTTGTCTCAGCCTCCAGAGTAGCTGGGACTACAAGGGCTCACTACCACGCCCAACTAATTTTTGTATTTTTAGTACAGACAGGGTGTCAGCATGTTGGCCAAGCTGGTCTCAAACTTCTGACCTCAGGTGATCTGCCCGCCTTGGCCTCCCAAAGTTCTGGGATTATAGGCATGAGCCACCACGCCCAGCCTTGTTTTTTCCTTTTAAAATTAATTTTTCTCTTTAGTGTTAGACTGGATAATTTCTATTGATTTGTATTCAAGAATACTGTCTCTCTCCTCTGTCAATTTCTTTCTGATACTGAGCCAATAAAGTACATTTTCAGTTTCAAGTACTGTATTTCTTTTGTACTCTATATTATAATTTTGCATTTGGTTTATATTTTTAATTTTTTTGATGATAATCTTTTTAATTAATTTTAAAGGATATTCACATTTACCTAATGAAAGTTGGTTATAATGTGTATACTTTCAGTATTAATGCTTACTGATTGCATTTTTCCTTGAATTTAGGTCAGATTTTCATGGTTCTCTAAATGCCATGTTACTGTTGGATTATATCTTTAGCAATTTTTTATTTTTGAGACTGAGTTTTGCTCTTGTTGCCCAGGCTGGAGTGCAATGGCATGATCTCGGCTCACCTCAACCTTTGCCTCCCGGGTTCAAGTGATTCTCATGCCTCAGCCTCCCGAGTAGCTACAATTACAGGCATGTGCCACCACACCCAGCTAATTTTGTATTTTCAATAAAGATGGGGTTTCTCCATGTTGGTCAGGCTGGTCTTGACCTCCCAACCTCAGATGATCTGCCCTCCTCAGCCTCCCAAAGTGCTGGGATTACATATGCGAGCCACCATGCCTGGCCTGTCTTTAGTATTTTTAATACTACTGTCCTTTTAAACTTTTCTGGTGAATGCTGATTTTTAGAATTTGTTTTAGCAGCAGGACAGACTGTTTAAGTTCAGACCACAGTTATTAGCCAATAGCCTGAGAAGTAATCAGACTACAGTTCTGTCTCATCTCCTGTGGACAGTAATTCAAAGTCAGTTCAGCTTTCATTCAAAGCTTTCTCTTTTTTTTTTTTTTCTTTTTTGAGTTTTGAGATGGAGTCTCACTCTGTCGCCAGGCTGGAGTGCAGTGGCACAGTCTCAGCTCACTGCAACCTCAGTCTCCTTGTTTCAAGCGATTCTCCTGCCTCAGCTTCCTGAGTAGCTGGGGTTATAGGAACGTGCCACCATGCCCAGCTAATTTTTGTATTTTTAGTAGAGATGGGGTTTCGCCATGTTAGCCAGAATGATCTCGATCTCCTGACCTCGTGATCCACCCGCCTTGACCTCCCACAGTGCTAGGATTACAGACATGAGCCACCGCACTCAGCCTCTCAATGCTTTTTCTATGCTATTTGGGTCATGCACCAGGCAGACCCAAATAGCACAGAAGCACTTAAGATTTAGTCTGAAACTTGAGCAGTCATTTATATCATAGTTCAGTTCTTGAAATACAGACTACTCTTCTTTGGATCTATTCTGCGTATGCACAGTTCAGAATAAAGCCTAAAACCTTATATTAGTTCATACTAGAATTAAGGGATGCCATTTTTTGGTTCTCTCTCTTTTTTTTTTTTGATTTCTCCCACATGCTTGCGTGCCCTGGGGCCTTTCTTCCAGTTTATTTGTTCAGAAAGATGTGATAATTCAGGGCTTTAACCTTCTGCACTGACGTGCGATCATGCACAACTGGAGACAGCTTTAGAGTGAAGTGCTGATAGAACACAGACGGAAATAGTGGGCATTCCTCCCACATTCTTCAAACATTTGTCCTAGTTCTGTCTCCTAGTCCCTCTGGCCAGGAGTCGATTTTCAGGGCCTTAGGTACCTGTGCCACCACCTTTGTGTCAGGGCAGTGTCACAGCTACGACGCGCTTCAGAGTAGAGCCAGAAGAGAAAGGAGATGAAAAAGAAAAATAGAGATCTCTTCCCATTTCTAATATGCAAGAATAACTTTTTCCAGTCTTTTGGCTAGAAAGAATACCTTTTTACTTAGTACCTATCGGACTGTTCTAGGATTTAGACCAACTTGAGGTCATAATCAGAAAAGAAGGGAGGAAAAAAATTGCAAACCTCAACCTCCTGTGTATCACTATTCAAATTTCGACTTTAGTCCTGAAATTCACCTGATGTTGCTTACTTTAAGATTCACTGGTAGTTTACTTTGTATTTTGTCCAGAGGGTCTAATTGTGATCAATGGGAAAATAGACTATAGTCAGTTCAGTCCATCTTTGCTGGACCATGCAAATATTAAATAAAAAATAAAGGAAAAGCAAAAAAGCAAAGAATTGACAATGTATTGTTCTATCCTGTGGAAGCCATCTTTTAAAAAGTCATATGAGGCCAGGTGCAGTGGCTCACACCTGTAATCCCAACACTTTGGGAGGCAAAGGTGGGCAGATCAGGAGTTGAACACCAGCCTGGCCAACATGGTGAAACCCCGTCTCTACTAAAAATGTAGCCAGAGGTGGTGGCTTGTGCCTGTAATCCTAGCTACTCAGGAGGCTGATGCAGGAGAATTGCTTGAACCTGGGAGGCAGAGGTTGCAGTAAACCAAGAGCGAGACTCCATCGCCAAAAGAAAAAAGAAAAAAGTCATATGAACTACTCTATTTTAGAATAGTCTCTCACAAAGATCTTCACAGAAGTGTTGGACCTAAGAAATCAATTCCACAAAATATAGCACCTTGGTAGGATGATTATTTTATTTTATTTGAGATGGAGTTTTGCTCTTGTTGCCCAGGCTGGAGTGCAGTGGTGCAGTATCAGCTCACTGCAACCTCTGCCTCCCAGGTTCAAGCAATTCTCCTGCCTCAGCCTCCTGAGTAGCTGGGATTATAGGCATGTGTCACCACGCCCAGCTAATTTTTGTATTTTTAGTAGAGACAGGGTTTCACCATGTTGACCAAGCTGGTCTCGAACCCCTGACCTCAGGTGATCCTCCCATTTCGGCCTCCCAAAGCACTGGGATTACAGGCATGAACCACCGTGCCCGGCCTGAAGATTATTTTAAATTAAAATAATTTAAAAGCCCTTGGCAACCAACATGCACTATTAGATCTCTGGAGTTACTTTATCTGCCTAAAGTCTGGAACTGCCAGAGAAGAAAACAATGAACTCTGGTCCTTTTCCTGTGTTTGCGTTACCTTAATTCATATCAAAGGAAGAAAGACACACCTGGACAGACTTTTGTCACAGACCATTGCCTTCTATTTCAGTATTTCAAAGAAAATCACTTTGCAGTCATTGTCTGCTCTGCAGGCTCAACAGACCTTGTTCCGGGTCTTTGTATGTTCTCCAAGTCCATTCATTTCCCCCTAAAAAATCATTTTCTGTACGCTAACTTGTCACATTTCCCCCATTTCTTCTTCCCTATGAAAAGCAGTCTCTACCCCATGGGGTTATTGGGTAATCCTCCTACAATTTCCCTATGCTATGCGCATTAACATAAAATTTGCATGCCTTTTCTTCTATCAATCTGCTTGTTGTCATTTGATTTTCAGTGAAACTTCAGAGGGCAAAAGGAAAGTTTTCCCTTGGCTCCAACAGTTTTGGCGCAGTGAGCAGGACTACCAAAGCTGCTTTGCTCTTCTGAAAATTGCTCTCAGGGAACCCGGGACCCAGCAGGCCGGCAGAAGGGTAAGAAATTCTTTCCAGTCAGAATCTCGGTCTCTGTCTTTGGAATCTGGGTGAGCAGATAGTAAAATCATCAGTTTATCTCTCTTTCCATATGTAATATTAACAGGAGAACATAGTTTTTGATTGGTCTTGGGTGTAGCAACTCTGGTGTATTTTATTATATAAATATTCATATTGTCTTAAAATAATCGTCTTATCTTTTTTCTCCCCAGAAATAGATTTTGTTTCTCCATTGTCTTGTCTTTTTGTGTTGTTTTGTCATAAAGAGGAGTGTCATAGGATAGAACATGGGTCTAAAGTTTCTATAAGCCCATTATCTGAGCTGGCCCCTGAGAAACTGGTGATTTTTTAAATATATACTTTAAGTTCTGGGGTGCATGTGCAGAGCCTGCAGGTTTGTTACACAGGTATACTCGTACCATGGTGGTTTGCTGCATCCATCACCCCACCATCTACATTAGGTATTTCTCCTAATGCTATCCCCTCCTCTAGCCCCCAACCCCGACAGGCCCCGGTGTGTGATGTTCCCCTCCCTGGGTCCATGTGTGACTGGTGATGTTTACAGTTTCATCAGACCGATGTACAATTGTACAACCGTGCCGTGGGTCCCTGAAATAAAAACTGAATGAGGTTCCCCTTATATCTTGTTTTGTTTTCATGAGAAATTGACTTGTTACCAGTGGGAGCACTCACTCTTGTTTTTCACCATCTGGGGAGTATGATTTTGGGAAATAACGTGGCCAGTCAGAAAAGGCTAGAGCCCTAGGCACCTAAGATACTAGGCAGCACACTCTTAGGTCTGAATATGCCACATTCTCAGTGGAGTTTGTCCTATCCATAAGGGGCCTATGTTGTCTCAACAAATGTTACCTGGTTATTTCTGGAAAAGTCCAAACCCAGGAGGGCCTGCTGGTGCAACAGATTAGGGGTTTATGACTGGCAGACCCCACAACTTTGTGGGATAGTGAGGCATTGCTGCACACACAAATAGCACCCTGAGCCGTCTGTGGTAAGAAGAGTCTTTTGCTACCCCAGTGTCTGATGCTCCCCTCCCTGTGTCCATGTGTGACACTGGGGTCTGTCGGGGGGGGGGGAAATAGGGGAGGGACAGCGGGGGGTGGGGAGTTGGGGAGAGATAGGATGGGGAGAAATGCCAGATATAGGTGATGGAGAGGAAGGCAGCAAATCACACTGCCATGTGTGTACCTATGCAACAATCTCGCATGTTCTTCACATGTACCCCAAAACCTAAAATGCAATTAAAAAAATGGAAAAAAAAAGAGTCTTTTGCTACCTTAGCATATTTCTGAGAGTGAATTTTTGAGGAATCACGAGGGCTACATCGTCTGAACCCAGTTGTAAAATGCCTGTTGCATTCATGGTATTGTAAACTTGGAAAGTTACCTCTGGGACTTTCCATGAAAAGACTGATTGGCTTCAGTTGCTTTGCAATAAATAAGCTGACTATATTTTAATGAAAACATTTTAGAAGGCTCTTGCCGTAATTAGCTATGTTATTGGTACTCATATAAGAAACAAAAGAGAGGCCAGGCACCGTGGCTCATGCCTATAATCCCAGCAGTTTGGGAGCCTGAGGCAGGCAGATCAGTAGGTCAGGAGTTCGAGATCAGCCTGGCCAACATGGTGAAACCCCATCTCTACTTAAAAAAAAATAAGAATAAAAAAACAGAAGAAACAAAAGAGGCCGGGTGCAGTGGTTTCACGTCTGTAATCCCAGCACTTTGGGAGGCCGAGGTGGGTGGATCACAAGGTCAGGAGTTCAAGACCCGCCTAGGCAAGCTGGTATTACAAGCGTGAGCCACCATACCCAGCCATACTTTATTTTTTTCAAAGACTTTTCCCTTTTGGATCTTCTTCTACCCTGGGTTGGTTTTTGTTGTGTTTTATTTTGGTTTTGGTTTGTTTGTTTTTATTTGCTTTTCTAGTCAACTAGAGCTCTTTTAAAAAGTTATACATTTGGTCCTTCTTTTTGCTTCCTTATTGGAATGATTTTTACTGAAAAAAAAGGTAAAATTTTATTGATCTTTCTGGGAAAGTTTAAAATATTCCCAATGGGCTTCTCTATGAGTTGCTTTTCCATTTACTTCTACTTCGGCTTTCTTTTGCCACCTTTAATACTACACTAAGGGATCTAACCAGGACTTTGGCCCTCACAAAGGGACCCTGTGATCCTTTGAAGAACACACAAAAAAGGTGCCACTGGCATCTATGTGGTGTGTGTGCGTTTCCTGTCTCCATTACAGGCCCCAAGAGGTATGCGCAGGTTTCTCTCAGGTTTAAAGCTTTGCTCTCTGCTGTGTTAAGCCCCTGATCTCTGGCTTTTGGATACATACCTGTGTGTTCTGTATTTTATGTCTACATATATTTATATTTCTATCATATGTTTGTATATCGTCTAAGGGTAACGAATTGACTTGAAAATAAAAACACATATAAATTAAGTAAATAAGTTCAATGCTTTTCAAATTCATGTGATCTTAATCTTTGTTAAATAAAACTTTAAAAATTATTGGTAAAATAAAATAAAAATGTCTTCAGAATTTAATTTATAAATTTTTGCCTGGGGCTACTGGTCAGGCAGGTTTGTACTGTCTCAGCCAAATGTAGCACGGTCATAAAATTGTCTCTTTCATGATATTGTTGGTACTTGTTTGATTTGCCTGTGAGCTAAAGCTAGTACAGCTGGCGGATGGGCTTCTCCAAAGCCTTGCACACATCTTACTGTGAGCCTACGTTTTTGGTTTTGAATTTCTAGCTGTTGGAGCCTACAAAGATTGCCATGATGAAGCCTGAAGAGATATGTGTGTCCACAGCATCTGTGTGCGAGCAGCTGCAGGGCAGAGTCATGCTCAGTAGGGCCTTATCCTCCCAGATCCAGTTCTTCTTCTTGGCCATGCTGGGAGAGGTCAGATCCTCCAGACATCATCTTCATAGTTCTGTCCTCTGTCTAGGCTTTATACTTCACTCCTGACTTCGTGATCTGCCAGCCTCAGCCTCCCAAAGTGCTGGGATTACGGGTGTGAGCCACCATGCCTGGCCACCATTTAACCTTTTATAACTATATTTGTATTGCCGTGTTACTAATATTTGCTCCAAAATTATATAATATATAATTATATAATAGTCCTAAAAATTGGATTTTTCTTGTTATATGTTATTAGTCGTAATTATGAGCAGTATTTTAAATTGTTGTAGGTCATTAAAAATGTCCTAGTTTTCTTGTTAATTCCATCTTTAACCATGGGCATTTTTAGTCTTGCTCACAATTAACTTTTTTATGCTGATGCTTTTTTTTCTGAAAGCTCTTTGCAAATCCTAAAGTTGTCTTCCAGAAAGTTCATGGAAAGGACTGCAACATATACTCTTGGCCGGGCGCAGTGGCTCATGCCTGTAATCCCAACACTTTGGAAGGCCAAGGTGGGTGAATCACCTGAGGTCAGGAGTTCAAGACCAGCCTGACCAACATGACGAAACCCCATCTCTACTAAAATATGAAAATTAGCTGGGCGTGGTGGCAGGTGCCTGTAATCCCAGCTACTCAGGAGGCTGAGGCAGGAGAATCACTTGAACCCAGGAGGTGGAGGTTGCAGTAAGCAGAGATCCTGTCATTGCACTTCGGCCTGGACAACAAGAGCAAAACTCCGTCTCATAAAAAAACCCAAAAACATAACAAAACAAAACAAAAATACTCTTGAATGCAAATTTCTTACAATTTTAAGATTGTATTATAGGACTGAGTAAATAATTTCAGAACTCTAATAGAAAAATGTCATAAATTTGTTAACCCAACATCAAGCAAAACAAGAATTACATTGGACTAATGTAATTTTAATAACTTTTTTGTCTAAAATATTGCTGATTCACAGTGGGGAGCAGTGGCTCACACCTGTAATCCCAGCACTTTAGGAGGCCAAGGCAGGCAGATCACAAGGTCAGGAGTTCGAGGTCAGCCTGGCCAACATGGCAAAACCCCATCTCTACTGAAGAAACAAAAAATTAGCCAGGAGGGTTGGTAGATGCCTATAATCCCAGCTACTAGAGAGGCTGAGGCAGAAGAATTGCTTGAACCCAGGGGGCAGAGGTTGCAGTGAGCCGAGATCGCACCACCGCACTCTAGCCTGGGTGACAGGCCGAGACTGTCTCAAATAAATAAATAAATAAATAGAAAATATTGCTGATTCTTTTTATGTTTTGCTTTACAGAGTTAAGGAAACTGTTCTCTTAAGCTTTACAGAAATTGGGTCAAGTATACTTTTTTGAACAAAATTGAAACATTCACTTTTCTCTCTACCTGATCTATCCAGAATTTGGAAACTATTTGTGAGTATTTTCATTTCATGGCAAAATAGTTATTTGAATAAATTCAATAAGAATCTGTTCCCTTTTGCCACAGAACACAATTGGAGACCCTGGTTATTTTACCAAAGTTTTGACTGAAATGCCATATTTTCAGATATGACCAGGCAGCTTTAAGAAACTGAGGCTGATATTATGAAGCCAATAGAAGTTTTTGAAAAAACTGGTCTAATATCTTAAATACATGTTTCACATGTTGGACTTTTGGTAAGTAAAGAATGTCACTTCCTGACATCCCAGGAACCTCAAGTTATTTTGGGGACCTTGAGAAGAGAGAAATTAGCCAATTTGTACAGGTATTACTGACACAGTCTAAGGGCAAGTCCAGTCCTCGGCTTGGCTTCTAACCTGAAGAGGTTTCTAAAAGCCTAATCTGAGATTCCTTATGAAAAATTCCAGCAAAGTGAACTTAAAAAGAACCTGTGTTGCAAATCAGTATTCTTAATGCACTTTATGCAAATAATCAGGCCAAGTATAATAATAAGACTAAAACTTAATATGCAAATAAAATGGCTTTACTTTTATTTATTCTTGGTAGAAATGGGGGACTGAAGAGAGAAAGTCATGTTTCAGGAAAGAAAAGAAACGCAAAACTATAATTAGAGTCCAGATCACTGCTTTTGCTTTTTTCCTCAGATGTTTTTATTTACTTGTAATCTAAACTAAATCTTAAATCGTTAGGCCTACTAAAATCTGGCTTTGATTCTACAGACTAGCATTTGCAGATTTCCTCCTACATTTCTGACTTGGAATCACTAAATGTTAAAACTCCCTTTTTCCTAAGGCTCTGCAAGCTGATACTAGCCAACTTGGCTTTAAAGAAAAATCACTGCAACATTTTATAAATGGACAAACTTTGCACACAAGCTACAATCCAGGGAAATCTGTCAGATCGCTGCTGATATTCTCAGCTGTCCTCCACACTCTAGAAGAAACTGATTTGTAAACTACTTCAAACATTAACCTTTGTTTTTCTTCCACTTCTGTAAAGATGGCTCTTATTATAGATCTTTTTGTCTGCATTATATATAGAGTCATAGCTTTAAGACCCCAACTACAAAGCCATCACCTGAAATAAGACAAAACTACTTAATTAGACTGACGTTTCCCAGAAGTGAGAAGACTGGTTTAATGAGATCCTTTGCCATTCAGCTAACTCAGTTTTTCTGTTCACAACTACCAACTCAACTTTTTGTGTATGAAGCATTAGGGAAGTTTCAAACAGGGGAATACTGGGGCTCAGAAATGGACACCCAAAAATATGGCACTCTGATATGCCGGTTATTTCAAATTAAAGGGTCCTAAAGGCCAGCAGACACTGGAAGAAGTTGTTCTTCTAAGTTCTCTTACCTGCCTAAGGTCCAGATCTGCCAAAGAAGAAAACAATGACTTCTGGTCCCTTTTCTGTGTTTTCATTAACTTAACTCATACCACAGGAAGAATGATTAAAGTCTGTCAACACACCTGGACAGACTTTGTCACAAATCATTCTTCTATTTCAGTCCAATTCAGTAATTTAAAAAGAGTCATTTACCAGCAGCCTCTGCCCTGTAGACTCAACGGTTCTTGTTTCAAGCCACTGAGTGTTCTCCAAGTCCATTCATTTCCCCTACAGAATCATTTACTATCCTCCAAATTGCCATCTTTCCTCCATCTCCCCCTCCCTATAGAAAAGGGAATATGAGTAAGCATTTATACCCACATTGAGTCATTGTATAATCCTCCTAGAATTCTCCAGGGCTATGCAGGTTAAAATAAAATTTGTGCCGGGAGTGGTGGCTCACACTTGTAATCCTAGCACTTTGGGAGGCCAAGGCAAGTGGATCACCTGAGGTCAGGAGTTTGAGACCAGCCTGGGCAACATGCCAAAACCCTGTCTACTAAAAATACAAAAATTAGCCAGGCGTGGTGGTGCATGCCTGTAAATCCAGCTAGTCAGTAGGGTAAGGCAGGAGAATCACTTGAACCTGGGAGGTGGAGGTTGCATTGAGCCAAGATCACACCATTTTACTCAAGCTTGGGCAATAGAGCAAGACTTTGCTTCAAAAAACAAAAACACTTTAATGAGAAAATCACTCAGTCTAAGAACAGAAATAAACCACACTAACATAATAAAGGCCATATATTAAAAACCCACAGCTAACATCCTGCCCAATAGAGAAAGTTTAAAAGTTTTTCTCTATGAGCAGGAAGAAGACAAGGATGCTTGTTTTCACCACATCTATTCAATATAGTACTCAAAGTTCTACACAGAGAAATTAGGCAAGAAATATAAATAAAAAGCATCTAAATTGAAAAGGAAGAAGTAAAATTATCTTTTTTTTTTTTTTTTTGAGATGGAGTTTCACTGTGTCGCCCAGGCTAGGGTGCAGTGGGCAATTTCGGCTTACTGCAATCTCAGCCCCTGTGTTCCAGTAATTCTCCTGCCTTAGCCTCCTGAATAGCTGGGATTATAGGCATCTGCCACCATGCCTGGCTAATTTTTGTATTTTTAGTAAAGACAGGGTTTCACCATGTTGGTCAGGCTAGTTTTGAACTGACTTCAGGTGATCCACCCTCACAAGTTTTAATAGCTGAATTGACCAAGCAGAAGAAAGGATATCAGAGATTGAAGATCAACTCAATGAAATAAAACAAGAAGGCAAGATTAGAGAAAAAAGAGTGAAAAGAAATGAACAAAACCTCCAAGAAATATGGGAATATGTGAAAAGATCTAATCTACATTTGATAGGTGTACCTGAATGTGACGGAGATAATGAATCCAAGCTAGAAAACATTCTTCAGGATATTATCCAGGAAAACTTCTCCAACCTAGCAAGGCAGGCCAACACTGAAGTCCAGGAAATACAGAGAACACCATAAAGATATTCCTCAAGAAGAGCAACCCCAAGGCACATAATTGTCAGATTCACCAGGGTTAAAATGAAGGAAAAAATGCTAAGGACAGCCAGAGAGAAAGGTCAGGTTATCTATAAAGAGAAGCCCATCAGACTCACAGTGGATCTCTCAGCAGAAACTCCACAAGCCAGAAGAGAGTGGAGGCCAATATTCAACATCCTTAAAGAAAAGAACTTCCAACCTAGAATTTTATATCCAAACAAACTAAGCTTCATAAGCAAAGGAGAAATAAAATCCTTTACAGACAAGCAATTGCTGAGCGATTTTGTCACCACCAGGCCTGCCTTACAAGAGTTCCTGAAAGAAGCACTAAACAAGGAAAGGAATGACCAGTACCAGCCAATCCAAAAACGTACCAGATGGTAAAGACCATCGACACAATAAAGAAAATGCATCAACTAATGAGCAAAACATCCAACTAGCATCAAAATGGCAGGATCAAATTCACACATAATGATATTAACCCTCAATGTAAATGGGCTAAATGCCCCAATCAAAAGGCACAGACTGGAAAACTGAATAAAAAGTCAAGACCTATCAGTGTGCTGTATTCAGGAAACCCATCTCACATGCAAGGACACACACAGGCTAAAAATAAAGGGATGGAGGAAGATTTATCAAGCAAATGGAGAGCGAAAAAAAAAGCAGGAGTTGCAATCCTAGTCTCTGATAAAATGGACTTTAAATCAACAAAGATCAAAAGAGACAAAGAAGGGCATTACATAATGGTAAAAGGATCAATGCAACAAGAAGACCTAACGATCCTAAATATATACACACCCAATACAGGAGCACCCAGATACATAAAGCAAGTTCCTAATGACCTACAAAAGAGACTTAAACTCCCACACAATAATAGTGGGAGACTTTAACACTTCACTGTCAATATTAGACAGATCAATGAGACAGAAAATTAACAAGGAAATCCAGGACTTGAACTCAGATCTGGACCAAGCAGACCTAGCAGATATCTACAGAACTCTCCACCCCAAATCCACAGAATATACATTCTTCTCAGCACCACATCACACCTACTCTAAAATTGACCACATAATTGGAAGTAAATCACTCCTCAGCAAATGCAAAAGAATGGAAATCATAACAAACAATCTCTCAGACCAGAGTGCAATCAAATTAGAACTCAGGATTCAGAAACTAACTGAAAACCATACAACTTCATGAAAATTGAACAACTGGCTCCTGAATGTCAACTGGATAAACAATGAAATGAAGGTAAAAATAAAGATGTTCTTTGAAACCAAGGAGAACAAAAGCACAATGTACCAGAATCTCTGGAACACATTTAAAGCAGTGTCTGGAGGGAAATTTATAGCATTAAATATGCCTACATGAGAAGCAAGGAAAGAGCTAAAATTGACACCCTATCATCAAAATTGAAAGAGCTAGAGGAGCGAGATCAAAAAACTCAAAAGCTAGCAGAAGACAAGAAATAACTAAGATCAGAGCAGAACTGAAGGAGATAGACCACACACACACACACACACACACACACACACACACACACAAAACTCTTCAAAAAATCAATAAATCCAGGAGCTGATTTGTTGAAAAGATCAACAAAATAGATAGACTGCTAGCCAGACTAATAAAAAAGAAAAGAGAGAAGAATAGAATAGATGCAATAAAAAATAATAAAGGGGGATATCATCACTGATTCCACAGAAATACAAACTACCATCAGAGGTTACTACAAACAACTCTAGGCACATAAACCAGTAAATCTGGAAGAAATGGATACATTCCTGGACAATTGCATCCTCCCAAGCCTAAACCAGGAAGAGGTTGAAAACATGAACAGACCAATAACAAGGGCTGAAATTGAGGCAGTAATTAATAGTTTACCAACCAAAAAAAGTCCAGGACCAGACAGGTTCAAAGCCAAATTCTACCAGACATACAAAAAGGAGCTGGTACCATTCCTTCTGAAACTATTTCAAACAGTACAAAAAGAAGGAACCCTTCCCCAAATCATTTTATGAGACCAAAATCATCCTGATACCAAAACCCAGCAGAGACTTAACAAAAAAAGAAAACTTCAGGCTAATATCCATGATGAACATAGATGCAAAAATCTTCAATAAAATACTGGCAAGCTGATTGCAACAGCACATCAAAAAGCTTATCCACCACGATGAAGTAGGCTTCATCCTGGGGATGCAAGGCTGATTCAGCATATGCAAGTCTATAAACAGAATCCACCACATAAGCAGAACCAAAGAAAAAACCACATGGTCATCTCAATAGATGCAGAGAAGGTCTTTGACAAAATTCAACAGCCCTTTATGCTAAAAACTCTCAATAAACTAGGTATTGAAGGAATGTATCTCAAAATAATAAAAGCTATTTATGACAAACCTATAGCCAATATCACATTGAATGGGCAAAAACTGGAAGCATTCCCTTTGAAATCTGGCACTAGACAATTGGAAATTCTAGCCAGAGCAATCAGGCAAGAAAAAGAAATAAAGGGTATTCAGTTAAGAAAAGAGGAAGTCAAATTGTCTCTATTTGCAGACAACATGATTGCATATTTAGAAGATCCCATCATCTCAGCCCCAAAATCTCCTTAAGCAGATAAGCAACTTCAGCAAAGTCTCAGGATACAAAATCAATGCGCAGAAATCACAAGCATTCCTATACACCAATAACAGACAAACAGAGAGCCAAATCATGAGTGAACTCCCATTCACAATTGCTACAAAGAGAATAAAATACCTAGGAATACAACTAACAAGGGATGTGAAGGACCTTTTCAAGGAGAACTGCAAGCCACTGCTCACGAAAATAAGAGAGGACACAAACAGATGGGAAAACATTCCATGCTCATAGTTAGGAAGAATCAATATCATGAAAATGGCCATACTGCCCAAAGTAATTTATAGATTAAATGCTATCCCCATGAAGCTACCATTGACCTTCTTCACAGAACTGGAGAAAACCACCTTAAACTTCATATGGAACCAAAAAAAAGCCTGCATAGCCAAGACAATCCTAAGCAAAAAGAACAAAGCTGGAGGCCAGTGTACTTGACTTCAAACTATACTACAAGGCTACAGTAATCAAAACAGCATGGTACTGATACCAAAACAGATATCGACCAATGGAACAGAACAAAGGCCATGGAAGTAATGCGACACACCTACAACCATCTGATCTTTGACAAACCTGACAATGGGAATAGAATCCCCCTGTTTAATAAATGGTGTTGGGAAAACTGGCTAGCCATGTGCAGAAAGCTGAAACTGGACCCCTTCCTTACACCTTACACAAAAATTAACTCCAGATGGATTAAAGATTTAAACATAAGGCCTAAGACTATAAAAACCCTAGAAGAAAACCTATGCAATATCATTTAGGACATAGGCATAGGCAAGGACTTCATGACTAAAACACTAAAAGCAATGTCAACAAAAGCCAAAATAAACAAATGAGTTCTAATTAAACTTACGAACTTCTGCACAGCAAAAGAAACTATCATTAAAGTGAGCCGGCAATCAATGGAATGGGAAAGAGTTTTTGCAATCTACACATCTGACAAAGGGTTAATATGCAGAATCGACAAAGAACTAAAGCAAATATACAAGAAAAAACAAACCTATCAAAAAGTGGGCAAAGGATGTGAACACTTTTCAAAAGAAGACATTTATGTCGCCAAAAAACATGAGAAAATGCTCGTCATCACTGGTGACTAGAGAATTGCAAATGAAAACCACATTGAGATACCGTCTCAAGCCAGTTAGAATGGCAATCATTAAAAAATCTGAAGGCAACAGATGCTGGAGAGGATGTGGAGAAATAGGAATGTTTTTCCACTGTTGGTGAGAGTGTAAATTAGTTTAACCATGGTTGAAGACAGTGTTGTGATTCCTCAAAGATCTAGAAGTAGAAATACCATTTGAGTCAGCAATCCCATTACTGGGTATATACCCAAAGGATTATAAATAATTATATTATAAAGACACATGCACATGTATGTTCATTGTGGCAGTGTTTACAAGAGCAAAGATTTGGAGCCAATCCAAATGTTCATCAATGATAGACTGGATTAAAAAAATTTGGCCCATATACATCATGATACACTATGCAGCCATAAAAAAGGATGAGTTCATGTCCTTTGCAGGGACATGGATGAATCTGGAAACCATCATTCTCAGCAAACTGACACAAGAACAGAAAATCAAACACCACATATTCTCACTCATAATTTGGTGTTGAACAATGAGAACACATGGACGAGGGATGGGAACATCACACACTGGGGTCTGTTAGGGGGTGGGCGGCTAGGGAAGTTTGGGGAGGGGATAATATTAGGAGAAACCTAATGTAGGTGATTCGGGGATGGAGGCAGCAAAGCACCATGGCATGTGTATATCTGTGGAACAATCCTGCAAGATCTGCACATGTACCCCAGAACTTAAAGTAAAATTTAAAAAAAAAGAAAAAGAAAAGATGCTCTATTAAGAATTTGTATATATCATGGCCTTAAATAAAAGTTCCTCTGCAGAACCTGTCATAATAGTCCTCGTGTCAGTGAAGTCTCTTGTGACATGGGATAACAGGATTTTCGGGTAGAGATGTTCACCAGGCAGATGGAAATGTAGTCTATAGTTGTGAAGATAAGTGAGGCAATACAATAATTACAGAGAAAAAAATATGTAAGCTATCAAAGAAAGGTATATACAAGGGAGACAGAGTCACATGAAGTCTCAGATGTACGAGGTTATAGAGCAAAAGGCTGAGTTCTGGTTTTCAGGAGTTTTTTCTAACATAATGACCTGATCACCAGTAAAAAGCTAAAAAGAAAGATGAAGAATCAGTATGAGATCATAAAATTAAGATGCTCTTCTAAAAATATGTGAAATTAGGTTTTTAGGGAGGTGTAGCTCTGGCTGAAGAAAATCAAGGTGAATGAAGATAAGATTAATTGAGAATGTAGTTTCAGAAATATAAAAGAAGCCAAAGTATGAGGAGGTTAAGTGGGTAAGGATAAAATTGAGGTACTAAAGCATTATTGGTTCTGCAGTCAAGGGTAGGATAGATTTTTTTTTTTTTTTTTTTTTTTTGAGACAGAGTCTTGCTCCGTTGCCCAGGCTGAAGTGCGGCGGCGCAATCTTGGCTCACTGCAAACTCCGCCTCCCGGGGTCAAGTGATTCTCCTGCCTCAGCCTCCTGAACAGCTAGGATTACAGGCATGTGCCACCACACCTGGCTAATTTTTGTATTTTTGGTAGAGACAGAGTTTCACCACGTTAGCCAGGCTGGTCTTTAACTCCTGACCTCATGATCCACCCAACTCTACCTCCCAAAGTCCTGGGATTACAGGCATGAGCCACCGTGCCTGACCTACTTTTATTTTTGGTGGGGGGGGGGGGGGGTGGAATCTCACTCTATTGCGCAGGCTTCAGTGCAATGGCATGATCTAGGCTCACTACAACCTCCGCCTCCCGGGCTCAAGCAATTCTCCTGCCTCGGCCTCCAAAGTAGCTGGGATTATAGGTGTGTGCCACCACACCTGGCTAATTTTTGTATTTTTAGTAGAAGCTGGGTTTCGCCATGTTGCCCAGGCTGGTCTTCAGCCCCTGACCTCAAGTGATCCACCTGCCTCGGCCTCCCAATGTGCTGGAATTACGGGCCTGAGTCACCGCACCCGGCCCAAGGGTAGGATTAGATTTAGTGAGATGACTAGACATAGAGAAACTAGAAAAAGCTTTATCAAACCATGCTTCTTAAAAAATTAATCCTGGGACAGAATCATCTAAAACTTTGTTCCATGTCTTCACTTTGACTCACCCATAAAAACTTCAAGTTCAAAGAATGAAAAGTCTTAGGAATAACCACACATTTTCTAATGCTCAATATTTTATTGGTATTTTTGTCTTCTATGTAGATATGATAGGTCTGCATGATTTTTTATTTTTTGTTTCCCTTGAACTGATTCTCCAAATACTAGGCTCACGAGTCATGTATTTAACAAAAATACAGTCACTGTGTTCTCTTTGCTGGATAATTTCTGTTTTGGTTTCCCTTACATTTCCTATCCAAAGAATATTTTCCTGTAAAACTACATGTTGAAAGAAACAGACTGAGAGCTATTCTAGACTGGGACCAAAGCCATGTGCTATCACAATTTATTTCAAGTACTAATAAGCTGTTGACAAAACAGCTTTGTCTTTTAGTTTACTACAGGAACTACTTTTCTTTTCTCCTTTTGATGATTTAGAGGAACGGGTGTTTCTGCTTTAGCTTCTGTGTTCTCACTAAGATCGAACGATGCCTCTAAAGTGGCCACAGACTTGCACGAAATCTGTAAACCTTTACCAAATGTGGTCTTAATTTGTACTTTGAAAGAAACATTTTCAAGGTATTTTATCCTTTTCTCCAACTTTTGACATATCACAAAGTACCCAAATATGCCAGACTGTTGCCTCATCAGTCCCTGGCAGTCAGGTACAGTTAGATGCAAGGCAATCTTCCTAAAAGTTGCTAACTGGAAATGTGAGAAGAGCAAAAGCTATTATTGGAAAAACTGACAAAAGTCTAGGTAGGAAAAACAGGGAAGTGGAGAGCTACTATCTTTCTAATTTATCATGTGCTTCTATTTCTTTCCCACTTCAAAGCCATTGACAAACAGTTCAGTGTATCACAGGCTATGTTTCTAGGCTGCTGAAACATGACATTGATATTTTCAAAGAACCATGGAAACCTAAAAGAAAGCCAATGAGAAATAAGTGAATGAGAGTTTAGGACTGTAGCCTTTCTTTTCATTCAAAGATTTACAAGTTTCCATAAAGTAAAATGTTCTTCTCCAGCCACCTGTTTTCATAGTTCTGTGTTTTCCATCAGACCTTTCTGGCTTCTCATGTGGCAGTAAGAAAATGAAGTGCTTGATGACAAATTTGACATGGAATATGAACTTTCAGTTTCAGCATATGTTGTACAGAGATGCTTTTGTGGTTTGATTGTTTCTCATACTCCAAGTAAAGAAACTCGAAAATGAAAGCATTCCAAAAGTGGAAGTAATTACTCACTGCCTCTGTTATAAATTATGGTCGTTGGCTATGGCAACAGCTATACTAACCGGATGCCCTGAAATCTCTCCAGACTCTGAGGAGCACCAGAGGAGCAGACTAGAAGAATGGCAAATGCTATGGAAAATTTCTGCACTATCAGTGAAGAGTATGCTATTGATGGAGAAGTGGGCTTCGCTCTACCAAATCCATTGGTAAGAGAAGGCACTGACATGTAGGGAAATGCATTCTTCTCATTAGTTACCTGGCCAGTTAACTTCTACTAAACAACTGTGGTTCAGTAACTTCTAGTAAACAAACATATAAAGCAGTGTAAAAATGAGAGAGAGCTGCAATAATTGCATCTCTCTTAATTGGTTTTAAATTTTCTCCCTAGAACTGGAGTCATCTATGCATTTTTAACTTATGTAGCATGGGTATGTAGAGTGACGAGATAAGGAAACTGTAAAAAATATATCAGCTTTACATAAGAATTACACAGTAAAATACAATGTGAGGTTGTTACAGTTGTATTTTGAAAGAGTGTTTTGAAATAGACAAAGTTTTAAATGGGCTGTGAGTCAAAGAGAAATTCCTTTCTTTAGGGATATACCTTAAATTTTATAAAACATGTGTTTCTAACTTGATGGGGTTTATGAGATTGCACATCAAGCACTTTCCAGGTTCTATTATCATTGCTTGCTATTTACGGAGCGTAAGATTCAAGTGAGAGTCTGGACTACCTTTTTCTTGTTTGCAAGTTTTACCTATAAAGTGCAAGGTATGTGGAAAAAAGGTTTGCCTTAAAAACTACATTTTCTATTCTGTCTTCTAATAAATGCTATGCAAACCAATTTATCATCAAGATTTTAATCATCAAATACAGCATTTTCTAAGCAATTTACAAATTAACCCTTTCCATTCTCATAGCCATCCCAAAAGGTATGTTTTTATTTATTTGTTCATTTATTGAGATAGAGTCTCACTCTATCACCCAGGCTGGATGGCAGTGGCACGATCTCGGCTCACTGCCACCTCCGCCCCCGGGTTCAAGCAATTCTCCTGCCTCAGCCTCACAAGTGGCCGGGATTATAGACATCTGCCACCACACCCGGTTACCTTTTGTATTTTTAGTAGAGACAGGGATCACCATGTTGGCCAGGCTGGTCTCGAACTCCTGACCTCAGGTGATCCACCTGCCTCAGCCCCGCAAAGTGTTGGGATTATAGGTGAGAGCCACTGCACCCAGCGAGGTATGTATGTTATTATCCTCATGCTCCTAATGAGAAGTATAAGGAATGCAGAATTTAAGTGATTATCAAACCATGTAGCTAGCAAGTACTAGGGGCCAGTATGAGCCTAAGCAGTCTGGCTCCAGAGTCCATGATCTTTAAACCATTATGCCACACTGCCTCTCTTAAGACGGGATAATAAGGCATTGATTTTTTTTCTTCCTTTCAATCTTCAGTTTAACAAGGTACATGGGATATCAGGAGAAGATTTCTATGAAGTGTTATAGTAATTTTGCAGATGAGTATATTTTTTATTGTAACTCAAACAGTTATAGTCCACATACACTGGAGAGCACCTTTAAATGCAGCAAATGTTTAGTCAGAGATTCCAACCTAACTGTGCTGAGAAATAAAGTAACTGTAAATATTTTGGTGATATTGGCAAATTTAAACCATCTACCTCCTTCCAATCTAATTTTCCTCTTCAGATTGTTAATTTAAGAAAATGAAGAATATGCTTTAATTTTATTGCCAAAAGCACAAGTTAGCTTTATTCACACGAATCAATAATACTCAAACTTGCTACTTGCCCACATTCCCACAAAAATGCCATTACTGGATGGTTTCAAGGATGTACTTATGAATAGTACAGTAAAACCATCTTTTTCAGAAATTACTAATCATGGTTTGTTTTTTCTCAGAGATTTGGTTCTCCTTAAAAATGCAACAACTGTGATAATTATGAATACCTGTAGAACAGATTGCAAAGGGTAAAGCAAAACCCCAAAAGAAAACAAACAATACTCTTCTTTGGCTACTTAAAAAAATGATTCTTGGTCAGGCAGTGGTTGCTCATGCCTGTAATCCCAGTGTTTTGGGAGGTCGAGGTGGGCGGATCACGAGGTCAGGAGTTCTGGCCCACATGGTGAAACCCTGTCTCTACTAAAAACACAAAAATTAGCCAGGTGTGGTGGCACACACCTGTAATCCTAGCTACTCAGGAGGCTGAGGCAGGAGAATTGCTTGAACCCAGGAAGCAGAGGTTTCAGTGAGCTGAGGTCGCACCACTACACTCCAGCCTGGGCAACAGAAGTGAGACTCTGTCTCAGAAATAATAATAATAATAATAGTGCTGACTAGGCACAGTGGCTTACCCCTGTAACCCCAGCACTTTGGGAGACTAAGCTGGGTGGATCACTTGAGGTCAGGAGTTTGAGACCAGCCTGGCCAACATGGTGAAACCCCATCTCTACTAAAAATACAAGAAAAATTAGCTGGTGTGTTGATTCACCTTTAGTCCCAGCTACTCAGGAGGCTAAGGTAGGAGAAGTGTTTGAATCCAGGAGGCAGAGGTTGCAATGAACTGAGATCACGCCACTGCACTCCGGCCTGGGTGACAGAGCGAGGCCCTGTCTCAATATAATAATAATAATTCTGCTAGCTGAGATGCTGAAGAAGCTAGATTCACTGTCCCTGAAGCATGAGAAAAAAAAATTAGTGGTACCTTTTATTTCTTCACTGAAGATCTTTCCTAGAAATTATGAACCAAAAAAATGTCTATTTTATCTCTCACAGTTTATTTTGCTTCTTATTCCAAAGGAAAATAGTATGTTTTCTGATTCCATGTAGACACAAGGCACATTCTCTAATGTAGCAGAATTTGAATGAATCTCAGTATGATTCTTTATTAATTTATATTATACCTTTTAGGGATTCTCTGAACCAGAGCATATTACTGATTAAATTTTACATATGTCAAAAGTGCTATCAAATACAATGCTAATCATGGTACAGAGCAAAAAAGTATTTCTGTTATTTGGGGAAAATCACAGTAACCAAAAAAATAAGATGTGCTACACAGTGAAGCAGAGAATAATAACAAAAATATTTATTACATTTCCTTCTTTTTTTTTTTTTTTGAGATGGGGTTTTGCTCTTGTTGCCCAGGCTGGAGTGCAATGACACGATCTTGGCTCACAGCAACCTCCGCCTCCCAGGTTCAAGCAATTCTCCTGTCTCAGCCTCCCAAGTAGCTGGGATTACAGATGTGTGCACCACACCCAGATAATTTTGTATTTTTAGTAAAGACGGGGTTTCTCCATGTTGGTCAGGCTGGTCTCGAGCTCCTGACCTCAGGTGATCTGTCCACCTCCACCTCCCAAAGTGCTAGGATTACAGGCTTGAGACATGGTGCCCAGCCTATGTTTACTTCTAAAACCACTACAGCACAGTTGGGTGAAAAGTTTACAGCAAGAAAGGTGGCTGTCTAGTGAAGTACACTGCCTAGATTTTCACTGCTAAAAATCTGCCCCAACTGATTAAGGCTGGACAATTCCATGCAGATGTTGAAAATGTTAGGATTTTATATTATCTTTATCTTCTTGTGTTACAGCTTACTTACAATGTTGACTTTATTTTGAAGCTTAAAACTTCACCCATGTTGATTTGAGTTAATCTTTGCATTTATACTTAATCCCCATGGTTCAGCATTGATTACCTTAAGGGTGTGCCTTGAAAATACCTGGGGGAGTAGGCATAGAAACAGAGATCTATATTTCAGGAAGGTTCCTATGTCTTTTTATTTGTATACTTCCCCTTGACATGAGAGTATAAATATGATAAGATCCAGGAAGAAACTTTTATTTGGGTTTGATTTCTACTTAGTGGGCAAAAACAAGCCTATAGTGGAACCAAAGTAGCTAATCAACATGCATATATACAGCACCCACTATATGCCCAGTACTATGCCAGGGCTTGTAAGAGATAGAAATTAAATGCACAATGCAATCCTTGCCATCATGTAGCAAAATATAAACAGGGAATAGATTTTCAAAGTTGGAAACTTGACAATAAACTCAATATACAAAACTTGTTATGTAAACTGTCTAAGCCTAGTTTTCCTTATTTATGATACAGAGATACCTTCTTGGGCCATTACAAGAATTAAATATATATATTATATATATATGAAATTATTGAGCAGAGTCCACTATTGACATTTAACACATCTCATTTTTCTTCCATTCAAAAAACTTAAAATCTAGCCAAGAAAAAACAGAGTAGGCAAGGCACGGTGGCTCACATCCCAGCACTTTGGGATGCCGAGGCAGGCAGATCACCTGAGGTCAGGAGTTTGAGACCAGCTTGGCCAACATGGCAAAATCCCATCTTTACTAAAAATAAAAAATTAGCGTGGTGGTACATGCCTGTAATCCCAGCTACTCAGGAGGCTGAAGCAGGAGAATTGCTTGAATTCAGGAGGCAGAGGTTTTAGTGAGCCAAGATCATGCCACTGCATTCCAGTCTGGGCAACAGAGTGAGACTCCATCTCAAAAAAAAAAAAAAAGAAAGAAAGAAAAACCAAAGTATTGGTAATTTGTTTAGCAATATGAAAAGGCATAATCCGTAGAATTTATAATGGAGGAGATTAGTGTCAGATAGATTAGTTAGGAGGATTTTAATGGAACCTTTGAGGTGAACTTTGAAAAGCTGCAAATGGCAGTGTTTGAAGAGAGGGGAAGAGGTAGAACACAGAGGGTCTTCAGCCCTGCATGTGCAGGTGACAAGACAGAGGCTGGTATTTCCAGACAGGCAAGCCATGTGCCAGGACAACATGGCACAGAATGGATGTGGAGGCAAGGCAGACCATCATAGGAAGCCAAAGCTACAGTAACTGCTACTCGTAAATAAAGATCTTTTTTTTTTCAAGGAGAATCTACCTGATGTTTATAATGACTGGATGTCCATTGCTAAACATCTGCCTGATCTCATTGAGTCTGGCAAACTTCGAGAAAGAGTTGAGAAGGTTTGAAATATACATTACATTTGTCTTCTTGCATAGCTTCTTAACGTTGTTAACTTGGTTTTGAAGCGTGAAACATTACTGAGATTGATCTGGGTCATTTGCTTTATTTTTTCTCAGTTGGACATGCTCAGCATTGATCATCTCAGAGACCACAAGTCACAGCGCCTTGCACATCTAGTTCTGGGATACATCACCATGGCGTATGTGTGGGATCGAGGTTGTGGAGATGTCCGGAAGGTTTGGAGATTTTCTCAGATTTCTTATGCTGTGTGACAGATTTTCATCTAATTTACATTTAACATTATAAAAATTTTCTAAAAGCATTTATAACTGCATTGTGCAAAGTTTAGATGGCACGACAAAATGAAAAAGAAAATATACCCTGGTTTGCCATGTCAACTGTTATTATATTTTTAGTCTTTTACTTTATTTTTCATCCTGTATTTTAACTGTCAACCCTAATTACATAAAACTAATACAGACTACAATATCTAACCTTTAAAACACAAATAGACTGGGCGCGGTGGCTCAACCCTATAATCCCTACATTTTGGGAGACCGAGGCAGGTGGATCACTTGGGGAGACTGAGGCAGGAGTTCAAGACCCGTCTGGCCAACATGGTGAAACCCCATCTCTACTAAAAATACAAAAATTAGCCAGGTATGCTGGCATGTGCCTGTAATCCCAGTTACTTGGGAGGCTTAAACCTGGGAGGCAGAGGTTACAGTGAGCTGCGATCGGATTGTGCCACTGCACTCCAGCCTGGGCAACAGAGCAAGACTCTGTATATAAAAATAAATAAATAAATAAATAAACCACAAAGGGATAAACTAGATTCCAGAGGCAGCTTCTACCATTTAATGAAAGCTTTTTTTTTTTTTTTGTCAAAAGTATTTAGTGTTTTATGTAGGAGCCCTCCGTTGTGTGTCTAAACAGAGCAGAATGCTACAAGTCACAGGCTCAGATCAGGGAAAGAAGAGCTGAGGAAAAAAAGGGGCATAACTGTAGTTTCTCTACCAAACTCAACAAATAGATCAGCTTCTATACCTCCCCTAGGAAGGGTGAGTGAAAACCCTGACAGGTGTCATCCCCACTGATGTATCTCCACATGGAAATATAAAGCAAAAGGAAAGGAGATTCCTCCTTCCAGCAGAAGCAAGGCTTGGAAGCCGATCACCAATGTCATTCCATGGTGAAGACTTCAGATAATAATATTAATAATGCAGCAGAAAGTGTCTTTCAGCACTGTGCTCCAAGAGCAACTACCTCTTTATACTTACAGTATGTATCATATCTAAAATTACAAAGACTTCAAGCATCTTCAAGGCGATTGCTTTTATCTTTCTATTGGCAGCTGATAATGTGGCATCTTGCATTGAAAAAATTGCTTAACAGTTATTCATGGGAAGAATGGATAAATGAATGATTGGAAACAGGTCCCAAGGCCATTAGAAACACCAAGATGCAGGCTTTGTTCCTCTGGCTTTCTACCTCTTTTACCTCTCTAATCCAAAACACGAACCTCTAACAATTTAAATTATGAAAAGAGAAAGAGAAAACAATTACATTTGTTTGGTTTCAAGGTGTCATTTTATAGAACATAGAAAGCAAAAGAAAAGGTACGAGAGGTAAATGATTAAAATAATTACTGGCTGCGCAAGGCGGCTCACGCCTGTAATCCCAGCACTTTGAGAGGCCGAGGTGGACGGATCACCTGAGGTCAGGAGTTCAAGACCAGCCTGGCTAACAAGGCGAAACCTCATCTCTACTAAAATACAAAAAATAGCCGGGCATGGTGGCAGGCGCCTGTAATCCCAGCTACCTGGGAGGCTGAGGTGGGAGAGTCACTTGAACACGGGAGAATCGCTTGAACCCGGGAGGTGGAGATTGCAGTGAGCTGAGATCCCCCACTGCACTCCAGCTTGGGTGACAAGAGCAAGACTCCATCTCAAAACAAAACAAGACAGAACAAAACAAAACAAAAAACTAACCACTGTATTTTAATCAGGTCTTGCCAAAAAATATTGCTGTTCCCTACTGCCAACTCTCCGAGAAGCTGCAGCTGCCTCCTATTCTGGTTTACGCAGACTGTGTCTTGGCAAACTGGAAGAAAAAGGATCCTAACAAGTATGTAAATGGTGATAACAACAGGAATTTTGGAGTACGTGCCAATTAAATAAAACAAGAGTGATTTATTGGCTTAATTTTGGGCAGCACAGTTTTCCTCTCTGTTGCTAGGTATGGTTTCTTGGACTGCGGTGTCTACCAGTACAAATGTACACATATGTGAGAGGTGTAGAGTTAACACAGCGAAATGCACAAATCTTAAGTGGTCAGCTTGAATTTGACTATTACATACATACATATACCCACCATTCTCAGCAAGATATAGAATATTTTTTATCACCTCAGAAAATTTCTTTGTGCCTCTTTCAATTCCCTTTCCTGCCACAGACAAATATATTCTTATTTGCTTTATCAAAAATTAAATTATTTTTGTTATTGGGTTTCGTATCAATGAAACCATAGAGTATAGAGTCTTGTGTCTGGCTTCTTTTGATTAGCATGTTTTTGAGATTCTATCAGTTTAATTTTTAAGAAGCCAGTTGTGGTTAAGAGTCAACATATCTTTAACCACAGGCAGCAATGACTGGTTTTTCAGAGCAGTCTGCTCAGGATGTAGGCCATTTTTACCCATTTAGGCATCAGATCTGCTACAGTAAAGGGAAGGGAGAATCAAAGACCACGCCTCTGGGCATGTACCGGTAGAAGAATATTCTGCAAATGGGAATATCACAAAATGAAAGAATTTGAGCTATCAAGTTTCTTATTAACAATTAGTTAAAAAAAAAAAGTTAGCCAGGAATGGTGGCATATGCCTGTGGTCCCAGCTACACAGTGGGTTAAGATAGGGGGATCGCTTGAGCCCGAGAAGTTGAGGCTGCAGTGAGCCATGTTCACGCCACTGCGCTCCAGCCTGGGCGACAGAGGGAGACCCTGTCTCAAAAAAAACAAAAATAAAACAATTAGTTTTGACTGTCCATGTGAGTTCTTTGCATATTTAATTATTTAATTCATTTGTAAGTTTTTAAGTTAAATGTTTGTAATGCCTACTGAAGAAATATTTTTTAAAAGTTTTTCTTTTTACCTGTCTATGTCTCACCACTGATAGATCAGTAGTAGTCAGTCAAATAGCAACAACTCATCACTATTTGATGTTAAGTTGATTTTCTTTCTCTCTTCCAATTGGCCCATTGCTTCATGGCTGCTTTCATAAGGCCCCTGACTTACGAGTAAGTATCTGATTCTTGTTTTATTCTAAGAATTATTTGTTATTTATAGTTGCCAAACTAAAAAAGCCGAACACATTTTGTGTATGATTAACTGAATTCAGGCAAAAAATAATTTAAGTGATTATTTAGAGAACAAACAATCTCAGTCTTTAATTATATCTATGATTGTGTTATAACTGTCTATTTGATATTATAGCTATAGATATATACAAGAATGCTACTCAAATACATCTATAGGAGATTATTATGCAAACATACAAAATGCACATACATCTGTGTATCTATGACTTAATAACTCCTGGTCCACAACTAGTTACCAGTGTCTATAAGTAATCATATGCTAATTTCTGTTTGACCCAATCCTTACTACTTCTGACCTATAATATATACTAAACATAGGCTAAGAGATGGAAAAACTAAGGTAAATATCATCAGTATAAACTCGCCTTGGTGAAGCTAGGCTAACAGAGAGGAAAGGCAGTATATAAAATTACGTAAACTGCCATATGACTAAGAGAAGTTGTCAGAAGATAAAGTACTGGGATCCCTAACCAAATAAAAGGGGTAATGGGGGAACCCTTGAAGCAAGTTATTTGAGTCCTGAAGAGTGAGTTAGGAACTAGCTAGAGGAAAAAGGTACGGGTATTCATAGCAGAAGAAACAACAGAAATGAGACCTTCAATGTCAAATATCTAGGTGCGTTATCAAAGCTGAAGGATGGCTAATGTCACTGATAATAAATAATAAAAATAACAGTGTGAGAAAAGGATTAATAATTTTTTTTAAAAGATGGCTGGGCACAGTGGCTCATGCCTATAATCCCAGCACTGTGGGAGGCTGAGGCGGTTGGATCATCTGAGGTCAGGCGTTTGAGACCAGCCTGGCCAACATGGCGAAACCCCTCCTCTACTAAAAATACAGAATTAGCAGAACATGGTGGCACATGCCTGTAATCCCAGCTACTCAGGAGGCTGAGGCAGGAGAATCGCTTGAACTTGGAAGGCAGAGGTGGCAGTGAGCCAAGATAGTGCGTGCCATTGCACTTCAGCCTGGGCGACAGAGCAAGACTCTGTCTCAAAAAAAATAAGATTATGTAGGATTTTATTAGTTATGATAAGGAGTTAAAACAGAATCTTAAGGGAGAAACAGGAAGGCTTTTAAACAGGAGGATGATATTAGCAGTCAGTCCCATTTTACAGATGAGAACACCAAGGCAGACAATGTCGTATCTTGCTCAAGGTCACACAGCAAGTAAGTTGCAGAGGTGGTCTGGCTTCAGATATCATGAATTTAACCACCACAAAACTCATAGATATACGGATAGTAAGATCATGTTTTCACCAATGTCAAAACTTCAACTGAAGAGAAAAACTGGTTCTAATTAGCTATTTGAATTTTGCAGTCAACGCCTTTGTAAAGTAGATAGACCACTGAGAAATTGAATTAGGCTCACAAATTAAAATATGAATATGAATGTAATTATTTAAACAAAAGGTTACCTCTTAAAATTCTACCTCACAGATATCTCTGTAAACATTGAGTATATATGTATGGTAATATAAATGCCTGTGAAAAGTTAACAGGTTTATAGAAACAGAATTAGTTTGAGAATTTCTAGGTCTGAATGTTTTTTGTTTTTTGTTTTTGAGATGGAGTCTCGCTCTTGTTGCCCAGGCTGGAATGCAATGGAGCGATCTTGGCTCATTGCAACCTCTGCCTCCTGGGTTCAACTGATTCTCCTGCCTTAGCCTCCTGTGTAGCTGGGATTACAGGTGCCCACCACCATGCCCAGCTAATTTTTGTATTCTTAGTAGACACAGGGTTTCACCACATTGGCCAAACTGGTCTTGAACTCCTGACCTCAGGTGATCCACCCACCTCGGCCTCCCAAAGTGCTGGGATTACAGGTGTGAGCCACCATGCCCAGCCCTAGTTCTGAGTTCTAATATGAAATTTTAGGTCTCAATTTAGTCTATTTACTATTAATTATATGATCTTAGACAATGGGCCTAACAACTGAGTCTTAATATTCTCAACTACGTAATGGAGATAGTAAGGCCTGCCACATCTCTCTCATAAAATTATGTTGAAAATAAAATAGAATAAATTAAAATGTCAAAAAAACCATTTTTGCTAAATTTCTTGCCTTCCTTACCTGATTTCCTTAGGAACATGGATGTTTTGTTCTCATTTCGTCATACAGACTGCAGTAAAGGATTCTTCCTGGTCTCTCTATTGGTGGAAATAGAAGCTGCTTCTGCAATCAAAGTATGTCTATCGTCACTTCAAAATTTATACATCAATTTACATAAGCAGAGCAATCACTTAGGAGCCTAAACTATACTAAGCATGAATTAACTTTATCCTTAACAAATACAACATGGGATCATTTAATTGTGAATACAGGATCAATTATTTATATTTGTGTATTACCTAAAATATAAAATCTCAGAGCCATATACTTAAAGTCCAACTTGAAACCTGTGTAGGAAATAAAAATTTTCAATGAAATCTGGCTTTGGAACTATGATATGCAGTGTCATAAATTCAATAGTTTTGATTATCAAAAATAGAAATCAAACATATACAACTATATAAACATCTCTAAATTAAATGCTATGTGTATAAAAACAAATCCAAGCTTCTAGAAATATAAGGAAATTAGTCAAATAGGGTGTCCAGCCCAGGAAAGAAATGTAAAAATCCCAAATTTAATTTATGGATTAAGACTGGAGAATTCACCCAGGTATGGTGGCTCACGCCTGTAATCCCAGCACTTTGGGAGGCTGAGGTGGGCAGGTTACTTAAGTGAGGAGTTGGAGATCAGCCTGGCCAACGTGGTGAAACCCCATCTCTACTAAATATATAAAAATTAGCCGGGCATGTTGGCATGCACCTGTAAATCCCAGCTACTCGGAGGCTGAGGCACAAGAATCGCTTGAGCTGGGGAAGCACAGGTTGAAGTGAGCTGAGATCGTGCCACTGCACTCCAGCTTGGGCAACAGAGCAAGACTCTGTCTCAAAAAAAAAAAAAAAAAAAGACAAAGACAGAAGAATTTTGTTCTACGTCAATGTTTAGCTTTAGAAAACCTTAAATGCTTGTCTATTGTTTTTTTTTAGGAAATTCCTACTATATTCAAGGCAATGCGAATGCAAGAACTGGACACTTTGCGAAAGGCGCTGTTGAAAATAGCTTCTTGCCTGGAGAAAGCGCTTCAAGTGTTTCACCAAATCCATGGCAAGTGTATGCCGTGCAACAATCTAGCCTGACAAGTCAAATGTTCCAAGTGTAAAATAGTTGCAAAGGGGAAGCAAAAAGCAACTATCACTTAGCATGTTTTCACTTTAGGTATTTTATCTTACTAAACCATTACACTTTCTATGTGGTAGGTTTTATTACCTCCATTTTACGAGTAAGGTAATCTAAATTGAGAAAGACAGGGAAATGACTTCAGATTCCCCAGGCAGTAAATGGTGAAGCCAGAGTTCCAGGCTGGTCTATTTAACTCTAAGGAACTTCCTTACCTCCCACTAAAAACCTTAGAAAAACTGGCTGAGTTCCGAAAAAACATAGCTTCTGCTTGATAAGAACTCTTTCCTAATTCTGCTTTTTCACGAATTAAGAAACAACACAGAAAAGTCAGCTTTCTGTTCTCTCTGTCATTACTTGACCAGGAATGTACTGCCGCTGGAGCGGGGGAGAAGTTTTTCATTGAGCTGAAAACTTGTAGTGAAATTAACAGTTAAAAAACTGCCCCCCAAAAAACACACAATAAAAGTGCATAAGCAGTAATTTTCGATAGGAAATTTGCCCTACTCAGCAGACTCAACCAGTATCTGATTGTTTATCTCTGGGTTTTGAGTAATTGCTATTTGGTCCTTGGCAAGAAGCTAGATTTTCAAATCAAGTAGGGTAGGAGGCTGAGTATGGTGACTCATACCTGTAGTTCCAGCTACTTGGGAGGCTGAGGTAGGAAAATTGCTTGAGCCCCGGAGTTGGGGCTGCAGTGAGCCTTGGTCATTACATTCCAGCCTAAGTGATGAAGTGAGATCCTGTCTCCAAACAATTTTTTAAAATTTTAAAAATAGATCTAGTTTCTGGGGTTTTGTTTTGGTTTGTTTTTTGTCTTTGGTTTGTTTCTTTATGTAAACAGTTTATCTGTTGCATCAGTAAGCACATAAAGTGGTGCCAAATAAATATTTACACTTTAACTGGCTTCCTGGAAGAGGGCAGAAAAGTGAACGCTTATCCGCAGGGGCTTTGTTTTGCACATACTGACCTAATGCCTTTCCTGCAGCCTCTGCTGAAATCCACTATCAGTTGTACACAACATCTTGATTTCCCTGTATACCTCTGATGCTGCTTAATTAAACACATTCCATCTTTTTACAGAGCACGTGGACCCAAAAGTATTTTTCAATGTTCTTCGCATATATTTGGCTGGGTATGTAGTCTTACGTTTGAATTTGTTTGCTCTCACTTAACAAAGAACACCACCAAATTCCCTTGGATGGTCCCTAATATCCACTGGGTTTGGCTAACAATTTATATCCAAAAATTCATGTGGTAGAAACAGACTAGACTGTTCTCTCTGTTATTACTTGGCCAGGAATGTACTTCTGGGAGTGGGGGAGAGGGAAAACAGGAAAGCTAGTTATTTTAAAAAGAGTGGAATGATCTGTGCTGGTGCCAAGGTAAGGTTCCATTCCTAGAATATTTACCCCAGATTTGCTCAGGATTATATTACTTATTATTCTCATGCATGAAAATGAGCAGGGAGAAGGGGGCGTGAAAGAAGGATCATGAAATCCATCTCTTGTCACCTTCTATTCACCGCTAGTGCAAGATCTGGTATCTAAAAATTAGCAATTAGTCTAAAGAATGATTTTTCTTTCTTTCTTTCCTCTGATAGCTGGAAAGGCAACCCCCAGCTATCAGGTCTGGTGTATGACGGGTTCTGGGAAGATGCAAAGCAGTTTTCAGGGGGCAGTGCCGGCCAAAGTAGCATCTTTCAGTGCTTTGACGTCCTCCTGGGCATCCCACAGAGGGCTGGTGGAGGTGAGTGGAAAATAACAAGAAATAATCATCTCTTACGTGAACACAATTGTATGTGGATATCTACAAAGCACCTTCCCATCAGCATCTCATCTGAGCTTATCTGATGGTTTTAGCAGAATCAGGCAAGTAGGGATTTGGTTGCCATCATCCCATTTTAAAAATGAAGGTGCATAAACTTTATGAGGGTCAGTGACTGGTTCCTTCTGAACCAGCTAGAAAGTGGCAGAGCTGGCTGGGCGCGGTGACTCAAGCCTGTAATCCCAGCACTTTGGGAGGTCGAGGCAGATGGATCACCTGAGGTCAGCAGTTCAAGACCAGCCTGGTCAACATGGTGAAACCTTGTCTCTATTAAAAATACAAAAATTAGCCGGGCGTGGTGGTGCCGCCTGTAATCCCAGCTACTCAGGAGGCTCACTTAAACTCAGTGGGCAGAGGTTGCAGGGGAGCTGAGATTACAGCACTTCACTCCAGCGGCAAAAGAGTGAAACTCTGTCTCAAAATAAAAATAAAAAATAAAAAAAGTGGCGGAGCTTTCCTCACACCCAAGCTTCATCTTGATATCTGAACATGTATATAAAGACTGGTTGACTCTCGTGAAGTCAATATCACATGTTCAGAAAAAGTATGATCAGACTCAGAAAGAGACAGTCTGATCAAATGAGACAGGGCTGATAAGGGGAGCTAAAGACCCCAGTGGCAAGCAGGGTCTGGGCCTTGCTCTTGTTCAGCTGTCTTGTGGCCCCAGCCTCCCAGGGCAATGCCTGCACCAAAGTTTAAAGATGCGCCACATTCATTATATGCCTTCTATCTAAGGGCTCAGCTGGAGGAGACGAATAAGCTCCAAGAAGAACTTCTTTCTAATTTTCTCTGTTTTGTTAAACTACTGTTTAACAGTCAAAGGGGAAAGCATCCGGCTGGGTAAAAACATATGTTTTTCTTTTTTTTTTCTTATCTTTTTTTTTTTTTTTTGAGATGGAGGTTTGCTCTGTCACCCAGGCTGGAGTGCAGTGGCATGATCTCAGTTCACCACAACCTCTGTTTCCCGGGTTCAAGTGATTGTCCTGCGTCAGCCTCCCGAGTAGCTGGGATTACGGGCGTATACCATCACGCCTGGCTAATTTTTGTCTTTTTAGTAGAGACAGGGTTTCACCACGTTGGTCAGGCTGGTGTCGAACTCCTGACCTTGTGATCCACCCACCTCAGCCTCCCAAAGTGCTGTGATCACAGGTGTGAGAGCCACCGCACCTGGCCCAACGTGTTTTTCTTGAGCACTTATTTTTAATTTTTTTATCATATTTAATTTTTTATTTTAGATTCAGGGGATACATGTGCAGCTTTGTTACACAGGAATATTGAGTGATACTGATGTTTGAGCTTCTAATGACCCCCCTCACCCAAGTATAGAACATAGTATCTGATAGGTTGTTTTTCCTCCCTCCCTCCCCTATTCGAAATCCTCAGTATCTATTGTTCCCATCTTTGTGTCCATGTATACTCAATATTTAGCTCCCACTTATCAGTGAGAACATGTGATACTTGGTTTGCTGTTTCTGCATTAATTCACTTAGGCTAACTTAAGCTAATGGCCTCCAGCTGCATCCATGTTGCTGTAAAGCCCATAATTTCATTCTTTTTCATGGCTGTGCAGTATTCCATGGTGTACATGTACCACATTTTCTTTGTGCCATCCACCATTGATGGAAACCTGGGTTCATTCCATATCTTTGCTATTGCTGAACACTCATTTAAACACAGTCTCTTAAACTCTCTTAAGACTCAGTCATGATCTGTCAAATGCGGATTATATATGCCCTTGTCTATAACATCAGCTTCTCACAATAGAAAAGTGAGGAAGAAAGTGCAAACAAAGGCTGGGCACAGTTGCTCACGCCTGTAATCCCAGCACTTTGGGAGGCTGATGCTGGCAGATCACCTGAGGTCAGGAGTTTGAGACCAGCCTGACCAACATGGAGAAACCTCGATCTCTACTAAAAATACAAAATTAGCCAGGCGTGGTGGTGCATGCCTGTAATCCCAGCTACTCAGGAGGCTGAGGCAGGAGAATTGCTTGAACTGGGGAGGCGGAGGTTGTGGTGAGCCGAGATTGCGCCACTGCACTCCAGCCTGGGCAACAAGAGCGAATCTCTGTCTCAAAAAAATAAAAAAAGAAAGAAAAGAAAGTGCAAACAAAAATACTTATTGTGAGAAAATGAATTTAGTTCATCCAGTTTTCAAAATTAATAATATTTTACAACAATTACGATTGCTATAGTAGCAAGACTAATAGCCAAACATTAGCCTTCAAATCGAATGGCCTTGACCTCAGTGACTGCTGTGTTGGTGATCTCCTGTCCACCCTGACCTCGCTCTGCCTTTCTCTCCTGGATTGGGGAATGCTGTGACCTTCACATTTTCTCGTCTTTCTCTTGTTCCTATAGGATCTGCTGCTCAGTTCCTCCAGGATATGAGAACGTATATGCCACCAGCTCACAGGAACTTTCTGTGCTCATTAGAGTCCAATCCCTCAGTCCGTGAGTTTGTCATTTTAAAAGGTGATGCTGGCCTGCGGGAAGCTTATGATGCCTGTGTGAAAGCTTTGGTCAATCTGAGGAACTACCATCTGCAAATTGTAACTAAGTACGTCCTGATTCCTGCAAGCCAGAAACCAAAGAGCAACACCTCCAATGAGCCTTCAGAACAGGAAAACAAAGGAACTGGAGGCACTGATTTAATGAATTTCCTAAAGACTGTAAGAACGACGACCCAGAAATCCCTTTGAAGGAAGGTTAATGTAACCCAACAAGAGCACGTTTTATCATAGCAGAGACATCTCCATATATTCCTGTCACTACCCTTTATAGCAGAGCCACGAATTAATACTATGCAATGCTTTATCAATAATGCAATACAAAAGGCCTCAAAATATCTGTACATTTCTTGTAGGAAAACAACAAAAGGTAATTATGTGTAAATATTAAAAATTATAGTAGAAGCTTTATAATCTGTATCTTATTTGAAAGAAAATGATGAAATTCAATAAATAAAAATGCATAAGCTATAATAAATCTTGCTTGATTTATAACCATAATCAAACCTTTCTTTAGATGAGACCTACTCTAAACTGCTTTCAGCAGGGCTAATAGACTCCTATACTTTCCCTATGTTAATGTGAGCTTTTTTATAATTACCTGTTAGCTTGTCTGTATTCTCATCACATGATGTTTCTTTTATTATTATTTTTTGTTTGTTTTTACATGATAAGCTTCTTGATGTCAGAGACATTCTATATTGTTTACCCGATTTATGCATCCCAGCATTTTTTTTTTTGAGACAAGGTCTCATTCTACCACCCAGGCTGGAGTGCAGTGGCATGATCTCGGCTCACGCAGCCCTGATCTCCCAAACTTAAGTGATCCTTCCACTTCAGCCTCCTAAGTAGCTGAGACTACAGCTGTGCACCAGCATGCTCGGCCAATTTTTGTATTTTTTGTAGACACAGGGTCTTGCTATGTTGCCCAGGCTGGCCTTGAACTCCTGAGCTCAAGTTATGTCTGTATCTTTTCATTGGAATATATGATAATCCCAGCAATTTGGCCTCCCAAAAGTGCTGGGATGACAGCATCCCTCCCAAGGTGCTGGGATGCAGCCAGGTGTGGTGGCTCATGCCTGTAATTCCATATGATTATGAAAGATACGATTTGGCCTCCTAATGTTCTGGAATTATAGGCGTGAGCCACCGCAGCCAGCCACATTCCAGCTTTTAGTAGATACTTAGCAAATCTATGTAAATAAATATATAAAAGAATGAATGAATGTATGAATAAATTAACCTGAGCTAACAAGAAGAGTTCTCCTTTGAAACAGAACTTCTGCAAGATCCAGATAATTGGGCACTCACACTCTGGCATGAACATATTTAATAATGGAACCCTAAAAAGCTACAGCCTGAGAGGAACTTACAGATTATCAAAGCTAAGCTCTTCATTTTAAAGATGACAACATTGAGGCACAGAAGGGTGAAATAACTTACCGATGGTCACACAATTAGTTGGTTAACAGTGGGAGAAAAAATTTTTGATGACTCTCATCTTTGTTCTTTTTGCTCTATTTGGAGTAAACTAAGTTGGAGGAAAAAATAATTTTGGAAGGGAAAGGGGAGGAAGTGAGATGACTGGGCAGGAACTCATGAGATTGTAAATGGTCAGCAAGAAATCAGGTATGTTATAGAAGATGGGGGCGGGGAAAGCACCATGGTCTCATGGGTGTGGAATTAGCAAACCTAATTTATGAATTAATGAAAACGCAGCCCTGAAGAAGCTCTGAGCTCTTTTAAATACGCAGGAATTTAAATGAGTATACCCAGGTAGGTTTGGGGAAGGAAATGTAGCCATACACTACTAAAAGCCAAACTTCTAAAAACTATTTTAATATTGTTTCTTAAATGCACGCTAACTCAGTGAAATCAAGTGAAATCTTCCCGCTTACAGCAAACTTTCACTAGATTTCACAGAAAATGTACCAAACGTCAATGACAGCAGTATTTATCAGGCAGGACACATTTTCTTCTTTATGCTCCTGTCAATGTTTCTGCAATGAGGACATATAATTTTATAATGAAAAAGTATATTTGCACCATGCACATATACCTGCCAAATACATTTATGTATGTGCACATGCATGTAAGTTTTGTTTTTGTTTTTGTTTTTTTACAAGACAGAGTCTTGCTCTGTCTCCCAGGCTGGAGTGTAGTGGCACAATCTCTGCTCACTGCAACCTCTGTCTCCCGGGTTCAAGCAATTCTCCTGCCTCAGTCTCCTGAGTAGCTGGTAATTACAGGTGCCTGCCACCACCACGCTGGCTAATTTTTGTATTTTTAGTAGAGAGAGGGTTTCACCCTGTTGGCCAGGCTGGTCTCGAACATCTGACTTCAGGTGATCCGCCTTCCTCAGCCTCCCAAAGTGCTGGGATTATAGGCATGATCCACCATGCCTGGCTTAAGTTTTAAGGGATAACCAGAAAGACCATCACGTTCTTAGAGTTGAATGTGGTACAGAAATCTCTAACCTGAGAGTCAAGAGACCAAGACATGGGCTCCATTTGGACATCTTTCAGCTTTGTGACCTTAGGCAAGTCACATTTTATGTCTGCAAAATAAACATGACGACACTAGCCCTGACTTATTCACAAGGTTACTTACCGTGAGGCCTGAATGCAATATGGTGCTGAAGGGTTAGGAAGCTATAATGTACTACTAGTATAGGTAAGCAAATTCCTAAGGGTCTTTTTTTTTTTTGAGATGGAGTCTTGCTCTTTCACACAGGCGGGAGTGCAATGGCACCATCTCAGCTCACTGCAACCTTCACCTCCCAGGTTCTGGAAATTCTCCTCCCTCAGTCTCCCGAGTAACTGGGACTACAGGCTCCTGCCACCACGCCCAGCTAATTTTTTGTATTTTTAATAGAGACAGGGTTTCACCATGTTAGCCAGGCTGGTCTGGAACTCCTGACCTCAGGTTATCCACCTGCCTCAGCTTCCCAAAGTGCTGTGATTACAGGCGTGGGCCGCTATGCCCTGCCTGCTATGGAGCTTTTATTGGCTCCTGCTAAGGAGGCCAAGATGCTTTCTGTCTTGTGTTCTCCTGCCTGCAACACTGATCACTCTGGCCCACAACCCTGGAAAGGCTACACTTCAGACACATCAAGCATTTCTCTCTTCCAGAATTGGTTTTACCTAATTAATATTGACGTGCAGAGAGTCTCTGGTTCCCTAAGAAAGACCCTGCAGCCATGCCTTCTCCTTTAAAACATCACCTTTATTCTGATACTAAGGGAGAGTGGGAAAGGGAGGAAGCAAGGAGCGTTGCCACGGAAGTTGCGCCCACTGCTCCCTTGTAGGTGAGACAGGTACTGACACTGGGCTCCACGTGTTCCTACAGAGGGTGTGGACACTAGCTCCAGAGTCTCTTCTGTGTGTCCACATAATAGAAACCAAGATTCCTGAGTTACTCTAATTAAACCATCTCTGGAGTGGGAAAGGCACAGCAAGATGCTTGGTATGTTTCATAAGAAGCCCTGCCGCTTCTGCCCCCACATCCCATGCATTTTCTGCACATCACAGGGAGTGCTCCTCCAGGGGGTGGGGTGGGATCACCAGGTGGTGAAGGTGGTTTCCTATCACAGGGAAGGTTTTAACAAGATGTAATATATTTTAAGTAACCTGGTTCCTATTTGAATGAAATTAAAGATCATTCCATCCCAGTCTGCGTCATAGGAAAAACAGAAATTCATGGTGGTGGCAGGGCACGGTGACTCACGCCTGTAATCCCAGCACTTTGGGAGTCTGAGGCGGTGAGATAACTTGAAGTCAGGAGTTCAAGACCAGCCTGGCCAACATGGCAAAACCCCATCTCTACCAAAAAGTATAAAAATTAGCAGGGCCTGGTAGAAGGTGCCTGTAATCCCAGCTACTTGGGAGGCTGAGACCGGAGAAGAGCTTGAACTCAGCAGGTGAAGCTTGCAGTGAGCCAAGATCATGCCACTGCACTCGGGACAGAGAGAGACTCCCTCAAAAAGAGAGACAGAGAAAGAGAAAGAAATAAAGAAAGAAAGAAGGAAGGAAAGAAAGAAAGAGAGAGAGAGAAAGAAAAAGAAAATCATAGTGATGTATTTCTCCACACGTTGTTTTCCATAAATAAGGATAATTTAGCTTAAAATATGTATCATTTCCATATCAAAGTTCAAAAAAGTATTCTTTAGCCCTTGCCTTCTATAATTCAGTTTTGCATATTGAATGTTGAAGTTATTTACGTATTATGTAATCCTATTTTTTTCACTCTACTATATTATATATAATCTCACAAGGAAATGAGAAATACTTTTCTCAGTTTGCGCCACTCTGAACGTCTCATGTCCTTTAAACAAGGGCTAGTGCAGTCATGCAGTTGTAATGGTCAGCCATGAACTGGAAACAGAAATTTGCTCATTTCCACAGAATTGTTTTGTGACAATAAACAATTAAAAGGTTAGAAGTTCACCCAAGCCAAAAATTTTTCATATAAACATACACTTAATGGTTTCTAAGATTCTTGCCAAATATGAAACAAAATGGCCCACACAGGCAGAAATTCCAACTCCAGAGCCTCCGGGAAGTAGCAAGCTTGTATTTAGAACTCACACCATCAATTACTGCTCCTAATGGTGTTTATATACAATCATTTAATCTTCAAAGCCATTCTATGTATTATTACTCTCCTCATTTTACAGATGAGGAAACTGAGATGCCAGAGGCTAAATTTGTTCAAGAACATAACAAGGAAGAGACAATGCTAGGGTATCAATCTGCATAGTCAGGCTCCAAAGATGAGCTCTTCGTGACTTTAATACATAGGAGGCAATGTACTCAGCTTCTGTGGAAACACCTCTAGAGAACGGGACGTCAATAACACACATATGGCTTGACTCACTTTTGCTCAGACATTCATTCTTTTAGTTGCTTGATATTTAAATATCAATAAAACACATTTTCTATTCTCAATTAGCTTACAGAGACAAGATATCATATTGTGTTTCTTTGGGGGCGATTGCCTCTATAATCGTTAGACTAACAAGAAAATTGTGTGTGATAGAGGCACACAATAGAAAATGATTCATTCTGTTTGAAAAGTTGAGGAGCGTTTTTTACAGGAGGTAAGTCTGATACTTAACTTTAAAGCCGAATTGATTGGTGTACCTTCATTGAAAATTTTCTTCTGAATGCCCAGCATTAAATAAACAAGCAAACATATAACTTTGCTTGTTGACCTAGCCTCATATATAATGCAAGAAGTAAACATAAAAATATAAATTTTGTAAATGAGCATCAGAATCATGTAATATAGGGAATCTTCTGGGATATCTAGTTTTTAAAACTATAAATTAATAATGATAGCTAATAATTACTTAATTCTTTCATATGCCTCTTACTTTCCTACAAGTGTCATATTCATTAATCATTTAATCAAAACAATGAATCTAGAGACAGCTACTATTACTAGTACTTCTTTTTCTTACATGGGAATTGATATCCAATGTAGTTCAGTAGTTTTCAAGAACCACACAGCTATGACAAAGTAAAAGACTGAACCCAGACAATCTGACTACAGAGTATTTCAAACCAATACACAATGCAATCTCCTCTGTTGGCAAATTTTCTTTTACAAGGGGAACTCGGTTTCTTTCGAACTTTGCTGTCACAGTATTGGATAATTGACTGCACAAGTCTCCCCCTCAAATTCCCAACTCATGCATGACTTTTCATTATGTTGTAGTAATAAGAGAACAGTGGAGGTGGGGTGGAAGAAGACTTATTTTTGTGCTCATTACTGCTATGTGGAGCAAGGGCCCAAGCTTTTGAAAACAAGAGCTCAGAGGCAGGGCCCTGGGCTTGGAAGATGACCTGGAGACACTAAGGTGGTTGCACTTTTGCCATAGGAGCTGAGCCCAATGAATGCAGGGGGCTGGTGCTTGAAAATACTGTGAGTTGCCACAGAAAGAAGATGGAGAATTTTAAAGTTGGAAATCTGCCTGGTAAGGGATAATTTGCTGGTGTCTGCAAAGTTGAATCCATATATACTGGTTTGGAAATTTTGGTCAAAATGATAGTTAAGAAAGCGATAAGAATACAGAGAGTCCAAAATGAGATAAAAATGTACTGCCAGTAAAAAATAGTAAAAATAAATAAAAATTTAAAAAAATTAAAATGAAAAAATAAAAATAAAGAAAATGCACTGCCAGTTGAAACATCCTCCTACATTGGAACTTTATAAGTATTTTCAAGACAAGGATTGGATTAGACCTGCTATTAGAAATGTACAGTAATGCAGAAGGCAACAGATATCTAAAGAACAGAATGAAAACATTCTTAGGAAATGAAGCTTGACATTTCACCCACCAGGTCATCATAAGACTGTTGCATTTTCATTACCATGGTAAGTACACTGGGCACTTCTTTTCTAACCTCTTATGCATAATGTAAACATCTAGACTGACAATTGTGGGTAGCTACTCAATTAAAAAAATCACTGTTCTCGGCCGGGCGTGGTGGCTCACGCCTGTAATCCAAGCACTTTGGAGGCCAAGGTGGGTGGATCACCTGAGGTCGGGAGTTCAAGACCAGCCTGACCAACATGGTGAAACCCCATCTTTTAAAAAAAAAAAAAAAAGAAAGAAAGAAAAAGAAAAAATCACTGTTCTCTACTGAGAACCATATAAACAGTATAAAATTCCTAACTATATTTCCCTAGAAATTGCAAAGTGCACATGTACTTTCATTTCATATTTGGTCCATGGGCTGAATGCTTTGTGCATTGTCTCACTCTGTTGCCCAGGATGGAGTCCAGTGGCACAATCTTGGCTCACTGCAACCTCTACCTCCCAGGTTCCACCCATTCTCCTGCCTCAGCCTCCCGAGTAACTGGGATTACAGGCACTCACCACCACACCCGGCTAATTTTTGTACTTTTAGTAGAGATGAGGTTTCACCATATTGGTCAGGCTGGTCTCGAATTCCTGACCTCATGTGATCCACCCGCCTTGGCCTTCCCAAGTGCTGGGATTACAGCCATAAGCCATGACACCCAGCCTGTGCACTACTTTTGAGGCCACATTTGATAATGGCACAGTCAAGAACAATAAATAAAGTAGTATTGGCAGATTATGAAATGGCAATTGTTTTGGAAGACAGCAAAACCTGAAGTATGAAAACACCATCGAAGTTTCAGAAATGTACATTGTGAAGTATTATACCTTCTTTATGTGCAAGTTAAAATCCTTCATAACTGACAATCAAAAGGGCAATAGTGAATATACTTCATGCAGAAGAGGTATCCATGGATGGATACTTCTAAAAGAGGTCTTTCACGGATAGAGATATGACTACAATGTATTCTCCAAATAATGCAATCTTCTTTTGCTGACAGAATGCATCCACCTACTAACATCAGTAGGTACAGGTTTAACAATTTACCAGAAACATACTGGAGGAAATATGAATATGCTTCCAGATTTATTCTGCTTACAAGATCTGTCTCCAAAGTCATCTATTTTGCAAGGTACTATAAATGCATTTTGATGAAAAAATTACCCTGGTATTGATTTTGAGGTCTGGTATTATGATAGAGCAAAAAATACAAAAGAGATTTAATTCAAGTGATGGAAAAGTCTTGAAAAATGTGTGAGAAATCTTACACATTGAAAGGAGAAAGTGAAGTTGGTAGCTTGAAAATGTGTCCCACTGTGAACAATTCTCTGCAAACCTATCCCCCAAAAGTCAAGGGGCCTGACAGGCTGAAGAAAGGGACTGGCAAATCTGGTTTCTCAGAAAAAGAAAAATTAATAGGGATTTAGGAACAGAAGCCATGTCTCTGCCCTGAGATGAGACGGTGGATCCTCACACTGTTACCTACCCCCAGACCCAGGACTTACATACTATAGAGAAAGACAATTGCAGCCATTTGCTTAACAGCAGGATTTACAGCAAGTACGTGCTGTTAAGAGTAGATTAAGTAAGAACCTTAAAGGCATTCCTAAAACTGGAGTTAATCAGCAGTCAACATGGTAGATTAGCATCCAAAATGGAGTTGCTTTAGCCTCCAAAAGAGAAAATGAAAATATATTTCTCCATGCTAATTAGGGGGTGTTCCATTTGTTTGAAACTGAAATCTATAATTTCAGAAGAAGAAAATAAAAGTGAAAGTCCTCCTTTCTTTTTGGTATTCAAAGACAATCTGGCATTGCTATGCCCCTAAGGCCTTATCACCTCCTCCTTCTATGGGTCAGACTTTCCAGTGAGAGGAATGACATCTTTTAAAAGAATAATCACGGCTAGTTTAATCATGAATAGTTCATCTTCTCTGCAATAGATACTCATATTTAATATACCTATTGTTATATTACAAAGAATATGATGGCACAGTGACAACTTTGGGACAAACTCCTTTTCTGGTACTCTCAATGACTGTCTTCCAAAATCAGAACAACTTTCGAATTCTATTTTGTGGAAAATGTTGTTTGAGCAACACAGTAAACTCTGCGGATCTCTATGGATACAGTTGAATGATGGCTCCCAGTTTATCATGCAGTCAGGATTATCTTCCAACAGTTATATTTCACAGAAAGGCAAAATAACGAGGTACAGAGAAATAAAAAATTTCTAGTTTGCGTCAAACAGAAATTGCAGTGTCTTCATCTCTTTAAAGTTTTCTAATCAAAATACTAGTCTTCATCAATTAAAACTTTATTTAGGTACATATATTTAATACATACCTTTCTTTTTTCTTTTTCTTTTTTTTTGAGATGGACTCTCACTCTGTCGCCTAGGCTGGAGTACAGTGGCACCATCTCAGCTCACTGCAACTTCCACCTCCCGGGTTCAAAAAATTCTCCTGCCTCAGCCTCCCGAGCAGCTAGCTGGGACTACAGGCACCCGTCACCACGCCTGACTAATTTTTGTATTTTTAGTAGAGATGGGGTTTTACCATATTGGTCTGTTTTGTACATCTAATATCATCAGAGATAAATAGATCATCTTAAGGTGACTTCCAACTCCATAATTCAATCATATGTGTTTGCAAATCTTACCTACAAATAAAATTGATTTTCATTCCCACCAACAGTGTAAAGCCATCCCTTTCTTCTCCACAACCTTACCGGCATCTGTTGTTTTTTACATTTTAGTAATAGCTATTCTCATTGGCACAAGATGGTATCTCCATGGGGCTTTGATTTGCATTTCTCTAATGATCAGTGATGAGCGCCTTTTTGTCATATGTTCGTTGGCCACATGTACGTCTTCTTTTGAGAAGTGTCTGTTTATGTCCTTTACCACTTTTTAATGGGGTTGTTTTTTTGCTTGCAAATTTGTTTAAGTTCAACCATTCTGGAAGACAGCATGGTGATTCCTCAAAGACTTAGACGCAGAAATACCATTTAACCCAGTAATCTCATTCCTGGATGTATACCCAAAGGAATATAAATCATTCTATTATAAAGATACATGCACGTATATGTTCATTGCAGCACTATTTACAATAGCAAAGACATAGAATCAACCTAAATACTCATCAAGGATAAACTGGATTTAAAAAAATGTGGTACATATACACTAGGGAATAGTGTGCAGCCATATAAAGGAATGAGATCATGTCCTTTGCAGGGACATAGAAGGAGTTGGAAGCCGTTATCCTCAGCAAACTAATGCAGGAACAGAAAACCAAACACCACGTATTCTCATTTATAAGTGGGAGCTGACTGATGAGAACACATGGACACATGGAAGAGCTCAACACACTCTGGGCACCAGAGGGGAGTGAGAACAACAGGAAGAATAGCTAATGGGTCCTGGGCTTAATACATGAATGATGGGACAATCTGTCCAGTAAACAATCATGGCACATGTTTACCTATGTAACAAACCCGCACATCCTGCACATGTACCCCTGAACTTAAAGTAAAAGTTGAAAAACTAAAATAAGATTAAAATAAAAAAAATAAGCAAATAAATAAATACGTCCAGGCATGGTGGCTCATGCCTGTAATCCCAGCATTTTGGGAGGCCAAGACAGGTGGATCATCTGAGGTCAGGAGTTTGAGACTAACCTGACCAACATGGTGAAACCCCGACTCTACTAAAAATACAAAAATTAGCAGGGCATGGGGATGCACACCTGTGATTCTAGTTACTTAGAAGTCTGAGGCAGGATAATTGCTTGAACCCAAGAGGCGGAGGCTCCAGTGAGCTGAGATTGCACCTCTGCCCTCCAGCCTGGGTGATGGACCGAGACACTATCTCTAAATAAACAAAAATAAATAAATAAATTTGTTGAGTCTGAGTGGGGTGACTCTCTCTCTCTCTCTCTGTCTCACACACACACACACACACAAAGAAAAAGAAATAAAACTGATTGCTAAGCTAAATTAATCATAATGGAAAATTTAAGTAACAAAAAGCCAGAATGTGTTCAAAAGTAAAATAGTACTTAGATTTTGTTTTCACTCCATGTTGTTTACGTTCTACAGCCCTGTTAGTTAAATCAAAAGAGCAACTATTTTCCTTTTATGTGCTTGGCTTTAAAACTGTAGAAGGCAGGATAAATGAGTAGAGGGAAATACCAGAATCACCTATCTTTTGAAGAGAGTATCTTGAAGAACCTACATTCCATACCCTTAATTCTCCAAGGGTAGCCAGAGCTTCAAGGGCTCTGGGGTTTGGTCCTGCTGCTAAAACCACCACCTGCCTGTCTGTTCCTGGTTGAGAACCACTGTTTAGGCCACTACCAACTTAAACTGAAGAACTAACTTGCAAGGGATTCTCTTTTACTCTACTCCCACCATTTGTAGAAAGTTCTTTTTGGGTACGTATTATTTTGGTCCTTGTATAGCGATTATGGGTGCATGCATGTGCATGTTTTTGTCACTTCATTTGGTAATTCATCAGTTCCTGAGGATAGGTCCCACAGGTTTTTCATTTTTACATCATAGCACTTAGCAACGTTTTTAAAATATTGGCTGTTAACGAATACTGTGGCTGGGCGCGGTGGCTTACGCCTGTAATCCCAACACTTTGGGAGGCCAAGGCGGGTAGATAGCCTGAGGTCAGGAGTTGGAGACTGGCCTGGCCAACATGGTGAAACCCTGTCTCTACTAAAAATACGAAAATTAGCCAGGCATGGTGGCGCATGTCAGTAGTCCCAACTCCTTGGGAGGCTGAGACCGGAGAATCGCTTGAACCTGGAGAATAGCTTGAACCCAGGGGGCAGAGGTTGCAGTGAGCCAAGATGGCGCCACTGCACTCCAGCCTGGGTGAGAATGAGGCTCCGTTTCAAAAAAAAAAAAAAAAAAAAAAAAAAAAAGAGAAAGAAGAATACTGTGTGGATTCAGAGGATCGCTTCATGCGTGAGTTTAGAACTGACCCTGTAAGCATCAGAATCTCTACCTAGAGCACTCATTTGTTTAATAACCATTTAACAGACAAATATAGTGAGCTAGTTCCTGAGTGGATACTAGAAATAGAAAGGTTAAGGGCACCAGCCTACCCTTAGAGAGTTCCTTAGCATTGCATTCACAAATGAATCATTTCAATGCAATGAAATAAGGGCTGTATGGACTTAAGCAGCAGTTAGAGGAATACAGAGCAGGAGTCTCTAACCCAGACTAGAGAGACCAGAGAGCAGCAGCAGGAGAAGGGAGCCTTCCATTAACAAAAGGGGAAGGGGCAGGGCAGGACACTACTAAAGAGGATGTGTGGCTAGAATAGGCCTTTCTAGATAAGGTAAAATAGATGAGTTTTGCCGACCAGGCACGGTGGCTCACGCCTGTAATACCAGCACTTCAGGGGCGGAGGCAGGGGGGATCACCTGAGGTCAGGAGTTCAAGACCAGCCTGGCCAACGTGGTGAAGCTCTGTCTCTACTAAAAATACAAAACTTAGCCAGGTGTGGTGGTGTGCGCCTGTAATCCCAGCTACTTGGGAGGCTGAGGCAGGAGAATCACTTGAACCCAGGAGGCAGAGGTTGCAGTGAGCTGAGATCACGCCATTGCACTCCAGCCTGGGTGACAAGAGCAAAAGTCTGTCTCAAAAAAAAAAAAAAAAAAAAAAAGATGAATTTTAAGGAGTGATTAATTTATATGCAAACGAAAAGGAAAAATTTAAAAGTTCCAGGAGGAGTGTTAAAGTGAACTAAATATGGCCTGAGAAGAACTCGGTACTTCAGTATTTGAGTCTTTGTGGACGAACTGCAACCTAACTTTGGAGTGTGCGCCTATAACAGTGGCTGGGTTTTGGCCAATCTCAGCAACCATACTTTAACCACTAATCCACTGTCCAGTGTTGAAACTGTGATCAAATAATGCAAACACTGAGCTGTAACCAATCCAGTTGTTTCTGCACCTCACTTCTGATTTCTGTACATTACTTCCCTGTTTTTCATTTAAAAATTTGTTCTGATCAGAAGGCATCCCCTGGAGTCTCTCTGAATCTGCTGTGATTCTGGGTCTACCTGATTGGCAAAATGTTCACTGCTCAATTAAACTCCTTTAAATTTAATTTGGCTGGAATTTTTATTTGAACAAGAGAAAGGACGTGCAAAGCACAGCTGTATAAACAAAGTCTGGGGAAGGGCACACAGTTCAGTATGACAAAAGCATAAAAGGATGAAAGGGTGGCCTGGCACAGTGTCCCACACCTATAATCCCAGCACTTTGGGAGGCTGAGGCAGGTGGATCACTTGAGGTCGGGAGTTGGAGGCTAGCCTGGCCAACATGACAAAACTCTATCTCTACTGAAAATACAAAAATTAGCAGGGAGTAGTGGCTCATGCCTGTAGTCCCAGCTACTTGAGAGACTGAGACAGGAGAATTGCTTGAACCTGGGAGGCGGAGGCTGCAGTGAGCCAAGATTGTACCACTGCACTCTAGCCTGGGTGACAGAGCAAGATTCTGTCCCCCACCACCAAAAAAAAAAAGAAAGAAAATTCCATGATTGCAGCCTTTGTTTATTTATTATTAACTACAGTAAAATAAGGAGGGATAGAGGTCATGGAAAATGTCAAGAAGAGAAAAGAGTTAAAAAAAAAAAACAAAAAAAAAAAACATAGGTTGTAATGCCGGATGCCTGAAAAGTTAATCAAGGAAAGGACTTAAATGTCCCCATTGAATTTAGGAACAAAGAAGTAATTAGTAACTGGACAAAAACACTCTCAAAGTACCAGCATTATCAACTCAGAAACTGAAACTCAGTATATCAGATGTTGCTTTCAGGAAACAAGTAAATGATGCCCTAAAATGCTCGATTGTGGCCATTTTTTTTTTCTTTTTCTAATTTCTCCTTGGCCCATTTCCAAAAAGCCCTACTACCCTGACTAATAGAAATGGAACCCTTGCTGTGCACTGGTACTACTGTGATTCATGGAAAACTGATCATGGAACCCAAAATTCCTGTTAGGAAAGAAAGCTTCTGACTACAATTGTTTCTAACCAACTTCCTCTTAGTAAGTAAGAAAGAGTCCGGGCAGGGCTTCATGCAGGGTACGGCCCTGGGTTCCTTACTGTAAGGTAAGTTTCTGGGGCTGGTAGTAAGGCAGTGTCACCGAGAGCAGTGCAGCATTCTACCTGACATGCAGACCCCCGTCCTAAAACTGTGAGGTCCATAGTGAGACTGAGAGATCATTTATCCAACAAATATTTATTGAGTGCCAGACACTGGGCTTGTGGCTAAAGGAAAATATAAAGTTGGGTTGGATATGAGTTCTGTTTTCAAGGATCGTATCATCTAACAGGAAAGATAAGGTGACTACATTACTAGCAATCAGACGGGATAGAACTGGAAATGTGATGCAAATGAGGTACAGGTTGACTGTAGAATTTTGCAGAAAGAAAACAATTCTGAAAAAGTGTTCGTGGAAGTATTAGCAATTGAGATGTGTCTTGAAAGATAAGTTGGGTTTCTGTTGGAAACATGCAAAATTCTCTCTTCTAGCTATTTTAAAATATACAATATGTTATTGTTAACTATAGTCACTCTACTGTGCTATAGAATACTAGAATTTATTCTTGTTATCTAACTTTAATTTTGTACCCACTAACCAACCTCTCCCTGTCCCTTCTCCCCCTACTCATCCCACCCTCCGGTAGCCACTATTCTACTCTCTGCTTCCCAAAACAAAGGAATGATCAATGTTTGAGTGATGGAGATGTCAATTACCCTGATTTGATCATTACACATTGCATACATGTATAGAAATATCACATGGAACCCTTAAATATATACCATTCTTATGTACCAATTAAAAATTTTAAAAATTAAAAACTTTGGCGGGGTGCGGTGGCTCACACCTTTGATCCCAGCACTTTGGGAGGCTGAGGCGGGTGGATCACCTGAGGTCAGGAGTTCAGACCAACCTGGCCAACATTGTGTAACCCCATCTCTTCTAAAAATACAAAAATTAGCCTGGTGTGGTGGTGGGCGCCTGTAATCCCAGCTTCTCAGGAGGCCGAGGCAGGAGAATTGCTTGAACCCAGGAGGCAGAGGCTGCAGTGAACCAAGATCATGCCATTGCACTTCAGCCTGGGCAACAGATCAAGATTCCATCTCAAAAAAAAAAAGAAAGAAAGAAAAAGAAAATTTTTTAAAAAGAGAAGTAGAGCTTAGTCGTGGTGACTGTCAAGAAAGTATTTTGCAAAGAGGCTGTAGTATGAATAACTAGACCAAAGAAACCTAATACCAGTTGCTTCAGGAGCAGTAAATTATTTTTGAGGGTGTGAGCAAAAGTCTTGCTAGAAAGGTGCTGAGGGGTCAAATTTCAGACGTAATGCTAGGCTAAGGAAATTTACACTTTATTTCATTAACAATGAGGAGTTCTTGAAAGTTTTACTGGCAGGACCTGAGATAGTTGCAGACCCACAAGACACATGGATCTAGACCTTGGGAATAAGAAAGGTCAAAACTGAGTATGCAGACTTGGGAACCAGGTATAATGAATGGTTAAGATTAAATAAAAATACGTAAGAACACTGACATAGAGAAATGGTTCATTAATGCTGCAAATGTCTATATGTTTAGAGATGAAATCGAAAAAGAAGTCATAAAAACACGATTCAAACAATAGGAAAGAAAACCAGAAATACATGAGACTAAGAAAGGAATGGGTGGATGTGGTGGCTCATGTCTGTAATCCCAGCACTTTGGGAGGCTGAGGCAAAAGGATTGCTACAGCCCAGGAGCTCAAGACCACCCAGAGCAACACAGCAAAACCGCATCTCTGCAAAAAATAAAAATTAACCAGGCATGGTGGTACACGCTGTAGTCCCAGCTACACAAGGCAGAAGGATCACTTGAGCCCAGGAGGTGAAGGATACAGAAAGCTATGATCACACCACTGTACTCCAGCCTGGCTGAGCGAATGAGATCTTGTTTCCAAGAATAAAAAATAAGAAAGGATTTCTAGAATGAGAGGAAAACAACATGAAACGTGAGAAAAACAACATTCCCTGTTACATGGTAGGTGCTTTGCTTATAGTTTCCCATTAATTCATCATGTAATGTGTCTGGGATAAACATTATGTATTTCCTGCAGATATGGAAACAGAAGCTCAGAATTTTATGCCAGGTGTTGAAAGGCCATGTAGCTAATAGTTGACAGAACAGAGACTCACACTCTGGTAGTCCTGAGTTAACAGTGGAAACTCCTGGGCCAGGCGTGAGCCATCACACCTATAATCTCAGCATTTTGGGAGGCTGAGGCAGGTAGATCACCTGAGGTCAAGTGTTCGAGACCAGCCTGGCCAACATGGTGTAAGCCCGTCTCTACCAAAAACACAATTACCCAGGTGTAGTGGTGCACACTTGTAGTCCCAGCTACTCGAGAGGCTGAGGCAGGAGAATCGCCGGAACCCGGGAGGCAGAGGTTGCAGTGAGCCAAGATTGCACCATTGCACTCCAGTCGGGGTTACAGAAAGAGACTCTGTATCAAAACAAAACAAAACAAAACAAAAACACAAAACAAAACAAAACAAAAAAACCAACCAACAAATCAACCAACCAACCAAAAAAACAGTAGGAAGTCCCGGACTGAGAGGCATCCAATCAGGATTCTACTCCAACTCTGATGCCAGCTTCCAGGAATACACTTGATAAGTCATTTCATTCCCATAAATCTTGGGTTATCATTTTAATGAGAGTGTTGAACTGTATCATTTATTCTATACTGACTTAGTTCTAATATTTTACAATTCTATGGTTGTATAATGTTACTGTAAATTATTGGGGAGATGCAAAGAGAATGGATTAAAAAATCACAAGACCGGCATAAAAAATAACGGGGCCATCTTTTCATCTGAGATTGAAGGAAAGAACAAGAGGACAATTAAACACACAGAGTTTGAGAACTTGAACTTAGGAGGCATAAGCCGATGAACTGCAAAATTGGTTAGATATTGAGCTGAAGAGAACTGAGAATTTTTTAATAATTAAAAACCTCTTGGCCAGACACATTGGCTCATACCTGCAATCCCAACACTTTGGGAGGCTGAGGCTGGCAGATCACTTGAGGTCGGGAGTTCGAGACTAGCCTGGCCAACATGGTGAAATCCCATCTTTATTACAAATAACAAAAAAATTAGCTGAGCATGGTGGTGCAAGTCTGTAATCCCAGTTACTCGGGAGGCTAAGGCAGGAGAATCATTTGAGCCCAGGAGGCAGAGGTTGCAGTAAGTTGAGATTGTGCCACTGCACTCCAGCCTGAATGACAGAAGGAGACTATCTCAAAACAAACAAACAAACAAACAAAACACTTAAGAAATTAGGTGTAGAAAGAACGTTCCTCAATACGATAAAGCCATGTGTGAGAAACCTATAGCTGACAACATACTGAGTGGTGAACAGCTGAGTGCTTTTCCTCTAAGAACTGGAACAAAACAAGGATGCCAACTCTCACAACTCTTACTCAACATAGTACTGGAAGTCCCAGCCAGAGCAATCAGGCAGGGGAAGTGGATAATTGAGAATGGCTCAGGAGGCACTGTGGCTCAGTCCTGTTGTCCTAGTACATAAGGAGGTGAGGCCAGGCGTTCAAGAATGGCTCCTAGATATCTCATAAGGAACCATAAATCCGTTAGTCTGCTTTAGGCAACAACCTTTAAAACTGAAACCTGTGTGAGAAGTGTTAAATTAGTTATCTGGGAACTTCCTGCTTTTAACTTTCATATTTATCTTAGAGAAAGGGAGGAAGGAGAGGTGTGTCTGGATACATAAGCATTCAAATAAATGTTTATAATCTTATGACCAGAGTTGAGGTCCAATGAACAAAAAGGCAGGGTCTTCAGAATTTTCCCAGTGCAATCTATGACCTGGACATTGTTATGCCGGGATCCACACTAAATGCTGGGATTACAGGGGTGAACCACCGCACCTGGCCCAAGACTTTCCTACTGTTAACTCAGGACTACCGGAGCGTGAATCTCTGTTCTATCATCTATTAGCTCCGTGGCCTTTCAACACTTGGCATAAAATTCCGAACAATGGCTTGGAAATTAAGATTCCTTAGCTCTAATCCTTGCTGTGCTAATAATTAATAGAGTGAAATCAGACAGGGTTATTCACATGTGTGTGCCTCAGTTTACTGTTAACTGAAGAATGACAAGGTTCACAAATGTGGAAAGGAGAGGTTTTTTATTTTTCTTTGAGATGGAGTCTTTTCCGTTGCCCAGGCTGGAGTGCAGTGGCACGATCTCGGCTTACTGCAGCCTCCCGGGTTCAAGTGATTCTCCTGCCTCAGCCTCCCAAATAGCTGGGATTACAGGTGTCTGCCACCACTCCTAACTAATTTTTGTATTTTTAGTAGAGACGGGATTTCACCATGTTGGTCAGGCTGGTCTCGACCTTCTGACCTCATGATCCACCCGCCTCAGCCTCCTAAAGTGCTGGGATTACAGGCATGAGCCACCGTGCCTGGCTGGAAAGGAGAGATTTCTTGCATAAGATTGCAACCTGCAGGGTGGCCATGCTACAGTCTGGGAAGCATAGCCTCTGGCTGGAAGCCAGAAACAGGCACTTCAAGGATCAGAAGAATAAGACAGAGATTTATGCTGAAAGGGGTGACCAAATATACATATTCAATAGGCTATAGGAGGAGTTATGAATATTTATGAAAGGAGAAATGTGCACACGTGCAATTTAGCTTCATGCCCCTTCATGGGACCTATTTTCAAAAAATGGTGGCCTTAGCAAGATCTGAAGGTGGAGCTTTCACCCCTCTGATGTCAAAGTGAAGCAGAGGACTTGAAACCCTCACTGTGCATTCTCCACAGGGGCCAGAACCACTGCATGGTTGGTGAACCTGGCTGGTTGTTACGTTGAAACTGCAAAGGGAGGGGTGACAGTCAGGTGCTTGTTTGATACCAAGGGTAGAGACTTTCCAAAGGGCTGAATTCTGTTTGGCCCTTAGGGAAGAATGTCTAGTGGGAATTACCTAGAAGAGTATAATGAGGAGTGTCTGACATCTGCATCCAGTCATGACCTAGAACTCAGTTTTCACGTTTACTTTGGGACCCTCTTGGCCAAAGCGAGGTCCATTCAGTTGGTTGGAGAGCTTAGGATTTCATTTCTATCTCTCATCACTAATCTGCAAAAGCTGGTAGTGAAACTGCCTTTGCAAAATGATGACTGAGACAGTGAAAGAGACTGTCTTGCTTGTGGACTCCATCTTGCTTCTAACCTCCAAGCCGTCTTTATTCATTCCTGGGCATAGGCTGAACTAACTTTTAGAGAAACTTAGTTTATAGTTTTTAGTTTAAAACAAAGCTAATAACAGCCCCTTCCTAAAGCAGACCTCCTTCTTTGGGGCTGCTTTATAGGACTAACATTAGCTACAAGACGAGAAATTATGGTTTAGGAGTCATACAGCTGGAGGCTACAAGATTCTGGCCCTTCTGAAACTGCTCCCAAGATCAGTCCTTGAGATATTTTGCAGACCCTGCACTTGATGGATCAGTTGGCACCACCCAGATTGATAAAGTGGCTCCTCTGATCTGTGTCCCCCACCCAAGAACTGACTCAGCATAAGAAGACAGCTTTGACTCACTCTGATTTCAACCCTGACTCATCAACTCCTGGCTCACTAGCCTCCCGAAAGCCAGCAAGTTATCCTTAAAAACTCTGCTCCTGGCAGGGCACGGTGGATCAGCCCTGTAATTCCAGCACTTAGGGAGGCCAAGGCAGTTGGATTATAAGGTCAGAAGTTCGAAACTACCTGGCCAATATGGCAAAACCCCGTCTCTACTAAAAAAAAAGAAAAATAGCCAGATGTGGTGGCACGCGTCTGTAATCCCAGCTACTCAAGAGGCTGAGGCAAGACAATCGCTTGAACCCAGAAGGTGGAGGTTGCAGTGAGCCGAGACTGCCAAGGCACTCCAGCCTAGGCCATGGAGCTCCATCTCAAAAAATAAAAAAAAATAAATCTGCTCCCTGAATGAATGTTTACGGACACTGATATGAGTCATAATAAAACTCCAGTCTCCAGCACAACCTGCTCTGCATGAATTGATCTTTCTCTATTGTAAATCCCATGTCTTGATAAATTGGCTCAGTCTAGGCAGTGGGCAAGGTGAATTCATTAAGCAGTTACAGTAGTACCCACTTCATAAGTGAAATCACTTATCTTAGTGGTAGGGTCTAAAAAGTTGTTTGGTAGAAGTAGAGGATTGAGGCTGAGCAAAGTGGCTCACGCCTGTAATCTCAGCACTTTGGGAGGCCAGGGGTGGATCACCTGAGGTCAGGAGTTCGAGACCAGCCTGGCCAACATGGTAAACCCCGTCTTTACTAAAAATACAAAAAAATTAGCTGGGTGTGGTGGCAGGTGCCTGTAATTTCAACTATTTGGGAGGCTGAGGCAGAAGAATCGCTTGAACCTGGGAAACAGAGTTTGCAGTGAGCCAAGATCATGCCACTGCACTCCAGCCTGAGCAACAAGAGCAAAAGTGCATCTCAAAAAAAGCAGTGTTAAATTAAATAATTCGTTCATGCTATTTTCAAGTTTGTTAGTATTTATTATCTCATTTGCTAAACTTAGAAAACATATGTTTTTCTTTAATGTGATCAAATATTTCAAAAAGTTATTGTGTTATTTCTTAAATCAACCATAATCTTAGACTGTGTTGCTCAAACTATATACAACACCCTCTGAGCTTCTGACAGGCCCTTCCTCCCCTCCCTGCTCACCACAGATCGCTGAAATTATTGTCTGCATGAAACTTCTAATTTTGAGAGACTACTCCATTTCGAGTAACTCTGACCCATTTGTCAAGGTTCGTGATGGAGCAGGTTCCTGTTAGGGTACAGGTTTGATAAGTCACGACCACAGGTCATTCTCCTTTTCCAAAGTGGAACAAATGTCTCTGGGGTTAAAACCACTTTTCTCATATTGGTGTGTGAGAGAAAAGGAGGAATTTTCTTTGAGTTTGTTTGGTTTGTCTGTTTGTTTAATCGGCATGTTAAAAATCATTTACTCAGCCCTGTCTCAGGAAAGTCCATGACAATCTGGAATTCAACCTCAGGGCAAAGTTCTCTCCTGTGGCTGAGACACTGCGCAACTAACTCAACCGAAGGATGCAACCTGGGTGTTTAACATATTAGGAGCAGTTGATTCTTCAGTGACACCTTCCGTGCAGATACTTCAAACAAAATAATGAAGCCCCAAAGACCAAATGTGAAGACAGCACTGCCATTGTCTTTGGAAAGATATAACATATCTGAAGAGTATGGCTTTCTTCTTCCAGATTCTCTGGTAAGGATAGAGCCTTGGAGCAGGTTAGAATATGCTTCTTGAGATGCTGGTTGGTTTATTTTTTAAAAATGTATGTGATTATTAAGAGACATGCCATATAACCTGAGAAACAGGCTACGAAGAATATAGATTATCATTACCACCAAAAGTTAAGCAACAGATACCACAGAGAACAGGTCAAATGGAATATTTTTTGTTTCTGTTTCTTTTGACTAGATTGTCAGTTAGGCCAGAGAAATTATAAGTGAATCTGTAGTTACAAGAAAAAGAACGAACTAAGTAGAGAGAAATTATAAGAACAAATAGAACCTCAGCAACTGGAGCACGGCACTTCCAAGGTACATGAGCTAAGGTCACAGCAAGACTCGAGCTCCTTCAACAGAATACCTGGAATTTCTGTTACAGATTTTCTCCTTTGCATGACTACATGTTTGTAATGCAGATCCCTCCAGGAGGGCTTACTTATAAACTGTTCTGAATCACTACCACTGACATTTTGAGGTAAATTAGTTTATCTTGACTGGCTAGTGGGAGAAAAAAGAGAACATGAAGAAACTTGGGTGCTTTCAGGACTGGTAAGAAGGATTAAGTCTAAGCAGAAATTTCTGGAAAGAGGAAGGAAATCTTGATAACAAACAATACCTCTTTCTTAATTCTACTTAGGGCTCAACTTGTAATGTAATTCTGTTTCATCATTTAGCCCTTATCAACACTGTTTTTCTCATCTGGTGCGGTCTAAGCCTAGAACATTAAAACTATCAAACCATTTACAGACCATCAGGTGTCAGCCCTCTTTGTACATCTGAGCTAGCTGAAATCCAAAGGAAATGACTTGCTCAAAGTCATGAGTGCCAAAAGCAGAACTAGTCCTGCTTGTAGCTCTTGACTGTTTATTATCAGTATTATTATTATATCCTAAATTCGGGCCAAGGTCACTCAGTTAAAAATCTTGGGATCCATGCTGGATGCCGTGGCTCATGCCTGTAATCCCAGCACTTTGGAAGGCAGAGGCGGGTAGATCACTTGAGGGTCAGGAGTTTGAGACCAGGTTGGCCAGCATGGTGAAACCCCTGTCTCTACTAAAAATACAAAAATTGGCCACGCGTGGTGGCACGTGCCTGTAGTCTCAACTATTCGGGAGGCCGAGGCAGGAGAGTTCTTGAACCAAGGAGTCAGAGGTTGCAGTGAGCAGAGGTCATGCCACTGTACTCCAGCCTGGGCGACAGAGAGACTCTGTCTCAAAAAAAAAAAAAAAAAATGGCTTCGTTGTCTGGGGTATATATCCTGGTTCTCTGTCTCCCCTAGAAAGAACTCACCACACGGACACCCACGAGGAGTGGGTTTAGAAGCTGAAAGTTTAATAGACAAAGAAGAGAGAGAGAAAAGGCTTCCTTAGGCTGAGAGAACGGGTAGCCCAAGAGAGGGTCAGTGGTTTGAGGTAGGAGACAATGGATTTTGTACAGAGGCTTGAAGAGGCGGCGATTGATTTACACAGGGCCCAGGGAACTGGTTTGACCAGCTGTGTCATTTACATAGCCCGAGAATACTGGCCCTCCCACCCTAGTCTTTTATCATGCAAATGCGGCCTGCACCTGGCGGCGGCCATGATGCCAGTACACGTGGTTTTACCTGAAGGGGTCCAGGACATCTACACACCTGGTGACAAGGAAACGAGAGCGAGGTCCGGATGCAGTAATCACGCTTGTAACCTCAGCACTTTGGGAAGCAAGGGGGGGGGGGCGGATCACCTGAGGTCAGGAGTTCGAGACCAGAGGGGTCAACATAGTGAAACCCCGTCTCTACTAAAAATACAAAAATTAGCCGGGCGTGGTGGTGGGCACCTGTAATCCCAGCTACTTGGGAGGCTGAGGCAGGAGAATCGCTTGAACCCAAGAGGTGGAGGTTGCAGTGAGCCAAGATCTCACCACTGCACTCCTAACTGGGGGATGGAGTGAGACTTTGTCTCAGAAAAGGAAAAAAAAAGGAAGGAAGAAAGAAAAGCAACCGCTGTATTCAATGTACCTGACTCCAGGTACAGCTGCTGGCATTTACATACGAAAGCTCCTAGTTTGCATATCTATCAGGCTGCTTTTAGAGAAGAAATGGTTTCCTGCTGCTTTTTATTAAAGGAAAATTCCACTGAGACCTCCTTTACCCTTTCTAGTTGCCTAAAAATAATTTCTTTCATTCTTTCTTCTTCTTTCTTTCTTGTTTTTTTTTGAGAAGGAGTCTCCCTCTGTCGCCCAAGCTAGGGTGCAGTGACACGATCTCGCTTCACTGCAACCTCCGCCTCCCAGGTCGAAGCAATTCTCCTCCCTCAGCCTCCCAAGTAGCTGGGACTACAGGCACGTGCCATCACGCCTGGCTAATTTTTTGTGTATTTTTACTACAGATGGGTTTCACTGTGCTAGTCAGAATGGTCTCCATCTCCTGACCCCGTGATCTGCCGACCTCTACCTCCCAAAGTGCTGGGATTACAGTCGTGAGCCACCACGCAGTTCCAAAAACAATTTCTTAGTAACTCCTGCGTTACTATGCACAGTCGAGTTGTGGTCCTGAGAACCAGACTGTTGCCTCTGACACTGCCACTAGGATGACTAAGTGTCCCAATTTGTTCTCCTGACCTGCAGGACTCTCAGTGCTAAATCAGGAAAGTACTGGGACAATTCTGATGAGTCGGTCACCCCAAGTTGCACTTAGTAGCTCCTGTGACTTTGAGTGAATCACAAACATCCCCTGACCCTCAATTTTCACATTTACTGGATGGAGATCTGGTGCCACCTCCACTAGATTGCTATGGACAATGAATGTGAAAGCACTTTCGTACATCTAGTGTAAGGACCAGAAGCCAGTGTTCTGACCTTGAGCCAGTGCTGGTTAAAAACTCTGCTTAATTTTTAACAAGCACTAACCCAATTCAGGAATATCCTGCCTAGTTCCAAAGGAAGAAAAGATCAAATTGCTCTTACTGGGATTAAATATATACACTGAGCTGAGGCAAAGTAATATTACAAATTAGCTAAACATGAAGTAGATCCACAGTTGTAGAGTTCCCCTCTTTGTTCTTTCCTCTTTTATAACTATGGAAACAGATGAGAAACAGTAACAGCATCAAGTTCTTCTGACACTTCCTGCCTGATAAGCTATGGTTTCATTGGTGGAATTTCCATTCCTGAGCTTAAATGCAAAAGAGTCCCTTGGGAAACTGGTTTTACTCTGTTACGATCATTTTCCCCAGAGTTCTCAAAGTGTACTTCCTTGTTTCAGTTTTAATTTTCTTTCACTGCAGTGACCATTTTCAACATCTCCCTTTCTGGGAAGATGTAGGGGAAGGACATTTTTATCAAAATCTGCCCCAGGTTGCTTCATAGATAAGGAGAGACCCAGCCACTAAAATGACCAGGCAGAAGTGTTGCAAGGGCAGATGGAGAATCACAATCAGCTGCCCTGCTCAAGGGGCACCAGACCTTACTTTCCTTTACTTGAAAGGCAAGCATCAGCATTGGGAGGCTGTTCCTTCACATCCAGTGGCCCCAGAGAAGTTCCTTCAGTATCTCTTTCAGATGCTATTTTAATAGGTTTCTCACTACAGATAGTTGCTTGAATGTGTCTGAAGAAAACATGGTCAAGACAGTGACTAAGAACAATTCTGGTTTCAGAGAAGGAGTCTGATTTGGTTTCAAATCTTCTATTCCATTGTTTTTAACAACATTCAGACCTTTCCAGGCTCCAACATTTATTGTGGGAAATGTGTCCCTCACCAACTCATACCCATAAATGTTTCATATGCCCTACGTGTGTAGAGGGGGGAATGGATGTGTGTTTCCGGAGGGAGGGGTAATTTCTCTTTAGACATGGAGAATACAAGGAAATTAGCTTGGCATCAAGAAGGTTAGAATAGGAGACAAGAATGAGGAGAACTGAGAGACCCTGGATGTGAGGCTCTGAAGTTCAGAATTTTTTTCCCTGAGTCTCGCTCTGTCACCCAGGCTGGAGTGCAGTGGCACAATCTCTGCTCACTGCAACCTCCCTCCCAGGTTCAAGAGATTCTCCTGCCTCATCCTCCTGAGTAGCTGGGATTACAGGGTTGTGTCACCACGCCCCTCCGATTTTTGTATTTTTAGTAGAGATGGGTTTCACCATGTTGGCCAGGCTGGTCTCGAACTCCTGATCTCTTGATCCTCCCACCTTGGCCTTCCAGCGTGCTGGGATTACAGGTGTGAGCCACCGTGCCTGGCCTGGAGTTTAGATTTAACACATCCCGTAAATGACATGATGCATCTGGTGTTTGAAGAGTTTCCTTAAAGAATGTTACATGCAAGGCGGTTTCGAGTTGTTGTTCCTGGCTACGTAGCAATAGTACTTGGGGAGTTTTTAAAAATACTGATACTGGAGCTCTACCTAGAATAGCTCATTCAGAATATCTAGCATAACTGACCTCAGTACTTGAAATATGATTATTATAAAGATTAGTCAACTGCTTTTAATAATATCTCCTGGCTCTATTACTGATAGAAATCTTTCACTTGTATATCATCTCCAGTTAATGAGTATCATAAAATGAAAGTCTAGTGTTTAAATTTTTACTTTATATTTTTACTGATTGTTTTATTATTATTATTATTATTATTATATATTTTTCGGAGAGAGTCTCTTTTGTTGCCCAGGCTGGAGTGCAGTGGCGCCATTTCTGCTCACTCCAACCTCTACCTCCTGGGTTCAAACGATTCTCCTGCCTCAGGCTCCTGAGTATCTGGGATTACAGGCACCTGCCACCAGACCCAGATAATTTTTGTATTTTTAGTAGACATGGTTCACCATGTTGGCCAGGCTGGTCTTGAACTCCTGACCTCAAGTGATGCACCCACCTTAGCCACCCAAAGTGCTGGGATTACAGGCGTGAGCCACTGTGCCTGGCCTATTTTTATTATTACTCTTTAGACATTGGGACGCTACTAAAGCGTGGTGGCTCATCATTAGCCGTAATATTTCCATGGAAAAATATTTTAAATGTGAGGATTTTTATTACATTAGTAAAGATATATTAATTAAAAATTGGAAAATTTAGAAAGGTGTGAAACCGATAATTCATAGCCCCAACACAGACTCAAAATACCTTTGGTGTTTGAGAGGATTTAAGAGGCTGGGAGTGGTAGTTCGCACCTGTAATCCCAGCACTTTGGGAGGCCAAGGCGGAGGATCACTTGAGCCCAGGAGTTCAAGACCAGCCTGGGAAACAAAGTGAGACTGCTTCACTACAAAAAAATAAATTAGGCATGGCGACTAATGGTCTCAACTCCATGGGAGGCTGAAGTGGGAGGAGCTCCTGAGCCCAGGAGGTCAAGGCTGCAGTGAGTTATGATTGCACCACTGCACTCTAGCCTGGACAACAGAGCAAAACCCTCAGATTTAAAAAAAGAAAAAAAAGGAAAGAGAGAGTATTTATGTAGGAGTTTGTGTATGTCTGGTGTGTGTGTGTGTTTGTAAAGTTGTAAAGTTATAATCCTATTGCACATCCAAACCAATATTTTTAATTTTTTTTAAGTTCTAGGATATATGTGCAGTATGTGCAGGTTTGTTACATAGGTATACATGTACCATGGTGCTTTGCTGCACCTATCAACCCGTCATCTACATTTTAAGCCCTGCATGCATTAGGTATTTGTCCTAATGCTCTCCCTCCCCTTACTCCCCAACCCCCAACAGGCCCAGTATGTGATATTCCCCTCCCTGTGTCCATGTATTCTCATTGTTCGGCTCACACTTATGAGTGAGAACATGTGGTGTTTGGTTTTCTGTTCCTGTGTCAGTTTGCTGAGAGTAATGGCTTCCAGCTTTATCCATGCCCCTGCAAAGGACATGAACTCATTCCTTTTTATGGCTGCATATTCTGTTTTTTTTTTAAATTCAATACTATAAAATAAACTTTGCATGAAATTAATCAGTCTTTATAAGACAATGTTATTGGTTATATCAAATCCCATTCACATAATATATTATTGAAATTTAAATAGAATTGGACATTTTGATATACAACTGATATATAAAACTTTTCTCAGCCAGGCATGGTGACACATGCCTGTAATCCCGGCACTTTGGGAAGCCGAGGTGGATGGATCACCTGAGGTCAGCAGTTCAAGATCAGCCTGGCCAATATGGTGAAACCTCGTCTCTACTAAAAAAACAAAGAAATTAGCCAGGCGTGGTGACATGAGCCTGTAATCCCAGCTATTAGGGAGGCTGGGCAGGAGAATGACTTGAAGCCAGGAGGCACAGGTTGAAGTGAACTGAAATCGTGCCATTGTACTTCAGCCTGGGCAACAAGAGTGCAACTCCATCTGAAAAAATAAAAAAATAAAGAAATAAATAAACTTATTTCCTCTACCCTAGATGTTTAAATTTAAATCACAGCATTTGTACAAAAACTCCCCATCTTGTCCCTAAAAATAATTGTAATCGCTAGCTAATTTTGAGGTTGATTGCCATCCCAACCTAATATCATTTGTTCTATTTCTTTAGTTTCGACTCAACAACCGTTTCTAAGTTTTCTGTTCTTTCAGAATTTTTCTGGGCATTTTATTGTTTCCATTTAGTGAAAACTTATCACTGGTTTCTATGCCTAAGGGCATTTAGGAAGTTGCTTAGGATACAGATGTGGTAAAAAGAACAGGGGTGTAAACTCTCCACTCCTAGACATTACATTCAGGTCCTCATCTCCTGGCATTTAAGTTCTCAGTGATTCTTTTTTCTTTCTTTCTTTTTTTTTTTTAATTTGAGATGGAGTTTCGCTCTTGTTGCCCAAGCTGTAGTGTAATGGTGTGATCTTGGCTCACTACAACCTCTGCCTCCCAGGTTCAAGCGATTCTCCTGCCTCAGCCTCCCGAGTAACAGGGCGCCCACCAGACGGGGTTTCCACGTTGGCTTCAACCCCTGACCTCAAGTGATCTGCCCGCCTGGGCCTCCTAAAGTGCTGGGATTACAGACATGAGCCACCAGCTCGACCAGTTAGATGCCTTCTCATCCTTTTCTGTCTTCTGAAACAGATCGTCTGTCTGTTAATATAGCATAACTTCAGACTAGAGACATTTTAGGCTGTATGTTTGGAATTGCGTTTTCTATCCCTCTATGCTTACTGTTCTAGTTAGGTTTTCTGTTTCTAAATAAAAATTTGATTTTCTGCAATTTCCCAAAGGGAAACTCAATTGAAATTTTCAAATGTATTAGCAAAATTTATTCATAGCGGCCTCTTACATTTTATTAAGGGTTGAATTTTTCGGCCCGGCTCAGTGGTTCAAACCTGTAATCCCAGCATTTTGAGAGGCTGAGGAGGGTGGATCACATGGTCAGGAGTTTGAGACCAGCCTGACCAACATGGTGAAACCCCGTCACTACTAAAAATATTTCAAAAATTAGCCGGGCGTGGTGACGCGCTCCTGTAATCCCAGCTTCTAGGATCAAGCCACTGCACTCCAGCCTGGACAACAGAGAGAGAAAGAGACTCTAAAAAAATTAAAAACAGAATTGAGTTTTTCTTACTTCTTGTTGAAGTTTGTTTATAAAATATAGTAATAATAGTAACTATATAGAAAATGTTCACTTTGTAGTAGGCCCTGTGTTAACTCTGACTACACTTTTTAAATCTAAGCTTCACAGTAGTCTTGGCCAGGTACAGTAGCTCACACCTCTAATCCTAGCACTTTGGGAGGCTGAGGCGGGCAGATCACTTGAGGTCAGGAGTTCGAGACCAGCCTGGCCAAATGGTGACACTCTGTCTCTACTAAAAAGACAAAAATCAGCCAGGTATGATTCCTGTAGTCCCAGCTACTCAGGAGGCTAAGGCAGGAGAATTGCTTGAACCTGGGTGGCGGAGGTTGCAGTGAGCTAAAATCGCACCAGTGCACTCTAGCCTGGGCAACAGAGTGAGACTCCGTCTGAAGAAAAAAAAGATCAATAAATAAATAAAATAAATAAATAATCCTCACAATAGTCTTCATCATTTGCAAATGATCCATTTGACAATAAATGAATTCAGCACTATCTCTGAAATGTATTTCCAAGGTGACCAGTTTTCTCCATTTTTACCCCAGTTCAATCCACCATCATGTATCCCTCGGACTATTGTCTCCTTTCCTTGTTTCATTTCCATTCTCGTCCAGCTGTAACACATTCTGTGCATAGCAGTCAAGTGATGCTTAAAAATGAAAATCAGGCTAGATGTGATAGTTCACACCTATAATCCCAGCAGTTTGGGAGGCTGAGACAGGAGGATTACATGAGGCCAGGAGTTTGAGATCAGCCTGGGCAACATATGGAGACCCCGTCACTACAATAGTAAAAAGAATTAGCTGTGCATGATGCTGAATGTCTGTGTTCCCAGCTACTTGGGAGGCTGAGGTGGAAGGACTGCTTGAGCCCAGGAGTTTGAGGCCACAATAAGCTATATTTGTACCACTACACTCCAGTGTTGGCGACAGAGTGAATCCTTTCTCTAAAAAATGTAAAAGGAAAATAAAAACTTGACAGTCTGCTCTTTAAAACTCTTCCTACTGTGATGCTCACCAGGGCATGTAATAGCTCTTTCTCCTTCACTTTACTGTGATGCGATGTTAGACCAGCGTCTTTCCATTAAAACTTAAACCTTTTGTTTCATTTAAAATCATCTGCTTCAAATTCTAATCTTTCTGAGTTTAAATTCTAATTTTTCTGATGTTAATATTGTCACCCAAGTTTCCTGTTGATATTTACCTGGTTTATTTTATTTTATTTTATTATTTTTTCGCAGCTAGTTGAAGAAAAGAAAGCAGATATTTTATTTTATTTTATTTTATTTTTTGAGACAGAGTCTTGCTCTCTTGCCCAGGCTGGAGTGCAGTGGCTTGATCTCAGCTGACTACAACCTCTACCTCCCAGGTTCAGGTGATTCTCCTGCCTCAGCCTGCCAAGCTGGGATTACAGGTGCCTGCTACCAGTCCCAGCTAATTTTTTGGGGAAACAGAGTCTTGCTCTGTTGCCCAGGCTGGAGTGCAGTGCACTATCTTGGCTCACTGCAACCTCCGCCTCCCGGGTTCAAGCAATTCTTCTACCTCAGCCTCCCTAGTAGCTGGGATTACAAGCATGCACTACCACATCTGGTTAATTTTGTATTTTTAGTAGAAATGGGATTTCACTATGTTGGTCAGGCTGGTCACAAACTCCTCATGATCCGCCCTCCTTGGACTTCCAAAGCACTGGGATTACAGGCATGGGCCACCGTACCCAGCCTGAATTGTATATTTCTAATATGACTTTTCTCCTGAACTTTAAAATGTGTATCCAACTTCTCAGTACAGTCATATCTTTTGATTCCACGGGTAATTTAACTCAATATATTTAAAAATGAATTCATTATCATTATCCCCACTCTTTGACTTTAACCTGCATTTCTGTCTCAATTCGTGTTTCCATCCATTCATTTGCTCACCTAATTCATAAACCTGGAAATCATCCTCACTTCCTCCTCTTCTTAACCCACAAATTCAGTTGTGCAGGTTATACACTGAGCAAGGAGCCCCAGATCATGGGGATAAATCAGAGATTGGTGAACATTTTCTGAACGGCCAAATACTTAGTGCTTTAAGCTTGCCTACTGTATGGTTTCTGTTGCAATTACAAAGTCTACTGCTGTAATGCAAAAGCAACCATAGATAGTATGTAAACAAATAAGAGAGGCTGGGTTCAAATGAAAATTCACAAAAATTAATGCAGTTTTCTGCCTCTTGGGTTAGTTAGAGTTGGGAGGTCACTGAAATTCAGAATATGTCTTCCTTGGCTAAACCATGCGCCCAGAGTGGGCACATAATGGAGCTATTGGGCTAGGGATTTTCTTGCCTTAAGCTGCCAGCCCCGCATTTAATCATCACGTAATTTCAATTGCATTTTCCAAATACATCTTGAATATATGGCTTCTCCTTTCCGAATTCACTGTCATTGCCTAAGTTTAGTCCTTGAACAGTATTTTAAAGGCTTCCTTATCTGACTTTATATCTTAAAGTCCTACAAATTTATCTTCCTAAAATTCAAATCAAACCATGTCACCAACTTAAATAAAGGGAAAATTAATATATTCTACACACGGCACATTTCATGTAACTTTCTAGGCTCATCTTTCATCATCTTTTTGCTGCAAGATTTTCTGCTCCTTAGCTCAGCAAAATCCAGGATTTTGTCTCACGACCAGGAAAACTTAGGCAGGTAGACACAGTGAAGGGTGAGGATGACAGAATTTATTAAGCAAAAGGGTAGCTCTCAGCAAAGAGAGGGCTTCCGTTAGCAGGCTCCCACCTCACAATGGAGTACCAGGACTTTCACACATGAGCTGAAAAGCCTACGCTCCTCCCCAGCATAAGGCACACATTCCTGGTGGTTCCCCAGGTTTTCCTAGTACACACATGGGCATGCCCAGGCAAACCATAGGTAGTATCAGAAAAGGCAACATTCAATTGGTTAAAAGATATTATTCAGAAAGAATCAACTGGGAAAGGGTGGGCAAACAGGGGAAGTTCTCCCTCTGGGTTACAGGTTTCATCTGGGACCAGCAGTTGATCTTTCAGCCTTCAGACTGTTTTATGCTTGAAGGTGGGGTTTCACCAGGGATGCTTCCCTATTTGCCTAGGCATTTGTCTGCCTCCTGCCTCCCTCAATTTCTCTTGAGTTTTATATTTTAGCAACATTGAGTAACATTGTTTCCCAGGGAAGCACCAACATCTGTTTATCTGCTATCCCCTTTACTTTTACCACCTTCCCTTCTTCACATCTCTACCCAAAAAAGTCATTTTCACTCCAAAAAACTGGGCTCGACTGTCATATTTTAATGTATATTTCCCTTTAATTCCTTTTTATGTATATTTCCCTTTAATTTCCCTAACTGAATTAACTACTTCCTCTTCTTTACAAGTTCTTTGGCTTACACACATATCAGTAATTAAACATATTTTACTGCATTGGCATATATCTGACTAATGCGTTTTTTTCTCTCACAGAAGCATACGCTCCTTAGTCATCTGTGTATCTGAGGTGCTTAGCACAGGGCCTACCTGACATATGGTGCATCCTCGATGTTAGCTGAACTGCATTGACTTGAATTCTCCTGAAGACTGAAATCTGAAAATAGTTACCCCCAAAAGCCCCTTTCCAGAGAGGTCTAAAATATTTATATGTTTCTATTTTAAATGCAGAAAGAACTTCCAGATCATTATAGACCTTGGATGGAAATTGCCAACAAACTTACTCAATTGATTGATGCTCACCAGCTTCGAGTTCATGTGGACAAGGTATTCTTTTCTTCACCCACTCATCACCATTCTGTTTTCTTCATCACACCACTTTTCTTAGCCTCGTGGAAGTCCACCAATTGACCTGGGAAACTGATATTACCATTGAGCTTACCAGCAAAGCTATCTCATCCTTCCTGAAAAACAGAATGATCCCTTCAAACATAGGATGTATGTGTTTTCCTAAGGTTGCTGGAGCCAGCACAAAACAATGCCTGACACATATTAATCACTCACCAAATGTTTGCTTTAAAAAGAATCTGGATGGGAATTAATAAACAAACTAATGGAGAAGGTGTGGCCTAAGAAGGCCAGCTTGGGAATTCTGTTTCCTCATTCCATGTCAAGTGGTCAGGGCTCTGTTGCTGCTCAGTAGGTCTACCTCGATTTTGTTCTGGGTCTTATAGAATAGTTGAATGGAGGGAATTTCTGAATTATAAAATGGAGGGAATTTCTAAATTATAAAATTAGCCATGGGTTCTACGGAAACATCCAATAAGCCAGTAAATTCCACAGAAGTATTTACTAGGCTGGTACAAAGGTAATTGCAGTGTTTGCCATTACTTTTAATGACAAAAAACACAAATACTTTTGTACCAACCTAATAGGTATGTAATCTAGAAAAAGTTACTCAACTTTGTAATCCCATTTCCTTATTTATAAAATGAGAGAAATTCTGGTCTCACGGTATTGTTACGGGAACTAAACCACTTTCAAAGTGGCCCTTTTGTAGTTCTTGCCATATGATGGCATTCAGTGTACATTCATTTCTTCCCTGTAGTCTCTTCTCCATCTGTCTTAATCTTATCAATTTGGAGTGTCACATAATTGCAGGAGTCCATGAAAAGTTTTCCACTCTCCAAAATTCCCCTTTGCTGATGGATAATATTTAATGTATATAATTATGAATCCTTTTAAAAATACTCATTGAATGCCTGCTCTGTGCAAAGCACTAGAACCCTGTAAAAGATGAATAAGGGCCTGCCTTCAATATCTATGAAGATAGCAACTAAACAGAGTAATTTCCTATAAATTTATCTTCCTAAAATTCAAATCAAACCATGTCACCGACGTTTCGCTGACATGACCAAAGAAATACAAAAATAAGAAAAGAAAGAAAGAAACTATCTGTAAGCAAAGAAAAACAGAGAAAACTTCCAATAATGGAATAAAAACTTAAAGGATTTTTTTTTTTTATCGTATTCAGCAAAATCATGTCTAAGATCCAGAAATAAGTTTACAGGACCCACGTCAGGCATTTAACCAAAGCAAAGGGAGACTCCCATGAGTCCCCCTTTCCCATCTCAGAATAGCAGAGTAGAGAAGCAAGGGCAGTCTGGAACGGCTGGCAGGAGGGCAGCTTAGAAATCAGTTTGTGAACTATGAGGTCCTCTGCCACATATATTCACCAGGTGTTATTTGATTAAACTGCCATAAAGGAAGAGAAGGACTTGTTAAATTGGGCTCTTCCTAGCAGAGCATTGAAATCAGTCCCTATTGCTTTTTGACTTTTGGCCAGAATTGAATGTGAAATCAATCACTTAACATTTGTACTGGGTTTAGGCTGGGTGTGGTGGCTCATGTCGGTAATCCTAGCACTTTGGGAAGCCAAGGCTGGCGGATTGCCTGAGCTCAGGAGTTCGAGACCAGCCTGAGCAACATGGTGAAACCATGTCTCTACTAAAAATTTTAAAAAAGTAGCTGGATGTGGTGGCACATGCCTGTAGTCTTAGCTACTCAGGAGACTTAGGCAGGAGAATTGCTTGAACCTGGGAGGCGAAGGTTGCAGTGAGCCAAGATCATGCCACTGAACTCCAGCCTAGGCAACAGAGTGCAGGACTCTGTCTCAAAAAATGAAACAAAACAAATAAACATATATATATATATATATATATATATATTTTTTTTTTTTTTTACTGGGTTTGATAGTATCTTCCTAGAAGTCATGTTCATGCAGAATCTGTGAAAGTGGTCTCATTTGGAAATAGTGTGTGTACAGATGTATTCGAGTTAAGCTGAGGCCATACTGGATTAAATTCTATATGATGAACGTCCTTGTTAGAAGAGGAAAATTCAAACACAAGGTCATAGACACAAGGGGGAAACACCACATGAAGATGAAGATAGAATTGGAGTGATGCATTGACAAGTCAAGATGTGCCAAGGATTCCTGGCAGCACCAGCAGTTAGGAGAGAGGTGTGGAACAGATTCTCCCTCCGAGGCTCCAGAAGAAATCAACTCTGCTGATACATTAATTTGGGATGTCTATCTTCCATAACTGTGGCGGAATAAATTTCTGCTGTTTTAAGTCATGCAGTTTGTGGTCATTAGTTATGGCCGCCTAGGAAACTAACACAACAGTCTTGGTCTCTATCCCTGCTTTTAATTGCCTATGGTGGGCATCTGTAATCCCAGCTACTCAGAGGGCTGAGCAGGAGAATCACTTGAAAGTGAAAGGCAGAGGTTGCAGTGAGCCAAGATCGCGCCACTGGACTCCAACTTGGACGAAAGAGTGAAACTCTGTCTCACAAAAAAAAAAAAACAAAAAAAAAAAAAAACAAAAAAAAAACTAACAAATTAAGACCAACTTTTAGACTTTACTACCAAAAGCTGAGACTGAAACAGTTAGGAATTGTTCGTGAAAGCAAGTATAATAGTTTCCAGAGACTTAATCAGTTAGGAATTGTCTGTGAGAAGCAAATATAATAGTTTCCAGAACCACAGATAGAGCTATAGACAAAAACATGTGTTCTCTGGATCCTTTACTTGCTACAGACAACACAATAAGTGAATTTACAGCTTTGATCTCACAGTGCACTTAAGCCAACCACCTTGTCTTAGAATGCCTCCACATACCCCTGTGTATCTGAAACAAAATATATTAATTGGCTTAGACAGATCCACTCACATTTCCCAGGAAGACATGATCGGAGAAAGCTATGTAAGAAGAAATCCAGCAGTGTTCTGGAAATACAGTAAGAACATTCATATTAGACGCTGATCCTAATAAAACTAACCTTCGTTCATGAATTTGAATAGATACATTAAAATTACCAAATAATATAGATAATATGGGCAACTCAAAAAGAAGAGGGTAGTCCAATCGACATTCAGAACCAATGGCCTCCAATAAATAATTAAGATGATATTAGTGCTTTAAATATTCTATGAAGTGTATCCAGCATATTGCCTTCATAAATTAAGTGAAAGCTGATATACGAAAGGAACTATTATAACTAAAAAACACACACATCCAAAAACTCCTCAATATAAACTCAACAAATTCAGTAAAATACTGATTGCAAAAAATATATATAGTGATTTAGGGATTTCCTTGAGAAATTTCATAAAGCATAAAGCAAAAATCAAAGAATGCAAACCATCAGAAAAATAAAATATATAAAAAAGAGAAGTATAGGTGATCCAAATTCCATATAATGGAATCCCATCAACAGATGGGTGGAGGAAAAGTAAAACTTCCAACATATAAGCACAAAACTTTAGATCTTAAGAAATATTTGAGTTTTTTATATCAGAAAGATGGTGTTGGGGTGAGGGTTAGGGGACACATATAAATACACAGATGAGACTTGAAATATTCTAGCATAAAAAAAATCTGCAAATTCTTAGAAAATGAAAAATAGTTTATTTACAGAGTAAATACATAGCACTATTTACCTGCAATGCTAAATATTAAAAGACAGCATCTTTTCTGTTTTTTGAGATGGAGTTTCACTATTATCGCCCAGGTTGGAGCACAGTGGTTTGATCTCGGCTCACTGCAACCTCTGCCTCCTGGATTCAAGCCATCCTCCCACCTCAGCCGCCCGAGGAGCTGGGACTACAGGCATGTGCCACCCCACCCAGCTAATTTTTGTATTTTTAGTAGAGACGGGGTTTCACCATGTTGGCTAGGCTGGTCTCGAACTCCTGACCTCAGGTGATCCACCTGCCTCGGCCTCCCAAAGTGCTGGGATTATAGGCATGAGCTACGGTGCTCATTTTGTGTCTATGTGTCATATTTTGATAATTCTAACAATATTTAAAACTTTTCTTTACTATTACATCTGTTACAGTCATCTGTGATCAGTGATCTTCAATGTTACTATCTTAATTGTTTTGAAGGTGCCACAAACTGTGCACTACAAGTCCTGAAACTTAATTATAAATGTATGTGTTCTGACTGCTCCACTGACCAGCCGTTGCCCCATCTCTCTCCCCCTCCTCAGGCCTCCTGATTTCCTGAGACATAATGATGCTGAAATTAGGTCAACTAATAAACCTACACTGGCTTCTAAGTGTTCAAGTGAAAGGAGTTGCATGTCTCTCACTGTAACAATCTAAATCTAGAAATGATTAAGGTTGGTGAGAAAGTCATGTCAAAACCAGATAGGCTTAAAGCTGGGCCTCTTTTTCGAAACAGACAAGCTGGGAGTGCAAAGGAAAAGCTTTTGAAGAAAATTAAAAGTGCTACTCCAGTGAACATACGAATGATAAGAAAGCAAAAGAATCTTATTGCTGATGTAAAGAAAGTTTGAGTGTTTTGGATAGATCAAAGCAACCACAGTATTCCTTAAAACCAAAGCCTAATTCAAAAAAGGCCCTAACTCTCTTCAATTCTACAAATTCTGAGAGAGGTGAAGAAGCTGAAGAAAGAAAAGTTTTAAGCCAGCAGAGCTTGGTTCATGAGGTACGAGGAAAGAAGCCATCTACACAACGTAAAAGTGCAAGGTGAAGCAGCAAGTGCTGGTGGAGTAGCTGCAGCTAATTATGCAGAAGATCCAGCTAAGATCATTGATGAAGGTGGCTACATTTATTTTATTTTATTTTATTTATTTATTTATTTAGAGATGGAGTCTTGCTCAGGCTGGAGTGCAGTGGTGGAATCTTGGATCACTGCAACCTCTACTTCCCAGGTTCAAGCAATTCTCCTGCCTCAGCCTCCCGAGTAGCTGAGATTACAGATGCCCGCCACAATGCCTGACTAATTTTTGTATTTTTAGTAGAAATAGAGTTTCACCACATTGGCCAGGCTGGTCTTAAACTCCTGACCTCAGGTGATCCACCCGCCTCAGCCTCCCAAAGTGCTGGGGTTACAGGCATGAGCCACCATGCCTGGCCAGTGGCTGCATTTAAAAACATATTCAATGCAGACAAAACCATCTTTTATTGGAAGAAGATTCTATCCAGGACTTTCATAGTTAAGGAGAAGTCAATGGCTAGTTTGAAAGGACAGGCTGACTCTCTGGTTAGGGGCTAATGCAGCTGGTGACTTTAAGTTCAAGTCAGTGCTCATTTACCATTCCCAAAACCCTTGGGCCCTTACCAGTTACACTAAATCTACTGTGCCTGTGCTCTGTAAAGGGAACAATAAAGCCTGGATGATGGCATATCTTTTTACAGCATGCTTTACTGAATATTTTAAGCTCACTGTTGCGACCTACTGCTCAGAAAAAAAGATTCCTTTTAAAATATTACTGCTCAATAACAATGGCTCTGGTCACCCAAGAGGTCTGATGGAGATGCACAAGGAAATAAATGTTTTCATGCATGCTAACACATTTTCTGTCAGGAGAATTGCTTGAACCAGGGAGGCGGAGGTTACAGTGAGTCAAGATCTCGCCACTGCATTCCAGCCTGGGTAACAGAGCAAGAATCCATCTCAAAAAAAACAAAAAAAAAAGTTCTACTGGGGAAAAAATGCTAACAAACATATTTCATGCAACAGAGAAATCTTTTATGAAAGAAAGAGTCAATTGATGTGGCCAACTGCCTTGTTATTTCCTTAACAAATTGCCACAGCCACCCCAACCTTCAGCAACCAACATCTTGAACAGTTAAGTAGCCATCAGCATCAAAGCAAGGCTCTCCACCAGCAAAGAGACTTTGCCTCACTGATGGCTTAGATGAGCATTAGCATATTTTAGAGTAAAGTACTTTATAATTAAGGTATAAAGTACTTTCTAAGGTACATTGTTTTTCTAGGCATAATGCTATTGCACACTTCATAGTGTGAAGATAACTTTTGTATGCACTGGAAAGCCAAGAAATGTGTGTGATTTGCTTCATTGGGATAGTCACTTTATTGTGGTGATCTGGAAATGAGCCCGGAATATCTCCAAGGTACGCCTATACATGCTTTGGTTGAACAATAAGTAAATGGATGGTGGATGACGTTTCACTGTGAGTGAGGAAGTTACGGATTAGCAAGGGGTAGGAGGGGAAAGCTAGAATTAACAGGGGCTGCTGGATTAGGATTGGAGACGTCGGTATGAAGTCATGTTTTGTTTAATATTTATAAATGCATGAAAATGTGTAATAGTACTTACATATGCCTATATAATGAGTTATATGTATGTATACACACACACACACACACACACACACCACACACACACACACACACACACACACACACACACACATTTCCTAGATCTATCCACTGCAAGGATCTAGAATTAGTGACATCCCAGTAGCAGTGAGCAAACCCACTGTCCAGATAAATACCCTTCTCCAATAACAGGAATCTGGTCTTCTTGAAGAAATAGCTGATAATAACCCTCAGGTAGGGAAAATACAAAATGACCCTAGAACATCTTGTATCCCTAAAAAGTGGGGGGTGCTCAGAAACAGTTGAGTAGAAGTCAAATGGGACACAGGAGCCGAACTGAGACAGTCACCAAAGTCAGGCTGGAACAATTTGAGAAGAAAATACATCAAGTAGCACTGGAGTGTGACTCAAAGTAAAAATTAAATATACACATGTTCATAACATTAGTTTATTTAAAAAGACAATTTAAAAATGTTTGTAAAGTTTTAGCAAAAAAAAAAAATTAGAACCCTGAATTGTATCGTGCATTTGTGAGTATAAAAAGACATGATATCCATCAAACCAAGAAATAAGAAAATATGTCATTCAAGCATTTTGTCTCAGTTGCTCAGAAATTATTCCAATGAAGTGAATACAAATTAGAATCAAGCACTCAGGAAAAGGAAAGTATGAATATGTAAGAAACATTGTGAAATAATGAAATTAGAAAATTTTATGGTCATTCTAATCATTAATAATGTGAAATAAGGAAATAATTTCTAAAATAATTTGTGCATGCATTGTGTATAGGTACATATTCTTGTGACCCAGTTGTGTTAAAATGATACAGATAAACTCCATATTTCTTTTTAACAAAACTTGGGACGTAGTGGAGTGAGAGTTGTAAGAGTAAAAAAAAATTTTTTTTTGAGACAGTCTTGCTCTGTCTCCCAGGCAAGAGTGCAGTAGCACAATCTCAGCTCACTGAAACCTCTGCCTCCCAGGTTCAAGCGCCTCTTTTGCCTCAGCCCCCCGGAGTAGCTGGGATTACAGGTGCATGCCACAACACCCAGCTAATTTTTTTGTATTTTTGGTAGAGACTGGGTTTCCAAGTCCAGGCTGGTGTTGGACTCCTGACCTCAAGTGATCCACCCACCTCGGCTTCCCAAATTGCTGGGATTACAGGCGTGAGCCACCGCACCTGGCCAAAATAATGTTTGTATTGGTGTGTTATGCTGGATTATAAAACAAATGAAGCAGAAAAATAATATATATTTAATAGCAAAGTAAGATTTGTCCTATCAGTTATCATGATATGTTATAAAACCATAGAAATTGTAACCAGATGGCATCAGGGCAGCAATAGCCAAGGGAACCAAAAACTTAATAGAGGACCTACATACAGGCCATGTGTGTATGGAATACATAGTAAACACATGACAGGGGTGAAATGTTGGGAACATGATGGTAATAGCATGACTGGCAATCCATACAAAGAGTTTGCACATAGCAAAATGATTAACTGGGTCTGGTCTTTTCACCACAAACAAAAATAAATTCATTCAAGATGGATACAAACTTAAATGTAAAAATCAAAAATGTTTCATCTGTTGGAAGAAAATGTAAGAGAGTATCTTTATGTACTGGCATAAAGGAAGAATTTTCTAGGGCCAGGCACGGTGGCTCATGCCTGTAATCCCAGCATTTAAGGAGGCCGAGGCGATTTTGACCAGCCTGACCAACACGGTGAAACCCCATCTCTACTAAAAATACACAAAATTATCTGGGTGTGGTGGCGTGAGCCTGTAACCTCAGCTACTCAGATGGTTGAGGCAGGAGAATCACTTGAACCTGGGAGGCAGAGGTTGCAGTGAGCTGAGATCGTGCCACTGCACTCCAGCCTGGACGACAGAACCAGACTGTTTCCAAAAAAAAAAAAAAAAAAAAGATTTTTCTAATAAGGCTTAAAATTGGAGTATTTTTATGATATACTTGATATCCTTAAAGCAGGACCTCTGTTCATCAAAATAGGCCAAAAGACAATGAAAAGCCAAGTCACAAACTGAGAGAAGATATTGTCACACATATAAATGGAAAGGAGGTTTGTATCCTTTCCTGAATATATAAATGTAAATTGATTGGAAAAACAACCAAATAAAAACAATGTTTGATAGACATTAATAGATATTTTGTGGAATAGAAAACGTAAATTCCCAATATATCATCTGAAAAATGCAAACTATCATTACTAACAGAGAAAATGAAAATGGAAAGCATAATGGGATAACATTTTATAACCTTACAACTAAAAATTGCTTAAAAGCCTGGCATGAGCAGGGATTGGCAGGACTATAAAACACCTGAATCTTTTATTCACTGTCGATGAGTGCAACCTCTCTCAAAAACTGCTTGTCTTTATCCGGCAACATTGAAAATATACATCCTATTAATTAAGAACCCCCTTCTTGGCCAGGTGCCACGGCTCACGCCTATAATCCCAGCATTTTGGGAGGCCGAAGTGGGCTGATCATCTGAGGTTGGGAGTTCGAGACCAGCCTGACTAACATTGAGAAACCCGGTCTTTATTAAAAATACAAAATTAGCTGGATGTGGTGGCATACCCCTGTAGTCCCAGCTACTCAGGAGGCTGAGGCAGGGGAATCTCTTGAATCTGGGAGGTGGAGGTTGCAGTGAATCCAGATAACACCATTGCACTCCAGCCTGGGCAAGACAGCGAGACTCTCTCAAAAAAAAAAAAAAAAAAAAAAGAAAAGAAAAAAATACACCTCCCTTCTTGTGTATGTAAATAGCTCAGAGCTTCCTAGGCATGTGTACCCTGAAAGGTATGAAAGTATTATTTATCATAGCGAACAAACGTAACTGTGAAAATAAGTGAACTGCAGATGTGTCCAGTAATGATGAATGTCAAAGCCATAATATTGATGAGAGGAGGAAATTATAGAATATCCTGTATTCAGTATGATTCTATTGTGTTAACTTCAAAAGCATTCAAACCAAATAATAAATACATTTTGAGATGGAGTCTTGCTCTGTCCCCCAGGCTGGAATGCAGTGGTACCATCCTGGCTCACTGCAATCTCCGCCTCCCGGGTTCAAGCTATTCCCCTGCCTCAGCCTCCTGAGTAGCTGGGAGCCACCACACCTGGCTAATTTTTGTAGAGATGGGGTTTCACCACGTTGGCCAGGCTGGTCTCGAACTTCTGACCTCATGTGATCTGCCCGCCTCAGCCTCCCAAAATGCTGGAATTACAGCTGTGAGCCACCGTGCCTGTTCAATAATATATTGTTCAGTGATCGTATGTATGTGAATTTTGAAGGATCTATAAATAGCAAGAAAATAATGTATACAAAATTCAGTAAATAGATACCCTTGAAGAGCAAGCAGGATATTACAATGAATGAGAGGTACACAGAGGGTCGCAAAAATTTTGGTCAAATTCTATTTCTTAAGCTGAGTGATGAGTAAATAAGTGTTTGTTCATGTATACTCTTTAGGCTGTAAATAGGCATTACATGTGTTTAATTCATATTCATAGTATATAAATTCATGAATTACTTCTAATAGGAAGTTATAAGATATACTTGAAAACGTTAGCAGAAAATATTGCAAACATATTTCCGTGAATCATGTTGCAGATTCTAAAGAAATGTTCATGACGGCTCTGAGACACTCCTCAAACTGCATTTTTGTTTTAAGAGGGAAAATCACATATCTGGCCCTCCCAAACTGAGGTCAGAGACTTTCAGAATGTTAGTTAAGTAGCATTAAGAAAAGCATTCAAGGGAGAGTACCTTTCCATTGTGATGGAAACCCACAAATTAGTATTTCTGGTTTTTGTTCAATATTATTTCTACATTTATAGACTTTTAATACACCAGTCATCAGAGACCCAAAAGCCCTTCACATTCCAGGTCCCCAGTCCCCGCTCCCTCCCCTGTCCCAGTTCCCACCCCCTCCTCTGACGGTATTTGGATGCCTCCATGAACAGATGCCCTTGCTGAGCTGCCAGTTCCTGAAAGGTCACCGGGAGCAGCGCCTGGCCCACCTGGTCCTGAGCTTCCTCACCATGGGGTATGTGTGGCAGGAAGGAGAGGCGCAGCCTGCAGAGGTGAGGGCCAGAGAGAGGCTCTGTCTGTTACCCGGCAGGTTGGCTGTACCTGGAATACCGGGCACTCTGCTAGGTGCTATGCTGTTTTCCTGGAAAATGGTGCTTTTTTCTTCTCGATGGGCATCAGTTGAAGCAAGGGTGAAGGGCCTATTTATTTTATGATTATTATTTATTTTTATTTTATTTGGGGACAGTCTTAGTCTATCACTTAGGCTGGAGTGTAGTGGGGTGACCCTGGCTTACTGCAACTTCCCCTCCCAGATTCAAGCAATTCTCCTGCCTCAGCTTCTGGTAGCTGGGACTACAGACACCTACCACCATGCCTGGATAATTTTTGTATTTTTAGTAGAGACAGGTTTCACCATGTTGCCCAGGCTGGTCTTGAACTCTTAACCTGAAGTAATCCACCTTCCTCGGCCTCCCAGAGTGCTGGGATTACAGGCATAAGCCACTGCGCCCTGCCTGAGATCCTGTTTAGATGAAGGATTTTTTTCTTTTTCAGACTAAGAAGGTAATTTGTTTTTTAAACTGATAGCTATTTCTTCCTTTTATAAGCTTTCGAATTTTTTTGTTTTTTTTGGGCACCCTCTTCCAAGAATGTTTGAAGAGCTGCATTTGAAGGTAGATTGCTTTTTTTGCTTTAAAACAGGGTCACACCATGTTGCCCAGGCTGGAGTGCAGTGGTGCAATCACAACTCATTACAGCCTCAACTCCTTCCAGGTTCAAACGATCCTCCCACCTCAGCCTCCTGAGAAGTTGGGGCTACCAGCACATACCACCACACCCAGCTAATTGTTGGAAATTTTTTGTAGAGATGAAGGTCTTGCTCTTTTGCCCAGGCTGGTCTTAAACTCCTGGCCTCAAGTAATCCTCCTGCCTTGGCCTTCCAAAGTGCTGGGATTATAGGCATAAGTCACCATGCTGGGCCTGAGAGACAGACTCTGAGAATTCATAGAAACCTTACAGCATCTTGTACGCTTATGTATTACATTATCTAGGTTGCACTTCCTAATCCTGTGAAATAAATAGAGCCCTACCGGCCCATTTTACAACTGAAAAGCACAGGCACTGAATTCCTTAAGCAAGGTCAGATAGCAAATTAGTGGAAAAGCCAAGGTCGGCACCCAGATCTTCTCATTTTCCTAGTGCAGCTTTCTTTCCTCAGGGGCCACATTGATATTTACAACACTCATCTTCATTTTTTTTCATGCTGCTTTCTATCCAGCCAATCATTAGTTGGTCTTTTAATAATTCATCTAAATCTCCTCTGAATCGTTGTATAACTTTGTACAGTTTCCATCCACAGTGTCAGTTACTATTCCTTTTCATTTCTGAAAACATGCCTTTCCCAGAAATCAGGGAGTTACCCTTGTCCTAGAACTCCACGGTGAGAGAGCAGCCCGTGCCCATTGTATTTGCCTGACTGATCTTACCTTTTGTCTCTCAGGGAAACACACGAGACTCAGGGAAGAGGAAAGTGTAGAGTCACTTCAGCCTTGTTATTTGTCAGTGCATCTCACTTTTTTTTTTTTTTTTTTTTTTTTTGAGACAGAGTTTTGCTCTTGTTGCCCAGGCTGGAGTAGAGTGGCAGCGGTGTGATCTCAGCTCACTGCAACCTCCGCCTCCCTCGTCCAAGAGAGATTCTCCTGCCTCAGCCTCCTGAGTAGCTGGGATTATTACAGGCAACTGCTACCATGCCTGGTTAATTTTTTTTTTTTGTATTTTTAGTAGAGACAGGTTTCACCATGTTGGCCAGGGTGATCTCGAACTACTGACCTCAGGTGATCTACTGACCTCCGGTAATCCACCCACCTCAGCCTCCCAAAGTGCTGGGATTACAGGCATGAGCCACAGCACCTGGCCAGTATATCTCATTTTTAAAACAGTGTGTCTGATGCTGAAAAGTTTGAAGTCTAGGCACATCCCAGTGAGTTCTCTTTATACCATCCCCCTCCTCAGACCATTATCCTAAATTGGGGTCTGGGGGAGAGAAGACTGATGTGGGGGGGAGCCTCCAGCTCCCAGTTGTGTCCTGGTAGTTCCAGGAGACCAGCGAGGCTCCTCATCCACCACCCTGCCTCGGATCACCTTTCACTTCCTTTGTTTCTCTTCCCTTGACTTTTTAGCTCAGAAAGTACCTGGCTTTTCAATGCCTTCTGAGGAAAGTTTACCCAAGGTTCACATTGCAAAACGCTTTAAAGCTCTTTATTGTTTTCCACCCATGAAACAATTCTGTCCCAAATCTAACATTTCAAGGGAAACAAGAAGGCAAAAGCAGGGCACCTTAATGGAAATTTTATCTTAAGGAGAAATGAAAATGGAGATGGAAGAGGGGGCACAGGGTTGGAGTTTGAATCTAGACTCGTTCAGCCTTTACTCTGATAGAGACCCCCATGCAGCATTTCTGGACTTGCAGCTGATAAAGCGCTTTGGAGGGTCCCTCGGATTAAAAAGGGTAAAGGGGGTCTGTCCTGAGGGGATTTACTTGAAGGTGTTATTGGGTTTGACTTATAAAGTGAGAGACAGAGTCAGTTTCTCCACAGGCTGAGGCAGTCTATCCTCATGCTTCTCTAGGGTGCTGGGGTCTCCCCTGGCTCATACCCGGTACACACAGAGGTTTCTACATCTAGCTGTACATCTCTATCAGTCAATCAAGCAATAAATCTGTCTATCATCTATCTATTGATCTACCTATCATCTCTACCGTCTATCATCTCTCTATCATCTATCGATCTATCATCTGTTGATCTATCACCTCTATCATCTATGTATCTATGTACTCTCTCTCTCTCTCTCTCTCTATATATATATATATATGTATGTATTTCTATTCACCTACCTACTTATCTGTCAAAATTTTTTCTATTGCTAATCTTTTTGGGCCCCAGTTTCCATTTAATTTTTTTGGTAATGCCTTTCTTTGCACAATCAGTTTGCAGAGGCTATTTTATATTCCATGTGTATGTGTGTGGTCCAACGTTGTAATTTTCACATATATTTCACTGTGTACTCAGGTATAAACAGTATTTCCACTGGGTCATTAACAGAAAAATATGTGTGAGGCGTATGAATGTGCATCACTCAGGTAATTCAAGCTTGGTTCCCAGGTCATTTCTGTACCACAGGATTGCTGGAATAGAATAAAAGACAACTACATTTATTTCCTCTGCTTCAATCTTTCTAGACTATGCTAATTGCCTGGATTTATATCTGACAGGTTCTACCAAGGAATCTTGCCCTTCCACTTGTCGAAGTCTCCAGGAACTTGGGGCTCCCTCCTATCCTGGTCCACTCAGACTTGGTGCTGACAAACTGGACCAAAAAAGATCCAGATGGGTAAGGAAGGAAGAGAATCCTTTGAATTTCCCCCAGATGGAAACTCCACCAGAGGCAGTCTCGTGACTTTAACTTTCCCCACAGGAAATGCCCAGGCATTTTTATAATTAGGGATGTTCATGTTTATAATCTGCTTTATGGTCCAAAGAAGGGTTGAGCTGGACCAAAAATTCAAAAGTCACAGATTCTGGAAGTTTCCTCTCAATGCACTCTGACCACATTGGCTCAGACCATTTTGTCTTGTTTATTTCCATACCATGTGTCAATTTCTCAACCTGACCTTCAAGCTCCTGCAAAATCAGATTTTATTTGTTCTTTCTCTTCAAACTGTTTGTTCCCTAAGATGCCCTCCATTCATATTAGGTTAGAATCAGTGGTTGTGATAAGTAATCATTATATAGTGATCAGAAGTGAATGATTACGGAGGAATTCAGAGCAGATGCTCCAGGTGTGCTGGATTGAGAATTTGATTAAAAATTCCATCTATTCCACCAAACTTACATCATTCCTTTGACAGTTGGTCTGGGAATAAGGGCATTTGTCTATAGAAGGAATAGCATGAGTTTTTAACAAACAAGAAATTCAATAAACAGTCGGAATTGGACGGATGATGGAAAATGTTAAATTTTCCTTTCAGCTTCATTTTCTCAGCCAAATGAAAGAGACAGCACTTTCTTTTGTGGCTGATTACAGCAGCTGAAGATTCATGGAGGTTGAATATGAGGAAGAACTTCCTCTGCCATGGTATTGCCAGAGAAGATGATGAGAATCCACTTAAAAGGGTTACATATTTAGTAGACAGCCTAGATTTTAGGAGTAATTTATGTGCCTCGACCAGGCACAGTGGCTCACGACTGTAATCTCAGCACTTTGGGAGGCCAAAGCGGGTAGATCACCTGAGGTCGGGAATTCAAGGCCAGCCTGGCCAACATGGTGAAACCCCATCTCTACTAAAAGTAAACAACAAAAAAAAAGCTGGGTGTGGTGGCAGGCACCTGTAATCCCAGCTACTCGTGCAACTGAGGCAGGAAAATTGCTTGAATCCAGGAGGCAGAGGTTGCAGTGAGCGAGATTGTGCCATTACACTCCAGCCTGGGTGATGAGAGCAAAATTCTGTCTCAAAAAAAAAAAAAAAAAAAAACATTATGTGCCCCATTGGAAGAAGTGAGATTGGGCCATCTCATCTCTCTGAGGAGCTCTGAGCCCTGGAAGTTTATGACTTCTGCAATTATGAATTGTAATCTTTGATTCATTCTGCTTTAGTAACAAAATGGGTGACCACTGAAAGCTGCTGAATCTGGGTAAGAATTTGGATGGAAAAAATAATAAATATATGTGCATAACTTATTCTGTTCAAGGTATTACATATTGAATAGGCTGGATTTGTTATTCGAAGAGAAAGACAGAATAAGAGAAGGTAGAAGGGAAAATGAGAAAATGACTATACTAGAATGGTAGTCAAAAATGCAACAACAGGTGGGCGCAGTGACTCACACCTGCAATCCTAGCACTTTGGGAGGGCCAGGTCGGGGGATCACATGAGGTTAAGAGTTCAAGACCACCCTGGCCAACGTAGACAAACCTTCTCTCTACATTAGCCAGGTGTGGTGGTGGGTGCTGCAATCCCAGCTACTTGGGAGGCTGAGGCAGGAGAATCACTTGAACCTGGGAGGCAGAGGTGGCAGTGAGCCGAGATTGCACCACTGCACTCCAACCTGGGTGACAGAGGGAGACCCTGTCTCAAAAACAAACAAACAAAACAAAAACAAAAAAGCAACAACAAAAAAACTCTTAATAGTTTTCTAGGAAGTGAGAGCAAAGGGGTAGTTTAATTCCAGAGATGCAGACACAGTCCTGGGTCTCTCCAGTTATTCTGCTTGGTAATTATCCTCTGAAGCCTTTTAATATGCCTAGCACAGAGCTAAGTGCTATGAAGAAATGAAAGAAATAGAAGCAAAGTACTCCCCATGTGGGTTAAATAACAAGACACTCTATGACAAATGTCAAAAAGTGACTCAAACAGTATGTCCTTTAGAATTTCAGAGAAATGACATCAATGCAGGCTTCACAAGTCAGCAAAAATCTTGGTGACGGGGCAGAGCTTGATGTAAGGCAAATCCTAAAAGTTGAGTAGGAATCGACTAGCTAGAACAAAATGTGGGTTTGTGGTAAATACAAAAAAGTAAGAGGAGTGAATCAATTACTTAATTAATTTCTAAGATGGAGTCTTGCTCTGCCGCCCAGGCTGGAGTGCAGTGGCATGACCTCGGCTCACTGCAACCTCTGTCTCCTGGATTCAAGCAATTCTCCTGCCTCAGCCTCCCAAGTAGGTGGGATTACAGGTACCCACCATCACCCCCGACTAATTTTTGTATTTTTAGTAGAGACAGGGTTTCACCATGTTGACCATGCTGGGCTCGAACTCCTGACCTCATCATCTGCCCGCCTTGGCCTCCCAAAGTGCTGGGATTACAGGCATAAGCCACTGCACCCAGCCTAATAATTTATTCTGGGGCTGGAATGTGAGTGGAGATATTGCTCACCCTTTATCATACAGCATCCCATAGTCTGGCCACAACCTGCTGAATTCATTAAGTGTGGATGTGTGTGTGTCTGCAGTGCCTTGAACACAAGTGTGCGTGCCTGCGGACATGTGACGCTAGGAGTTTTTAATACATCTCATTTACAAACTGAATTATTCTTTTATTTTTGTTTTCTCTTTGTGGTTACCAATAACTGAAATTGCGCTAGCTTCCTGGAAATTGGGTAAGTTCTCAGAAATCCTTTACTCACTTTAGAATCCAGGTCAACTTTAAAATCTTACAATAAAACAAAGAAGGCATGGTAAATTATATGTAAAGTACAATATCAACTACATAAATGCATAAAAAATATACTAGAAGGAAATGTGCCTAAAATTCACAGTATAAACATTAACAGTGGCTGCCTCTTCCTTGTATGGATTGGGGATTTTTCTTTTACTGTACTTTCCAGTCTGTATATAATAAAACAAGTAACACGCAATGTAAACAACACAAAATGAAAACGTTTCCAAATTTTGGTGGCTCTTTGAAGTTTAATGGTTTTTTTTTTTTTTTGAGACTTAATCTTATTCTTTTGCCCAAGTTGGAGTGCAGTGGCGTGTTCTCGGCTCACTACAACCTCTGCCTCTGGGTTCAAGCAATTCTTCTGCCTCAGCCTCCTGAGTAGCCAGGATTACAGGTGCCCACCACCATGCCTGGCTAATTTTTGTACTTTTAGTAGAGACAGGGTTTCACTATGTTGGCCAGGCTGGTCTCGATCTCCTGGCCTCAGGTGATCCACCCACCTCAGCCTCCCAAAGTGCTGGGATTACAGGCATGAGCCACTGCGCCCAGCTGAAGTTTAATGGTTTGAAAAAAAGATTTCTCATCTCACTATAACTTCTGTGGGAGGCCAGGTTGCAGGTAGTGGTTTCTCTGGCAACAGAAGAATCCCTTTGCAATACCTTGTTATTACATAGACTGGAGCTCATGGGGCAGGTCTGGTTCACACATCCTTAGGCTCCGCTTCTCCTGGCAAACAAAAATGGCCTCTGATCCAATGTTGCCTCTTCCATCACCAAACCTATCAAACAAACAAGAGCGTCCAGTAGAAAAACTGGGCAGCTGGGTGTTAGAAGGTGAAGACATCATTTCCCAAGCTAATGTCGCTGCTGGAACAATGTAAGTCTTGACTTTGTCTTGGTTTGTTTTGGTTTGAAATTGCTTGTTTTTCATCTTTGTCTCATGCTTAAAATATGAAGGGCAAATATGATCCAAAGACTTAAGGTTTTAGGTTTTGTAGATGTTTTAATCCATTTAAATGACAGCAGGTCATTTAGAAATGATTCCTCTGTAACAGCCTTCCAGATCCCACTCGATTGTACAGCATTGGGTTTAGATAGATAGATAGATAGATAAATAGATAGATAGATAGATAGATAGATGATAGATAGGTAGGTAGATAGATAGACAGACAGAGTTTGGCTCTGTGTCCCCACCCGTTATCTCATGTCGAGTTTAATTCCCACATGTCAGGAGAGGGACCTGGTGGGAGATGATAGGATCATGGGCGTGGATTTCCCCAGTGCTGTTCTCATGACAGTGAGTGAGTTCTCACAAGATCTTCTTCTCTCTCTTTTTTTTTTTGGCAACAGAGTCTCACTCTATCAGCCAGGCTGGAGTGCAGTGGCATGATCTCGGCTCACCACAGCCTCTGCCTCTGGGGTTCAAGTGACTCTCCTGCCTCAGCCTCCCACGTAGCTGAGATTACAGGCGTGACCCACCACACCCGGCTAATTTTTGTATTTTTAGTAGCGACAGGGTTTCACCATGTTGGCCAGGCTGAACTCGAACTCCTGACCTCAGCTGATCCACCCACCTTGGCCTCTCAAAGTGCTGAGATTACAGGCGTAAGCCACAGCGCCCAGCCAGTTCTCACAGCATCTGATGGCTTAAAAGTGTGACACTTCCCCCTACCTCCTGCCACCATGTAAGATGCTTGCTTTCATCTATGACTGAAAGTTTCCTGATGTCTCCTAACCATGCTTCCCGTTAAGCCTAAGGATCTCTGAGTCAATTACACCTCGTTTCTTTATAAATTACCCAGTCTCAGGTAGTTCTTTATAGCAGTGTGAGAATGAACTAATATATGTATATATGGATTAGAGGCAGCACTGGCCTAGTTGTGAAACTCCTTCCGGCCTGGTCCTGTGATTAGCTGGCTGTATGACCTTGGGGAAGCTGCTTTGCCTCTCTGGGCCATGGTTCCATACCTGTAAAAAAAAAAAAAAAAAAAGCATAGACTTAGCTGTTGCCTGGGTCTCTAGCTCCAAGACGCCGGCTTTTGTTAGGAATGACATGATGGACCATAGAACCGGCTCTGTGGAGAATCAGCTACATCTCTTACTAGGAACTTCTCATTTAGCCAGTTACTCCACTGCGGGGATGGTCCAGGACCATCAGGGCCATGGTAGACATTGGGAGGTTGCCTGTCAGGTGAACATGAGATTGAACTTATCTGTTCTCTTTCCTCCCTGAACGTTGCTGAAGGTAGATACTCATCCTCAGGGATGTCTAATGGAGAGGAAGAAGTTGTGCAGTAATTCAATAATTGCAGTTATCTAACTCGGCAGGGACCTCTGGGCAGTGAGTACTCACGGTACAGTCTCTACCCCTCTAACCATGTGATCCTCTCCTTCCCAAGGAACCTGGAAACCATCATCTCACTTCCTGGGGGAGAGAGCCTGCATGGTTTTATACTGGTGACTGTTTTGGTGGAGAAAGCAGCAGCGCCTGGGATAAAGGTAACTTCTCACTTGATAGCATCTTTTCCTTTTAAATGTGTTTGAGCTTTGGATTTCTCAATACAAATGAACATAGACCCTGTCCTGCTTAGTTCAAGTCTAAGAGAAGAGATCTAGGTTCTAGGTCACCATATTTGCTCCCTTTTCTCAATTCCTATAAAACTTGGAATGGACCTTATGTCCATTCAACAAACAGGCATTGTTCTGGGCAATGGAAAACTGGATCGAACAAGACAGACATTGTCCCAGCCCTGACAGAAGCTCATGATGGATGCTGTGGATCAAGATGAATTAACATGGATTACAGGCGTGAGCCACCACGCCTGGCCTCAAACCGGAATTTCTTCAGGAGGCAGACAGGTACCAGGAAGGCTGGATAGAAGACAAAAGACAGTGTGCAGCCTGTGATCACCTACAGTGCTGCAGTGAGATGTTAATGCCTTGCCTAAAAATATTTCCGTTAGATTTCTGCCTTCCCTCACTGTCTTCCTTTTTTTTTTTTTTTTTTTTCCTGAGGTGGAGTCTCGTTCTGTCACCCAGGTTGGAGTGCAGTGGCGTGATCTTGGTTCATCTCAACCCCCGCCTCCTGGGTTCAAGTGATTCTTCTGCCTCAGCCTCCTGAGTAGCTGGGATTACAGGCATGTGCCACCATGCCCAGCTAATTTTTGTATTTTTAGTGGAGATGAGGTTTCACCATGTTGGTTAGGTTTCGAACTCCTGACCTTGTGTTCTGCCCATCTCAGCCTCCCAAAGTGCTTGGATTACAGGTGTGAGCCAACACTACGTCCCTTGTTAAGCATATATTGAGCACCTACTGTGTTCTCAATGGGATGACCCATTGCTGGCATGATTATTACAGCACTTTCTTTCCCTCTTAATAGTTAAACTCCATGCTTACTTTAGTTCTCAACCATGTGTCTAGCCCATTGAAAGATACAGAATCAAATATCTGCCTTCCAAGTGTAGTTCAGATAAAGTAAAGACTCCAGGAAGGCTTCCCAGGAGAGGGGGTTCTAAAGCTAGGGGCTCTGTACAATCTGTGTATTAGATAGACCATTTTCACACTGCTGTAAACATACTCCCTGAGACTGGGTAATTTATAAAGGAAAGAGGTTTAATTGACTCACAGTTCTGCATGGACAGGGAGGCCCCAGGAAACTTACAACTATGGAGGAAGGTGAAGGGGAAGCAAGGACCTCTTAGCAAGGCGGCAGGAGAGAGAGAGAGAGCAAAGGAGGGAACTGCCAAACACTTTTAAACCAACAGATCTTGTGAGAACCCTCCCTGGTATCATGAGAACAGCATGGAAGAACCTGCCCCCATAATCCAATCACCTCCCACCAGGTCCCTCCCTCAACATGTGGGGGATTACAATCCAAGATGAGATTTAGGTGGGGACACAGAGACAAAGCATATTAATCTGACTTTATATGAGACAGCTTCGGAGCAAGGTAGTTGAAGATGCAGAAGTAGAACTGATCATAATATGTGACAAGTTCGAGAGAAGAAACAGTAAAGTAATAGAACTCAGGCCCTTGGGAGGTACAGGAAGTAACAGCCAGCTGAAATTCCAGAAACACTTACCTAGGGGTCTGTCTGGGAGGTACCCAGGGAGCTATTGGCTGTCAGGCCAACCCCACGTGGATCTAGCTTAGGATGCTCCCAGAAAGCTCTGACAAACTGTCCAGTCCTCCCCTGGATTCCCACAGCACGAGGCATCCTCAGCCTGCATGGACTTTAAGGGAGTGCTAATAAGTTGTGTACGTGAATCTCATCCCCAGGCTCTTGTTCAGGCCATGAATGCCATCTTGCAGGCCAGCCAGGAGGCCCTGCTCCAAGCCCTGAAGCAACTGAGACTCTCTATTCAGGACATCACCAAAACCTTAGGGAAGATGCACGGTAAGGTGCTTCCAATGCTCCTGAAGGATCCCCCTGGGGTTCTGGGCTCTGCTTGGGAGAAGAGAGCCGGGGAGACCAGACATGTGGTCTGGATGTCTGGTGTGATGATACATTCGTCCACCAGATGACGCTGATGAACTATCTTCATTTTAGGGTAAATGCATATTATCTTGGAGAGCTATTGTCACAACTTTGTCCTTTCTATTCTCCCGTGACTAAGATGATTTCCCTTCTACAGTGGCCAGATATTTCTTAAGCATGTTGAAGTCTTGCCTGAAGCTTGGGAGGAGGGGATGTGATGCCAAGTAATGCTGGTCGCGTGTGCCCCATCCCCCAGCGTTAGGTACTGCAGGGTAGTTTGTCTGCACTCTCTAATGCCCCTTTTATTCTACCCACCTCTGTTGGTTCCCGAGATGTCTGACCTTGGTTTTAAGCCTTGTCTAATGGATGGCCTGTGCTCCTTTTCTGCAGCTAGGGCAGGCTGAGTTGTCATAGGTGGGAAAGTTGTCAGAATCAAAATGGAGTCACATGCGTTGAAGAAAAAATTTTAAACCTTGACAAATAGAGCTGGGGAAGGCTGCAAAGACAGAGCTCTCATGCATAAATGCCTGATAACAAAATCTTTTCCAAAAGACTCGGCAAAAATCACAACCCTGACAACCTTATGCAAAAAAATAACTTCCACGTGGACATCTGCCCAGTGACTCCCTATCCAATGTTGGCCTGGTGCCACCCTTTTTATTGGTGCTCATAGCCAAGGATAATGATCTCAAAACAGTTATGCAAGTGTCCTCATTTTTCCTTTAAAGATCTTTGACTTCCTTTATCTTTCTGAGTACCCACATTGTTTACTATGGCACGCTTACTCCCATTGCACTGCCCTATTCCGGAATCAATATCGATTTCCATTAGGTAGCCTCTCCCTGTTACTTAGGTTAACATAGGCATGGTCAGTTTCGAGGCTCACTCTTTCTGGATCGGTTACAGCTTATTCTGGTTACTGTATTCAGTTTTCAACATCTAGGAGGCTCTTCAAATTCTTCTCTCAGAGGAATCTGAATAATGTGCTTACGAGGGTGTGAGAGAGGGGTGTGATTTCTTAACAAGTCAGATTCTAAGTATCATTTTCCTTGAATCCTGCTTGCCTATAAGAAAGAAAGATTCTGGGGAAAAGAGAGTGTTTACGGGAAGCAGGACAGGAGGGAGGGAGAAAGACATTAGGTGGTGCTGAGCTTTATTATCTTGTATTTTAAAAGTAAATATATTTGTCCTTCCACCCTCTCAGCACTAGTAGAAATCTATCTGAAGTAATAGGATTAGGTATTACTTCCATTCAATTTCCCGGTTTTCTATTTGTATTTTCTCCATTTCCTTGAATTTTAATTTAAAGCCCTCATGATCACATCAGTAGGCCTTCTGCCAAACAACTCCCCCAAATTGTATGGTGGCTTTGCCAAGCTGAAATGAGATGAGATGTGTTTTAACTTTGCCAGGAAAGCCTGAATTCATCACTCAGGACATCAAGGCTATTAGGGAGACAGCGCAGGTGTCTTCGGATCACATGGATGAGCTCAAGAAAGTAGTTTTGGAAGATTATGAGAAACTTTCCACCCAGCCCCAGTGCATGTAGCAGTAAGATGGTGCACGCAGTGTCTGGCTGTCACAGGCTTTCCTAGGGCTCACTTGCAGACTCACTTCTTTTTATTTTTATTTTATTTTTTTGAGACAGAATCTCTCTCTGTCGCCCAGGCTGGAGTGCAATGGTGCGATCTCGGCTTACTGCCGCCTCCGCCTCCCGGGTTCAAGCTATTCTCTTGCCTCAGTCTCCTGAGTAGCTAGGCCTAAAGGCGTGCACCCCCCACACCCAGCTAATTTTTGTATTTTTAGTAGAGATGGGGTTTCACCATATTGGTCAGGCTGCTCTCGAACTCCTGACCTCAGGTGATCTGCCCACCTTGGGCTCCCAAAGTGCTGGGACTATACAGGCATGAGCCACCGTGCCCAGCCCAGACTCACTTCTTAACCCCAGGTCAACCCCCTGTGCTCTCCTGCTCAGCTTCTGCAGGAGATATCATCATCTGAGGAGGTCCCAGGGCTACCACCCTTGTTTTCTGAAAAGGCACATTTTCCTACACAGACATAATTTGTTTTAAATGTTTTACTCCTAGTTACATTCATCTAGGTGGAGAAATAGCTGAATGGATTGGACTGTGTTTTCTAAAGATGGCCCCATGCCATCCCGCATGCCCCTCCACCATGTGGCCTGAGCACTCCTTTCACCCAGGGGTGGACTCTGGCCCTGCTTGTGATGTGCGTGTCGCCAATATACTGTAGTAGAGGGGAAAGCACGACTAGAAAAAGTGATGCAGGTTCCACCTTGTGTCCTGAGCCACTAGATAAAGAGTCCATCTCCCCCGCGGCCACAATGCTGTGCAAACTACACAGACAAACCATATCAAACAGCCACCTGTCGGTTCCCCAGTTGGCTTCCGTCCAAGAGCGAAGGTGCCTGCAGATGGTTCTAGGCTCCCACCTCAACTTATGTCCCATCTTGAAGTCTTCTCAACTGAGGCACCAGCCACTGTGGAGCAGAGACAAGCCACTGCCACTTCGTCTTGCCCAGATTCCCCAGCAGTCACCCACGCTGGAGTGCAGTGGTGCGATCTTGGCATATAGTGGTTTTTTCACGCCCCTATGTTTGGAGTGGTTTCTATGCAGCAATAGTAACTACAAGAAATGAAGTTACAAAAATAGTAACAAACACTGGAACCTGCAGGATTTAAGGAATCACATGAACGCTCCAGTCATGGTCTCTGGTTTATGATTATTAACTTTCTTCTGCACGATAAATAGAGCTTGGCTGGACTTTTTCCCTCTGCTTCCATTCCCCAAAATGGAGCGTACCACACAATTGCTTCTTCAAAGCCCAACTTTAGCAAGAGTCATGAGCTCTAATCCCTTCATCCATAAATACTTCCTTTCCAGGCACGTAGACTCCCTTCACACACAGGGCTGAGTAGACAATGCCTGTTGCAGACTGCAGTGGCATTTTGGAGAGCCACCCTCCTGGTACCTAAGTCACTAGTCCTTTGCCCAGCTTTTCTGTTTTGTACAGCTCTTACTTCTGAGTGGAATTGCAGTGAGCTGAGATCGCGTCATTGCGCTCCAGCCTGGGTGATAGAGCAAGACTCTGTCTCAAAAAAAACAAAAACAAAAAAGAATTTTTTTGTTTTAGCAGTAATAAGGAGTTGAAGGGTTTCTTTCTAACAATGTAGCGTATGCATTTAAATCAGGTTTCTTATTGAGTGAACTGGGGCTAAGCTGTAGCGTGAACTTCTGCTACTGTTTCTTTCTCTTTAGTTTCCTTGATTTCATGGAAGGAAGTTTCCATCTTAGCTTGTGAACTTATTTTGTCTAAACTCAATTGGAAAGTAATCAACACTGGGATTTTTCTTGAATAAATTCTATATGATTATAAAATCATACAGACATTTATTTCTTTTTCTTTTTGACCTAGGAAAGATGTTCACAGGCCAGACATGGTGGCTTAAACCTGTAATCCCAGCACACTGGGAGGCCGAGGCGGGCACATCACCTGAGGTCAGGAGTTAGAGGATAGAGTAGCCAACATGGCAAAACCCTGTCTCTACTAAAAACACAAAAATTATTTGGGCATGGTGGCACATGCCTGTAATCCTAGCTACTCAGGAGGCTGAGGCAGGAGAATTGCTTGAACCTGGGAGGCAGAGGTTTCAGTGAGCCGAGATCCTGTGACTGCACTCCAGCCTGAATGACAGAGCAAGACTCTGTCTCAAAAAAAAAAAAAAAAAAAGACGTGCACAATATATTGTTAAGTGAAAAAAGCAGGTTACGGAACTTGCATAAGAGCCTATTTTAATAAAAATACACGTATTTAGCAAAATAAAAGGACAAATGATATTTATTAAAATACATACATTGATTATTTCAACATAGAGGATGAGAGTTGATTTTGCTTAACTTGTTCCCTCCTTTTTTGTATTTGAATATTCTGTAATGAAGTTATTTCTTAAAAAGGGTTAGAAAGTGAGGAAGTTATTAAACTTAGATTAGCCCAAATGTGCCCCTAGAGGCTCCTTTTAGCAGAGTGAATGTCTCTGTTCAGCCTGAATCAGGGAAATTGTTTCTACCTTATAAACTGGACTGTCCTTCAGAAATGACATTCACTTAAACTTCCTTTTAGGCAGACTGAATAATAGCAACTTTTGATATTTACAGTTTAAAAAAAAACTTCAGATTAATTAACACCAAAAGAATAATTGAGAAAATAGAAATCCTCACTTTAAAAAACAACCAAAGTAAATACCAAAAAAATTATACAAAGTTACATTATCTAAGCTTAGTTTACTGCAAAAATCAAGATCGCACATTAGAAGTTGCTGGCTTCCACTCACGCTGCTCATAGTCCCACACTCTCTTCTTCAGCTATTCACTCGCCCATGCACAAGGTCTGTACACACAAGGACGCATGGTGTTTTTTGGTTCCCGTAGTATAATAGGAACCTTAACATTTCAATTAAAAGCAAAATGAGGACATTTACATTTACCATCAGACTATAAAATTCCTCTTCTTCTTCTTCTTTTTTAAGAGTCTTTCTCTGTCTCCCAGGCTGGAGTGCAGTGGCGTGATCTCAGTTCACTGAAACCTCTACCTCCCGGATTCAAGCAGTTCTCCTGCCTCATCCTCCAGAGTAACTGGGAGTACAGGTGCGCGCCACCACGCCTCGCTAACTTTTTGTATTTCTAGTAGAGATGGTGTTTCACCATGTTGGCCAGGCTAGTCTCGATCTCCTGACCTCAAGTGATCCATCTGCTTTGGCCTCCCAAAGTGCTGGGAGTTACAGGCATGAGCCACTGCATCCAGGCTAAAATTCCTCTTCTGAAGGATAATATTATAGTACTCGAAGATATGGTTTAAAAAAAATTATATACTAAGTGAAAGGGCACCATTTCACAAGCACTAGAACTACATTAAACTTAAATGAGTTCCAACACCCTTAATAATGTAATTCAAAAACAAGTCTAGTGTTGACAAAAGCTCCAATAACTAAAACTACATTAACAGGCACAATGAACGTTGCAAACAGTTAACGGGCACCAAGTTTAATAGGGCAGACAGTATTTGCTTCTGCGTCCACACTTATTCAATTATACTGTTAAAAAAATGGTTCTGCTCAAGCTATGAATGCTTTACAAAAGAAATCATTTTAATAAATACAGTAAATGCTAAAACTCTAGCTAAACTATCGTGCTAGATATATAACTGAGACAAATGTGATTCATAACATGAGCAACTTGCATGCAAAATGAACTCTACCTTTATATTTTATTAAAAAGCAGACTTTATGGATTAACCCAGCTGCTTCCTGAATTACAAAAGTGGCATGACTCAAAATGAAAATAAGACTGTCTACAAATGTCTGACGGTAATAAATTGTAATATACAATGCATGTAGGAGTCTTATAGAGCAATAAATTCTCCTAGGAAATAAAAATATTTTATACCTTTAAAATCCAAAGTAAAATTTAAAAAAAATCATTGCCGGGTGAGGTGGCTCACGCCTGTAATCCCAGCACTTAGGGAGACCGAGGCAGGATTGCTTGAGCCCAGGGATTTGAGACCAGCCTGGGCAACATAGCAAAACTCGATCTCTACAAAAAAAAATACAAACATTAGATGGGCATGATGGTGAGTGCCTGTGGTCCCAACGACTTTGGAGGCTGAGATGGGAGGACACACCTCAAAGCTGCAGTGAGCCAGGGTCTCACCACTGAAGCCTGGAAACAGAGTGAGACCCTGTCTCAACAAATAAATAAATGAATATCATTTATGAAAAAGATTCTCTAGTCAGAATTAACACCTCAACTAGTCAAGCATCGGGAAGCTACATTACAGCTACTTAATATACAAAGGGACACCTTTTGACCAGTCACTGTCTTCTGATATTTGTGTTCCAGAATCATACAGACTTTCCCTTCCCTACACTCCCCATCCCATCATTTCTTCAGACCATGGAAACAGAATATGTTGAACACTAGAAATATGTTGCTATAGTGGTGCACAAACCATAACATTTGCTGTTGTCCAGCTGAAGGTATGAAGCCGGCTGGTGACTGGCTAGCAAATGCCTGTTCTGTAGCCCTGACTTCACTAATTCCTTTCTCTCCTTTCCTAGCCTCTCTGAGTTTCTGAAGGGATAATTTCAGAGGTTCCACATAACTGTCGAAGTTTACGGTAGACACGGCAAGGAGAAGATCCTCTCCACTGATCATTCCAATTCTCATAGTCTCGGTCACTTGCCTCGGATGTTACAAAGCTGATGAACGCACATACACATTCTTGAACACTTTCTTGGGCGTTTCCCATTTGAGATATGGCATGTTTCGTTATCCTTGTGACACGTGCAGTAAAACAATGTATATCTTGTTCTCTGCAACTTTCTTTTGAACCATTTGTATCTTCATGACCATTCATGCCGTCCTCACTGTCACCATGAGGCTGTGTAACGTAGTGACTCCTCCAGTGCAGTCTGCAGAAATTCCCAGCGCCGAAGCCCGTGTCATGCAGTGGTCTCCATTTACCTGCAGTGCAGCTCTGGCTGGCTCCCATGTCTCATCAGCTGTTTAGTTGGACAGAAAATGGCTGCAAGGGAAACACTTCCCGTGTGGAGTTCTGCTTCCAGGACTCAGCCTCCCCTCCCCTCCCTCCCATGCTAATGGTTTTTTCTTCTTCTTTCTTTTTTCTTTTCTTTCTTTTTTTTTTTTTTAACAGTCATTCTGTCACCCAGGCTGGAGTGCAATGGTGTGATCTCGGCTCGCTGTAACCTCCATCTCCCTAGTTCAAGCAATTCTCCGTGCCTCAGCCTCTCAAGTAGCTAAGGTTATAGGTGTGCACCACCACGCCCAGCTAATTTTTTGTATTTTTAGTAGAAACGAGGTTTTGCCACATTGCCCAGGCTGGTCTCGAACTCCTAAGCTCAGGCAATCTGCCCACCTTGGCCTCCCAAAGTGGTAGGATTACAGGTGTGAGCCATCATGCCAGGCCCCATGTTAATGCTTCTAAAGTTTGTCTTCACACCTTTAGAAAGTCCTTCAGTACATACTTTGGGACTTCCTCCAGTGAGTGTCTACTGTTGGTAAACTCATCTAAAAACTGCCTTATTTCTCCTCAATTCCTGAAGGATATTTTTGGTAGCAGCTATATTCTTTTAGATGTTTAATATACCAGTACAATAGTTTCTGGTTTCCATGGTTGCTATTGAGACATCAGCTGTCAGTTTATCTTTCTCCCGTGACTACATGTACAAGTTTCTCTGTACCTGTCTACTTTTTGTGTTGCTAAATTTGCTGGCCTTAGGTTTCATTTTGCTTCTTTTTTTTTTTTTTTTGAGATGGAGTCTTGCTCTGTTGCCCAGGCTGGAGTGCAGTGGTATGATCTTGGCTCACTGCAACCTCTGCCTCCCAATTCAAGTGATTCTCCTGCCTCAGCCTCCCAAGTAGCTGGGATTACAGGTGCCCGCCAACACACCCAGGTAATTTTTGTATTTTTAGTAGAAATGGGATTTCATCATGTTAGCCAGGCTGGTCTCAAACTCCTGACCTCAGGTGATTCACCCGCCTCAGCCTCCCAATGTGCTAGGATTACAGGCGTGAGCCACCACACCCAGCCGCAATTTTTAAACTTTTTATTTTCTTAATCAAGAGGATGAGAAGAAAAGTCAAATGTAAGCTTTAGAAGTCTTGCTCAATGGCCAATCTGGTAATATTCTCCATAAACATGTGAAGCAGCCAGTGACCATGGGTTGCTTTTGGTGAGAGGAATTGATGGGGTCAGGAATGGGAGGAAAGCATACTTCTCATTAGATACCTTGCTGAACTTTGTAAGTTGTTTGCCAAATGCATGTCTTACCTAGACTTCGTAAATTAAATAATTTATTTAAAAATAATAAAAAATAATTTTTTGAAGACTTGTTTAATTGATGGTGATTATCAGACATCCAGTGGAAATATGAGGCTTTAAAAGTGGGGACTGGCCAGGTGCAGTGCCTCACACCTGTAATCCCAACACTTTGAGAGTCTGAGGCAGGAAGATTGCTTGAGCCTAGATATTTGAGACTAACCGGGGCAATACAGTGAGACCCTGTCTCTTAAAAAAAAAAAAAAAGAAAGAAAAATTAGCTGGGTGTGGTGGCGCGTGTGCCTGTAGTTCCAGCTACTTGCAAGGCTGAGGTGGGAAGATCACTTGAACCCAGGAGGTCGAGGCTGCAGTAAGGAGTGATGGTGCTACTGTACTCCAGCCTGGGTGACAGAGCCTGTCCCAAAATCAGTAAATAAAAGTGAGAATGACACCAAAGAGATGCAGTTTGGTGGTCGTGACCATGGCTTGTCTAGTTGAATCTACTGGAGTGGATTGTGCGTCTACAATACCTTGCCCTGTATGTCAGTAATGAAGCATTGGCCACGTAACTTCCCGGAGTGGGTTGGTAGTGAACATTAAGAATGTCATGTGAAAATACTGGAGTCATTCTAGGTGTGAGGTTTTACAACATTGACCCAATGCAATGATTTTCTGAGTTTTGCATTGTTTAAAAGCTATTTCCCAGTGTAAAACCTAAATTTCTACTCCTGAAAAGTTTAAAAAGCAAGTTTCTTGAGGTTTCCCCAACAAAATAATAATAATACAACACAAAATTTTGAAAAGATGAATGTAAATTAATCAGGAGCAGACATTATATTTTTCTTGAGATTCATGTAGGTTTAAAAGGGAAAGCTGCCTGACCAATATGTTTTGTGTTTAGCTGAACAATGAGAACATGAGAACAGGGTCATTGGAAGACATTTAGCCAGGCACTAAATGGAGCTGGCCTTGGCCATTTGGGCAGAAGTTTAATCCTTGATGTTATTTTTCTACTTCGCTAGAAAGCTCCATGGAAGGAAAAGCCACATGGGGAGGTTTCATCACATTTGTGTTTAGATCTTCTGGGTCCCCAGCAGGATAATGTCATTGGCTTTTAGGAATTGCCCTTCTTAGCCAAAATGCCCACATTAAATGTGAAAGCAAGGGAACTTACACGATCCTCCTCCTTCACCAGCTCTGAGCTGGTAGAGGAGGAAGTTCTCTATGTGGTATTCTCTCAACAGTCCTCAGAGTCAGCTCCCACAATACACTGATATTCTTCAAGATAAATCAGTTGGACATAATGAAAAGAATATCAGATTCAGAATCAGAATATGTAGCTCTAACTCTTAATAGCCGTGTAACCATTATAACTATGCTATATACTATCATCCTATTTTGGGCTCAATTTTCTTGTTTTTGTTTTTGTTTTTTTTGTTTTGTTTTGTTTTTTTGAGACAAGGTCTTTCTTTACTCCCTAGGCTGGAGTACCGTGTCACAGTCATGATCATAGCTCACTGCAGCCACAGCCTCCAATTCCCGGGCTCCCCCAATCCTCCCACTTCAGCCTCCCAAAGTGCTGGGATTACAGGCAGTCATTCTGCTTCAGCAAAAAGTAGTAGTTTCTTATCAGCTTTGGTGAAAATAGAGCATCGAATAAGTAAGACACAGAAATAGGACCCAGTAAACCTAGCACATGAGGCATTGTCACATGTGAGCAGACAGAATGTGGTACCACCAAGGAGCATCTGGAGGCCTGGAGGCTGAAGGAAGACATCAGTCACCCAGGATCATGGGAACTTCAGAGAAATTAGGGAGCAAGAAGAAGAAATAGGATCAAAGACTATTTGTGACGGTAGAAAAAGGAAGTTGATGGTATGGAGATGTTATTACTTAGGTCTCACATCAAAGATGTAGATAGATAGATAGATAAATAGATGATTGATACATAGATGATAGATAGATTGATTGATTGATAGATATCTCAGAAACAGACAAAGACAGAGATCTAAGTAACATAGACATATGCCAGGTGACAGAATTCAGAGAGGTCCTACTATGAAAACAATAGAACAACCTTCAAAAGTTGATGAAAAGAAATTTAGTACGAATAAGAGGGCAGGGTTCCTTACATTACAATTTAATAAACTCGAAGAATCGATTATCCCTGAACATTGGAATTGATAAAAAATAGCTGTTTCTATTAATGAAGGCAGCTAAACATGAAGCTAAGTGAACCTGTCTCTGACGTAGTGTGGCCTTGGCAAGGGACACTTGCTCCGCTCCTGTGTCCTTTGCCGTATATTGAGACCTTCAGTTGCGCATTGATGAATTTAGTTTTCATCTCTTGTGAAAGCCTTGAGAGAGGTGATTCTGTCTGCTTTTCTTCTCTTCCCTTCCCTCATTTTCTCAAACATCGCCTGTTTAAAATATTAAATTTTTACAGGTGGCCTTGATCTCTTTTTAGTTGTTATTTTAAGTACAACTATAAAAGGTCAACACATGGAATAGTTTAGAAGTTCTGGGAGCACCCATGAGGGGAACTGCAGAAGAGAACATTCTATCCCTCATCTTGCTGCAGCTTTCATTCCAGCTTCCGTGCATATCGGATAGAGGAGGAGCTCTGGGAGAGCAGCAGGGCCCATGCACATGTAACCGGTTGCTTTCTTTGCCTGTAGTAAAGTTCACATTTTGATTGCTTCTCCAGATTATGTAGATCCAGACGTATTTTATGCAGTCATCCGGATCTTTCTCTCTGGGTAAGTATAGTTCAATTGTTTTCCTGTGTGAGGTCTCTGTAGCATTGGTTGAATGTACAAGGTGAGAAACAGACAGAAGCTTCTTAGCGGAAGAAATATACGAACTGCCGCTTGCTAGGGATCCACTCTCAGATAAAAGAAGTAAGATACCATCTGCATGACAAATAACACCGAGGACTGAAGATTGAAGTTCAGAGTGATTGTCCCTAGGCAATTTAGATCCATTTGTATTCACTGTTCTTAGAATTCTAGCTCAATGACAGGACAAGAAAAACACAGTATGCCGCTCACACGGTTCTATCACTTACATCTACTTTTTCCTCTTGTTATTAAGGCAAGCAGAGGGGTGAATAGTGTAGTATAGGGTTGGATAGCATAGACTCTCCTTCTAAAGTTCCTGGACAAGCTACACTGTGGTTTGAATGAATGTGTCCCTCCAAAATTCATATGTTAAAAACTAACTGTGACAGTGACATATTCGAAGGTGGGGCCTCTGTGAGGTGATTATGTCTCCTCTGAGAGGAAAAAACAATCCCCATGAGTGGAATTAATGCCCTTATAAAGGGCTGGAGGGGAAATCCCCTGGCCCGCTTTGCTGTTTTCCCTTCCATTCCTTGTCCCTTCCACTCTGTGAGGACAGGAGTTGAGGCATTACGTTGGAAGTGGAGACCAGGCCCTCACTAGATACTGAACTTGCCAGCACCTTGGTCTTGGACTTCCCAGCCTCCAGAACTGTGAGAAATAAATTTCTGTTATAGGGAGTCCCCAACTCAATATGGTTTGACATATGATTTTTTGACTTTATGTTGGTTCGAAAGCATACATATTCAGTAGAAACTACTTTGAGTACCCATATGATCATTCTGTTTTTCACATTTGGTACAGTATTTAATAAATTCCATAGGATATTCAACACATTGACGTAAGATAAGCTTTGTGTTAGGTGATTTTGCCCAACTGTGAGCTAATGTAAGTGTTCTGAGCACATTTAAGGGGCAGCTAAGCTAAGCTATGGTGTCTGGTAGGCCAGGTGTATCAGATGCATTTTTGCCTGGTGATATTTTCAGTTTACAATGGGTTTATCAGGATGTAACCCATTGTGAGTTAAGGAACATCTATATTTACAAATTACCCAGTCTAATGTATTTTGCTGTAGCAGCAGAAACAGACTAAGACACTACCCCAAACCACTGTTTTTTCATATTTCTGAATATTCTTCTTTGTCACATGGCTTGAAATTTCTTCACATGGAGAACTCTACTTTTATTTTATTTTATTTTTGAGACAGTCTTGCTCCTGTCACCCAGGCTGGAGTGCAGTGGTGCAATCTTGGCTCACTGCAGCCCCTGCCTCTGGGTTCAAACAATTCTCCTGCCTCAGCCTCCCGAGTAGCTGGGATTACAGGCAGCCACCACCAAGTCTGGCTAATTTTTGTGTTTTTAGTAGAGTTGGAATTACAAGCATGAGCGACTGCGCCTGGCCGAGGACTCTACCTTTATATATGTGCTTCGCTTAAACAGATGAACCATTCTTTCCTTGACATGTTTTAATCAGATTGCCTTCCTATTAACTTCGAAAAATTAAGCTTTTTATTTGTTTTTGTTCAATTTTTAAACAGTGAAAAATGAAAGGTAGAGGCAATGGATGGATGAGGTGAATATGTCAAATAGATATCATCTAGTGGGCCATCTTATTAACTGGGAGATCCTGAAGTGCTGTCCATAGAAATAACCTGAAGCAGTGTCTGGATACAGCAAGAGACATGCAAATGCTAAAAATCAATTACTGATATATTGCATTGGTGCAAGGACAGAGAAGCGACACAGGCTAAGTGGTTTGTTTAGATTGGATGGGTTTGATATGTGAAGTGCTTCAAATGGGTCCAGCCGGGGAGGGAGTGGGGGATGGATTCCTCATCATAAAGGGTACAGAGTAGAAGCAAGACTGTTTCCAAGGTTGAGAGTAATAGGTGCATGGCTTTTGGGGGAAAGGGAAAACAAAAAGAAGGGTGCAGAAATGGAGCTGCTGAAAGTGTGCCTCAGAATTTAGACTTTCTCTGTATACCTTTGATAGGATTAGAAAGAGAAAAATGGATCACTTTTTAAAAAGTTGTATGCTACCACATAGCAGGTTTATACTATAGATGCAGAAGACTGGGATTTAGGAAGCACCCAATTCTGGAAAGTCCCTTTGTGTGTCACACTGCTCTCTAAATCTGTATGTTTTCTCTTGTTGCATAACAATTTACCACAAATTTAGCAGCTTAATACAGTATGCATTCATTGTTTCACAATTCTGTAAGTCAGAATCATAGGCAGGCTCAACTGGGTTTTCCACTTAGGGTCTCAAAAGGCTGAAGTCAATTTATCTGTTGGGCTGGGCTTTTAACTGAAGATCTGGGAAAGAATTCCCTTCAAAACTCATTTAGGTTGTTGTCAGAATTCAGTGTTTTGTGGTTCTAGAACTGAGATCTGTTTCCTTCCTGGCTGTCGGACAGCGCTGCTCCCAGCTTCTTGAGGCATTGAGTATTCCTGGTCATGTGTTTTATTTCATCTCAGTCTTGGCACTTTTTGTTGGTTTGTTTTGAGACAGAGTCTTGCTCTTGCCACCCAGGCTGGAGTGCAGTGGTGCGAACTTGGCTCACTGCAACCTCCGCCTCCCTGGATTCAAACGATTCTCCTGCCTCAGTCTCCTGAGTAGCTGGGATTACAGGCACCCACCACCACGCTGGCTGATTTTTGTTTTTTTAGCAGAGACGGGGTCTCACCATTTTGGCCAGGCTGGTCTGGAACTCCTGACCTCAAGTGGTCCACCTGCCTTGGCCTCCCAAAGTGCTGAGATTACAGGAGTGAGCTACTGCACCCGGCCAGCATTGGCACTTCTAATCCTTCTAGCATTTTGATTCCCTCTCACTTCTCCTTCTGTCACTAGCTGGAGAAAACTCTGATTTTAAAGGTCTTATTAGACTCAGCTTACCTAGGTAATCCAGGGTCTTTATGTCAAGGTCAACTGATTAGTAACCTTAATTACACCAGCAAAGTCCCCTTTGGCAGAATATATCATACTGACAGACATGATATCTCATAATACTAATGGCTCTAAGAATTATGATGAAAATCTTGGAGAACCATTTTTAGAATTATACCTACCACAGTGTCCTTCAATGAATAAATTGATTATATTTCTTCCTTATGTCAGAAGCGTCTGCTGAGGATAAACTATACATTCTGAAATTCCCATGATTAGGTGGGTACTAGAAGGTGATTTTACTTTCATTAAAATAAATTCTGAGTCATTGACATGTTTTATCTGTGATTTACATGAATGCCTCCCCCTCTGTTTCTTACCCTCAAAATATTTCCCATGTAGCCAAGTGGCCAGTACTAAATCTTACATGCATTAAGAACCATAGATGGCCAAAAACATCTGGATTATTGAGAATTCCCATTGGCATTGTCTTGAAAAATGTAAATTTGCTTATTTATTCTTTATCCTATTTTTGGTTTATTTTTCGTTTTCATTTATTTTTTTAGACAGAGGTCGCTCAGGCTGGAGTGCAATGGCACAATATTGGTATGGTATCGATATCACTGCAACTTCTGCCTCCCAAGTTCAAGCGATTCTCCTGCCTCAGCCTCTCAAGTAGCTGGGACTACAGGCGCATGCCACCACACCCAGCTAATTTTTGTATTTTCAGTAGAGACGGGGTTTTGTCATGTGGGTCAGGCTAGTCTCAAACTCCTGACCTTAGGTGATCTGCCTACCTCAGCCTCCCAAAGTGCTGGGATTACAGGCGTGAGCCACCACACCCAGCCTTTTTGCTTACTTTTTAAAAAACATTTTTATTCAGAAAAATGGTGATATATCATATGTAGATGATACATATTTATTCCTTTCAGTTTCCACTCACATTAAATTTCTCAAGGAGGCTAGCCTTTGCAAAAAAACAAACAAATAAAAAGTCATCTCTTTTTTTTCCTACTAAAACTTCCTCTTTGCTTGGGGTTGCTAGAAAGCTGCTGCAAGAAAGGCTTAAAAAATCTTGCCTGCAGATATTTGAAAGGAAAATGGTTCTCTCTTTTTTCACAGTAGCATCTTGGACCTGAGAATGCATGGGAACAATATTTGGTCTGCTCAAAGAAACACAATTTCACTTCCTCTAGACTAGAATTGCCAAGCTAGAGAACATGAGTTTTGAAAGTAGAGTGCTTCTTTTATCTTTTTGGACTTTTACGCTAATGTTTTCTCTGTCATCTTCAATGTGACATCCTCTTCAAGGTGAGGCACTGGAAGCAGATTGATTAATGTCACTTGACCATTTGAGACACTGGATGGCATTTTTAAGCTGGCCATGTTCTTTCAAGAACTATGCTTGGGTCTACATATTCTGGATATATAATACATACTTACAGGATGCTATTTTTGTTTTTATTTTTTTTTTGAGACAGAGTCTTGCTCTTGCTGCCCAGGCTGGAGTGCAGTGGCACAATCTCAGCTCACTGCAACCTCTGCCTCCCTAGTTCAAGCCATTCTCCTGCCTCAGTTTCCTGAGTAGCTGGGATTACAGGCACCCACTACCACGCCTAGCTGTAATCCCAGCTACTCAGGAGGCTGAGGCAGGAGAATGGCTTGAACCTGGGGAGGTGGAGGTTGCAGTGAGCCGAGATTATGCCATCGGACTCCAACCTGGACAACAAGAATGAAACTCTGTCTCAAAAAAAAAAAAAGAGAGAAGAGTGAGGTGATAGTAGAGACTGGATCATGTAGAGCTTTGCCAGCTTCTTTTCTGAATGAGGTGGACAACACTGACACGTTTTGAAAAGAATAACAACATGATCTGCCTTCAGCTGAAAATCATCTCTGTATTGACTGAGTAGGAAATAGACTCTGAGAATAAAGACGGGAGCAGGGAAAATATTTAAGAAGCCATCACTACGGCCGGGTACGGTGGCTCACACCTGTAATCCAAGCACTTTGGAGGCCAAGGTGGGCGGATCAACTGAGGTCGGAAGTTCAAGACCAGCCTGACCAACATGGTGAAACCCCGTCTTAAAAATAATAATAATAAAATAAAAAATAATAAAGAAAAAAAAGCCATCACTACAATCCAGGGTGTGGCTTGCACTAAGGTAGAAGGGCTAACGGTGTTGAGAAATGGTCAGATTCTGGATATATACTGAAATCAAAGTTGATAGAAAGATATGAGTCAAAGATAATTTTCAGGTTTTTGGGGCCCTGGTTCACTGAGAGAAGAGAGCCATCATTTACTCCAATGAGGAAGACTATAGGAGGAAGAGTTCTGGTAGAAGAAAGGAAATCAGATCAGTTTGGGGACACACTCCCGTCAAATAGGCAGTGGATGTATGAGTCGAGAATATAGGGGAGAGGTCCAGTTAGAGGTATAAATAGCTTTTTATACCTGTAAATAGTCAGGATATAGGTTTTTTTTGTTTTGTTTTGTTTTTGTTTTTGAGACAGAGTCCTCTCTCTGTTGCCAGGCTGGAGTGCAGTGGCACAATCTTAGCTCACTGCAACCTCTGCCTCCAGGTTCAAGCGATTCTCCTGCCTCAGCCTCCCCAGTAGCTGGGACAACAGGTATGCACCACTATGCCGGGCTAATTTTTGTATTTTTCATGGAATTTTCACTGTGCTGACTGGGCTGGTGTCGAACTCCTGGCCGCAAGTGATCCTCCAACCTGGGCCTCCCAAAGTGCTGGGATTATAGGCGTGAGCCACGGCATCCAGCCCCAGGATATAGTTGTTTTCTAAATCCATCAGGCTAGACAAGACCATTTGGGAATTGAGAGTAGGAGCAGTCCAAGGACTGACATTTTTAGACTGCAACATTTAGCAGTAGTCAAGATGGGAAAGAGCTAGTCAAAGAGCCCCAATGACTGCATAAGACCATCGCCCAGATTACAAAGACAAATCCGAACAAGTGTGTCCATCTATCACCCAACAGCAGTTGTGTCTTTCATATTTCTTCCCCATAAAATGTTGTTCATCAACTTTATTGGACCAGCGTCTTAACGTCTGACAAGTCACAAAACCTCTCTAGAACCTATTTTATTCAGCTGGAGGAAGCAAATACAAATTGGGAAAACTAAGCCTCAGAGAGATTTGTACAAAGTTACACAGTAATGAAAGGGGAGCAGGGATTCTAACTTACTCTAAATAATATGAGAAAATGGCTAGTGTTCATTGAATGCTTAACATGTGCCAGGCCCCGGGCAGGTATTATTTTAATTAGTTCTCACAATAATACAATAAGGTAGATACTAATGTACTTGGATGAGAAAGCTGAAGATCAGAGAAGTGAATTAGCTAAGCCAAGGCTCACTGTTAATAAATAGCAAAGCTGAGATTAATTCCGTATCTGCTTGAGGTAGAGGCCTTGCTCCTATCAGCTGCAGCCTGTGAGGACCTTGCAGTAGGAACCTCTCCTTTCCTCTTCCCACCATTCTCCTGCACTGCTTTCTGTACCTCATCTCTTTCCAGAGTGATATTGCCCCAGTTGCAAAGGCCACTGTGCTGTTTATGCAGTGAAGCCATAGCACAGCCAACCCAAAGAGCCCCCAGTGGAGACAACCTGGCTCCTTACAGCACTTCCAACCTAGAGCAGTATTTGAAAAGTATCGTGAACAGCAAACACAGTAGTCTGTCTGTGGCTTTTGTATGTGTATGTGATGTGTGCGTGCGCCCCTTCTCTTGAGCAAAATGACTTCTAGAATTACAGGAAAAAGGTGAAACATCAATGTAAATCTGTTATTTAAACTCATAACAGAGAAGGTAGCTTGTTTAAGAGGAAAAGACGATATTCTTAGTAAAAATGGAAATCCACATACGAGGTTCTTGTAAAATGAAGTTAGAGAACTGCAAGTTTGGGGGATCAAGTTCTGTTCTTATCATCCTTTAACAGTGTGACCCTGAAAGCTTAATTGCTTTGAGTCTTTGTTACTTTATGAAATGAAGTATATAAAAAACCCAGCTGAGGAGGGCAAATCACCTGAGGTTGGGAGTTCGAGACCAGCCTGAGCAAATTGGAGAAACCCCGTCTCTGCTAAAAATACAAAATTAGCTGGTCATGGTGGTGCATGCCTGTAATCTCATCTACTCAGGAGTCTGATGCAGGAGAATCTCTTGAACCGGGAGGCTGAGGTTGCAGTGAGCGGAGATCGCGCCATTGCACTCAAGCTTGGGCAACAAGAGTGAAACGCCGTAGAAAAAAAACAACCTGTTCTGATCTACACACAAGAGGGCAAACGAGAAAATGATTGTGAAGATGTTTTATAAACTATACAGCATGGTAGGTGCAAATGTGACATAAGCTTGTTCTTGTTTTGGACTCATTATAAAGTCACCCACACACACTCTGTGATTGTTCAAGACTGTGCAAAGTCAGACACAGGAAAATGAGTAAAACAGATGGAGGCATAAGGAGGGGGGACTCAGAGAAAACAGTGAAGAACGGAATCAGAAAGACGAAGGAGAGGAAAGGTGGGGGAGGAGAAGAGGAGGAAGGGGAGGGGAGGGGAAGGGAAGGGAGGGGGAGAACAGCTAGTTCGTGGAGCGTGGCCGACAGCTCAGTCCCAGCCTGTCTGCATGTCCCTGACTTCAGCCTCTGGTGAGGCACAGGCTTGCTGTGCTGCCTGCTGTTACTCTTCTCCATCCACCCTTCTTATCAATACCTGTGGTCAACAAAGTATGTGATAAAGGTATCCTCAAAGTCAGGTAGCATCTGTAGATTACAGATTACAAAGTTGGATAATACCTAGAATTGGTAGTTTAGTGTGGTGACTTCTTAACAATTATCACTGTTTCAGGGAAGGGCAAAGGTGTGTGTGTGTGTGTGTGTGTGTGTGTGTCTATTTGTGTGTCTCTGTGTATCTCATTGTGGGTGTTTGTGTATATTTGTGAGGCTTTTTACTTGGCAGAGTTTTAAGTATCTGGTCATCAAGGTTGACATTAACAAAGGAAGTGAAGAAAATTTTCCCAGAGCCCCTAAAATGTTCCTGTTGATCAGCACTGATGGCATCTTTATAACAGTATTTGCAATAAATATGACATGGGACCAGTGCCACAAATTCTTCTCTAAATAGCCTTTACCTCTCTGGAATAAGCCTTTAGATGAGGAAGAAAAGGGCTGTGATTTGATAGCTTGTTATGAAGCTCGAGTCCAGGTGATGCTTCAGCACTTATCTTACAAAGAGGCCCAATCCCTCACCCTAAAATTACCATTGAAATCGTGTCCCCTTTTCTCGTTCACTCTTAATTTCCATCAGAAAATGTACCGTTAACTCCCTACCCTTTCTTCTCTCTAACTTTTATTCTTGCTTAGATGGAAAGATAACCCAGCAATGCCTGCAGGGCTGATGTACGAAGGAGTCTCCAAAGAGCCCCTGAAATACTCCGGTGGGAGTGCAGCACAGAGCACAGTGCTTCACGCCTTTGATGAGTTTTTAGGCATTTGTCATAGCAAGGAAAGCGGTAAGTCAGATATTTTTTTTCCCCTTAAGAGGAGAGGAAGGAAGAGCAGAGGTTTTTTTTTTGTTTTGTTTTGTTTTAACCAGTTGATAAAACTAAGTGTAAATTAAAATGCCATGAAGCTTATACTTCTCTAAGTCAGCCAAGAAACTACATGACTGCCAAATGTTTTTGTGTCAAGTCAATTAATATCGGAATATCAGATCTCGGCGGATCTTGGGTTTTACTTCCAAATCTTAAAATTTTGCTCTATTTCCAGCTGTTCACTATCACTTTGGTTTGGATCTTTAGGCACTAGCTTCCTTTTTCTGAAATGGGGGAGAGATGAAGAGTTTGAAGGCTGTGAGTCTGGGCCAGCTGGAAACAGGTCTGGACTCTTCCAATAAAGTCCTTCCTCACAAAATGGTGCAACCTCTGGCCAAATCTATTTAGACCAGCAGAGGGATCTATCATCCTGGAAGCTGGAAATTGCTCATTTTCTTACCTGCCAGGATCAAGTTAAGTTTTTAACAGTTGCAAAAGAGATGCTTCATACAATGAAGTTTCATTAGATGCTTCATCTAATGAAGATTAGGAAAAAAAGAATCACCAGAACTTAGTATCATAGATTCAAGTCAGTTCTCTAGAACTGTGATAATTTTGTATGGATTTTGGCATTTGGTGACGTTGAGTTGACTTACCATGTGTAATATTAAACAAATAATGAATTTCCTGTAAATATCTATTGATTTGATTTTTGAACCACTTGGCCTCAAGAGGCTATTTTTTTTTCTTCTAAGACAAAATCTGGCTCTGTCACCCAGGCTAGAGTGCAATGGTGTGATCTCGGCTCACTGCAACCTCTGCCTCCCAGGTTCAAGCAATTCTCCTGCCTCAGCCTCCCGAGTAACTGAAACTATAGGCACGCACCACCACACCCAGCTAATGTTTTGTATTTTTAGTAGAGACGGAGATTTCACCATGTTGGTCAGGCTGGTCTCAAACTCCTGACCTCACGATCCGCCCGTCTCAGCTTCGCAAAGTACTGGGATTACAGGCATGAGCCACCACACCCAGCCTCAAGAGGCTATTGCTAAAACAGTGACTCATTCTTTATCTTTTTTGCCTCCATAGGCTCTATATAACTTTTTCCTTTTCTCGTGCTCCCTCCAAAACAAAGCAGTAAGGAAACAAAATTCATCAGAGTATTCAGCTAGTCAATGTAAGGGTTTGTGTCCTACATTTGCAGATATTCCTCATAGCAGCTAGAAACTGCATACTTTGTTTATATTTGTTATGTAGTAAACATTTATACGTTGGCAAATAAATCTGGTTCCAACTCTGTCATCTGAGATGTGCTTACTTCGTTTCCTCTTCTCCATCTCCTGTCACCGGTTAAGAAATATACATCTGAGTATGTGAAGTCTACAAACAAAAGGGCCAAAGTAGATTTGGGTTAGAACACCAGCAACGGTTTCTGGTGCATTCCTGTCTGAAAAAGCAGACAAGATTGGACACCGTGGCTCACACCTGTAATCCCAGCACTTTGGAAGTCTGAGGCGAGTGGATCACTTAAGCCCAGAGTTCAAGACATGCCTGGGCAACATAGCAAGAACCCGTCTCTACTAAAAGAAATACAAAAAATATTAGTGGGGCATGGTGGCGCACACCTGTAGTTTCAGCTACTCAGAAGACAAGTGGGAGGATCACTTGAACTCAGGGGCAGAGGTTGCAGTAAGCTGCGATCATGCCACTGCACTCCAGCCTGGGTGACAGAGCGAGATCCTGTCGAAAGAAAAAAAAGAAGCAGCAGGCGAGCTCTGCTATATTTCCATGTGGAGCTATGACATTATGCTGTATTGTTTCTTTCAGCTGACTTTCTGTACAGAATGAGGGATTACATGCCTCCTTCCCATAAGGCCTTCATAGAAGACATCCACTCAGCACCTTCCCTGAGGGACTACATCCTGTCCTCTGGACAGGAGTACTTGTTGACAGCCTATAACCAGTGTCTGCAGGCCCTGGCAGAGCTGCGGAGCTATCACATCACCATAGTCACCAAATACATCATCACAGCTGCAGCCAAGGCAAAGTGTGGGAAGCCAAACCATCTGCCAGGGCCTCCTCAGGCTCTAGAAGACAGGGGCACAGGTGGAACCGCAGTTATGAGCTTCCTTAAGAGTGTCAGGGATAAGACCTTGGAGTCAATCCTTCACCCACGTGGTTAGGAGGCTACCCTCTACCCAGCAATGCAGAGCCCCCCATGGAGGGTAGGTGGGCCTGGAGAATGGGGTCAGGGTTCTGCCTTGGATCATCCAGGAAGGATCTCAGCCCTATTCATGTTCCTGCTCTACAGAGCGTCATATTCTCCTTGTTGAGAGTTGTTGGCTTCACAAAGGAGAGTTGATATGGCCAAGAGTTTCCCTCCCTACCTGATCACTGCTTAACAGCAAGTATTGTGGATACTTCCTCATGCAGAACCCCCCCAGAGGAGTGACTGTACCCCATTCTCTTCACCAAGGAATAGAAAACCAATCTAAATTTCAAAAATCAGATAAAATTGCCCGTGGATACATTACCTGGCTGATTTCCTTAAAAAACAAATTAACAATTCGTTAAGTTCAGACTGAACACTGCCTCCAAGATTAGAACAAGGATTTCTGTGGTCCCAGACCAGCCCTCTTCTCCCTGAATGTGTTGAGTTTGGTGGCAAGAAGTTGGAAATGCTCCAGTGGTGATGCGGAAGAAAGAGGATGCTAGCAAAGAAGGACTTGGAAGTACCCAGTGTGAAAACGAGCAGTTAATGATGCAGGAACAGATGAGACTTTCCACATGGTACACAGATTTCCAAATTCTATTGTAATGTCTTTCTTTATTTTTAGAAGAATTATTATCTCTTCCGACTTTGAAAATCTGTATTTGTAAAATGAATGAATGAATCCTTTATAAGTAAATAAGGAAAATGAGAATAAGTAATAAATTGATGTGTTTAGTGTGCAAATAAATGTAAATGCGTTTATTTATCTCAAGATTTCATTCCACCTGGCCACAGAAAATCAGCAACTTTAATCAGGCCAATTTATTTATTTGTTTATTATTTATTTATTTAGTTTTGAGACAAAGCCTCTCTCTGTCACTCAGGCTAAAGCATGGTGGTGCAATCTTGGCTCACTGCAACCTCTACCTCCTGGGTTCAAGTGATTCTCCTTCCTCAGCCTCCTGAGTAGCTGGGATTACAGGTGCCCACCACCATGCCCGGCTAATTTTGTTTTCTATTTGCAGTAGCGATGGGTTTTCACCATGTTGGCCAGGCTAGTCTCAAACTCCTGACCTCAACTGATTGACCCATCTCAACCTCCCAAAGTGCTGGGATTACAGGCATGAACCACTGCACCCAGCCAATCAGAATCAGGCTAATTTAGAATATAATACACTTCATTAATTTAAGGTTGCCCTCCACAGTCCTTACTGTGCACACACATACCTGGAATAGCTTCTAAATTCCAGGGGACCTATCTAGTATTTCGGTCACTGAGCAGCCTCTGCCCAAGTTCACGTGTGCTAGAAGTCCCTCTCCTTACGTGGACACTGGTCAAGTGGAACCTGTAGGCTGTGTCATCATGTCTCAAAGCCCTTCACACTCTTCAGCCCTCAACATCCTATCATAATACCTGAGAAAATAACTGACTACGTCCCACATCCCTTAGAATATTTGGAGACTGTTATAACCACAGCAACCATCTCCTCTCCAGTGCCATGGGTGGAAGAGAATTTTGCTGCCTTGTGAACTCTTGGGGCCCTTGGTAGGAAGCCATGAACCAGTGTCTTCCACCTGGGGCACAAGGAGGGCTCTTCCTGTCCTGTCTCCAGAGGGCTTGGTCTGGCAAAGATGAGGTGGGCAGGAAAGGTAAGAGCTTCTTCTCAGAGACACTTATAGATGCTCTTCTCTGCTGCGGACACTGCCCTCTCTTCTCTAACACATAAAGGAGAATCGTTTCCTATTCTGGATTGGCCAAGGAAGATGCCTGGCTCTAATAGTGTCCTCTCTGCCTGTTGTGCAGGTCAGAGTCTCAGCTCAAAGACTTAGACTGTCATAACTTAGAACGCCTTTTCTCTCCACATGCTGTCCTTGTGTTTGAAAAGTCTATTTTGAACCTCGAAAAGTGAGCTTGAATATATTTACTGCTCTTTGATTTGCTCTGGGATCAGTAAACCCAGATGGTCTTAACTGCTTTGGCTGAGCATATGCCATGGTCCAAGGATGAGGACGGGTGGCAGGAGAGGACACAAGCACACTGGTGAATGATTCAGAAAATCATTCCTCCCCACTGTCCCTCCCAGCTGTACATGACCTTTAGAATGAGACCTATGTTTGAATCCTGACTTTCCTGTTTTTAAAACGATGTGGTTTTTGATCAATTTTAGAGAGTCACTAATTCTCAGTCACTAATTCCTATTTCTTATAAAGTCGAGATAATCAGATGTGTCTTAAGGTAGATACAAATAACAGATGTGACAGTGCCTGGCACAGAGGGAAAAAGTTAACAAAAATTTATTCGGTTATGAGGTGGGGCTCAGAGCATAGATTGCGTAGATGTCAGTCAAGAGAGAACACTATATTCCTCCAGCTTCTCGAATCCATAACAATAAAATGGCTGTCTCTCATTCAGATATGCGGAGACGTAGAAACTGACAAAAGTTTGGGCTTCAGGAGCTGAAAAACCAGGCCAGGGGTGGTGGCTCACGCCTGTAATCCCAGCACTTTGGGAGGCTGAGGTAGGTGGATCACCTGAAATCAGGAGTTCAAGACCAGCCTGGCCAACATGGCAAAACCCTGTCTTTATTAAAAATACAAAAATTAGCTGGTTGTGGTGGCACACGCCTGTAATCACAGCTGCTGGGGAGGCTGAGGCATGAGAATCACTTGAACCCAGGAGGTGGAGGTTGCAGCGAGCCAAGATTGTGTCACTGCACTCCAGCCTGGGCAATAGAGTGAAATTCTGTCTCAAAAGAAGAAGAGTAAGAAGAGGAAGAAGAAGGAGAAGGAGAAGGAGAAGAAGTGGTGTTGCAGAAACCCTTGGGGCATGTGTGTGTGGAGTTATGTGTGTATGTACATGGAGGTAAGAAGCAGAATTATGACTGAGGATAAAGAGACTGAAAAACTGTTCCAGGTTCAGATCCCAGGATAGACATACTCTGATGTGGGACTTGTAAGTTTTGTTTCATAATAAGAACAAGAGGGACGGTGCCATAGGATTATACTTTAGGTTCACCCAGATAAAATCAAAACCAATGATAGTGTCTAACACATCATGGTTTCTCAATAATTGTAGAATAAATCCATACCCAGACTGAATGGAATAGAGGGGATATCGAAGCTCTTGCCTTCAAAGATGGTTTTCTTCAGGATACTCATCCTTATTGCCCAATGGAGGTGAGGAAAATGCATGTTTTCTTTCTATCTTAGGGAGCCTGCATCTTCAATTATTCTAAGTCAGTCCTACAAATGGATGGAGCAGGTACCACTCACGTGTTCCCCAAATTTGTGCTGAAGGTTCCCCAAATTTATGCTGATGTATAGATTTCTCCTTCAGTGACTTGTTAAATATTTGAGATTTCTTAATTAAAGCCTTATATCAGGGTTCTCCAGAGAAACAGAACACAATATACACACACACGTGTGTGTGTGTGTGTGTGTGTGTGTGTGTGTGTGTGTGTGGTCCCTTGGTATCAGTAGAAGATTGGTTCCAGGACCCCTGCAGATACCAAAATTAGTGGATGTTCAAGTCCTTTATATATAAAAGTGTGATATTTGCATACTTTAAATCACTTCCAGATTACTAGTAATACTTATGTAAATAGTTACTAATAATCCCATGTAAATAGTTATGGTGTGTTTTTCAATTTGTATCATTTATATAGTCACATTATTATTGTTTATTGTTTCATTTTTTTTTGAAATGTTTTCATCTGTGGATGGTTAAATCTGCAAATAGACATGAAACCCACAGACATGGGGCGGGGGTCCAACTATGTGTGTGTGTGTGTCTTTGTGTGTGTGTGTATGTGTATAGAAAGAGAGAGTGAGAGAGAAAATGGAGGCTAGAAATTCCAAAAGCTACAAGATTGGCTGACAAGCTGGAGACCCAGGGAATAGTTGCTGTTGCAGGTTATGTCTGAAGACCATCTGCAAGCAGAATTCCTAATTCTTTTCCTTAATTTTTGTGGGTATGTAGGGGGTATATATATTTAGGAAGTACATGAAATGTTTTGATACACACATGAAATGTGAAAATAGCACATGATGGCGAATGAGGCATCCATCTCCTCAAGCATTTATCCTGTGAGTTATAAACAGTCCAGCTACAGTCTATTTTAAAATTTACAATTAAATTATTATTGACTATAGTCACCTTGTTGTGCTATCCAATAGTAGGTTTTATTCATTCTTTCTATTTTTTTGTACCCATTAACCATCTCCACCTGCCCCTAGCCTGCAACCACCCTTCCCATCCTTCTACTCTCTCTGTCATGAGTTCAGTTGCTTTAATTTTTAGATCTCACAAATAAGTGAGAACATGCAATGTTTGTCTTTCTGTGCCTGACTCATTTCACTTAACATAATGATATTCAGTTCCACCCATGTTGTTGCAAATGACAGGATCTCATCCTTTTTATGACTGAATAGTACTCCATTCTAGATATATAACACATTTTCATTATCCATTCATCTGTTCATGGAAACTTAGGTTACTTCCAAATCTTAGCTTTCATAAACAATGCTGCAACAAACATAGGAGTTCAGAAATTTCTTGGATATGGTGATTTTCTTTCTTTTGGGTGTATACCCAGCTGTGGGATTGCTGAATCATATGGTGACTTAATTTTTAGTTTTAGATTTTTGAGGAATCTCCAATCTGTTCTCCACGATGGTTGGACTAACATACGTTCCCATCAGGAGGGTAGAAGTGTTGCATTTTCTCCACATCTTTGCCAGCATGCCAGCACTTGTTGTTGCCTGTCTTTTGGAAATAACCCATTTTAGCTGGAGTGCGATGATATTTCATGGTAGTTTTCATTAACATTTCTTTGATCATCAGTGATGCGACCTCTCAAACTGGAACTCAAAGATCTCACAACTTACAGTGCACTTTTTCATATGCCTGTTTGCCATCTGTATATCTTCTTTTGAAAAATATCTATTCAGATCTTTTAGCCATTTTTTGATTGGATTATTAGATTTTTATTCCTATAGAGTTGTCTGAGATCCTTATATATTCTGGTTATTCATCTTTTGTCGATGGGTAGGTAGTTTGTAAATATTTTCTCCCATTCTTTGGGTTGCCTCTTCACTTTGCTGATTGTTTTCTTTGCTGTGCAAAAGCTTTTTAACTTGATGTGATCCTATTTATTTATTTTCACTTTGGTTGCCTGTGCTTGTGAGATATTACTCAAAAAGATTTTGCCCAGACCAGTGTTCAGAAGATTTTCCCCCAATGTTTTCTTGTAGGAGTTTCATCATTTGAGGGCTTAGATTTAAGTATTTAATCCATTTTGATTTGATTTTTGTATATGCTGATAGATAGGAGTCTAGTTTCTTTTTTCTGCATATGGATATTCAGTTTTCTCAGCACCATTTATTGAAGAGTTTGTTCTCCTCAGTGTATGTTCTTGGCAACTTTGTCAAAAATGAGATCTATGGTAAGTGTGTGGATTTGCTTTTGGGTTCTCTATTCTGTTTCATTGGTCTATGTGTCTGTTTTTATGCCAGTACCATGCTGTTTTGGTTACTGTAGCTCTGTAGTATAACATTTGTGGTATAATTTGAAACCAGGTAATGTGATTTCTTCAGTTTTGTTCTTTTTGCTCAACATCACTTTGGCCACTCTGGGTCTTTTATGGTTCCATATACATTTTATGATTGTTTTTTCTATTTCTGTGAAGAAAGTCATCGATATTTTGATAGGGATTGCATTGAATCTGTAGGTTACTTTGGGTAAATATGGACATCTTAACAATATTGATTATACCAATCCATGTTTTGATGTCCTCTTAATTTCTTTCATCAGTGTCTTATAACTTTTATTATAGAGACCTTTTACTTCTTTGCTTAAGTATTTATTTTCAGGTGTGGCTATTGTAAACAGATTACTTTTTAAAATTCCTTTTTCACATTGTTCACTATTAGCATATAGAAAACAATTCCTAATTCCTCTTGCTCAGAGGAGGTCAGTCTTTGTTCTATCAGGCATTCAATGATTAGAAGAGGCCTGCCCATGTTATGGAAAGCCACTTGCTTTACTCAAAGTCCATCAGCTTAAATGTTAATCTCCTTTAAGAAAATATTCCCACAGAAACATCCTGAATAAAGTTTGAACAAATACCTGGGCACCATGACCCATCCAAGTTGACATTCAATTAATCATCACTGGGGTCCTTAAGAAGAACCTGAATTAGGATAAGCTATGGCATCTGACACACACTCTCCCTTCAGCCTCTCCCAAAGAAAAATAGTTCTCCTTTCATAATGATGGAGAGGGGGTCAAAAGTGGTGAAGAGCATGGTTGCCCTCTAAGAGATGCCCAGAAAGGAGGTAGCAATGGATTGGATTGAGAGGTGGGGAACTACACCCAGATGAACCTTACTTAGTTTACAACCAAAGACTTTCTAAGCTGGGTGATCCCTGTGGAACAAAATCATTGCCTCTCATAATAAAAACTAAAACCCAATGTTCTGAGATACGGGATGTAGGGTGACTCTCCACCTGGGAAGAGGTGACCAGGCCTTAAATTCCTAAGGCCAGTACACAAGACACCTTCACCTTGGCTGCTGCCACTACTCACCACCACCGGGGACAAGGGGATACTGATTCCCTTTAATGTTATGCCTGAGCTGGGATTCCTATAGTAATTCTTTTTGTTTGTTTGTTTGTTTGTTTTTGAGACAGAGTCTTGCTCTGTTGACTAGGCCGAAGTGCAGTGGCACAATCTCAGCTCACTATAACCTCTGTTCCCTGGGTTCAAGTGATTCTCATGCCTCAGCCTCCAGAGTAGCTGAGATTATAAGCATGCGCTACCACACCTGGCTAATTTTTGTATTTTTAGTAGAGATAAGGTTTCACCACGTTGGCCAGGCTAATCTCAAACTACTGAGCTCAAGTGATCCACCCACCTTGGCTTCCCAAAGTGCTGGGAATACAGGGATGAGCCACCATGCCAGACTGATTCCTGTAGTAATTCGAAGGAGAATTTAGTAAAAACTTAGGGTGATTTTAAAGACAAGCAAACAAAAAAAACACTACAGAAATAACAGCTTGATAACATGTAATGCTCACTCTGTGGTGTTCTCAGGCCCAATACTGTCCTAATCCCTGGGTTGACTTTAGGTGATGGGACTTCTCAAACTGGAACCCAAAGATCTCACAACTTACAGAGCAGGAAATCAAGACAGTGAGGCTCATAGACTGAGTTCTCTTCCCTTACTGTTAGCTTGAAACTCATTCTTTGTTTTTGTATTTTATTGTCTCCAAAACAGGTTAAGTGAAATAAAATTAATCAAAAAGGAGAAAGGAAGCAGGAAAATATAAGGAGAAGAAACAGACAGAGAAATGAAAAAAGGAAGGAAGGGAGGGGAGGGGAGAGAGAAAGATGAAAGAAAGAGAAATAAAGAAAAAAGATAAAGAAGAAAAGAAATAAAGAAAAGAAAAGAAGCAAAAAGACAAAAAACAAAAAAGAGAAGGAGGAAAGAAATTCTTAAAAACTGTGAGATCCTTTGTATTTTGGAATACAAAACTTTCTGTACCTACAAGTCTTTCATTGCTTCCACAGCAATGAATTTCACCCACCAAATTTTGTCTTGTGCACAGATGGCCTATTTGCTTTGCTAATGGAAGAAAGACTCTTCTTTTTCTTTGTCCACTTGACAGTAAACTTAATAAAGGAGTTGGATATTACTGCTTTCTGAAATGCAGTTGCCAGTTAATTTTTGCAGTTTAGCATCTGCTTCCCAGTAACATTAAAAAACTGAGTTCTTGAGTGTAAGCATCATCAAAAATAAGTGCTTTTGTTTTGCAAAGTAATTTCCTTTGTAAACTCACAAATCTTTTGGACCACATGCTTCTGTGACAGCTGTACAGGTATCAGACCAGACTCTACGATGCATTTGACTTTAATTGTCCATAAGCAGCTTTCTTCCTTCCTAACAGCAGCGTTTGGAGATTTCACCTATATTCTGTGTCAGAAATCATTTGTAGTGGGCCGTGGGACTGTCCTCTGGTCATTCAAAGGCTGTATCTCTCTTCACAAAGTGAAAAGTCTCGAGTCTAAAGGGACTTGCCCTTAGAATGACCAGGCTTTTCGAGAACCAACAGTACACAGCCATGCCAGACAAATGACAATAATATAATAATGTAATAATCATGCACATGTACACGTATTTTATTATTATTTTTGAGATGGAGTCTTACTCTGTTGCCTAGACTGGAGTGCAGTAGTGCGATCTTGGCTCACTGCAGCCTCCATTTTCTGGGCTCAAGCAATCCTCCCACCTCAGCCTCCCAAGTATCTGGAACTACAGGCACACACCACCATGCCCGGGTAATTTTTGTAGCTTGGTAGAGGCAGGGGTTTCATCATGTTGTCCAGGCTGGTCTCGAACTTCTGACCTCAAGCGATTTGCCCACCTCAGCCTCCCAAAGTGCTGGGATTACAGGTATGAGCCATCACGCTGGGCCATATTATTAAAATATAAATATAACCATCTATTTGAAATTATAATCTGCAATATTTAATTTCTGTTATATAAATGCTTTTATTTAAAAATAACAGCCAAGGTGGGAGGATCACTTGAGGCCAGTTCAAAACCAATTTGAACAACATAGTAAGAACCAGTCTCTACAAAAACTTAAGAAATAAAAACATAGCCTAGGCACAGTGGCACGTGTCTGTAGTCCTAGCCACTTGGGAGGCTGAGGCGAGAGGATTGCTTGAGCCCTGGAGTTTCAGGCTACAGTGAGCTCAGTGGATTTGCTCTTGACTGTGCCATTGGTATTTATTGACCAGTGAGTATGTGGGGAGGAGGCGGGCTCTTTGAAGATGTGTAGATGGATCTTGGCCGGGTGGACTGGGATGTCTACATGCAGAACGAAACAGCCCCTGGACAGGCTTGGGAAGAGTAAAGCTGGACCTGAGACCCACCACTCCATGTCTTCATGTTTGGCATGGAATTCTAAGGAATCTGAGAATTTTAATCTGAATATGGGCTTCCAGGTAATTATGAAGGTAAGATGATAGAGCATCTCTTTTTAATAATTTGCTGTATTGATTTATAATTTTCAAACATGTGTAAAGATGCTATGTTGATGTCCATTTTACTCCAGGCCTTGGCAAACATTACAGACAGGGGAATGGTTGGCTATGCCTTTTGCTTGAAAGGTTTAATCTTTCCTTGTAGATCCAGTCACTTACCACGAGGGGGCAACAGCAGCCTGCACGATGAACGCCAAGCTCCAGGCAAGGTGTGGCTTCTCGACTGATTTCCCAGGCCAAAGATTTTACTATGTTTTAGAAATATTGTGATGAAGTTTCATTTTTATGTGATGAAAATGTTTTAAAATTGATTGACATGATGGTTGCACAACTCTATGAATGTACTAGGAGCCATTGGACGGTGCACTTTAAATAAGCGAATTGTATAATACATAAATTATATCTCAATAAAGCTGTTTTACATATAAACATATATATATGTATATATAAATATATATACACATCTGTGTGTGTGTGTGTTTGTGTGTGTGTGTGGATATCACATTTTGGTGCCTACATATATTTCTCCCTTAGTAGGGCTGGGAGGACCTTGAGCCATTCTCTCACCCAAGATTCTGCCTCCACAAAAATCCACATTAAATAAATCTTGATGGATCTCTCTGGTTCAGAAATAAATGGTATTTTATTTATTTTTAAAAGTTAATAGGTGTATTCTAAATGGAAGACCTATGGATATTTTTCTTTTTATATGTTTCTTTATTTAAAAAGATAAATGATAACAAATGTAACTCTATTTCATAGTTGGAGAGGAATTCTTTATCCTGTTCTGTGATCAGTGTTATCTGAGGATCTTTCCTGTTAAAGAAGCTGAAACGGAGCCAAATTGTGAAAAGAAGATTAGTGACTAAGAATTGCAAAGAAAGATCACATAAATAGTCAAACAGGAAAAGCCAAATCACTGCCTTGGGCTTTGAAAGAGATTAGTTGGGTTTTCATCTACAAGAAAAGACAAATATTGTTGGAATTAAATCTCTCTCTCCTCACTGCCCCAGCCCACCCCCCACTGCACCACACTCAGCCATGGGTTACTCCTGAGGAATACCTGCAATTGTAAGAGCAGGGGTGTATTAGGCTCCTGCAAATAGACAGTCCATTGAAACATGTCCTAGTAAAGGCCATCGCTGAGATCACATTGCAACTCTAGAGGGGAAATATGGATGGGACTGAGGCACCACAATGTGATATCTACCTAATCTTCTCATCTTCACCAAGTCTGACCTTTTAAAATACAAATCAAGAATAAAAGAAATCAGATTTCAAGAGTTATTTCTCATTTCTCTTGTCCATTCACATCCAATGATCAATAAGAATGCTAAGGCCAGGCATGATGGCTCCACCTGTAATCCCATCACTTTTGGAGGCCGAGGTGGGTGGATCACCTGAGGTCAAGAGTTCAAGACCAGCCTGCCCACATGGTGAAACCCTGTTTCTACTAATAATACAAAAAAATTAGCTGGGCATGGTGGTGCAAGCCTGTAATCCCAGCTACCCCAGAGGCTGAGGCAGGAGAATCACCTGAACTCAGGAGGCGGAGGGTGCAGTGAGATGAGATCGCACCATGGCTCTCCAGCCTGAGCGACAAGAGCGAAACCCTGTCTCCAAAAAAATAATAATAATAAAATAAAATAATAATAAGGATGCTGACCAGAGCATTAAAAATTCTCATATGAAACAAATGAAACAATAAATCTAGACCAAACACTGCTCAATCCCCTATAGACCTCATAATAAACATGCATTTGGATTAGCGATTGAAATACAGAGTATTTTCCACACAAATCTGCTCACAATGGCCTTCCTTTCCATGTCACTTGCTGGGTAGAAATTCCAGTTCTTCCATTGGTAATGTCTCTGTGTGTAAATTTTAGTGTAATAACAATATCCACACAATAGGGTATGAATATGAGTTGATAAGTGTAAAGCATTTAGATTAGCGTCTATAGAAAGCAACCATGTAACAGGTTGCTGCTATTGTTGTCGCTATGATTAGTTGCTAGGAATTGTTAGACACACTGTCAAACAGTGTGGAGAAAAGCTTGCTTTCTTAAATCCAAGATATAGAGTCATTGAAACGTTTCACTCATTTTGTCCCCCTCAGACTTCATCTGGAAGGGAAGTTTATGATCCAAGAACCTCAAAGGAAGGCCTTTGGAAAAGTAAGAAATGGTATTGCATTCTTATCTTTTCAAGAAAACGTTTTTCTTTTCTTCTTTTTTTTTTCTTTTCTTGAGATGGAGTTTCACTCTTGTCACCCAGGCTGGAGTGCAATGGCCCGATCTCGGTTCACTACAACTTCTGCCTTTGGGGTCAAGCGATTCTCTTGTCTCAGCCTCCCCAGTAGCTGGGATTACAGGTATGCACCACCATTCCCAGCTAACTTTTGTATTTTTAGTAGAGACAGGGTTTCGCCATTTTGGGCAGGCTGGTCTCGAACTCCTGACCTAAGGTAATCCACCCGCCTCTGCCTCCCAAAGTACTGGGATTACAGGCGTGAGCGATTGTGCCCGGCCTCAAGGAAGTATTTCTTTACCACTGTTTGATTGCTATTGTGTTCCCTACAGAAGACCTTCTCCAATCCCACTCCTAAATTCCAAATGATATAAAATATCTGCTTTTCAAATAAAACTAAAATGGTATCTATTTTGTTGTGAGACATTGCAACACTCTTTGAGAGAACTGGCGATACCATAGAATTTGGACAAATGAGAACTGGAATTTACAGAGCTAAGAGTTCATGCAAATCTTGTCAGGGTGGAGCTAGTTTTCTGGGTGAGGTAATGTCATATCCCACTGCCTGATGGGATTGGCTAACCTGTAAAGTACGAGGAGTTTGGCTCTCAGACTTCTAAACTCCTCTTGCTGTGCTGCCAAGCCCACAAATTGGTGCAGTCTCTTCTATTAGTTAGAGAAATGTATTTTATAGAATCAAAAATTAACAAATCCCAAGGATAGGTTGTTTCTCTCCAGTATTTTAAAATACCCAGGAGTGAGGTTGGGCATGGTGGCTCATGCCTATAATCCCTGCTCTTTAAGAGGCTGAGGCAAGTGGATCCCCTGAGGTCAGGAGTTTGAGACTAGCCTGGTCAATATGGTTTAACCCTGCCTCTACTAAAAATACAAAAATTGGCAGGGCACAGTGGCTACGCCTGTAATCCTATCACTTTGGGAGGCCAAGGCGAGGCGAGCATATTGCCTGAGCCCAGGAGTTCGAGACCAGCCTGGGCAACACGGTGAAACCTCGTCTCTACTAAAAATACAAAAATTATCCAGGCGTGGTGGTGGGTGCCTGTAGTACCAGCTACTTGGGAGGCTGAAGCAGGAGAATTGCTTGAATCTGGGAGGCGGAGGTTGCAGTGGGCCAAGACCGCACCACTGCACAAGCCTGGGTGACAGAGTGAGACTCAGTCTCTTAAAAGAAAAAAATTAGCCAGCTGCAGTGGTGTGTGCCTGTAATCTCAGCTGCTTGGGAAGGTAAGGCAGGAGAATCACTTAAACCCGGAAGGCAGAGGTTGCAATGACTCAAGATCCTGCCACTTGCACTCCAGCCTGAGCAACAGAGCAAGACTCCATCTCAACAACAACAACAACAACAACAAAATATCCAGGAGTGAAATGGTGGCTCCACGGTGCCATTCATGACTCAAGCTGCTCTGTCTCTGCTCTGATATCCTAGAAGCGTTCTCTATCCCATGGCTTCACATGGCTACTGAAGCTCCAGCCTTTACAACTGCCTTCCAATTCACGGGAAAGAATAGGGGAACAAAAGCGACCTTCTCCCTTTGAAGAGACTTCCAGGAAGCCCCCTAGATATTATGTTCTTTCAGTTGGCTGTAACTTAGTCTCATAGTCTTCCCAGCTACAATGGATACTGGCAAATTCGGTTCCTTAACAGTTTAGCCATACACCCCGCAAAAATTGGGATTCTGTTCAAAAGAGGAGAGAAGGGGGCGAATGCATGTTGAGGTAGGCAACAGAATCCATTCGTCTTTCTTAAGTAGTCCAATTTTCTCAGTGCCCTTCCTGTTCCTCAAGACTTTTTCTCAGAAAGGAATCTAAAACTCACTCCATTGTGTAAGAGATTGATAAAGGATAAAAGTATTAGCACTACCTAAGGAATCTGCATTTTAATGGGCTTAAAGACTGAACACAGTTACTACATTTTACTAGTAAAGTTTCAAGGGAGAGAGAAGGAAGAGAAGGGAGTAGAGGCAGCGTTTGATAGGAACAGTATAAAATCACAGCACACATACAACTCACGGTTTTTGCGTTAGGCCAGTTTGCATTGAAACCTGTAATATCTTCAACTTACAGCTCCATTGAAACAAAAGAGTCCTGCCTGTGTAAAATAGCTGCTCTAGGGTTGGAAGAAACTCTTTGTTCTCAGAGTCAACAGTCAATGCTCTAAATGGGTTGCAGTCCCTAAGTTTACAGCAGTGGCTCTCAAACTTTAGCCCTACATCAGAATTGCCTGGACAACTGGATGAAACACAGATGGAGAGTTTCTTATCCAGTAAATTTTGAGTTCAACCTAAGAATTTACTTTTCTAACAAGTTCCCAGGTGAAGTCGTTACAAGCTCAAGTTTGAGAACCACTGGTTTATGGTGTGTTCCTCTTTTCCTTGTTAGCACGAGCACCATGAGTCATTATCTATAATTCATCTCACATTTAATGAAAGCATTTTGCTCTCTGACGAGAAAAAGCTTAAGTTCTTTATAAGCATCTGAATATGAAACATCAAGTGCCTAGGGTGTTCTGACATACCTGTCTCCCTCCAAAGACATACACAAAAATGTTATAATGCATATTACATTGAAATATTCCATTTTCATCATTCTCTTGCACTGTTAAGTTTCAACATTATATTTCAGACACAGAGAACAAACTTGAATTTCAGAAAACTACCAGTAAATGAAGAGCATGGTAAAAATCCAAGACAGTTTAGGTCAAAAGATACAGGAGAGAAGATGAATGACTTTCTCAAAATGGAAACATCCCACGTCAACTGTGGAATGACTACGATCTTATCACAAGGAATAATGATTCTGGGACCTAAATTGAAAGCAGTTTGGTGTGTTTATTAAGTGATGCTAAAATTAATGGATACAATATCCTCTTCAAAATTGAGTGAGAATACGAGCCTGTAATCCCAGCACTTTGGGAGGCCGAGGAGGGCAGATCACAAGGTCAGGAGTTCAAGACCAGCCTGGCCCACGTGGTGAAACCCTATCTCTACTAAAAATACAAAAAATTAGCTGGGCGTGGTGGTGGGCACCTTTAATCCCAGCTACTTGGGAGGCTGAGGCAGGAGAATCACTTGAACCCAGGAGGCGGAGGTTGCAGGGAGCTGAGATTGCGCCAGTGCACTCCAGCCCTGGCAGCAGTGCAAGACTCTGTCTTAAAAAAAAAAAAAAAAAAAGAATTGAGTGAGAATAGAGCTGGAAAATGCTTGATACAAATCTGGATTCTTCTGCAAATACGTATAAATTGTATGGCTAAATGCTGGTATTACGCCTCCTCGCCTATCCATCTTATGCACGCTGCCCCCACCTCGGTAAGCCTCAGTCTCTTCATCTGTGAAATGAGTGTGCTGGACAGGACAAGCTCTAAGGACTGTCCCTTTCCTAGCATTCACTACTTCACTAATGAGTGTGCAAGGGACGTTCTTGTGTGGAGTGCACAGGGAACTGATTCTGCTTGTAATACCACCGACGGTGCTTCAAAGTCCTAGTCAGTTCACTGCCACCTAGGCTTAACTCTGCTTTTTTTCTGTGAAACACAGAGAGTGTTCATGACGAATAGAATGATAAAAATAGAACAATTAATCATGTTTTAACAAAGAAATTTACACAAGAAACACGTCTCTTACTTGAAACCCTCATTCCACAACCACTAGCTCCACTGAACCAGCCCTCATCGTACATGCACTTCTGCCTTTTCCAAACAATATCATGGACTATTTGAGGTGGCAATTGTTATTTTTATCATGTTATCATAATTTCTTTTTTCTTTTTTGAAACCGAGTCTTGCTCTGTCACCCAGTATGGAGTGCAATGGTGCGATGTCGGCTCACTGAAGCCTCCGCCTCCCAGATTCTAGCCATTCTCCTGCCTCAGCCTCCTTAGTAACTGGGATTACAGGTGCACGCCACCATGCCCAACTAATTTTTGTATTTTTAGTCGAGACGGAGTTTCACCATGTTGACCAGGCTGGTCTCAAACTCTTGACCTCAAGTGTGCTATCATCATTTCTTATAATTTATGATAAATAACGAAACCAATCCATTATATATGGGGAGAGTCTGAAATGCCCTCGGCATCTGTCGTTTCTTGGTGAGCCCCTCCAAATCTAGGGAGACTCAATTCAGCCATCAGCTCTGGGAAGCCCTCCCCGCTGCCACCCCTGGCCACCCCAGCCTATGTGTTGCCTAACACTTTGGGCTGGCCCCTGTTGCTGTATTTAGCTCACAGAATTATAATGATCTGTTTATATAACTGCTTCCTCCACTTAACTGTGAGTTCCGTGAAGTCGCCTTGGAATCTCCTATGTCTCACATAGGCCACACTTACTAAATATTCTTGGAACAATGGGAGGAATGAATAAGCTGAGAGGGTGTGTGGAGATTGTCCCTTCGAGGCAGAGCACAAGAGTGTAAACACAGTGCAAACGTCTGGTGTGGGGAAAAAGAGCCACCTTACCAGGGAACAGGAGTCTACTTAGCTTAGAGAATCTGTTTCCTGGGCCAAATGACTTTGTGGGTCTTTCCATCAACACGTTTTGATACTAGCAAGATGTTATTAAATTTACATCAAGAGAAGCTTTGAACACTGAGACCTAGATCATAAGCATCAGGAATGGCTTAAAGGTGTTCAGAGTCTATAATAATAAGAGCAGGGGTAGATAATGAATGAAATGTGTTCACATATCATCGTTTTATCATCTTTACCCCAGCCTGGCAACATGGATATTATTGTGTCAGTTTGACTACTGGAGAAAGGACAGCTCAAAGAAGGTCAGGGACTTGCTCAAGCTCAGCTGCACAGTAAGTGGTGGGCTAGAAATCAACCTGGATTTTTTGGTTCCAGATGCAGTGATCTCTCTGTTCTTTCATGACATTATTTTCAAAGGAGAAACAGCTTCAAAAATGACATGGACAGGTGCGGTGGCTCACGCCTGTAATCCCAGCACTTTGGGAGGCCAAGGCAGGCGGATCACAAGGTCAGAAGTTTGAGACCAGCCTGACCAATATGGTGAAACCCCGTCTCTACTAAAAATACAAAAATTAGGTGGGGATGGTGACGGGCGCCTGTAATCCCAGCTACTCAGGAGCCTGAAGCAGGAGAATCACTTGAACCTGGGAGGTGAGGTTGCAGTGAGCCGAGATTGTGCCACTGCACTCCAGCCTGGGCAACAGAGTGAGACTCCATCTAAACAATAACAACAACAACAAAAACTGGACATACATTGTCTGGTGGGGAAGAGGGAGGGAATATGTTGCAAGTCAGCCTTTCTCAGTCCTTCCAAGTGGCTTAGCAGAGAACTCAGTCCTCTAACCCCAGCTCATGGTTGCTTTACTCCTGTCCCCCACGTTACATCTCTGAGTTTCTATGCCGCTCTGGGAGCAAGAACCCAGAGACACAGGATCCTAAACTGATGTTCCTAATTGGAAAATCTGCACTAATGGCTTTGGACGGAGATTTCCCTATGGTGAATCACCCTCCAATTGCCGGTGAGTCAAGCCACTTAACTCTAATCTTTAATTCATATTTTATAAACAGTTTCATTCACTTCAGACGTCTTTAATTTAAAAGCCAGGGGCAATGGTCACAGCAACTACAAGAAGTTCCCTCACAGAGAGCAAGGAGAATGGAAAAACAAAGCTTATGTCCCTTTCCCTTCTCAAGAGAAATCACTATGAATGTAGCGCCATCTCCTCCTTCCCCTGACTGTCACCTCGAGGGCTCCTCAAAGATGAGAGGTGGGTGATGCAAAGGGCATTTGCAATCTGTCCTGCTATCTTTTAGATTAGCTTGGAGATGGGATTTACCATAAATCTTTATTGTAGCAGTGGTAAAGAAAATTCCACAGGTATAGAACTGGAAAGATCCTTCCTGGCCTTCAACAGGACTTCCCTGGGTAGAGAAGAAAGAAAAAGATTTGATTTTATGCTTCTTTAGAGCCCATGTCTGAGACACTAATGAAACTTTCTATTTCTACATCTGGATTGTTCTTTTGTCTAAAGAGGGGGAAGGGCTTGATTTACTGCCCAAGGCACAGAGGAACAGAGGCTAGAGTGAAATTCTCCAGGACACTGTGAAAGAGCTGCCTGATGTGGGTGATACTTACAGCTAAGGGCCTGAATCAATGTCACCATAGAAGCTTTTATACATAGCACAGGAAAATAAGACAAGGGTTTTACAAAGGGTTAAAAATCAATAGAGACCAGATTTTATGCTTCCCAACCAAGGACATACTTCAGATGCCTGATTTCCAGAACCTTCATCTCCAGACCATCAAATGATAATTTGGGGTAACTTTTATATGCCAGGCACTACATAAGCAATAGTATAAACACACACACACACATATGTAGCACACATATACAAATATACGTGTATACATATGTATCCTGTACATATACAACACATGGTCTCAAGGTGTGTCTTCAAAGAGCTGTTAGTCTATCCAGAAAGTAAGATCAACAGTGAGGTTCATGCTACTGGTGTCACGGAGCACCCTTCAAACACCAGGACTAACTCTGCACTGTATCAGCTACAGACAGACTGTAAGCCTCAGGCATAAAATGATGCATTCACATTTGATGTTGCTACCAGGTAAAAAGCTTAAAAACTTAAATTACTCCAAGAGTATTAAGTATTTTAATAGAACCTGTTGTTCTATGAGCTATCATTTTGGCCTATTCATTTGCTATTTGCCTCATGGTTTTAAGGGCAGTTAAAAGCTATTCCAGGATCCAAGATTTTTAGTTTCTTTACTTACAATCTTGAGGAAAATATACAGATTGGCCTTTCACAACCACCTGTTTTCCTTTTTTTTTCTTTTCTTTTTTTTTTTTTGTTTTTTTTGAGCCGGAGTCTCACTCTATCACCCAGGCTGGAGTGCAATGGTATGATCTCAGCTCACTGCAACCTTTGCCTCCCAGGTTCAAGTGATTCTCCTGCCTCAGCCTTCTGAGTAGCTAAGATTACAGGCAACCACCACCATACCGAGCAAATTTTTGTATTTGTAGTAGAGATGGGATTTTGCCATGTTGGCCAGGCTGGTCTCAGACTCCTGACCTCAGGTGATCTGCCTGCCTTGATCCACCCACCTTGGTTTCCCAAAATGCTGAGATTACAGGTGTGAGCCACCGCGCCCGGCCACAGCCTGTTTTTTATCTCTTCCTGAGAAATGAGACTTCTAGCTCCACTGGTAAACCTGGGGTAACTGTTCAGTCCAGAGACAGCCCTTCCTGGCTTTCAACAGGACCTCCCTGGGTAGAGAAGGAAGAAAAAGATTTGATTTTATGCTTCTTTAGAGCTCTTGTCTGAGACTCTAATGAAATTTTCTGCTTCTACATTTGGATTGTACATTTTGTCTCAAGAGGGGGGAAGGGCTTGCTTTACTGTCCAAGGCACAGTGGAACAGAGAAACAGCATGGTTTATTTTTCCTGCTGTGACCATTGGTGTAACTCTCCTTATTTAGTATCTGTATGACAAAGTCATTCCTTGTGGGGCTTCCCTGCACACGGCTCTCCTGACAACATGCTGAAATGGAGTGTCTATAGCACTCCCCACCTTGTATTTCCTTTTATCACTTCTCTCAAACATTCTGGCGTGTTTATACTCAAATCCTAACTCTCCACCTGCCGGGGTCTGTCTCACCTGCCAAAGCAACCTCCACTCCCATCTGCACACTGAAATCAACGTGAGAATGGCTTTGTTCCATTTTACCTATGCCCAGCGAGACCAGTTCCTATTCGCCTGCTCTCACATGTGGACATCTGACCTCATCACTTTGAACACCCATGCCACAGTGAACTTCGCAGGGCTAGCAGGTGACTTGAGCAGGGCCAGCATGTGACCCGAACAGGGCCATTATACTCCTCTGATTTTGGATATCTGGGTGCTGAAAGGGGTTCAGGAAAATGTAGATTTGAAGCTAATTAAAGAAAGAACATGTGATTGAAGCCAACTCTATTCAATTGGACATTTCAGTTGCTTAAACCAATAGATTAAGTTATATTAAAAATTAAATAAATAAACTAGACACAATGAATTGCTATCCACAATGGTTTATCTTCAATATGTACCTGTTTTGGCATCTGTACCTTGCTTCCTTATTTAACTCTGCCAGATGTGACCTCAAAGTTATTTACAGACTTTCATGCTCATAGATTCCTGGATGAGCTTTTATATCCCCCCCGATGCTAAGTAGTTTCCTTATGCTACTCATCCCTCTGGTTCTGCTTTTGCTTTATAAGTATGTTAGAGAGACCGGGCACAGTGGCTCACACTTGTAACCCCAGCACTTTGGGAGGCCGAGGTGGGTGGATCATCTGAGCCCCGGAGTTCGAGAGCAGCCTGGGCAACATAGTGAAACCCTGTCTCTACCAAAAAATGCAAAAATTAGCAGGATGTGGTGGCACATGTCTGTAGTCCCAACTACATGGCAGGCTGAGGCAGGAGAATCACTTCAGCCCAGGAGGTAGAGGCTGAAATGAGCTATGATGGTGCCATTGCATTCCGGCCTGGGTGACAGACTGAAACCCCATCTCAAAAACAAAAATAAACAAACCAAATTAAAAAAAAAAAACCTCACAAAACAAAACAAAAAGCAAATATGTTTGAGAGCCTCACTGCTGATTTTCCAGCCAGTCCAGCCCATTTAAGCCCACCATCCTATTTTCTTTCTGTCACATCCAACTCCTGGTTTTCTGGGTTTATTTATTTGTTTATTTATTTGAGACAGAGTTTCTCTCTTGTTGCCCAGGCTGGAGTGCAATGACACCATCTCTGATCTCTACTCTCTGCAACCTCTGCCTCCCGGGTTCAAGCGATTCTCCTGACTCAGCCTCCTGAGTAGCTGGGATTACAGGCACCTGCCACCATGCCCAGCTAATCTTTTGTATTTTTAGTAGAGATGGGGTTTCACTCTTTTGACCACGCTGGTCTCAAACTCCTGACCTCAGGCGATCCACCTACCTCAGCCTTCCAAATTGCTGGGATTACAGGTGTGGGCCACAGTGCCCGGTCGGACACCTGGTTTTCTTCGCTAGTCCCCACTTGGCCTGAAAGCACACACAACTCTACCTCCATACATAGCTGAGATTGAATACTCCATTCACAATATAAAGTAGCTCTTGAAAAGAAAATCCCTTCATCGATGGAGTATATCTTTGTTAGTACTTCAGCTTTTTCTCTGCATTTTGAAACTGAAGATGTGTTAACTATAAAGGAATACAGATGATATTTCAAGCAGTGTGATGGGCCATAGGGCTTGGAAGCCTTCTTAGCATTTTTAAATCAAGTGCACATCGATCATTTCGTGCCCTGCTCACATTCCTCTCTAAGAAAATCTGCTCTATCTATAGACTCACTGCCGGATGGGCCATGTTTTGAACTGCATGACCCAGTCCTCTTGGGATACAGGGTCAAGTAGATGAAAGCAGAAAAGACAGATAGAGCACCTGCATTGTTCAAGATTTGACTCACACTAAAGGAGGAACAAGAGAAGACTACAAAGAAAGCCCGTGAATAACCACGTTGATTCAAAATACAGTTTGAAGATTTTGATTTTGAATATCCATGCAAAGTCCATTTCCTAAAGCAATCTAACGTGAAAGAAAAAAATATTTCCCAACTCCGATCCTGGTGCTTGACCTAGCTAAGTGGCTCTCTGACCCGACAACAACCAAATGGAATCACCTGGTATGTGATTTGTGGAGACTGGCTTTTGTCACTCAGCATAGTCACCCTTGAGATCCATCAAAGCTACTGGGGTATTGATAGTTCATTTGTTTTGATTGCTGAGTAATATTCCATGATACTGATATAGCACGATTTGTTTAATCACCCAGCTATTGTGGGACATGTTACCTGTTCCCAGTTTTGGGTTATTACAATAAAGCTGCTAGGAAAAGTCACAGGCAGGTAAGAAGCAAAAGGGGTGAATTCTGCCATTCTCCACCTTTTGCTTCATTCAAGACCTCAGTGGACTAGATGATGTCCACCCACCTATCGGGGGAGAGCAATCTACTTTATGAAATCTACCAATTCAAATGCTAACCTCAGCCCAAAACACTCACACAGATGTACCCAGAAATAAGGTTAAATCTGGGCACCTCCTGGCCAGTCCAGTTCATGCATGAAATTAACCATCACCACTTTTCACCATTAGGTACAATGTTTGATACAGGTTTTGTTGATATTTTTTATAATGTTGAGGAAGTTCCCCTCTTATTTCTACCTTTCTGAGAGCTGTAATCATGAACAGGTGTTGAATTTTGTCAAATCTTTCTATGCAACAATTTACATATCTTTGTGATTTTTCTTCTTTCACCTATTAATCTGGTGAATTACGTAGATTTTCAAATATTAAACCAACCTTGCATCCCCGTGTGGTCAAGGCATATAATTCTTTCTATATGTTGTTAAATTCTATTTGCTAATATTTTGTTAAGGATTTTTGCATCTGTATCTATAAAGGATATTGGTCTGTAGTTTGGGGTTTTGAATTTGCTTCTTTTTTGGTACTGTCTTGTCGGGTTTTGGTTTCAGATTAATGTAAGATTTATAAAATAATTAAATAATTGAGTAATGTTTTCTCTTATTTTCTGGAACAGGTTGTATACAATTTGGGTTCATTCTTCTGCAAATATTTGGTAGAATTTTTTAGTATCACCATCTGAGCCTAGAGATTTCTATTTGGGAGGTTTTTCTTTTTTCATTTAACTTTGAGGGTTCACAAAACAGCACCCCAAAATATGGCAGCTGGACATGATGAACTGTGAAAAAAGCCTCAAGTTTTCAGTGACCTTTCCCCCATCCTCCTATCTCTCAATCCTCTGTCTTTCCGGAAGTACAGGATGAGGCTGTTTAAAGTTCCTTTATCTTCCTAGGAAGTGGACCTGTCAGAGGGAAATAAAATTGCCTTTAGTCCACTCCCTGAAATTTCCTTAACCAGAGACAATGAAAACTCAAATCACAGAGAAAGAAATTGAAAATTAACACCATACCTGGAGCTCAGATGTTCTTAAGTCTCATTCAGTTTTCAAAAAGAATTATTTACTTACCACTGTCTGAGCATTGGGCCTATTTATTCCCCCTAAAAATATCATTTATTAACCCCTCAAGATGGCCACATTTCTCCCATATCTCCTTCCCCTGCTAAGATGGATATATAAGTATCTGTACCTCATTGGGTTATTGGATATTCTGTAGTGCTTATGTACATTAAATATATCTGTAGCCTTTTTCTCCTATTAACTTGCCTTATTATAGGTTCATTTTCTAGTAAATCTTTAGAGGAGAGGAGAAAGATTTCCCTTGGCCCTAGATAACAATTTGCTTTCCTAAATAGTTATAAGAATATTCAACTATCTTTTTTATATTGGGTGAGTTGTGATAGTTTATGCTTTTCAATAAATTGATCCGTTTTGGCCAGGAGCGGTGGCTCATGCCTGTAATTCCAGCACTTTGGGAGGCTGAGGCAGGCAGATCACCCGAGGTCAGGAGTTTAAGACCAGCCTGGCCAACATGGTGAAACCCTGTCTCTACAAAAATTAGCTGGGCGTGGCGGTGGCTACCTGTAATCCCAGCTACTTGGGAGGCTGAGGCAGGAGAATTACTTGATCCTGGGAGGCAGCGGTTGAAGTGAGCATAGGTCACACCATTGTACTCCAGCCTGGGTGACAGAGCGAGACTCCATCTAGAAAGAAAAGAAAGAAAGAGGGAAAGAAAGAAAGAAAGAAAGAAAAGAAAAAGAAAAGAAAAAGAAATGAAGCAATTTCTTTTTTTGGGTGGATGGAGTTTCACTCTTATCACCCAGGCTGGAGTGCAATGGTATAATCTAGGCTCAGTGCAACCTCTGCCTCCTGGGTCAAGCAGTTCTCAAGGATGAGTAGAATTAATGTGAAAATAATTATACTGCCAAAAGCAATCTACAAATTCAATGCAATCCCCATCAAAATACCACCATCATTCTTCACAGAATTAGATAAAACAATTTTAAAATTCATATGGAACCTAAAAAAGAGCCCACATAGCCAAAGCAAGACTGAGCAAAAAGAACAAATCTGGAGGTGTCACACTACCAGACTTCAAACTATACTATAAGGCCATAGGTACCAAAACAGCATGGTACTGGTATAAAAATCGAAACATAGACCAATGGAACAGAATAGAGAACCCAGAAATAGACCCAAATACTTACAGCCAACTGTTCTTCTACAAAGCAAACAAAAACATAGTGAGGGAAAGACACCCTTTTCAATAAATGGTGCTGGGATAATTGGCAAGCCACATGGATGAGAATGAAACTGGATCCTCATCTCTCACCTTATACAAAAATCAACACAAGATGGATTAAAAACTTAAATGTAAGACCTGAAACTATAAAAATTCTAGAAGATAACATTGGAAAAACACTGGCTTAGGCAAGGATTTTATGACCAAGAACCCAAAAGCAAATGCAATAAAAACAAAAATAAATTGCTGGGACCTAATTAAACTAAAAAGCTTTTGCACAGCTAAAGGAACAGTCAGCAGAGTAAACAGACAACCCATAGAGTGAGAGAAAATCTTCACAATCTATGCATCTGACAAAGGACTAATATCCAGAATCTACCATGTACTCAATCAAATCGATAAGACATGAAACAATCCCATCAAAAAGTGGGCTAAGGACATGAATAGACAATTCTCAAAAGAAGCTATACAAATGGCCAAACCAACATCACTAATTATCAGTGAAAGGCAAATCAAAACCATGATGCAATATCACCTTACTCCTGCAAGAATGGCCATAATCAAAAAATAAAAAACAGTAGATGTTGGCGTAGATGCAGCGATCAGGGAACTCTTCTACACTGCTCGTGGAAATGCAAACTAGTACAGCCACTACAGAAAACAGTGTAGAGATTCTTTAAAGAACTAAAAGTAGAACTACAATTTGATCCAGCAATCCCACTACTGGATATCTACCCAGAGGAAAAGAAGTCATTATTTAAAAAAGATACTTACACACGCGTGTTTATAGCAGCACAATTCACAATTGCAAAATTGTGGAACCAAAACCCAAATGCCCATTAATCAATGAGTGAATAAAGAAACTGTGGTATAGATATATATGATGAATACTATGCAGACACAAAAAGAAATGAATTAACAGCATTTGCAGTGACCTGGATGAGATTGGAGACTAAGTGAAGTAATTTTTATTCTAAGTGAAGTAAGTCAGGAATGGAAAACCAAACTCTGTATGTTCTCATTGATATATGTGATCTAAGCTATGAGAACGTAAAAGCATAGAATGATGCTGTGGACTTTTGGGACTTGGGGCAAGAGTGGGAGGGAGTACAGGGAAGAAAGGCTACAATTGTGCAGTGTATACTGTTCAGGTTATGGGTGCACCAAAACCTCACAAATCACCACTAAACAACTTACTCATGTAACCAAATACCACCTGTACCCCAATAACTTATGGGAAATAAACAAATGTCTTATTTCATATGGCCAATTCTGGTTTGATTGATGAATGTTTTCATGGTGTATCTTTTCTATTCTTTCACTTTTAGGATATTTATATTATTATATTTGAAGTGAGTTTCTTGAAGAGAAGGTAGAGTTAGGTCATGTTTGCTTTTCTCTCTTTTTTTTTTTTTTTTTTTGAGACAGAGTTTCGCTCATGTTACCCAGGCTGGTGTGCAATGGCGCTATCTCAGCTCACTGCAACTTCCATCTCCCAGGTTCAAATTATTCTCCTGCCTCAGCCTCCTAGTAACTGGGATTACAGGCATGCACCATCACACCTGGCTAATTTCTGTATTTTTACTAGAGACAAGGTCTTACCATGTTGGCTAGACTGGTCTTGAATTCCTGAACTCATAGCAATCCACCTTCTCAGTCTCCCAAAGTTCTGGGATTACAGGCATGAGCCACCACACCTGGCCTCATGTTTGGTTTTCTAATCAACTTTGTTCATTTCCATTTTTTTTATTGTTATACGTAGAACATTTATGTTCAATGTAATTATTGATAAGTTGGGGCTAATGTCTGTATTTAATTTTTGTTTTCTCTCTTTTTTCTTCTGTTTTTATTTTAATTTAATTTAATTTATTTATTTAAGTTTTTTTTTGAGACAGCATCTTACTCTGTCACCCAGGTTGCAGTGCAGTGGCACTATCACAGCTCACTACAGCCTCAACTTCCAGGGCTGAAGTGATCCTCCCACCTCAGCCTCCCAAGTAGCTGGGCTGGGGCTATGGGCAATGCCACCCTGCCCAGCTAATTTTTGTAATTTTTGTAGAGACAGCATTTCACCATGTTGCCCAAGCTGGTCTCAAACTCCTGGGCTCAAGCCATCCACAATCTTGGCCTCCCAAAGTGCTGGGGTTCAGGCATGAACCACCACACCTGGCCTTTTTCCCTTTCCTTTTTTTTCCTGTCTTTCTGTGGGTTATGTGAACATTTTTATTTTTATTTATACATGGTGTTTTTGAGGGTATATTTTTCTGTATTATTTTTAGTGGTTTCTCTTAGTGCCATATTACATATGTGCAGCTTTGCACAGTCTACTGGCACACGTTATACAACAGTTCAAGTGAAGTGTGGAAACCTTCCCTTATTTTACATGGCTTAACCCTCTTGCATTTACAATATCATTGCTTTAACTATTTCTTCTACAAATTTTGAGAACCGTTTCTGACAGCGTTAAAATTTTTGTTACAAATGTCATACGTAATTTGGAAAACTCGAGTAGTTGGAAAGTCGCTTGTATTTACCTACACTTGGCTACATATCTCCATATACATTTTTCATGGCTCTTTCTTTCTTCCTGATTGATACAGTTTGTGTATTTGTCCCCATCCAAGTCTCATGTTGAATTGTAATCCCCCGGTTTCAGAGGTGGGGCCTGGTAGGAGGTGAGAGGGGGAAGATTCCTCAAGAATGGCTTGGGCCATCCCCTTAGTGTTAAGTGAGCACTCACTCCGAGTTCACAGGAGATCTGGACGTTTGAACGTGGGTAGCACTCCCTTGCTCCAGCTTTTGCCATGTGAAGGGCCTGCTCTGCTTCACCTTCTCCCATGAGTAAAAGCTCCCTGAGGCCTCCCCAAAACCAGATGCTGGCACTATGATTCCTATGAAACCTGCAGAACAGTGAGCTAATTAAACTTTTTTCTCATAAATTACCCGGTCTTAGGTATTTCTTTATAGCAATACAAGAATGGCTTAACACTGATGTTCCAAGATCTAATGTTATCCCTTCTCTTTTGTTGAAGAAATTTTCATTAGGCATTCTTTTAGTATTGGTCAGCTGCTGATACATTTTCTTAGTTTTCCTTCATCTCAGAAAGTCTTAATTTCCTTTTCATTTCTGAAGAATGTCTGATGCTTCCTTTTCTTCAGTGTTTGAAAAATGGTGTGCCACTTCCTTCTGGCCTCTGTAGATTCTGTTAATAAATCTGCTGTCTTTATTTTTTCTTTTTTTCTTTTTTTCTTATTGAGACAAAGTCTCACTCTGTCGCCCAGGCTGGAGTGCAGTGGCATGATCCCAGCTCACTGCAACCTCTGCCTCCTGGGTTCAAGTGATTCTCGTGCCTCAGCCTCCTGAGTAGCTGGGATTACAGGTGCACACCACCATGCCTGGATGATTTTTGTATTTTTTTGTGGAGAAGGGGTTTCACCATGTTGACCAGGCTGGTCTTGAACTCCTGGCCTCAAGTGACCTGCCTGCCTCAGCCTCATAAAGTGCTGGGATTACAGGTGTGAGTCACCATGCCCGGCCATAAAGTTACCATCTTTAAAACTTTTTTTCTCTTACGAGTGTCAATTCTTGCTGTGAACAACAATATTCTCTGTCTGTAACTTTCAGAAATTTGATTTTGATTTGCCTTGGTGTGGACTTTTGTAGCCTAGCTGGGGTTGGCTCAGGTTATTGAATGTGTAAGTTTTTGTCTTTCACAAATCTGGAACATTTTCAGCCATTATTTCTTTGAGTACCTTCTCAGCCTCAACCTCTCTCTCTCTGTGTGCATGATGCTAATAATACAAATATTAAATCTTTTTAAAACATCTCACAGATCTCCAAAGCTCTGTTTCACTATTTTTTTCAATCTATTTCCTCTCTGTTTTATTTAAATTGGGGGAATTTCTATTATCCTGTCTTCAATTTCACTTAGTCTTTTCTCTTTCCTGCTAATGAGGTTATCAATTGAGTTCATTTATTTGGTTATTCTATTTTTCAAGTTTAAAATTTCTAATTGGTTCTCCCTTACATTTTCTATTTCTTTATTGACACTTTGTAATTTTACTTGTGTCAAGTGTGTTTGTAATTTATGTTAAAGCATTCTTTTATGAAGACTGTTTTAAAATCTTTGTCAGATAATTCTAATATATTTGTCATCTTCTTGTTAGTGTCTGTTGATTGTTGCTCAGCATTCAAGTTGTGCTTTTTTTGGTTCTCATATGACAAGTAAATTGGGATTGAAACTTGAACCTTTTGAATATTATAGTAAGAGATTCTGGATTTCATTTACAGCTTCCGGTGTAGCGAGACTCCTTTGACACCATGTCATTAAGAGAGGAGCAGTAGCTCCTCATTCCTAGGTGGGGTAGAAGTCCAAGTTCCCTGTCAGGCCTACACTGATAGTCAAGAGGGGTGGTGTTCCTCTTCATTGCTGGGATGGTAGTTTAGTATCAGTACTAGACCTCTGCTGATGCTGTCCTGGTTGAGAGGAGCATGGTGAGGGGGGCCTCATCGCTAGGGGGTGATAATGCATGAAGATATAAACTATAGATCTCATTTCTGTAACTCGTCACAAGGTCATAACCAACATTTTTGTTTGTTTTTGTTTTTTGATAGAGTCTCCCTTGGTCACACAGGCTACCGTGCAGTGGCATGATTCCAGCTCGCTGCAACCTCTGCCCCATGGGCTTTTTTTCTACTGCCTCAACCTCCCAAGTAACTAGGATTACAGGCACCCACCACCACGCCTGGATAATTTTTGTATTTTTAGTAGAAATGGGGTTTCACCATGTTGTTCAGGTTGGTCTTGAAATCCTGACCTCGTGATCCACCCGCCTCAGCCTCCCAAAGAGCTGAGATCACAGGCATGAGCCACGATGCCCGGCCCACTAATCCTTTGTCTGCCTTCCTTGCCACGTGCTCTGTTTCTCTTGGTATCTTCCAACAACCAGTTTGTCAAAGGATTCTCAATATGGTGACTAAAACCTTTGCCATCCTCACAGATCTGAGACCTTAACAGTCCTTCTACTAAGGACTTCCATTAATATTTACTACCATGCCTAGTTTTACAGAGAAACCATAAAGGGAATGAGTTAGGTTTCATCCATATTATCTCCTGCTCTAATGTGTATGAATAATCCAACTTCTCCCGTAGCTAAAAGCCTAACATCTTTTTTGATCTATTCATATAATAAAATGAGAAACCCCAAGTTCCCAAGTAAATTAGTATTAAAATTCTCAGATCTCCAAGTCCTGAGAAGAACTGGCAATAGAAGTCAAGTAGGTATGTAACCTAGCAAAGCACCAAACCAATTTCTGTCTTCCAATTCTGTGAACCGTATCTTTTAGCTGTGAGTAAAACACCATCATATGTTGGATCAGTACTTCATAGCATTCACTATACCCCTCTGGATGGCTGCACAAGCTGGTGAGGCTTTGTTTCCAGCTGTGGCACAGCTGTTGTTTCAGAATAATGGGATACAGAATCAGACCAGTGAATGCCCTCAGCCTTCCTCCCTTGACAGTAAGGGAAAATCCCTGATCATGAGTGTACAATGTCATGATGGTGTGTAAGGACTACTACAAGCTCATAGATTATAGCTCTGCCAAAGCCATAACAGACAGAAAGAGAATGCAAATCTGGAAAAAGTATCTCTGCCAGTAAAATCAAATCTCTGCCCTCATAATAGGTGCCTCATGTGAACAGTTTACTACCGTGATGCTGGATTCCCTTATCAACAAATAGATATCTAAAATTTTAACCTATACTGTGTGCTTAGCAATATAGCCTATTGGGTATTCAGCAGTGGTCAGTTACAAGTCAGCCTTGGTGAGGGACATCCTTGTGGCTGGGCAGATGCACAGTTCCCATTGCTGCCACCAGGGCTACTTTGTTCATGAGTTCATTAAGCAAATTCTAAGATGACCAGTAAGGGAATTTACTGACATCCAAAAGCAAGCCCATCCACTTGACTATTAGGATGCCCCTTTGCAGTGGCAGACTGTTGGTAAGAATTTTATAGAAGAGAATGATGACTTTATTTAGGATATTAAATAATCTAGCTAAATCCCCATACTTCCCAGCTACCATTACATCTAAGTACAGCCCTGTAACTAAATGAGATGTAAATAAAAACATTGTATGGTGAATCTCCAGAAAGATTGCCTAAACTAAGTAGATTGGCCACGTGCAGTGGCTCACACCTGTAATCCCAGCACTTTGGGAGGCCAAGGCAGGTGGATCACCTGAGGTCAGGAGTTCAAGACCAGCCTGGCCAACAAGGCAAAACTCTGTCTCTACTAAAAATACATGGTGGCATGCACCTATAAACCCAGCTACTCAGGAGGCTGAGGCAGGAGAATCTTTTGAACTCAGGAGGTGGAGGTTACAGTGAGCCATTGCACTCCAGTCTGGGTGACAGGAGCAAAACTCCATCTTAAAAAAAGGCCACTGTTATCATTATTATTATCACTATCATTATTATTAAATATAAGAAATGTTGACCCACGGTATATGATTTATAAACATTCCAGAAATATTCAATATGATATGAAAGTAAAAAAAACAACAAAATGCCTCAATTCTACAATATCATTATAAAATGAAGAAAGGAAACTTCTTCATTTTAAGGTTTTTGATATATCACTCTGAAACAGCTTTAAATGGGCAAAGATAACAATGAATGATTGTACCTATTACTCTATTATGGCTTTATTGAACGTATTGCATGCCCACAGTGTGCTATAGATAATACAACTAGTACCTTTCCTTAGGGACTAGTTACCTACACTGAAGACCACAGGCTGACTCTTACTCAATTAAGGGATCTATCTGAAAATAATTTATAGCCCTGATCCTTCCCCATTGTCTAGCTCTGCCCAGATGCCTCAAAAAAACTAATATAGCTGAACAAGGTAGCTCACACCTGTAATCCCAGCACTTTGGGAGGCCAAGGCAGGTGGATCACCTGAGGTCAGGAGTTCGAGATCAGCCTGGCCAACATGGAGAAACCCGATCTCTACTAAAAATAGAAAAATTAGCTCGGCATGGTGGCACACACCTGTAATCCCTGCTACTCGGGAGTCTGAGGCAGGAGAATCGCTTGAACCCAAGAGGCGGAGGTTGCAGTAAGCCAAGGTTGCTCCACTGCACTCCAGCCTGGGTGACAGAGCGAGACTCCATCTCAAACAAACAAACAAACAAAACTATTACAAAACAGGATATGAAGAAAGAGCATATGCAGAAATGGAAAGCCCATCTAAAATGATTTCTTACCAATCTCAGCAGTGGTAACTATCATAAGAATCAGTTATATGAGACTCTAATCACTCAGGGAGTACATCACACAATTCCACCAGTAACAAACTGGGGGCCCACCAACAGGTCTTCGTAGTGATTTATCCTCTGCAAACTCCGTTCAGGCATATTATTGATCCATTAATTCATATTTACTGGGCACCTGCTATGCAGAGAGCTAATTACTCAGGAAATGTATTTATAGCATAAATCTCAACCCTTCAAGCTGGGAAGTGCATAAATTTGTTAATTCTTTCATGTATGCATCCAAGGATTTAACAAATATTTAATGAACATCCGTTAAGTGCCAGACACTCTACTTAGGAATGGGATGTGAAGATAAATAAGACAAAATTCACGGAGGTGCCTAGAGTTTGATCCCACTGCCAACATGATACATTTACCCCTCTGCACCTGTGACTCCTTCCTGGTAGGGTGGTGTATGTGATGGAGCAATCATCAGGTCAAAGTAGTTGGGGGGTGAAAGAAATAGTACCTTGGTGCTCAGGTGGCGCCCATAGGTAGTGGCCCTTGTGCCCAGGGAAAGGTGAAAGGAGGACACAGGTTAGAAGGTCATTCTTTGTGGTACAGGTGGCACAGACATCAATCAGTGAAATTGACCTTTGGATTTTAGAGACTTGCTCCTTGAATAAACAAACACTTCATCAACTCTGGGAAAACTGGTTTCAGAAGCCTGTTGAGCAATAGTTAACAAAGGGTATCCGGTGTGCTGTTCGTTTGCATTTTGCTGCGTGGGTACGGTTTCTGCCTTGCTCCCCCACCCTTCTTGTGGACCGTCTGAAACTAAATGTGCATGTCTGGAAGTTAATGCCGTATTGTGCTGCTGGCTGTCTGCCTCAGCTAATGGAGTGTAGACAGCTATGGCTGTTTGCAACTTCTGCCTCCCCTTAGGGGTTCTAATCAGTAATTCCAGCCAGTTCTGATAAACAAAGGACAAGAAGAACTGGCACAGAGGTTGGAAATTGCCAGCTTTGTGCCATTTCCAGCCTGCCACAGGCCAGTGCCCAGGGAGTGACAGTGCAGCTGTAGGAAGACCACACTGGGATGAGCCATCATCGTCAAGCGTGGCGTCTGAAGAACAAGTGTACCCTGGAGTAGAATGAGGGACCTCTCAGAGAGGAAAGGGGTCTCAAGAGGTCACCTGGTGAGGAGCTGGATGGGCCACATGGCTGGGAGTATTCTTCAAGGACACTTATTAGCAGTGGGGAGGAACCCCCGTTCTTTGCCTCTGTCCTTCTAGCTTATCACGGATTGGTTAGTTTGTTTATTTTCCAAAAGAAGATCTCAAGATAAGGCTCGCATGTAGGTAGTTTATTTGTAAAATATGGAAGCATAAATAGGAGAGTGATGACAACAACTCAAGGAAAGAGAAAAGCCATGAAAGGTGGTATTACTGTGTGGGTTGAGCTCTGCAGGCCCCTGGGTTTCCACCCCTGGGTAGACCCTCCAGGAAACCTGGAGGAGAGAGCACACTTCTGAATTGTCCCACCAGAGGGTGTGGAGGCTGCATTATTTACCTAGCAACTCTCATTCCCATTAATAGGGGATTTCTCCCAAAGGCATTCGCCCCCTCCCTATACACTTTTGGGCTGTACCACTAGGAAGAAAGCAACTTCCTGAATAAAATGGTACCAAAGAAAACCTCAGGCAGAGGGGGGAAAAGAAATGTGGGTTCTTAAGGTGAGAAGTTCTCGACCTTCCGGAAACTGCCTACGCAGCCACAGGTGAATGTGGGAGGTGAACTGTGGAATACAGAGGTGGGGTGACAGTAGGGTCTGCTACCGTCCACAGAAGAAAACCATAGCACACACACAATTTTCACTTAGAGACACAAATAAGAAAACAGCCGAGAAAGAGAGTCTTCTGTGTGTGAAGTAGGAAGCTAAGATCTGGGGTATTGTGGTATGAATAAAAGCTGCACCAAGGATGGTTCTGCCACTTTCGATCTGTGTGATCCTACATCATTTCCTTAACTTTTTGAGACCTCAATTTGCACATCAGTGAAACAGGAGCCTTAAGATCTATTCAATCTCCCTCACAGAATTTTCAAAAGGACAGGCGAGAAAATGCTGCATAGATATCTGCATAAAACTAAAAATTCTTAGATTATTCAACTCATATAACTGAATGGCTGCCTACTGTGTGTGAGGCATTATGCTAAGAGGACAGTCACTGAGAACAAGAAAGTCCTTGTTCTCTGAGCTTGTAGTCTTTTGCAAGATATAGACAAACAAGAAAACAACATGCAAACAGTCAAGTTTAATAAACTGTAATAAATGCTAGGATGAAGGAAATACATGGTACTATAGGAACATGAATAGCAACATGGTATCCAGATGAGCAGGAGCTTGAGAACAACCTCCTGGAGGGGACCATGTCTAAGTTGAGACATAAAGGATTCACTTTTAAAAAAAAGTGTAGTAAAATACATGTAACACACAGTTGCCTTTGATCATTTTTAAGTAGACAGTTCTGTGGCATAGAATACATTTACACTGTCATGCAGCCATCACCACCATCCAGCTGTAGAACTTTTCTCATTTTGCAAACATGAAATTCTGTACCCATTAAACACTAATTCCCATTGCACCACCTCCAATTCCTTGGAGCCACCTATCTTCTTTCTATCCCTGTGATATTTGATACATTAGTTATCTTATATAAGTGGGACTAAGACAGTACTTAGTCTTTTGTGCTTGACTTATTTCACTTAACACAATGTCCTCAAGTTTCGTGCATGTTGTAGTACACTTCAGAATGTCCTTTTTCAAGGTTCAATACTATTCTATTCTAAGCACATGCCATATTTTTTCATCCAGTCATCTGCCCATGTACACCTGGGCTGCTTCTGCCTCTTGGCTATGAGAATAATGCTGCTCTGGATGTGGATGCTCGAACATCTCTTTGAGTCCCTGTTTTCAATTCTGAAACTTTTGCTCTATTGCTATCTGTTATGTCTGACCAGTTTCACATACGCACGTCTTTTCTTCTTTATCAGAGAGTACGGAGAACCTTAGGTCTGTGCATTTTGGACATGTTCATCAAAGCCTTTTCAATGCTGTTTTTCTACCAGGCTGTGGAGAGCAATGGGAAGAGTATAGGCTCTGGAACTAAATCTGGATTCTAATTCTAACACTTCTATTTATTAACTGTGTAAAATTAAGCAAGTCATTTTACCACTTTAAAGCTCAACTTACTCTTCTCCAAAATGGGACGAATAGAACTCATCTTGCAGATGATTATACAAATTAAATCCTTCTGTACTGTGTTACATAACCAGAGTGTTTTAGCAATTCAAAATGTAAAAAATTATCTTTAAAAAAATGGTGAGTGTGGGCTGGACATGGTGGCTCATGCCTGTAATCCCTGCACTTTGGGAGGCCGAGGCAGGTGGATCACCTGAGGTCAGGAGTTTGAGACCAGCCTGGCCAACATGGTGAAACCCCTTCTCTACTAATAATACAAAAATTAGCTGGACGTCATGGCACATGCCTGTAATCTCAGCTACTCAGGATGCTGAGGCAGGAGAATCACTTGTATCCAAAAGGTGGAGGTTGCAGTGAGCCAAGATTGCGCCATTGCCCTCCAGCCTCGGTGACGAGCAAAGACCAAAACTCCATCTCAAAAAAAAAAAAGAATGGTGAGTGTGAATCTTACAGGCCATTACTAAGCACTTTGAATTTACAAATGTATGAGCCAGTGAGGGTGTTAGTGGAGTTACTGGAAGAAGCAGCCAGTTGAAGTCGTCCTGATTGCTGTGCTCCCAGACCCAAGGGAGAGAAAACGCTATTGGATACCATCTCCCACCCACTGTGCTGCAGCCCCACCCTAGGTCCCAGTGGCTCAGGATGCCATGATGCCCTTCCACACCAGCCGCCAGAATCATCATTAGATCTGGGCATAGAACTGGGGCAAAGAGAAGGAGTTACAAAAGGTAAAACCTTCCAATTGTCCTGACAACCAGCAGAGCCTGGGCAGCGGGCTTCCCCTGTCTGAAGCTGTCTTGCTTCTGTTCAGTCCAGGTTTTTCTCAGCCAATACACAGGCCCTAGCGCCATCACCCACCAACTGTTTTCTAAGTACCCCCACAATGTCCATCTTGTATTGAAATCAAAAATTTTCTTATAATTCTGCAAGCTGCCTCAAGTCTTGTGCAGAATAAGGCACAAAATAAACACTAGGACTTACCATCACATACAGCTGGCAAATATCAAATACATTATGTGACCAGAGATGCACATCCTGCAAACCCAGTGCTACTACAAACCCAGTGGGTAATGAAATTTCTTGTGAAGTTATCAACCTTCAGTCTCTGAGGCAAGGAGCAAGCTGAGGGGGTGTCATGGCACCATTCACAAGAAATCACTTCACAGGACAGAAACATTATCATTCGAATTTCAACATGAAAAAAGAAATCAGAATCACAGCCCCAAGTCCAGAAGTGGGTCTACCAGGAACTGTAACAGGTCATTGGAGAGTGTTTAGTCCTGGGCGTATTTTCTTCATGGTTTCTGGGGCAAACAGTTTCCAAGACAAACACTGACGAATCCTGCATCTAAAAGCACTTGTCTACTGAACACTTCCTTTTAGAAAGTACTAATCAGTGACTCAGCCTAGTGACTCTCACCCTAAAGTTCCTTTGGCTTCAGGAGGGGTCGGTTCTATGACATCAGTTCAGAGACACCTCGTAATTTTTATTCCCAGACATCCGTACAGGTACTTAAAAAGAGAAAATAAATGTCAGCCATCTTCCTCAGGGCTCCCAAACAGACAAACGCCCATTCTGTCAAGATTTCCCCTGTTTTGAGAACATATCAGTGTGTTGCTTTGAGAGATGTAACTGCAGTAAAGTAATGTAGTTTCAGTTGAGAAAGAGAAAAGTGAAGAAGAATAAAGGATGTTAGATTATCCTTCCCTCCCCATAATTCCAGATGGTACTGCTTTTGGTGGAGGGTGTGGCAGATCATGTGACACAGAGCTCATCACTTCTTTTTCTGCATTAGTCTTTGTAAGGTGTAAGACGCTCTTGGTGTGTGTGCATTGCCTGGAGATGTGGCTTCGGAAGCAGGGCTGGGAAACAGAACAGCAGAGAACGCCCTAAGGTCAAGAGTTATAATTTTTTGTGACAGGTTACTCTGGGTTTAGATCTCACCATGGAATCTACTGCTCTAATACTCAGTTATCTTAACTGGAGATAGAATACAATTCTACTAATTTTTCAGATACTGACATTGAGAATAATAATATCGGCTATAGTGCTTAACTCATAGAGAAAATACATAAAAGAAATGATATGTAAAATGACTGACATATAGTAAGTAGTCAATACATTAAAACACTATTATTATTGTTATTATCATGATCAATAGCATAGTGGTGGCAGCACAGCTCATGTGGAATGGCTGAGCCAAAGTATGGTTCAGAAGATGGATCTAGATGGGCTATCTAGATGCAAGCAGTGTGTGCCTTCTCCATGAAGAGGAACCGAAAACATTTCTAACAGATCACATAAATGCTCCCTAAGAGCAAGCATTAGGGGTCATCAGCAAAGTGACGAGAAGCACCAAAAGTAAGGTGAGGGTTTGAGGCAGCCTGCCCAGCTGGGGATTGGTTGGAAGCTGGAGAGGCTCCTGGACAGAGAAAGAAGGAGAGACTCATAAGGGGGTCCGTGCGGCAAAATGAGATTTTTACCATCTTGGCTACTGGAGAACCCCTTGACCCACGTGGGCCTTGGATCTAACATAGGGAGTTGCCCAGAGATAGCACAAAAACGTTGCTTCAGAAAGGGAACCCACAGAATCCCACAGGCTCTGAGCCTAGAGCAGCTTCAGCTTGGTGCCATTCTGAGAGCCTAGTTACTGGGGGATGTGCAGACAAAGCCGCTGCTGCTGCATTCCTCCAAGGAGGGAAAGGGAGAACCGCCTGCTCCCATGCACCCCTGGGAAGGCTGCTGCCCTACTGCAGGCTGCTGCGAGACTGATGTGGGTGGGCCACACTCCGCATGGCTTCTTGCCCATGCTGCTCGCCGGAGAGGGGCTCCACCCTTTCTGGGCACAAGCCCACCGCCAGCACCGTTTTGAGAGTTTATCGCTGGATTGCACACTGCCCTTGGACGGAGTTCATGCAGATGTTACTGCAACTGTGGCCCCACTGCAGAGGAACAGGGATGCCAGCTCTCCTGAGCACATCTAGGACAATACCCACCGCCCTGCTACGGGACGCTGTGGGGGAGAGTTGTGAGTGGACCATGTTCTGCATGGCTTTTTACCCATACAGCTCACCTGAGAGGGACCTCACGTGTTCTGGTCATGGGCACAGCTGGTACCATTCTGAGAACTGAACACTGAACTATACCCTGCCCTTGGGTTGAGCTCAGGCTGACGTTACTGCAAACACAGCCCAGCCCAGGAGGGAGAGGAGGCCGGACACTCCTTCACACTCTGGGACAATTCCTCCCGCCCTGCTGCGGGGTTGCTGAGAGACCAAGACTCCAGCAGACCACGTCCCCAGGCTAGTTGCTGGAGAGGTGCCCCACCCTCTCTTGTTGTGGGATCACAGCTGGTGCTGTTTCAAGCCAGGCATGGACTAACATTGCTGTAAGCGTCTCCATGCTGTAGAGAGAGAAGGCAGATCAGGCAACTCCCATGCACCTTTAAGACAATGAATCCAGAAGCTGATTTTTTTGAAAAGATTAACAAAATAGATAGATTGCTAGCCAGACTAATAAAGAAGAAGAGAGAAGAATCAAATAGACACAATAAAAAATGATAAAGGGGAGACCACCATTGATCTCACAGAAATACAAACTACCATCGTAGAATACTAAAAACAACTCTATGCAAATAAACTAGAAAATCTAGAAGAAATGGGTAAATTCCTGGACACATATACCCTCCTAAGACTAAACCAGGAAGAAGCTGAATCCCCAAATAGACCATTAACAAGTTCTGAAATTGAGGCAGCAAGTAATAGCCTACCAACCAAAAAAATTCCAGGACCAGATGGATTCACAGACAAATTTTACCAGAGGTTCAAAGAGGAGCTGGTACCATTCCTTCTGTAACTATTCCAAACAATAGAAAAAGAGGGGAATCCTCCCTAACTCATTTACTTTACTAACTAGCTGAATATAGGGAGATAGTGTTTTAGTCTCGGTATGTGAGCAAAATACTTATTCCAGTAAGTGCAGTCCTGGGACCATTATGGTTTTTATTATATTTATCTTTACAATAAATAATAATAGATTTAGTATTTATTATTTTGATGTATATTTCTTCTGTGCTTAAGTTTGTTGAGGGTTTTTTTTTTTATCATGAAGAGATGTTGAATTTTATCAAATGCTTTCTCTGCATTCATTGAGATGATTACATGGTTTTTGCTTTAAATTCTGTTTACGTGATGAATTACCTTTATTGATTTGCATATATTGAACCATCCTTGCATTCCTGGGGAAAAAAAGCCCATGCGATTGTGGTGTATCAAGAAGATATCTGCATCTTCATGTTCATTGCAGCATTTTTTATAATAGTCAACATATGAAATTAACCTAAGCACCCATCTGTAGATGAATAGATAAAGAAACTATGGTACATATACAAAAGAAATATTATTCAGTCATAGAATAGAAGAAAATTCTGCCATTTGCAACAACATGGATAAACCTGGAGAAGATTCTGCTAAATGAAATAAGCCTTACATACAAAGACAAACACTGTATGATTGCACTTACATGAAGAAACTGAAAATGCCAAACTCATAGAAGCTAAAAGTACAGTAAATGGTGATTGCTACAGGCTGGTGGATGGGGAAAATGGGAAGATGCTGGTCAGAGGGCATGAGCTTTGAGTTATAAGCAGAACAACCTCTTGGGATCTAACATACAGCATGGGTGAAGATGAATTCGTTAATTAATTTGACTGTGATAATCATTGAACAATATGTACATATATCAAGCCATCGTGTTGTACATCTTGGATATATCCAAACTTTATTTAATAATTAGATATTTTAAAGCAAAAGCAAGGTCCACATAACATTGAGAACCATTCCTTTAAATCCAGATTCAGCTAACATCACTCTTCTACTTTAACATGCTCTAATGGTTTCTTACCACATAAAGAAGAAAATAAGAATTGTGCTACTATAACTACAAGGTCCTGTGGCTCTAACTAAAGAAGTATTCCTTAATACATTTACAAAAGATTTTGAAAATACTTTGTTCTAGATTGTACCTTCTTTTATTGGGAGCACTCATCTCAGTAACATTTTTTTTCAGTATCTAATTTGAATTCTTTCTAATTTGGCTTCTCTATCTCCACCCTTCAACCCCTCACCAACTCAGTTAAGATGTTTATTGCAAAAATCACTAAAACACAGCATGTTTGCCAGGCACAGTGGCTCATGCCTGTAATTCCAGCACTTTGGAGGGCAGATGACCTGAGGTCAGGAGTTTGAGACCAGCCTGGCCAACATGGCGAAACCCCATCTCTACTAAAAATACAAAAATTAGCCGGGCCTGGTGGCAGGCACCTGTAATCCCAGCTACTCAGGAGGCTGAGGCAGGAGAATTGCTTGAATCCAGGAGGTAGAGGTTGCTGTGAAGTTGCACTCCAGCCTGGGCGAAATAAATAAATAAAAGCAGGCACCTCACAAAAATAGAGATCAAAATGGCCAATAAACATTTGAAAATGTATTCAACCTCACTAATAATCAAGAAAATGTTGATTAAAAACCACAATGAGATACTACTACATATCAACAAGATCGGCTAAACCCAAACATTCTGTTACTGCTAATGTGGACAGGGATACAAACGAAAGAAAGTGTCATACTATTGGTGAGAATATAAATTAGTAACAGCACTGAGAAAACTTTTGACAGTATTTTCAAAAGTCAAATATATGCGTACCAAAAGTAGAAACGTACGCATGTATACACCAGAAAATGTGTACTCATTATTCTAAAAAAAAAAAAAATTGATTACACTGAAAAAACTCAAAGTGTACATTCACATTAGGATGAATAAATGTACATTGCTGAATAGCAATACAGATAAATAACTAAAGCTCCCTGTAGTGACATTTGATCAAGAGTCATCAAACTATCATCCCCTGGGCCAAACAAACCTGCTGTGATCTATTTTTGCATGGCCCACAAGCTAAGAATGTTTTTTACATTTTTACAGCTTGAAAAACAAACAGACAAGCAAGAAAAAGTGTGTTGAGAAGATGTAGGTAGCCGATAAAGACTAAAATATTCACTATTGAGTCCCCAAAGAAAAAGTTTGCCAATCTCTGACATAGACAAATGTCAAAAACATACTTTGATCAAAAGAAATAAGACCTAAGATTGAATACAGAATTATTTCAGCCATATAAAGTTCAAACTCAAGGAAAACTAAGTTATTTTGTTTTATAATTAATATAAGTGGTAAAACTACAATAAAAAGGAAAAGGATGCTTATCATAAAAGTCAGACTGTAATTGCTACCAAGGAAGATGAACATTGTCACCGGGATAGGAACATGGGAATTCAGGGTCTTGGCAATCATGTCTCATTTCTTGACATGTAGGCACTTTACACACAAGTGCACACGTGCATGCAAACACACATAGCATTTTTTTTGTAAATATGTTTATTTCACAATAGCTGTTTTTGAAAGTAAATCAGACTTTGGTTTTTTCAAGGCATGCTGAAATATGTGAGTATCTTTCTGCTACAAATATAAAGAAGTGCATGGTAATATGTAATACAAAGAGTTTAATATATAATTGACCTAAAAAGAAAGAAGGTAGAATTCCTAGATGCCAGAAACAACAGACGTAAACCTAGAGGAGTGATGCTATGGTGGCCCGGGAAGGGACTGAATCCTGACACGGGTCTTAATTGCCAGGGATGGGGGGATGATGCCTGCGAAGAGGTGACTAGAGGCATTCAAAAAGGCAATATCGGGCTGGGCGTTGTAGCTCACACCTGTAATTACAGCACTTTGGGAAGCTCCCAAGGCAGGCAGATTACGAGATCGGGAGTTTGAGACCAGCCTGGCCAAGATGGTGAAACTCCATCTGTACTAAAAATACAAAAATTAGCCAGGTGTGGTGGCAGGTGCCTGTAGTCCCAGCTACTCAGGAGGCTGAGACAGGAGAATCGCTTGAATCCAGGAGATGGAGGTTGCAGTGAGTCAAGATCATGCCATTGTACTCCAGCCTAGGCAACAAGAGCGAAACTCCATCTGAAGGAAGGAAGGGAGGGGAGGGAGGGAGGGAGGAGCCCCAACCTACGCTACAGCTAAATGAGGAGGAAAAATTGGCATAAATATGTATTTCCAAATAAGGATAGTCTTGTGTCCTGACTTATTAGGCAAACAGAAAAATTTGTTATGGAAGCATTTTTTACCCAGTGTGAAAGCATGCGTGTGCGCATATACACACACACACACAAACACACACACACACACACCACACCCCTACTGAATAAAAAAGCACATGCAAAATTACAAACCACTTGAGAAAATCATCTGTCATGGGAGAGAATCTGATTAATAATAAACCCTAAGGCATATGGTCTCAAGAACCAGAAGTAATACAACAGTCATAAAGTGTGCTTAAAATTGTTCACAAATAAAAACACAAAATAAAATTATAGTAGACATTTTAGAAATAATATTTTAAAAGAAAAACAAAAAGAACATTAAAAATGAATATACAGTCATTGAAACTAAATACTCAGTGAGTTAAACATCATGTTGCACACAACTGAATAAAGAATTGGGAGCACAACCAAATAAAATAATTAGTGAACTGGAAGAGTAGTCTGCAGAAATTGCTACAAGAAGTAATAATTCAGTGAGATAAAGCAATGGAAAATGTAAAGGAAAGATTGAGTGTCATGGTGCGTAGAATAAAAATAACCAACATATGTCTAATATGCGCTGCAGAACAAAAGTATAGGGAAATGTTGGGTGAAAAAAATATACAAAATGATAACTGGCTAGGAATTTTCAGCGTTGATGAACAACTATTAGTCTTTACAATAAGGAATCATACCACTTACTGAGCTGGATAAATAAAAATAAAAATTAATGAGATGCATCATAGTGAAACTGCAGGGAAAAGAAGAAACAGCATACCTCTTAGAAGCAATCAGGTAGAAAAAGATTACGTACAAAAAAGGACCAGATTGTCAATTAGGTGTCCTATCAGCATCTAGAAAGTAGAGAAACTTGATTAGCATTTTGAAGTTGCTAAGAAACATAATGGGAACTTAGACTTCTGTGCCCAGTTAAACCCTCAAAAGTCAAATATATTTTCACACAAATGCTAACTTTGCCACCCCTATATCTTGTTGAAAGACACAACTGTTATTTATTTTTCTTTTCTTTTGTTACAGCTGTTACTTAATAGCTATTTTGAAATAAACATATGTACAGATAAATGTCGTGTGTGTGCGTGTGTGTGTGGGGGAGGTGTAAAGTGAATGCATGCAGGCCAAGAAATGGAATAGATGTGGTGTGTTACATAAAGATAAAAACTGAACCTAAGAAGGAAGAAACAGAAAGCTAAATGAGTGGTTACAAAATAAATCAGAAAAAATGTGAGTAAATCTAAATAAAATTATTATAAAAATTAATAATAATTAAAATAATGCCCCATGGCTCAGGAGCAAAACAGCTATAACTAAAATACTACATAACAATAATATGGAATATGTGGACATTCTGCAATTCTTCATTGGTCATGAGAAAACCTGTTAATTTAGGTATGCATTTTAACATTATATCACACAAAATAAATAAAATATCTTTTAATTGGATGGAAGGAAACAAAGTGGAAAGAAATTCTAATCATCCAACAGAAGGATGATTGAGGAAAGAGGAGAAGAATAATTAAGAAATAGCATGAAAACAAAAAAATCTAGTCATGTAAATAATTCCAAATACATCCATAATCTCAATAAATAATAAAGATAAAAATCATCTAGTTGGATAAATGAAAAGGCATTACACAGAAAGAATATTAATAAAAAATGAGAAAAGGTACATTAGGGCAAATGCTAATCTGGGTAAAGCTGATATAGCAATACTAAAGTCATTCAACTAAATTTAAAGGTATTAATAATAAAAATAATCATGGAAATTGTTTGAAAATTATTTAGAAAATGAAATAATACTAAATCCATCCTCCTCTATCAGTGTAACCTCAAAATGTATAAAGCAAAAAAAAAGTCATAGAGAAAATTGATTAAATAAAATCATAGCAGAAGACTCTAAGCTACCTGTCAGAAACAGAAAAAGGGAAAAATGAAAAACGGTAAAAAACATCAGAGAGCATGATTAACAAATTTGTTCAAATTGTCATACAAAGCCCAGTACCCAACATTTAAGGTACGCATTACTTTCTAGCAGACATAGAATTTTTATAACAATCAACCATGTCTAAAGATGTACCAGAATTTAACCTGGTACGATAACATTAGAAAACTACCTGCTGGAGTGCACTACTCAGGTGACATGTACACTAATATACCAGACTTTACCACTATACGATTCACCCATGTAGTAAAAAAAACTTGTACCCCTACAGAACTGAAATAGAAAAAGTTAGAAAAAAATAGCAAACCCCTCAAAAACACATTACAAAAAAATACCACCTGAAACACTGAACAACTTGTATAAAAATTTTAAAATTTGAATATTTGGATATTTCATAAGTTGAGAGAATTTCAGAATGGATATTTATAAAGAACTGAAAAACTATATATTGAAACTCAAGAGATGTCATTGAAATAATACTTCCAGAGTCTGGGAGCCTGAAACGCGCAAATGAACAATGAACACAATAAAAAATAAGCGATCTGTTTGTTCAATTTATGACGTAGGAGAAGTCTCATAGGGAAAACTCCAAGAAAGGAAAGGTAAACAGAGGAGAAAGACAAGAGCAAGAAAAGCAAAGAAGATCAACAAAACCCAAAGCTAATTCTTTGAAAGAGAAAAAGTGTAGGTAAATCCCAGCGAGAGAGAGACAGAGAGGGTGACAGACAGAGACAAAGAGGCAGAAAGAGAATAGAAAGACAGATGAAGAAGCAAATAAACAGTTTTAGAAAAAAACATCAGTGATTATTATGAAAAATTTTTACCAACACATTTGAAAACTTGGAACTATAGACCATTTTCTAGGAAAATATAAATAAAAATGACAAGGAGAAATAGGGAACTTCATTAGAAATTATGTCATTAAAGTTATTCAACTGGGTCAAAGTATCTACCTATTTCTTCTCTCTCACCCTCTTAAAAAAAAAAAATCTAACTAGAAGGTGAGCAAAGACAATCTTAACACAATGTATTTCAGGAAATGGGCCAAGGGAAGAAACTCTCCAGCTCACTCTATGAAGCTAGTATAATCTCAACTCTAAAATTTGACTAAGAACATATCAAAAGAAAAAATTGTAGGCAGTCTTATGAAGGCACACAGATGAAACAATTCTAAACAAAAATTAATAAACTCTACTGAATCCAGCATTTTTGTTCAGTGAACAAGTAGGGTATATCCCAGTAATTCATAAATAGTTTAACATTAGAAAATCTGCAACTACAATTCAGCACTTAAAATTTAATGATTAAAGGAGATAAAATGTGATTATCTTTAAAAATATAAAAAGGTATGTTAAAATGTAATATTCATGACTTTAAAACACCTCTTAAACTAGGCATAAAATGTTAGTAAAGCTTATTAAGCCAAATCCTAAATTGAATATTGAATATTATACTTAGTGGTCAATTAGTAAAGTATTCCCTCTAATGCAGAGAAAAAGATAAGGGTATCTGCTATCAGTGCTGTCTTCACAATTGTACCTACAGTCTGAGCCAGCCCAAATAAGATAGGAAAAGGTAAAAGATGTGTAATTTGGAAGAAACAAAATGACATGGGTATCTTCATCAAAAGAAAGAAAATCCACAAACTATTACAATTAGTAAAAGTGCATCAACATTACTGGATATAACAATAACATTTTAAGATGACTGTAAAAATTTGAAAATATTTTAAAAATATGATTTAGCAAATCTTTTCCATGATAGCAAAAAAGTAAATGGGAATTATTCTATTATTCTATTCATTATTATTGTTTTTTTTTTTTCTTGAGACGGAGTTTCTCTCTTTTTGTCCAGGCTGTAGTGCAATGGTGCAATCTCAGATTACTGCAACCTCCACCTCCTGGGTTCAAGTGATTCTTCTGCCTCAGCCTCCTGAGTAGCTGGGATTACAGGCACCTGTCACTAGGCCTGGCCAATATTTTTGGTAGAGACAGGGTTTCACCATATTTACCAGGCTGGTCTCGAACTCCTGACCGCATGTGATCTGCTGCTTTGGCCTCCCAAAGTGCTGGGATTACAAGCATGAGCCACCATGCCAGGCCAGAGAATATAATTTAGAATAGCAAATAATAAACTTTATGGAAAAATATAAAAGGATATTTTTAAAAGAATAAAATATAAAAGTGATATAATACATGTTCATGTATGAGGAGACGAAATATCTTCTATATAATTCTAACCACTACCCCACAGTGAATTCTTTGTTATTTTGCAAGGAATTTAACAAATGCATACTAAAATTAGTATGAAAGAATACAAGGCCAAGAATTGCCAACACTACTCTAAAGAGGACGAAGAGAAAGTGGATTAACCACTCCAGATACAGCATTTATTATACGGCTATTAATTAGGACGGTAGTGCCGTATGGTTGCAGAGACCAGAACAGACATTTGAATATGTAGAAGCTTGTTATATGAGGGTGACTTATGACTGAATCATACATATTCTTGGAGTAATTATCCATTTATAATAAATTAAGTTTGGACCTCACATGACAATAATGCCAGCAATAGCAATACTAATAATAACTAACATTTACTGAGTACTCATGACATGGCAAGAATTGGTCGAGTGAATAAATGCTTTATGTGTTAAATCATTTAATCCTCTCTACCTGCCAATGGGATATTTTACAGATGAATAAAGTGAGTATTGAAAGAGGCAGAACCTGCTCACAGTCACATACCAAGTAAAGAAGAAGAACAGTGCTTTGTATATGGGCAGTGTGGCTGGGGCATAGTGCTGGCTCTGAAACACACACTATGGCATTGCAATGAAAACAAAATGCAAGGTCATCACAGCAAAAAACAAACCTGAAAATCCAAGAAACAATTTTAGGACATTTTAAGTTGGAAAAATAAAATTCCACACAGACACTTAGTAAAATTATAAACATAAACAAGAAATGTCATACAACAGCCTGCAAATGATGGTGCTGTCTTAGAAGGAGAAGGGATGGGACGAGGAAGGAGATTTAAGTCTTTTTTTGACATTTTCTTCTTTGAGTTGATCTGTGACAAGTATGGAAAAGATGCTATTTGTTATATCTGATTGGTGGATACTCGTGTGCCATCTTTTTTAAATGTATTTAACATTTCTTAAATGTTTGTATTTTTATAAAGCAGACGCAAAGTATGCATTTTTAAGGAAGAAGTTGGAGAAAAGAAAGAATAGAACGCTATTTAGACGGAAGTTTGCGTGTATTTGATGAAGCTGCAGGAGCGTGAGAACTAGATAAAGTCACAACTTCTGCTTTCTCGTTTTTCTTCTCTCAAATAAACACTAATGTGATAAAATGACCTGAAACAATCCATTCTGAGACATGTATATCAAACTCTGGTTATCATCTGGGGCATCTATTGCTTTGTACATTGCAGGTCCTGAGTAAATAGCTGTAGGTTGAGCCATTTACAATCTGGTATTAAACCATAATAAACCACATTAAGCCATATTAATTCAGAAAATGCCTAACAGGTGTTCCTTTGATGCAAAATTGATTTCCTGGGTATAATGTGAGGAAAAGAAGGCTGGGGACTTCAATTTCACTCTTTTTTGTAGCAAAACATATGAGAAAGTTCGTGCAAACTGGCTTTAGAACAGCTTCCTAGGAACGGCTTGGGTATTTGTTTACTCCGTAAGCATTTCACTCTCTATTCACACACTCGGCTAATGTCTTTTCTCTGCTAGCTTTGGCTAACCTTGGATGCCCTTTCCCTCTGTTTAGAATTCCAAAAAGATAAATTTCCATTTCAAGCACAGTCTCCTGCTTCTGACTAAAATTGTTCCCATCACTTACAGCTGTTTTCCTCCTGATGGGACTTCCATTTGCTCTCCTCAGGGCATTCTCCAGTCCCTGAAGTCAGATTGCAGAAAACACAGCCTGCTTCTCTTTCTTTTGCTTTTATATTCATGATTATTTGAAATGGAACTGGGTTGAGACACTTGGAATCTAGATTCAAGAAAGTTCCCCATTTTTCTACCATCTTTGGGTCATTTCCTAGAATCAGGTTCTGTGGCTGCGCCAGGTGGTTCACGCTGTATTGTTGATGTTGTTTTTCAATAAATTACATAGAGAGCACTTCTTCTCTAGCTCTCAAAATCAGGTTTGCTTTGGTACTTTTTTGCTCTTCTATGATGTCCATTAATACTAATCAATATCTCATTTGGCCTAATTCCTAGATGTTTGAGAGTCTTTTTCAGTTATGAAAATATTGCTTGGTCAACATTCTGAAATGCCTGAGGAGCATCTCGTATCATCCTAAACTTTGAATTGCTCTCTTGATTAATGTTGTTATCCAAATGATCTTTTGTGAATGCCAGTATATCATTATGTTGCTCTGCAAGTTCTTAATTTGAATTTAACTTTATTTGGTTCATTGAATGGGCAATCTCTTTTGCTTAAATGTATTTTCTGTATTTTTTAATTTGCATAAATGTAAAGGACATAAATGCAATCTTGTTACATTAACATGTTGTATAGTGGTGAAGTTTGGGCTTTTAGTGTAGCCGGCACGTGAATAGTGGACTTTGTACCCATTAAGTAACTTTTCATTACCCACTCTCCCACCTTCCAAGCCTTCAGGGACTATTATTCCATTGTTTAGCTCCCACTTATTTGTGATATTTAACTTTCTGCTTCTGAGCTATTTAAGATAATGGCTCACAGTTCATCCACGTTGTTGTAAAAGACATGATTCATGATTTTTTTATGGCTGAATAGTATTTCACTGTGTAAATATACCACATTTTCTTGATCTAATCATATGTTGATGGACACTTAGGATGGTTCCACATTTTTGCTATTGTAAAAGTGCTATGATAAACATATGAGTGCAGTGCCACCTAGACCACCACTCTACCTTTACCATGGCAACCCTGAGGTCTATGATATTTGCAGAGATCTATTTATAAAAACAAATCAAAGAAAAATCTGCCCAATTATTTCTGTCTTCATCAACTCTATGACTTTCTGCCTGTAGTCACTTCTAATATAAATCAAGTTTTCTTCCATCCTTTGAGAATACAAAGAGTATCTATCAAAAACATTATCTTCACATTAATAGAATGTTACAGGACTTACTCATTTTTGTTTTAAAATTGTCCATAGTCCTCTCTCTCTCTCTCCACTGTAACCACAGGCCTTTTGCTCTTACACCATCCCCCACCTGTGTTTTTGCAAACATTTAAGTTTCCTTGTCTAACCACTGTGCTCAACAATAATGTCCAAAAGAAAAATTCCAATTTGAATAAGATATGTTACCTAACATACAAGAATTCAGTCTACTGAAAGAGAGAGATGTTCACAAATTACTACAGTATATTAAGCTCTGTATGAGAATTTTGGACAAAATTATTGAATAGAAGGACACTCAAGAGGGACAGCTGAGTTTGTGGCCGCAGCAAAGTAAAATGGATTTTGTAGTCAGACAGGTCCACTTGAGCTGTCAAGTATATTAGCTATCTGAACGTACATGAGTTTATTTTTATTTCTAAACTTCAGTTTCCTCACCGCCCTAGTCACACTTATCTCAGAAGATTATGAGAATTAAATACAAGAATACATGTAACGTATGGCACAGTGCCTGGCACACGGTAGACACTATAAATCTTCATAGTTACGTGACATTATATTCTGTTGTATGGTAAGTCTTTTTGGGCAGATGGATAGGTCTTTGCTTCAGCAATTGTGTATCCAGTGAAACAGTTCTTGCACATTTATGTCATGTTGAGGATAAAACAATAAGCTAAGTGCCACAGGTAACTTAGTGCTTGGCAAAGAATGAGTTAAAATTTCACTGGGCTTAAGTGTATGCAGATGAGGGTTCCTTTTGCTTGCTAAGGAGTTGAATTTGATTCTGTTCTAACTGAAGCCTAACATTTCTTTTTCTTAAATGGGAAAGTAGCATAATCTACTTTACAGTCAGAGGCCTATGTGGAGATGGATTGCAGTGTGAAGATGAAGATTTGTAGTCCAATTAGCAAGCTATGGCAATGGTCCAAGCAAGAGATAATGAGCTTCCAAATTAAGCCACCAGAGTTGGCGAATAGGGCCAGCTATGGCATTTTCTAGTGATGGGATCAATAGACGGGAAAGAACTAATTGTTTATGTGCATGTGTGCATAAAAGGTGGTACTTTGTTACATTATAGCCTCCTCTACTTGGCTACCAAAAAATGTTATATGGGCCAAAATCAGGATGTCTTCAGCTCAAACCAATGGTATAGATTCCATTCAGTTGTTAATTAATCTTCCAGAAGTATTTATTTTGTGGAGGCTTTACAACCATTTCATTTTGAGAACTCAAGTCTTGGAATAGAACTGAGGATATATAATAAAACTTCAAATAAATATAAATGTAAATTTCTGTGTGTATATATTTATGTGCACACATACATGCATGTGTGCACACACACAATCACACACACATTTTTCTTTACTCTGTTCAGTGAGAGTTCCTTGGAACACTGACATTATTAATAGGAACTGGCATACCTAGTCCCAGATCTGGATTCTAAGCACTGTTTTCCAATAAAAGGAATGAGGACCTTTTGTAGAAATCAACCACCGATTCCAAAGCGGGGGCTGGAGATGCACAAGATAGTCCCAGAATACATTTTTATGCCAGAAATCAAGGAGGTTCTCAAAGAATGAAGGCACATGCCAAGGGGATATACTGGCCAAATTTGAAGTAATTTGGACATCACAAGAAATAATAATTGTTTTTAATCCATAAAGTAAAATCCACAAATCCACATTAAACATGAATGTGGAAAAATAAATAAATTAATAAGAAAAGGGAAACTTTTTCTTTGCAGTAGGAAGGCAGTAATAAAATGGATGGTATGATACGTTCGGAAAATCACCATTTGATCACTGGTGTAGTAATAATTGTTTTAGGCAAGAGTCATCAATGGGTAAAACTTGATGGGAAACCTTCATGAAGTGACAAAGTTAACATCACCATTAATGAGACGAATAGGTACAATGTCCCTGCACCAACATGGCTCTGTGGTGTTCCTGCCAAAAATGCGTTGTGTGAATCTAACCATAAAGAGGCTTCAGAAAATCCCAAACTGAGTGCTATTTTATAAAAGATACATGGCCTCTACTCTTCAAAAAAATGAGTCACGGAAGATAAAGAAAGAAAGACTTATTTTTACTGAATAGAGAATAATGAAACAAGAAAACCAAGCGCAACATGAATACCAGATTGATCCTGGGCCAGTAAAAAATTACAAAACTTGACTAAGGTCTATGTATTAGATAATAGAACTGTATTTACATAAATGTCCTGCTTTTGAAAATTGTACTCTGGTTTTGTAAGAAAATACCTTTGTTTTTAGAAATTGTACAGTAAGGCAATGGGGCATTATCTTTGCAATTTACTCTCAAATGGTTCAAAAATGTTTACATACGGAGAGAGAGACAGAGACAGAGCATGATGAGACAAACATTGTAAGCATAAAATTGTCTCAAAACAAAGAGTTGAGACAGATTCTTTAAAATATGTATTTTTGGCAAAGTATCATACAACATCTGGGCACAGTAAGCAAAAGTTTGCCGGCTATAAAATCCCTGTCGCAAGCAGATTACCAGAGGCAGAATTACAGGCTGTCCCCTTCCCTGGATGACAGAGTCAGCAGTAGCAAAGGCCAGCTTTCAGTGATGTTATCTCTACAATGTGTTGGCAGAACAAGAAGGTAGTTTGAAATTCGTCAGCTGAAGACAGGCAAACAAATGACATGGAGATGGCTATTAATCTTGGCTCATTTTATAACAAAAGAGATCTCTAAAAGGCAACCACTAAGGCAAACCTGCTTTAGAAAACAAAACCAATATAAATCCAGGGATCACTCAAACAGATCCCATGTTGCATTTAAAGTATGCTTTCCCAAACTATGGAACACAGTGGACATGGAACAAAGTGCAGTATTAGGCAAGTGACGTTTCCCTCCCTTTAGAATGGCAAGACATCAAAAACATGAGGTTTGCCTCCATATAGTATTCTGGTTAGAGGTCGTCATGTGAATGAATCTTACCCTGAAAAGAATAGGGCATTGGTGAGTGGGGGATACCTTTATGGGAAAGTCAACAAAAGGGATATTTTTTTCCCTGTATCCAGTAGCAAGAAGTCTTACATAAACAGGAAATGGAGTTGTGTGAGCTTGGTTGCTGTAAATGCAGACTTCAGTGAAGAAAGATGTCCCATAGTTATTTTTCCCTTGGGCTCTGAGAAAGAAAGCTTATTTTAGGTTTGCCTCCTGACTTTTCATTGTCCATAAATGGCTGCTAGTATAGGAATCCATGTTTCTGAAAGCACCCATTTTTTTAAAAGTCCTCTCTCACTTGCTTTGCTGTAACTATTTCAAAACAATGGAGTTTCAGTCTGGAACAGAAGTTGATCACTCTGTGGGAAAGAGTGAGGGCTGACCCACTGAAATTGCTTTGACCTGATGGTTTGCTCTGTTGCTTTGCTCTTCCTCATGCTCCTCCATCTATGTCTGAAACTGTTATGTCAAATGCATTTATCCCCTGGTTTATTTATTCATTAATCCATATGTTCCTCAATCAGGCATTTACAGAGCACTTGCAATAGATCCAGCACTGCTAGAAACATTGAAAGGAAAAAGAAATGCAAGACATTTCTTGCATTTCTTACCTTTATCCTGTTCATTTGTTATTCTAACTTACTTATGCAAACTAAGAGGTCAAAGTTCAGATGAGTTTCTTTCCTAAGCTGACTGTGCATTCATGGAAGGGAGAGATGAAAAGAGAATGGACTGGTTTAGAAAGGCAAAAAAGACACCAAACTGAACCCTAACAAGTATTTGGGACAAGAATCAGACATCGGTAGGGAAGGGTAATCAACAGTGAGACGGTCTGGCTAAGCACAGTATGTTCAGAGAGCAGTGGTGAGATTGTACCTAGTGTTACAGGAGTTACTAAGAAATAATTTTAGGCAGATAGGGAGGAAAAGGGGTCCTTGGAAAGTTGTTTCTTTTCTTGTCTAGCAGGAAATCCCCAGCTCTTAGAGCCAGGCAGACAATCTTTGATATGCAAATACAGGCCCTTAGAAACTGGTCCACTCAAACATGGCGATTCGGCCCTCTTCCTCTTGCCTTTGCCCCTACGTGTGCCTGGCAACATGGCTACCCCCCACATCTCCCCACGTGTGTAGAACTTCAGGGCACCCTGCAGTTGCATATTAAAAGGCTAGGGTGGGCGGGCCAGTTTTTTCCTATGTGAATGACATATCTAGTCAAACCAATCCCCTAAGCCCTATGCAAATCAGACACCACCTCCTACAGCCTCTTTATATAACTGGCTGGTAACAACTGCACTAGGAGTTCCCTCTCTTGGCTTTGGAGACCCCCCTTTCCGTCTCTCTTACCCCCTCTTTATCTCTCTGAGAAGAAAGATGCTTCTTCCTTCTTTCTTCTCCCTTCTTTCTTGCCTATTAAACTTTCTGGTCCTTAAAACCACTCCCCGTGTGTCTGTGTCATTTTATACATTTGACGTGAGACAGGAGCCCTGGTGTTCCTCCACTCATCGGAGCCGTATCATTAGGAAACACCAGGGAGAGAAAAGGTGGGAAAATTGTATCTTGTAATCTCCACAATGGTAGGCTCTATGCTGGCCAAATCAAGAGTTCAACACAAAATCCTCCCCCTCTTCTTCCCTTTCTCCATCCCTCCTTCGCTTCCCTTCCTTCCAACACGTTACTGGGTAGCACACAATGGTATTATTCGGGACTTTGTGTTATTATTCTGAGGATGATGGAATTAGCCTACAGACTGTTAGGGTGATATTGCCCCAGATCACTAGCATACCCTCCATTCATTTTTACTAGTCCCTGTATGATTTTATAATTGAAAATTCACAATATTCTTTTAAAAAGGTTTCTGGTGTCAGAAGGGGGTCATTTGAAGCAAGATAGCAGACCTTATTACTGGTGAGTTGATTTCATTCAGAAGTTAGAAAAAGCAAGGAATTCGTCTCTTCTGCCTTCTCTTTCCTCCCTTAAATAGAACATTTAAACTCGAGCAGTCCTGGGCTCTTACTCAAGACGTACAGTAAACTGGTAGCGAAAATGAGAAATAAGGATCATGTGCATGACTATTTAAAAGATTATTTTCCAATTAATTTCTTATGCATTCTTGGTAAAGCCCAGAGCAATCTCACGAGAAGAGGGTATGGTATTATCAAAAGAGAAGTAGGTCAGTTTGCAAAGGGCTATTCTTCTAAATAGATCAATTTTAAAGTGAATTCCATTTGCAGATTACTCGATAATATCTCAGTTTTAATTTTGGTTCAGCCTCTAGCCAGCACTTGTATCTTAGATGCCCTCTTATTCCTATCCTTGCTGTTTTATATGTAAATGGATAGCCTTTCCATTTTTGATTTTTAGTCTCTACTGTCGTTAGTGTGAGTCCTACCATTGTCCTTCACTTTGTACCTGCTTTAGCCCCAGAAGTTGCCACAAATGTTACACTTTACTTGGTTGTTGTTGAGATAAAGTCTCCCTGTGAGGACCAGGCTGGAGTGCAACAGTGTAATATTGGCTCACTGCAACCTCCGCTTCCAGGATTTAAGCAATATTTTGTGTTACGTCACGTCACGTCACGTCACGTTACGTTGTTATTTTGAGACAGGGTTTCACTCTATCAGCAGGCAGGAGTGCAGTGGTGTGATCTCGGCTCGTTGCAACCTCTGCCTCCCTGGTTCAAGCCATTCTCCTGCCTCAGTCTCCAGAATATCTGGGATTACAGGCGACCGCCACCACGCCCAGCTGATTTTTGTATTCTTAGCAGAGATGGGGTTTCACCATGTTGGCCAGGCTGGTCTCCAACTCCTGACCTCAGGTGATCCGCCTGCCTTGGCCTCTCAAAGTGCTGGGATTACAGATGTAAACCACTGCATCCGGCACAAATGTTAAACTTACACAGCGTCTAACACCATATATCTCAGCTCTTTCAATGCTAGTGTTTATAGGAAAGCCCAACTATTTTCATTTAAAAATAATGTAAGCTGGGGTAGAAACAAATGTAGGAGCAGAACTGTTGCAAGAGTGGGAGGAGGAAGGGGTAAGAGTTATAAATGAAAAAAAGAGTTTGAGAAGCACTTCTACCATTTAATAATTTATTAAATGTATTACATTCAATAATGGAATAAATTGATAATTCAGTTGGATTCATTTGCAGATTCCTGGTTTTAAAGCAAATCAATCTGGAACCAGTGAAAAGCCTTAAAGCTCCATGGTTAAAATATCTCCTCCACTTGGTATGATGGCTTTAACCTCCCAGTGGTCATTTATAAGGTCTAGACTTATTTTGCTCCTCTGTCCTTCAAGATAGACATGTTGCCCAACTGACACAGAGGTCATTTTCAAAGGCTCTTTAAGAAGGGTTGTATGGACATTTTTCGTCAGTACCACACTTTATAGGAATTTGTTTTAAATATTAAAAGTGAAAAATCAATTCTTACATGAATAAGATTGAGATGTATTTCTCCTTCAACTTTTTTTCTTTGAAGCTGTGTTTTTAATTGTTTCAGAAAGGGTAACACTGGCCAGGTGTGGTGGCTCACGCCTGTAATCCCAGCACTGTGGGAGGCTGAGGCAGGCGGATCACCTGAGGTTAGGAGTTCGAGACCAGCCTTGGCCAACCTGGTGAAACCCATCTCTACTAAAAATATAAAAAAAATTAGCTGGGTGTGGTGGCGGTCGCCTGTAATCACAGCTATTCAGGAGGCTGAGGCAGGAGAATTGCTTGAACCTGAGAGGCGGGTGGTGCAGTGAGCTGAGATGGTGCCACAGCACTGCAGCCTGGACGACACAGTGAGACACCATCTCAAAAAAAAAAAAAGAAAGAAAGCTTAAGACAACATTTCTCATACCCATGAATTCTTTGGATTCCTTGGGAGTCGGGGGAAGTGTCAAGGGTGGCTGGGGACAAAGTTAGGAATAGTAATTATGTTCTAGGACCATCCTAACAACATGATGCCGTTCTTCTCTTCCAATAATTATATCTCCCCTTTGTTTCTGAGAATTGTGGGCCTCAGCCTCCATGACGCCTCATGTCTAAGGAACAATTTGCTGTTGTTTTCAAGATTTGACTACACTGAAATCCATAGTCCATAAATTACATTTAATGGAGAGAGTGGGCAGATGATTAAAATGCTTTTTCTAAATTCTTGGAACAGCCTTACTATGGAAGTATACTGACTTTTAATCACCAAACTCAGCAGGATTGTGATCTTTGCCTTTTAGGAGGAGTCACATGTATAACAGACTTGATTTATATTTGTGAGGCTGGTCATTGAGACTGCAGCATCACCAGGACATTTGTGCACATATTGGGGCATCTTTGTTGAGTTTTACCAACAGAGGCACGTGTAAACGTAAAAAAAAAAACAAAAAAAACTGAATTACAGAATGATTGTGAATGTAGTAAAGAGAATTTCCCACATACTCTAACGCCGTTTCCTTGATGATTAAGATTTTGTATTAGTATGACATCTTTGTCATAATTAATGAACCAATATTGATATATCATTATTAATTAAAATCAATTCTTAAATCAGGCTTTCTCAATATTCCCTTATGTCCTTTTACCTTTCCGGGATCCCATCCAGGATACCACATTATATTTAGTAGCTGTGCTGTGTCTCCATAGGCTCCTTTTGGTTATGATAGTGCCTGTGATTTTCTTTGTTTTTGATTATCTTGACAGCTCTGAGGAGTTCTGGCCAGGTATTCTCTAGAATGTCCTTCAATTGGAATTTGTCTGATGTCTTTTTCATGATTAGACTGTGTGAACCCCCAAAATTTGAAACTGGTCTCAGTTAATTTAGAAAGTTGATTTTGCCAAGGTTGAGGATGCGTGACTGTGACAGAGCCTCCGGAGGTCCTGACAACGTGTGCCCAAGGCGGTCATGGCACAGCTTGATTTTATACATTTTAGGGAGACATGAGACATCAATCAATATATGTAAGAAGTGCATTGGTTTGGTCTGAAAGGGTGGGACACCCAGAAGCAGAGGCAGGAAGACTCTAAGCCGAGGAGGCAGCTTCCAGGTCACAGGTGAGAGAGAGACAAGCAGTTGCATTCTTTTGAGTTTCTTTTTTTTTTTTTTGAGACAGAGTCTAGCTCTGTCACCCAGGCTGGAGTGCAATGGTGCAATCTCACCTCACTGTAACCTCCACCCTTTGGGTTCAAGCGATTCTCCTGCCTCAGCCTCCTGAGTAGCTGGGATTATAGGCGTCCGCCACCACGCCCCGCTAATTTTGTGTTTTTATAAGAGACGGGGTTTCACTACGTTGGTCAGGCTGGTCTGAAACTCCTGACCTCAGGTGATCCACTCACCTCGGCCTCCTAAAGTGCTGGGATTACAAGCATGAGCACTACCCCCGCCTCTTTTGGGTTTCCTGATAAGCCTTTCCAAAGGAGGCAATCAGATATGAATTTATCTCGGTGAGCAGAGGGATAACTTTGAATAGAATGGGAGGCAGGTTTATCCACGCAGTTCCTACCTTGAATTTGGCCTTCAGCTTAGTGAGTTTGGGGGGCCCAAATAGATTTCCTTTTACTACTGGGATAATGTATTTTGGAAAGAGAGACAACAGAGGTAAGCAAGCCCATAGAGTTCGCTCTCATCATGACTCATCGAGGGTGCCTGCTGTCGCATGACTTATGACTTTGATGCTCACCTTGATCACCTGGATTGAGGTAGTGTTTGCCAGTTTCTCTCCTGTAAAGCTGTTCTTTCAACCCTCTCCCCTGCTGTAAAACCAAAGAAAATGAGGAGAGTCTCCATCATCTTAGAGGCTTATTTTTGACAAGGTTGAGGATACGCCCAGGAAAAAGACACACAGCCTGCGGTAGAAGCTGCAGCCCATTATTTTTTTGCAAAGATGATTCTGAGGGCTTCAGTATTTAAAATAGGAAAAGTGGGTAGAAAGGGAAAGGAGGAACAAAAAGGGGAACCGTGTAGACAAAAGAAGCAAGTGGTTGCATTCTCTTGAGGTTTTCATCAGCATTCACTGAATCCACGTTTTACATGTGAAAGGAGCCGGTAGAGGCCAGGCACAGGGGATCACTCCTGTAATCCCAGGACTTTGGGAGGCCGAGGCAGGCGGATCACGAGGTCAGGAGTTTGGGAATCATCCTGACTAACATAGTGAAACGCTGTCTCTACTAAAAATACAAAAATTAGCTGGGCGTGGTGGTGCGTGCCTGTAATCCCAGCTACTCAGTAGACTTGAGGCAGGGGAGTCACTTGAACCCAGGTGGCGGAGGTTGCAGTGAGCCAAGATCTCCTCACTGTACTCCAGCCTGGGTGACAGAGGAGACTCCATCTCAAAAAAAAAAAAAAAAAAAAAAAAAAAAGGAAAGAAGCGAGCAGAGGCATTGGTCTGCTCAGTGAATCTGCATTTTTGCTTGAGAGAAAGTAAACACAGAGCAGAGGAAGCAGTCAAATATGCTTTAGTCTCCAGTGAGCAGAGGGATGCCTCCTGGTCCTGTCTCTTTCCTGTCTTTTACTTGTGAAAGAAGTTGTTAATTTACACTGTCGTGGTGAAACTCAACAGGACTCTGCTTTAGGGTAAAGATCTCAGGGCCCAGAAAGAATGTTTTTGTGAGGAAATTGTGAGGGAAGCCCCCTGGGGAGGTATGTGGCCTCTGTCTTTGCAGTTAACTATTAGGAAGAAAATGGGAGGCAGTTTTGCCTGACTCAGCAAGCTTAACTTTTGCCCTTGGCATAGTGAGTCTAGGGGCCCCAGATTGTATTTTCCTTTCTATACCAAACTCATTGGTTGGAAAGAGGTCACTGTGTGCATCTTTAGAGAGGAGAGTTATGGTTCACCTTCTTAAGAGCAAAGTGCCTACGTAGGTGATTTTGAATTCTTCCACGTGGGAACTTTATCTGTTCTCCCCATTTATTTATTTTATTCAATCATTTATTTATATAAGTGTGGATTCATGCATATTTAGTTTACATTTTGGGCTATAATCCAATACGACTTTATATATTTATTTACTTATTTATTGCTCAAATTGGTCTAGCCTTGGCCATTGAGAGCTTTTTCATTTGGTTCCCATGTTCTTTCAGCAAGCCTTCATCGATGTGCGCTTTTTATTGTTCGAGGACTCCTTACTTTCTGGCACTGCAAGATGAGCCAAGCTCATCTTGCCTATTTCCCCGCCCAATCCAAGGATGTGCCATTTCTCCAAGGAACCCTGGCTCCTTTGGTTGAAGACTGATAATAGAAACCAAGATCCAGATGGTCAGTGTGTTTGCTGCTACTGTTATGTTCATGTAAACCTTTAAAATCTGAGTTCCCTCTGGAATTTCTATGCTCAATTTATTAAAAATGCCAACTTATTTATTAATCACTGTCCACAAACCTACAAATTCTGGGATTATGAGGTAGTTTGAGTACTTCGTCAACATCAATTCTTAAAATAGCACGAAGAAAATCTAAGCTCTGGAAGTGGATGAGAATAAAATGTAATTTGAGATGGCAGTAGAAGAAAAGTGAAAATTACTGTTTTATGTCAATATTGTGTCAACAAGGAGGCTCTTCAATTATAAGGTTTAAAAAGCTTCCTCTTTAAAGAAAGGGAAATAAAAGTACTTTGCAGAGGAAGATTTATTTTCTAAACTGTCTCTGGATTGTTTCTGCATCCTCAGAACAATTTGATGTAAATTTAGAGAGCAAATAGATTTACCTTTGGTAGACCACCACCGCTTTCTCCCACTTAGTTTCTCTTCATCTGTATTTTATATAGTAAATATGATTTGAGCAACTAGTATGAGGACAAGTCAAAGAAGTCCATGATTCTCGCTCCTATTGCTGTATCAGAAGTGGTCCTGAAGCTTCATGGTACAAAACGACAGCCATTTTATTTTGCTTACTGTTTGTGGATCAGAAATTCAGGGAGGGTTCAGCTGAGGCAGGTGAGGAGACAGCTGAGAGAATCTGTATGCTGGAACCACCTGTGTGAGAAATGTAGCTGGGCGACGAAAAACAGGATGGCTTGCCTTCATTCTTCCTCCTTCCTGCCTCCTGGTGCCTGCCCTTGCCAGGCACGAATCAGAAGCAAAATGGCAAGGGAGTCTCCAGCCCCAGCATCACATAGTAGGCAACAGAGAGTGGGCTTGGAAATGAGAGAAAGTAGAACATCGCTACCACAGTAAAACTTTATGAATAGCCAAAGGCTTCTTTAAACACCAAAACTCCTATCTATTGTATTGTACTGTATTGTATTGTATTGTATTGTATTGTATCGCATTGCATTGCATTTTTGAGACAGGATCTTACTCTGTTGCCCAAGCAGAAGTGCAGTGATGATTCAAGGCAGTGTTTGTACACAAAATATTTTCAGGACTTCTCTTTCTTTTTTTTTTTTTCCTGTATTTAGGGAAAAAAAGTTAGGCTTTAACTTTGAAGACAATTGTTTTCTTAACATATGGGCACCTTATAACTGTGAGATGCTAGTGTTTAGAAGATCTGAACAGAAACTTTTATTTTTGCTCAACGAGTTTCCAAGTATTTAAGCAACAACTGATTTCAGAGATGATATGAGAAAGTTATCATGCAAAAGTATCTTGAAGAGTAAGCCTTGATGGCCAATTCCACAACTATGGACTGATTGATTTTTATCTTTCTTTTATTCTTGGGCTGCAGAGTAACCTAAAAACATATTTCTGCATGATCTGTGGATCACTCTTAAAAACTCCTAATATGAATCTCAAAATGTAGCTAATAAATTTTATCAAAGCAAATATCTTGACTTCACAGAGTCTATTTAAACACAAAGAAAAATTGTTTCTCTTTGATGAATGGCAGGTTTGATTTTCACTGGATCCTAAATCTTTATCCGCCCTCTTAAGGAAGATTATGCCATTTTAGATTGTTTTATTCAGTGCAGAGATGCCTTTGTCGGCACAGAAATGTGGCTGGGTGACATATTTTGTGCCCCAATATCTGCATTTTCTTTTGGAGTTATTTTTAGGGTGCAGATTTCCCTTCCTATGGATTTCATTTTTCTGATTTATTTTAATCTCTAATTGCAGAATACTGCATTTAAACGGAGACCTGTGAATGGACTAGAAGGAATCTGATCTCTGGGTCACTCAGTGAAACATAAGATGTTCTCACACATTCACAGAACAAGTTCTTTTTTACAAATGTATATATATATTTAAAAAACATTTTTTTTAGAGACAGGATCTGGCTCTGTCATCCAGGGTGGAGTGCAGTGGCACAATCATGGCTCACTGCAGCCTTGAACTCCTGGGCTTGAGTGATCCTCTCACCTCAGCCTCCTGAGTAGCTGAGATTATAAGTGCATGCCACTGCACTCAGATAATTTTTAATATTTTTGTAGCGATGGGATCTCACTATGTTGTCTAGGCTGGTCTTGAACTCCTGGCCTTAAATGATTCTGCCTCCTAAGCCTCCGAAAGTGCTTGAGATTACAGAGGTTAGATATTAATGACAGCTGAAAAAAACAGATTTGAACTGTTGAAATCATGAGAGAAAATGAGAGCCATATTTTTTAAAAAGTGTGCAACAGTGAGGAAAAGATAGAGAATAGTACTCTGGGGACCAAGGAAAAAAATAAAACTGAGGGAGTATTCAGAGAGTTAGAAAGAGAATCATAAGAAAGTGGTACCAAAGTGAAGGGGAGACTTTGAAGTAAAAGTGAGTGTTCAATTGAAAGATTAAAGAAGATGAGAACTGAACATTCATAACTGATAGCTCTTTCATCTGACTCTAGACAAATAAAATGTGACAACTCCATTTAAACTTGGGTGTGTCCAATTCTACAACCTGCGATCTTTCTATCATATCGTACTACAACAAACAAACAAACATACAAACAAACAAACATACAAACTTTAGTTTTAAACTAAAACAAACATACAAACAAACTCGAGGTGCTGAAAAGGCCAGTCAAATACTTACTGATAAATACACGCACTAATTAAATGAACACTGATTTCATGACCGCTCTGATCGAGCACTGTTCTAGACACTAAATGTAGAGTGTGAATAAATAAAGTGGATGTGATCTCGGCACCTTATCCAAGCTTCCAGTCTTGAGAAGTGGATTGATATCGATTAGTCATATTTAGTAAGTATTATGAAGGAAAAATAACATGGGGATATCATAAATAAAAATAATAAAAGGATCTATCAGGACCCAACCCAGTACAAGCTTCAATTATGACATTATATTTGAGCTGAGGTCTTGTAAATGGTAGAAGTCATTGAGGTGGGGATGGGCTGGGGTGGGGACTTGAATGATAAAAGAGAGTAACTGTGAAGTGCAGAGAAACTGGAATAGAGAGTTCAGCATGGCCAGATGATGCAAAGGGTGGTAAGCTGTGTTTGAAGGTCTCTATTTAAGTGTAAGGAGAAGCCTTGATAGGGTATTTATATTTAATTTCCACACTGCGTTCTGACCCACATCTTCCTATTTTGAAAAGAATTGTTATATTTCCTGGTAGTGAAGTGCAGCTACAGATGATTTTTTCCTTCCTCTTTGCTAAGCCAATTTATCACTCTGTGGATTTACCTTAATAACCTCAGCACCGTAATAGCTATGATTTAGGACAAATCCTAGAGTTAGGAGAACACCATTGGTATCATTCCACCCTGCAGACGCAGCCACACCAACATAGTATTAGAGTACAAAGGAAAGTGAAAGTTGTGGGAATTTGAATAGACAGTGAGCTTCCTTTGTCTAAAATACAGTAAACCCAGCTGTGAGTATACATTTCTCTTTGGAGAACATAATGCCAAATTTGTCCTAGCAAGAATTAGGGGGCCAGGTGCGGTGGCTCACCCCCTGTAATCCCAGCACTTTGGGAGGCCAAGGCGGGTGGATCATCTGAGGTTAGGGCCTGACCAACATGGTGAAACATCGTCTCTACTAAAAATACAAAAAAAAAAAAAAAAAAAAATTAGACGGGCATAGTGGTGCATGCCTGTAATCACAGCTACTTGGGAGTCTGAGGCAGGAGAATCGCTTGAACCCAGGAGGCGGAGGTTGCAGTGAGATGAGATTGCACCGTTGCACTCCAGTCTGGGCCACAAGAGCAAAACTCATTCAAAAAAAAAAAAAAAAGAATTAGGTTAACAATCATAAACCTAAAATGTCTTTCGTAGTCTGGAGACTCACTAAATCAGTTTACCACATGAGTCTTTGCCCGGGACACAAAACTATACGGCTCAGATAAGCAATTGCCTAAACCCCACTCAGTGTGGACGGAGTTGGGAGTTCCTCTGATCGGCACTGTTTGAATTGTGATTCTAGTCATGACTTAGCTCTATTATCTTTATTATTTCCTGGTCCCACCTAGATTCAGTCACTCCCAGTTCTTATCTGAGACTCTCATGTTGGTTCTTTTAATTTTTTTTCTATTTGCAGCAAGTTGCTATGGAAAGTACAGTATGCCTCATGACTGCATCATCCACTCTAAATTCTTCAAGTCCCTCTCATCAGCTCGGGCCTGTTTTCCATGCCACAATCCTACATCTCCAGTTGCTTACAGGATATGCATTTAGATACTATCTGTTACGGGTTGAATTGTGTCTCTTCAAAATTCATATGTTGAAGTCTTATCCACCTGTACCTCAGAATAAGAGTATTTGGAGATACAGTCTTTTAAGGGGTCATTAAGGTAAAATGAGGTCGTATGGGTGAGACCTAATCCAGTATGACGGTTATCCTTATAAAAAGAGATTAGAACATAGACACACACAGAGGGAAGGTTACAAAGGGAGAAGATGGTCACTTGCAAGCCAAGGAGGAGAGAGACGGCAGAAGAAATCAACCCTGGCACCACGTTGGTGTTGAACTACACTCCACAATTGTGAGAACATGAATTGATGTTGTTTAAACCATCCCAACTATGGTACTTTGTTACTTTGTTATGGCAGCTCAGCAAACGAATATAGCATCCTGGATTCAAAGTCATTTTACAAAACTGAGTCATCCCATCACCTTCCTCTAAGAGTAATTCCTCTTTCCCAAGGCTAAAATCCCAAGCTCTTACTCAGCATTAGTTGTGGATTTATTAGATGTCAAGCATTGAAGGTACATAGTCCCTGCCCTCGTAACTCTCCCATTTCACTACAGCCCCCCTCAGCTCATACCTCTCACTGACACTTCCATTATCTCTACCACCCTGACTGCAAACCTTGCGGTCACTTGCTATTTGTCCATCTTTCACCTTTTCCTACTACTCAGTCATAGATTTCCAATGAATGTTTCATGGCATGCTTTTTGCAATTAGTCAGACTGTCACACCTTCCCTGGATTACTGGTATAGTCTCCTAATGGGTTTCTCCTTGTCCAGGTCTTTGCCCTTACTTATCTTCTATCCATTCAATATACCAAACATTCTGCAAATATAACTTTCACCACCTTATCCACACTCCTTTCTCAAGAATCTCTCTTACAGGAAAGGTAAAGATAAATATATGTCAGCCTGAGTCACTTAGGAGTAACTTTTATGTTTTGATGTTTCAACATAGGCAGGGCTTCACCTGTAGATGGGCATCCGAGGTCTCTCACTGATGAATGTTATGTCCTTCCACGCAGTCTTCTTCACACTGGCTTCTTAGGCTAGCAAGGAGTGTTCACATTCTGAGTTAGGTAAATGTTTGAACTATTCATTGCTTTGACAACTGCACTTTTTCTCTGTAAGTTCTCTAAAGTCGCATATATATATATACATGATCAATCCAGATCCTAGAAATAATTCAAATCATAATCAGGTATGAGTCCACCATTATAAGTTTAACTGCCTTACACTTCTTTTATATATTAAAATTATTTCTAATTAATTTTAATTCTAAATTAAATATCTCCCTTGAAAGACACTGTAGTGTAGTACATGAAAACACAGACTCTGAATCTGGAATTTCTGTTATCAAATACTGCTACTGAACCTAGTAAGCTGGATTACTTGGGTGAGCTGTAAACTTTCTGCCCCTAGTTTCTGATTATGATAATTATCACCTAGGGTTGCTATGAGGATAAAATGAGTTAATAAATATAAGGTGCATACATCAATGCATATAATACCATAACTGTACACTTTTATTTTATTTTATCTTATTTTTTGAGATGGAGTCTTGCTCTGTCGCCCAGGCACAGTGCAGTGATGTGATCTTGGCTCACTGCAACCTCCGCCTCCTAGGTTCAAGTGACTCCCCTGCCTCAGTCTCCTGAGTAGCTGGGATTACAAGCACCTGCCACCATGCCTGGCTAATTTTTGTATTTTTAGTAGAGACATGGTTTCACCATGTTGGCCAGGATGGTCTCGATCTCCTGACCTCGTGGTCTGCCCACCTCTAAGAGAATGAGTAATAAATACAGAAGTCCTATCTCACCTGCCCTCTCAAATTATGCACTAGGAACCACAAGTCTCATTTGTCAGCTCCACCATTTGCATTTTTTTTCAAAGCTCACCCTTCACCAGCCCCTCCAATGATTTCACAATAAAGAAAGGAGATTTGGCACACTCGAACACACCAATTCAGTGGTGATGTAAAAATGATGAAAAAGAGCATAAATAACTTTTCAGAAGATTGGCATGGGGTTTATGGTGTTGCATGTGAAAGGGTGAATTCTAAAATAAACTCACGCTAACATGAAGACCAAGCTAGTGCTTGGTGTAGGTGAGGGAGATCACAAAAATGCTGTTTCTCCTGCTTTGGGAAATGCCTGACCTCCTTCAGATCAACACAAAAAATCACCAGGGGCCACAATGAAACAGTCCTTTCCATCAGAAAGAATTCACTATTTCTGACCCAATCTATGTGCCACAGGCTATAGTGAAAATCTCTCCTCCTCTTTCCCTGTCTCTCTTTCTCTCTTAATTTCCCAAGACCTGTGTATAAACTGACCTCTACAAAAATTAAAAGAATTATCCAATGTAACTCACTTTTTTGTCTTTTCCTCCAGGTTTTCTCTCTTTTTTCCTATTTGCTTTTCCACTGATCAATTTCCTTATTCACGAAATAAGAAATCAAAGTTCCAAAGTTACATCTAAAATGCTGTCCACATATTGTCATCTGTGGCCACAAGCTTGACGCTATGTCAGGAGTTACAAAGAATATTATAATTCCCCCTTGCTGGGAATATTCAGTCTAAATTGGAACGATAAACAATAAAATTAAAACAATCAATTGTATATAATTTTTTTAACCAAGGAATGTATTTGCCATGAATGGCAAATAACTTAAGAAACTGTAAATGTGGTAGAGAGAAAACAATGATCTCTAAGGTATTGGGGATTCTGGAAGAGTTTGCCCGAGCTGAACTTTGGAAATCAAGAGAGAAGGAGTAGAAGGAACATTCTAGGAGGGAAAACTGAGTGAGACATCTTGTGGGACACCTGGAGGATCAGGAGGTTGTGGACATGCCAGGGGGAATTCAGATTTCAGATAAGAAGATTGTGGAAAAAGTTCAAAGAGGAATATTGAGACCACGTTATGAAGGACTTTAAATGCCAGGCTGGGAGTCTGTGCTCTGCTTGTAGGTTAATGCGTCTCAAAAATTTCCCCAAGGGTGGTAAGAATATTGGAATGCTCCTAGTCTCATTTGACTGCAAAAATTTTGAAGTTTTATCTAACAATGTGTAATGGATTATTTTTAAAACTAAAATAATGTCCATGAATGCAATAATGTCAGTTGCATTCTACTGAATCATGTTTGTTTTCATTGTTCTATAATAATTATGATTTTCTTTTATTGAAACTTCCAGAAAATTCAAGGTACAGAATGTCTTTTCTTAGAGCTTTAATTAGAGTTTGAAGTACCCATACTTCTAAGAATCCTTGAGGTAAGAGCATTCCAAATAAAAAGCACCAGCCTTAGGCCACAGAAAATCACTATACATATTTTGAAAAGAGACTCACACACTAGTTGAAGCTAAGACATCCTTTTTTTTTTTTTTGAGACAGTATCTCACTCCTGTTGCCCAGGCTGGAGTGCAGCAGCGCAATCTTGGCTCACTGCAACCTCCGCCTCCCAGGCTCAAGCGATCTTCCCATCTCAGCCTCCCAAGTAGCTGGCACCACGGGGGTATGCCACCGTGCTGGGCTAATTTTTGTATTTTTTGGAAAAAAAGGGGTTTCACCATGTTGCCCAGGCTGATCTCTAACTCCTAGGTTTAAGCAATCTGCCCACTTTGGCCCTGAATCTGCCAACATGCAACTACCATCCTTTGATCTTATCTTCTGGGAGCAGCACAAAAATGTGGCTTCCTTGAAAACTCTTCATATATTCAAAGATCGCTCTCAAGGCCGCAAGTCAACCTGGAATAGGCAGATGAAGCAGCTGGAAAAAGAGCTCTTGAGCTACCAACAAACAGTAAGCACTTAGGGGAACAAATGAAAGCTGTATGTGCATAAGGTTACTTATAGAAATTTGAATAGAAAAAAAAGCAATCACAATAATTAGATGACCATCACTGGGAGATTAAGAAAATTACTGCGTATGCAAGAACACAAAACCAACACGCGTTCTCACTCATATGTGAGTGCTGAACAATGAGAACACAAGGACACAGGGAGGGGAACATCACACACCGGGGCCTGTCATGGGGTGGGGGGACTAGGGGAGGGATAGCATTAGGAGAAATACCTAATGTAGATGGCGGGGTGATGGATGCAGCAAGCCACCATGGCACGTGTATACCTGTGTAACAGGCCTATACTTTCTGCAGAGGTACCCCAGAACTTCAAGTATAATTGAAAAAAAGAAAGAAAATTATCTTGTATGTTTATCATGTGATGTGATGCTACTACAGTCATGTGTTACCCAACAATAGGGCTATGTTCTGAGAAATGTATTATTGGGCGATTTTATCCTTGTGCAAATATTGAACTGTACTGACGCAAACCTGCATAGCATCGGCTACTACTACACGCCTTGGTTATAAGGTATAGCCTATTGTTCCCAAGCTATAAACCTGTACAGCATGTTTCTTTACTTAATAGTATAGATAATAGTAATATAATGGTAAGTGTTTGTATATCTAAACATAGACAAGGTACAGTGAAACTATGGCATAAAAGATAAAGTATGGTACACTTGTACAGGACACTGACTGTGAATGGAACTTGCAAGACTGAAGGTTGCTCTGGGTGAATGAGTGAGTGAGTGAGTGAATGTGAAGTTCTAGAACATTACAGTACCCTACCATACATGTTACAAACACTGTACACTTTGGCTACATTAAATTTATTTTTTAAAATTTTATTTCCTCAATGTAACTATGGGCTCATATTCTCATGACCTCCTGGTGCGGTGTAATGGGCAAAATTTTTTTAAGTAATAATAATAATAAATTAACCTTAGCTTCCGGTTACATTTTTACTCTATAAACTTTTACATTTTATTTAACTTTTTTACTCTTTTGTAATAACACTCAGCTTAAAACATAAACACATTGCACAGCTGTATGAAAACATTTTCTTTCTTTATATCCTTATTCTATAAGCTTTCTATTTTAATTTTTAATTTTTCTACTCATTAAACATTTTTGTTAAAAACTAAGACACAAAAACCTAGGCCTACACAAGGTCAGGATCACCAATGTCACTGTCTTCCGTCTCTACATCTTGTCCCAAGGGAAGGTCTTTAGGGGCAATCACACGCGTGAAGCTGTCATTTCCTGTAATAGCAATGCCTTCTTCTGAAATACCTCTTGAAGAACCTGCCTCAGGTTGTTTTACAGTGAACTTTTTTGCACATAGAAGGAGTATACCTGCCTCAGGTTGTTTTACAGTGAACCTTTTTGCACATAGAAGGAGTATGCTCTAATATAACAATGAAAAGTATAGAACAGTAAATACATAAGCCAGTAACATAGTCGTTTATTATCATTACCAAGCATTATGCACAGTACATGATTGTATGTGCCAGAGTTTTATATGAAGGGCAGTACACCAGCATCACCACAAACACATGAGTCATGCATTGCTCTACAATCTTATAAGACCTATGTGGTCACTGGGTGACAGCAATGTTTACAGCTCGACCATAATCTTATGGAACCACCTTCATAAATGTAATCTGTCATTGACCAAAACGTCACTATATGGTAAATGACTGTATTAAAAATAAGGATGTAATGACACATTTTTTGACCAGGAAAAATATTCATGGTATATTGAGTAAAAGAAGCTGCTCATAAAACAGGTATGTCATTCTACTTGCAAAAACTATAAACATATATCCATGTTTATAAATATACATGAAGAGATAATGAATATCTAATCTATGGTTAATATTGAATGGTATTTGGACGGTGGGATTGGAAATATTTTCTTGAATTTTTTTCTTTTATAGGTCAACGGGATGCTTACGATTTTTCCCGAAAGCAGTATAACTATTTTCAAAATAAAAAGACAAGAAATGACTGCTTAGTACACAGTTGGCATTTAGTACACATTTGCTAAGCTGAAACCTGAAGGCAAAAATAAAACATTACCTAAGTCCTCTAAGAACAAAAAGAGAGAGAATAAAAGAGTAGGGTGTGTGTGTGTGTGAGAGAGAGAGAGAGAGAGAGAGTGCTTGAAAAATAAAAGAAAATTTTTTTCAGGGTGGTCTAAAACGAGCAAGAAACAAATTAAGTAAAATGTCAACGCTGAATTAAAAAGGTAAGATTCCCCAATGAGAGATAATCTAGATGGTGGAACTGAACCACACGGGAAGTCAGCAAGAGTCTATTGCTTGAGTCGTTTTGGAAAAATAGAAACAAAATGAAAACTTTTGCAGTTTCTGAAAGTTGACCTTTCAGACGCCCACCTTCATTTCTTCCATTTGTTATAGGAATATTGAAAAGGGTGAAAATTGTATGTCAGATTTCTCCTATGTGGCTTAAGCCTAAGGTGAAGCATCTCCGTTTGGAAGAGTGGCCGCTACAGGACTAATCTGGGCACAGCATAACATTTCCTCCCAGTGGAATGTGTTCTTTGTCAGATTCTTAGCCTCGGGCCTTTACAGCTGGCTATGCCCCAGTCTGTTGGGTACATCATGGAAAATGAGGTCCTGTGTTAGCCGCACGTGGGCTGTATTTGAACAGTGTGTTATGGCTTCCTGCCTGTGTGTAGGTTTAGAGAAGGTCAAGACACATCTGGTTCTAGTCTATTCTCACAGTTGGAGCAGGAAGAAAGTGGGTTCTGAAGATACGGGTTTCTGACCACTAAGGAGGGGGCTATGAGGTTGTCTTTCATAGATTGAAAACAAAAAAGCATTTTAGCATTTCTTCTTTCTCCTTTTTATTAGTGAAAGCTGGTCTTTGAAACTCACATTTCAAGTCACAGATATAAAACCCAAAACCAGCCTTTGGCATTGGACTCATTATCCAGGCTCACCATAGCACCTTAAGACATGATAGTACTCTTATTTGGAAATACGTATCCTCCTGACCTCAGGTTCAAAAGCCTTCCCATGCCCCAGTAATCCCAAGCCAAAAAAAATAAATAAACAAAAACAAAAAACCCACCTTTCAGTTGACATTGCTACCTCTGTAACTCTAATCATATTTTTACACCCCAGTTTCTTTCTTGCCTCTGCTCATTTCTTACTGTGGCCTGCATCCAACATCTTCCCTCAGCTGCCTGTCTTCAATCTACCTTCAATTGCTATGCTCTGACTTTCACCCTGACCACTCCATTAAACTCAGCTGCTCCATCCAGGGGGGTCTTGTTCTCAAATTCCACATCCGTCTTTGACATCAGTGAAATGTTTGACCCTGGTATCCATTTACTTCTTGAAGCTCTTCTACCTGTTACCATAACATTGGGTCATCCTGTTTCTCCTCCTATTTCTCTTCCTATTCCTTCATTCTGCCTTCATGACACATTTTTCTCTTTCACTACAGGTCTTCATAATCCCCTCAGCTTTTCTTTCTCATTCTAATTCTCTTGGAGAATTAGCCACTATCGATATATCAGTATATTTACACAGATAGTACCATTCTACTCAAACTACCCACCACAAACTTACAGACGTAATATGCTTAAATCAAACTGGTCTTCCAAATCCATATCCAGTTTACAAACTCATTCCCAGTGGTCTTGCTCTAGCTACCATCTTCTCAATCTTGAAGGACAGAAGCTTTATGATTATATTTTGTTTTTCCAATTCCTTCTTTTATATGTCTGTATTTCCCCCCCAAATCTTCCTCTTTCTTTGAAATTACCACTCAAGTGATCTCCCTGTCCATCTCTCCTTTCAGTTGCACAGGTCTGTAATTTTGAAATACAGCATGTGCACAGAAGAGAGTATAAAATTTCTGTGTACAAATTACAAGAGTAAACAATGAAATGAACACCAGTGAACTGACTGCTGGATTAAGGTATTAAACATTTCCAGAACAATGCTGCAGTTGTGGGTTACCCCAAAAGTTTGTCCTCTCTGCATACAATTCAACTGGTACACTATAGTCAGACTAATTTTCTTGAAATACTACCTGTATTGAATTATTCTATTTCCCAAGAACGTATAATGATTTACTATTGGTAAATGAAAACTGCTAAGTTTTCGATGTAGTTTTCAAGTCTGTCAAATATCCAACCCTGTTCAATTGCTTCTTTTTAACTTAGTAGCTCACCGCAGAAATCAAGTCAGACTATATACTATGTATGTTTTGGTAAAGTCATCTCGGCTAGTTTCTTATATCTTTGCTGCTGAGACCCCAGAACGTTTTGCCTAAGCATCTTTGATAATAGGATGGGACTCAGTCCAAGTAAAGAGCACCTCTCCCATGATTTTTTCAGGGCTTGGGGTGGCTTTAAACTCAATAACCAGTGAGAAGAAATTTTATTTATAAACTGTAGAAAATAATTCTAAACAGGGAATAAACTGATTTCATCTTATTTTTTGCCTGAAGCTTTTGTGTGTAAACCACTGCAGAAATTTCACAGGAATAAAGCATTTCCTTCCTTACATCTGAATTTACATTGACTTTAAAATGAAACTAACGACAATAAATGTGAGTTGTTGAAGGAAAAAAATCTATTTCAAAGGGGGTTTAATAATAATGTCTTTACTCATTTATTTTCTCAGTAGAGAATGACTATCACAAACATTTTTCCGTTTTTATCCCTGAAACTAATCTCCATTGCTAGGTCAATCTCAAGAGGATTCTATGCACATATGTACTGGGGAAGTTTCTGTTTAGAAACCAGATATAACGTCAAACTTCATCCTGCTTAGGTTTTTATAAGCATCCCACATTGTTGTGATAACTGAGATAAACTGAAATTTTTCTTCGCTTTTGAAAGCCAGAATGATAAAAATATGGTAAATATTTAAAAGCGAGATTTTAAGGTTGTTTCCCCAGCTGGCAAGAGTTTTGATATTGCATCAACTGTACTTTAACATTTTCCGTTATGATTAAAGACTCTTTTTAAAAGATGATAATAACCGATTAAAACCACTCTTGATTCACAAATTGATTTGAGATGGCAGTTAAGGATTTTTTTTTTTCTTTTTTTCAAAATGAGGCTCAAAAATTTGGGCAATCATTCACAATATTTGTTCTGATTAAATTGTCCCATAGAATATTGACAGCTAGCATGTACCACTTTCCCACATTCCTGGGAATATCTGAAATAAAGGATGATGAGTTCTGCCTCAAAATCCTAACATGAAATTAAATAAAGGACGAAATAGTAGGTGAAAGATATCAAGCACTGTATTGGAAGAATCCCATGTTGTTCACCATACCCAGTCATTCACTCTTCTCCTTCCCCATTCATTTTATTTTGAAATACATCTTGAGTACAGAAGAGTGTATACAATCTATGTGTACAATTACAAGAGTAAACACTAAAATGAACACCTGTACCTTGACTGCTAGATTAAGGTATTGAGCAATTCCAGAACCATAGAAATCCCCCTGAGTGTACTTCCCTTTCATTGTTCTCTTCGTGGGCTAGGATGTGAAACCTCAGGATGCACTTGCTTCCTCAGGCCCCTTCTGCGTAAAATTATTTCTGGAAACGGCCTGATAAACCTCTTATTGGCATTCCCACCTAACCTCTGCCTCTCTTCATGTGCTGGCTTTGTCTCCAAGTGCTCAGACTTGTGCCACATTCTGCCTTCTAGACATCCAGTCCCGCCTATTTTGCATCTATATCAGTCAGGGTTCCAGCAAGAAATAGCACATTCAAATTTTTGAGGAGAGTTTAATAGAGAACTTTTTTTACAGAGATGTGAGCAGAATTTAGGGAAATCAGTACAAAATCATACATTATCCCTGGGCTAGCAGTGGAGGAGAAGCCATACCATCCTCCTATGAAGGGCCTAAAGAATAGAGCAGCTTCTGCAGCCCAGAACTGAGGAGGACGGTACAGCCTGAAGTGACTTTTGCAGGACACCGTCTCACTGGCAGGGAGAGACTCATGGGGTACCTTGATCTCTTGATGCCTACTCCTCACCCCAATGACAGCCCAAATGAAAGAGATAGGGCAAGGGAAGCCTTCCATGCAGCCATGGACCAAGCAGGTAGATATGAGTGGGGAATAAATCTGGAGGCATCCATGGAAGCCATCCATCATGGCTTCTAAGGCATCAGTAACAGAGCTTCAGAAAACATCCCTAGCCCTAGTGTCTTCAAAAGAAAGGGAGACTTGCTGACCTGTCTCACTTATTTTCCTATGTTGTTGGTTTTAATTTAATATCTGATTCCCACCTTTCTTGGGATCCTCCAAAGACCCCTCTGCCCATTGTCCTGCAACCTGATCTTTTGAATACAAAACTGCTACATGACGTCTTTGTTTGTTTGTTTGTTTTTTGAGAGGAAGTCTCACTCTGTTTCCCAGGCTGGAGTGCAGTGGCGTGATCTTGGCTCACCACAACCCCTGCCTCCCAGGTTCAAGCAATTCTCCTGCCTCAGTTCCCTGAGTAGCTGGGATTACAGGCGCCTGCCACCACACCTGGTTAATTTTTGTATTTTTAGTAGAGACGGGGTTTCACTATGTTAGCCAGGTGATCTCAAACTCCTGACCTCGTGATTCACCCGCCTTAGCTTCCCAAAATGCTGAGATTACAGGCATGAGCCACTGTGTCCAGCTTTACATGACGTCTTTTAACATATGTCTGGCCAGACAGCACCCATCTTTTAAGGCCCATATCAGATAATACTATTTTCTGGGAAACTTAGTTAGTGACATATCCCCAGAAATGTCTTTTGCTCCCAACTCTTTTTGCACCTATAATCCATATCCGTGTTCTCCAAATCTTTTTATTTATTTTATTTTATTGAGACGGAGTCTTGCTCTGTCTCCAAGCTGGAGTGCCATGGCGCCATCCCGTCTCACTGCAACTTCCGTTTTCCGTTTCAGGCAATACTCCTGCCTCAGCCTCCCAAGTAGCTGGGACTACAGGCACGCACTACCACACCCAGCTAATTTTTCGTATTTTTAGTAGAGACGGGGTTGGCCAGGATGGTCTCAATCTCTTGATCTCATGATCCGCCTGCGTTGGTCTCCCAGAGTGCTGGGATTACGGGCATAATCATGGCGTGATCACGGCGCCCAGCCTCTCCAAACTTTTTGATTACAGAGCCTCTAAAGAAAAAAAAAAATTAAGCATAGTTTTCTAATCTTCATTTAGTCATATGTTTATAAACTATATTCATGTGCAGTTCTAATAGATACATTACTTAAAAGGACACATCATTAGACATTGAAATAATAAATTAATATGAATAAAAGTTCAAACTCTTTTTTCACTCACCTCAGTTTTCACCACTTTGGTGACTTGATCTTCCTCCATCTCTAGTGCTTATTTCTATTTTTTTGTGTTTATGATTTTTTGAGCTTCCTTCACAATGCAAAGTTCTAGACTATCATAATCACCTTTTTATAAAAATGAAGTAGTATACAGAAGTATTAATATGCGGTAAGGGTGGTAAGCTTATGTGTGTGTGTTTGAAACTTTTGTGTCACTTGTGTGAGGGAATGTGTGTGTGTGCCTGCGTTCACCTGTACTTGTGTGGGGTGTGTGTGTGTGCCTGTGTTCACCTGTACTTGTGTGGGGTGTGTGTGTGTACCTGTGTTCACCTGTACTTGTGGGTTTGTGTGTGTGTGTGTGCATGCATGTGTGTCTGCTTTCACCTATCCTTGTGTGGGGTGTGTGTGTGTGCCTGTGTTCACCTGTACTTGTGTGTGTGTGTGTGCATGCGTGTGTGTCTGCTTTCACCTGTCCTTGTGTGGGGGGTGTGTATGTGCCTGCGTTCACCTGTACTTGTGTGTGTGTATGTGTGTGTGTGTTTGTGTGTGTGTGTGTCTGCTTTCACCTGTACTTGTGTACTGGGTTGCTACATTAAATGTGCTTACTTCTGTGACTATTGTTTTTAAAACTGGAGAAATGCTGCCCCAGACAATGTCTGTCAAAGCTCTGCACTCAAAGTTTAGAAAGAACAATGGAAAAGGCATCTTTTCTGTTACTATAGAGCCAGCTTCAGGCTAGTACTGAGAGTCCATGCTCTTCTTTGGTAAGGATCCAAGGCCTCCTAAAATTTTGGACTCTATTTTATCCCAATCAAAATATTCGTTTCCTCACATCTATTTAGTTTAGAGCATGCCGCATGGGACTAAGATGATATGCAAAGCAAATCCCCGTGAACTGACTAAAGCGTGACCATGTGTGGACATCCTTCCCTTCCAAAAAAGGAATCTCAAAATGTCGATGATGAAAGGCTATTAATTTCCTTCTTAAAGATCCTTCTATCCACCCTGCCTCTCATTTCTTTTGGGAAAATAACATTTGTTGTATTCTCTGACTCTGAAGGTTATTTGTGTTTCACATAAGAAATAGAAAAATAAAAGAATAAAGAAAAAATAAAGAAATTAAACATATTTCCATATATTTACCTAGAGATACCTGGTACTAAAATTTTAGCTTATGCTTCCAGTAATTTTTTTAATGCATAATGTCTTTTATAACCTACTAGAAATCATACTTCATTTTTGAAATCTTCCTCTTGTTCTTAATATATCAGAAAATATTTCCATAGGCTAATTATACTTGGAGAAAATGATGTTGATCACTGTATAATAAATATTTCATTATAAAGGTGTCTGGAATTTTCCTGTAATTAGAAAGTTACATTGTTTCCACATTTGCACTGCAATGAACACTCATTTTCAACAGCACCTTTGCATATCTCTTATGTAATATAAACTTTTCAAAGTACAATTTCTGTTTCAAAAATATAAAACTTTAAAAAAATTACTCAAGTTCATTATCATATTGCTGTCCAATTATTACTATAAGGAAAGAAGGAGCTAAAGAATAGAGTGGTTTCTACAGCCCAGAACTGAAGTGCATGCTGCAGCCTGAAGTGGCTCATAGCCTTTTGCAGAGACACAGTCTTGATGACAGGAGGAGACTCATGGGGTACCTTGGTGTCTTGGTGCCTGCTCCTCACCCCAGTGAGAGTCCAGATGAAAGAGAGAGGGCAAGGAAAGCCTTTCATGCAGTCATGGACCAGCCTCCTGGGCCATTAAATGGAGATTCAGTTATTTTTATATACTTCTCGATTGGGTAAATTAAAATTGCTAAATATTTTACCAATGACATTTATTTGATTGCTAGTGATGTTGAATACATTTCCAAAATTTTTATTGGCTATTTGCATTTCTCTTTTTTTAAATTGCCTGTTACATATTGATACAGGGTTAAGAAGAAGTCACTTAGGCAGATAGTAAGGGTATGGAAGTCCTATGTAAGGCTTTTCTCTTTCATGAAAAGCAGCCACAAATCATTGTCTAACAAAGAGCAGCCTGTAAAGTCAATCTGCAGACATAGACAAGCAAGCTGAGAGCTTGTGCAGGGAATGCCAGCAGGAACTAAAGACTAGACATGTTGTAGATGGTGGCTCCATCTTCCCTTCTCTCTGTAAGTCACGCATACTGTAAGGAGCAGACAAAATGGCCCGGATCAACTGAAAAAGCCCATTCACATAATAAGATTAGGGTGGGGAGACCAGCCTTCCTCACGTGCTATGTAAACATCATACCTGATCGAACCAATCTGTCAGCCCTATGTAATCAGACACTGCCTCCTCATGCCCGACTATAAAATCCCGTGCATCTGCCACCATCTGGTCCTTTCCGTTTGGAGACCCCTTTCTTTATAGAAAGAGCTGTTTCTCCTCTTCTCTTCTGCGTATTAAACCTCCTCTTCTAAACTCCTCGTGTGGGTCCATGTCCTAAATTTTCCTGGCTTGCAACAACGAACCCCCAGGGTATATGCCCGAGACAACGTAGCCACTTCAATACCGTTCACCCTTTTTCCTGCTAGATATTCATCTTTTTATTTAAGAGTTCTTTATACATTACAAACATTAATCATTTGCCCATCTTATATGTTCCCAATATGAAATCTTGGGCTTTACAGACAAGGACCTGGGTCACAAATAGGACCCGCAACCTGTTCATGGTGAAATAACCAATGGTGGCAGAGAACACTACAAAAACAAGATCTTACCCAATGATAGGCCCTTCGAAGACTCCATATTTATACCATAAAGGCAACCAATTACATTGCTCCTGGTTGGAATTTGTTTCACCTTTTCCTTTACCCAGAAATGGAAGCGTTCTGGTGCCTGTGCGTTGGTTTTCCTCTGTGTCTGTCCTTAGGTCCAAACCCTCTCTGCAGTCTTTTCTGCAAGAACAACAGAAGAAAACAATGTCTCCTGGAGTTGCATAGTAACCAAACAGTTCCCTTTGATGGTTTATGATCCTGACACATTATATTAACAGAGAGTTTCCAACGCCACAGAGGGACCAATTTCTCTTAAAACTTTAAGGTAATCTTCCCATTAAATCATGCCAATCTGACACAAGCAATCTGACAAGCAAAGTGTCTACTTAAATGTGATACAAAATGGCTAACTCAGAATGCTGAAACAACTGCTTCTTTTTGGGTGAAGCCACAGTTTTCTTGTAAATAATTTCTTAACTGCCTCTATCACTTATACCTTCATATAAAGTAGGTAGACTGCTGAGAAACATTTAAGCTCATTAACTTTGGGGTTTCCTTTTTGTAGTATTTTTATTTACACAGGATCTAACATAGAGCCTTGCTCAAATGACTTTATTTTTGACCATAGTTGTCTCATACGTAAAATGTTTCTGAATTGTTGAACTGCCTGAGGAAGGAGATCAGAAGCTTGCCTGCCTGCCTGCCTGCCTTCCTTCCTTCCTCCCTCCCTCCCTCCCTTCCTCCCTCTTTTCCTTCCTTCCTTCCTTCCTTCCTTCCTTCCTTCCCCTTTTTTTGAGACAAAGTCTTCACTCTCTCCCCCAGGCTGGAGTGCAGTGGCGCAATCTGGACTCACTGCCACCTCCGCCTCTGGTGTTCAAGCGATTCTCCCATCGCCACCTCCCGAGTAGCTGGGATTACAGGTGCATGCCACACCAGACTAATTTTGTATTTTTAGTAGAGAAGGGATTTCATCATGTGGGCCAGGCTGGTCTAGAACTCCTGACCTCAAGTGATCTGCCCATCCCGAGCCTCCTAAAGTGGTGGGATTACAGGTGTGAGCCACTGCACCTAGGAAGAGAGGCTTTTGTAATTTCTCTTCTCAACAATCTGTTAATTAACCCTCCTCTTCAAACCCTGATTTTGGTGAAGCTAGTTGGGTTTCTTAAGTTGGCCTTTTGCTGAGTCAGGAGCCAGCTGGAATGGGCAAGTAAACCATGAGACTCCTACATTTCATAACTGTAACAGAAGACTTTAAATATGTTTATTTTTGTTTAAAAAGATGCAATGCCATCACCTACTCCACTGCTATACAGGTATAAAAATGCTAATGTAATCTTTTTAAATCCGTTATTGTTTCTCTGCGAGGAATATGAGGTAAATCAAACCTACATTGATGCAGCAAAATTCAAAGCATCTGACAGAAGTTCATTTTCCTTAGTCGCTACGAGGCGACGATAATGGTTGTAAACAGCATATGCCAGACATCTGTATCTTGTCTTTCGGAGGGTTCCAGCTTACCTTTCGTCTATCGGTTCCTCTAAACATGAAAGTTAATCTGCTTTTCAGCAGAAGTCATTTTTTGATAGTCGTTATACATAATTTGAACAGAATTCAAGTATGTATTAATATTTGACTTAACTTAGAGAAATGTATTATAGTTAGCCCTTTTACTCTTTTGCTTACAAGCCTGCAAGTTGAAAATGTATGAAGCACTTGCTGTTCTTTACTTTCTTAAAGTATTTAATTTCTCCGAGTGTCAGAAATTTTATCTTCAAGGGAACATATGCTCCCATCTGCACTTTTTTCTCATCACTAAAAAACACAGTGTGAACATTTATAAGAAAAACTCACTCCGCCTCACAAAGTTATCTCTCTCCGCCTCACAAAGTTATTACGGTACTCAACAGTATAATAACATTAATAAAACTAGCTACATTTATTACACTCCGTTGTATAATAAATAATTTGACTGGCCTTTGTCCCTGGTTCCTGGAAAGGAGACTCTAAATCCTTGGAATTTTTCTAAGTGATTAGAGTGCCTTTGTTATTCACGATGGACCTCTGGGACCACACGTACATGTCAGCCCAATCGCCCAACCTTGGTGGAAGAGAGGGGACTGGAGATTGAGTCCAGAGACGTGGCCAGTGGTTCAACCAATTGTGCCTGTTTAATGAAGCCTTAGTAACTGTGGACCCTGAAGTTTGGTGGAGCTTTCTGGTTGGTAAACATATCAGAATGCATTGTGAAACACAACAGGAAAGTTACTTCTCAAATTCAAGGGAATATAAAGGTATATTAAAAATTGGAAATAGAGAAAGCTATATTATTTTTTCCCAGCAATGAAGAGGTAATCCTTGTCTGTGTTTCCCAGCTCCTCTTTCCTGAACTGAGACCTCCTGTCATAGCATTGGCAATTCAAATCATGTCAGTGAGAGACACTTAATGACTATGAAACCTTTTCGTCTTAAAACTTTGATGTGAGAACAAGGCCTTGCAATATATAAATTATATGCAAATGATAAAGAGAACATGCAAAACAAGACAAGAAATGAAAACCTGGAAACTAAAAGGTCACACATAGCCCAAACATTCCCTAAATGAAGAATGAAATTTCCTTTCTAGATTGAGAGATGCTATATCCAAAGATTTGACCTGCTTATTACTCAGATGACTGTGTTTTACAGTTAAAACTTGTGGGTAAAGTTATTTCATATAGCAAGAAAATAAAAATTATCAAAGTTGAACCTACTGGCTATCAATTTGCACGCCAGAATTCTGACAGACATCCCTGAGTGACATCCACAAAACCCAACAGATGAATATTGGAAGATTCTTCAATGTTAGATTCCTCCCAGAATGACAGATGAGTGTCAGATCTCACCCAGGAGAAGCATCATGGGAAATAACCAAGGTACCAAACAAGAAAGATTAAATCCATCCAATTTTACATGAGTTAAAGGAGAGCTCCTTGAGCCTGAAGAAATAGGCAATAATATAACAAAGAAAAATAAAGAGGGCAGGAAAAATAGAGGGTGAGAAAAATAACTTGAATAAGCTGATTTTAAAGCTATCAAAAAACTGAACTTTCAACAAAAAAATTTCCAAGTTCAAATTGTTGTTCAGAGAAGCTGAATTGGAAAGGAAATTATATGCAATGGACATAAGCAACAATCTCAGTTTATTACAACAGCCCTTTTAATGCCATCTCTATCTGCAGAGATTTGCCAACTCACTACAACTTTGAATATCACACTAGTGTTTGTTTACTCTGACTATTAAAACCTTCACTGATCCAGAACAATCCGTAGAAACCTAGCTTCATTCTAAGTGATGGAATTGTTTTTGGTTTTTTTTGAGACGGGTCTTGCTCTTGTTGCCCAGGCTGGGGTGCAATGGCAGGATCTTGGCTCAACACAACTTCCACCTCCTGGGTTCAAGTGATTCTCCTACCTCAGACTTCTGAGTAGCTGGGATTACAGACAGGAGCCACCATGCCCGGCTAATTTTGTATTTTTAGTAGAGATGGGGTTTCTCCATGTTAGTCAGGCTGGTTTCAAACTCCTGACCTCAGGTGATCTGCCTACCTTGGCCTCCCAGAGTGCTGGTATTACAGGTGTGAGCCACCGTGCCTGACCAATGATGGAATGTTTTAAAATCATGTGACCTGCATCAGGCTGTCTACGCCAGTGTTCATTAGTTAAGATAATAGATCACATACTGTGGTCAAAAGCCTAGAGGAAATTCTTCATTAGAAATGTTAGAATATTGAATGAAATTCTTTCTTTCATCTTACCAGTTTTCTTATTGTGTAATTTGGATAAAGCATCATAATTGTCCATTATGGGAATCTTTAATGTAAATAAACGCTTTATCCTTTTAAGTAATTTTAAACATCCCTGCATTAAATTTTAATTTTATTATTCATTTGCTTTGTAAGCATGATATCAATAGTCATGAACACTTGCCACAGTTTTTCTTCTCAAACATTATTTTCACGCATCTCTGAGTATATCTGGAGATTTTCTGTTTCCCAGTGGATCGAGCTCAAAATCTTCCATCATGTTACCTCACTTAATTCTTAAAATGCTACCAGTTCCCTTAAAATCAAACCCCTTTACATCTCTTAAAATGCAACAAATTATTTTCTTAAGACAAGATTTTTAATTTACTTTTCTCTGCCAACATGTATTTAGCTTGATTCCAAGGTTTTACACATGCTGTTTCTTGCTGGAATTGACTTTTTCCCCTTTTCTAATTTAAAGCCTACATAAACATTAACCCCCCAAGTCACTCATTGCCTCCTTGGTGAATACTTTCATAACTATAGTCTATGTGGTTTACAGTCTAAATCCTTCATGGTCTTCAGTTTCATTTATATGAATGAGAAATTATGCAAGTTTTAGGCCATATAGTTCTCAAGTTGGTTGTCTTATTCTTGTCATCTGCTTAAGACAGATACCATGTTTTAAACGTTTTTTTCTCCCTGTAAATGAATGAGTATATGTTGAGCTCATGACATTGTAAATCATGGATAACTTATATAATATTTTCTTAATTTGATGACATAAGCATTTAGCAATTACATGGAGTTTATCTAAGATGATGAAAAGGCTGGGATTCACTTTCCTTGAAAATGACAAGTGAACATAGGAGTATATTCCCACAAAGGCCTGGCCCCATAGTTCAGGTGAGTGGGAGGATGCGTACACGCACCATGCTCGTATGTTCAAACAACAAAAGAGGAAAAAGTCACCTCCCTAACTTCCAGTGACGTGATTTATAGAAGCCACCTGAAACTTGACATGAGTATGTCTGGAATAGTGGCACCAAGGCTCCAGCAGAACAATAAAGCACTTGCCTCTTTTAAGCAAGCTTAACCCAAAAGTCCCAGAGAGAGAAATACAGGATTTCCCCTGGCCGTCAGCACAGTGAGTCAGCATCTCCTGTACTAAACAATGGATGAATACACAGCCACTTAGAGACCTTTCATCTTTATCCTTTTTTAGCAAAGCCTGTGCCTTCTTTTCATAGGTAGGATCACTGACGCCTCACGCTCTGCCCCCTCTTCACCATCATCTGTTAAACAGGAAATGTGCAACATTCTTTTCAGTAAACGGGAGGGGTCTTCTGTCAACCAAAATGAAGGCAAAAAGTTTTAACTCAGGTCAGTCTTTCTGAAGCTGGGTAAAATTGATAGGGATACGTAAAGTAATATGTGGAAGGACTGGTGACCCGCTCCAAAGACAGATATAATTCCTTATGAGTGAACTGAATTTTGTCTGGAGACCATGCCCTGGATTGCTTAAATGCCTGTTTACACAGGACATTTTCGACAAGGTTACTCAAATGAAATATAGAACCCTAAAACCTGGAAATTCATCTCTTTAAAAGAAATACATGGGGCATAGTTTTCACATGAATTCTTCTTTTTAAACCCAGCATACAAAGAGAGAGAAAATGTATCATTCATTATCACTCAACATGGCCTTGAAAACCTACCAATTCGAGCAATGTCAGCCCAATGTCACACACTCTACACTATTCTCATCAACATACAGGGAGGAGGCGAACAGTTTTAAGTCAGGGTATCTGCCTTAAATGAATGACAGATGTAAGTCTCACTTTCTATATTCCAACATGGCACTCTTTTCTAGGAAAAGCTGAAAATCTTGAGTATAATCCACACAGGGACCTAATAAATGCTCCTGAACTCCAGTCAAGGGTGTCATCCCTAGGTCTGTCGGTTAGGAATTGTATTTGGCTGCTAGTGTCAGGAATCAATGACTTAAGCAACTCAGGGTTTATTTTTCTCATGGGGGGGGTAGTCAAGTGCTGATGTGGAGGCTTCACAGTTTCATCAGAGGCTTCACAATTTAGTTTGTTGCGTCTCCCTTCTTAGAGTATAACCTTTATCCTCCTCTCAAAAGGACCTCAAGAGCCATCATGCAGGGAAAGCAGGGACAGAAAACGGTATGTCAGATGCATTAGTCCTATTTATTTATTTATTTGAGACAGGGTCCTGCTCTGTTGCCCAGGCTGGAGCACAATGACAGGATCACGGAGCCCTGCAGCCTTGAGTTTCCGGGTTCAAGTGATCCTCCCACCTCAGTCTCTTCAATAGCTGGGCCCTCAGGCAAGTGACTAGGCTTCTTTAAAGAGCTTTTCTGGAAATCCTACTCAGTGGTTTCCTCTTACACCTAAATGGCCAGAAAACAGTCACCTGGCCACATCTCACTGCAAGCAAGGCTTGGAGAATATGACGTTAGGCCTTTTTAGAAATGAAAGGGAGGAAAGAGATCATGTGTAGGCTACAGTTTCCCTACGATAGAGAAGTACACTGCAATGCCCCTTTTTGCTCAGAAACCTGTCTAGACAAAGCCGTATCAAAAGCTCCTCTGTTTCTCCATGAAGTACTGCTTAGTTAGCAGCTGGTTTCAAAATAATAATAGCTGCCATGCATGGAGCATCACGTTCAACTTTATGTGTCCTATTTTACATATTTTCAATAATTATTCATTTTTACAACACTTTTAGTGATCATTAAGAAAACAAAATTCTCTTAGTGTTAAATTGCAGAAAAATATCTAGATTATGAAGTGTTTCTATGCTGCCTTATGTTCATTGTTCTCTCCTGCATTATTTAGGATTTTCAGCAATGTTGAGTTACAAACTGCTTGGGCTAGCCATAAGTAACTCTTTCAAATAAAGTTCTACCTTGAAACTTTCTAGGACTCTTTAATCTGTTATTCTAGGGACAGTTCCATTTCTTCGGATGTTTTCCCTCTATCTAAAGAAAAAAATAAGAGATCCTTGTAGTTCTGCCTATTTCTCTTTCAGAAATAGTGTCTAATGGCTTACACCAACCCAGGGACATTTCACACATCACAAAAATAGCATTGGACCTAACTTTTCTCGAGACTTCATTTCTGTTTTCACTTGTCAAGTCACCATTTTATATTATTCATTTATGCCTTTAGGTCTTAAAAGGTATAGGCATTTTATTCAGAATTTTCACTGTGATGTCAAGTAGTTAAGCTTCTCTGTCATCATACATTAAATGGGAAAACACATTCACCAGGAAGCATGTTGTAGGAATCATTTATTTTTGCTTCCTCTTGAACCCATGTTGATACATAATACTTAGGGTTATAAATGTAGAGCAGTCAGTTGCATTTAATTTCAGGAGTCTCAACTTGCCCACTAATATATATAGAGTTAATTCTCATTATTCAGATTCCATATTGGTGAATTTCCCTACTAGCTAGGATGTATTTGTAACTCTTCAATCAATACCTGTAGTACTATTTGGTCATTTGCAGATATGCACAAGTGAGGAAAATTTGAGGTCTAACAAAGTGATATTCTGCTCTCATGTTCTGCACTCTCTATTAACAAGTATCCTTTTTCTAATCTGTTTAGAGCTACCTTTCTGCATTTTTGTTCTTTTTTGCTGGTAATTTTTCCGTTATCCCCACCCCTACAGGGTAGTGTTGTTTCATCCTCCTAAGTGCAAGAAAGCTGACGTCTCTCTTACAGAAAAAATATGTTGATAGGCAACTTTGTTCAAGAATGAATTATGTAGTGCTGCTGGCCATGAGTTCAATGTTAATCATTCAACAATGTATTAAATAATGTGTCGGCCGGTCACCATGGCTCACATCTGTAATCCCAGCACTTTGGGAGGCCGAGGTGGGCAGATCACAAGGTCAGGGGATCAAGACCATTCTGGCCAGCATAATGAAACCCCGTCTCTACTAAAATACAAAAAATTAGCTGGGCGTGGTGGTGCACACCTGTAATCCCAGCTACTCGGGAGGCTGAGGCAGGAGAATCGCATGAACCTGGGAGGCGGATGTTCCAGTGAGCAGAGATCATGCCACTGCACTTCAGCCTGGCAACAGAGTAAGACATCATCTCAAAATAATAATAATAATAATAATAAGTCTTTAAGCAGAAGCACATATAAAATAAGGTATGCATTGATTTGTTGATGAAAATGTTGTGAGCAGAGGCTCGTGGGAACTTCACCCTACATTTCCCCTAAAAGCAGTTGTTCAGGATTCACTAATTCAGTGTTCCTGGTGACTTTCTAGAATGTAACTACCACAAATAACAAGAATTAATTGTTTTCTGATTTAGATGGCCCCTACGTTACACTTTTCACACTCAAACCAGAAGATGTGGACCTTTCTTTTTCTTGACTTCATGCCTCCACGGTCGAACTACCTGTTACAGAGCTCAAGAGGTCATTTAGTGGGTGTTGGAGTCCGAACCTTTTTCATCATTTCAGTTTTCCAATTATCTACATGGAGCTGCTTTTAATAGAAAAACAGTGTCTTTCTAATAGCATGCATAGGTGACTCTGGTAGTCAAAGGTTTCCGGTAGTTCTAGCTGGTGGTGTCACTAGAAGCTGACCACCATGCTACATTCTCTCTCTCTCTCTCTGTCTCTCTCTTTTCTTTGAGATAGGGTCTTGCTCTGTCACTTAGGCTCGAGTGCAGGGGCATGGTTATGGCTCCCTGCAACCTTGAACTCCTGGGCTCAAGCAATCCTCCTGCCTCAACCTCCCATGTAACTGGGACTACAGGTTCATGCCACCATGCCCAGCTATTTTTTTTACTTTTTGTAGAGGTAAGGTCTCTCTTTGTTGCCCAGGCTGGTCTCGAACTCCTGGCCTCAAGCAATCCTGCCCTGCTGCCTCACTTTCCAAAAGTGCTAGGATTACAGGTATGACCCACTGTGCCCACTACATTCTCTTCTTTATCTCTCTATCTCTTTATTTTATACACATACATAACATACACAGAAACCTACCCAAGGGTCTACTCATTTAAGATCATTCAACACCCCTAATTTATATAATAAACATTTACCTAGTATTCATTGAGGACTATGTAAATAATTCTGGGGAGATAAAAAGGTGACTGTGATTTCTCAGGGAATGTAGGATCAGATGGAGCTGTAACAAGAGCAATCAAGAAGGATTTTTTAAAAAAGGAAGAGAGAAAGAGAAGGAAAGGAAATGAGGTGAAAAAGAAAGAGAAAGAAAGAAGAAAGAAAGAGAGAGAGAGAAAAGAAAGAAAGAAGAGAAAAAAGGAATGAAGAAAGAAAGGGAAAAAGAAGAAAGAAAGAATGAAAGAAAGAGAAAGAAAGAAAGAGAGAGAAAGAAAGAAAAGAATGAAGAAGAGAGAGGAAAGAAGAAAGGAAGGGAAAAAGAAAGAAAGGAAAGAAAGAGAAAAGAAAGAAAAGAAAAGAAGAGAAAGGAAAGGAAGAAAGGAAGGGGAAAAAGAAAAGAAAGTAGGAAAGAAGAAAGAAAAAAAGAAAGAGAAAAAGAAAGAAGAGAAAGGAAGGAAGGAAGAAAGGAAGGGAAAAGAAGAAAGAATGAAAGAAAGAGAAAGAAGAGAGAGAGAAAGAGAGAGGAAGGGAGGGAGAAAGGGGAAAAAAGAAAGAGAAAGAGTACACTTATTTTTGAGCCCTTTGCTTACCATTTACTTCTTAGCTAGATAAGAAAGCCTGTGAACAGCACTGCCTACAAAATGATAAGACTGTGCCTGCAACTGTGGGTGTTTGCATGTGTTTGTGTGTGAGAGCATGTATCCTCAGCTTTCAGTTTCTCTGCCCTGTACAAAAATATTCTAGACAAGGAAGCTGTTTTTAAAAACATATGAAGCAAGACCTTCTGTGTGGCTTCATGGTTGCTGGTTTCTTCCACCTTAATTGGGAGTTGTTTCGTGTTGCCTGGTGAACGCTTTGCAAATGTCACAAGTTTCAGCTTTGTGTCTAAGATTGGTACATCCCTGTAATTTACCTAAAGTCACTGGTAATTTATCTTGTCTTGTACTGTACTACTAGAAACTCAGGAGGTGGCACTGAATTTATGGGAAATATCAGATGATTAATTCTCCATGAGAATCTCAAATTCATCATATTCTTTTTTCCTGGTTTTGCATAATGAGATTAACTTGCCCATGTATAAGATAAGGAGAAGCTAAAGACTGGTGTGCAAAACTCTTGCTTAGAGTGTTCAGGGAAGGAGTCATGCTTCTTCTAAGGATTTTCTACCATCTTCCTGTTGCATTAAAAAGGAGCGCTTAGACATTGCTCTCTAGAAAAAATCATGTAATAGCCCTAAATTTAATCCAACATCTCTTTCCTAATTCTAAGAGCTCAGCTTTACAAAAAAGATAGAAGACAAAAGCAAAGCAAAACCAAAGAAAATATACAAGCAAAAAAGAAAAAAAAAAAGACAAAGGAAAACAAAAATGAGTCAACCAGATGTAGGAAAGAGAGAAAACCTTGGCAACAGCTATAAAACTACCACAAAAACACATTATATTTCTATTCAAACTACTTCCAGAAGTTATTTGAGATACCTAAATTGCCCTATCTAATGCCTAAGTTGGTGCCTGACCTACAAAATTAAATGTTAAATAATTAAAATAATGAACAGAAAATGTAAAAAGTCATGATGAAAGGGAAGCAGTTATCAAGCCAGGAAATGTTGACTAAAGATATTTGCAAAAATTAAATGTCACAATTTAACTGTTTCTTGCAACTGAAGCAAAAATTGAAAATCCATAACTTACAAATTCCTTACTATCCCATGAAGTCTGAGCAAACAATTACATCAAGAGATTCCATGTCCTCTTAGAGTTTGGTCTCTTAATTAAAAGTTCATTTTGTGAATTTCAACTGCAGACGTCAGATTGTAATCAGTGTGTGTCCTTCTCCTGCCTTCAACTACATACACAGAGCACAACCACCTTCTGTTGGAGCATTTTTATTGGAAGGTGACAGTGATGCAGTCGTCATCGCAGTCCAGAGATGAAGGGTGCCAGGTCCCTGGCGGATCTCTGATCAAGGCTGACTGTATTGCCATGGGGTAGTGCCGGGTCTCAGCTCATCCAGCTCTTCCAGCTTCCACTGCATCTGGTGTTTCTGATTCTTTGGGCCATAAATTAGGTGTACGTATGCAAATCTGCAGCAAAGTACTCATTTCTATTGCAGGTCACTGACACTGTTAAGGTCAGGGTTGGTGAGAGATACAGATTGCAGGCATCTTTGTACAATTTGTCCCCCACATCAGGTTCAGCTTGCCTTCACTCTCCCCTGAGTCACTTCGATTTTGGTTCTACCGACCTACAGTAAGTTTATTCCCACCACTGGATTCAAGGGACAGTCTTCCCATACATCTTTACCAGCTCTCACAAATGCGTAAGGTCTAATTCCCACACAAAATCTCTTATTCCATGTCATTCTTAGTAGCTTTGTTTGCCTGGTTTGATACCTAAATTGCCTATGTTGGTGCCTGGAATTATGGTACTGTCGTAATGTAAAACTAAAACATGGAGAATTCTCTTCAGGACTATGTAGTGAGCAAAAACTGGAATGTCTTTGAAGTAGCCTTAAAGGATAGTAAGAAAATTGTCATTGAACACCGAATACAAATAAATTTGTGTTAAGTAATGACAGAAATTTTGCCAAAACTCTGTTGTGTAGTAGCATGGAAAATAGAAAATACACCTAATGAAATAGAAATGCCAAATAATTTATTTTAGCCACATATGATAAGGTATCAGTAGACAAAGATTAGCTAAAATAAAGTACTATGTCCATTTCTAAGCAGAATTTTGAAGCAATATTCAGGAGCCAGGCCTTGATGGATTTGAAACTAACACTATTTTATTTCTAGTTTCTCTACATGGAAAAGACTCTCAAAGTAAGAAATAACCTCAGGGTAAAGAAAGAAAATCAAGAGTGTGGCTATAAGACCCTTTATTAAAACTTCAAAATGATTTAAGAACATGCCTCATAAACCTTTTCAACTAAACCAAAAGCTGTCTAAGAAATATAGAAGTTTTGTCTCACAGCACCCAGGTTTTCAGCCCAAACCAGAGATTTGCTTTTTTGTTTAAAGTAGAGTTGGAGTAGATTTTGTTTAATGGAATGAACCCCAGTAAAATTTATGGAAAACCTATAAAACGTTTTACTGTAATTATACTACAGAAGCATTCAATGCCAAAGGGATAGAGACAAAAAGCATCTTCGAACTCCTAACTTCCTGAAGGAAACAATTACAGAAAATTACTCATTTGCAAAAAATAAACCATTTCTGTTCTTTTTTCTTTTTTGAGACAGAGTCTCGCTCTGTTGCCCAGGCTGGAGTGCAGTGGTACCATCTCGACTCACTGCAACCTCCACCTCCCGGGTTCAAGTGATTCTCTTGCCTTAGCCTCCCGAGTGGTTGGGATTACAGGTGTGAGCCATCACACCTGGCTAATTTTTGTATTTTTAGTAGAGACAGAGTTTCACCACGTTGGCCAGGTTTATCTCGAACTCCTGACCTCAGGCGATCCACACATCTTGGCCTCCCAAAGTGCTAGGATTACAGGCGTGAGCCACTGTGCGCGGCCTAAAATAAGCCATTTCTTATGAGAAGGAAAAGATATTTCAGAGTGCAGAGCTTAGAGTCCTGAGAGCAGAACTAAGACCAACAGCAACAAAAAAACAGATTCAAAGGGCATCCAATTAAGATATTAGTGATACATATCTGATGAAATTTTGGAATTGCTGTGAACTAAGGACTGCTGTATGCCCCCATGTCTTTTCTTTTTGACCAAGAGGGTCTATATTAATTACATTTTTAATTTAATTTTTATTTTTATATTCTAGAGGCAGAGTCTCTCTATGTTGTTCAGGCTGGCCTCAAACTCCAGGGCTCAAGAAAGCCTCCTGCCTCAACTTCCCCAGTAGCTGGGACTACAGGTGTATGCTACCCTGCTCAGTTTCAATTATTTTTGTATTAGTTTGCCAGGGCTGTTATAACTTAGTGCCACCATCTGGGTGGCTTAGACAACAGAAATTTATTGCTTCACAGTTCTGGAGGCTGGAAGTCCAAATTTAATGTGCTGGCAGAATTGGTTCCTTCCAAGAACTGTGAGGAAGGAATCTGTTCCAAGCTTCTCTCCTTGGCTTATCGATGACCATCTTCTCCCTGTTCCTCTTCAGATTGCCCTTCATCTATGTATGTTTGTGTCAAAATTTCCCCTTTTTATAAGAATGCCAGGTGTATTGGATTAAAAGCCACCCTACTCTGTATGACCTCATCCTATTTACATATGCAATGACTCTATTTCCAAATAATTTCACATTCTGAGGTACTGGGGGATTACAACCTCAACATATGAATTTCTGGGGGCACAATTTAACCAATAACAATTCTTTTCCTGATCACCTTTGTATGTTGGGTGTGTGCACAGGAGCAGCTAACTTGTTTACAGGTTTCCAGACAGGAAGAAAATGTTGTTGAGGAACTGTACCCATAAACCTGTTCTACATCTACATCTGATTTGTGTGAAGAGAGCCTAGACTTCAAGATCATTGCATTGGGCTCAAAGTATAGGGATCTTATAGGAATGGTAAGCATATTTTGCAGGTGGGAGGAATGTGAATTGTTGTGGACTGAGGAGGTGGATGCCGGCAGGTGAGCCACAATATCTCCCATCCTGGATGATCTTCTGGAAAAGACCTTGCTAATTTTCCATCAAAAGTTGGATTATCCCTCCCTCCCCCTCCCCCATCCCCCCACTGTCCCTCCCCTAGCCCCCGCCAACTGACTGCAGTTTGTGATGCTGCCCTCCCTGTGTCCACATGTTCTAATTGTTCAACATCCACCTATGAGTGAGAACATGTGTTGTTTGGTTTTCTGTTCTTGTGTCAGTTTGCTGTGAATGGTTTCCAGATTCATCCATTCCCTATGAAGGACACGAACTTATCGTTTTTTATGGCTGCATAGTATTCTATGGTGTATATGTGCCACATTGTCTTTATTCAGTCTATCGTTGATAGACATTTGGGGTTGGTTCCGGGTCTTTGCTATCTACCATCTTTATAATAATTTTTTTTTTTTTGAGACAGGGTCTCACTCTGTCACCAGGCTGGAGTACAGTGGCACAATGATGGCTCACTGCAGCCTCAACCTCCAGGGCTCAGGAGATCCTCCCACTTTAGCCTCCCAAGTAACTTGGACTACAGGTGCACACCACCAGACCTGGCTATTTTTTGTAGAGACAGGGTTTTGCCATGTTGCCCAGGTTGATATTGAACTCCTGGACTCAAAGTGATCCTCCTACCTTGGCCTCCTGAAATGCTGAGATTAGAGGCATGAGACCCTGTGCTTGGACATAATAACTATTAAAAAGGAAACAAATTATATGAAAAACAATTTTATGTTACGTTCAGAAAATTAGGGTTATTTACCTATGATTATGTAGTACATTGTGATAGAACTTGGAGGGTTTTGATTCTGGAAGCCTGAGTTTTCCCACTGGAACAAACTTGATTTTTCTACACAAGCACCCTCAATGATACTCAACACATCTGAGAGGCTGTATAGTTAGGAAACAAAATGGTAATATTAGTTCACACTTAATTAAGCAGTGACATGATAAATTAGAGCATCAACTGCCACACTCATTTTAGCAGAACCTAAACTCAGATTTGAAGATGAAGTTATTTTCCAAGTCGTAGGAAAACTCACAGTTGTTTGGGAATCTCCTATCTCATTCCCTAAGCAAGGGGACAGCTATATTTGGTTTAGTTGGCCTTCTCAATTCTTGAATTTACTAGTTATCATTATCATTTCAAATACAGACCTTTGCTATAAGAATCACACAAACATATTATATATTCCTTAAATGTGAAACAAAATCAAATTTATAATAAAGGCTTTCATTCAGAGATTATCTGAGTTTAGTTACACTACTAAACTCACGAAGTTCATGTGTTCATTGAACAGGTATTTATATATCCTGGCTATCGTCTAAGTGTTAGGTGAACCAGGTAAATAAACTTTGTACTTTCAAATATTTATATATTATATAAGGATAGATATATAGAGATGATAAATATGCATATGTAATGGTAATATGTAATATGTAATAATATGCATATGCGTACAATGATAAATGTATGTATTTACTACATATGTAATAATACTGTTTCAGAGAGTGATAAATACTATGAATAAAATAAAATAAAACTGAATTTTGCAATAAAGAGTTGGTTGTAGGGGAACCAACCACAAATCACTTGAAAAATATTTAAAATTTATGTTATTCATCTCTCTAAATCCTGTTAGACCTTCTGTCTAATTCATGATTCTCCTTCCCCAGCTGAATTTGTATGTCTTCTCTCTCTTTCATAGAGCTCTTCTCTTTCTGTTCTCTTAGGTCCAACACAGCTGGAAAATTCTGACTGAATTCTGAATTAATTTCCCAGGGCTGCCATATGAGTAACCACAAAGTGAGTTGATAACACAACAGAAATTTGTTCGTTTTTTGAGATGGATTCTCACTCTGTTACCCAGGCTGGAGTGCAATGGCATGATCTCAGATCACTGCAACCTCCACGTCCCAGGTTAAAGTGATTCTCCTGCCTCAACTTCCCGAGTAGCTGGGACTACAGACACGCGCTACCACGCCAGCCTAATTTTTGTATTTTTAGTAGAGACAAGGTTTTACCATGTTGGCCAGGCTGGTCTCAAACTTCTGACCTCAAGTGATTCGCCTGCCTCAGCCTCCCAAATTGCTGAGATTACAGGTGTGAGCCACTGTGCCCAGCCAGAAATTTATTTTTTCATAGAAATGTATTCTCTCTATTCTGGAAGCTAGAAGTTAGACATCAAGACGGCAGCAGGCACATTCTCTCTGAAGGCTCTTCGGGAGAAATTCTCCTTTGCCTCTGCTAGATGCTGGTGGTTGCTGGAAGTCCCTGAAATTTCTCGGCTTACAGATGCTTCACTCCAATACATGCCTTCACTTTCACACAGCCTTCTTCCCTGTGTGTCTGTGTCCAAAATTTCCCTCTTCTTCTAAGGATACCATTAACTCATTAGGGCCCATCCTAACCCAGTATGCCTTTAACTTGATTTGATTATATTTGCAAAGACTATTTCCAAATAAGGTCATATTCACAGGCTTTGAAGGTTAGGATGCCAACTTATCGTTTTAGGGATACAATACAACCCATAGTAAATGCTAAAGAAGGCCTCTATGGGAAGGGACCATTAGACTGAGGATCCAACTTATGAGAAAAAGAGAGCCCAAGGCAGCCCTGGGGGGAAAAATACTTCCATGTAAAGGACAGTATAAAAATCCTATAGAGGGTAAGGTTAAGAGGCAGAAAGATTAATGTGACCAAAGGAGGTTGCGGGGGGAGGGGAGGTGTGAGGGAGGGTTGGGGGAGAGAGAGAGAGAGAGAGAGAAAAAAAAAGGCCATATATGTGGGCAAGAACCAAATCACAATGAGCTTTGTAAGCTGACATAAGAAGTTCTGATTTTATTCCATTCAACATGAAGCTGAATAATTTTATTTGGGGAAAAGTTATTATCTATATTTTAAGAAAACCATCATGTTTGTTGGCTGGGTGCTGTGGCTGACTCTTGTAATCCCAGAATTTTGGGAGGGTGAGGCAGGTGGATCACTTGAGGCCAGGAGTTCAAGACCAGCCTGGCCAATATGGTGAAATCCCATCTCTACTAAAATTACAAAAGTCAGCCAGGTGTGGTGGCGCGTGCCTGTAATCTCAGCTACTGGGGTGGCTGAGGCAGGAGAATCTCTTGAACCAGGGAGGCAGAGGTTGCAGTGAGCTGAGATCAGGCCGCTGCACTCCAGCCTGGGTGACAGAGCGAGACTCTATCTCAAAAAAAAGGCACATTTCTGATAGTTCACGTGAGAAACAGTGGAGCTACATACAGTGTGGTAGTAGCAGAAGAGTCAGTGGAGGAGATAAATTTGGGAAGCTGGTCCATCATTCAGAATTCGTGAAATGGAATGTGAGGGGGGGGAGGAAGAGGGGAAATGAGATGGAGGGGAAAGGTGCCCAGGTGGGCGTTCTTGTCATTTACTAAGATAAGATGGGCTGGGAGCGAAGAAGATTATGGACTACGGGGTGGAGTAGAGACTGGGTTGTAGTTTTCAGCTGTTCTTGTTTTGCTATGGCTATCTTCTCCATTAGTATACATTCTTGAGTAGAGAAAGTATACTGCTATGATACAGAGTAAGCACTTGAAAAATATATGAAAAATGTATGTTATCCGTCTCTCCAGACCCTGTTAGACTCTTCATTTAATTTATGACTTCCCTTCCTCTTTGACCCCATTTAAATGTTTTCCCTCTCTTTCATAGAGCTCTTCCCTCTCGGTTCTCTTGGGTCTAACACAGCTGGAAAATTATTCACTTGCATAAAGCCCACTTCCAAATGTCCTACAGGAAGGTGGTGGCTCTGTAGACAAAGTAGGGACCTCGAGTCACAGGAACTGGGATGGCCACTTCATCTTAGCTACCTAATGTTCTGTGTGATACTTGACTGCCCTACAGCCTAGTTACTTCCAGAGTTTAACACGTTGCTGTGATCATTGCTTTAGATAATATATGGAGTACAATATTGTGGCTAAAGCACACCATGAATCAGACATGGGAGAAAGGAGGAGGGAGAGACAGAAGCCCGGACCCGGACAATGATTGGTGATGCAACTGCTTGGTGAAAAACCATCTGGCTTTGCATTCAGATAGACCCAAACAAAGACCAAGGCCCTGCGTATTCATTTATTAACTGAGCCTCAGTTTCCACAAATGTCTGACTACCCACCCATCTTGTGGGACTGTGGTGATGATTTGTAAAGTGTATGAAAGGTGCCTAGGGCAGGGGAAACATGAAATATTACTCTCCTTCCCTCTTTCCTCTGCCCACACGTGGTCCTTGCTTGACAGGACGCTGGGTATTTATGGTAATTATCTACGTAGAGTTCAATTTCAGACAGTAACTTTTCACTCGAACTCTTCCCTAGCGTTTTTCTAAAAAGAAATGAATTCTCCCTCTCCCACTATCACCAAAATAAAGATAATTGATAACGGAGAGGAATGCCCAGGGTTATAGGAGCAAAGTTAGGAACACATCTTAACTGTTTCCTAAAACGATGAATGTGTGGTCTGAACCAGTGGCAGGAGATGAAAAGTGAGACCTCTTCTTACTCCCTGTAGTTCTCGGGAGGGTGGAGGGGGAGTTCTCTAAAAAAACAAGTCTTAGCCAGGCACAGTGGCTCACACCTGTAATTCCAGCCCTTTGGGAGGCAGAGGCAGGCAGATCATCTGAGGTCAGGAGTTCTAGACCAGCCTGACCAACATGGAGAAATCCCATCTCTACTAAAATACAAAATTACCTGGGCATGGTGCACATGCCTGTAATCCCAGCTACTCGGAAGGCTGAGGCAGGAGAATCACTTGAACCTGGGAGGCGGAGGTTGCAGTGAGGTGAGATCGTGCCCCTGCACTCCAGCCTGGGCAACGAGAGTGAAACTCCGTCTCAAAACAAACAGACATACAAACAAAAAACTGAAGTCTTGAGTTGTGCTGCAATCATACAAGTCTCGGAGAAACAACAGCCAACTTGCTGCAAGGGAGATGGGGAGCTCTGCAGCACGTCACTCTGATCCTTTTCCCACTTCTCTTCTAAAAGACCGCACCCCTCTCAGCTCTAAAATGATCGGATGCCATGCTCACGGCATTTGATTATATGTAAAGGATCCAGCTACAAGGTGATTCTCAAAATACCTGCTAAATAGACGCTGCCATCTTACGTGGTTTCTGGCTCCAACGCAAGTAGAATATGCTGAACTAAGCCTGAGATGTAGGCAGCGTTCTCTTATTTCGTTTCTTTTCTTTTCTTTTTTAAATATCTTTTGATATCAGTGACTTCATGCCAGGAGTACAAAGAGGAAGGAAGGTGAGAACGCCAGAACAGCCGATTCTGTTTTGACAGAGCCTGGGCCTTTTGTGTAACCCCAGGGATTTGGGACTCAGAAGCATGAAGGGCCAGTGGCCACGTAACCTCGCAGCTGCTCATGGTACAGCCTCTGGCTGGGCTTCCTGCTTCCCCTGGACGAAGAGCTGGGGATGACCTGCAGCACACCCTGTGAACACAGAACCTGATTGGACAAAGGGGACATCTGGGAACTCCGTGTTCTGAAGTGTCTTTAAGGTTAGACAAACAGAATGTTGGAAATGAGCTGGGAAGTAAAAAGAAAGAACCAGCCACAGTTCAAGTGAGCAGAATTTGCCAGAGTGCTGTGCATGTTTCTTTGGAAAGTCAAAGTAAGTGAGCTTCAGACTAGACACTTAGCAGACCCTCGACATATACTTTGTGATTTACGAATAAATGCTCTTTATTCATAAATAGCATGGTTGGTCGTGAAATCCAATAAGGATAAATGGTTAAGCAACTGAATAGAAATTGTCACCAGGAAGGAGAGCTGACTGTGCTTTCACTGACTGCACGAAGCTGAAGCTCTGCAGTGTGTTAGGAGAGAAGCAAGGCTTAAACACAAATTCCTGCTCTAAAAAGCACCACTGAAAATTATTCTCAAAAGCACTGACTCTCTATCCTGTTGCAAAGTAGGTTTAACAGAAGGAAAAGCATCTGTTATCCAGAAAGAAGTGCGCAGGAGGCTGGAGCACTAAAGACATGTCCACTATCCAGATTTGCAGGAGCTCAGCCTTTGGTTTGTTTAATCTCGGCTGGGGCACCAAAAATCAGCTTATCCCCCCTCAGAAAAGTTCCTCAACTGTGGAGTCTAATCTGTTAAAAATGGTTATGGTGGGTCGGTGGCTCATGTCTATAATCCCAGCACTTTGGAAGGCTGAGCCAGGAGGATCGCTTAAGCTCAGGAGTTCAACACTAGCCTGGGCAACATAAAAAGGCCCTGTTTTTATTTATAATTTTTTTTTTAAAGCTTATGGTTCCAAGTCTTTGCTATTGTAAATAGTGCTGCAATAAACATACATGTACATGTGTCTTTATAGTAGAATGATTTATAATCCTTTGGGTATATATTCAGTAATGGGATTACTGGGTTAAATGGTATTCTAGATTCTTGAGGAATTGCCACAGTCTTCCACATCGAACTAATTTACACTCCCACCAACAGTGTAAAAACATTCCTGTTTCTCCACAGCCTTGCCAGCATCTTTTTAATAAATGCCCATCAATGATAGACTAGATAAAGAAAATTTGGTACATATACACCATGAAATACTATGCAGCCATAAAAAGGAATGAATTCATGTCCTTTGCAGGGACGTGGATGAAGCTGGCAGCATCATTCTCAGCAAACTAACACAGGAACAGTAAACCAAGCATCGCGTGTTCTCACTCATAAGTGGGAATTGAACAATGACATGGACACAGGGAGGGAAACATCACACACTGGGGCCTGTCAGGGGGTTGAGGGCAAGGGAAGGGAGAACATTAAGACAAATACCTAATGCATGTGGAGCTTAAAACCTAGATGGTGGGTTGATAGGTGCAGCAAACCACATGGCACATGTATACCTATGTGACAAACCTGCATGTTCATCACATGTATCCCAGAACTTAAAGTAAAATAAGTAAAATTTTAAAAGAGGTTATGGGGGTTCCATTCTGTTTACAAAATCTACATGGTGGGGCAGATGGCATAGCTCAGTCAACATTTCAGCTGAACCCATTTTAATCACTAGAGGAATTATTTAATGCAAGTAGTTTCTAAATAATTCTAAAGTAAAACTTAGAATGGAGTTAACTGGAAATAACACTTAACAAGATTTGTGAGCATATGTAGAATATTATACCTTGAGAAGAAAAATGACAAAAGATAGTAAGTTGATGTCAGCGACTTTTTATAAAGAAAAATTATGGGAAAATAAATGAAAGTCAGTACATGCTAATGGGCTCAGTAAACACTTATTTGATATTCATAACAATGTTCATGTTAATGTTTGAACATTGAACACTAATCAGTGTTCAAAACAAATACAAAGTTCACAGACCATGATCCATTTCCTCTGCATCTGAGACACAAAATCTTTAATACATCCTTTTTGAGTGCTAATCTGTGAGTGATCTTGAAACATTGCTATACTAAAAGCTATTTTCTCTTCCTTCCCAGAACAGCCCTTCAGGCTGTCTAAAAACTTAGGTTTGATATGCTCGAGTAGAAAAGTAAGTTTCTCTCTAGAGGTACGTGCTTAGATTTTACGCAGTTATATGAACTTGCCTGGCATTTTTAGGTAGTCTTAATGGATGTATCAACAAATAGTAAATTAGCTGAGGGTCAGTTTTTCATGCCATGTGTTCTAAAACAGGTGACTGTTCAGTAGGGAGTGTGGTTAGATCTTGGGAGTGTATTTATCAGCTTTTACCCAGAGCTACTCAGGGCATCACGCCATACCTAACAGCGCCATTACTGTATTTTTTCGTTGTCCTCTTCTCACTACCTTGGTCCTCCAGCTTCCATTTCATTATCCCTGTATAAATGGAAGAAGGAACACTTTGGGATGCTTGGAGGAGTGACCAATGGGACTCATAAACATATATAGTATTTGTTTCCCTAGGAGACAGCAAAGGGGATGGAGATTAGAAATAAAATTAAAACTTTATTAAGTAAAAGAAGAAATACACAAAGAAAGACATGAATAAGTGTTTGTATGGTCTAAATTATTGAGACATTTTTATATGGTCCTACAATTTAGTTAAAGAGATACTTTTAAAACAACTCCAAAAATGATTGTAAAGATGGTCGTACAGTACTGGATTATCTATCACTGCAGGGTGGTTATGTTGACGATCTTATGCAAAATTGCCAAAAACAGCAGCAGCAGCAACTCATTATGCAAAAGCTTATTGAAGAAAATGATGATGACTGTCTCCTCTGCACAGCAGAGGAAAGGTCATTACTATTGTCTAGTTGAGAGGTTTTCAAACTGCATGTTATGGCCCACTAGTGAGTTCTGAGATCAGTTCCACGGGCTGGGAGCAGCTGTTCGTGAAAAATAATAGAATAGAATACAATAGAATGAAAGACAATATAGGCCATAAGGCAAGGAAATTTCTTTCTTTTTGAAATCTGTGTTTCAGTTATAATATGTACCAATTATATTTGTGCCCCCCCCCCCCACACACACGTCCTTTTTAAAAATCTTTTAATTTTTTTGAATCAGAGTCTCATTCTGTCACCCAGGCTGGAGTGCAGTGGCGTGATCTCAGCTCACTGCACCCTCCACCTTTTGGGTTCAAGTGATTCTCGTGTTTCCGCCTCCCGAGTAGCTGGGGCCACAGGCGCACACCACTACGCCCAGCTAATCTTTTGTATTTTTAGTAGATATGGGGTTTTGTCATGTTAACCAGGCTGGTCTCAAACTCCTGACCTCAAATGATCTACCTGCTTTGGCCTCTCAAAGTGCTGGGATTACAGGCACAAACCACCGTGCCTTGCCTGTTCTTTTATATAATAACTGAAACAAAACCATTACACTATTATACGTGTGTGTAGCTTGGTGACGTAGGCTACAGGTCATAAACCAAAAATAAGATAAATAAAAATATACACTAATCTATTCCCACTAATTACATGCCTCTGCTCTACACCTGCTTGGTGGTCACCCTGACTCTATGTGAATGTGTCACTGCCTGTTCTTTCATGAACTCGCTCTTTAATTTTGCTGAGTCAGAATATGTCTTCCTGGAGCATACCGGTTAGCCTGATTTCTATCTATCCCTAGGTGCCTTGCAGACAAGCCTAGTTTTTCTTCCGCACAATAACCCTTCAAACATTTGAACTGAGATGTGTTGTCCCTGCTGAGGTTTCGCTTCCCCTCCCAAAGCATTTCAGGGCTTCAACTCGGTTGATGTTCTGAACCTTTGCTGATTAAATTTCTCTATACCCCTCACCAGTTTGGGCTGCCTGTAGTTCTTTGAAAGAAAGAATTAGGTTGTCCTGCAAAAAGAAGAGCCAGATGTGGTTGCACCCTGCTCAGGAAAAGAAAATAAATAGAGGATGAGCTTCAGGCGTGGCCCTGGGTATCATTTGTAACATGTGGGAAGCTCATGTAAGAAGTCCTGTTTCCCTTATGGATCCCTCTTGGAGAATAATTGAAGTGTGCCAGTGTCCCAAAGCTCAGCCAGAAGCAGGCATCGAGTGAGTTGGAGTGTGAGGAGTGGGAAGAGATAGTTCATAAAGACTTATTTGGGCTTTAGTAATGGATTTTGGAAACACATGCGCTCGTATAAATACCTATAAATATCTCATGCTCACTTCCTGAGAAAAACATGCTAGTTTATGTTCACAACTGTTTTCTTTTTAAAGAAGCTGTAAATACCAGGGGCTCAAATATCTGAATCTGAACAGCTAATTAAAATTTTTAAAAAGAACAGCTTATCTTCCGTTCCTTTCTTAGAAAACATTTCAAATATAGACTGATGGCTTAACAAAAGACAGCTGTTTCATTTCACATGAAAAAATATCATATGAAAAGAGGCACGTCTAAAAAATTATTTTGGCTATAATACTTTTCAATAAATTTGCAGACTTTTGCCATATTTTAACAGAAAACCTTTGAAAATGCATTTCTTCAGATTTATTTTTTGAAATTTGTATTGCTTCAGAATTTTTCTATTTTCTCTCTATGATCCAAAATAAATGTTAGAATTGAAATTTCTAAATTAAACTATTACTCTTTCTTATTAGCAATAATTAAAGATTGAAAATGTATTTAACAAAGTTTATTAAAAGAAAAATATTCACTGAATTGTTTATATATATATATTTTTTATTTCACTTTAGGTTCTGGGGTACATGTGCAGAACATGCAGGATTGTTGCATAGATACATACATGGCAGTGTGGTTTGCTGCCTCCATCCCCCTGTCACCTATATCTGGCATTTCTCCCCATGTTATCCCTCCCCAACTCCCTACCCCCCACTGTCCCTCCCCTAGTCCCCCCAAAACAGACCCCAGTGTGTGATGCTCCCCTTCCTGTGTCCATGTGTTCTCATTGTTCAACACCCGCCTATGAGTAAGAACATGCAGTGTTTGGTTTTTGGTTTTTGTGTCAGTTTGCTGAGAATGATGGTTTCCAGATTCATCCATGTCCCTATGAAGGACATGAACTCATCATTTTTTATGGCTGCATAGTATTCCCTATGTGTGTGTGTACCACATTTTCCTTGTTGAGTCTATCATCGGTGGGCATTTGGGTTGGTTCCAGGTCTTTCCTATTGTAAACAGTGCTGCAGTGAACATACATGTGCATGTGTCTTTATAATAGAACAATTTATAAGCAATTGTGAATGGCAGTTTATTCTTGATTTGGCTCTCTTTAAGTCTGTTATTGGTGTATAGGAATGCTTGTGATTTCTGCACATTGATTTTGTATCCTGAGACTTTGCTGAAGTTGCTTATCAGTTTCAGGAGATTTGGGGCTGAGATGATGGGGTCTTCTAAATATACAATCACGTCGTCTGCAAATAGAGACAATTTGACTTCCTCTTTTCCTAACTGAATACCCTTTATTTCTTTTTCTTGACTGATTGCTCTGGCTAGAACTTCCAATATTATGTTGAATGGGAGTGGTGAGAGAGGGCATCCTTGTCTAGTGCCAGATTTCAAAGGGAATGCTTCCAGTTTTTGCCCATTCAGTATGACATTGGCTGTGGGTTTGTCATAAATAGCTTTTATTATTTTGAGATATGTTCCATCTATACCTAGTTTATTGAGAGTTTTTAGCATAAAGGGCTGCCGAATTTTGTCAAAGGCTTTCTCTGCATCTATTGAGATAATCATGTGTTTTTTGTCTTTGGTTCTGTTTATGTAGTGGATTACATTTATAGACTTGCGTATGTTAAACCAACCTTGCATCCCTGGGATGAAGCCTACTTGATTGTGATGGATAAGCTTTTTGATGTGCTGTTGCAGTCGGTTTGCCAGTATTTTACTGAAGATTTTTGCGTCTATGTTCATCATGGATATTGGCCTGAAGTTTTCTTTTTTTGTTGAGTCTCTGCAAGGTTTTGATATCAGGATGATGTTGGTCTCATAAAATGATTTGGGGAAGGATTCCCTCTTTTTGTATTGTTTGGAGTAGTTTCAGAAGGAGTGGTACCAGCTCCTCTTTGTATGTCTGGTAGAATTTGGCTGTGAACCCAACTGGACCTGGGCTTTTTTTGGTTGGTAGGCTATTAATTGCGGCCTCAACTTCAGCCCTTGTTATCAGGCTATTCAGGGTGTCGACTTCTTCCTGGTTTAGGCTTGGGTGGGTGCAAATGTTCAGGAATTTATCCATTTCTTCCAGGTTTACTGGTTTATGCGCATAGAGTTGTTTCTAGTAATTTCTGATGGTAGTTTGTATTTCTGTGGACTCTGTGGTGATATCCCTTTATCGTTTTTTATTGCCTCCATTTGATTCTTCTCTCTTTTCTTTTTTATTGATCTGGCTAGCGGTCTGTCTATTTTGTTTATCTTTTCAAAAAACCAGCTCTTGGATTTATTGATTTTTTTTTTTGAAGGGTTTTTTTATGTCTCTATCTCCTTCAGTTCTGCTCTGATCTTAGTTATTTCTTGCCGTCTACTGGCTTTTGAGTTTTTTTGATCTTGCTCGTCTAGCTCTTTCAATTTTGATGATAGGGTGTCAATTTTAGATCTTTCCTTGCTTCTCATGTGGGCATATTTAGTGCTATAAATTTCTCCCTAGACACTGCCTTAAATGTGTCCCAGAGATTCTGGTACACTGTGTCTTCATTCTTGTTGGTTTCAAAGAACGTCTTTATTTCTGCCTTCATTTCATTGTTTATTCAGTCAACATTCAAGAGCCAGCTGTTCAGTTTCCATGAAGGTGTGCGGTTCTGAGTTAGTTTCTTAATCCTGAGTTCTAATATGATTGCACTGTGATCTGAGAGACTGTTTGTTATGATTTCCATTGTTTTGCATTTGCCGAGGAGTGATTTACTTCCAGTTATGTGGTCAATTTTATAGTAGGTGTGATGTGATGCTGAGAAGAATGTATATTCTGTGGATTTGGGGTGGAGAGTTCTGTAAATGTCTATTAGGTTTGCTTGTTCCAAATCTGAGTTCAAGTCCTGGATATCCTTATTAATTTTCTGTCTCATTGATCTGTCTAATATTGACAGTGGGGTGTTAAAGTCTCCCACTATTATTGTGTGGGAGTCTAAGTCTCTTTGTAGGTCTTTAAGAACTTGCTTTATGTATCTGGGTGCTCCTGTATTGGGTGCATATATATTTAGGATTGTTAGCTCTTCTTGTTGCATTGATCCTTTTACCATTGTGTAATGCCCTTGTCTCTTTTGATCTTTGTTGGTTTAAAGTCTATTTTACTAGAGACTAGGATTGCAAGTCCTGTTTTTTTGTTTGTTTGTTTGTTTTTTTTGGTCTCCATTTGCTTGGTAAATCTTCCTCCATCCCTTTATTTTGAGCCTATGTGTGTCCTTGCATGTGAAATGGGTTTCCTGGATACAGCATACCGATGGGTTTTGGCTTTTTATCCAATTTGCCAGTCTGTGTCTTTTGATTGGGGCATTTAGCCCATTTACATTTAAGGTTAATATTGTTATGTGTGAATTTGATCCTGCCATTTTGATGCTAGCTGGCAGTTTTGCCCATAGCTTGATGCAGTTTCTTCATTGTGTCGATACTCTTTGTCATTTGGTATGTTTTTGGAGTGGCTGGTACTGGTTGTTCCTTTCTATGTTTAGGGCTTCTTTCAGGAGCTCTTATAAGGCAGTCCTGGTGGTGATGAAATCTCTGAGCAATTGCTTGTTCATAAAGGATTTGATTTCTCCTTTGTTTATGAAGCTTAGTTTGGCTGGCTATGAAATTCTAGTTGAAAATTCTTTTCTTCAAGGATGTTGAATATTGGCCCCCACTTGCTTCTGGCTTGTAGGGTTTCTGCCAAGAGATCCACTGTAAGTCTGATGGGCTTCCCTCTGTGGGTAACCCGACCTTTCTCTCTAGCATTTTTTCCTTCATTTCAACCCTGGTGAATCTGACGATTATGTGCCTTGGGGTTGCTCTTCTTGAAGAATATCTCTGTGGTGTTCTCCATATTTCCTGGACTTGAATATTGGCCTGCCTTGCTAGGTTGGGGAAGTTCTCCTGGATAATATCCTGAAGAGTTTTTCCAGCTTGGATTCATTCTCTCCATCACATTCAGGTACACCTATCAAACATAGAGTAGGTCTTTTCACATAATCCCATATTTCTTGGAGGCTTTGTTCATTTCTTTTCATTCTTTTTTCTCTAATCTTGCCTTCTCATTTTAGTTCATTGAGTTGAACTTCAATCTCTGATATCCTTTCTTCTGCTTGGTCGATTCAGCTATTGAAACTTGTGTATGCTTTGCGAAGTTCTCGTATTGTGTTTTTCAGCTCCATCAATTCATTTATATTCATCTCTTAGCTGTTGTCGTTAGCATTTCATCAAACCTTTTTTCCAGGTTTTTAGTGTCTTTGCATTGGGTTAGAACATGTTCTTTTAGCTCAGAGAAGTTTGTTATTACCCACTTTCTGAAGCCTATTTCTGTCAATTCATCAGACTCATTCTCCATCCAGCTTTGTTCCCTTGCTAGTGATGAGTTGTGATCCCTTGGAGGAGGAGAGGTGTTCTGGTTTTGGGTGTTTTCATCCTTTTGCGCTGGTTTCTTCCCATCTTTGTGGATTTATCTACCTGTGGTCTTTGTAGTTGGTGACTTTCAGATGGGGTCTCTGAGTGGACATCCTTTTTGTTGATGATGAAGTTATTTCTTTCTGCTTTTCAGTTTTCCTTCTAACAGTCAGGCTCCTCTGCTGTAGGTCTGGTGGAGGTCCACTCCAAATCCTGCTTGTCTGGGGATCACCTGTGGTGGCTGCAGAACAGTAAAAAAAAAACAGTAAAAAACAGTAAAAAAAACTGCAGACAACAGTTTTTTCTTCTGTTGTCTTTGTCCCAGAAGGATACCCACCAGATGTCAGCCTGAGCTCTCCTTTATGAGGTGTCTCTTTGGATATACAGGGGTCAGGGAGCTGCTTGAGGAGACAGTCTGTCCTTTATAGGAGCTCAAGTGCTGAGCTGTGAGCTCTGTTGTTCTGTTCAGAGCTGCTGGGCAGGTACATTTAAGTCTGCTGCAGAGGAACTCATAACTGCCTTTTTTCCCTAGGTGCTCTGTCCTGGGAAGGTGGGACTTTATTTATAAGTTCCTGATGTGCTGCTGCCTTTTTTCAGAGATGCCCTGCCCAGTGAGGAGGTAGCCTAGTCACAGTCTGCCAGCAGAGGCGTTGCTGAGCTCCGTGGGCTCTGCCCAGCTGCTGTGTGAACTACCTTGTGGTTTTGTTTATAGAGGTATAGTTAGAACTGCCTCAGTAATGGAGTCTGCCTCAGTAATGGCAGACTGCCTCTGTAATGGTGGACTGCCTTGGTAGTGGTGGACTCCCTTGGTAATGGCAGACACCCTTCCCCTCACAGAACTGGACCATCCTGGGCCCAGCTGTGCTTGCTGTGAAACTCTCAATCTGGAACGTTTCAGATTGCTGGTCTTTGTGGGGGGTGGGACCCACTGAGCCAGATCACCCAGCTCCCTGTTTCAGCCCCCTTTTTTCAGTTGAATGAGCAGCTCTGTCGCCCAGGCATTCCAGGCACCAGTTGAAACGGCCACCCTGATTTGTGTGAGTTTTTGTGCAGAGACCCGCTGCGCCAGCTTAAACAGCTGTGCTGGAAACTCATGGTGATTTTCCGCTTGGGAATCTCCTGGTCTGTGGTCTGTGGGTAGTAAAAACTTGTTTGGAAATGCAGTGATCACTGACCCTCTGCATTCTTGCTGGAAACTGCACTCCAGGGCTGTTCTTATTCAGCCATCTTGGATCCCACTCCAGCTGAATTATTTTTAAAAGAGATTAACCACAACTACAGAAGAATAGAAACCTAGAGTAGATCTTATATGAAAATGAGCAACTGCTAAGGAGAATGACTGTCACCTCAGTTATTAAGTATAGAAAAGTGAGGCTGGGCATGGTGGCTCACGGCTGCAATCTCAGCACTTTGGGAGGCCATGGTGGGCAGATCACGAGGTCAAGAGATCAAGACCATCCTGGCCAACATGGTGAAAGCCCATCTCTACTAAAAATACAAAAATTAGCCAGGCATGGTGGCTGTTGCCTGTAGTCCCAGCTATTCGGGAGGTTGAGGCAGGAGAATTGCTTAAATCCTGTAAGCAGAGGTTGCAGTGAGCCAAGATCATGCCACTGCACTCCAGCCTGGCGACAGAACAAGACTCTGTCTCAAAAAAAAAAAAAAAAAAAACGAAAAGCAAAAGAAAAAACACTCAACATCAGAAAAATAGAAAAAACACAGCAACTGTTTCATCTTTGTATGTTGCTTATCCATCTCTGGGCTAAATACTAAATGTTTTTTTATGTGAAAAAATTCTAAAACTATTTAAAATCTACTTCATGCCAGCCATCATTCTGGGTTCTGGATTTATACATAAGTAGAGTGAAGAAAGCTATAGGCAATGTTAATTTCTTAATAATTTTTTCTGAAAAAGAATAAAGAATTAAACTTACATTTCAGATTTCTCCTCTGAGCTCTAGTTTCCAATTTCAGCTGGCTCCTTGGCTGTGCTGCAGACATTTTAGGTTTACTGTCTTGCATGTCTGAACTCGATCTTCTCCCATACCCTCTCCACCTTCAGCTGCCCCCACCTCAGCCTTCTTGACCAACCTGTTCAAGACTCAACCTGGGAGCTCCATTGACCCTGACCCCACCCTCTATCCAAATCACCAGATGACATTGCGTCTACTTCCAAAATGCCTTTAAAGTAATCTGCTTGCCCTCTGAAACCACGATTGTTCTTTTTCTGTTCTTGCCTTTAATGGCCCAACAGCCAAAATGCAAAGAATCATTATGGAAATTAAATACTATTGCATACATTGTTATTTAACCCTACTAGAAAGACATCCTTTTATTAAGGGCTATAGGGACTTTGAACATAGTGAGAAAGGTAGATCCAATCCTTGCTTTTGATAGAGATAGACTTTAAATGAGTAATCCCGTATGTTTCCAAACTAGAATAAGTGCTGCTGAAGAAGAGTCATGGGTACATCGGCAGGAATTAGGAAAGTCTCACTGAGCAAAGTGACTTCAGAAGAAAACAAAATCGAAAAACTTGAGCAGTTCTGCTTCCATGCTTCCACCTTTTAAAGACTGCCGATTGCACTTGGACAACGTTTTACATCTCTAACACGGTCTTCAGCGCCCTGCAGCATTTGGTTTCCGCCTGCCAACCTAGCCTCGTCTTCCTCCTCTCCTCTTTGGTTTCGGCTACCCTGCAGGTTGTCTTTATGTCTGCTTTTCTGTCTTCTAACTCATTCCTACTGCAGGGTCTTTGCACAGGATTTTCCTTCTGTCTCCAAAGCTTCTTGCTGTGCTCTTCCTCGGGCTTTCCAGGATCCAACTAATTTAAACGAAGCCTTGCCTTGTTTTCTCCTTTATGTCTTTGGATGATTTTTTATTTTCTAGCATGTATGAAAATTTTCTTTGTATAATTACATGTTTACTTATTTGTTTGAAGTCTCTTTTCTTCTTTAGAACCCGTGTTCCACAAATACAAGGGCCATGTCCATTTCCCTCTCAATGTGTGCCTGACACAGAGTAGGCATTCAACAAATATTTGTGAGTGAATCTATAAATCACTAAATAAGTGCATGAAAAGACAAATGGAAGAAAGCTGCAGTAGAATCTTTAAGCTGTAGGAAATGAATAAATAATGAGTATAATCAAGAAATTATGCTATGGTAGAAAAAAACACGGAATTTGAAATTAGAAAACAAAAGTTCTAGGGTTAGCTCTTCATTTAATTAGCTCCAAGATTTTGGAAAACTCATTGAACTTCTTTAATCTTTTGCTTTTTCATCTGTAAAATGAAGATAATACCAGTGACGTTGTGAAAGTCAAATGAGATAATATACGTGAAAGTGCTTTGGAAATTCGAACACAGCATGAATTTTTTTGTGTTAAAACAAAAATGTCCAGGGATAATTCAGTTGACATTTAAAGTGCAAATTTCAGATCTCTGGCCTCTACACTCTAGTCACATTCAGGAAATTGCCACAGAGCTAAACTACTGCACAAAGACAGCATCAAAGTAAATTCTATCCACTTAATTTCTTTAATCTATTAATGTAATAAATAAATAACTGTTCATTGGATATACGCTATGGACCAGCCACAATGCCACACACTAAAACTATAAGAATGCACCATCATTTTTAATTTAAAAAGATAACCCTAACGTGCAGTGCATGGCAAAAGGAGAACAACAAAGGCTCAGGAAACTCTTGCCAGAAGAGATTTTGGAGATTTTTTTTTTAAATATGGAAATACATTTAGGTTTTAGACTTACCATGGGCAGATTGTTTAGCCTCACCAAGTCCAATTCCTTGCTTATGTTGAAAACTAAGGTCAATAATAACTACCTCCAATATGGTTGTAAAGAGGAATTTAGTTATATGTAGAAAACCAGGTATACTAGTCACTTAATAAATTTTTCTCTTCCTCTTTACCTTTGCTTTCTCCGATCTCTTCATTGGACACAAAACTAATCAAGCTCATTTATTGCTGACAAATAGATACTAAATCTCTTTGTATAATGAACAAAGACAGAAAAATTGATGTCCAGAAGAAAACGCACTGGACCAGAAGCTGCTTACTTCAATCAGCCTTCATTATCTTCTGTCTTTACTGCAGAAAGCACGATTCTGTAAGGTGTCCATGTGCAGTTTGTGACTCTTGCAAATATCTTTTTATCCTGTTATCCACATCATTCACTGAAAATCTTTATACAAAGAAGGGAAAGAACAGGATGGCAAGAGTAAATACCTTTTCAAGCATACATAGAGTTAGTTACCTTTGGCAAAAAGCATCAGCAAATCATAACCTTAGGGCATGTGTCACATTTCTGGGAAACAGAAATGGATATTGTTTCCCTACAGATGGTCTTGTCCTCTAAACAATTTTGAAACTCCTTAATCTCTCAAATTCATCTGAATGCTTGTAGGCAGTACTCGAGGAGAGCTGTTCAATGTCATGTAAAAATATAATCCAGACTTTTTGAGGACAGAGCTTGCAGCTAATTTGAAAGCAATGCAGGATAGAGTCTGAGATCACGGACTTTAGAGTCAAGCTGTGTGAGCTTCAAGCTGTCTTATAGCTGAAGGGTTTGGGGAGTATAGTATTTTCCCGTTGATGCTGCAAAAAAGTGACATGAATTTTGTGGGTTGAAACAACACACATTTGTTAGCTTATAGTTTAGGATGTCAGATGACTAAAATAAGTCTGCAGGAATCTGTTCTTTCTGGAGGATCTAGGGGAGAATCTGTTTCCTTGCCTGTTCCAGTTTCTAACTGCTATCCACATTCCTTGGTTCACGGCTCCTTCTTCCATCTTCAAAACAACAACCCAGTATCTTCTCTCCTTTCTGACCTTCTGACTCCCTCTTATAAGAACTCATGACTGCATGGGCTGACCCAGATAATCCAAGCTAAATCTCCACATCTCATGATGTTTAATTTGTTCATACCTGCAAGATCTCTTTTGCTATTTAAAGTTCCTTTTTGTTTATATTCATAAATTTCAGGGATTAAAACATGAACATCTTATGGAGCCATCATTCTGTTTATTACAGGGAATAGACCGTTTATCGTCTCAGTTCTCTTATCTTTGACTTAAGAACTGCAATAGTTTCTATTGCAGAGGGTCCTTATGAGAATTAAATAAAACTGCATATGCTGTCATTTAGCACTACTATAAAAACAATCCTTTTGTTAAGTGATATTGGAACTTTGAACATAGTGAGAAAGGTAGATCCAATCCCTGCTCTTGATAGAGCCTTTAAATGAGTAATCCCTCAAACAAATGTATGTTTGCAAACTCTAATAAAAAGTTCTACTAAGAATGAGTAATGGGCAAGTTGGCAATAATTAGGAAAGCCTCTCTGAGCAAGTAGCTTTTAGTTGAGGTTGTATAAATAACCAGGAATTACCTAGCTGAGATAAAGCATAAAAGAACATTCCAGAAAAAAGGAAAAAGATAAGCAAATCCTGACAGCAGGAATGAATGTGGTGTATCCAAGGAATCTGAAGGCATAAAGACACAGCAGGTCATCTTCAAATAGGTCATGTAAAGTTTTGGGTTTATCCTAAGAGCAATGGCAAGAGTGGTTTAATCAGAGTGCTTATTAAGAAATATGGCTCTGGGTGCTGTGTAGGGAATTTGGGGCAAGAGGGAAATCAGGATGCCAGGAAAGTGAGTTATTTGGTCTTAGTCTAGCAAGAGATGATAGAGTATTTTAGGCTGGGCTCCCGAAGAAGCAAACTCTGAGATGCAGATCAGCAGGCAGGTGACTGGTTGTGGAGTGCCATTTGGGATCAATGCCTGCAGATGGGAAAGGCAAAGGATTGGACAGAGGGAGATCTCAGCCTACACTGAAAAGTCACTCTGAAGATTAGACGACCCCTTAGAGTTGACATGGACAAGGAGAGCAGGATTTTACACCACCATGTGCATCAGTCGCTGGATATAGCTGCACCTGGAAGGGAAAAAAAGATACCCTCAGCTGATGTAAACTTCTTCAGTAGTGGCAGTCCCAAAGCAGGCTGATAGCTGAGCACCCCGGGAAAATCTTAAAGAGAGTTCTGGGTCACACATCACAGCATCCACCATATGAAGGGTTGCCATAAATGGCAATGAAAATAGAGAGAAAGTAGATGGATTTGGGAAATATTTTCTAGATAGAGCTGACAGACTTTGGCCATAGATTATGTATAGGGAGAGAAAAAAGGGCATTATTAAGGATCACAGCCAGGTTTATTTTATAACAGAATGGATATGTATACCACATTTTTATATATTTGTATTGATTAGTTAGATGAATAAATGAATTTGCACTTCAGAGAACAGGCCTAGGCTGTGATCAAAATTTAAGAGTAATCAATAAATAGGAGTTCATAAAAAGCATAAGCCCACATAAGAATCACCTCAAGAAAGAACACAGTTATAAGAAGGTTGATAAATCCTTGAGTTATGACAAAAATTAAGAGAGGTTTTGTGAAACTCTTGTCCTCTGCTTGGCACATAATAAAAGCTCAGTAAATCCTTGTTGCCATAATAATAATAATTGTTTTTTCTACTTAGCAAGGGAAATGGGCTGCCACAAAGGTGTGCTCTATCTTCCTGTAAATCCATAGCCATAGACAGCAGAACAAAGGGTGCTTCTGGGAGCCTTGGAAAAACTGGAACACACATGAGCTGCATGGTTGAAGAGCTGAACACGGGCTCACCTAGAAATGTCTTTCAAGTAGGCATCTTTCAGAAAAGATCAGCCTTGGCTCCCGTTTGTCATTCATTCCTCACATCTAATTTTTCAGCAATCCTCTTGGCTTTACCTTCACAATATGCCAGAATTGGATCAGTTCTCACTACCTCCATGTTCTGCCTAGAAGCCTTTATCCTCTCTTTCCTGGATTATTTCAACATTTCCTGATGAGTCTTCTTGTCCCCCGACTCCCCACTTGTCTCCTTGAAACCTATACTTTTCTGAGAAGTGACTGTGATCTTCTAAAATTATAAGGAAAACCATGTTATTTCTCTGCTCCAAATTCTCCAAAGCCTACCTGTCTCCTACAGAGTAAGAACTAAATCCACAATCAAAGCCTGTGAGGCTGCACACATCCTGCTCCTGCCCTCTTCCCACTGCCTACTCACCCTCACCTCATCTCCTCCCACTCTGCCCTGCTCACTCTGCTCTGACCACATGGGTCCCTGGCTGTTCTCCATACACTCCTTGCACACTCTTCTCTTCAACCCTCTGCATTTGCTCCTCTGCCCACAGCCCCCTTCCTATGGATATCCATACAGCTGGCTGCCTCCCTCACCTCTTTTAAATCTTTGCGCAATGTGTCATTACGAGAAGCTGTGCCTGAATATCCTAGGAAAATCTCAGCTCTCTCCTTCCACTCCTGTACAAGTCTCCTTCATTTTTACTCATAGTATTCATTACTTTCTGACATCATATATGTTATAAATGTATATGTTTCTATTGTCTATTTCCCAGTAGAACATAAACTTCATTAAGGTTAAAAAAGGGGTTCTTGCATGGTTTGGTTTGGTTGGTTTGGTTTGATTTGCTGTTTTATTTCCAATGCCTCGAAAAGTTCTGGCTAATAACACACCTTTAATAAATATCGATTAAATAAGTGGATAAATGAGTGAGTGAATGAATATATAAGGAGAGTCTATAACTCAATTTTCTAGTGAGGTACCTTCCCCAATGTGTCTCCCTTTGTGCATTTTCTGGACTGACTTGACTAGATAAGAAGAAGGAAAAAAAGACCTGTCGTGCTTTCTTAAAGGACTAGAAAGTGGACCAGACGTAAGATCTCCAAGTCTCCGGCACCCTTTGAAGCTCACATTTAGCATATGACAACTCCATACGTCAGCGGGGACACTGGCTGGCTGGAATATTGTGGAAGGCAAAAAGAACACGTTTATATTCTTCCAAAGAAGTTATTGCTCTGTGTCTGCAAAATGCCAAAATAAATTTGCAAACAAAAGTTCACTTCATTCCTTGTGGGCACCGTGCAGGTAAAACACTTGATTAACTTTTCCTGCTGGCTTTCAGTAGCTATTGTTGTGGATGTATACACAAGCCTAAGGAGATATCCTCTATTATTCATATTATCACTATCCTCAGGTGACAATTGTCTTCAGTGACTGCAGATTAGCACTAGTGCACCATCTCTGAAAAGTCATCTCTTCAGGCTGTGTCATGTCAGCGTTTTGTACGTAAAATCCCATTCCAGAATTGAACACACCCCAAATTATTATCCTTGATTGCCCAGCTTTCTCTCAATAGCTCTGGAGTTGCCCCTGATAGGAATGTCCAAAGGGCACTGATGTGGACTGCCAAATGTTTGCTGTGCACTTTAATTACTCGTCTGGGAATAAAAGCTTTCCCGTGGTTAGCAGAACCCCTTGTTTTAATTGTGGTTTGTGAAGATTTGAGAGTCTAAGCAATCTTGTTTATGTCTTATCTTTGTATTTTCCTGTCTTCAGCTTTTTTCTTAAAGGAAGGCCCAGATCTGTATCATCCTACCGCCACATGTGAAGTAAAATGAATACTCACAGCCCTGCCCCTAATCACTGAACACAGCTTTTAGTAATGTTTTACACTAGAACAGGATGTTGGCAACTCAACTGTTAAGGCTTTCTGTGATTATTCTTCCTTGAGATCACTCTGATGTCACCAGTGTAATTTGAGCCTGGAGCTTTTGTTCACACTTTAAATAGCAGTCCCAGAATGATTTCACTACAGACTCTCTGGAAAGCCTGGGAGCTGAATTCCGGAAGATCCCCACATCGATGAAAGCAAAGCGAAGCCACCAAGCCATCATGTCCACGTCGCTACGAGTCAGCCCGTCCATCCACGGCTACCACTTTGACACAGCCTCTCGTAAGAAAGCCGTGGGCAACATCTTTGAGAACATAGACCAAGAATCACTGCAAAGGCTCTTCAGAAACTCTGGAGACAAGAAAGCAGAGGAGAGAGCTAAGATCATTTTTGCCATAGATCAAGATGTGGAGGAGAAAGCACGCGCCCTGATGGCCTTGAAGAAGAGGACAAAAGACAAGCTTTTCCAGTTTCTGAAACTGCGGAAATATTCTATCAAAGTTCACTGAGGACAACAGAATGGATAGGACGCTATCCAAGAATGGACATTCAAAGACCAAGTGAGTTTGTGAGATTCTCACAGATGCAGCAGTTTTGCTGCTACCTTGCAAGCTTCTCTTCTGTCAGGACTCCAGAGGCTGGAAAGGGACCGGGACTGGAAAGGGACCGGGAGTGAACAGACTGGTTACAAAGACTCCAAACAATCTCACGCCCGTGCTGTTACAGTGGAGGACAAAATGCTTTCAGCAAGGATTTGAAAACTCTCCCGTCCCTGCAGGAAAGGATTGATGCCGATATAAGAGCCTGGACAGATGTAATGAGAACTAAAGAAAAGAGATGGCTGGAGATGACATCTATCCAGGGTCACTGTGTCAGGCCCTAGGACTTAAATTTAAGCGGAACTTTTTTTTTTTTTTAACCAAATAGGTAGGGGGAGGGAGGAGGGAGAGGGAGAACAGGGAGAGAGAATCCCATGCCTAAATTGTTTACTGAATTTTTATATCTGAATGTTCAAAATGTTGCCAAGCCTGAATGTTGTCTATTGGTATAGATTTTTAGAGATCAATAATTGATTATTTATTTGCACTTAATACAATGCCTGAAAAAGTGCATCACGTGGATGTTAAGTACAAATTCAAGAAAGTAAGACGCCTTCAGCAGCTCAGTAAAACCATATGCCACCTTTTGGTTTGTAAAAGGTTTTTTCTACATTTCAAACAGGTTGCACAAACGTTAAAATAATGGGGTCTTTTATAAACCCAAAGGACTGTGAAAACATTTTATAATTTTTAAAAATCTGACTCATGCTAAAACGTGATCTAATTAAATTTCATACAGTTACCGCAGTAAGCATTAGGAAGTGAGTATGATATACTAAATAGTTTATAAAGAGGCTATGGTTTCTATAATTTATTTTACTGGCAAATGTCATGCAACAATAATAAATTATTATAAACTTTTGGCTTTTGGTTTGTGATGCTTGGTTTCAAAGTAAAAAATAAGATGGTAAATGGTGATAATTACAAACTTCTCTAAAGATGTGTCTCTAACAATAACAGATAGCTTCAGAGTAGCTTTATATTAATTACCAAACTTTTTCAAAACAAATTCTTACATCAAATATCTGGGAAGTTTCTCTGTCCCAATATTAAAATATAAGATATAGATATAGAAATTCATAGATTGACTCATTTGGTATTGCTATTTATGTATCCATTAAGGATGAGTTTTAAAAGGCTTTCTCTTCATACTTTTGAAAAATTTCTTCTTTGACTACAGTAGCTATGTACATGCTTACATCTGTTTCTCCCAGGCAGTATGTTTTGGGTTTAGAGTCTGAATGATGACCAAGACTCTGTGTATTACTACTGTTTGTTTAATATGAACAAATATAAAAACAATATTATCTGTTTGCTTATTTCCCATTAAAATTATAATACAATATTTCTAGGACAGCATACATAAATGCATGTTATGCTTTCCTAACAAAAAGAAATTAAAATTTTTCCAGAAGTTAAACATTTCAGAAACACCTACAGGGTTTTTCAACATGCTGATCACAGTAAAACAAGCAAGTGAACTACCTCAAATCTGCTGGGAGGGTCACAAGTCAGGTTACAAATACTATGTTTTTAAAAAGAAAACCAAATGGCAAAAGGTATTTTCAAATATTAGTGTACTCATTCACTAAAGATAATACAAATCGCTTTATTAAAAAGGAGTTCTTTCCAAGAGAGCATTCAGGAAGATCATGAATTAATATGCTGAATTGTGCGTGCGTGTGTGTGTGTGTGTGCACGCGCGTGTGCATTTTTCTAGGCGGAATATTGATAATTTTCACGAGATTTGTAAAGACAGCTATAACTCCAAAAAAAGGTTATAAACAAAAGAAGGGTTTGGAAAGTAGCAGGAGAATCGGAGGAAGCCGAACCCAGTCTGGGGACATCCTAGAAAATTCCATAGAAATTTTCCCTGTTTCATTTTCCCTGTGCTGGTGTCACAAGAGTATGGACGAGAAGGCTATAAAGAGGCCCTCTGCTCTATGACCCTAGTTTTCCAACCTTCTGAACTATCTTAATGTTCACTGCGTGGGCTAGAAATAACTTTATCCCCCCTGATAGGGCCTGTCAGTGAAAATTTTTATTTTCTATTCAAAAATTGAAGCATATCTTGGATGCTAAACACAGTTCAAGGGTTAAGTGTATTATACATACCCCAGTAACTATTTACTCTGCCACGGTTGTTTTCAGTAGAGTACAAAGTATACCTTCTCCTCTTTTCACATTAGCATGTATTAAATTGTTTTCTTGCAGTATACTACGTTATTTTCTGATTTCAAGGCTGTAACATGGGAAACAAATTAAAAAGCAATTTGGATGCAACCCACAATGGTGTGGAGAATAAATACACTTCCAGTGGATTATCACAAACATGCTGTCTTTTCCATTTGTGGAGAATCAATGTAATTGCTTAAGGATGATTTTTAGCTTCATAATACATTTATTCTTTAATGTGAGGTGAAAACAAACATCATTAGAACAGGGAGAATTAGTTCAGTTCAGAAATTTATCTATGGCACAAGGATAAGCAGATATATCTTGGGACATCGCACTGTAATTAAAGAAATAAAAGCATCAAAGAATAGCTCATTAATCATATTTGTATCATTAGATCACTGTAATAACTTTCACTGAGTGTTTACTATTAGTCAGACAATTTTCTAAAGTGGGTTTTTTTATGTATTATTAATACATCACTTAATTAGTGCCATGACGTAGGAGCTAAGGGTGTGTGTGTGTGTGTGTGTGTGTGTGTGCACATGTGTATGTGTGTAATACAGTAATAAAACCGAAGCACATAGAGGTGCAGTAACTTGGTCAATGACACACAGCTAAAAACTCCGGAAATCAAATCCAGGAACTCTGGCCTTTATTCCTAGCCACTAGGCTATACTGGTTCTCTAGTAGAAACCAAGTTTCTCTTTAAGTGACAATTACTTCTATGTTAGTCAGTCTTGAAGACAGGAAGGCCTGGCCTCTGAAGCATCACTTTAATCTGATCTGGGAATGTTTGTCTATTTATCTGTTACACGTACTACATGGGAAAGTGTCTTAGTTTAATACTTTTAATTGTATCAAGGATGTGCTTAGATATAGCCTTTGAAGCCTGCAGTTAAAATAACACTTGTATTAGTACCTTGGAACACAAGGCCACACGTAAGCTCTCTTCTAGTCAGTCAAGGCGGTGGGTCTTAGTTTGTTCAGAAACCATGGATTCAATATTTTATTCACTCAGTTCATCACCTGGCCCTCAGCAAAAGCGGGTTTATCCAGCAGATAGGATTTTTGTGAAATAGGTCCAGGGTGTATGATTCACTATATTTTTCTCATCATCAGAGGGTAATCAGGGTATGCAATTGACATTTCCATGGAAAGTCTCATCTGCTAATAAACTAATAATGAAGCCATGGTCTGGGGATTGTATGTTTTTTCAGAGTACTTCAGTGACCCTTCTATACTCCACATGAGGGTTTATCAGCACAGCCTGTAAGGATTCCCAGCATAACAGATTATTTAGTGAACCCCTGCTCTCACACCTAGGAGACGTGTTGGGGGGAAGCATTTGTATCTTACCCATTCATTCAACAAAAATATAGCAAGCACTCATAGGTGGGAGCCACTATGGCCAGAATGGATTGTCGTTCTCCATATCAGAAGAACAGAAAAGGTTTTTAAAAGGGATATCATACAGTGAGAAGTGTGATGGGAATTTAGACAGACTGTTTTGGAAGCATAAGGCAAAAACTGTGTGTGTGTGTGTGCGTGTGTGTGTGTGTGTGTGTGTGTGTGCATTTGTGTGTCTGTATGTCTGAGTGTGTGTTTGTGGAGTAGCAGGAGAATTAGAGGAGGCCTAACTCAGTTGGAGGAGACCCTAGAAAATTCCACAGAGAATTTTTCATATTTGAAAGTAGAAGTTGGGGGGAGTAGAGAGAAAAAAATTGTTTTAGCCTATACTATAGCATTTGCAAAGACAAGGAGGTAGGAAAGAGTGTTTGAGAATTTCCAGGCAGTTCAGTCTGACCAAGGGCCTAAGCATTCCCAGGTAATATTTAGAAAGGCAGATGTGGCCAGGTGCGGTGGCTCATGACTGTACTTTCAGCATTTTGGGAGGCTGAGGTGGGCACTTTGGGAGGCCTAGGTGGGCCTATCATTTGAGGTCAGGAGTTCGAGACCAGCCTGGCCAACATGGTGTAATCCGGTCTCTACTAAAAATACAAAAATTAGCAGGGTATGGTGGTACATGCCTGTAATCGCAGCTACTTGAGAGGCTGAGGCACCAGAATCACTTGAACCTGGGAGGCGGAGGTTGCAGTGTGCCGAGATGGTGCCACTGTCCTCAAGCCTGGACTACGGAGCAATACTCTGTCACACACACACACACAAAAGAGATTAAAAAAGAAAGTCACCTGGGTCTTAAATGACAAGTTTAAGTATTAATTTTATTTTGAAGGTAAAAGAGAAACATTAAGATTTTTAAATAGATAAGTAACATTTACTGTCTAGCTACTGTGTCTTGGGTCCTAGGAAAAGATATGGTTGCTAGCTTGAAAAATAATCCACTATCAAGCAGTTGAACTTGGTCAGATTCTGCAGAAGTCTGCAGCCTCATAGTTGGTGTACTGAATGAACGGCTGTACAGGACTTTTGGAGTTCAATAACAACGGGCAGCAATGTGGCAGCTGAAGATTAAACAGAAGTAAAAGATTACGAAGAAAAGCTTTGTGAGGCCAGATTGTGGAAACAGAAAACTAATATATTACCTAATTAAATATTTAAGAAATTGTGACTATGCCTGACACTTAGAAAGAGTCTTATTATTTAACAAGTATTATAAATAAATGGTTATAAGCTATTTTTTAACTTGAAAAACTCTCCTGCAAACAGTTTCCAGATACTTTAAATGATTATCTTGGGTAACGCGAATGTGTTTTATTTCAACATCCATACACACTGACAGTGGATATGGTTCAGCTAAGTATTGGCAAAAACTATGTTACAGAGCTTTTGGAAGTAAGCATTCTGTCCTAATAAGGTTTAGCAGTTTTTTAAAATTAAAACTGGATGAGTAATCAGAAGATTTTTAGGGTAGCTGCTTTCTCCCCTCCCTACTTCTTACACACACACTCAAGCATGCATGCACATATGCACACAGACATATGCAGACAAAAACGTGCACACACATGCAGATAAGTGTGCGCACACACGCACATGTGCACACGCATGCACACAGACACATGCAGACAAGTGCACATGTATGCACACAGTATGCACACGTGCACGTGCGTTCACACACACATGCACACACATGCACACACATGCACTCACCACAGATACATAATCCTACTAGGAGCATATCAGTTTTCTTCCCTGAGCTTTTGTTTCTTCATCTGTGGACAATAGCATCGTGTTGAGCAGACAATACCAGACTGAGCCTGGAATTCTGAGGTTTTTCCCTACTCTGCCTTAAACAAATTCCTTTTTTATCTCTGGGTTTCATCTGTAAGAAAAAAAAAACAGCTAGACCAGTTGGATGATGTCTGTGACCTTTATCAGCTTTTACATTCTACATCAATGGGAAATAGCAACTGTGCCCCAGGATTTTTTCTGGATCAGTTGGTATTCCACATATGACAGGAATTTCTCTTAAGTCTGCTAAAGGCCTAATTTAAAAGTTTTCATCTTTAGTCAGTGGTTGCTGAAGGCACAATGTGAGGAAAATCACTTTTTGTAGATGCATCTGTCCTTTTTAATAGCCTGCCTCCATTCTGGTTGGCTGGTGACTGTGCCAGGGCTGGCTTTCAATATTTTGACTATCTCTTCCATAACCAAGCAATGACAGAGTCACCGAGACAATCCCCACTGTTGGTGAGAATTGAATTCATCTGTAAAGTTTTAAAAATAGAGATTCTTGGTCCCAAACTCTCCAGGCATTGTCTTTAGTACTAGGTATTTTTACAAAGCTCCACAGTCAGCTAAAAAGAACACGAGATATATGGAACCATTTCTTAGGTTACACTGGCTCTTCCGTTGGTAGCACTTTGTAATATAAAGACCAAGAAAGAGGATTTGATTTCATGGCATTAGTTAGAATTTGTCTTACCATATTAATTCTGTCATTCACTGAAAATGATACTGATATGGTTGTAATTGAATTGTAATCCCTATGTGTTGAGGGAGGGGCCTGATAGAAGGTGATTGGATCATGGAGATGGTTTCCCCAGTGCTGTTCTTGTGAGAGTGAGAGAGTTTTCATGAGAGCTGGTGGTTGAAAAGTGGCAGTTTCCCCTGGGCTCTCTCTCTCCTGCCACCATGTAAGACGTGCCTTGCTTCCCTTTCACCTTCGGCCATGATTGTAAGTTTTCTGAGGTGCCCCCAGGCATGTGGAACTATGAGTCGATTAAAGCACTTTTGTTTATAAATTACCCAGTCTCAGGTAGTATCTTTATAATAGTGTTGAAAACAGATTAATACATATACCCTCCAAAAATAAATATATTTTGAGGGGAATAATTACAGTATGCATTTACGTTAATTAATTCATTCTGGTATTTTTCTTTCTTGAATTTCAATCTAATATTTATCTACCCTGATACAAGTATGTTTGACCAGAAAGAAAGCTTCTGCTTCTTATCACTACCTTTCCTTTTAGTGTTTTTGCAATTTGTCTATGTTTATTATTTATACCCAGGTTTTACCATCTGAAAGATTTCAGAGAAGCCCCGTGATCCTGAAGAGTACTGGCAGCCACAGTATCTGAAATGCTGTGTCTGAGGACTGTCTTCCCCTGACGTTGCAGAATTCCTAGGGCAGTGCAATTGTCTCCACTCCTACTCTTATCACAGTCTCCTTGGGGACATTTAAAAATCCAGGCCTTTGGACTTAATGATTCAGAGTTTCTGGGGCTGGGCACCTGCTAGCTTCATGCTTCAATCACTCCCCAGGTGATTTTGCTGCTCAGTCATATTGAGAAGTGCTGACCTAGATTAAAGTCACCAACTGTGCACAGTGTGAGGACATGGCTCACTTCAATTCATCCATGTTTTCCCAAGTATATTGCAGGCCTCAATACCTTTTGGACTGAACAATTGTAGCAAAATGTGACTAGGACTTTATTGTGGAATATCTTATTCCTATTATCTCTAATTCAGATAATACTATTATTTTGACTTGGCTCTAAATTTTATTTGTTTTAAGAAATCTTACCAACTCACAATAATCACATCATTTTCTAACTCTCATCAAGTTCCCATAAAGCATACAGTTCCAGCAATTAAAATACAAAATTTCAAAAGAATGTAAGGCCTATCTCCCCCTAAATATATTTACCACTTGCCTGCTATTATGGAGATTCATTTCTTAGTCCAGACAAGTTTGTCTTTTAGACAGTAAGAATTAGGCTGGGCATGATGACTCACACTTGTAATCGCAGCACTTTGGGAGGCTGAGGCAGGAAGATCACTTGAGCCCAGGAGTTCAAGACCAGCCAGAGCAACATGATAAAACTCTGTCTATAAAAAAATACAAGCATGGTGACGTGTGACTGTAGTCCCAGCCACTCGTGAGGCTGAGGCAAGACCTTGAGCCTAGGAGGTTGAAGCTGCAGTGAGCTGTGATTGCACCACTGCATTCCAGCCTGAGCAACAGAGCGAGACCCTGTCCAAAAAAAAAAAAAAAAAAGAATGAGTAGTACTTATCACTAGCAGTCACTTCTATAGACTAGAATACCAGCATTTAACTTTCTTCCTGACAGCGAATATCTTCCACTGAGATTGTGCGGTTTTAATCACAAAGAGAGAGTAGCAGAAGAACAGAAAGACTGAAACCGAGGATAGGAAGCATCTGAAATTGGTAAGGAAGAAAACGACCAAAGGTAATTGACTGAAGAAGAACATCTTGATTTTTCCCTTCCCTGGTCTTGGCTGTTAGATAGTAGGATAGCTCCATGTGTGTGTTACAGTGTGGAAGGCAGTAGAGAGACAGCAGTTTATAGGGCTTATGAAGACCTGCATTCTAATCCTGTCTCAGCCATTTATGAGGTATGTGTAAATTTGGAGTAACTTACTTAATGTCTCACAATCTCACTTTAACATTAATAAAATAGGGATAATAATACCTTCTGTATTAGTTTACTAACGCTTCTGTAACAAGATGCCACCAATTGGGGGGCTTAAACAACAGAAACTTACCTGTTCACAGTCTGCAGGGAAAGTCTGAGATCAAACTGTCAGCTGGGTTGGTTTCTTTTTGGCTTGTACGTGGCCATGTTCTCCCTGCATCTTCACAGGGTCCTCCCTTTGTGTGTGTCTGTATCCTAATCTCCGCTTCTTATAGGGATGCTAGTTATATTGAAAGAAGTCCCACTTTAAAGACCTTAGTGTAACCTACCTCTTTTTCAAGGCCCTATCTCTAAATGCAGTTGCATTTTGAAGTGCTGGGGGATCAAGATCGCAACTTGTAAATTTTGGCTGAGGGGACAGAGTTCAGCTCACATCTTTGGTAATTATTTCTCTTGCTTATTGTAAGCATAACATAAGGCAACATGTGGAAACACCCACAAGTTAAAGATGATATCTGTAAGTAAGGTCACTGGGGACCGGGACAGCACTTTGCTCATGGTTGAATGCGACAAAGCTTCTTGTACAGACTCTAGCGTGGGGTAGGTACCTCATAAGTGTTTTTGAATATGAACCCACACATATCACTTAAAAATAAGGTATTTGTTTACTAACCTCTGGAGTCAATATCTGCATCCTTTTTGTCTCTTCAGCATCTTGAAGGAGGGCTCAGTCAACAGTGCTCCATTAGCAATTACGTAGCTGAACCCAGGGGTGAACCACAGTTCATGCTGAAACAGCCATGTCAAAACGGCATTGTGCAACGGCGCATTTCTGCCACTAAAAACTTTGTTTGCTTTTCATTATACAGGAATGGCTTCAAATGTTAAGTGGAAGGGAACAAGTTCTCATGTCGTTTTCTCTTATTCTCCTTCCAGCTTCAGAGTCATATGTCACAGCTTGGGCATTTCATTTGTTGAGTGGAAGAAGGGAAGGGAGCAACGCTGGGAAGGTTTAGACTCCAATGATATACAAGGAAAAAGGCTATGCTGGTCACAAAAGTAATTCCATCCATCTTACCTTATATAGTAAGAATTTCAGTTTGAATAGAATGGGTTTAGAGGGCTTCATAATCTGTGCCTGAGAAGTGTGGGAATCTTGGTGGAAGAAGGGATTGTTAGATGTTGCTAGAGATCAAATGCCGTTGGTTATTATCTAATTTCAATTTGAAAAAAATTACTAAATGCATATCGTATCAACTCTGAAGATCATATTACTCTGACACAGAAAAATAACTTAATAAAATAAATTGACTAAAATAAACTAGTCAAGCAAGGGTGGGATACTAGGCAACCAAAATAACAATCTGAGCGTCTGGTTTTTAACTTGACATCATTAATGATCACATGATCCCACTGGGTAGGCATAAGCTAGTGTTGTCATTTCATTCTACATATATTTGGAAGATGAAGATATCTACATCTTCACCTTGTTTACAGGATCAAAGAGGCAAGAGGCCCGGGATTCTTCAATGATTATCTAGCCTGGTATGTGGACTCTCCGTATCCTTGAGGGACATCAACACTGGGATTCTATATATATTGAACAGATTTCATATGTATTTCAGTTACTATTTCTTTATACCTTTTTAAAAAATTTAAACGGATATAAAAAACTGATTAAATTTTTCTCTTTTAATTTTAGGGACTCATTTTTGCTGTTAGATTTGTAAAAATTCTACACAAATAAGACAGAGCTGGTTGCTTGGGCAGGACAGGTGAACGCCAGAGGCATAACCACTCAAAACTCTGCTCTTCAGCTAAGAAAAACCAGAAATTCAATACTGTGGGCACCATGCTTGAGAGATGGGAAGACTTACTCATGCCAGCTAAACTCACAGCCTGCCATATAAACAAGGACCTGGTTTAGTGGCTCACACTTGTAAACTCAGCACTTTGGGAGGCTAAGGTGGGAGGATTTCTGGAGTCTGGGAGTTTAAGACCAACCTGGGTAACAGAGCAAGACATCATCTCTACAAAAAAAAAATTTAAAATTAGCCAGGTGTGGTGCCACCTGCTTGTGGTCCCAGCTACTTGCGGGACTGAGATGGGAGGATTGCTTGAACCCAGGAATTTGAGGCTGCGGTGAACCAGGACCATGTCACTGCACTCCAGCCTGGGTGACAGAGCGAGACCCTGTCTCAAAACATAATAAATAAATAAGTAAATTAGAACCATTAATTTATTCATTTATAAGAGAAATTTAAGTGCCAAGGAGGAGGAAAATTATAAGTGAAAGCCAAGCAAAATCTAGAGTCTTAAGGACAATTTCTCCCTGACTTTGGCAAGGTTTAAAGGATTAACTTCACAGCAGAGAGCTCTTAGCCACTGACCACTACATTTACCTTTTGTTACATAATGAGCTGCCTCAATACTTAGTGACTTAAAGTGACAAGCATTCAATTTAACTCATGATTCTGTGGGTCAGCTCAAGTTCTTCTGGCCTGGGCCAACTCAGCGATTGTCCGCTGAGCTCTCTCAGGCATCTGCGGTCAGTGGGTGGCTGTGTGACACAGGATGACTTCACTCACCTGTTCAATTGGCAGGTCATTGGCCAGGGGTATCTTGATTCTCTTCCACCATTTTTTGCAATCTCCCGTATTAGCACTTAGGGGCTGTCATCATAACACTGCTGGATAGGCATTTGTCAAATTCTCTCTTTCTCTCTGCTCTGCTAGTAGACACCATGCTCACCATCCTCTGTCTTTGTGACATTCCAGAACAGGGTGCACTGTAAATGACCACATCTTACCTTATTCATGAGAGTCACACTCCAGGCCTTCTTTCCTGAGCTGAGATTCAGATTAGTTCACGAAACACAGTCACTCATTTAGAAATATATTTTTACTGACTCCCGTGGCTAGCAAATTTGATTCACCGAACGCAGTCACTCATTTAGAAATACTGTTTTACTCAATCCCATCACTAGGTAATTTCTTCTATAAGGTGTGAATGTTATCAGTGTAATATTAAGAGAATATTCATTGTTGTTTTTCTATAATTTCTTGATGGTGTAGGGATAGCAAAGATGTCACTCTTATCCTCAGGTACCCATGGCCAAAGCAGCTGAAGGGCATAAGCAGATTTCTGAAAAATTGTAACTGCCCAAAACCCTTTTTTAGTGCCAGCTTCCTTATGAAATATATAGGTGCACATCACTGAATATCTGAGTTTGCTCCTCTTGTTAACCTCACTTTGTGGAAAGGTTTTTAAATCAGCTGCTAAAAATGCCTGTTCTTTTTCCTGGGACAGTGGACAGGGAGAGACATGAGCTGAGGGAGACAGACTGACTCAGGGAAAAGAATTAATGGAAGCACATGGCTCCCGCGGGCAGGAAATGCTTTGATAGACCTTTTCCTCTTTTTGTTACCAGGAGAACCTTGACAATAGACTCCACCTTGGAGCAGCTGCTCTGTCCCCCGTAGGATGATCACAGCACATTTTCCTTGTCAGACTTGGAGTCTGCACCAGGGAGTGCTCAGGAAGGGACCAGTACAATGTTGGGGATCTGCCCTTGAGCCTCCAAGCTGTGCGATGGGTGGAGACGTCACCCCAAGACACTCACAAATCCTTTTGGCACACGCTTCAGGAAGACCATCTGCTTCTGTTGTTCCTCTGACCTTTTGTTAACACCCACCCTAAATTGGAAAGAAATTGCCAGAAGAAATCTGAAGCCTAAAGCAGTTTTAGACACTGTTGTCAAAGCAAGTCAAAGTGCTGGTTTAGCACCTAACACGAATCCCAAATTATGCTAGATGTTGGTGGTGGAAGGAAAATTAATATTTTTTTCAATGTCAAAATAGCTTCAGGACTATATAGGATCTTGAATAATTTCATTTAATCTTTTCAAAATTTTTACAAGGCAAGTATTATTATCTGCATCTGATCAATCAGGAAACTGAAACTCTGGAGGTTCACCAACTTTTCCGTGCCAGTCTAACTTTCTAAGGCAGGAGAGTGCAAAGTCAGACTGCTATCTCAATTTCACATATGATTTTATTTCAGCTCTGATGTATTCCTAAGTCTGATGCTTAGTTGCTTTTTCCCCTTACTCTTGTGTGCAATGTCTAAGAGACTCCGTGAAACATTGGCAAGAAAGAGACCTGACTCTAGCCCCATTCTGATAGGTGACATAGGATAAGTCACCTAACATTCTGGGTTTCAGATTCTTCTGGAAGATAAGAGACTAGGTCTAAATGAGATTACTGTCCTTCGAATTCCTAAATTTATAACTGTGTTACAAAATGTGGTATGGGCTCCACATTCATTAGGATGGCTACTAAAAAGATGGAAAATAAATATTGAAGAGAAGGTGGAGAAACTGGATCCATTGTGCACTGCTGGCAGGAATGTAAAATGGCATAGCCATTGTAGAATATAGTTCAGCAATTCCTCAAAACATTAACCATAGAATTATCATAGGCTCCTGCAATTCCAGTTCTGGTTATATCCCCCCCCCCAAAAATGTAATTAAGAACTTGCATATATACACCTGTGTTCATAGCAGCATTATTCACAATAGTCTAAAGGTGAGAACAATACCCTTGTTCATCTGCAGATGAATGGATAAACAAAAAAACGGTATATACATGCAATGGAATATGATCCATACTCAAAGAGGAAGAGAATTCTAACACAAGCTATAACATGGATCAACCCGGAAGACATTATGCAAGATGAAATAAGTCGATCATAAAAGAACAAATACTGTGTGATTCCACTAATATGTGATACCTGGAGTAGCCAAATTCACAGAGGCTGGTCTCAAGAGAGGAGAAATGGTGAGGGGTTAGTGTTTACTGAGTACAGAGTCTCAGCTGGGGAAAAGAAATGAGCTCTGGAGTTAGGCGATAGTTTCTCAGCAGTTAAATGTACTTTATACCCCTGAACAATATACCTAAATATAGTTGAAGTGGTAAATAAAACTACAGTTTTAAAAAGGAAGTTAAAAAATGTGGTTTGAATTTCAGTAACAATACATAATAATTCAGAAAAGAATTCCTTTATTTAGAAATGTTACCATCATACAATTTCTGAATTATTTAGTGACCTTTAAAATATTGCTTCTTCACAGGTTTACAGGGGGACTAAGATTACATTCACGTGGAATATAAGCCACAATGAAAAGCATGGGAAGTTATCCCGGCAAAAGATAGAGAAAGGAGCAATTTGAAGAGGGGGACTAGTTTAGAACAAGATTCTATTTTGGGAAAAGCGTAACATGTTCAATAAAATTAGAGCAATTTTCTGGAGCAATGTTGCTTGAACTCAGAGAGCAGGAAAAAGCATAGTATGAACTGGAAATGGAGATGGGCAGGGTTGAAGCACTTGAGGCTGGCTAAGAGTTTGCATCATGTTATGTATAATGCCGATAGAGCACTGGAGACTTTCAAGCTAGAGAACAGCAATATTTTTGTTTGTGTTTTTTAAGGTCAAACTGGCAGTATTTTGGGAAGAACCAGAAGGTCGAGAGCAAATCATGCTTTAGGCACCTACTGTAGTTGTGTAGGTTAGCGCACCTGAAGAAGAGATGGAAAGTAGCTGAGTGTTAATTAGGGGGGAAGTATCACCAGAATTTGGAGATGCATTGGCTTCATCTTCTGCACTATGTTACTCAAATTAATCATTTCCTGCCAGGGTCGTAGTCACCTTCACTGGGCCCCTCCCATCTCACTAGAGTGTTGCCACAGTTAAAGGAATTCACTGCCTTCTGTTCTTACCCTTTGGTGTGTCTTTTACATTACAGCTAGATTGAGCTTTCTAAAGTGCCACTCTGCACACATAACTTCCCCTGCTCAGCACTTTCATTGCCTACAGTGTTAAATCCAACTTCCTTAGCTGGGCATTCAAGGCCCATTGTGATCTGGTCTCTCTAAACCTACCTAGCACATTGTCTTAAAGTGAACCAGCCAGGCACGGTGGCTCATGTCTGTAATTCCAGTACTTTGGGAGGCAGAGGTGGGTGGATCACTTGAGCCCAAGAGTTCAAGACCAGCCTGGGCAACGTGGCAAAACCCCATCTCTACAAAAATGCAAAAATTAGCTGGGTGTGGTGGTGTGCACCTGTAGTCCCAGCTACTTGGGAGGCTGAGGTGGGAGGATGAAGATAGCTTGAGCCCAGGAGGTCGAGGCTGGAGTGAGTGTGATCACGCCACCACTGCAACAGAGCAAGACCCTGTTGCAAAAGCATAAATTAAATAAATAAACATGGACTCAGTCAATCAAAAAAATCTTCAGCATCTATCACAAGCCAGATTAACTAACTTGTTCCAAAGCATTCCTGCTGCTTCATTTTCTTTTTCTGTCTTATTTATATTTGATTTTTAGAAATACACAGAGTATACCATACATATAAAGGAAAAATATAAAATATAGGTGCAGCTTAAAGATTACTATAAAAAACACTATCTGGCTTAAGACTAGACCCTTTTAAACATATCTGAAGTTCTGTGTGCTCTGAGTCCTCTTCCCATAGTCCCCTAAACATTATCGTAGATTTTATATTTATTCCCGTTCTGTCTTCCTGGAATGCCCTTACCCTTCTTGTTGCTTGAATGCTATTCTTTCTCTGTCCTGGGCCAGAACTTAGAAAGATTTCTGTGAAGCTTTCAGCTCTTACTAAGTACAGCTAGCGTTGTCTCTGTTATCCATGGGTACCAGTGCGTTCTGCTGTTAATGCTAGCAATCTTTTTATGTGTCAGTGGAAGCAGAAATCTCGTTTTCTATTGAGAAGGTGCACGGTATGCAGAGATTGTTGCTGCTGATGGGATCAATACCCATGTGCTTTGTTCAGAGCGATCAAATGGCCTGAGGGACCAGGGTGCTGAGAGGTGGTGGCAGGGAGACATTCTCAGGAACCAGACAGGGAGGTAGAAAGTGCCTGACATGCCATGAATAGTTGTTGAACAAGTGAATTAGGGAATAATTGACAACTCTGTCTGGTCTACAATATTGAATTGTTAGTAACTTGAGGATAGGCTAATGTGTGACTCAGTAATTCGTAGTCACAACTCAGTTCGGGTCAGTCATTTGAATACTAGGTTCAAGAGATGCAAAGACAAATAGGTCTGTTTTCAAATATGAATGGTGGAGTTAGGGGAAAGTGGGAGGAGGGAGGAAGGCAGACACATAAACCAATTGCCTTAACACCGACTGGACAGGTCCATGTACAACAAAAGAAAAATACAATCATCAATCAGAGGAGGAAGTGGTTAATGTTTCCAGGAGAAAGTATTGACTGCCTCGGGTTTACTCCCACCCAGTTTGAAGAAACCTACTTGGATTCCAATGCAGCATTTTCTCCCTCTGCTTCTCCAGCCTCCTCCGGGCACCCTGCCTGGGAGGCTGCGCTCCAACCACATTGGCCCAGGTTACCATCTTCCAACAGGCGCCGGGTTTCCATCCTCTGTGTTCTAGCCCAGTGCGACTCAAATTTTAGGCATCTATGTATCACCTGGGGGTCTTGCTAAAATGCAAATTCTGATTTGGCCTGGGAAGTGAGCCCTGAGGCCTGAGCATCTGCATTTCCACCATGCTCCTGGGTGACGCCAAAGCTGCTGCTCTGCAAATCAAAGCTTAAAACAGCAAGGCTACTGTCTCTGCCCTGAAATTCTGTTCCCTCCCCCACACTCTTACTCAAATCCTCTACAGTTCTGTGAGCTAAGTCAAATGTCTTCCCTGTGATGATAGCACCTCAATTTCAGGATGTGGCATCAGCGCTGTTTTTCTCTTGACTTCTTGGCAAATCTTTCTCTTCAAGTCTTTTTCCTCAAGGAAGGCTCCTTGAGGGAAGGACTTGGTCACATTCATACAAACCCCTACATGGTGTCTGTGATAGAGTTGGGTCTTAAATATTTGTTCTGTTGAATTTTAATTGTACTTAAAACATAATGGCAGGCCAGGCACAGTGGCTCATGTTTGTAATCCCAGCACTTCGGGGGGGCCAAGGCGGGCAGATCACCTGAGGTCAGAAGTTTGAGACCAGCCTGGCCAATATGGCAAAACCCCGCCTCTACTAAAAATACAAAAATTAGCCGGGCGTGGTGGCAGATGCCTGTAATCCCAGTTACTCGGGAAGCTGAGGCAGGAGAATCACTTGAAACCAGGAGGCAGAGGTTGCAGTGAGCGGAGATCATGCCATTGCACTCCAGCCTGGGCAACAAGAGCAAAACTTCGTCTCAAAAAAAAATTATTGCATATGGATTAAATGTGTATTTGTGTACTTATATAAGTGTGTTTGTGTGTGCATATGTCTTATTCAATGTACCGTACAATATACTATAGGTGCAATGTATATATGCAACGTACCTATGGATACAATGTATATATTCAATATACTATAGATATAATGTATATATACAATGTACTACACAGTGACTATATCAGAATACATACACAAACCAGGTCATTTTAGCACTGTGTCACCATGAATTATAATAAAATAAGAATTAATATAGATGATAATTATCAGGGTGGCAGAAATTACCTCCAATATAAATTTGATGAAGGCAAAACACTTTTTTTCTGGTAGGTCACTGGGGTCCCCTTAGTCTAGGCCCGTGTCATGTAGGTTGTAGTAATCGATAAATATTTGTGGAATTCTAAATGAATAAAGGGAGAAGGAACCGAACTTCAGTTCTATGAATAAACACAATTGTGACCCCTGGAAAAGGAAGTTGTTAAAGCTTTATTAAAATCTAAAACAAAAACAAAAATAAACAATAATAAAGACAGGCCAAAAAATAAATCTGAAAATCTTCCCCTATAGTGAATGCACATTACATTTTTTTTTTCACTAAGAATATCTTTATACATGGCAGCCAAACAAAATTGCAGACATTTTTTTATAGGAATTTTTTTTCCCCTAAAATACCAAATTGTTTTAGATCAACAAAAACTTTGTTTTTTTACTATTGAATATCAAGAGAGACCCAGTTAATTGCAAACATAAACGCTTTTTCCTTGCCGCTCCTTCAATTTTGCTGATGAGGGAGATTTTGTAGCTTTACTTGGTACCAAAATAGCTCTGTTTTGCAGACCATTATCATCTTCAAAGGGCAGAGCAATAATAATGAACTAGAACACAGGAAGTTTACCACTTCTCAGTATTAAAATAGAATTTCTTATTATACAGATGCCTCTCCCACAAAGGAAAAGCAACTAGAATTTTTACTCTCTTCAATCTGTTAATATTACCATGCTGTATTAATATAGTAAGGCATTCATGTCATTAATACTTGGAAAATCCTGCTTCTTTGTATAGTTTTATTTGAATGATGTTTTAAAAATAATTCAAAAATGTTTATTGCCTAAGAAGCATTTTAGTCAGCACTGCTTAGCTGAAGCCAGTATTAAAAAATAAAAACAACCTTTATAGAACTCCATGTTATTATGTAAAGAATTAAATGGTAACTTTATACCAGGATTTGGAATCAAGAATAACATTTGCTGAGTGCCTACTGTATAAACACAATCTCATTTGATTCTCATAATAATCTTTGCAATTATCTATCGTCATTCCCATTCTGCAGTGAGGAAACAGTGTGAAACTGGCTAAATAATTTGCCTGTGGTCTCTCATAGTAAGTACTGAAGGTGAAAATCTAACTTCTCTTCTCGTTGCTAAAGCCTACATACATCCCTCTCTACTAAGATGCCTTTATAAAGCTACCATCTATTTTATTAAAATGTCATGTCCGTGTAAGAAGCGTAACACACAAGGCTGTCTGTATCTTACATAACAGAAGCTCATTTTGTTCATTTCTTCAATAAACATTTCCTGGGTTTTTACTAGGTACTTGGCAATGTGCTGAGTGCTAAAACCAGAGATAAAATATAGTAGAATCAGGAGAGACAGCAATTCAAAGACAAATGCAATTTCAAATTGCTAACGTTTTGCTGCTTTTGAGTTACAAAAATGCCAACTTTATATGATTTATACTAAAACATGTTATCCAAAAAGAGAATGGCACATTTTATTCCAATTATTCCAACTTAATATTTTAGAAAAGTAAACAGATTTCTGTGTAATTTCCCAGTATTTTGATTATACTGGCTATGTAGATAAAAGTTTCTTTGATTTATAAGAAGCCTGTATTCTCCTGAGAACACGGCAGTCAGAACCATCTTGGCCCCTGCATGAGCTTGGGCTCTGGGGACCCATCCTGGTGCATCATTCTCTGGCTCTGTGACAATGGGCACATCGTTTAACCTCCCTTGGCTTTATTCTCCTTACTGGAATGATGGAAGGACTTTTGCCTATTTCAGAGGCTTGCTCTTCTATACATGAGCCTGTAAGTTACTTTTCCAAGAATTTCCACTCCTTTCACGCCCTGATTTAAATTTGAAGTCATCAAAACGGAAACAATCAACATTTCAGGTTCCAAATACTTCCGTTTTCATCTTTTATTATGATTAAAATTTCTTCTGAAAGAATTTCTGTTTTGTAATTTTAGCATTGCTCTAAGGGAAGAAAAAGGCAGTGTATCACCATGCAGAATATTTTTCAAAGAGCCTCTCTTTGACACACTGATTTTTGTCAGTCTCAACTGACTCACAAATTCCAAATCCCAGGGCTTCCCTGGGAAACTTCCTTGGATCATGGCTCTACCGCACAGAACTGACATCGCAGAGGTCAAACCCACCTGCTGAAAACTGAGATCATCACTCAGCAAGCTGGTACCGCACGCAGGGAGTCTCAAGAGCTAACAGAAAATGATTCAAGACCAGAATTAGCCAGAACGCGTGTGTTAGCTTCCTCTGCGCATGGAATAATAAGGAGCTTGCATCACCAGCCTTCCCTGAATAGCCTACTCAGTGATTCAACAGGTTTCAAAAATTGTGAAATAAGGGATGCCTCTTGCATGGTGTGCTTTGGAAGTATCTAGCTAGGATGAAGCAAGTACCTAGCAGTACTTCCTACCCTTTTCTCTTAGGAGTACTTTTCTGTCCTCTTCCACTACGTTTGCATGGGTCCTCACTGAGAAAAAGGTATTAAAAGAAAGATGGAAAGAATAGGTCAGCCAGGTGAAAAATGGGAAGAAGAAACAGAAGGATCTGGGTGTGCAAAAGACTAAGACTAAAGTAGCCTGGAGGTTTGAGGAGTGGAAGTCAAACCTGGTGCCTGAGGTGGAGCTCCTGCAGTTTTGGTTTTACTGTCAGAGGAAGGCAGTCAGTGAAGCATTTCAAAGGGAAAGAAGGCAAACTGGGTCTGTATTTTTTTTAATATATATTTTTTATTGCATTTTAGGTTTTGGGGTACATGTGAAGAACATGCAAGATTGTTGCATAGGTACACACATGGCAGTGTGATTTGCTGCCTTCCTCCCCATCACCTATATCTGGCATTTCTCCCCATGCTATCTCTCCCCAACTCCCCAGCCCCCCCACAGTCCCTCCCCTTTTTCCCCCGACAGACCCCAGTGTGTGATGCTCCCCCTCCTTGTGTCCATGTGTTCTCATTGTTCAACACCTGCCTATGAGTGAGAACATGCGGTGTTTGATTCTCTGTTCTTGTGTCAGTTTGCTGAGAATGATGGTTTCCAGGTTCATCCATGTCCCTACAAAGGACACGAACTCATCGTTTTTGATGGCTGCATAATAATCCATGGTGTATATGTGCCACATTTATTTGAGTTGCTGTGTGGGAAAGAGAAAGGATAAAGAACAAAAGCAGAAATGGAGAGAATAAGAGAAATGGGGCTGGGTGCAGTGTCTCACACCTGTAATCCCAGCACTTTGGGAAGCCAAGACAGCAGGATTTCTTAAGTCCAAGAGTTTGAGACCAGCCTGAGCAACATTTCAAGATCCTGTCTCTACAAAAAAATTACAAAAATTATCCTGTGGTGGTGCACCTATAGTCCCAGCTACCCAGAAGGATGACGTGGGAGGATCACTTAAGCCTGGGAGGTTGAGGCTGCAGTGAGCCAAAGCCATGCCCCTGCACTCCAGCTTGGGTGAGAGTGAGACCCTGTCTAAAAAAAAAAGAGAGAGAAATGTGGTAGCAATAAGCATTAAGAGAATGTGGGAAAGGATGAAATTAATGGAAGGAATAGAGAGAAGTGCAAATGGGCAAAGAACCCGTCTGAGAGACAGGCTGTGCACAAAGCCCTTGGGATGTAGCACAACAGGTCAGTGAGGCATGAAACCAGAGAGGCAGCCTTTACACAAACTTGGGGCAGTTGCAGGACGAGGGTGGGGGGGGGGGGAAGTGGTTTGCAGACTGCTTGTGAGCTTCAGACATTTTTTTAAAAAAGTCAAGAAGAGCCCCCTCATTTTCTTCCTTACCCCCACTGTCCCATGCCTGATTCACTGCATGTGAATCTAGCCCATGAAGCAATGCCGACCCAACCATCAAAACATGACACCAGCTTGCTGTCCAATCCTCTGTGGAGCTAACTGCAGTCAGTCACCATGTACAATACAATCAAGCACTAACACTCAGAAGTTCTCGAACGCCCAGAAGAGCACCCCCTTTACAGAGGGAAGTTGGCAGGGAGCAGCCGTATGTGAACAGTAGGGACTCCCCATTGTTCTGCACTGATGATTGAACAGACCTCCTTGGTGGCCCATGGAGACAGCTGTTCTTACTGAGGAACATTTTGCCCTTTGAATGTGATTAGTAAGACAGAGATGACTCTATTCTTTAAAGGTCTCCAATGACCAAATTTGGCCTCTGAGAACTGGACCGAAACATTTTGTGTGAGTCACGTCTGTTTGCCTCATTTTCTGTCACAGTTGTTATGGAAACTACACAGCACAGTCTGAGGGTTCAGAATTCCTGAAGTTAGCCTCAAACTTACGCACAGTTTGCACAGTAAACAAGTTTGCTTAGTTTGTTAATCTTTAGCTACTTCCTGTCCTGTTCAGATTGGAAGCTGAAGAGCTCAGTACTGCCTAGAGTCCACCGTGGTCTTTTCACATGGATCAAAATAATAGACATGCCCTTGTGTCCTGCCCTAAGGGTGGTACAGATATTTAAAAGAATTCCAAATCACTTCCTGGGTTATCTGATTGTAGGATCAAAGGGACTCCCTTGCTAACATAAAAATGATACACATGTGAAAGGAATTTAAGAGTTCTTCATGCTGTCTTTTTTGGATTCATCCCAATCTTTTGGCAAAATCTCCAGCCAAATCTTAATAGCCACTGGGTTTACTCTGGGAAATATGCACTTTAGAGGGATGTTTGATGGATTTTTGCTACTTGAACTTCTTTGAGAAATCTACAGATCTTTGAAACTCAGACACAAGAAAATTCTATATCCATGGTGCCTCCCAATTATTCAAAGACAGGTGATGAACTTTATGGCCTCTTCAGCAAGGAATCTAAATCAGACAGACCTGGAGTCAGAGTCTGGTTCTACCATTTAATAATGGCTTGAGTGAGTAGGTAAATTGCCTTTGTGAGCCTCTGTTATCCGTCTATGACAGCGCTATTAACAACTATCCCATGGGTTGTTACGAAGACTAAGCAAGTTTAACATACAAATTACCTAGAACAGGTTTTTATACATAGTAGGCACTTAGCAAATGTTACTTTCCTCTCCTTTTCCATTGCACTAGCTGCTTTGTGGCCATGTTGTTGACCAACAGCACTTTCAGTTGCAGATCAACAGGAATAGACAAAGAATGTGAAATTTGTATAAAATTCCAATGAAGAGAGCTCAAAACCATCCAGGTGTTTCTTCTAAACTTAGATGTGTGATTTATCATGGGGAAGAGACGTAACTCCTGAGCTGTGACCATAAACTGAGAAGGCTGGAGCATGTAATCCTGAAGCCAAGCATTTTGACTGATGTAAAGGAAGCAATGTGTATTATTACTGTTAACCAAAAAGTGACTGGGGCAGGTCTCAATCCATAGAGGGGTATTTTACCAAGGTTAAAGACATGCCTGGGAAAAACCGTAAGTCCCGAGAGTATCTGTGATCTGTGTTTTTTCCCAAAAGGTTGTAAACCAAAAATAAAATCCTAAGCCCCGCCAGTCATCAGAGTTAACCTCTCCTCTCAGGAAAGGGCATTCCAAAGTTAAACTGAAAAACTAGTTCAGGCCGTGATGTTCCATCACGGGAGTCAAACATGCCTCATTATATCTTCCTCCCTTTTGGAAATCAGGCACAGCTGACTAGCATTAACATCAACATAGAGACGTCAAAACTGATCAAACAGACTCTTTAAGTCTGATAACAAACATTACAATCTGTTCTTTATGAAGCCTCCTATCTGGAGGCTTCATGTGCCTGACAAAACCTCGATTTCCACATCCTGTTATCATAACCCAGACATCTCTTTCTATTGATTCCAGATCTTTAGATAATAATGCAACTAATTAGAAAATGTTTGAATCCACCTATGACCTGGAAGTCCCACTTCCAGTTGTCTTGACTTTCTGGACCAAACCAATGCACATCTTACAGGTATTGATTGATGCCTATGACTCCCTAAAATGTATAAAACCAAGCTGTAGCCGGCCACCTGGGGTACGGGTTGTCAGGATCTCCTGGGAATGTGTCAGAGGCCATTGGTAACTCATATTTGGCTCAGAATAAATCTCTTCAAATATTTTACAGAGTTTGACTCCTTTTGTCGACAGGGGAGCTTTCAGAACTTCAGTATTTAAATGAAAAAAGGAAGCAGGAGGGGGAGACAAGAGAGGGAGGATAGACAGCGAGGCAGATGGTGACATTCTTGTGAGGCTCTGATTAGCTTCAGTAAATCTACATTTTACATAAGAACAAGAGGGAATAAGGGAAAAAGTCAATGACACATTGTCCTGTGCTCAGTCAACTACATTTGACATAAGCTAAAGTAACTGCATGAAAGAGGAAGCAGAGGAAGTGGGGCTATGGCACAGGGTTGTGAAATTACAGCTGTTTGGGAACAAAAGGAAAACAGTATCAGTTCCCAAGCCTGACTTTCTCTTGGCATAGTGTGTTTGGGGTCCCAAGATTCTGTTTTCTTTCACACTAATAACCCCGATGAATATACAATTTATCTTTTAGAAACTGCACAAAAGAAAGAAAAATGCAAGTTGGAGAAAAGACAAGTGGAGCTTGTGCTCTCTCTCATTAGGAACTCAGTCTCCTGAAAAATCACATCCTGATGTTCCTATGGGTGAGCAGGGATTTCACATCAACTCCCCATCACTTTCTTGGGTCCATCAGTTCATAACTTCTAGGTGTTGGCCACCTGTGAAGCCACTTAGGGGAGGTCACTTGTCACTGCTGGTGACAATGGTGTTCTGTGTGTGAATACTCATGTTCGTACCCATGGCAGGGAGTTTTTTCTCCAGGTGAAACAGTATTGCTGTGTTTCCCTGTCTCTTCCAGTCCCATGTATTCATGAAAATTAATCCCTGAAGGCCTCATTCATTATTTAGCAAATGTGTTCAAATAGATCAGAATATCAGCTTAAGTTTAAGAAACCCTCTGCTAAAGAAATACAAAATTTATATGTAAAAAGGAAATTCTAGTTGAAGAACAGTATGAAACCCACCATCCGCCAAAATGGGCTGGAGAATTTGTGATTAACGTTTTGAGAGATCATTTAGAAGTTGAATCAGATTAGCAAATGCATTCAGTGTCAGACCCAACAGGCTCTATATAAAGTCACTGAAGACAGACATAGTTAAAACTCAAGTTGATTTTTGTATTATATTGTTCTTAATGACTTAGAATTAAATCCAAAATCTACTTAGTATTATTGTGTACCTTTGTGCAAATAATGTACACTTTCCAAGCATCAGTTATTCTTCTGTGAAATTGGGATAATTTTATTTTTGTTAAGGGTTGCCCTGAGGAATGAATCAGATGCTATGCATAAACTCAGTTGGCAAGGGACCTAATAGTAGTGGCTTAATACATATACTCTTCTTCTTTCTCCTTAATAGAAGAATAAGGTGAAATTAAAGACAAGCTTAATAATTACATGTATATTTTAATGATTCACCAATTAATAAATTATTATTATTAATAACAATTTTACTGTCAGTACTTAGAAGTTAAAAGGAGAATGATAAAGTCAGTCTGGTGATCCTAAAAGTTTTTTTCTTTCATCCCTTCATAAATTGTATATGAATCTAGATTACTGAAATGCAAAAAATAAAAATATTTACAAGGTATCTTCCTTTTTAGTGAATATAGTGTTATTAGAAAATAATTGGATTACATTAATTTCCTTTGTACTGTTACTACATTATTCAATATTCAATGTGTCTTCTGACTTTCTCACTCTAATTTATATGAAAAATTTTAGAATTTTTAAATAACAATATTATTGACATAAAATTCACCTACCCTGCAATTCAGTGATTTGAAATGTAAATGAAATTATTTTTAGTATATGCACAGAGTGGTACAGCTACCATCGCAATAAATTTGAGAACATTTTATCACCTATCAAAAACTCTCCATTCTTCCTACAGTCACTCAGCTTCCCTGCGTCACTTCCACAACCCTAGACAACCACTAATCTACTTCCTGTTTCTATAGGTTTCTCTATTCTGGACTTTCACATATAAGGAATCATATGATATGTGCTCTTTTGTCTCTGGCTTCTTCTTTTTTTTTTTGAGATGGAGGCTTGCTCTGTTGCCCAGGCTGAAGTGCTATGGTGCGATCTCTGCTCACTGCAGTCTCCCAGGTTCAAGTGACTCTCCTGACTCAGCCTCCCGAGTAGCTGGGACTACAGGCATGTGCCACTAAGCTCAGCTACTTTTTTGTATTTTCAGTAGAGATGGGGATTTCACCACATTGGTCAGGTTGGCCTCAAACTCCTGAACTCGTGATTTGTCCACCTCAGCCTCCAAAAGTGCTGGGACTACAGGTGTGAGCCACTGCTCCTGGCCTGTCTCTGGCTTCTTTTACTTAGCATCATGTTTTCAAGGTTCATCCATGCTGAAGCATGGGTCAGGACTTCATTCCGTTTATTGCCAAATAATATTCCATCGTATGGATGGACCACATTCTATTTACCCATTCGAGTTGTTTCCAAATTTTGGCTATTATGAATAATGTTGCTATAGAATTACAGAATTTTAGATGGTGCCATATGGCTTATGTGGCCCATTCCTCTCAATTTACAGATATGCTAATGAAGCATCACAAAAATGCCATGCATAGTCTATGTCTCAGTGCTTCTCAGTAGCAAAACATTAACTGGAGCCCAATTCTTCTAATTATTTTATAACTGCCATTCCCGTCTCTACCAATATGCAAGGTTTTAGAGAGATGGTCTTGTACTAACAGTTAAAATGGATTCAATAACAGATACAAGCCAGTCTCTGTATCCCAGCAATATACAATTTAGTGCAATATACAGTACAATTTGGTGATTGTGTCTGATTCTATTAATCTCTGCAAGATTTATCCCAGTGCAGAGCATACAGTGAGTCTATAATAGGAAATTGTGTAACTAGCACATAGGAAGAGCTGAACTCATGGGGTGTAAACATGTAAGCAACTTAGTGTTTGATTTTTATTTTCCCTTTAAGCCTGTTCATTGTGGTAGTATTTTTTGAAATAGTCCTAGATAAAAATGTGGATAGGCCCCAAGAAATTAAAAGCCCTAGAATCTCTTTATGTTGCAAAACAGCCTCAACTCAGTACTTAGATTACTAAACCTATGTAAGAGTGAAAGGTTTCATCTTCACTGAAGTAGTCTTATCTCCGACCAGCCAGCAACATGCAAGAGCTGGACAGATAAGGTACAAGGGGAGCTGGTGAGGCCTAATGAGACGGATGCTCTGACAAGATGGGCCTGTGTTCTCTAGACCTGGATGGTGGTTACAACCTGTTTCTTTCATGGCTGCTTTTATAGGTTTTTTTTTTTTTTTTGAGACAGAGTTTCGCTCTTGTTGCCCAGGCTGGAGTGCAATGGCACAATCTCGGTTCACTGCAACCTCCGCCTCCCGGGTTCAAGCAATTCTCCTGCCTCAGCCTCCCAAGTAGCTGGGATTACAGGCATGCACCACCAGGCCCAGCTAATTTTTTATTTTTAGTAGAGACGGGGTTTCTTCATGTTGGTCAGGCTGGTCTCGAACTCCTGACCTCAGGTGATGCACCTGCCTTGGCCTCCCAAAGTGCTGGGATTACAGGTGTGAGCCACTGTGCCCGCCTGTAGGTTCTTTAGAGAGTTTATCTCCCCCGTCACTGAGTGACTACAATTCTCTTGACACGAATGATTTACCCCTTTCTGGTTTGTCACTTTATCCCTCCTTAACCTCTAGGAATACAGCAACACTTCAGCCAGATCACCCCCTCCTGGTTGGTGGCCCTATTGGAAAGTTCTAGATATTACCCTGTATGGATGGTCCACATCTGGTTCTCATGTACCCTTTGCCCTCCAAGGGCCAAACCCAGTGTAGCCTTGCTTCTACTCATCTTTCAGCAGCAGGGAAATTTCCTTATTCCATCCTTTCTCTTTGTTAAACCAGTCAATTCTGTCTCTCACCCTGCCCTGCTAAATACTTCAGACCATACATATTCTGTCCTCTGATCAGTTTCCTTCAAGTTCTTCTCTTGACTTGAGAGAGTGAGAAAAATGTCCTCCCATCTGGGGTGTTGATGTTTTTACGGGTAGGGGCAGAACTCACATCACAGCTCTCCCCAGGTAAATATTCCTCAACATTCTTTCCTCAAACTTTTGTACTTTAGATATAGAGGAGGGGTTCAGCAGGCAGGGAACTGCTTTTTATTAAAAACAAAACCTAAAACCTTTGAAATTTTGAATCTTCTTCTGTTACCTTACTTTAGAATATCATATCTATTATATCTTGGTGTCTCAAATGTAATTTCCAATTTAATGTCTGGTTATACTCTGAAATTATCTAGAAGGCAGGGTATTACAATAAAAGGAACACTGACCTAGGGTGATAGTAGCTATCATGTGTGAAACTCTATACCAGACATCATGCTAAAGTATGTATGTATGTATGTATGTGTGTATGTATTTGAGATAGTGTCTCACTCTGTCATCTGGGCTGGAGTACTGTGGCGTGATTTCAGTTCACAGCAACCTCCACCTCCCGGGTTCAAGCAATTCTCCTGCCTCAGCCTCCCCAGTAGCTGGGATTATAGGCACCTGCCATGCGTGGCTAACTTTTGTTATTTTTTAGTAGAGACGGAGTTTCACCATGTCGGCCAGGCTGGTCTTGAGCTCCTGGCCTCAAGTAATCTACCCTCCTTGACCTCTCAAAGTGCTGAGATTACAGGCATGAGCCACCGCGTCTGGCCCAAATAATTTATTAACATTATCTCATTAACCTCTTGCAACAACTCAATGATAGAGCTACTTTGATCTTTACTCAATAAAGCAGGGAACTAAACCTTCAAAAGGTGTCATCTAGAATGGTGTGCTAAATGTGTGGTTTAGTTGGAAGCTTTCTACAGGAAGAAACAGAGCAATCCACACCCCTAAATGGCTTCAACAACAGACACCAGTACTATTTTACATAGTAGTTAACCCAGAGATAGGGTCCTGCCAGTGCTAGTTAATCTGATGGCTCAAGGCTGTGCCAAGCACCTGGGTTCTTTCCATCTTTTGCTTATGCGTCCTTGGTATTTAAGCCTTTCCTAGTCTAGTTCCTTTCGATATCACATGATGGTTGCCGCATTTCTAGAAATCAGATCTAGATGAGATAATGCTTAGAAGAATTGTTTCTCCCTTTTAGTAAAAGCTCTTCCTAAATCCCACCACGAGTACGTGAACAAAATGCAATTCTGCAACAAGGAAGAAAGAGGATATACTGTAGGTGCAGAGTTGACAACTTGTTTCAGGGGTTTAAGTAACTGGGCTTAAGTGGTAAAACAAGTCCACAGCAGGCGTGAGATTCAAACACTGGTTTGTTCTGCTCTAAAATGTATGCTCTTGTGCAATGCTGTAAACCATGCGGTGCGGCCTATATATCCAGAGGAAATAGATCATTTGGGTTACAGTTCCTGTAGTTACAAAGTTTTAAAGGAGTCTTAACTTCTCAGTTCCTTCGTTCCTTCACCTGTAAAATCAGAGTTTTGTGTCCTGGTGATTATCTTTTTGCTTTTTTATTACAGCAAAGCTGACAGTACTTTTTGGCATCCTTTAAAAGAAGTAAATATTTAAGAGTACATGACTTTTAGGTCATTAACAAGATTGGATAGCTGTCTTGAAAGTAAAAACGCTCACATTTAAATTATTGTTAGTTTGTTTGTGCTTTCAGTGATAAACGATCGTATAATGTTATGGAATAGCTACTCAGGAGCTTCAGATACTCATCTCTAGAGGTAGCAGATGTTTATTTGTTGTGGTTGAAATAAATCTCCAAAGGGGACAGATTCAATATGGGCATAGAGAGAGTGAGGAGACAGTGGACCTAGGCAGGCTCACACTGGCTGACCATCACCCCAGACAGCTGCCACACCCGTTCTCCTGTTCTGCAATTTTGAAGGAACATCCAAAGCAGAAGAGCCTCAGGCACAGCCAGTGAACTCCTGGGCTCAGATTGTCTGCGGACACTATAGTTTATTTATTTACGTATCTTCTCTTTTTTGAGACAAGGTCTCTCCCTGGTGTCCAGGCTGGAATGCAGAGGAGTGATCCTGGCTCACTGCAGCCTCAACCTCCCAGACTCAAGTGATTCTCCCACCTCAGCCTCCCAAGTCACTGGGAACACAGGCGTGTACCACCAAGCCCAGCTAAACTCATTATGTTGCCCAGGCTGGTCTTGAACTCCCGGCCCGAAGTGATTCTTCCACCTCGGCCTCCCACAGTGCTGGAATCACAGATGTAAGCCACCACACTGTTCCAAGTCCAGTTTAGATTGTTGCTCATGGTCTGTTAGTCATTTCTGGCTTTGGCTAACATTTGATTATATAGAGATATTTGCTCTATTGTAGATCTTTAAAAATAATTGCAAAATGAAATAAATACCAGACTAGGAATTAGGAGACCTGAGATTAGTATCTCCTATACAATGTGACATTGGTAGAGATCAGATCAAGACATCTCTTTGGACATAAATTTGCTAATTTGTCAAAAAAGGGAATTTTTCTTTTTTTTTTTTGCTAAAAGTTACTATCAAAGTACAAAACAGCAACAGCTGAAGAACAAAAATTAAGATGTCACAAGTATTAAGAAAAGGGTGACTCCGTGTTCCGCTGCAAAGTGAAACCAACGATTTGTTTGTGCTAAATGAATGGAAATAATGTACTCAGAATATACTTCTTTGTACACTGCACTTGCTTATAGTAGGTGAAATAAGCAGCCATCAATGCTAATGTGCTGCTTTTATTGAGACCTTTTTTATTTTCTGCCAAGCAATACAGTATTTTCTGCCCATTATGCTGAGATATTCCTATAATGTCCATTTCAAATAGTATTTTTTTTTTTTTGAGACGGAGTCTTGCTCTGTCACCCAGGCTGGAGTGCAGTGGTGCGATCTCAGCTCACTGGAACCTCTACCTCCCTGGTTCAAGTGATTCTCCTGCCTCAGCCTCCCGAGTGGCTGGGATTACAGGCACCTGCCACCACACATGGCTAATGTTTGTATTTTTAGTAGGGGTGGGGTTTCACCATGTTGGCCAGGCTGGTCTTGAATTCCTGACTTCAAGTGATTAGACCACCTCAGCCTCCCAAAATGCTGGGATTACAGGCATGAGCCACTGCGCTCGGCCTCAAATAGTATTTTCAAATAGAATTTTGCACCTTTGAAATATTTGTTCAAACTGTATTTTAGGCTAACTTTGAGTACATAGAGATGTTTACTCTATTGTAGATCCTGCTCTAAAGTAGATCTTTCTTCCAAACTCCTTTTATTTGATGCTGAAGATTCCCTAATTATACTTCCATAGCTCAGGAAAATAACTTTCAGACTTATCCAAAATCAAGATCTTAATCTTTTTTTTTTTCTTTTTGGGGGTGACAGAGTCTCTCTCTGTCACCCAGGCTGGAGTGCAGTGGTGCGATCTTGGCTACTGTTCCCTTCACCTCCAGGGTTCAAGTGATTCTCCTCCTTGGTCTCCCAAGTAGCTGGGATTACAGGCGCCCGTCACCACATCCGGCTAATTTTTTTGTATTTTTAGTAGAAATGGGGTCTCACCATATTGGTCAGGCTTGTCTCGAACTCCTGACCTCAAGTGATCCGCCTGCCTCTGCCTCTGAAAGCGCTGGGATTACAGGTGTGAGCCACCACGCCCGGCCCTCTTAACCTTAACTGGAAGTTTTTGATACCTGCTTAACACTCAGTTCTCAATTGTATTTTCTCAGAGAAGTCGCCCTCACCGTCCTGATCTAAATGAAGCCTCTCTGTTGCCTCGTCTCTCTCACGATGTTTTTCACACCATGCAATTATGTATTCATTTGTGTGCCTCCCTGTACACAATGTTTCACACTTCACCGGTCTGTTTCCTTCACGATTACATTACCTGGCACAGAATACAGTAGGTGTTCAATTAAGCATTGTGGAATTCATGAATGATACTGCACCACATTCCGTAAGTTTGAAGATGCTAGTTTTATTATTTCTGAAGAAACCCACCACTTTATACAAAAAGAAATTACTGGGGTGCTTTAATATCTACAACTTCTCTGCTGAAAGAGTCTTGTTTGTTGAATGGACTTAGAAAGAGCTAAAACATTTGATAGTGAAGAAATGTTACAGTATACTGTCTTTAATTTCTGGATAAAAGTTTGGTGTGTTGAGAAGTCCAGGGAAATAATGGACAAAAATTACTAGATAACTCAAACAAAATGTACTCGATATTCACTTATCACAAAATACAGGTTTGTGGACTAATTTCTTGCCTGTTAGAAATATTAAAGACCTTCAACTTCCCTTTTCTGATAAATTAGCAAATTTATGTCCAAATACGTGGCTCGGTTTGATCTCTACCAATGTCACATGGTATAGGGGATACTAATCCCTGGTCTTCTAATTCCTAGTCTGGCATGTACTTGGTTTCGCAATTATTTTTAAAAAGTTTTGTGGACCATAAACATATTATTTTGTGACATAATCTTAGCAAAAGGGAAAAAAAGAAACTTTAATGATCTTATTGTTAAGCAGTTAGAATTTTTAAACTAACTTATTTTAATACTCTAATTCATAGTAACACTTATTTATTTCTTCAGAAAAAAATGTTGTTATGAACTTTTGTCATCCATAAAATGGAATATTATTTAGCAATAAAAGAAATGAACTATCAAGCCATAAAAAAATGTTCAGGAAACTTAAGTGCATATTGCAAAGTAAATGAACTCAATTGAAAAGGCTATATACTATATGATTCCAACTATATGACATCCTGGAAAAGGCTAAACTATAGAGACAGTGAATAGATTTTAAAAATCAGTGGTTACCAGCCTTTGTAGGGGAAGGAGGGAGGAATAAGTAAAACACAGAGGATATTTAGAATAGAGAAGCTGTTCTATATAATGGTGGCTATGTCATTATACATCTGTCAAACCTGTAGAATTTACAACACCATGAGTGTGACTCCTAAGGTAAACTATAGACTTTGGGTGATAATGATGTGTCAGCTTAGTTAATCAGTCATAACAAGTGTACCACTCTGGTGGGGGATATTGATATTGGTGGAGGTTGTGCCTGTGGGATCAGGAGGCATACAGGGACTCTGTACTTTCCACTCGATTTTGTTTTGATCCTAAAACTGCTGTAAAAATAAAGTCTATTAATTAAATGTGAATAAATAAACAGGTAGGTAGGTAGATGATAGATAAATGTTGCTCATTCCTTTTATTTTCGTTAGTGATCCTTCCCACTGTGCAAACAATTCGTAGAGTGCCCTGCTTTAGATAGCAATAAGCAGTGTGGCATGGCAAGGCATTGGGTCATGCCAGGCTCAGCACACTGGATCTGCAGGGTGCACACTGCCTGCCATGGTGAACGTGTCCTCCAAAATTCCTATGCTGAAATTCTAACTCCCAAGGTGATGGCATTAGGAGAGGAGATTAGGTCATGAGGATTCTGCTTTCAAGAATGAAATTAGTGAAAAGACCTGAGGGAGCTCCCTTGTCCCTGCCTCCGTGTGAGGACTCAGCAAGAAGATGGCCGTCTGTGAGCCAGGAAGCAGGCACTCAGCAGACACCGAGTTTGTTGACAGTTTGACATTGGACTTCCCAACCTTCAGAAGTATGAGAAACAAACTTCTCTTATTTATCAACTACTTCACTTATGGTACTTTGTGATGGCAATCCAAATGGACTAAGGCTCTGCCCAGGCTTGTGGGCACCACCCGCACAGGCTATGATCTGATTCTCCTTTGAGCTGTAACATGGCAGCCCTCATTTGAGTCTGTCCTCTCTTAGAAAATCGACTGTATGACTTTGGTCAAAAAATTAAGCTTTTTGTACATTTGGCATTTCATTTCCTATAAAATTGGAATGATAGCATCTACTTCATTAAATACACAAAAATATCCCAGAGGGATAATCTGTTGTGGGCAGAGATCTATTAAGGTAAGTATTGCCTGATATAAAGGTTATTAGAAATGTGATTTATCCATTAGGGCAAATCCTTCAAGCTTCCTCCTTAGGCTGGACTTTGGAATCTTCTTGGAAAATGAGGTTCTTCTTCAAATCTTCAATTTAAAAAAAAGGCTAAGTTTGGTGAAACACAACATCACGAATAAAAATATTCTAAGTGTGATTCCAGCTACCAATTTAGAAGCATGGACTGCAGGCCAGAATTCAAGAGCTCTAAGCCATGCTCCAATTTATCTGTACCAGTTACTTTTGATATTTTCTGTTGCTTTTCCTTGTAGAGGGTAGCAGTTAAAACTTTTCACTCTAAAAGTGCTCAGTGCCTGCCTTAGGAGATACTGAGCACATCATGGCCCATCTTGGAAAAACAGAAATATAAGGATTTGAAAAGATGGCAGTAGCCTAAAAAGAAGGGAAGGGAAGCAGGCTAATGACCAGGAGGTGATGTCTGTAGCTTGAGAGGAAAAAAAAAGCTCATGGTAGCCATTCTGGTTCCAAGGTGAAAAAGGGCTACCGGTGCCTAAGTAAATTGCCTGACAGTGAGGCTCAAGAAAGGTAATTTCCTTCCCTAGGGAGACAATACTACCGAGTTTAATTACTTTCTTTCTTCCTAATTGAATTATTGTTAATACAAGGTGTGTCTCCTTGTTTTGGGAAATAATGAAAATACAGTTTTATATAAACTATCTTCCCTTGACTTATCAGAAAATAGAACAGAGTCATGGTACCTATAATCCAGTGGGAAATATTTTTTTAAAAATACTAATCTGAATGGAAAGTATCCTCACTGACTATTTAGAGCCTAATTCTTTCAATACAAACAGCTCACACTAGAGAAAGAGGTAAATAAGCAGAACCAGAAAGATAGCATCTGTCCCCATTGGTACGAACGTTCGGGGTGCTCCCTATTTACCAGCTAATGAAGTGCAGACAACGGTCGCTCTTCTCAACCCAGTCTGAATAAACTTGCGGTATTTATTATACACACACTTATTTCTTAGGAGAGGTGATTATTTATTTAAAAAGAATCCCTGATGGGTTGAATTCTGCTAAGACTGATGGAGGGATTACAAATATAAATTGATAGGCCGGGCGCGGTGGCTCACGCCTGTAATCCCAACACTTTGGGAGGCCGAGGCTGACGGATCACAAGGTCAAGAGATCAAGACCATGGTGAAACCCCATCTCTACTAAAAATTACAAAAATTAGCTGGGAGTGGTGACATGCGCCTGTAGTCCCAGCTACTTGGGAGGCTGAGGCAGAAGAATTGCTTGAACCTGGGAGGCGGAGGTTGCAGTGAGCCAAGATCACACCACTGGTCTCCAGCCTGGTGCCTGGTGACACAGCAAGACTCTGTCTCAAAAAAAAAAAAAGTATATATATATATATGTTTATATATGTATATATAGAGAGATAGATAGATAGATAGATAGATAGATAAAATTTCATCAGGGACCTCAAAGCAAGATTCACCAAAAATACTTTACCCACAAACAATCAAGAGTTAACTCTACAGGAGACACTGTGTTGAGAAAGTCCCCAAATTACTGCACAAAAACATGATCGAGTGATATTGAAAACAGAACAGGGATGTCATTCAGTCCTTATTACTAGATGAAATCTGAACTTCCTTTATGAAAGAAAAAGGGAAGTTAAAATTTAGAGAATTTGAGAGTCTATTAAATCTGTATGGATTCTCAGAAAGCAGGCAAGAATTTTAATATGAGGCTAACCATGACTCAGTATGAAGTCTGTATTTTATCAATCCACAGACATTCATAGCCAATTAATATTTGTTAAGAGCACATATCCAGTTAACAAATATTCCTTGAACCCTGTTAGGCACCACTGTGTTAAGAACCAGGGACAATTATTGGTTAAGAAAAACTCCATCCCTTCTTGTAGGATACTTACCTATTTTGAGGAAACAGACTAAAGTAAACAGACCAGAAACAATAAAGTAATTATAAATTATGATCTAGGAAGTTAATAAGCAAGGAACTAATGTCCAGAATAGATGTCTAGGGAAGGAAGGCCTTTCTGATGATTTGGGTTTCCTGAGATCAAAATGATCAAAAGAAGATGAAATTTAAAGGAAATATTTAGGTAAATAAAATTATAATCTTAAGTGGTAATTTATGCCATGCTAATAGCCTTGTCAAGAATGTCCTATAGAATAATAAATAATTTGTAAACTTCTGTATGTGTCTGAATTGCTTTTTAGAGGGATTATGAAAACACAGATTCCTGGGTTCCATCTTCAGAGGTTCAAATTTGGTTCGTGTTAGGTAGGGTCTATACATCTTTTGCTGTTGTTGCTGGATATTAAAGCATACCTTTATAGGCTCAATGCTTTTTTTAACAAATGGCAGAGGTATAGGTTAACAAAATTGAGGTATTTTAGGCCATGTGCGGTGGCTCAAGCCTGTAATCCCAGCATTTTGGGAGGGCAAGGTGGGTGGATCACCTGAGGTCAGGATTCAAGACCAGTCTGGCCAACATGGTGAAACCCTGTCTCTACTAAAAAATAAAAAAAAATTAGCTGAGCATGGTGGCAGGTGCCTGTAATCCCAGCTACTCAGGAGGCCGAGGCAAGGTAATCACTTGAACCCAGGAGGCGGAGGTTGCAGTGACCCGAGATCGCATCATTGCACTCCAGCCTGAAACTCCATCTCAAAAAAAAAAAAAAGTGAGATATTTTACACTTGTATTACTACAGCTTCCAAAGTATTTGCATGTACTTTATCTCATTTGATCTGTATAATTATCATGAGGAAGAATAAGCATGTAACTTTATATTTTTCATTTAGTCATTCATTCATTCAACACATATATTTTGAGATTTTATTAGGTGATCATCCCTGTGCTAGGTGTGTTGGGGATGCAATACCGAGCAGAATGGACATGGAGCTTAGCATTCCAGAGAACAGGCAGACATTAAGCCAATAATCACATGCTATATACAGTAATTACAAAATGCACACTTCAATCACATTATATAGATGAAAAGTGGTATAAAAATGCACAAAGAGAAAAATATAACCTTGAAAATCTTTGAAACTTCCAAGGTTATTCAGTTATTCAGAGAAGAAAGCCACAGCAATCTCCAAGTCCTAATGCTATTTCCCCCTCTGCCACGACCGCCTCTTCAGATGTACAAGGTCGGGAAATGACAAAGTCAGGAAAAGGACAAGGCACTCCGATCAGGAAGTGCCACTGTCTAGGACTGAATCTGAGGAAGACCCACACCCCATGGATGGGGACCACTACGTGCAACAGATCTACCAAGAGCAAGTCATCATGTCGGGTAGCTGGAGACACTTTATCAGTGAGCTTACGGTCTCCTCCCTCATTAGGAAGCACTCATTCAAAATGCCATCAAAAACGGAAGGAAATTAGCATTTTTTGATGTTCAACCACATATTAGGCATCTTTTCTACTATATTGGTACTGTTCCCTGATTGCAGATGAGTGAACTCAGGCTCAGGGGAGGTTAAATAACCTAGCCAAGATCACCCATCTTGGTAGAACTTAGATGAAAATCCACCTCTGTCTGACAATAAAGTCAGTCTGACCAGTAGCTCAGAGCCAAGCAGATTCAGAGCTTTAAGGAAAAGAGGAGCTCCCAAGAGGCTATAACTTGAGGTTAACTCTTCTCTCTGGCACAAACATTAGATAGAGACCAGTTTGAACATTTATTTCAGGAGTTTTCAGGTATACGGGACCAGAATTAGGCGACGTGCTTGAAATAGATGCCGAGATCCACACCTAACAAATGTGATTCAGCAAGTCTGGGATGTAGCCTGATGTGTGCATATGTGTATACTGTATATGCGTACACACACATCTACTTACATGAATATATGTATACACACACAATTTTAACTAATTTCCCAGGTCATCTTAAAGCCCAGTTAGTTTCTGTTCTATGCATTTGGCTGTTTTCAAGCCTGAGTATAGGTAGAATTGGAAAGTAGGTCAATATGGCTAGGATGACAATAGAAACAGAAAATAAATACACATTTAAACATTTTCATGTGTAAATAAAATTTATTATTTCATACTGTACAACTCATTTGCTCAAAAATTCCACGCCTATTAAACTTAGAGATAATGTTTCTATGAATCTTGATCCTGGGGAAGACTGCCCTAGCCAGCATATCTCAATTCTCTTATCCAGGCAGATCTGTCTCTGTAAATTGATTTTGTTATGAATTTTATTCCTGGGACCTTATCTCTTACAACCTTGTTGCTCTCCGATTTATAAAGCGGAGGGTCACATGCAGGCCTGCCATCACCATCATACGAAACTGGGTGGATATATAAGTTTCTTTAAAACCTCAGTGAGTCCTTCTTGTCCACACCAAGGCCATGAAATAAGAACAGGATGTTAAGTAAAAGCAAACTGTCAGAGAAGATGTAAGCCTTCTTGAAAATAAAATACCTGATTGCAAAAACAGGAGACTCTTGTGGAAGAATCAGAGTACAAAGCTGAAGAAATTTGCCAGAAAAACGAACAAAAAACATGGCAGAAAAAAAGAAAAAAGTTAGGAAAATCACTGCGGGTTGTCCATTATTTAACTATTAAGAGTTCCATAAAGAGAATGGAGAAATTGAACAGGAGGAATTTTTTTTTTTTTATTTGAGATGGAGTTTTGCTCTTGTTGCCCAGGCTGGAGTGCAATGGGGCAATCTCAGCTCACCACAACCTCCACATCCTGGGTTCAAGTGATTCTCCTGCCCCAGCCTCCTGAGCAGCTGGGATTACAGGCATGCACCAGCATGCCCTGCTAATTTTGTATTTTTAGTAGAGATGGGGTTTCTCCACGTTGGTCAGATTGGTCTTGAACTCCCGACCTCAGGTGATCTGCCCACTTCAACCTCCCAGTGTACTAGGATTAAAGGCATGAGCCACCGTGCCCAGCCGATCAGCAGGAAATTTATCACAGAAATAATTCAAGAAAGTTTTCTAGAATCGAAGAACATGAGTTTTTGAATTTAAATGATTCACCAAGTATCTAATACAATGAATTAAAAGCAAATAAAATCTGCCACATTATTATAAAGAGTCACTGAGGATAAAGATTTTACAGGATTTCAGAAGAATAAAAACAGGTTAAAAACAAAGACCACTAATCAGTAATCAATTCTTTTTCAAGTTGGAAAATACCACCTTCAACATTCTGAAGGCAATCATGTTCAATCTAGAATTCCACATATACCCCAAGCTGTCTATCAAGCGTGATGATAGAAAAAGGCAACTCTTGCTGCCAAAAATGAATATTCCCCGAACGCTTTCTGTGAAAGTTACTGGGAAATATGCTCCCATAAAATGAGGAAATTAACAAGAAAGAAGAGGGCATGGGAGTCACAAAACAGAACATTCTAAACAGCGATGAAAGAGCACTTGCCAAGGGGTGATTTTACCTTTTTAATGTAAATTAGACGTTGATTAGGAATATTTCAAATAACAAGAGTCATGAAAATGTTTAAAATTTTTAAAAAAATCAGTGAAGGTGCTACTATTTTGGGGGGAATAAGTGGTCTCTGGGGGAAAAAAAACCCCAATACGTTAGTCAAGAATGGAACTGTAACTGCAGGAGTATCAGAGCTTGTTATTCATAAATAGTTTTAGATGATAATAACATATTCACTCACTAGAGATTTACCTGTCAATATGGTATTGGGAGAATGGAACATAAGGCAGGGGAGTGGCGCATAACTGCTAAACTCACATCTAAAAATAGCCTCTTCACACCTGTATTCCCAGTGACTCAGGAGGTAGAGGTGGGAGGATCGCTTGAGCCTAGGAGTTGGAGGCTGCAGTGAGCTACGATGGCACCACTGCACACCAGTCTGGGTGACAGAGTGAGACCCTGTCTCTAAAAAACAAAAATTGTTAATTAAAAATAAAAACAGCTTGTGTTGATTGACACTCATTGTGTACTGAAGCCGTTCTAGTTGATATATATGTTCTCATCCATTTGACTCTCACAACCACCCAATGAGTATAGCTCTTATGCATCAAACATTCAAGGCATGTGAGATATATAAAGTAACGGGTTCAAAGCCACACAGCTGGGAAGGAGTGGTCTCAAGCGTTAAGCCCAGGCAGTCTGGCTCCACCGTTCTTGTTCGTATCTTCTACCCAGTATTGTTCTTCTAGTCAGCTAGCAGAGCCAGCAAGTAATAGCTTATGTCCATAAATGGAAATCAAGAAATGATTACATAAGCATCTCTTGTAGAATTATGGAGGCAAACACAAAAGGCAACAGCAGTTCAGCTAAAGTATTTGCCTCTAAGGAGTGTGACTGAAGGCTTGGGAGGGGAGGGGAGGGAAGCTATTGTGTGTTAAAGGCCTTTCCATATTTTTTTATTGATATGCTTATATTACTTTGATAACAGCTACAACTAATATTTGTTAAAGTTTTTAAAAATTATCTGCACTTTAGTTTCCCTATAGAAAACTCCCTCTAAGGTGCTCTATAGCAATGCCCACCATCTATGATTTTACCATAACCTCATATAATCAGGGCTAGGTGGGAACAGGTCTCAGATAGGGATACAGGCACGTAAATTCATCTTGCATGATAAAATTGAAATGTCTAGAAATGTCATGGATGGCAGTTGGTGATGATGCTTGTTTTCTCTGCCCCCCATTGTAGCCCCCTCTTCTCCCACCTCGCCACTCTGCACTGATGCTGTATCTCCCCCTACCCCACGTTTCTTGGTGCCATTGTCTGAGTTAGTGATTTGGGCAGAATGAATCCTTGGCCTAACTCGAAGTGGCAGTTCTTTAGTTCTTGAGCTGAATACCCAAATTAAATTAGGCTCTAGTTTAAAGTTATGTGTTAGAGAGCTCATTTGGATGAAAAAATCCAGTGAAGGGATAATTCATGTTTAAAACATGAACAATGGAGTTGATAATCTGCTGATGCTCTGGGAGAAATAGGTAAGATTTGTAGTCCTTTGAATGTCCAGAAAAAAATCTTCAGAGAAAAAAGATATTTCTCGTAGATTCTCACAGCTGAATTATTTGATCTTCTTATATAAAGTGCTTCAAGCATACTTCTAAGCATAAAAAATAAGCCACAAAGAAGAAAACATAGGTTTTGATGGAACAGGCTTAGTAGAATAAATTGTAAGAGAGAAACCTTAAGGAATAGTAATTATTCATAGACGGACAATTCAGGACTATTTAAATGTCTAGGACTAGAATAGAACTGAAACTGAATAAGAATATTGGTCTTAAGATACCAATTTTCCTTTAACTAGGGGGAAAATGGGAATATAACAGATAATAAAAACTCTCTAAGACAAATCCAAGAGAATTCAGATATTTGAAATGAAAGAAAATTGAGCAATGGCTTATACAGATTAGATACTTAAAGGAACAGTCTACATTCTCACTTTATAGTAAAGTCAGACACAGAGATGTACTCACTTGCCCAAGATCACACAGCGAATGAGCAGCAAAGTCAGAATCGAAGCCTAGGTTTTCAGGTGCTGGTTAATCATTGAAAAAAATGTTCTGCCAGAAGCATTTATGTGGAATTGAATATACAGGGAAGCGGGCAAATAGCTCAAGGCCTCGGGGGTTGCACCAGCCCCTGCAGGTGCTCAGAATTACTGTGATGTGGTGATCTAGAAGCAGGTATGCCAGGATGCAATCAGGAAGCAGCTTTAGGCAAGCACTTCCAGAAAACTGACTAAACAGGTGTCAGAAAAAAGGGACTTGAATATGTAAGGCTCCAATAATTTGTTGAGATTTATTTCCTCATCATAAGCAAACATGCAATGTTATACCTAATTTTATCTTTATAACTTGATTTGATTTTGTTTCTGAGATGGAGTCTTGCTCTGTCACCAGGCTGGAGTGCAGTGGCACGATCTCAGCTCACTGCAACCTCCACTTCCGGGGTTCAAGCAATTCTCCTGAGTAGCTGGGATTACGGGTGCCCGGCCCGCCACCACGCCCTGCTAATTTTTGTATTTTCAGTAGAGACAGGGTTTCACCATGTTGGCCAGGATGGTCTCGATCTCCTAACCTGGTGGTCCGCCCACCTTGGCCTCCCAAAGTTGAGATTACAGGCATGAGCTCATAAATTTTTTCACCTGGCCCATAATTTTTTTCATAAAGAAATCATGTAAAATTATACACAATTGAGGCCCCACCCTACCTAGAACCACAGGACCTTTTGCCTATAGACTTCATTGAATATTATTATGATTTTTTAGTAGAACAAATTTTAAGAGAAGAAACTTAAAATTAAAAATGACTCAGAGATAAGACAATCCAGAACTATTTAATTGTCTAATAATCACCTAATTCTCATTTACATCTATCTGAAAATTAAATGGTTATTTACATTACACATGCTTGATTGTAAAGGGCAAAATAATAAATATCTTAGACTTTGCAGGTCACATAATCTTTGTCACAACTACTCCACTGTGTCTTTGTAGCATGAAAATAGTCACAGACAATACAAAAATGAATGTATAAGGTTGTGTTCCAATCAAACTTTATTTATAAAAATATGCAGTGGGCCTTACCCCCCACGACGGTGGCCTGCCGACCCTTGATCTGAAGTTTCTTTAAATCAGATTTCTCAGCCTCAGCGCTATTGGCGTTTTGGCCAGATAATTCTTTGTTGTGGGAGCTGTCTTGAGTGAGGGCTTAGCAGCATCCCTACCCACTGTCCAATAAACACCAGTTGCACTCCCACCCAAACCTCCTGCAGTTGTGACAACCAAAAATGTCTCCAGACGTTGCCAAGTGTCCCTTGGGAAATGACATCAGAAAAACCACTGATGTAAATTAATGAAGTTTCAAATTTGTGGGTTTGGGGGTAGGTGTTCACATCTGCATAAGCTGTGGGACCTTCTCTAACTATATGGCCTCCATCTCGGCACATCCTCCAATCCCTCCCCTCCCTGCTAAGATGCTGGACCACCAGCAGTGAGGAAGTCTCACTGGTGATTCAGAAACACAACTTCGTCTTCATCTGTCGATCATAACTTCGGTTTTATTTTACAAGTACAAGATTCATAGCAACTGTTTCATGTTTATATTCTGTAAACGGAGGCTCCACTGTCACTAAGACATTTGACTGCTACATTTAATATTTTATGTAATTAATCACCTCTAACAATCTAAGGAGTAGCTTGGTATAGTTCTTGTTGGTGAATATTTTATATGGTCTGGCTTTTTAAATTCAAGATGTTGTAGGAGTAAAATTTAGAGTAGAGTGCATGTGGAATACCTTTGATTCTCTAATCATCGATCCTCTGCAAAAGCCAATCCAGCATTCTCTGTAATTCTGTACCTTTAAAGAAACTAGAAGAAGCAAATACACAGTTGTCAGAATTATCTACTCTATTAGAAGATTATAAAACATGGACAGTAAGAAACAATTCTCAAAGCCGTATGGTAAGCTTATCAATGCTACATCATCTCAAAGGCCCATGATACGTAGTTGAAAATACTGTCTTGGATAATTTCTATGTTCCTTTAACATGGGAAGGTCAGAGAGCAAAACCAATGCTATAGTAGTCTAGGGCTGGCTTTATTTGGTTTCTACATATGAGGAAAAGATGTGTGTTCGCATTTCATTTTTGACAGGTGGCCAGAGAGTGTTGGCAATAACTTTTGAAGGTGATTTTGCTGCAGTGACCCGTAGGCTGGTATAGAGAGGCAGCTTCGCTTCTACTTTCTAAATTAGGTTTAGCTTTTAACAACTCTGCTATTCAGGAGACATTTCTACCGTAGAAAAACCACTACAAGCTTTGTTCCTCTTGCTCCTAAAAGTGTCCTTTCATCATAAATCTTTACATATTTGATGGTAGAACTCAGGGCTCTCAATTCCCTAAGTAAATAAATTAGACATCATTCAATATTTGATTATAAGATTTACAGTTCTGTTCCTTACACTTTCTCAGGTGAGTGCTCTACAATTGAGCTCGAGCGAACAGCTCCATTAATTCTGATCCTGGTGTAAAAAGGGTTCTAAAAGTTCAGAGATGCCAAAGCAGACACAAGAAAACAAGGAGCCAGGGCAAGAATAATCCTTCCCTTAAATCTTCATCCCCCACGCTTCACAGCTGTGCTTCCCCCTGCATATTTTTATCTCTAGAGAAACCATGCCTTCCACATTTTTAAGTCAGCATAGCATGTGTTTCTAAGCCAGGTCCACCTTCGTCAGATAAATAAACTATTTTCTGATCTAACTGCAATTAGAAGAAACAGAGAAAGAGAGACTCCACTCAGCACACCTCCAGGACAATCCCTGTTTTTCTCTGTGGCATTTCTGAGATAATACCAGCATACATTAGCAGGGGCTCAACAGCTGATTCAATCAGGTCAAAGCACTTGGTGCTGGTTATTACATGGCATACTGAGACATCTGGGAAACGCGTAAGGCATTTATTTGTTTTTCCAGAGAATTTTTATTTCTTGACATACTTGGTTACTGATACTGCTAGCACTCAGTGCCAGAATCCTTACGACTGATGACCCTTCCAGGGACATGACTTCAGATAAGCTAAAAGCAAACTTACCAAAGTAGAAAATTTCCTTGTTGAGTGCCCAAAGACCTGGTAAGGGAGATTAGGTTATTTTTAGCAAGGAAAACGATGCCCGGTTATACAACCTGCCTCTTTATATCCAGTAATAAGAGAAAAATGTATAATTGTCACCAGGCACTAACACTAGCAAAGACATTTCAGGTTGGGCAAGTTTTGTACAAAAAAAAAAAAAGTCAGAAAAATCCCCATGGACAAATTTGGCCTTTAAGGAAATGCAATAGGACTGTTCTTTCTGGGTAATAGGACTGGTGGTTAGACTCTGTAAGCCAGCAGCAGAGAAACACATGGTTGGCAATGACAGCTCTTGTTCAGTGCTATTGATTTGAAAGGTACCTACAGAACTCCATTTCCAAGAGACCAGGTGCCTCTGAACTTACTCTACAGCATTTTTTCCTAATCCATGCATGGAGAAAATCAAGAACAAAGTTAGACCATGTACACCCATATTCACCTGTATTAGAAAGCACACAACCAGCCAGGCTCAGTGGCCTGTAATCCCAGCACTTTTGGAGGCCGAGGCAGGCAGATCACTTGAGGCCAGGAGTTCAAGACCAACTTGGGCAATATGCTGAAACCCTGCCTCTACTAAGAATATAAAAATTAGCTGGGCATGGTGGCGTGCACCTGTAATCCCAGCTGCTTGAAAGGCTGAGGCTGAAAAATTGCTTGAACCCATGAAGCAGATGTTGTAGTGAGATGAGATCGCACCACTGCACTCCAGCCTGGGCAACAGAGCAAGACTCCATCTCAAACAAAAAGAAAGAAAGAAAAGAAAGCACACACCTATATATACATACGCACGTGCACACATACACACATGCACACATATGCACACATGTGTATGTGTTTGGCAGCTGAGTTTTTTACCCAGTGAAATTCACTTTCTTGATTTTTGTTTGTTTTTTAAGCAACCATACGAACGGCATTTTGGCCCCTGCCTCACTTCAACATAAAGTCTTTCTTTGGCAGCTTGGGAGAGGGGCTTCTAAAAAAATTAAAGAAAAAGAAAGAAAATGATACAAATTCAGATACAATAGTGCAAGTTTTAATCCTAGTTTCACCACCGGCTCTCTGCTTTGTCTCCCCCATATGCAAAAGGAGCTTAGTGATGGCTTTTTGCCTCTCTTACCAGATAAGAGGACAAAATGGGGAAAGAAAAGGCGTTTAAAATTAGGAAAATATTCTCAAACTCAGAATGTAAGATCACTGTGATAAGTAGTATATTTGTGCAAAATCAAGACAGTAGGTAGGGTGCAGCTTGCTCTTATAGAAAACTTATTCTCAATCACTCCTCATCAATTCTGGTCGAGAGCCTCCATACCTTCATTCTTATCCTACTCACATCCATCTCTCAGAGCTTCCCCAGTGGTCTCCCTAAAGTGTTTGTCACCATTCTTTCCCCCCCCCATAAGACACATTTTCCCCACAGGAGACGTGTCACCTTTAACATAAACTGGCACGCATTTTTAACATGGCTTACAAAGCTTCCTACGGTTTGACCCAGCCCTGATTCTCCAGCCTCACCCCCTTCCACTTCTTCCCTTGAACTTCGATCTTCAGTAATCCCAAACAACTTTTAGTTCCCTGAACGCACTGTGCCATTGTTATCCCTGCGCGGTTGCAAAACATTTTCTTTTGCTTGCAAAACATTTTCTTTTGCTTGCAATGCCATTCCTGCCTAAACCTGCCTGAAAAACCAGTAGGCCTCCAGTGTGCCCCCCACACTCTCTGGTATATGCCTATTCTTTTCCAGTTTAATATGTTTACCTGTTTACTTTTCCATTCAGATGCCGATAATCTTACAACCATGAAATAGGTCTAATTCAATGTCAATATCAGGGGCCTGGTACAAAGTGTCTGACACATAGAAGGTGCTCAAGTACTTGCTGGGACAATGAATGAATAAAAGGAAGAAGTGTATTCTTAAGCCTTAGATTATCTATCTGTTCCAAATTGTTTACATGATGGTTACATACTTTACATTATTTTCCATATGTAACTTTCCTTTTTTTTTTTTTTTTTGAGATGGAGTTTAGCTCTTGTTACCCAGGCTGGCGTGCAATGGCGCTATCTCGGCTCACCACAACCTCCGCCTCCTGGGTTCAAGCAATTCTCCTGCCTCAGCCTCCCGAGTAGCTGGGACTACAGGCGCACGCCACCATGCCCAGCTAATTTTTGTATTTTTAGTAGAGACGGGGTTTCACCACGTTGACCACGATGGTCTCGACCTCTTGACCTCGTGATCCACCTGCCTCGGCCTCCCAAAGTGCTGGGATTATAGACGTGAGCCACCGCGCCTGGCCAACTTTCCTCTTTCAATGACATAACCAATGCGCTACATTCATGTGGTCCCCAGATTATCCTTTCGCCTTTCTTTTCTCAAAACTACTAAAGCCACTGCGTTCTGTTAGTTTCCTTCCGACAAATAACTTCCTGAGCCCTCCTCATGCTTACAAATGTTGTTACAGTCTCTACTGTGCTTGTCGGTCAGGCCATTTTACTATCAACGAATCTTTTGCCCTGATGGAGGAATCCGAGATTCTCAGCGTCCAGGAAAGAACAAGAAGGAGGCGAGGAAGGTGGTGGGAGAAAGAAGCGTGTCTCCTGAAAACCGAGGCGCGGCGCCAGTACAAGAGCTAGCGTGATAACCATGCCCACGGGCTGAAGACACGATCAAAGTAATTCAGCTCAGCATTACTGTGAGCGGTTTAGACAGTTTAGACAGTTATTATGTAAGTGCTTTAAACAGTATCTTACTCTAGTGAAGTTGTGTTTACTTCTCTAAATATAGACATTTTAAAAATACTGCTAACAGCAACAACAAAAACTAGCCATTATGACCTCCTTACCAAAAATAAAAAAATTTTAAAAAGAAGAAGAAGAAAGATCATTTCCTTGGGTCATTTAACCCAAGACTCTAATCAAAAAGAAAGATCAAGCAATGTTTTCATTTATAGAGCTAACCCAACAACCAAAAATGAATCACCTCAAGATCATTTGAGTAATATATTTGTTTAGAAAACACACAAAAATCTCTTGACCTCAAAGTCCACCAGATACCTATATACTCCCTCCTGGTTGCTAAAACATTGTATCTTCAACATATTTAATTTTCTCCTGACTCTTTTACTAAGTAAACTAAGCTATATCCATTTGATAGCCATATTCTAAAATTCCTAAATATTTATTAAAGATTTAATAAAACAGTCATAGTTCACAGATGCAGTAAACTAACCTGAAAAGAACTTTTGAAATCATCTAATTTGACCTTCTAATTATGCAAACTGAGAAACGGGAGAACGTGATTAGTCATCTCAAGTCAGGCAATGAGGTAAATAAGATTAAATTCAGATCTCCCTGAATTTCCCTTGAAATTCCCTGAATTTCCCTTAAATCATAATGCACACAGCAAACCACGGGAACTGCCAGATCGCAAACACAGGGTAAATTCATGCTTGTAAGTACAGATACATATGTACTGCTAAACAAAATGGATTCAGTTTGTTGCTTCTAGCATAAAAAAGAAAAAACAAAATTTAAGGAAAATATTAGATATAATCTAAACATACTTCTTCAAAACTCACTATATAACATAATATCACTGTTATTTTTTATTTTCTATGTTTTTGAAATTTAAAAAGGCGAAAAGTGAATCCCTCAAAAGGGTTGGGGAACTGAACCTTTTCAAACCAAGGACAGACTTTTTTTTTTCCCTCCTACGTCTGAGTTGAAAAGGGGCTCCCTCTTGTGTTCTTTCAGTGTAATGCAGTCGTCTGCCATACAAACTGCCCTCCTTCCTAAAGAATTCCCTCTATTCCTCTCCAGAGAGAGAAAATACGGGTCTGAAATGTAAAATAGCCAGCTTGCCACACATTCTTTGCATGCTGCATGTGCTAAGGATAAATCAAAGCACAAGGATGAATAGCGGGTGTTCATATTTTATTCCTGACTTTGCTGTATTCAGCATGGTAATTCATTACCTCTCAGTCCAGAGTACACACAGCAACTGTCATTTAAGGAAAAAGGAAAATAAAAAGAGCCCTTTCCTTTACATACAGACCTATTGCTACGTGAATGTGTTATTTAATTGGTTTTTCAAGAGCTGAACCAGGCCAATCTCTCTCAACATCAATGAATTTGTTAACTAATGTATTAATATAAGCAATAATTTCTGTCTCTCTCTCTCTCTCTCTTCTTGACAGAGTTTTGCTCTTGTTGCCCAGGCTGGAGTGCAGTGGCACGATCTTGGCTCACTGCAACCTCTTCCTCCCACAACAAGCAATTCTCCTGTCTCAGCCTCCTGAATAGCTGAGATTACAGGTGCACACCACCACACCCAGCTAATTTTTTGTATTTTTAGTATAGACGGGGTTTCATCATGTTGGCCAGGCTGGTCTCAAACTCCTGACCTCACTCAGGTGATCCACCCACCTCAGCCTCCCAAAGTGCAGGGATTACAGGCATCAGCCACTGCACCTGACCAATAATTTCTTTTGGAGCCTCTAATTTTCATAAAGCAACATGTCAGTAGTGTGGGAAGTACACAAAGTAATATATTAGAAGACATATTAGAAGATAAAATATGAAATCTCAAGTGACATAAATATACGTAAATAATATAGTACAAGATAAAAGATGTGATTGTAAGTGACATATGTGACAGCTTTCATGAAGTGACACACAGTGCAGAAAGAGATCAAAGGAGGAAAATGCCTCGTGAGGCGGTGGAGATCAGGGAAGGCTTTCTGCAGAATGTGGTGTCTCACCTGCACCTGGAATGATGAATACACTTTCACCACTAGATATCAGGCTTGGAAAAGATTCCACAGACAAGAAAAAAATCGATCAATTCTGGACTTGCTGGAATAAGGTTTTTACAGAGAAGCCATTGCTAGCTGGGCAGAGAAGGGACTAGTCTCTGCAAAGAGACTGTAAAAATGCAACTTGAAGCCTTAAACCCTCAGTTTCCTGAGGGTACGGGGAGTCAAACCCATGACCTCGGTTTTCTTTTAGCGCCATGCTCTTCTAATCAGCTGAAAAGGACACCAAGAGAATGAACTGACAGTGAAAAGAATGGTGAATCACAAACACGTGGGCCACAACACCGTGCAGTGACATTTCGAATAGAAAACCTAATGGCTTATCTATTGATCTGTCTGCTCTTAATTCTGCTTGGCTGTTACTTTTTTCAAGAAACATTTCCAAATTACATTCAAGTATCAGTTGTCTGCATTAAGGAAACAGGACTGTGGAACAGATAATCCAATTGTCATTTTAACTTTTAATCTTTGGAATGGGTTATGATGGTAATTTAAAGAAAATTCATTCTTCCAAATTCATTTTTTTTCAGGCCACCATTAAAATTTATGGGCTCTCCCTTATAAATTCATCAGACTACCTAATAAAAAGTGTTTCATGAATAATCTGCAGAGGAAATGACCCTCTATTGCTAATGGACATCACTTGCTTACTGTCACATTTGTTAATTCAATTATTTTGCATTACCAAAATGGAACTTTTTTTTTTTTTTGAGACAAAAGAGTCTTGCTCTGTCACCCAGGCTGGAGTGCAGTGGTAAGATCTCTGCTCACTGCAACCTCCAGCTCCCAGGTTCAGGCGATTCTCCTGCCTCAGCCTCTCAAGTAGTTGGGATTACAGGTGTATGCCACCATGCCTGGCTAATTTTTGTATTTTTAGAAGAGATGGGGTTTCACCATGTTGGACAGGCTAGTCTTGAACTCCTGACCACATGATCTGCCTGCCTCAGACTCCCAAATGCTGGAATTACGGCGTGAGCTACTGTGCCTGACCCAAAATGAAACATTTTTGTATGAGTACCACAACCAGGAATGTCATCTACCTCCTAATCTCTGGCCTGGTTCCACTCGAAGCCCACTGGCGTGAGACTTAAACATTGAGGTCACTAAATCCTTGAAATGATGTACTTTGACAATCTCTTCAACATACTTGTTTTCTCATTCATAGAAATGAACGTATTCTAGTTTCCCGGTTATCAATATTGAAGATTCTTTAATGGGACACACCCTTCTATCCTCCTTCATCTTTTTAATGACACTGTCATATCTTGTCCCCGCCATGGCATGGAATTTTCCAGAGTGGCCCTTTTAAGTAAAAGCTGAAAGAGTCTGGTGGGGTGTGGGTTAGTATCATTAACAAGCAAGGGATTTAAGATTTAGGAATTAGCTATGCTTTTATTTGTTTATCTTAAATTAATGGTCAAAGTTCTGCTACATAATAGAGTCAACTACTAATGATCACCTGCAGAGTTTTGCTACATGATACAGCAGTCACCTACCAATCATCGCCTGCCAGCATTAAAAGCCAACTGCTTCCTTTCTGAAAACGCTGACAAAAATTGCTACATGCCAAGACTCCAGCTGTCTGGAACAGATGACGCATTCTGCAATGCTGGTGCCCTCTACCGGCTGACGCTACCAGAGGCTTCACTGTAGAGAATGCATGTGTCCCGATGGGAAAGCAGCAGTTGGGATTCTAAGGCAGCCAGTCTTTGAGAAGCAATTTAAGATCAGTTTGAATGGTGAGGACAGGGAGGACAAGGAGAGGTACCAGTTTCCTGCTATCCACCCGTCGTTATCATTCCTGTTACTGCTAGCCCAAAAACTCGTTATCAGATCAAAGAGGTGGTATATTCTGGGATAAAGTTGGATAATTGGTCAGAGAAAATAGTCATATATACACACACAAATGCACACACATGCATATATGGGTGGATTTGTTACAGATATTCTCATGGAAGAAATGAAACATTACAGATAGAAAAACATAGGTTTTTATTGTATATTTGGAAAGATTTGGGATATAATTGCATTCTGTACTAATTCCTAGAATAAACAAAGGATACATTAAATGTAGATTTTTTAAAAGCGTGATTTTCAAACAAAATTATATAATAGCGAGATACAATGCGAATCACTACAAGTTTAACACAGCAATCACAGAAGATGTTTACAAACGCCTTCAGTGCATACATCAATTTTCCCAAGGGCCTCTCTCGTCTTTCTAAGCCCAAATCATTTCCTTTTGAACAATTCATCATGTCAACATCCTTATCCATTTTCTTCAAGCTTCAAGTGGAGCAATTTTCCCAGATCCACACTGGCCGGTGATTCTAGGAGTTTTCCAACGCCACCCTTGTCAACTACACGTAAGTAATTCTGCCTCTTTGAACATTTTTAGGTTTGCTCTGCAATGTTATCAGAGGGGTGATTGAGTGAGTTCTAATTTTATAAATGATGAATTTATTAATGAATATCTTAGTATATAATAGCTTTTTCTTTCCAAAGATATGAAATCACAGAATTCACTCGCAGATAGTTAATTCACAGAAATAGTGAAATCTCACCCTTGTCTGAATAGCTAACTTGACCATGACTCCAAATGAGGAGGTGGACACCTAACCCTTTCCATATAGCCCTGCCTTTCTCCACCTCGGTGAACTCTCAACCAATCAGACACTGCTGAGACTCCGAGGATCACTTCCTGGTCATTATACTGAATTACAAATGGCAAGTCGGGGCCTCATTGCTCAGGAAGCACTGTGTGAGACTGGACGGAGTTCAGCACTGGTCTTATTAGCATTTGCCTTGGGTTGTTAATTTCTGTAATGACAGTCATGCATTTGTGCCAAAAGCGTGAATAACAAAGTAGCTTCCTATGGCCATCATAATTATGGCTTTAGCTGAACAAAAAAGCGTTTGAAAGAAGCAAAGGGGGCATTCTGTTTATATAGTCTATCAAGAGTTAATGAATTTAATAAATATTAGTTGCAGTTTGCCTTTGGGTTGGAGGAGTTTATGTTTTTATCATAAATAAGTTTGGCACAAATTGTGAGCTCAACCAAATTTGGGTGTTTGTTTTAGTTTTTTGAGACAGGGTCTCACATTTTGTCACCCAGGCTGGAGCGCAGTAGCAGGATCATGGCTCACTATAGCCTTGACCTTCCAGGCTCAAGAGATTCTCCCACCTCAGCCTCTCAAGTAGCTGGGACCAGAGGTTTGTGCACCACCACACCTGGCTAATTTTTTTTATTTTAATTTCCGTAGAGAAAGAGCTGCTCTTGAACTCCTGGCCTTAAGCAATCCTAGCAACTTGGCTTCCCAAAGTGCTGAGATTAAAGGCACATGCCACCATGCCAAGCCTTAAACAAAGTTTTTCTCTGCAGAACCTCCTTTTCTTTTTCCTCTTGTTAAAAAGAACCAAAACCCTTATAATTACCAGGTGTTACGCGGCTCAGTCTCAGAGCTGTGAAATAGTCAATGGAATACAAAAACAGCTCAAACCTTTTGTTTACTTTTCTTGAAAAGCCTGAAGAAGATCCGAATACACTGTCCAAGATAGCTCCGTAAAAAATCTCCATTTCCTTCCTATTTTCTTCCACTATACTGTGTCACTACTGAGATGCGTCTCTCTTAAAAGCCGCCAAACAAAATGACTTCCTATTCCAATCCTAATAAGTTTGCTCTCCTCTCTCTATTATCTCTGTGTTATTTAATTCAATTTACATGTTTTGGCCGGACGTGGTGGCTTCTACCTGTAATCCCTGCACTTTGGGAGGTAGAGGTGGGCAGATCACTTGAGGTCAGCCTGGCCAACCTGGTGAAACCCTGTCTATACTAAAAATACAAAAATTAGCCAGGCTGTGCTGGTGAGCACCTGTAATCCCAGCTATTTGGGAGGCTGAGGCAGGAGAATCGCTTGAACCCAGGAGCCAGAGGTTGCGGTGAGCCAAGATCACACAACTGCACTCCGGCCTGGGTAGAAGAGCGAGACTCCAAGACTCCAAGTCTCCATTTCAAAAACAAACAAAACAAATCAAAAAACAATCGACATGTTTTAATCCTCCTTCTTTTCCTCTGGCATCTGGAATTCTCTGTCAACTAGGTTCCCAGTTTTTGCATGATAAAAACTCAAGTGTGGCAAAGACCTAGAAGAGGGGAGAGGCCTTCTGAGGATGGCCAAGAAGTTGAAAAGGCAAAAAATGAAACTCTCCTTGGATGAAATTGGGTGTGAGTAGAAGGATGGGAACACTTACAAATTAGTAATCTTTGCCACATCTAAATATATATCAAATATGCAAAAGTAATTGTAATTAGTGACTGAAAAAAATACTGGTACCCTGTTGTTTTTACGCATGCTATAGGTGCGGGGTAAGCTATCCTGGAGGTTTCACATTAAAATAGAATCAGCAAATATGAAAAGGTAGAAAATTCTATCTGCTTGACTCAGCTCAGTGTCCATATGGATTAAAAAAATACAGCCCTTAACACTTTACGGCATGGTTTCTCCAACTGTGGAACTAGCGTGTGTGCATGGGATCATGCGAAAGGAAGATCGCTATCCCACCACACTTGGGCCGCTGCTGTGAAAATTAAGTCACTAATTATACAATGTCAAGGTTGGAAGTGTTACCTGCACAATGGGTGGGTTCCATCGCTTGGTGGGTAACTGTCCAATCACCACAACTAAGGAGCATTTACCAAGAGGATCTTATTACTTGCAGCAAGTAAAGAAGTACTGGGAAGAATTCCCCAAAGCAGTACCTTCTCCAACAATGGTGAAACAGGACTTATTTTGAGCCAGTTAGCTGAGTCACTGTGCTCTCTGCTGAGCGGTGGAGTAAGGCGGCACCGGCACAGCTGCTGATCATGCGTCTACATACGTCACACGTATAGAACGCGGTGAGTAAGCTTTGCCTTGGGCAGTGATTTTACTATGATAATGAAGGGAGTTAACCAAAGTGCCTTCCAACTCAGGAATCTCTGTAGCCAAGGCTGTTTCTTCCTGGCACTTTTTTTTTTCTTTTTCAACTTATATTTTAAAGTCAGGGGGTATATGAGCAGGTTTGCTACCGAGGCAGATTGCCGATGCTGACGTTTGGGGTATGAATGATTCACTCATGTACCGGGCACAGTTTCCAACAGTTAGTTTTTCAATCCTCCCTGACTCTATCCTTCCCATCTCTAGTAGTCTCCAGTGTCTATTGGTGCCATCTTTATGCCCGTGAGTACCCAATGTTTAGCACCCACTTATTAGTAAGAATGTGTGGTATTTGGTTTTCTGTCTTTTCTGGAACTTTCTGAAATGACAAGAAGTCAATGTACAATAGACACAAGTGGGTACTTTTCCGTAGTGTGTACCCGAAAACCCAGGGAACTGGGTTACTGAAGGACCTGTAGAGATTATTTTAATTACCCCCATCCCTAGCCATTGTTTTAAAGGTTAAGATTCAGAAGAGATAAGCCCCCAGGTTGGGGCTTAGCCAGGGCTGGTTGCTGGCTTTGCCAGGGAAGAATTCAAGGGTGAGCCAGAGGTGTTAGAAGTAATCTTTTATTAAAGGATACTGCTCCTTGGGGAGCCAGGCTAACTCACAGGCCATGCGCCCAGAGTCAGCCGTGCATGGGCTCTTGGCAACTGTATTTATATCCACCTGTAATTACATCCAAATTAAGGGTCAGGCTAATGCAAATTGCAGGGGTGGGTTATTCAGAACTTTCTAGGAAAGGCATGTAGGTTCCAGGTCATTTCCATGAAAAGGGACGGTAACTTCCAGGTTGTTGCCATGGCATTTGCCAACTGTCGTGGTGCTGGTGGGAGCATCTTATGCTAATGAGTAATGACAGTGACTAGATATTGCCTTCTTCACTACCTGCTGGTTCCTGCTGTTTTTTTGCTTCATCCTGTCGGGATGGAGAAATAAGTCCTGCTGGTCTTCTATCTCAGTTAGCTAATGGTGGCCCGGACAGACTGTGGTTTGCCCACAAGTAATGAAAGTTGTCTGAATTTAGAGTCTTAGCTCCTAATACAGAAAACTGATATGCAGGTCTGTCCTCACCGTGTATACCAGAAGATGCTAAGAATGTGATCTGGGTACTGAGAGGTAACGGCTGCCAGAGATTCTGTTGCCACAGCTTGGACATGTAGGAAAACACCAAGGCCGCTGTGGGACCCTCTAACAAAAACAAGGGACACAGCCCTCCGTGAGATGCTGGCCACACTCGCAGAGTGGCCCTTGCCTCCAAATGAGCTCCGTCTGTTTGGAAGGTTTGATTCCTCACAGAGCCCAGCCACTTTATTCTTCCTTTAAGAACAGGAAAGGGAAACTTGAAACTAAAAAGCAGTTTTTTTTAGAAATTTGCCACTATCCAATAAATAAATCTGCAGCTCACAGAAACCTCCCAACTGCTCCTCCCATCCCCAGAGAAGCTTCGAGCATTTCTCGGTATACTTTAACTTCATGCCATTTTCCTAAACCAAATATTAAATGTCCACCTTGAAGTGAGAGTAATACATCACTGAGGAGAGAATTGGTAGCTCTTGTGAAAAACAAAAACTGAAGTAGAAATGAGAAGTGGACCCCTTTCTCCTGTTCCCACCCCACCCTGTGTGCAGCACAGATGATTGGCTGCCCTTCAGAGGCAGCTGCTCCCTCTGACCCTGAGACTGTGCATGTCCTGTTGTTAATGTTATTGCTGTCAATGTTGTGATGTTTGTGTTGTTTGATTTTGCATTCTTGATATTTTGCTTTCCCTGGAACAGGCAGGGGTGTTTTCGTTTTTTTTTTTGCCATGGAGAAATAAGTTTGTTTATTTCCATAGTGTAAAAACCCATGCTTCGGGGATTAGCATTTTCTGCACCCTGCTGGTTGTGGAGGCCTTTTTCCTGCAAAAAGTTATTGAGATGTTTGAAGAAGTGGTAGTTGGTCAGCAACAGGTCAGGTGTATATGGCAGATGAGGCAAAACTTCACAGCCCAATTAGTTTGACTTTTGAAGCTTTGGTTGTGGTCAGGCCTTGTCCTGGAGAAGAATCGGGCCCTTTCTGTTGACCAATGTCGGCTGTCGGCGTTGTGGTTTTTGGTGCATCTCTTCAATTTGCTGAGCATACTTCTCAGATGTCATGATTTCACTGGGATTCAGATCAGACTGGCAGCAGACCACCAGACAGTGACCATGACCTTTTTTCTTTTTTTTAAAAATAATGTATTTATTTTACTTTGGGTGCACACTATATCTGGCATTTCTCCCCATGTTATTCCTCCCCATCCTCCCCTCCCTCCCCCACCTCCCATTGTCTCTCCCCTACCCCCTGCAACTGTCCCCTGTGTGTGGTGCTCCTCTCCTGGAGTCCAGGTGTTCTTGTTGTTCAACACCCACCTATGAGTGAGAACATACGGTGCTTGGCTTTCTGTTCTTGGGTCAGTTTGCTGAGAATGATGGTTTCCAGATTCATCCAAGTCCCTAAAAAGGACACGAACTCATCGTTTTTTATGGCTGTGTAGTATTCCATGGTGTATATATACCACATTTTCTTTGTCCAGTCTATCATTGATGGGCATTTGGGTTGGTTCCAGGTCTTCGCTATTGTACACAGGGCTGCAATGAACATACGTGTGCATGTGTCTTTATAGTAGAACGATTTATAGTTCTTTGGGTTTATACCCAATAGTGGGATTGCTGGGTCAAATGGAATTTCTATTTCTAGATCCTTGAGAAATTGCCACGCCATCTTCCACAATGGCTGAACTAATTTACACTCCCACCAACTATGTAAGAGTGTTCCTATTTCTCCACATCCTCTCCAGCATCTGTTGTCTCCAGTTGTTTTATTGATCACCATTCTAACTGGCAAGAGATGATACCTCAGTGTGGTTTTGATTTGCATTTCTCTAATGACCAGTGATGATGAGCATTTTTTCATATGTTTGTTGGCCTCATATATGTCCTCTTTTGAAAAGTGTCTGTTCATATCCTTCACTCACTTTTAAATGGGGTTGTTTGTTTTTTCCTTGTATATCTGTTTTAGTTCTTCGTAGATTCTGGATATTAGCCCTTTGTCAGATGGGTAGATTGCAAAATTTTTTTTGCCAGTCTGTGTCTTTTGATTGGGGCGTTTAGGCCATTTACATTCAATGTTAATATTGTTCTGTGTGAATTTGATCCTGCCATTTTGTTACTGGCTGGTTTTCTTTCTCATTAGTTGACTCATTTTCTTCATTGCATTTTTGGTCTTTGCCAACTGGTTTGCTTTTGCAGTGACTAGTACTTGTTCTTTCCATGCTTAGTGTTTCTTTCAGGAGCTCTTGTAGGGCAGGTCTGGTGATGACAAAATCTCTCAATAATTGCTTGTCCGTAAAGGATTTTATTTCTCCTTCGCTTATGAAGCTTAGTTTGGCTGGATATGAGATTCTGGGTTGAAAGTTCTTTTCTTTAAGGATGTTGAATATTGACCCCCACTCTCTTCTGGCTTGTAGAGTTTCTGCCAAGAGCTCTGCTGTGAGTCTGATTGGCTTCCCTCTGTGGGTGTCCTGACCTTTCTCTCTGGCTGCCCTTAGCATTTTTACCTTCATTTTGACCCTGGTGAATCTGATGATGATGTGACTTGGGGTTGCTCTTCTTGAGGAATATCTTTGTGGAGTTCTCTGTATTTCTTGAATTTGAAATTTGGACTGCCTTGCTAGGCTTGGGAAGTCTACTGGATAATATCCTGGAGTGTGTTTTCCAGCTTGGATTCATTCTCCCCATCATATTCAGGTATGCCAATCAAGCGTAGATTGGGTTTTTTCACATAATCCCATAATTCTTGGAGGCTTTGTTTGTTTTTTTCACTCTTTTTTCTCTTGTATTGCCTTCTCTTTTTACTTCATTGAGTTGATCTTCAATCTCTGATATCCTTTCTTCTGCTTGATCGATTCGGCTATTAAAACTTGTGTTTGCTTCATGTAGTTCTCGTGCTGTGTTTTTCAACTCCATCAGGTCGTTTATGTTCTTCTCTAAGCTGGTTATTCTAGTTAGCATTTCATCTAATCTTTTTTCAAGGTTTTTGGTTTCTTTGCATTGAGTTAGAACGTGTTCTGTTAGCTCTGAGAAGTTTGTTATTATCCACCTTCTGAATCCTGTTTCCGTCAATTCTTCACACTCCTTCTCGGTCAAGTTGTGATCCTGTGTTGTTAAGGAGTTGTGATCCCTTGAAGGAGAAGAGGTGTTCTGGTCTTTGGTGGTTTCACCTTTTTTGTGCTGGTTTTTTCCCATCTTTGTGGATTTACCTGGCTGTGGTGTCAGAGAGCTGCTTGATGAGGTCGCTTGTCTGCCTGTGGGGGTGCTACTGGGTTTCTAGGGACTCCTTCAGGTTACTAGGGAAGCTTCCTGTGTCTTTTTTGTTCATGCTAGGAGATTAGGCCCACCTCTTCCGCTGACCTGTAGGCACTGCTGGGTTGTCGAGAATGCTGTCCTGTTGCTAGTAGGCTTCCTGTGTTTTTTGTTAAAACATGTAGCGCAGTCCCACCCCTCTAGTGGCGGGTTGTGCCCTTCCTCCACTGGGCTGGATCATTCAGGGTTCCTCTCAGACTGTGGCACTGGCTACGCAACCCACTAGAGTCAGAGCTTCAGCCCTCTCGGGTTTGTGGGGGGAGGTTAGGAATCTGCCCAGCCGCACCTGGCAGTCTCCCCCTTTCAGCTTTCTCTCTCTCTGGTCACGGGGTAGGGGCAGCCCAGCTGCTCCCGCTTACAGCTCCCTCTCTCCGGGCGGGGGGGGAGGGGGCGATAGCTCAGTCTGCAGACTCTTATTCAACTCCGCACTTGTAATTCCCGGTGCTTAACTGGCAAAGATCCCATTCTGTGTATTGCTGAGGCTTTGGGGGAAGCACTGTATCTGGACCGGAGCGCCAGAGGTGGAGCCTCGGACTCGCCAGTCAGATGCACTTTCTGGGTGAAGCAGCACCCCTCCCCGCCTCGGTCTGCCCTGAGTGGGCTTTGTCACCCTCAGACCAGACCCGTTGAAATGCAGCTGGTACCTCGGTTGGAGCTAGGAGATCTCTGGGTTTCTGCTTCTCTTCGCTAGGTGTTGTGCCCTGGAGTTGTGTCTAATCCGCCATCTTGGGTCCTCCCTCGTTTGTTATTTTATACCTCAGAATCATTTTGGCTAAGTCAATAATGACAGCAACCTTCCCAAAATGAAAATAAACAGGTCTATTGTTTAAAACAGCCACGTCGTTACTTTGATTCCATTGTTCTATCAAGGTTCTTTTCAGTCCTTTTTTTCCCCTTTCTTTTCCTTTTCAAACAGCCTCTATTACAACACATGTGCACTGATCTTTGGTTGGCACAATCGTATCTTCTATACTCTTCAATTTTCAAAAATACTTCCAGTAAATAAATAAAAAAGCTTAATAAAATAGCTGCTTGCCAACCTATTAACCTTATAGTTCATGTCTAATTATTTTCACCTATATAATTTGGGAATAGCTTTGCAATCAATCACTTGGTGCAGTTCTGAAGATAAAGGAGAGCATCTGCTTTTTGTTTAGGGAGAAGACACATGCATGTTTTAAGGGAACCCTGTGCAACGAAGTGGAGAAGACATTCTCCTCAGCCTCACTTTCACAGAGCATAAGGAGGAATGGATTCAGCTGACATTTTGGGGATAGACATAAAACATTTACATGAGTGAATTACAACTCTTAAAGCAATTGAAATGAGAAGACTTATTTTCATAATTCATACTCCTTGTTTCATAAGCACTGATTTTTAGTACCTAACTCTGAGTTTGCGCCACCACGTGCAGGCTGCATTCCTGGTGCCCAGCAACTGCGTCACGGACCTCTGCCTTCTGGTTAGAATTTGACCCAGAGTAGCAATTTGACCCAGACCTGCAAAGAATCAGAGTCCCTTCTCCTGGTGTTTCAGCACTCTTTCATCTACAGCCACAACCAAGATAACCGATAACGTCACACAGAACCTCCAACCTTGACAAAAGCAGAGGAATTTGAACATAAGTGCAGTATTTTGAGCATCAGCAATGGTGAGACTTAGCACAATGCCCTCTGCCCTCTGCCCTCTGCAGTCTATGGACGTCTGTGATCCTTTGGCAAGAGATCATAGTCACTGGGTGAACTGGCCTGACATGGAGAAAGAGTGAGTAGCTACCTATGGAATGCTGTTCAGTACTGGTAAATACCATCTAAAGGGTCAACCAAAGTTTATTAAAATCACCAGCAATGCATACAAGACATTGCATGAAGAGATATTAACAGTTAGGAAGTCGCGGCTATTTTGACATGGACAGATGACCACGGCATGGAAATGGTCTAGGGTGGGACTTGGCCGTGGTCACTTTTCACAGCTCCTGAGCAATGCTGGAGCCCATTCATGGTTGACTGCCACTGGGGCAGCACTCTCGGCCATCTGGTAGGAACCGAGCACAAAACTCCACCTATATTCCAGCTGCCAGCTAAGGAAAATAAAACTTTTTCAACTCAGATTTTTTTTTAAACTCCTCTCTAGACAAAGAAGATAATAAGATACAACAGTTAAAACTAGAATATAAGACATTTGGATTAGATAGAAGAAGCAGCTTGGGGGAAGAAGAGGTTAGTTATTAAAATGTATGACCTCAGGGATATTGTGTTGTATCATTTTCTGGAGGATTTCACAACGGGGGTGAATTTCCATCTGTCTTCGAGGTGTTTCTAATGGAATGCCAAGGCGATGCTGGAGACTATGGCTCATTCTTTTAGGCAGGGCTGAATGCTGCACTTAGTCATCACTTATTCATTGAAAACAAATCAGATTCTTCCCAAGTGCCTTAAAATGTTCTAAAAAAAGGGCACTGGGCTGGATGAAGGATTTGGGTGGACACGCTGTGGCAGGTCCTGTTTGTAAAACTGTGACAGGCAGTACAGTGTTTGAGGTAAGTATGTAGCCTCTAAAGCCAACTGCCTGGTTTCAGTTTTTTCACTTATTGGTAGATAAAAATATTCCTTAACAACCCCATCAGTTTGCCTGTAATGGGGATAAGGATGCTGATGCTGATGTATCATCCTCATATAATCATTCCAGTAGCAGTTAATAGCCTATCATCTAAGAGTTCAATGAGTTTATATACGTAAATTAGTTATACCTGCATGGAACATAGCAGACATTTGAATTAAGATTTAATTTTTTTCATTAAAAGTCAATTTAGGTCACTTGCATCAGAAGATTCATTCGATCCCGATTAATATCTTTGCTAGCAAAACTAAAATATACACTCTTTTTTTCCTGTTCTTTAAGCTACAATAAAGTACAACACTTCCTACAAAGGGCAAAATCTTAGTGCTGCAAGGAAATAATGAAATTTCTAGAGGAACGGTTTTCAACCATAGTTGCATATTAGGGAGCTTTCAAATAATATCTATAGCCAGACCTAAATACAAACAAGAGAATCAGGGGTGGAGCATAGGCACCAGTTCTTTCTCTTTGTTTTTTTTTTTTTCTGATTGTGTTATTTACCAAACTTTGTCATTCCAAAGTCTAACAAAGGTTTCAAGCCATTGGTCCAGAACCATCTTCCTCAAAACGCAGAAATTTCCTTAACCAGCCTCTTCTTAATATTTCCATTGACACAGAATGGTATTTCCATTACCTCACATAAAATTGAATAGTCCTTTAAATTTGATTCATGCTAAGCAAACAATTCAGCCTAATCACATTCAATGTTTATTTTCAAATTTGAGTTAACCACCTCCTCATGTTGTTGGCAAAAGTGATAAATAAATGATAAATGACAATATCATGAAATATTTCTGCAAATTTTGCAACTTTTTACCATCGCAGTTAAATGAAATAAAATATTTTCAAAAGCAAATTGAATTCATTAGTAATAAATAATACAGTTATGATTACTTTAAATGAAATTACATAAAGATGGCATTTCAGTTTTGAAAGCTGTCTGGGAATCTGCCTCCACATGATCAATTTCACTTCTTTCTTTCTGAATTTATTTTATTCGTACATTACTAGTTGTGCAATAAACTATATAATCAAGAACCAGTGTCAGGCACGGGGCTACAAACCTTACTTAATAAGTGCGAAACCAAAAGCTGATTCAAAACTCAAAACTTTGGATTTCTTCAATGTGTCATATCTTTCTCTTTCCTCTAAACTATTCATTGTATTGGATATTTTCAGTTAAGCTGATTTTTAAATAGACTTAATATTGTGTGCAACAATTCAGAGCTGTAATTCAGGTAAATTAAGGACTTGGTGGGGAAAGATCTACTGTGGACCTTTTTAAAACAATAAGTTAGTCTAGCTTATTTAAGATGTAATTTAACTCACCAGATTGTGGTGTGTATACAATTTCTGGAGACACTGATCAAGTAAACCAGGAACTGAGGCTACGTGTGCTGTGATCATTCTTTAAGTAACAGTGGGTGTTGCACGTAGGCTGGTTTAGAGGACAGAAATGAGATGAGAACAGGATGCCTAAAGGTTGGATACCACTGAATTCAATGAGGACAGATCGTCTGAGTCAGTCTGGTTCAGAGGAAGGGCAGAAGTTGATTGTTCTTCAGAAGGACATCGGAAGGGCGGTCACCAGGAAACTGTAGATCACGGTAACACTGCCACGGATGCCTGTTAAAGACAGTTACGGCAGTCTCCTCAGAAAAGTACTATTACATTTTAATTTTTTTTATGGCGAATTATCAGTGGGCCAAGGGTCATGAGCACCAGGTAACAACAGCCCTCATTCATGTATGTTTAAGTGCTGCTATTTCTACAGAGCCTTTACAGCACCGATTTTTAGATCTGGTCTTATTTCTTCTTTTCTTCTAGATACTATCATTAACACATATCTTAGAAAACTTTTTGTATCCCAGCTTTTCTTTGTTCATTTTATTTTCAACAGAACTGGCAGAGACCAACGGAGCCAGAATTAACACAATGAAACACAATTAATACAAGTGACAAAGTCATCATAATGATTCTGAATGGGAAGAAACTGTCAATTGTAGTTTTGAAACATTTCCAAGGACCATTTTCCCTTTAAATGCTAAAGTAAATCTTTACAGAGTGTTTTTTTTTTAATTGTAAACTCAGTTTCTCAGCTTTCTGTTCCATGTATAAAATCTGATTTTTGTGGGTCTTTTTCCTCAATGATACACAGGCAAGCATTAGTAATACTTATTTAGATTTATACAACGCCATTCTTTGGCATAGCACATTCTCATATTGTCCCCTTCGTGGCTCTGCAATGGAGGAAACGGCTTGTAAAGCAAGAAATTTTGGTCCTATTCGTGTGTGTGTGTGTGTGTGTGTGTGTGTGTGTGTGTGTGTTTTGAGACGGAGTTTCACTCTTTGTTACCCAGCTGGAGTGCAATGGCGCGATCTTGGCTCACTGCAACCTCCGCCTCCTGGGTTCAAGCAATTCTCCTGCCTCGGCCTCCTGAGTAGCTGGGACTACAGGCTGCGCCACCATGCCCAGCTAATTTTTGTATTTTTAGTAGAGACGGGGTTTCACCATGTTGACCAGGATGGTCTCCATCTCTTGACATCGTGATCCACGCGCCTCGGCCTCCCAAAGTGCTGGGATTATAGGTGTGAGCCACCGTGCGTGTGTGTGTGTTTTAATTAATCTGACATTGGGAAAGATCCCTAAGCTTTGTTCTTAGTTTTTTTTTAATCTTTAATCTGTAGTAAAAGGGATTTGAATAGGTTATAGATAGTTTCTTCTAAAACTGAAATGTTGTAGCTTTCTTTCAGAGTGCATTCAGATGGGGACAAAGGCCCTTAGTAACTTGCTCAAGCTCATACATTTAGTCAGCATAGAGAAGGACTTCCGTCCCTGAATCATATTCCAAGGTGTTCCCACTAGGCTAGATTGCTTATTACTGAGAATGTGAAATTCAGACCTTTGTTTAGCTTATCATGATTTTATTTTATTCTTGGACTAAAGAAATTGTCTTAGTCTCATTGCTGTGATATTGAAACATTTTTAAACTAATTTCAAATGTTTTACGTGAATAAGGAACACCAAACTTTGTTATTTGAGTGTGAAGATCAGGGGAGAAGGACTTCCACTCCGATCACTGCCACCCACACCTCCCCGAGTCTACTCTCTCTTGGGTTGGCACTGCTTTACAAGAACGTGGATTTCATTCCTGCTGAAGGAGTGGGACCTGATGATTTTTGATTCTCCAAGGGCAAGGAGAAAAGGTGACCTATTTAATTATCTTAATGGAATTTAATTATAATTGGAAAGTTTCTCCAAGTTTTGTTTGTTTATTTGTATTTAAGACTAACCCACACTCTAAGGATTTCTTAAACAGGAGTACTTGAAGCTTCAAAGAGGATCCTTTGAAAAGAGCTAATAACCAGAGTGTTGTCTTCTCTTCCACAAGAAGGAGCCAGGTGGGGAGCTACAGATCTGGTTCTCCTCTATGTCCCACTCCTCAATTTTTCCCATAGATCAGGGAGGTAAACTATTGCTTTCCATTGGATAATGTTAAGCAGGAACTGGGGTCATTGCACTGAAATAACAAAGGGGCCACTTGCTTGGTTCTTCATGGTTTGCTGACACTTTGCTCTGTTTCTTGTCTTCACGTAATAAACTCACCAGGGAAAAGTCTCTCTCTTCAGGAATATTCTACTTTCTCCAGCTTCATTGGAAAAGTTTCGTTGGAGGAAAGAGGTAGTCAGCCCTGATACCTTCTCTAATTTAATGTTACCAGGGAGCCCTCTGCTTTGAGAGCTATCAGGAATCCATTGATAAAACTAGCACCATATTTAATTCCCATTTGCCTCCTTGATTATTTCTCAATGTGTTTAGATAAAGAAGAAAGATGCCATTAGCTCCTCCATATTTCTAACAGACGCCAACACAATCAAGAACCACATTCTACAGCTAATAACTTAACTAGAGGGCAACAATATTTTCTGCTAAAGTTTGCTAGAAAGTGGATGTAACAATCCCAGATGTAGAAGGCTGTTCAGGGACTTAAATTGCAGTCCCTTTCTAATCTACTCTAATTAGATGTTAATGTATTCACACCTTACCAATTGGTTGGAGACGATTATACTTGGAAGCATCATATGCCTCGCTCTCAAATAATTATTCTAATTTGTTTTGCTCACTTTGTGTAGTAGTATAGCACAAGGTGGACAGCCAGTGCCCTAGCAGGTCAGTGAATATTGCTTTAACTACTCAGTACACATTTGTAGATCATAAACACAGCTCATTAGTTTCTCAAAGACAAGAAAGTTTTCTTGCAGCAGACACTGCTGAAAGCAATAAAAATGATATAATCATTCTTGAAGAACACGTAATGTTTAGTCGTAATAAATTTTCCATGCACATGTGCACGTCTAACAAATGCTGTAGAGTTTCAAAGTTAAGAGACACTTTTGAACCACTTAAAGCCACATGTCAAATCTTTCTTTAATTGTGATAAATTCTGTTCTCTCACCTGAGAAGGTGACATTTCATGGCAAATAAGTCTGAGAAATCATCCGGAATGAGAAAAAATTTCCTGTTTTGTAAGCTATTTCCTATAATAACCAGAAAATTTGGGGCAAAAAAAGCTAGCTCACAGCACAGTTGCTCTGAGTTTTGTTAATCACATTCAGGAAACTGTACTTTTGTTTGAGAAGCCAATCAAGGACTCAGGTTCTCCTCTGCACGAACTTATCTCAATGTCTTGGTAAACTGGAGTGGCTGCCTGTATCACTGTGAGCCCCAAGTTGCTGGGAGTTTCTTTTCTTTCCTTTTTTTTTTTTTTGAAATTTCAAAATATTTATTGAATGGAAATATAAACATAAGCTCAAAAGAAAACATGACAAACTTTATAAGTAAAATGTAATTTTCCCCTAATTAATATAATTGCTTTCTGTTCATGGTTTACAAAATGACTCATGTTTACTTTCTATCCCTTTGTACTTACGTGTATCTAGCAGAAATGTTCTTAGCTCTGGCTATGTGCACACAGAAACTTTGTGTTGATGATTATGTTCAAATGTTTATTTCTTTTCCCCAGAATAAATTGGTGGACTGGCACTGTCTGGAATGATCACAGGACAGATACTCAGAAGTATCTGATCATCTTGAGTTTCACGTTTATGAGGAAGAAAAAGGACGCAGTGCTCTATATCAGGAATTTTGTTGAATGTGTAGATATGGCACCCATCACTAACATTAGAAAAGGAAATGAGCCTCACACCTACAACCAGGAAAATCCCCACTCTGTGCAACTGAGGACTCACCCAGAAAAAAGTCAAAGGCATAATGCTGGTGGCAAAGATCTTTCCTTTTCTGGAACCCACAGTCCAGAAGCCGAGTTCTGAAGAAAGTACAATGGTCCCCTGTCGATTCACAGATTCCCTAAAAATGCCCACATCCCATCCTTTGCTGGTGCCCACATCCACCTCCTAGTAATGGCGGTCGGAAGTGAAGCGAGAGGTCCCCCAGGACGCACAGTGCGGAGTTGAACCATTCAACTCGCTCTTTCCTATTCTGTCTGAGATCCCCACCTCGGACACTCCTCAGGTCTTCAGAAATGATGAGATGGTTGTTGGCTGTGTCTACATCCAAGGTCATATTCACTTGAAACTTCTTCATCCTTGGGTTCATCGTTAGAATAGATTTCAGCTTGGGCTCTAGTTCCTTGATGATGGAAATCAGTGCCCTCAGCTTAAACTTGGCCTTGATGTCATTCTTTTGAGAGACCACAGTGCCTCAGGGGCACAGTACACCTTCCCCATGGGGCTCCTTCTGCAATGAATTGATGCATTAGAGGCAGCAGACATATCCACATTTCAGCTGCACAGTTCTTCAAGATCATTTAGACAGACAGGACATCTAATTACTTGTTTGAAGGGTTCTGCCATGGCAAATGTCTCTCCTTCCCGAGTTTCCTCCCCTGGTCTCCAGCTGCTTCTGCCGACAGCTCAGATCTCTTATTTTATTTTATTTTATTTTTTTATAAACAGGCATGTTTAATGATAGCTTGCTCTTCAGAGATGACTACAGAGACTTTTAATCTATAATCCAGGAGTATATAACCATGCAACACAGAACAATTAGCCAAATGTAAAATAAACTAGGTTCTTACTCCAACTACCCTATAAACATTGCAACTATTCTTTCCAAAAGGACCCTCATCTTATGTGAAAACACCTACTGTGGGGGAACCAGAAACCTAGCTATGTGGCCAAAAATAAAAACCAAAGAAAACAATAGCAACTCAGTGGTTAATTGGTGAAAGCACAAAATCTGTGTCCTTTACTGCAATGCTGTTGCTGCTGCTGGTGGTGGTGGTGGTACTGCTGCCAGTGGTGGTACTGCTGCCGGTGGTGGTGCTGCTGCCGGTGGTGGTACTGCTGTCGGTGACGGTACTGCTGCCAGTGGTGGTACTGGTGCCGGTGACAGTACTGCTGCCGGTGGTGGTACTGCTGCTGGTGGTGGTACTGCTGCTGGTGATGGTACTGCTGGTACTGCTGGTGCTGTTGCTGCTGCTGCTGCTTTGGTCTTCTTAGTTTTGTTCTTTTGTCCCCCCTTCTCCAGCCCATCCATGTGAGCTCTCAGTAGGTTTGAATAAGCCGTCTGAAACTTATTCACTTCATTGGAGCTCACCACAGTGCTGATCTTCTTTTTCCCATAGGTAGCTCTTAACAGGCACTTGTCTGCAGGCTCAAAGCCCTCCACAGAACCTTTCTTTGGTATTTATGTATTTCCCTCTCTTCTTCCTTGTGGCCTGGTCACCACCAGTATGATCACGTCCACTCACATAGACACCTGCGGAGTCACCAAAGCAATAGGAATGGGGCTTGGCCAAGCTTCTTTGCAAGCGTATCTCACCCCTTCCACAATTCTCCATCAGGGCCTCCTGCCCTGTGAAGTCAGCCTTTCTGCTGACTTTACCCTTCGAGGTTATTCTTGATATTTATTTTAATAAAATACCACAATGATAGAGATGCCAGAATGAAAAGATCCCGGTGGCATAATTCATCTCTGGCAATTCAGTGGAGACAATTAAATGAAACCTGCAAAATGTAAAAGGCAGCTTCTAAAACTGGGAAAAGAGCCACTTTTCAAAACCTCATGTCACAAAGTACATGTTTAGATTTAGGGCACTCTGCAAATATCAGTCCCTTGTAGGGAAGAACACTCCCTTGCAGAGCTGGGTGAAGTCAGCTCTAGGACTGCAAGACTAATAAAAAACAAACAAACAAACAAAACAAAAATACCTACTCTGTTCTCTTTATGTCTACTGGACTTTCAGGCACAACTGTTGAATTCCCAAATGGGCAGTTGAAATCTAAACCATTTAAAGCAAAAAGACACACACACACACACACACACACACATACACACACACACACACAGCAAAACAAAAACTCCGGATTAAAAGAAGAAAATCTGCCATTTTTCATCAAGTGTATCAACTATCCCCCTCACACTTGTCATCTGTAAGAAGATGTAGTTAAATGAATACTGCACCAACGGTCTGAGAATAGTTCCAGCACCACCATTTGCTATGCAACCCTAGTCCCTTAATGTCCCTACCCTCTCTGTGTATAGCATGGTGAGACAATACTTAATTTATTTCTCTCAAAGAGTGGCTGTAAAGGCCAAATTAAGAAATAGATCAAAGAGTATAATGCATTGAACACATAAAATGCTACTTTTGAATATTTGCACTTTCTTTATGTACGACTTTTAAAATTTGCTTTTCCAAGTCACAGAAGGAACAGGGATTACATTCAACAGTGACAGCCCTTAGCCCTGAAATTTAGAAGACTTGATAATCCTTGTATTTAATTAAATAAAGTTCAAGGGAAAAAAGAGAAAAATTAGGCTATAGTTATACTACTTTGACTGCTTTCTGACCAAGAAAAAAAAAAGCCTTTAAATGTCTATTCATTTGTTTAATCACTCAGTCAGAAAAAGAAAATTAAACCAGCCTTATGGCTAAATTATAAAATTAGATATCACTCAGTCTACAGTAGAAGATGAGCATACAAAAAATTTGTCATATAACAGAAGAATGTGCAAAATACAACATAGCAACGGTAAAAAACCAACTTCTGCTCAGGGCAGGGAATGAAAGTCTTCAAGGGTTGGCATAGGAATGTAAGAGGCATTTAACCAGATCTTGAAAGATAAATAGGCTTTTTCTATGTGGACAACGACATGGTCATCACTATTGACACAATAAAAATTTTCTTTTAATATTAAATGAAAAGGTGAAATTATATAAGTAAATATGATAATTATCTTCCACAGTTGGATAGGTTCTCTTGAAGGCAAATTAAGCACTGTTTCTATTCAAGCGATTGAGCACCATAGGCAAGGCTTGCTAAATGGTCTGTTTGGATGAAAATCATCCCACTGGTATTAAGTAGAAACACAATCCAGCAGGGAAAACAATTCCTGGGAGGCAGACTCCAAAGGATCTTAGAGGAAGAGAAAATGAAGGAGAGGGAGAGAGGGATAGAGAGTAAAGAAAAGTATAAGGGAGGGAGGGGGAGAGAAGGATTCTGGCTTTTTTACTCCATTTTCTCAATTCCTTTAACCACTACATTCCCTCTATGATGGATGTACAAAATAAATTGATCTAATTAGTTGGTTTTAAGAATTTAAATATTCTCCTTTTGTAAGCAATTAATAAAATGTTTAAATTAATAATGTATTTATTAAACTGGGTTTAAAGCGCTTGAAAAATTGAACTAATACAGCTAAGTGGACTTCGGGGGATAAAAGTTGATGACCTAAACATTCCCCTGATGCTGTGACTTGTTCCTTGGGTGACACTGATAAGTTCTGAATAATGAAAAGACCTCTCTTTCTGTGTTACCTTCTTAAAGAACTCAAAAGAACTTAAAGAACTCCTAGCATCTTTATCAGATGGTAGGCAAGTGGGATGCTGTCCTCTGTTTCACCTTGCGAATTTTCTACAGAACTGACCTAACAGTGAAGTGTCAAATCTGCTCAAAGCTAGCATATCTTCCCCAGGAAGCTTAGGGATTTCCTTCAGAAAAGTAATGTCATCCTAACTGTAATAGACTAACATGTAAAAAGAGGTTCTTGGGGAAACATTTCCCAAAGTTGATTCAAAACAGAAATTTCAGAGTGGGGGATGGTTGCAGACTCTCTGAGTTAGGTAGGGGCACAGCCTCAAAAGGAGACCCAAGGTTAGCTGGCAAAGGTGCTCTCTCTCTCTGTCTGTTTTCTTCCTCTCTCCAACTCTCACTTCTAAAGGCCTCAGTCCAATTCACTTTAGGTCTTTGAAGACCTTTAGGAGAGCTCAGATTTGGAGAAAAGTAATTTTTTACTCTTTTCTGTTATTGGAATTCCAATAAGAATAGTTCTCAATCAGGCTTATGAATTTACAAGAAATGAAGCCATTGAGAACTGCAGAAAGTTATTGAACCAGTGTCTCTGGGCTTCGAATAAGTGTATATATTTTGAATTTTGCATTTGTGATTCTGATGTCTCCTCCTGGTCAATAATCGCTTGTCATTTATTATTAATACTAATAAGGGCCAAACTAACCTTAAACTGTTACTTCTACACCTTGAGTCTCTTTGAACAGAAGGGGACCTAGGGGTGATTTAAAAGATCTTTAAAATGATCTTATCAATTTAAAAGATCTTATCAATATAAGTCTGGGGCTATTGAAGGTAGAGCCACACTTAACTAAACATTTAAAAATGTTTTAAGTTAAACATTTAAATGTGCCAGGAAAGAATATTTACGATGACTAACATGCATAGAATGTTACAGAACTTAGACTCTAGTTATTTACAAGTGACTGTTGATGATCATGATTAGAAAAATAAATTAGCCACAGAAGGTATCTCGTGGGTCCACAGTGTAGGGTTGAAAAGGTAAGTACATTAGAAGTGAAATTTCCACCATTATGCAATATCTCCACGCAGCAAACATGCACATGCACCTCTTGAATCTAAACTAAATAAATAAATGGATAAGTAAATAAAGAAAATGTATAAAGAAACCCATTTTTAAATGTGTTTGTATTATACGTTCAAACTTGTAATCTTTTATTTTACACTTTGTGTTTTTATGCAAAGGGAGCACATCAGAGATCGTCTTGTATGAAAAAGGCTTCCTTTTTTTCTTTCTTTCTTTTTTTTTTTTGAGATGGGGTCTCTCTCTGTTGCCAAGGTTGAAGTGCAGTGGCCAGATCTCGGCTCACTGCAGCCTTCACCTCCCAGGTCCCAGCGATTCTCCTGCCTCAACCTCCTGTGTAGCTGGGATTACAGGCACACGCCACCATGCCCAGCTAATTTTTGTATTTTTCATAGAGACGGAGTTTCACCATGTTGGCCAGGCTGGTCTCAAACTCCTGACCTCAGGTGATGCACCCGCCTTGGCCTCTCAAAGTGCTAGGATTATGGGTGTGAACCACCACTCTTGGCCTTCCTTTCAAAGACTTAAATTAACTTAAATTTAATATTTTATTTTACTGATGAGAAATACAGTGATTATTGTGTTTTCTGAACTTCCTTTCTTTCTCAAGGGATGCTAGTTGCCACTAAAATCTCATCTCTTCATTTCTTGGGCATTATGGCTGCCAAACCAGAGTAAATTTCCCAGACTTCCTTAGTTTGGGATTTGGCTATGTGACTGAATAGGAGTGATATGCATGCACATTTCTAAGCCCAGGTCTTCGGTCATTGGTTGAACACATTCTCTTCCTGTGAGGTGACCCGGCTTCCACTGTGTAGACAACAACATTACGTGACATGGTTTGGCTGTGTCCCCACCCAAATCTCATCTTGAATGGTAGCTCCCATAATTTCCACTTGTTGAGGGAGGGAGCCGGTGAGAGATAATTGAAGCACGGTGGGAGGTTTCCTCGTTCTGTTCTCCTGGTAACGAATGTCTCATGAGACCTGATGGTTTTATAAGGGATTTCCCCTTCCACTTGACTCTCATTCTCTCATGTCTGGCGGTATATAAGATGTGACTCTTGCCTTCCACTGTGATTGTGAGACCTCCCAGCCACATAGAACTGTGAGTCCATTAAACCTCTTTTCTTCATAAATTATCCAGTCTCGGATGTGTCTTTATCAGCAGCATGAAAACAGGCTAATACCCTACCACAAAGAACATGGCAAGGTGGTGACTTGAGACCTGGATCCCTCTAAGACTGTAATCAACAGTTCTCCATCGATCTGGGCCAAGCTCACTGACACTTGGACATGAGAGAAATAAAATGGTATCATTTTTCTTTTAAACCCCTCAATTAGATCTATTTTTAGAAAATGTTTTATATCAGCATTTGATGTAAAGAGGATCCTCTAAAATCCCTCAAACATTGCAGCTCCTTCAACCAGGAATTGAAATTCTTAAGACATATCTGATGGTTTTTTGTAACCAGAATTTAGTAAAAGGCCTGATACACAATTAAAAAAAAAAACTCAAAACCCAAACATATATATCTATGTATGTGTGTGTGTACATACACATTATATATATAGGCATATATATGCCTAAAAAGAATGTATGCAACAACTGTTACAATGAAACTTACATAAGGTCATATAGTCAATTGCCTCAGAACTAAACAGAAGCCTTTATGTTTTCAATATATATATTTTTTAATTTTTTGTAGAGATGAGGGCTCACTATGTTGCCTAGGGTGATTTTGAACTGGTGGCTCAAATGACTCTCCCACCTCGGCCTCCCAAAGTGCTGGGATTATAGGCATGAACCACCATGCCTGTCTCAATTATTTTTGAGATGTCCTCAACCCAAATCTCACTTTTTTTAATCCTGAGAGAAACAAAAACATCAATTTTAGCCTTGGTCATACAATTTTGTCCTCCTATACATCTCTAAGACATATTGTTTGGAATATTCTTCCTGTTGTTATTAATTAGTATCAACTAGCTAGTACTACCAGACGATTGCCCGACTTATGTTTTCATAGCAGACACAACATCTTGGTTTGTCAAATGTATTACAATTTCAGAGAAAAGAAAACAAGCTACCCCAATTACGTTTTGCCATTTGTCTGACACTTTCATTATCCTTGATGCAATTCCTATCACATGCTGTCTTGTTGTAAAAGCCATTTCTGTCAAATTAACTTAGGGAGGACTGGTGGAAAATGAAATTTAAAAAAAAAAAGCAAAAAAAGAAAACCCTTCTTCGTCTACTCCTACCACCTGGCAAATCAGCACAGAAATATAATTTTATTATATTTTAAATTAAATCAGATTCTGGGCTTACTGTTTCTGACATAATCCAATGTAAAATGGAAGAGCTGCACCCATCGCTGACCATTTAGGAGCACATTCGATTCATGGAAAATCAATTTCGGCTCACAGCCGTGTGGCTCTTTATGATGCCCCATTAGGATTTCTTTAATTTTTTTAAATCTAGTGACTTATTTATTTAGATGCCATTAAAAAGAAAACCTCTTCAGTTCAGTAAAATCCTTATCTAGGATTACTAGCTGGGCGCTAGTCACATCCCTACCCTTATTAGGAAATCCGTAGTTTCCACTTAGTGCGTAGCCAAAGAAGAAGAACAGAATAAAAAGCTTCTGAAGCACCTCTGTCACTATTGTTTTTAATTTTGATTCTCTTCTTTCATTTATAAATTACGTTATATAAACAGAACTATGACATGGCAATTGCCAGAGAGGATTAAAAATCAAACAACCAAAACTATCCATGTGAACAAATTTTCCAGTCTAGACTAAGGTACGGGGTTAACTCTTGATTTTCTAGTCCTCATAGTTTGCCACTGATGAAAGGTCCTATTGAAACTGACAACCTGAGAAGCAGATAATGTAATCAAGGCAGTAAAAGTTGAGAGATAACACAGTTATCTCTCTATAACACAGATGAGTTTTGGATGGTGTTATTAGAAATGGAGCTATTAACACTGAAGCAAAAAGAGCAAAATATGAAAGAAAAAAAGTTCATGAAGCCAAAGTGAGAAGAAACAATTACATTTTGGATAAATATTTATTTGAGGGCTGTAATCCCAGCTACTCGGTAGGCTAAGGCAGAAGAATCACTTGAATCCAGAAGGTAGAGGTTGCAGTGAGCCAAGATCAAGCCACTGCACTCCAGCCTAGGCAACAGAGTGGATCCCGTCTCAAAAAAAAAAAAAAAAAGAAAAGAAAAGAAAAATATGTCAAACTTGATAAACAACTGAATATACAACTGGATCTTTATGTATTTCCTTGGTTAAAAGTTATTTTTGTCAGGGAAAAAGCCAGATATAATTTACTAATCTGTTAAATAATTCTGATAATATAACTCAGAGCTTTGGTTCATCTTTCTCATACAGTATTGATAGCTTTATTGAGATATATTTGTCATTATAAAATGAATCTATTAAAATGTTCAGTGTGTTTAGTGTATTCACAGAGTTGAGCAGACATCACCACAGTCTGAGTTTAGAACATTTTCAACAAGGCAAAAAGAAGCCCCATATGAATAGCAGCCCCTCCCTGCCTCCCTCCATTCATCCCCTACCTGCTCTAAGTAACAGCTAATGTGCTTTTGGTTGCTATGATCTTTCCCATTCAGAACCTTTTGCATAAATTGAATCACACAGTATGTGGTCTTTAATGACTGGTTTTTATCACTTAGCTAACGTTTTCAAGGTTCATTCATGTTGTAGCATGTATCATTACTTCACTAAAACTTTTTTTAAATTTTCTGAATAATATTTCACTGTTTGGATACACCGTATTTTGTTAGCTACTCATCAGTTGATGGACTTTCAAGCTATTTCTGCCTTTTGGCTACTGTAAATAACTATGCTATGAACATGTGTGTATAAGTCATATGTGGTCATATATTTTCATTTATCTTGGGTATATAACAAGAAGTAGAATTTCTGGGTTACACAGTAAATCTATGTTTAACATCTTGAGAAACTCCAAACTATTTTCTAAAATTTTTGCACCATTTTATGTTCTCACCAGCAATGATTTGCCACATTTTTGCCAATACTTGGTAAGATTTTTAAATTTTATCCATCCTAGTGGGTGCAAAATAATATCTTGTTATTGGTTTAATTTGCGTGTCTCTGAAGACTAATGATATTGAGCATACTTTATGTGTTTAATGAACACATGAAATATATATTGTGTATATTCTTTGGGGAACTAACTAGTCAAATTCTTTACCTGTTTTTAAACTGGCTCATCTTTTTATTGCTGAGTTTTAAGGATTTTTTTATACATTCTGGATACAAGTGCCTTATTAGATATATAATTTACAAATACTTCTTTCCCATTCTGTGGGTTATTTTTTCTTTCTTGATGGTATACTTTGACACAAAAAAGTTTTTAATTTTATGAGGTAAAATTTATCTACCTTTTTTTCTTTTATGTCATTTGTGCTTTTGTTGTCATATCAACTAAGTCATTCCCTAATCTAAGGTCACTCAGAGTTTTGTAATTTTAGCTCTTGCATTTAAGTTAGACCTACGATTCCTTTTTAGTTAATTTTTGTGTATGGAGTGAGATGAAGATCCAACTTTATTGAAGACATATGGATATAGAGTTGTCTAAGAATATTTGTTGAAGAAGATATTCTTTTTTCAATGACATGTCTTGGTACTTTTGTTAAAATCAATCATAAATATTCTCTGGACTCTCAATTCTGTTCCACTGATCTATATGTCTATTTTAATGCCTGTGCCACGCTTTCTCAATGATTGTAGTTTTGTAGTAGGTTTTGAAATGAGGAACTATGATTCCTCCTCTTGATCTTCTTTTTCAAGATTGTTTGGCTATTCTGGATATGTTGCGTTTTTATATGAATTTTATAATCAGCCTGTTGATTTCTATTAAAAAGGGTAGGATTTTCTTTTTATTATTATTATCATACTTTAAGTTCTGGGGTACACGTGCAGATCTTGCAGGATTGTTGCATTAGGTACACATACGCCATGGTGGTTTGCTGCCTCCATCCCCCCATCACCTACAGCAGGCATTTCTCCCAATTTTATCCCTCCCCAACCTCCCTACCTCCTGCTATCCCTCCCCTGGCCCCTCAACCCCCCAACAGACCCCAATGTGTGATGTTCCCCTCCCTCTGTCCATGTGTTCTTATTGTTCAACACTCACCTATGAGTGAGAACATATGGTGTTTGGTTTTCTGTTCTTGTGTCACTTTGCTGAGAATGATGGTTTCCAGATTCATCCATGTCCCTGCAAAGGACATGAATGCATCCTTTAAAAAAAGGTAGGATTTTCATAGAACTCAGATTGCATTTAATTTGTGGATCAATGAATAAGTTTGGGTTCTCCAGAGAAACAGAATCAATAGGAAATATAGAATTACTATAAGAAATCGACTCATACAATTATGGAGACTTTTAGTCAGCAATCTGAGGTGATTGTGTAACTTAAAACAATAGAGTAAGGATTAATACTAACTTAATTATAATAGAATGCAAAGCTTTGCTCCAATATATCTCAGTTTTCTGCTTCATCCTTTGTACAATTATTATTATGTAGGTTATACATATATATATTTTTTAGACGGAGTTTCACTCTGTCACCCAGGCTGGAGTGCAGTGGCATGATCTTGGCTCACTGCAACCTCCCCCTCCTGGTTTTGAGCAATTTTCCTGTCTCGGCCTCCTGAGTAGCTGGGACTACAGGTGCATGCCACCATGCTCAGATAATTTTTGTATTTTTAGTAGAGATACAGTTTCACCATATTGATCAGGCTGCTCTTGAGCTCCTGACTTCAGGTGATCCACCCACCTTGGCCTCCCGAAGTGCTGGTATTACAGGTGTGATCCACCACACCTGGCTTTAGATTATACTTTTAAACATTATAAATATATAAACACAAGTTTTTAAATTTTTTTAACTTTTATTTTAGGTTTGAGCATACATGTGAAGATTTGTTAAGCAGGTAAACATGCCTTATGGGGGTTTGTTGTACATATACATACCCAAGTATTAAGCCCAGTACCCAATAGTTATATTTTCTGCTCCTCTCCCTCTTCCTACCCTCTCCTCTCAAAGAGACCCCAGTGTCTGTTGTTTTCTTCTTTGTGTTCATAAGTTCTTATTATTTAGGTCCCACTTATAAGTGAGAACATGCGGTATTTGGTTGTCTGTTCCTGAATTAGTTTGCTAAGGATGATACCCTTCAGCTCCACCCACGTTCTTGCAAAAGACATGCTCTCATTCTTTTTATGGCTGCCTAATATTCCACAGTGTGTATGTACCACATTTTCTTTATCCACTCTGTCATTGATGAGCATTTAGTTGATTCCACATCCTTTGCTATTGTGAATAAACACAGTTTTTAATTATTGCCTCATACAGTTGCCTTTTGAAACAAGGGATAAGAAAAGGGTTGCAAATATAAACAATATGTTTATATTGTCTTTTATCATGCCCATGTAGTTAATTTTATTGGTCCTCTGTGTATTTTTGTGTGGATTCAAGTTACCATCCAGTCCTTTTCTTTCAGTCTGAAGGAACTCCCTTTATTATTTCTTATAGTATAGATCTGCTAGTGCCAAATTTTTAGTTTGTATCTTTCTGAAAATATTTTAATTTCTCCCTCACTGTTGAAGAGAGTTTAGCTAGATGTGGAAATCTTCGTTGACAGTGCTTTTCTTTCAGTACTTTGAAGATGCCATTCCACTGTCTTCTAGTCTCCATGGTTTCTAAAAAGAAGTTAGTCATTAATCTTATTGAGGATACTCTGTCTAAGCCCTTTCTCTTCCTAATCTCAAGATTTTAATTTTTTCTTTGATTTTTATTAATTTGATTGTGATATGTCTAGCTCTGAATCTTTCTGAATTTTATCTACTTAAAGCTTGTTAAGCTTCTTTAAAGTGTTGATTCAAATTTTTCATCAAATTTGAAAAGCATTTGGCATTACTTTTGTAATGCTTTTCTGCCCTCTTCTGTTTTATTTTTCTGGGGTTCTCATGTATATGTTGGAACATGTAATGGTTTCTGACAAATGTCTGAGGACATTTTCATTTTCTGATCATCCTTTTTCTCCTCAATTCTTTTGTCATCTTTGCAGACTGGATAATATCAATCGATCTATCTTCAAGTTCACTGATTCTTTCTCCTCCCAGCTCAAATCTGTTGTTGAGTACCTCTAATAAATATTTCATTGTAGTTATTATAGTTCTGGATTCCAGAGGTTTTTTAAAGAATAATTTTTTCTCTATATTGATGTTCTCTATTTGGACAGGCATCATTGTCCTACTTTCCTTCAGTTCTTTAAACATATTTTACTTACAATTGCTGATTTAAAGTCTTTGTCTTCTAGAAACACAATCTGGGCATCCTCATGAATATTTTCTGTTGGCTCTTTTTTTTTCCTATGAATGTGCTATATTTTTATATTTCTCATATTTTTTTTTTGTTGAAGACTGGACATTTTAGATGTGTTGTGGCAATGCTGGTATCAGATTCTCCTGTTCCTGTAAGTTTGTTGTAGCTGATTTATTGTTTTTGCTATTGTTTTTCTTATTTCTGCTTATTTGTTTAGTGACTTCCCTGGACTAATTCTGTAGATTTTTGTATTCTCAGCAGTGTATGGTGTTTGAGTTCTCTAGTAATTTTTTTTTCTTAAGTTCTTGTTTTTATTTTTAAGGCGGGCTTCCTAGGGATCACACCGAGATCTATAAGTGGTCAGCCAATAATCAGATTTTTTAAAAAATGCCTTGCCTTTTTATCTCTACCCTTTGCAAAAGGAATCTGTATGAGAAGGCAAGCCATCAAACTACAGGGAATTAAGGAAACAGCCTTCCTCTCACTTCCTGCTTGTACATGGCCTCAAAGTCAATCAGAGATGAGTGACTGGTGCCTTCTCCTTTCCCGGTTTTTTTTCCTGGGCTTTCCCACTACTTTTTAACCCCCCAGAAATATGTGGAAGCTTTACAAAGTTTCCTACGGTTGTCTAATTTTCCTGGATTTTCCTTTTAATTCCCAGCCAGCCTCTTGTTTGCCTCAACTGAAATCACAGCCTTTCATTTAGGCAGTTTAGATGCTGCTGGGAAGGAGCTGAGGTGAGTCAAATCACATCACCATTATCCTCTGAGAATAAAATTTCCCAGGGAGCTGAAAACGTGGACAAAATATGGACTGTGTTCTGGAAGTGATGCCTTTAAAGAAGATCTATATATAGTCAGCTCTCTCTTGCCTTCGTTATTGCTGGCTTTTGTCTACCATGCCACTGAGTTGGGGCAGGAAGGGACATGTGAATATGTCCAAGTTAAAACTTCACAGAGTTCCCTCCCTGTAACCCAAATCGAATATTTTTGCTTGGGTAGACGGTTTTCAGGTTGCTATGTGCTTTGGTCAATTGACAAGAGTTTTGAATTGGTTGACTTCAATATTTTTTTCCTGTACAGTTCTGCATTGCTTAATGACAGGGATATATTCTGAGAAATGTGTAGTTAGGTAATTTTGTCAGTGTGAGAACATACAGTGCACTTATACCAATCTAGATGATACAGCCTACTACACACCTAGGCTATATGGTATAGTCTATTGCTCCTAAGCTGTAAACCTGTACAGCATGTTACTGTACTGAATACTGTAAGCAATTGTAAAACAATGGTAAGCATTTGCATATCTAAACACATCTAAACATAAAAAGATACAATAAAATCATGGTATTAAAATCTTATAAGACCACTCTCCTATATGCAATTTTTGTTGACCAAAAAATGACTGTATTTTTGTTGTTTTAGAGGGAGAGCAAGTTCACCATGGTTCTTACTGCCAGTACAGAAATTGATCCCTTCTCATACAATTTATCAATTTGCTTTGGCATTTCATTTAATTAATCAGTGCTAAGTTTTAAATTTTCAGCAGATATACACAGTATACCACACACATTTATAGCTAGTTGCTGAACTAGAATCTCAGGGCATAAAATTGCATGCAAAGCTACAAGTCTATGCCTTCTTTAGGGATGAGTGTCTGAAACCTATAAAGTTTAGATCTGAGATATTCAACCTTACCAAGAATCTCTCAGTGATAAAATACGGGCAGGGAGATAGTAAAAGATGAGTTTCATGAACACTTTGGTGATTGATCACCAATCTTCAACTTCCACCCAGATGGGTCCATTTAACTATTCCTGTGTAACAAACTATCCCCAACATAGTGACATAAAATAATAACCATGTTATTAATGTCACAGTTCTTTGGGTCAGAAATTCAGGCAGGGCTCAGATGAGCTATACTTCTACACCACATGGGATAACTAACTGAGTGCTATTTTGCTGATGACCAATATGCTATCCATCTGATCTGGTCCACGATGGCATTATTCACATGTCTCGTGCCTGTGTCGGGTGTGTGGAATGACAGCCTGCCCCTGGATCACTCTGTCTTCCTTTCCCTGAAGTCTCAGGATCTCTCCATAGGATCTCTTCTGCAGCATAGTCAGACCTCTTATTTCATGGCTCAGAGCTTCCCCAGAGGGCAAGGGAGAAACTGATCATCATTTTAAATCAGCCTCAGAATTGGGATAGCATCATTTCCATGGACTCTATTGGTTAAAGCAGTCATAGGCCAGCCTGGGGTAAAGGGGAGGTGAAATAGACCCTACTTCTAGAAAGGAAGAATGTCAAAGAATGTGGTGACATCTTTGATCTGCCACATAGCCTATCTTTGGTTTGAAAAATGATACACAAAGAACTTAGAAATTCTCTGGGCTCAGGATGAGAATATCCCTGTGAATCTCTCATCATAAAGGGGCTTTGTGGTATCCTTAATAAGCCTGAGAATTTGGTTTCTCCAGTCAAATATTTTTCTGATTCATTGGGCATGACAATGGCACCAACCTTTTGAGAATTACTAAAGCCTCAGTAACAGTGAGACAAAGCCTGCACTTTTCAAAGGTATAAGGAGAAGCAGCCATTCAGCATTTGAAGATATTTCCAAATATATGTTTTTTGAACTCCCTTTTGAGAATCAGGTACAGTCATTGCCAGTACACAATATTCTCATAAATACTAGTTCTCCTTTCCTGCTGGACCACCTAGCAGCAAAGTCTCCCTTACTCAGCTTCGAGGATAACAAAGCCTTTAGGAGAAATGTAGCTTCACTTCCTTAGTCTCACTTTGCTGGATTTCTTAATGTTTCATATTTTTGTTCACACATCTGCCTGGTCATGCTATGCCCTTTGTCTTGATTGGTAACAGTTTTGTTCAAATAGAACTCTCAGCTTTTTCCTTTCCTGATCATGAGGAGTCTTACAAGGAATATATTCACATAGTTCTAATCCTCAAAATCTAAAAAGGCTCTAATACTTTCCTTCGACTGAGCAACTCCAACAAGGCATGGACTGAAACAAAAATAGAAGCTTATTTATTGATTGTCTTGTCAGCAGAGCAGATATTCACCTGACAGCCTTAACTTTTTGATTCCTAACAAAAAGACTCTTTACATACCCCTTCTTGGACAGTAGAGCTAATTTCGCAAAGGGTAGGTTTGTGTGTGGTGGGAGGGAAGTAAATCTCTGAAACAGGGAAGTAAATTAATTCCCTACCCACCACTGAACCTTTCATGTTTCCACAGTGACTAATCCTCTCAAGGGTGTAATACTGGTAGAATTTGTACTAGACCAGAAAAAAAAATATCACAAATGTAATATTGAATAGCAGATTCTCCTTTATATTGAACCTCTACTCTGTGGCAGGCACTGTAATTTTTACTGGAGACATAATGGAAAACAAATTCAATATAGCTTCTAAATCATGCAGTTGACATTGTAGTAAGAAGGAAAAAAAACCCATATAATTAAAACAATGTGTATAGTATTATAAAATATTATGATTCAAAGTAAAGAAAGTCGAATCTGTAAGAGTACATGAAGAGAACTCAATCTAGATTGGATACAAGAAGGCTTCTTGAGAGAGTGACCACTGGGGCTCAGAAAATGATACTCCAAAGTGGGGTGCTTGGCAGGCTGCACACTTTGCGCTAAAGGAAATTAAAAGACCTTAGAAACAGCCTCAGAACCAAGGACTTTCTGACCTTCTCCTGTTTCTCTACCCAAGTGCAAGATTGAACTCTCCCTGGAGTTGCTCATCTGAAGCTCCTCCAGAAGGAACACGATTACATTGGATCCACTCCTTGAGATTCCATGAACTGGGGGATATTAAACTCACACTACAAAAAGCAAGACCAAAGAATGTCATCACACTTAGACAGACTTTGTTACAAACTATTTTCTGCTCTTTGTCCATTCAACTGCTAGAGAGAATCATTTATAAACTCCTGTCTGTTCTTTGGGCCCATTCAGTGCCCCTGAAAATCATTTGACTACCTCTCAAAATTGCCTACAGACCCCATTTCCCTCTCCTTATAAAGAATGCATGTAAACTCACCCATCTGGCCCTTCTCTGAGTCCCATATTTTACATGGCTCCCATGCACTCTTGCACATCAATACATTTGTATGCCTTTTCTTCTGTTAATCTGTCAGTTTATTTCAGCAGACTTGAATCTTTTGGGGGGGGGGCGGGAAAATTCCAGTCATCCTTATAGGATATTTGATATGAAATCTAAAGAAAGAGTAGGAGGTGATCAAATTTAAAAAGGAGAGAGAGAATACTGGACAGAGGCAATAAATATACAAAGAAAGTGATCTGGAAGAAGAAATGTCACGTTTGAGATACTGAAAGGAGACCCATAGGGCTCAAGTACAGAGAGCAAAAGAGAAAGTCCAATAAGATGGGGTTGGAAAAGTTATATACCAAGTCATGAGCAGCCTGAAGGTCATGGTGAGTATTCTCATCTTTATTATAAATGAAATAAACTTCCATTTAAGCAAATTATACCTAAGAGTGGTATAATTATAACTATAATTTAGGGCAAAAAATATCATCTAGCTGAAATGCGAATGATAGAGAGATTGGTGCCAAATTGGCCTTGAGAAATCAAATTGTAGATATTTTTCCCCAAAGGTATGGATGCGTGGAAAAATCAATGGAAGGTGCTAATCAGTAGAATATATGGGATATGATAAAAAGATAGAGATGTTAAAAATGGCAGCCAAAAAGTTAAGAGTGACTCAATTCACTCAAAATTAACTGGATGCTGGATTGGATATTGCTGGGTAGGGGGGAAAAGGATAAAAGTGTTAAGTCACCTCAAGCTTTCTATCTTTGGCAGAGGAGAAGTAGGATTGGGTTTTTCTTGAGTGGGGTTGATGTCAGGTAGGTGTGACATTGGTGAGAGTGTTTTTGCAATGTTGAACTATGGAATCTAAACTAGATAGAGATAGAAGTAAAGAAAATAGAGGAGTAAAAGTTTAGACCAGTTTTAAAAGAGCAATAAATTAGATTTCCTGATGGTGTTGACACAAGGGAATAAGCAAGCCAGATGGAGGGAAGATTGTGGTTAAAGAGCACAAACTTTGAATTCATGATTTGTGAAACTTCTGCTTATCTATTTTCTTATTTGACCAAAGTGAGTTAGTTATATGGAACACTGAAAAAAGACCAGGAGTGTGGAAATTTGGTGTTTGGGGTTTATGGGAGCTGGTTTCTTTCACAGACAGTGATCCTCATAAAGGAAGTAAGAGAGGAGAGCTGACCCTATGACCTCAACCCATAAATACTGTCAACCTGAAATAATCAGAAAGATAAGAATCCAGGTCTACAAGTTTATTCGAGCACAAAATTTAAGCATGACCACCTGGAAAATACAGACTCCAACAGAACAAGTTCAGTGCTGTGAAGAGAAAAAGTTAAGATTTTGCTTACCTAGGTATAAACAAAGAAGTCTGGCAGAATTACAACATTTTTCATACAAGGTTGGTCTACAAGTTGCAGTTATTTAATTGGTTACAGCTTGTTCCTTTCTGAAAAAGGTATATTTAATATTTCTTGAGCAATATGATAGTCTTTTGTGCTATCTGTTCTGAGTTGATGTGAGAGAAGAAATAAGAAAGTTAATCTACAATGAGGTTCAACAATTAAGAGGGGAAATGTCTTACTTCTGGTGCCACTTAGTCTTTTACTATATTTTACAAAACAATCTAGGTAAGGAAAAAGTTAATTTATTGTCAGAGTAACAAAGACTGTAGCTGCCTGTTACATGACTTAGGTCCCACAGTCACATTTTCTTTAAGGTTCAAATAATTTTAGGTTCTAACAGCTTTTTTGAATTATTTATTTCACAATATAAACATCAAAATCATAGGGACCATTTTCCAAACTACACGTACCTCATATGTCCCAACTGCACCTTCTGACCAAGTTCCAAGTATGCAGATACCCTTTCCCCAAATTCTCCATTGAAAATCATTGCTTTAATTGAATCACTCTCTCTGAAAGTGATTTTTTTTTTTTTTTTTTTTTTTAATACAGAGTCTCACTCTGTTGCCAGGCTGGAGTGCAGTGGTGTGATCTCAGCTCACTGCAATTTCCATCTCCCAGGTTCAAGCCATTCTCCTACCTCAGCCTCCTGAGTAGCTGGGATTACAGGTGCACACACCACATGCAGATAATTTTTATATTTTTAGTACAGACAAGGTTTCATCATGTTGGCCAGGATGGTCTGAATCTCCTGACATCGTGATCCACCCACCTTGGCCTCCCAAAGTGCTGGGATTACAGGTGTGAGCCATCAAGCCCAGCCTGAAAGTGTAAGTTTTATCCTTCAATAATGTTGAATAGGACAGAAGAGGTTGAGAACCTGCACTACATCAAACTATGAAAGAGAAAAGAGAATGAACAGCGTATATATTTGGACACATTCACCAGCTTTTCTACCTTTATATCTTCCACACATGGCAGAGTGCCTTGCACAGTGGAAGACTAGAATATGCCACCCCAAAATATCCTCTTTGGCATAAGGATTATTTTGAGCTGATTATTTTGGGAAACAGCAAAGACAGGAGAAATTCTGAAAACAGAATAGAAGTTTCCTTTTGTAAGAAGAATTTCCATCTATAAAGGAAATCTTCATTTGTAAGGGTGTCTCCCTCTCTGTACAAGGAAGAGAAGCATGACTCTAAATCATAAGAGAATCTTATCAATGGAAAAGGAACTTAAATCTGCATAATATACTTTACCCTTGTCTGCTGTGCTTTTCTTGGTTACTTCCATAATTGGTTTCTCACACACATTTTTGTTTTTGTTTCAACTGAAGATGATATTTAAGCCTGAATTCTAAGCCAGCTTTTGAGATTTACTCATTTTTCTGGGTATCTTCCATGTATACTTGAGGTATCACGTAATACATGTTTGCATGCTTTTCTCTTATTAATCTGTCTTTTGTTACTTGGAGTTCCCGCTGAGAACCCAGAAAGAGTAGAGGGAAAATTATTTTTTCCACCTCTACACATATAATATATGCTCAATAAACATTCTTAAAAATTAAATTCCAGATTATATTGATAACAGAGCTGGCAATAAAGTCCCAGCTACTTGGGAGGCTGAGGCAGAAGGATCACTTGAACCCAGGAGGCAGAGGTTGCAGTGAGCCAAGATCGTGCCACTGAACTCCAGCCTGGCAACAGAGTGAGACTCCCTCAAAAAACAATACAAAACAAAACAAAACAAAACAAAAGATCTTTCCTCCTTTCCATCACCACCCTTTTTTCTCTAATGTTAGCATTCAAAATAATGGAACTGAAAAAAATATAATTCGGAGTCCTTCTGAGATCACCTTTGCAAAGTTTATGATAGCAAGAGACGTCTGTCATGGCTGACTCCATCTTGCTTCTAGACTCACAGGTTGGATGTCATTACTCATTCCTAGGCATAGGCCAAGCTAGACACGGGAGGAATTTAGTTTATAGTTTAACTTGCAACCAAGAAGGATAATGATCTTTCCCTAAAACTAAACCCTTTCTTGCTCAGGGACTGAAAACTAACAAAAGGCCACAAGATAAGGATTGTGGAAGGGGCCTGAACTACACCTAAAATGTAGGTGTCATTTCTATAATCCCTTACTGCACAGGAGTCATGTGGCCAGAGGTCACAAGAATTGTGACTTCCTCAATTGCTCCTGTAGATAACATCACCATTGAGGAATTTAAGATTGGTCTTTTGAGATGCTTCTCAGACTTTTGCATCCCGGCAACTGATCCCACCTGGACTCATGACTCATGACTCAACAGGTCCTGTGGCCCCACCTCAAGGTGGACTCAGTGTATGTAGACCATTTTTCACACCCCTGTGATTTTATTCCTAACCAATCAGCAGCACCCATTCTTTAGTCCTCTGCCTACCAAACTATTCTTGAAAACCTCCAACCTCCAAGTCTTTGGAAGGCTGACTTGAGTGATTACTCCAGTCTTCCCACTCAGCGGCCTTACATTAATAAACTCTGTATTGCAAAAGCATGGTCTCAGTGAATTGATTTTGTATTTGCAGTAGGCAGGAAGAATCTGTCTGGCAATTACACATCCAATAATGCTTCACTTATTTTCCATACCTGGCCAATTTGCTCTTCTCCAAGAACTCTGAGTCATCCTCATATTCTCTGGAAATTCCAATTTTGATCAGTTTCCTCTCAAACCATGCCTTCAAGAGCTCAGCCTCAGCTTCAAGATTACACCTGTCCTTTCTTGCTTCTAGAAAAAGTCTGATGCCCCTCAAGCACCTGCTCTTTCTCAGTTGTAGTGAAGCTCTGATGAACCTAAATTATGTAAGGTTGGAATTGCCTGATAGAATTTATTAAAATGTTTTGGAGATATTTTTATCAAAATGGAAAGTGAAGACACAAAGACAGAATGGGAGAAACAGAGGAAAAGAGAGAGCATGGAAGAAAGAAAGTAGAAAGGAAGGAAGGGAGGAAAGGAGGGAGAAAGAAAAGAAGGAAGAAGATGAAATCATGGTATAAGCCTGAAGTCATGTACAGCCAGTAGAGATGGAGACTTGTTGAATATTTAAGAAGTATAATCTGAAGATTATGTCCCCAAATTAGATAAGCATGAGCAATAAGTAAAGGTGAAATAACATGATCCAACCAAGGTGAAATAACATACTTAAGATCATGCAGGGATGCAGAGACAAAACTATATTTTGATTTCCTCAGCTTTCCCGACCTTATTCCAGGTTATATTGGAAGGTTTGTCAGTGAAATAGCCATGTTCTATTATTCCTGCCACAACTCTATCACAGCACTCAGGACATAGTAGCTAATAAATGAATGCTTACCTGGAAAAAAAAATGAAGCATATCAATCTTGGAATGGGTCTGGATGTGGAGGAATTTGTGATGTAGGAAATTGGGCTGGATATTTAGTGATTGTAAGCAATGGTTTATTTATCTCAAACTTTTCAGGAAAGTTTCAGCCTCAAACAACAGGTTTTAATTTGTATAAATGAAAGTTCCAGAGCTTAGGTGAACCCTGTGAAGAAGGTACCATTATTTTCTTCATTCTATGGTTAGGAAAAGTGGGACACAGAATAAGCAAGTCACTTGCCCAAGGCTCGTATTTAGTAAATAGTGGAACAAGGATTTGAATCTCGTGACTTGGGCTTCTGCAGAGATTACGTTATTAACCAGTACACTATAATACCTCACACTCAAACATCTTCTGTAGGCTTCAGTCTACTTGCAGCTAAGTATATCTCTTTAAATACCTTGTTTGACATTGAAATGAAACAGAATGCTGAATTGGAATTAGGATTTCATCACCATCAACATTTAAATGTGGTGAGATATTGTTGAAGCTTTACATAGATTATCTCATTTAATCCATGCAACACCCCTCCGGAATAAATATTTTTATAATATCCCTACTCTGCAAACACTGCTAGTAACTGGCAAATGCAAACTCAGACAATCTGACACCAAAGTATGTATTCCTAACTAATGAAATACACCATTTCCCTGGAAAACATGCCAGATAATTGCAATGGGTCTTGCTAAACATAAAAATGTACCAAACAGTATGTCATAGGGACAATTCTGATTTCTGTATCATAATGTTGTTGCTTGAGTCACCTGAATAAAGATTTTTTCCAGGGGAGCAGCAATGCTCAGCTGCAGAAAGAATTAGGCTTATAATAAATCTATATGCTTCACCAGTTAAAATGTTGTCAAAGTAGGATCGTTGTGTCCTTGGTGTAGGGGAGGAGAAAGGTACTAACTATGATGCTGTGAACATATGTCAATATTCAACAGCATTCAGTGAATTAATGATCCTTAAACAGAAAAGTGATACTAAACAGAGGATGATGGTGAGCAGGAGAGATAACTCATGACCCTTCGATCACAGCTCTGTGCCTGTGTATGTACCACAAAATACAAAAAAAGATGCTCTGTGATTGATGTTTATGGGAGAAATACAGTCTTGAAAATTCTGAAGCACTGCATCTTCTGCATCTGCCCTCTTCTTTCCATGCTCAGTAGAAGTTCTTTGATGTTCTGTGTCCTCAACTACAATGAATCACAAAGACTAGGAAAACAATCTATCATATTCTGTTGGCAGCCAGTAAAGGATGATCTGTTGAGAGGTTGAATTTCCCAAGATCCTGTATAAAATCAATCTCATAGAAACGTTTCGTTGATCATATTTAGTACCAGTTGGAAATCACAAGCTATCTCACTGGTAGAAGCTTTGCCTGTGATCATACAACCTGAAGGTCTTTAATTTGTTTTTTCCAAGAGACTCAGGAGTCTCATAAAGGCAGCATCAGAAATTCTGCAGAAGCTCTAGCGTTTGATCTCTACTTCTGGCAATAGATGTAATTACGGAGTAGAGGAAAGAGATAGAGATTTTGAAAAGAAAAATGATGATGGGGGCTTGGAAAAATTTTATGAAATTGTTATGAGAGTTCTATCAGCTCTGTTTGCCAAAATTCTAATATTCAGGCAGAATTAAAGAGTTTCTAGAAATCCTGTAGGTTTTCTTAGCTTTCCTTTGGATTACTTGACACCGGCATGAACTCCTTTGTGTTAAAATATCAATCAAAGCTGTTTGTGATTTTCACAGCACTGCAGTGAGAGAGGCGGAGTTCTAGCTGCTACATACTAAATCATCTGATTATGTTGTTCTCTTACTGCAAGAAATTGTAGGAGAGACTGAGTAGCTGTTCACCCAACCCAGTTACTCCACTTCTGCACAAAGAGCAAGCCTTCATTCCTCAGCTTGTCCTGCAGTTTTCCATGAACAGGTGATTGAGGTCTAGCCACAGACTTACTTTATTTTATGTAGTGTGGTTTCTTTCATGTTGCTATTGTTGAATTCTGATTCCATTTTAACTTTTTTAATTTAAAAAGCTATTACTTTTATAAAAACACATATGTATTTTTATTTTATTCATTATAAAAAAATTAATCTGTGAAAAAAGTTAAAAAGAATTTTAAAAAGGAGCTCAGAAATAACTACTGTCAACATTTGGGGGGAATGTATTTTCAAACATTCTCTATAAAGAGAGAGAGAAAGAAAGAGAGAGAGAAGGAAAGAAAGAGAGAAAGAAAGAAAAAGAGAGAGAGAGAAAGACAGAGAAAGAAAGACAGAGAGAGAAATAAAGACAGAGAGAGAAAGAAAGAGGTTTTCTTTTGCACTTGCTACCGCTGATCTCTCTCTAGCATTCAATATAATCTCCAGTCCTCTCTGTTACCTAGGAGGCTAGATCACTGTTCTAAGGATTTGGGACCAGTTGATTTGCCAATGCTCTCAACTTTCTTACCTAATTAATTAAGTAATTATAGAGATGGGGTCTTGCTATGTTGCCCAGGCAGGTCTTGAACTCCTGGCCTTAAATAATCCTCTTGCCTTGGTCTCTGCAGTAACTGGGCTTGTTTGTATTCATCTTTCTTTTTTTTTTTTTTTTTTTTTTTTTGAGGCAGAGTCTCACTCTATGACCAGGCTGGAGTGCAGTGGCACAGTCTCGGCTCACTGCAACCTCTGCCTCCCAGGTTCAAGTGATTCTCCTGCCTCAGCCTCCTGAGTAACTGGGACTACAGGTGCATGCCACCATGCCCAGCTAATTTTTAGTATTTTTTGTAGAGACGCAGTTTCACCATGTTGGCCAGGAGGGTCTCGAATCCTGACCTCGTGATCTACCTTCCTCGGCCTCCCAAAGTGCTGGGATTACAGGCATGAGCCACCACGCCCAGCCATCATTTTAGCTGTTTCAGCACTAAGAGGTGCCCTAAGACTTGAAAGCCTTTCCTTTAAGATCTAGAAACAGACAAGGTGCTCACTTTTATTACTTCTTATTCAAAACAGTACTGAAAGTCCTGACCAGAGCAATTAAACAAGAAAAGTAAATAAATATTTAGAAAAACTTAAAGACTCCATTTAAAAAAAAAAAAAAAAAAACTCTTGAAAGTGATCAACAGATTCAGTAAAGTTTCAGGACATAAAATCAACATACAAAAATTAGTAGGATGTATATATGCCAAAAGCAAGCAATCTGAAAAAGACACTTACAAAGTAATTCCATTTATAGCAGCTACAAATCAAATAAAATACCTAGAAATAACCTTAACCAAAGAAGTGAAAGTTATCTACAATTAAAATTCTGAAACATTACTAAAAGACATTGAAGAGGATATCAAAAATGGGGAAGATATTCTATATTCACAGATAGGGAAGATCAACATTGTTTAAAATGTCCAGATTACACAATGCTATCTGTAGATTAATGCAATTCCTGTTAAAATACTAATGACATTCTTCACTGAAATATAAAAAATAATCCTAAAAATTATGTAGAAACTCAAGATGCAAAGACTCAGGATACCTCTCATTCAAAAAACAAAAAAAACTATCCTGAGCTAGAGACATCACACTACATGATTTCAAATTACACTAAAAAGCTTTAGTAACCAAAACAGTGTGGCACTGGCATGAAAACAAAGAGACCAGTTAAACAAAATATAGAACATAGAAATAAACGCATGCATTTACAGTCAATTTATTTTTGACAAATGAACCAAGAACATACATTGAGAAAATGAAAGTCTTTTCAATAAATGGTGCTAAGAAAACTAGATATCCACAAGAAGAAGAATGATAATAGGCTATCAACATCACAAAAACTAAATCAAAATGGATTACAGATTTAGATGTCCTTTATTCTTTCTCTTGTCTGATTGCTCTGGCTAGACTTCCAGTACTATGTTGAAGAGGATTGGTGAGAGTGGGCCTCCTTGTCTTGTTCCAGTAAAGAAGAAGTCAAATTGTCAGTGTTTGCTGGCAGTATGATTGTTTACCTCAAAAACCCTAAAGATTCCTCCATAAAGCTCCTCCAACTGATAAAAGAATTCAGCAAAGTTTCCAGATATAAGATTGATGTGCACAAATCAGTATCTCCAAAACCCCAACAATGACCAAGTGGAGAATCAAATCAAGAACTCAACCCTTTTTACCATAGGGGCAAAAAAAGTAAAATACTTAGGAATATACCTAACCAAGGAGGCAAAAGACCTCCACAAGGAAAACTACAAAACATTGCTGAAAGAAATCATAGATGACACAAACTAAATGGACTTTGGGGACTTGAGGGGAAGGATGGGAGCGGGGTGAGGGATAAAAGACTCCAAATAGAGTGCTGTGTATACTGCTTGGGTGATGGGTGTATAAAAATGTCATAAATCACCGCTAAAGAACTTACTCATGTAACCAAACACAACCTGTGCTCCAATAACCTACGGAAAAATTAAAAATTAAAGATTACAAAAATAAAGACTGCTTGAATTTGAAAACAAAACAAAATAATGTTTTGTGACAGACTGAAATGTAAGATGTCAAACTATTAAACTACTAAAAAAAAGTGAATAAAATTTCCAGGATATTGGTGTGGGCAAAGATTTACTGAGACAAATCCCAAAAGCAGAGGTAACCAAAGCAAAATAGACAAATGGGATCACATCAAGCCAAAAAGCTTCTACACAGTAAAGGGAAAAATTAACAAAGTGAAGAGAAAAACCACAGAATAGGAGAAAATATTTGCAAACTACCCATCTGAAAAGGGATTAATAACCAGAATATATCAGGAGCTAAAACAACTCAATAGGGAAAAAACAAATAATTGTATTTAAAAATTGGCAAAAGATCAGAATAGACTTTTTCGAGAAGAAGGAATACAGATGGCCAACAGGTGTATAAAAAGTGCTCAGTATCATTAATCGTTACAGAAATGCAAATTAGACTGTCTCATTTTTTAAAGATTATCACATAATCATTAGACCAAATGTTTTTCTATTATATTTATGTTTATATCTTTTTCTTCAACTTTTATCTTAAGTTCCAGGGCACATGTGCAGGATGTGCAGGTTTGTTACACAGCTAAATATTTATTTTTAAAAGAAATAATTAGGTGTGTCTCTGTTAGCTCTATTGTTTTTCTATTTTCTGATTCCTAATTTATTATCTCTGAGTTTAATCTTCCCGATTTTCTTAGCATATAAAAATTAACCTAAAGTTTATAATTGATTAGTTATTTTAACTATTCTCATTTATTAGAGACATATTTAACATTTTGAAGCTTCAGCTAAACATAGTGCTAATAAGTTATGTATAATTTGTTCATTGTAATGATTTTCTTAAAAGTTTGTGATTGAAGTTGACTTCCTCTTTGACAAAAGAGTTAATTAGGACAGTATTTTTAATTTATACTATAATTAATATACTATAAGGTAATTAATGTATACTATGCAAAGAAATTAGCATGCTTCTTCTTTCTCTTATCCCACCGACTTCTTCCCAATTTTTCTCCATGTATTGTGGTGCTAGTTATTACTATTGTTGATTATTATATATAAATAAGTATCTATCATATGTAAATAAGTATATTTTATATTTGCCTTTCATAATGCAGCATTATTTTTTACAAATTATATTTAATGCTTTGTTTAACTGATTTTTCTTCTCACCACTTGTCTTTATGTCATGACTTTCCCATTCATGACATTTTAAGTTTGATTAATCACTTACTCAGTAAAAGTATGTCTGAAACTTTTGTTTTGCGAGCAAGATAGCCGGTCCAGCAGTAACAATGTAATGACAATTTAGAAGTTAAAATAGATTCCTTTTTGTCTCCCATAGGCTTAGACAATGAGGTGAACTTGCCTGGGACTTTGAATCATTAGCCAAAGATGCAAAGACACGAGGACTGTGAGAAATACTTTCTGGTAACTAAGAAAAAAGTAACTCACTATTTCTGCAGGTCATGGAAAAAGCAGAACTGGCAGTGGTTTCCAGAGCCTATAGCTGCTAGTAGTATTGGTATAAACTATTGTGCCCACTACTGTTGCCTAAACTGTTTTCTGCCTCTTTCACAATCCCAGCTTGTCTTAGTCTGTTTTGTGCTGCTATCACAGAACACCTGAAACTGGGTGATTTATGATGAACAGAAATTTATTGGATCATCATTTTGGAGGGTGAAAAGTCCAATATTGAGGTGCTGGCATCCTTCAAGTACCTTCTTGCTGTATCATTCCATGGCAGAAAGGCAAAGAGAGGGCAAGAAAGAGCAAGAGATCAGACTCACAGCCTCAAGCCATTTTGTAATAGGCATTAATCAATTCATGGAGGCAGAGCCCGCATGTCGTAAACACCTGCCATTGGGGCCCATCTCGCAACATTCTTGCATTTGAGATTAAGTTCCTAACACATGCTCATTGGCGGATGCCTTGAAACCATACCACATTTCATCAGTATTCCTAGTGATTCTATGAGTTACCTAATATCCTAATAATTTTATGTTTTGCTTATATCAGTCAGAGTTGGTTTCCATTGTTTAAAACCAAGACTTTCTGGACTGCTACCTATACTGATGGGGTTAAACATTCAACATTAAGAAGTGTTTCTGTTTCTTTAGCCTCTCTGTGAACCACAATTTTCATGTGCTGCTCTTCTGCACTAAGAAATAAATAGCTAACAAATGCATTCCCTAAAGGTTTGATAGCCAGTCCTCACCCTTGGACCCAAGATCTTCAAATAAGGTTCAAGGGTTTTGTTTTTGTTTTTGTTTTGTTTGTTTGTTTTTTAAAGGGTTCTTTTACATGCTTCCAACTGACATTTATTTTGTTCAAAAACATTGCTAAACCTTCAGTGAACTGCCTCAATTTTTTTTCCATCAACACTTTAGGAATTTCCCAAAGATTCTGATCTCTCAGAAGAATTCTTCACTGGTTACCAGCAGTAATGTCAGCGTTTTTCCCCTTTATGCATTTGATTTCATTGACTTTTTGCTGATGATCCAGAAAGTGAGCAGTTTATCTTCCTATCCCATCAGATTTCACTATCCAACCATTTAGGTGTGCTACATAAAGTACCAGGTAAAATAAAAGTATGCTTCAGTTGCATTCATGCCATACTTATATATCGAGTTAGCTCTTGGATGACTTTCTGACCAGCTCTTGGATGACTATCAGAAAAATAGAAAAAGTCACTCTATCTTTTTATTTATTGGGGGGGAAATGTTAAAGGGGTATGTCCCCATTGAAATGGATGCCGGTTTTTAATCCTTAAATTTTAAGGGAATGCATATTATAATCCCTGAGAATCCAAATCACCACCTCCTGTAGTTTGACAGTTATAACAAACCAGTGTCCTGTCATTTGCACAGTGCTTTCTTCTGTGCTCCGAATTTTACCTTGCTTGCCTCCACTCTGACCTTAAATCAGTCATACTCCTGAAATCTCCCCCTAAGGACTTTATAGCCTAGGACCGATAAGCAATGAAAACTATGCATTCACTTCTCCTAACAAAATACCATCTTTGAATTACCTGTGTGGTATTGTTCCTTGCTGCAAACTTTTATTATAACTTAGTTTGTTTATATCATAACAAGTTTCTTTCTTTATGGGAGAAAGATTTCCATACTCTCCAATTATTATACACTATCTGGGAGACAGAAAAGAATCCCCCATCACCTTAGAGTATTTTCATTAATTCGGGATTTAAATTCTCATTTCACTATAAGCTCAATGCCACCTTTTTCTATTCATTTGCCCATTCAATCGACTCATAAGCAGGCATGCGCTCTCTAGATTATCCTCTCTGACTTCCTACTGACCCTATTTCTGTTGTTAAACTCTCATTACTCATAAACATTCAGCTTTCTCTTTTTACCTCAACATTTTAAAAACTAAATTTCAAGTTTTGCTTGCATATCCACCTAAGAAAGAGAAAAAAAATAAGGAAAGAAGACAGAAAAAAAAGAAAAGAGGAACATGGAAGGTCAACATTTCTGTTATCCTAGAAGCAAAGGGTTTCTTAAATTCTGACAAACAAATTTCATAGTTTGATGGTAATTCAGGTAGCATATGTATAAAAATGCCAAAAAGAATTTACTCTCAAAAGATTTTAATCACAGATTTTGGCAGTATTTTTTTTTGAATATTTACAAACGACAGTCCTGCATTTAAAAAAAAATCTTTTCAACTAAATCTTTTCTTATTTTGCTTACCCCATAATCCACATTTCTTTTAAGCAATTCACATAATTTTTCATAATGTATTTTAGAGAAATTTTTTACTGCCTCTGATTTATGAGAAGAGGCAATTTGTAAAACAATCTTAAAATGCTCTAATGATTAAATAAATCACCTTAAATAAGTTGCTTAGACTAAATTATCTTGCTTGAGACTGAAATCATTTTGTCCCAAGAAATCATTGATAGACAATCCTTTGTTTGCAGTCTGTTTATAGAGGAACACACTGGAGGTAATTTATCTTCCCAGGAAGGATTTCTGGTGATGAAAATCAATACAGAAATGCTACAATTGTCAGAAAGTGGGGAGTAGCAGTGTAGACCAGGTGGCATAAGGGATGCGAGGCCTCCACTTGACCCCATTTCTATGCAGCCTTCACCACCATCCTCCAGGCTTCACTCCGAGGGACCTACTTCTTCCTCTGCCCAGATATCATCACTCAACAGTGACAGTGCTGAACTTTACCTGAGCCCCGCTCTCCTGGAAAACAGTGAAGCTAAAAAAAAAACATCCTCACCATCAGTGTTTCCGGGAACAACTTACTGCAAAGAGACTTAAGACTCATAGCTTTCCTTCTTGGTTACTTATGACAAGGCTGGACACAGACCCTCCAAATTTCTACTCTTGGTCTCATCAATGATCAGCTGGACCAGTTGTCACCACGAATCAATAGGTACAAAATGCTGATTACCTAAACTTCTCCCAAGCCCCTCAACTGTGGCTCATCCTCAGTCCCAGCTGGTGCACACCAGAAAATAGGGTGGCCTCAGGTAAAGCACTGTCTGATCTACTAGCTGATCATGCTACATGGTCACTCAGCTGTTTCCAGCCTTGTTTACTCCACTTGCTAAAAGAAAAACCGACTTCCCCAGCCCTTGAGTCCTGGTAGCTTTCATGGCATGGCATGGCTCCTATTGCAATAGTCCTCCTCTCCCTTTTTCAAGTCTCTTCCCCACTCCCCTTGCAATACTTTTTTTTTTTTTTTTGAAGAAAATCCCTCCTTACTAAGCTCATATTTTTTTAAAAAAATTGACCCCATGGATTGTGATGGGGTTCAGAATACACTCCTCCAAAATATGGCACTGGCAGGATGGATATTTTAAGCTGAAGGAATTTGCAAATGTGCAGGTGCACGAGAGACTCTCTGACTTTCCTATATCCCCCGAAGCAGGTCATAAGACCCTCCTTGGTGAGGGATTTCTGAAGGGAATCTGCATGAACAGGCTTTGCCAAATTCCCCTAGTTCGCTATCCTTAGCTCACATCCCTTTGTCCCATCACACTTTTCTATGACTTTCCACCCTACACCCAACCTAGTACAAAAACACTCAGTTTCAGCCTGGCACGGTGGCTCAAGCCTGTAATCTCAGCACTTTGGGAGGCCGAGGTAGGCATTTGACCTGATGTCAGGAGTTTGAGACCAGCCCGGCCAACACAGTGAAACGCCGTCTCTACTAAAAATACAAACATTAGTCAGTCATGGTGGCGGGTGCCTATAGTCCGAGCTACTTGGGAGACTGAGGCAGGAGAATCACTTCAACCCAGGAGGCAGAAGTTGCAATGAGCCCAGATCACGCCATTGCACTCCACCCTGGACGACAAGAGCAAAACTCCTTCTCAAAAACAAACAAACAATTAAAAAAACACTCAGGTTTAACCACTTCTTCAGGTCTTCATTTCCTTAGAAAGGCTTTCATGTTTTTAGAACTTATATTGAATAAATTTGTATGCTTTTGTCTTTTTCACCTGTCTTTTGTCAGTTGAATTTACAAGGGCCACAGCTGGAGAACCTAGGAGGATAGAGGGGAAAGTTGCTTTTTTCCTCCCCTAGAACTGTATAACTCCACTATGAACAAGAACGAAAATGCAACGGAAACAACGTGGTTCCTCTGGCTGCTATTTTCCAACACAATTGGGGTTGGGGTGCAGTTAGAAAAGGTGAGGATGGAAGTGTAGGGCTAGGTAGGAAAAAGATGAAAACCTCAGCTTGGAAGCCAGGAGCCAGAGGTTAGGACTGCACATTCCCAATTTTCTCCCTTTCTACTTATCACGGAGGCAGCCAATGAAACATGTACCAGCTGACCTGAAGATTCCACCAATCCTTGCTAAGATCGTGGAAGCTCCAGCCAGCCGGCCACGGGACCCAGAACTGGCTCCAGCACTATTTAAAGTGAAACAGACGACAACCACAGGGTGGCGCCAAACACTACCCGGACAAGGACAGGTCAGCAGTCATGGACCCTTGGTACTGCCGCTTTTGAGCTGACCTGGCTCATACATTGGTTTCCTTAGCTACTCAATGATGCCAGACTGCGTGCTAATTTTTGAACCTTCGTCATGTTATAGCCTTAGTGAATTGTATTTATTAAGTACCTTCTTAATGGCAATTCAAATAAACGTAAATAGGGTATGTATCATTAGATAGTTATTATTGGGGATTAAGACATGAACCTCTAAAAAGATATGAGAAAAAAGATATGGCAAAAATACTGTATTTCGGGTCCCTTCACTGAATTTTTTTTTTTTTAACATTTAAACAAATTCTTATGGGCACATAATAGGTGTATATGTTTATGGGGTACATGTGATGTTTTGATACAGGCATACAATGGATAAAAATCAAATTAGGGTAACTGGGGTATCCATCACTTAGTCTTCATTATTTCTCTGTTTTAGGGACATTCCAATTTTTTTCAGTTCTTTAAAAATATACAATAAATTACTGTTGACGATAGTCACGTCATTGTGCTATCAAATACCAGATCTTATTCATTCTATCTAACTATACCTCATTGACATTTGTATCAGAAATGTTTGGAAATGTTGACAGGTAGAAGATGGAGGTAGGGAAAGCGATTTAAAAGCAAGAAACAATGCTCTTCGCTCTAGAAATGGAGACTAACACTCCTTCAGGAGTTCCTTTCAGGAAAATCATTTGGATGATACTTTCAGTTCTGCAAGTGTAATGTAAAAAGACTGCAGAGATGAAGATGTGGGAGAAACTGGCTCAAAGCAGCGAAACTGCTGTGAATAACAATATCGAGTTTGCTTTTGTTGCAGCAAAAGTTGTATATTTAGATGAGTAATTTCATAAAAGCAGTTATTTCTCTAACTTTTCAACAGATCCTCTCTAAGCGATGAATTTTGTAGTTTACATGGTGACCAAGTACATAAACAGACACCTGTTTCACAATTTCCCTTATGTCTATTTTGTTTAATGTCTAAAAAATGTCTGTGATTATTCATTATATTGTCTTCAAGAATACCACTGGATTGCTATCTACCACTAAAAAAAATTTGTTAGAGAAGAATATCATTTCCAGTGTAGATTTAGGGTACAATTTATTCCCCATCCTTGTGGTAACAAAGACTCTCTTCTTGACCAATCCCTAAACAAGTTTCTTTAAGTCCCTACCGCCCTTCTTTTTTTTTTTTTTTTTTTTGACTAGACCCTATTTGAGCCTTGCTCTTAAGAGCCTGATTTTAGCAAGAATCTTGCTAAGTCAGTTGGCCAGAACCTCATCCTCAATATTTTATAACCTGGGCCTGCCTTCAGCAAGAATCCTGCCAAATCGGTTTAGCAAGAATCTCCTATTCCTGATTTTCTGCTCACTCACCCCTCACCCTAATCCTTGACTGTAAATTCCCACTTTTCACATTGTATTAAGAATTGAGCCCAGTTTTAAACAGAGGTCTCTTTTCCCCTATTACAATAGTCCCTGGCTAAATTGCTTTTTTTTTAAACACCACTTTAACCACTATCCAGCTCTGATGTTCTTTAACTGAGAAACTGTGAGTATTCTTGTTCAAGCAGTTTCTTGTGGGAGCTCCAGAAATGACTCACAAACTGCAGGAAGGACGTGTTAGAAAAATCTTCACCTCCCACTGCTTGACATGCCACAAAATGGGCACTCATCTAGATTCATGACATTCAACCCAAAACATGCCTGATGTTATTAGAAGTAATTGAGAACATCGTGGTGGTTGACTGCCTTCTTCTGATGAAACGGTGCCTCTAGGATGTACAGGAAATCTTCGATAATGTGAGAATCACTGTGAGAAGGCATAGATCCCAGGACAGAAATGATGACCAGGAGGGAGGCACTGACTTTGAAGAATGCAGAAAAGCTGTGAGAACTTTATAGAGAGCTAGGGTTGTGAAGGTTTGCTAAAATCACTGGCACGAGGCAGATTGACTAATGGGAGAAAACACATCCAAATTTACTTCACGTGTATATGTTACTGGCGGCAAATCCCTGTGGCTCTGTGAATATTTGTGGGTCTGCAACCTCAATTCTTGCCTCCGCGGAAGAAGGAATTCAAGTGAGGGGCAGAAGGTGTAAGGGTTATTGCTGAGTTTAAAATGAGGAAACTGAGACCAGCCTAGGAAAATTAAATGCCAATTTATTAAGCTCCTGGGCGAGGTTCTGTGGTCCGGGGAAAGGGGGGGCCAAGAGAAGTTGCACTTGACTCCTCTTGGGGCAGGGGGGAGTTATAGGGAGTGAAGGCGTTTGATTGGTTGTGGAGAAACAGGACATGGACGGCGCAAGCTGCTATTGGTAGGTAGGCGAGATTTCTGGTGAACCAGTGCCCAGGGGGGAGTGGGACCTGGACGGAGCAAAATGCTATTGGGCAGGTTTTGGCGGGGCTTCTTTTAAACTTTGGCGGGGTTTTCCAATGGCGGGCTAGGTGCCGGGTGCAGAGTTCAGTGTTGAGTGCAGATTCTGGTGCGGAGTGCAGAAGTGGGCGTTGGGGAAGCCACCTGGCGGAGCTAGATGCTGAGTGCAGGGCTTGATGTCGAGTGCCCAGTGATGACGTAGTTTCCAGGCGCGGAGAGGGATGGGCGTGTCTGAGCTCCCAGTGAGGCAACTGGCCTTACAGAAGGCACAGGGAGAGACCAAGGCAAGTATTAGAGTAGGAGTGAACGTTCCTCAAGGAGCTCTGGAGCAGAAACAAAAGGAAGGAAGGTATACTTGGAAGAAGGTCAAGTGGGTGACTTGAAAGCCAAGTGCCTGGTTTGACATTTTGACTTGGGGTTTTATACATTGGCACATTTCTATGATCTTGCATTCCTTCTCCCCTGATTCTTCCCTTGAGGTGGGCTGTCTGCATGCCCAATGGCCCAGTAGCACTTGGGAGGGGAGCGTGAACAGTGTGTTTACTGGCATTGTACCCATGCTCACCTGAGGTGTTCTTCACTCACCAGCTGTATGTCCCTAGGTCGTATGCCAGTTAAACGCTGCCATTTTGCCTCTTACTACACATCCTTGAGTCCACTCTCCCAACTCCTGAGATTTTATCGGGAAGTGGCTGATCACCAGTTTCAGTGTTTTCTATCTGTAGGGTCACGGCCTTTCCCTGGCACCAGCTGTGACCAATTACTATTTTAGAGAGCCACATGACTATCACCTGATGGCCACCCGACATTCCTGGTTGAGGGGGGGGACCCTCTCATGCCCTGCTCATATCTGACTAGCTACCTCCTATAACAAATACACAGGAACCTTCAGAATGGAGCCCCAACTTCCCAGTGAGGTACAGAAGCTTACATACCATCTCAAGGTTACGGAAAGAGGGGGGGAATTAAGGGAGGGAAGGAAGAGGAATTTTATTTAGGGGCAATGAATAATTACTAGGGAGAATGACTGGCTCCAGGAAAAGAAATTAACTTATAAATAGTACTCCAGAATTTAAATGATCCCTGGAGACAATCATTATCTTCAAAAAGGATCTGTTTAGGTGTGGTCACATCTTGGTCTTCTTTTCTGTGATGGATAAAGAGATAACGGGGAAGGAAAGGAGAAGGACTGTTCTTGGTAACTCAGTCTTATTTTTTTTTTTTTTTTTGAGACGGAGTTTTGCTCTTGTTACCCAGGCTGGAGTGCAATGGTGCGATCTCAGCTCACCACTACCTCCACCTCCTGGGTTCAAACAATTCTCCTGCCTCAGTCTCCCGAGTAGCTGGGGCTACAGGCTTGTGCCACCATGCCCGGCTAATTTTTGTATTTTTAGTAGAGACGGGGTTTCACCATGTTGACCAGGATGGTCTCGATCTCTTGACCTCATGATCCACCTACCTCGGCCTTCCAAAGTGCTGGGATTATAGGTGTGAGGCACTGCGCCTGGCCTGTCAGTCTTATTTTTATGTAGAGAAAAAGTCTCTTCTACTTGTTGTGCTTCTTGACCTCTAAGGCTTTTTAATCTAAAATACTCATCATACCAGGGAGACATATTTTGCAGTGAAATATTCTGATTCCCTTCAGAATAAACTGACCTCTGGCATGTAGCAACAGTGAGATGAAATGTAAGAGTCCTTGAGGAGTCTGAATCTGTTGTCTCAGAGTGTAGCTTTTCCAAGAAGCATTTTTAGTTTATTCCTTGTTACGCTTTCCTTCTTATATTAGCGAAATTTCCATAAAGTATTTTCAGCACTTGCAACTCAGTTTACTTAAGGCAGTGCAAAATTATCATAAAGGTCTCTTGCATGCTTGGGATGGAGCAGGAGAGCCTAGAACAGTGCCTGGCCAACTGAGGTCAGAGACTGCAAGAGTGGTAGATACTACCATAGGCTGGTGGTACCTGCTAGTGTTACAGTCTCACCAGTGCACCATACTGTAGCAGTCTTTCATTGTGAGATATTATCTGGAGTCCTTTGTCTCATGTCCAAGAAAATTAAGGAGCATGGACACAAAGGGTGAGGTTGGAGCAAAAATTTAGTGAGCAAAGAAGAAAGAGTTCTGCCACAGATAAGGGGCTAGGAAGAAGGTTGCCATTTTTACAGTTGAATGCAAGGCTTTTATAAGAAACCTATGAGGGCTGGGTCTCTCATTTGCATAAGGCACAAATTTCAGGTAGCTTCACCCCAGCTTCCTAACACAAATGCAGGTGCTTAGCTTGAATTACTCCATATTGCTTTGTTCCCCTTACTGCACATGTGTCAGGGGATGAAATTTTTCATTGAGGGCATGTCTGAGCAAGTTAACTGTGTAGCCTTTTTTATCAGTGTGATTGTGGACATATCTTAGACAAGGCCCCTGTGCAAGTTCCCTTACCTGTGCCTGCAGACTATTCTTTTATTTCAGAGAAGTTGACCGAGGACCCACCCTAACTGCCTGCCTGACCAGTTTCTTCCTTTTTCCTCTCTCACTGGAACAGTCATCTAGGAAAGACCAGCCCACTGGCTTCAGGACAGTGTCATGGTGGCTTGATGAGAAGCTGAAGGAAAAGACATATGGGTCTTTTCCTCAATGCACAAAGAGCTCTGGAACCTAAGTGGGTTTCTATAGTGAAAGGCAGGAGATTCAAGTCATTGTAATTTGTACAATAAATTTAATGTTACTGTGTAACCGCCCAACAGGTTCTCCTTGTCCACTGCATAGAGAGAGCTGATTTATTAAGAGGAAAATTGCAATAGAGACAGAGTTTAATTCACACAGAGCTGGTTGTATGGGAGACTGGAGTTTTATTTTTACTCAAATCAGTCTCCCAAAAAACTCAGATATCAAGTTTTTTAAGAATAATTTGGTGGGTAGGGAACTAGTGAATTGGGAGTGCTGATTGGGTCAGAGATGAAATAATAGGGAGTTGAAGCTGTTCTTTTGTACTGAGTCAGTTTCTGGATGGAGGCCACAAGACCAGATGAGCTAGTTTATCCACCTGGGTAGTGCCAGGTGATCCATTGAGTACAGGGTCTGAAAAACAAATGAAGCACTGATCCTAGATTTTACAATAGTGATGTTATCCCCAGGAGTAATTAGGCCAGGCCCAGAATCTTGCTGCATGACTCCTAAGACATAATTTCTAATCTCATGGCTAATTTGTATCTCATGGCTAATTTGTTCCGCGAGGGCAGTCTAGCCCTCAGGCAGGAAAGAGGTTTGTTTTGGGAAAGAGCTGCTATTGTTTTGGTCTCAAAGTTAAACTGTAAACTTATTTCCTCCCAAAGTTAGTTTGGCCTACGCCCAGGAGTGAACAAAGACAGCTTGGAGGTTAGAAACAAGATGGAGTGGGTTAGGTTGATTTCTTTTACTGCCATAATTTTCTCAGTTATATTTTTTGCAAAGGCAGTTTCTACTGCATTTTTACTTAAAGCTGGTGAAAAAGCCTGGGCTCTGTGGTTCCCATGTCTTGGTGCCAAATAAATAGTGTGTTCAGAATTTAAAAGTGCATGATGGGGCCAGCTTACTTGTTTGGATTTGGAATCAGACTATACCATGTGTCCTTCAACAGAGGAGCACAGGAAGAAACTGCTTTACCAACAGACTTGTGTTCTGCACAATACAAGAGGCAGAGTTATAAGGTGAACACAAACATGACTGGAGAAGTCCAGCAATGCAAGCTACCCACACTTCTTTTCAGAATATTTACCACTATCGCTATTATCGTAGTCCCACTTCAGTGCTGCACATCAAAAATAGAAGCACCAACAATATAAAATCTCCTATGTTTTAGATTCAGGTACTGAGCTTTGAAAGTAAAACCAAATCTCTAATAGGTAAGTTTCCAATTTAAGCATTTGCAGTCTCAATTCACAACAGATTACTAATTGCACACAGGGGGAAAAAGTCAAGGCTCATTTCTACTAAAACTAAATATAAAGTTAAGGGGAAGATATCAAAAGCTTTATTAAAGAAAAACATTTAATAAAGCTTTCTCCATATTTTCTCCTTTCTAGTGATGTGGGCTGGATTATGGGGACCAACTCCCCCACTGAGAACAACTAAATGATAGATTAAAAATTGTGTGATGTCGTAAAAGTATTGAAGACGTGACAGGTAGAAAGGAATCATCTGGATAAAATCAAGAAAAAGAAGGAATCTGATGAACTAAGGGAGGATGTTTGTCCACCTAAAAACAGTTGACCTTTCCTCTAGATGGTCTCATGGCTTATGGGGAAGGAATCCACTGCCCAGAAATATGCTAATTATGGAGTGTAAGAGATAATCTTTACACAGTGACCTGGGACCTCAAAGAACCATCCTCTCAAAGTAAAGGTAAATTAAAAAGAAACACACTTCCACCCTCAAACCCCACAGGGTTTCTAGGAAAGTCATCTGCATTCTAAGTGATGATTGGAAGGGGATATTGTCACTGAGAAGTTGTAAAGAAAGCTGAAACTTCTGCAGATTTGGAGCCAAACTGACATCATCTGAGTGGCCCAAAAACTCTTTTAAAATCATAAATTTAATGTAAAATATTTGAGAAGGAATCATTCTCTTAGACATTCTGTGTAGATGCCACTTTATCTTAGGCCTCGAAGAAGACTCGTAAGATGTTTCTCAAAGGTGACATTAACAAAGCACACAAGGAAGAGGAAAACCCTGAGCAGGCAGCATCAAAGGCAAAAGCAAATCGATGAGCACCTATCAACACTTCTTACAGGAGAATCATCAAGTACGGTTTATGAAACATAGATCATAAAAATAGATGATACTGAAGAGGGAGACCCAGGCTTCTCAGATCAACTTCCCCTTTGACTATCATGCTGCATTTCAATGGAAGAAAAGGTTGACCGACTGGCGCCTCCGGTTTTACCTTCCTATAGGTGACAGGCTAGGCCTTGGGGAAACTCTCCAGAGGGCACTATTTTTATTTCAAACAAGATCAAACCAAAACCTTTTCACATGTGAGTCATAAAACTGTAAACCAGAACCCTTTCATATGTGATTCCTGAAACTGTAAACAGAAACCTTTTCACATGTGAGTCCTAAGACTGTAAACCGGAACCCTTTCATATGTGATTTCTAAAGCTATAAACCTAAGATTCCTCCACGTGTAACATCTAAAGTATAAGCCTATATAAAGGCTGAACCTCCCTTTGTTAGAGGAGCTTGGCTGCTAGGCAACTATGCCACCTTGCTCCCAGCTGAATAAACCTTCCTCCTGTATTTGGTGTCCGAGAGATCTGTTCCCGCGGCCACTCCTGCTACAATACTACGTACAAAGAAAAAATGACAACCTTGTATCTGTCCAGAAGAGGAAACTATAAAAAGTAATCTAGCGTACCAAAAAAGTGCCAAATAGAAATTCTGAAAATGAAGATTAGATTATGATCTTTGAAATTCAGTAACTTAATAGATGGATTTAAAAACAGACACAGTGAAGAGCAAATAAATGAACTGGAAAATAAGTCATAGGAAACTGAATAGAAAGCAGCATACAGAAATGAAAAAGTAGAAACGTAGAAGAGAACTTAAGAGATAAGTAAGAGAACATATATATTTAATTGGAGTTCCTGAAGGAGAATAAAGGGCAGAGTCAATGCATGAAGATGACGGCTAAGAAATTTCCAGACACAATGAAAAGCATTCAAGAGTCCCATTGAATATCTAGCAAATCATTTTTAAAAGATTTCCTATCTAAAGACATTCCACTAAAAGTATAGAATACCAAAGATCAGGAGAATGTCTTCATTATAGCAAAAAGAAAAAAGAGAGAGATTGCCTTTAAAGTGCAATAGTTAGTTGTATCATTGACTTCTTAGCAGCAACAATAAAAATCAGGAGATAATAAAATAATGTCTTCAACTTGCTGAAAGAAAAGTACTGCTAATCTCAAAATTCTGTGTCCAGAGAGTCAACCAATTCAAAAGTTACTTTTATATTCAAATGCTGTTAATGAACGTTTTTGAGATCAATCAGGGAAAATAAAAAGGAAGTACAAATAACCAATATCAGGCATGAAAGATCCTACAGAGGAGAAGTCAGTCTATTAGTCTGTTCTTCCATTGCTATAAAGAAATACCTGAGACTGAGGTAATTTGCAAAGAAAAGAGGTTTAATTGGCTCACAGTTCTGCAGGCTGCACAAGCATGGCAGCTTCTGCTCAGCTTCTGGGGAGGCCTCAGTAAACTTACAATCATGGCAGAAGGTGAAGAGGGGAACAGACACTTCACATGGTCGGTGCAGGAGCAAGAGAAAGAGCTACACACAACCAAATCTCACAAGAACTCACTATCACAGTAAGGGGATGGTACTAAGCCATTCATGAGAAATCTGCTCCCATGATCAATTGACCTCCCATGAGGTGTCACCTCTGACATTAGAAATTATAATTCAACATGAGATTTGGTGGGAACACAGATCCAAGCCATATTAGTCAGGAAACTACTGTTTGCACCCTTGTTACCTGTTTTTGTGAATATTTATTTGAACATAACCACATCCATTCACTTATATTGTCTATGCTGTTTTCACGATTGCAGAAATGATTGTGGTAGAGAAGACATGGCCCTGAAGCCTAAATATTTACTATCTTGTCCTTGCTGAGAAATGAGTAAACTTTGTGTATAACAAATACATCTCACAAAGGAAAGATTGTGTGAAAAAACAAAGACCGTAAATAATACATAGGAGCACAATTCCATTATACAAATTGCAAAAGTAGACCAAACTACACAACACTATGTAAAACTGCATGTATAGATTGAAAACTACAAAGAAAATAGCTCCCAGAAGAGTGGATTACATCTATGGTAAGGAAGGATGTTATGTTTAGGAAAAGACTTGTGGGCTATGGTTTGTTAATATCTTGGTATGTTAAGATGTCTTTTGGTGATCGCAGTGTTTCATGTTGGTTTCAATATGTTTCAATGTTTCAATATGATTTGCTAAGGTGTATTTTGGTGATAGCAATATTTCATGTCTTGATGTAGGTGGTGGCTATAAGTATGTTTGTGATTATTTAGTGAACTGTACGTGTATGTTTTCTGTACTATTATGGAATTTTGTCCCCCTCATACTCATATGTTCAAGAACTAACCCCTGACGTATGTGAATATAGGGCCTTTAAAGAGGTAATTAAGGTTAAATGACATCATAAAGGGGAATCTGTAATCCAATATGACTGGTGTCCTAATAAAAAGAGGAAGAGTCACCAGGGATACATGCACATAGAGAAAAGGCCATGCGAGAAGGTAATCATCTATAATCCAAAGAGAAAGGCCTTAGGAGAAACTGATTAAGCTGGCACCTTGATCTTGGGTTTCCTTTCTCCCCCAACTGTGAGAAAATAAATTTCTGTTTTTGAAACCACCCAGTCTGTGACATTTTGTCATGCCAACCCTAGCAAACTAATGCAAACACTTTGTTGTTTCTTGGTAGACAGCTTCTTGTTTATATGTTAAATTTCACAATTTTTAAAATGAGAATTTTCTATAAATTTTATACATGTCACAAAAAAAGAGAGCTGTGTAAGATCTTTTTCTAAATAGTGTTTTTCTAAATAAAGGCATATTTACTTTTACATTTTGGGATCCTTTGCTTGCATGGCTCTAGATGTCCTTGAAATTTGTTCACGTGGTAACATGTTTTTGTAAAACTTGCAAACCTAATGTAACCATAATCTATTAAGATTGATTTACTTCACACCTTCCCTTGTGTCTGTTGGGCTGGGGTGGAGAGGCTGTAGCATTTGGTGAAACTGACAAGGGGCAGCTCTGCGGGGGGATACATTTACTTCGGGTTTAATGGGACATTTTTCTTGGTTCCCAGTCACTTCTGGGTATAATTAAGTTATTGTTAGTCATATGGAGCCATAGCTGATATCATGATACAATGGTAAGTGAAGACAAACGTGACTGTAGGAGTTCAGCACTGCTGAACTTCTTTGTATCATAATAGTATCATGATATAAAACTGCTCTCAAGGGGAGATAAATGGATAGTGAAAGAGAAACAAGTGTGAAATGTTTAAATTGTAAGCTATTTGGGGGGGAATTTTTTTCTAATCGTTTCCTACATAAAATTGTAAGTGGTGGATTCTGTTATCACAGCGCCTAGAAAAAAAAAGTCTCATATCAAGAATGTATTCATAAGGAACATACAATTATAAAAGCATCATGCATTTTTTTGATAAAAATTGTGCAAAGTAGAATTTGTCAGAATTCTTATCTGTAAGGCTTAAACCTCAAGCAGTAGTACATATAGCAGCTACATTTGTGAGAGCTTATATATGAAAAACTCTTGGTAGACTTCCAAATTTGGCCACCATTCTAATAATTTATGAGATGCAACCAACACTGAGTTTTGAAGCAAAAAGAAAACTTTTCTTAACTATCAATAATGAATATTTTTTGATCAACGATGCTAACATAAAAACTTATCTTTCTATTTTCTATATAGAGAACGTTATTTAAAAAATCTTTGTCATATGGAAAGGCAATTAAATTATATGCAGCAAAAAATGCACAAAGGTCATTAATTATATAGGTGTGTCAGGCCATTATTATTTTTTCTGAATTTTATAATTTTAACATTATATAAACTTGTAATTTATTGTGATTTTATTTCTCATTCTAAATATTGTGATTAAATTTCTCATTCTAAATTTCTCACTGCTATACCAAATTTGGCATCCACAGCGTTGTTTTTTAAAGAGTGTCCCCAAAATTGTATAAGCTTCAGGTTCCATAAAACCTGGACCTGCCTTAATCTAAACAATCAGATATTTGATTGCCTAATTTTCCTCTTTTCTCTGATAGTTCTGTCTTCCATGATAAGATACAATTTTTCTGTAGCTCCATGTTCTCATATTTTTACACAGTAGTCCTATTTGTGAAATTACCATTACTCATTGATGAGCCTCATGTTGGTTAACGTCACCCTTCCTGTGGAAAGAATTCTTTTCTACACATTTAATTTCAAAGATCTTCAGTTATGTCTCCCACAGCAAAGTAATCCTAAAATCTTAGTAATTTCAGCCTTGTAAGTCTTTGACTTCACACTCTTGTATTTTAATGGCTTTGATGTCGTCTTTTTGTTCTCTAGCAAAATAATTTCCTATGTCTCATGTTTTTACTCCTACTTTAGTTCACTTACAGCTTCAGTCTAATCATTTTCAACACACCTTTAGCTTTTATTTTGTTCTATTTTTATCTTCTTTCCAAATATTTTATTTTCCTAATAAACTACAATATTTAATGAACTTAATCTCAAGATTCTAGTTAAAAGCTGAGAGGTCAAAGCAGGTAAAGACACAGTCTCAATTTAGACTTGTCAGTCAAGCACCACTTAATTTACTTTCCTCTGCCTGCTGGAAATACTGTCATGGGAGGGGAAAGGAATTTTACAAGCTACTAGGTTTTTTGTTTGAGTAACAGAAAGTCTTCAACATCATTCAGGAATGAAATTAATCTACCATATACAGATGTTTAATCAAACTGTCAAAAACGTGGCATTTGCGTTCTTTTAGTGTTTTTAAAGTACTTTGTGCCCAGTGCTGTGTTAGATGCGTAGTAGATATTAAACAGATGATAAGATAGTATTTGCTTTCAGGAGATTATGGTCGAATTAAGGTACGCAATATGCACCTATGGAGGCTGGGTGCTGTGGCTCTCACCTGTAATCCCAGCACTTTGGGAGGCAGAAGTGGGAGAATTACTTGAGGCCGGGAGTTCAAGATGAGCCTGGGCAACATAGGGAGACCCTGTCTCTACCAAAAATAAAAATAAAAAAATTAGCCAGTCATGGTGTGCATGCCAGTAATCCCAGCTACTGGAGAGGCTGAGGCAGGAGGATTGCTTGAGCCCAGGAGTTTAAGGCTACAGTGAGCTATGATGGAGCCACTGCATTTCAGCCTGGGCGACAGGGCGAGTCCCTCTCTCTAAAAATAAAAACCAAACAAACAATAACAACAACAAAATGAAGTAACTAAAAAATGATATAATCTAATATAAAAACAAGCAGGAAGAAGACAAGTTACTTGTGAACTGGAGCCTTAGGATAAATAAATTTAAATTAACAAACTGTACTGGAAATGATTTCAGAAATCAACTTGAGCAAATAATACAATGTTTGATATCAAACTTAGCAATAGTCTTGCCAACTTTCATCTTTCAAAGTCCAGCTTAAAATGCTGTTATACCCAGAAACTTTCCCAACCTGCCTAGTCACAGTGAATTGCTTTACTCTCTGCAGTTTCCTAGCCCTCATTATTGTTCTTGAAGCACTTGCCAAACTCACATACACACGATTTACCATAACAGAGGACGCACTTCAGATTAACTACTGAATTACTATGTGGTGCTTGATTCATCTTTAACTCTTGATCCTATCCGTGACCTTGCAGTAATAAACCAAATAATGGGTACGCTATATTGTGTAATAAACAGAGTCTTTAAGTTGCAAGTGATTGAAACCCAACATAAAAAGTGTAACCAAAAATTAAATGTACCGGCTCATATAACTGAGAAGTCAAAGAATGGGTCTGGTATTACACATGCCTTGATCAACATGTTCTGTCTCTTCCCTCCCTCTTTTAAATATATCTTCCAGTGTACACTCTTCATTGAAATACATATGACCAACTGTTTTGATGGCTCATGGACCCTAGAGAAGAGTTTTATCTTTCACAAGCCCATAAATCATCTCAGGGATGGCTTCTGATTTTTGGGGTCATAGTTTTGGGAGAATGGGTGGGATATGATGATTGACCAGCTCTGGGTCCTTGTTCCTATTTATAGCAAGGGATAGGATGAAGAGGATGGTTATTAGGGTTGAAAAAACCACAGGGGTTAAGGAAAGAACAGCTGGGCTGACCAAAATAAAAAATATCGTGTGTGTGTGTGTGTGTGTGTGTGTGTGTGTGTGTGTGTGTGTGTGAGACAAAGTCTCTCTCTGTTGCCCAGACTGAACTACATTGGCGGGATCATGGCTTGGTGCAGCCTTGACCTCTGGGCTCAAGCAATCTTCCCACCTCACTTTCCCAGGTAGCTAGGACTACAGGTCCATGTGAAAAATGTAAAGAAAAGATAAGCAAGATTAAATGACCATGGACTATGTCATAAAAAGGAAAGGATTTCATGCTGGTTTAAAATTTTTGCCTTTGACAGATATTTAGAAAAAAAGGATGGGAATATGGTTTGTTTTAAATAAAATAGCTAATTTACTTTAAGATGGATAATCAGATATCTTAAAATACATATCCTCTGAGCAGCATGGAAGGTAGGATTTAGCTTGAGCAAAAGAAAAAGGTAAATAATAGAGCAGACATCGTTAGTATTAATTTGATAGTCGAAGCCATGATATTTAATGAAAGCATTATCTGAGAAAGCCAAGGAATATGAAACTAACAATTACTGTTGGATTTCACCTGAGGGAGACCAATTTCAACAGGGAAGAAGAGAAAGATGCCCAATTACAAGGGCTCGGGGAAGAAGGGAGACCACAGAAGTTTATACTTCTTGGCTATGCTTGGCTCTAAAGAAGAAAGTTATGAAGATAACATTTCTGTAAATGTCAGCAAAGTCACATTGAAAGTATTTTTTAGTAAGAGGCAGTGATTAAAAAGACAGATGATAAATATCATAACACGAATTCTTAATGGAAGGAAAGATTAAGAATCAGTGGGAAAAGGAAGGCATATTTTTGCTTTATCGTGGAGGGGGGGAGATGACAGAGGTATACTGATTCTGCAAAGGAGATAAAGGAAGATGCTCTGTCTCACCCTCTGCTAATACTATCACTGCTGAGGGAGAACATTAGCTTACAAGTGTCAGGTCTGTGGAGAAATAAGGGGGAAATTTCCAAAATTTTTAGGTGAAAGATACTATTTGATTCTTCTGAAGTTTTGAAGAGTGCCCACAGGATGCAAGTGCTACTCTCAAATGTCCTAAATGGAGGTAAAATCAGAGGGCTTTTTTTTACCAATGAGGAAAGAGTCATACTGAAGGATTTGCTCAGGATCTAGAGCTAGGCTCTCCTTGCCCATGTGCCCTCCTCCCATAATCTCTGTGTAGACTGTAGAGAAGGAGTGTGGGGATTGCTGCTATCTCATGAGCAGCTACGTAGTAATTCATCAAAATTAGCTGATTAGGAATCTAATTTCTTGAGTTTAAATTCAAGACTACTTCTAAATAGTCCTGTGACTTTAGAGAAGTTTCTTAACCTCCTCTGCCTCAGATTTTCCAGAAGTAAAATGGTATAGTAACAGTAACCTGTGTAGTAGAGTGATGCTAAAAGTAAATGTGTTACTACGTGTGAAATGCTTGCAAGAATGCTAGGCTCATAGTAATCATAAATGTTAACTATTATTTTTAAATATCTCTTCACTGTTATTTAAACAAAGAAATTCATGGGTAATTACACTAAAGAGTAATGTAAGATGTCATGAGATCTCAATGAATCTGGTTTTGAAAAATATTTGAATGTATTATTGGAATTTTTTTAAAATTCCCATCAAACAGTCTTGTTTGTAAAACAAATGTATTTATTTTCATATTTAAATCACTTATTTAGTTACACAAAGATTTATTATAAAGTTCATTTAAAGAATAAACACCCGTAGTGTGTACCTTGAGTACATGACTCCAGAATGTTCATTTTAGCTCATTAACTTGCTCATTGTTGATTAATGCAATTATTCATGTATTGATTCAACTAATATTTATATCAAGCATATACAATTGCATAGTCACTTGCCTACTTTCCAAAAACCAAATAAAGATAATTAGTTACTGAGTTGTGAATAGAAATATATGCAGTTTCATTGACTGCAAGAAAATTTTCTTTACAGTGTCATCTAAGACTGCATTTTTTCCAAATTGAAGAGGGTGATTTAACTTTTACCAATTTGAAGGAAAGTCTGTTATGTAATTCAAAGCCATCTCAGATGACTGCAAGCAAGAAAAAAAAAATGTTCATTTTACATATATCCTTTTTTCTTTTTAAGTTTATTGAATTATAATTTACAACAGTGAAACTCACCTTTTTCTGCTGTAATTTTATAAATTTTGATAAATGCATATAGGAAGACCATGATGAAGATATAGAATTGCTATCACCTTCAAACCTTCCACTACATTTGTAGCCAATCCCCTGCTTCTAGTCATAGCCCATGGCAAACACTGACATGTTTTCTGTCCTTATAGTTTTGATATTTCTGCAATCACCCAATGACTTCTTCCTGCCCAGCACACAGAAAAAATCAGTTCACTGAGATCACAGCATTGCAGTAAAGAAAGAGTTTAATTGACACAAAGCTGGCCACACCACACAGGAGTCGGAGTTATTACTCAAATCAATCTCTCTGAAAATTTAGAGGCTAGGGTTTTTCAATGATAATTTGGCCAGCAGGAGGACAGGAAATGAATGCTGGTGATGGTCGGGAATGCAATCACAGGGGTGTGGAAAACAGTCCTCCTGCATTGAGTCTGCTTCTGGGTGGGAGCCACAGAGGAGGCTTTGGTCCAGAGGGACCATCTGGTCTTCAGAAATGCAAAATCCTGAGAAGACATCTCAAAAGGTCAATCTTCAGTTCTGCAATAGTGATGTCATTTACAGAAGTAACTGGGGAAGTTGCAAAATCTTGTGACCTCTGAAATAACGGCTGGTAATGGTTTAACTATACCTACATCTTAAGATAATTCAGGCCCCTCTCATCCTCCTAACCTTGTGGGCTTTCACAGTTTTACCTAGGTGGTTTAGTTTTGGGAAAGGCTATTATCATTTAAACTATAAACTAAGTTTCTTTCAAAGTTAGCACAAATTCAGGAATGAGCAGTTTGGAGGTTAAAGATGAGGTTTGATTAGATCACATCTCTTTCACTGTCATAATCTTCTCACTGTTATAACTTTTGCAAAGGTTATTTCATTTCTGGAATGTCATATAAATGGAATCATATCATACAGCTGTTTTAGCCTAGATGTTTTTTTGCATAGCATTGTGTATTTGAGATTTATCTGTTTTGAATTTAGTTGGGGGTTTTGCCATTACTTATAATTACTTATAAATAACTACATTTGCACCAACCTATCAATACTTCATTTTTAATGTATTTTTACTAATATTTAATTTTACAGATGTATTATAACTTATTTATCCATCCTCTAGTTAATGACAATTTAGATTATTTCCAATTTTGGCAATAAAGCTACTAGAAAAAAAATATGTATAGTTTTTCTGTGAATACAGTTGCCCTTCATTTTCACGAGCTCAGAATCCATGGATTCACACGACCACAGATTGAAAATATATTAAAAAACAATTTAAAATGCAAATAAAAAAGTGATGAAGTGTACCAACGTATACATAGCATTTACATTGTATTAGGTATTATAATCTAATCTAGGCAGACAGGTAATGAAGTATTATAATGTAATCATCTGGGTAATCTAGAGATAATTTAAATTATACAAAAGGTTGTGTGTAGGTTATATGTAAACACTAGACCATTTTCTATAAGGTACTTGAGTATCTGTGGATTTTGGCATCTGAGGGGGTCCTGAAACCAATTCCCCATCAATACTAAGGGATAACTCATATGTTCCTATGGGTGAGATAGCTGGGTCACATCATAAGTAAATCTTTAATCTTTAACTCTATAATAAATTGCCAAACTATTTTCCAAAGTGATTGTATCAATTCTGCATTTCCATTAGCAATGTATGACAGTCACATGTGTGATGTATCTTTGCAGGCACTTTATTGTCAGTGTCTTTTAATTGAAACCATTCTAATAGGAGTTTAGTTGTAACACATTGTGGCTGTAATTTGCATTTCCCTATTGAATAATGATGTTCAGCATCTTTTCATGTGCTGATGTATCCATTTATCATTTTTGGGGGAAGTGCCTGTATAAATCTTTTGCTCATTTTTATTGGGTTATTTGTTTTCTTATTGCTGAGTCGTAAAAGCTCTGAATGTATGTTATGGATACCAGTTCATTATCAGACATGTGTTATGCAAGTATTTTTCCAGCGTCTGCAACCATCTTTATTTTCTTAACATTATCCTTCAAAGAGCAGACATTTTTAATTTTGACGAAGTTCAATTTATCTGTTTGTTCTTTGTAGTTTGTGCTTTCTTGTTTTATCTAAGAAATATTTGCCTCACTCAAGGTTCCAAAGAATTTTTGTTTTCTTCTAGAAATTAGATAGGTTCAGTTTGTTTTTAATGTAATGGTGGGTAAGGGTCAAGATTCACCATTGTGGAGGTGGATATTCAAGTTTTCGAAAAGAAAAATCTTTCTGCTATGAATTGCCTTGGTATCCTTGTCAAAATTCAATTGACCATATTATCTGTGGGTGTATTTCTAGATTCTTTTCTTTTACTTTGGTCTTTATATCTATTACTATGGCTGTATCAAATTGTGTTAATAGCAATGGCTTTAAAGTAAGTCAGGTAGTGTGAGTTCTGTAACTTTGTATTTGTGTTTTAGCTATTCTAGCTCCATGGGATTTCCATATAAATTTCAGAATCAGCACATTGATTTCTGTAAAATAAAAATCTGCTGGAATTTTAGGATTTCATCGAATCTGCCGGTAAACTAAGGGAGAATTGACATAATAATAATATTGAGTCTTCTAATTTTTTAAAAAAATGTAAATCAACTAGGAAAGGATTGAACCTTCTAATGCAGGGGTTCCCAGCTCCCGGAACACAGACCAGCATTGGTCCTAACAGACCCAGGCTGCACAGCAGGAGGTGAGCGGCAGCAAATGAGCATCACTGTCTCCTATCAGATCAGTGATGGCATTAGAGTCTCACAAGAGTACAAACCCTATTGTGAACTGTGCATGCGGGGGATCTAGGTTGTGTGCTCCTTATGAGAATCTAACCAATACCTGCTTTAAGGTAGAGCAGTTTCATCCTGAATCCATCCCCTCCCTACCCACCCCGTGGAAAAAAAATTGTCTTCCTTGAAACCAGTCCCTGGTGCCAAAAAGGTTGGGGACTGCTGTCCTAATATATGAGCACAGAATGCTTCTTTATTTCTTTAGTCATTTTATATTACTCTCGTCAATGCTGTATAGTTTTTAATAAATCTTGTACATACTTTGTTAGATTTTAAATGTTCAGTTTCTAATTGTTTACTGCAAATATATAGACATGCAATTGATTTCTGTATATTGCCCTTGTATTCTGCAACTTCACTAAAGTCAATTATTAGTTCCAGCAGCTTTATTGTAGATTCCTTGTCTTTGTGGTTTTCTACAGAGACAATTATGTCATCTGTGAATAAAGACTATTTCATTTATCTTTTTCAATTATATATGCATTTTTTAAAAATTTATTATATGTCTTCTATTATATGTTGAAAGGAGTGATGAGAATGACATTCTTACCTCATTTCTGATTTTAGGGAAAGCACTCTATCTGTCACCATTACATATGGAATGGGTGTAGATTTTTCATATATACCCTTTATAAGGTTGAGAATATTCCCTTTAAGTCCTACTTTGGTTAGGGTTTTTCATGTTTTGTTTTTTAAGTTTTGTCAAATGCTTTTTGTGCCTCAACTGAAATGATCATATGTTTTTTTTCTCCATTAGTGTGTTAATATAGTGAATTAAACTTACTGATTTTCACGTTGATCCAATCTTGCATTCCTATGATAAACCCCATTTTACCAGATTCTATTATTCTTTGCATATATTTCTTAATTTAATTTTCTTTTTTTTCTTTTTTTTTTTGAGACACGGTCTCACCCTGTTGCCCAGGCTTCAGTGCAGTGGCACAATCTTAGCTCACTGCAACTTCAGCCTCCCAGGCTCAAGCAATAATCCCAGCCACCCAAGTAGCTGGGACTACAGGTGCACACCACCATGGCCAACTAATTTTTTTTTTTTTTTGGTAGAGATGAGGGTTCATTGTATTTCTAGGCTGGTCTTGAACTCCTGGGCTCAAGTGATGCACCCATCTCTGCCTCCCAAAGTGCTGGGATTACAGGTGTGAGACCACTGTGCCCAGCCTATTTTGCTAATTTTTAGGAAGACTTTTTGCGTCAGTGTTTATGAGGGATGTCAGTTTATAGTACTGTCAAGTAGATACATAGTAAAGATGGAATATGTACTTTTAAATCGTATTATAATTACATAACAAAAACAAAATAAATAGCCAAAATTCATTTTAATAATGTAATTTATTTAATATATTACCAATATTTATAATATTATATCAATATAAAACATTGATAAAACATTTTGTATTTCTTTCATACTAAGTCTTTGAAACATGGTGTTTATTTTATACTTACAGCACATCTTAATTTGGGCCAGCAACATTTCAAGTACAGAACAGGTACGTATGGCTGTTGGCTACAATATTGCATAGTGCAGGTGTGAGGTTTCTTTCCTTGACTATTTTTGTCTCCTCTTGGTACCAGGGTAATCTTGGCCTCATAAATGAGTTGGAAAGTATTTTCTCCTTTTATATTTTTTCTGGAAAAATGTTTGCAGAATTGGTCTTATTTCATCTTCAAGTGAAATGTGCCTGTTAAGTATGGGCCTGAAGTTTTCTTTGTTGAAAGATATTTACTATGAATTCAATTTCTTTAACAAATATAGGACTTTAACAGTTATCAATTATTTTCTATCAGAGCTTTGGTAGGAATTCAAGGAATTTTATTTCATCTAAGTGTCAAATTTTATTGACAAATAGTTGTTCATAATGTTCCCATAATATATTTTTATGTCTATAGAATTTGTAGTAATGTTCTTTCTTTCATTTATGATATTGATAATTTCTCTTTTTCTTCTGATATTGGTAATTTCTTCTTCCTTTTTTAATTAACTTATTTTTAGAGCAATTTTAAGGCTCAAAGCAGAATTTGGAGGAAGGTACAGAGAGTATCCCGTATACACCCTGCCCCACACATGCATAACTTACCCCCATTATCAGTATTTCCCACTAGAGTGGTACATTTGCTACAATTAATGAATCTACACTGACACATCATTATCACCCGAAGACTATAATTCTCATTGGGATTCAATATTGGTGTTGTACATTGGGTTATTTGGACAAAAATATAATCACATATATCCTCTATTATAGAATCATACAGAGTAGTTTTACTACTCTCAGCATCCTCTGTGCTCTGCCTATTCATCCCTCACTCTGAGCACCTGGCAACCACTGATCTTTTCACTCTCTTCATAGTCCTGAATTTTTTCGAATGTGATATATTTAAAATCAGACAGTATGTCACATTTACAGACTGGCTTCTTTCGCTTAGTAATACATATTTAAGTTTCCTCCAGCCTTTTCATGGCTTCATAGCACATTTCTTCTTAGTGCTAAGTGTTTCATTGTCTGAATGTACCAGCAGTTTACTTACCTCTCACCTATTAAAGGGATATCTTGGTTACTTCCAAGTTTTGCGATTCTGAATAAAGCTACTATAACCGTCTGCACACAGATTTTGCAAAGACATAAATTCTCCACCCATTTATTTTAAAATACCAAGAAGCATGAATGGTGGTCAGAGTAAATTTAGTTTGGTAAGAACCACTTTTTCAAGGTGGATGTACATTTTGCATTCCCATCAGCAATGATGAGAGGTCCTGTTGCTCCATATCCTTACTAGCATTTGGTGTTGTCAGTGTTCTGAATTTTGGCCATTCTAATAGGTACAAAGTAATATCTTATTGCCGTTTTAATTTGCATTTCCCTGACAACACACTATGTGAAGCATATCTTAAAATGCTTAATTGCCATATGTGTACCTTTTTAAAGCATTTTTATTATATTTAAGTTCTGGGGTGCATGTGCAGAACTGCAGGTTTGTTACATAGTTATACGGGTGCCATGGTGGTTTGCTGCACCCATCACCTCATCATCTACATGAGGTATTTCTCCTAATGCTATCTCTCCCCTAGCCCCTCCACCCCACAGGCCCCCCAGTGTGAGATGTTCCCCCCCCTGTGTCCATGTGTTTTCATTGTTCAAATCCCACTTATGAGTGAGAGTATGTGATGTTTGGTTTTCTGTTCTCGTGTTGGTATTCCATGGTATATATGTGGCGTATATTATCTTTATCCAGTCTGTCATTGATGGGCATTTGGGTTGGTTGCAAGTCTTTGCTATTGTGAACAGGGCCACAATAAACAGTACATGTGCATGTGTCTTTATAACAGAATGATTTATAATCCTTTGGGTGTATACCCAGTAATGGGATTGCTAGGTCAAATGATATTTCTAGTCTCTAGTTCCTTGAGGGATGACTACACTGTCTTCCACAATGGTTGAACTAATTTATACTCCCACCAACAGTGTAAAAGCGTTCCCATTTCTCCACATCCTCTCCAGCATCTGTTGCCTCCTGATTTTTTAATGATTGCCATTCTAATTGGCATGAAATGGTATCTCAATGTGGTTTTGATGTGCATTTCTCTAATGACCAGTGATGATGAGCATTTTTCATATGTTTGTTGGCTGCATAAATATCTTCTTTTGAGACGTGTCTGTTCATATACTTTGCCCACTTTTTGATGGGGTTGTTGGTTTTATTCTTGTAGATTTGTTTAAGTTGTTTGTAGATTCTAGATATTAGCCCTTTGTCAGATGGGTAGATTGCAAAAATTTTCTCCCATTCTGTAGGTTGCCTTTTCACTCTGAAGGTAGTTTCTTTTGCTGTACAGAAACTCTTAAATTTAATCTATTTCAGCTCTTGTCACCATTGCTTTTGGTGTTTTAGCCATGAAGTCTTTTCCCATGCCTATGTCCTGAATGGTATTGCCTAGTCTTTCGTCTAGGGTTTTTACGGTTTTAGGTCTTATGTTTAAATCTTTAATCCATCTTCAGTTAATTTTTGTATAAGATGTAAGGAAGGAATCCAGTTTCAGCTTTCTGCATATGGCTAGCCAGTTTTCCCAACACCATTTGTTGAACAGGGAATCCTTTCCCCATTGCTTGTTTTTGTCAGCTTTGTCAAAGATCAGATGGTCGTAAATGTGTGGCGTTATTTCTGAGGCTTCTGTTCTATACCATTGGTCTATCTCTCTGTTTTGGCACCAGTACCATGCTGTTTTGATTACTGTAGCCTTGTAGCATAGGTTGAAGTCAGGTAGCATGATGCCTCCAGCTTTGGTTTTTTTTTTTTTTACTTGTTTTTTTTTTTTTTTTTTTGGTTCCATATGAAATTTAAGATGTTTTTTCCCAATTCTGTGAAGAAAGTCAGTGGTAGCTTGATGGAGATAGCATTGAATCTATAAATCACTTTGGGCAGTATGGCCATTTTCGTGATATTGATTCTTCCTAATCATGAGCATGAAATATTTTTTCATTTGTTTGTGTCCTCTCTTATTTCCTTGAGCAGTGGTTTGTAGTTCTCCTTGAAGAGGTCCTTCACATCCCATGTTAGTTGTATTCCCAGGTATTTCATTCTCTTTGTAGCAATTATGAATTTTGTGTGTGTGTTTGTGTGAGTGCAGGCTTGAGTGCAGTGGCATGATCTTGGCTCACTGCAATCTCTGCCTCCTGGGTTCAAATGATTCTCCTGCCTCAGCTTCCCAAATAGCTGGGATTACAGGTGTGCGCCACCATACCTGGCTAATTTTTGTATTTTTTAGTAGAGACGAAGTTTCGTCACATTGGCCAGGCTGGTCTCAAACTCCTGATTTTAGGTGATCCACCTGCCTCAGCCTCCCAAAATGCTGGGATTACAGGCGTGACCCACCATGCCTGGCCCATATGTATATCTTCTTTGGCAAGATGTCTGTTAAGTTTCTTGGCTCATTTTTTAGTTGGGTTGTTTTGTATTTTCTTTACCTTTTTTTTTTTTCTGAGATGGAGTCTCACTCTGTTGACCAGGCTGGAGTGCAGCATGCAATGAAGGCTTGCTGCAGCCTCGACCTCCTAGGCTCAAGTGATCCTCTCACTTCTGTCTTCTGAGTAACAGGGACCACAGGTGTGTGCCACCACATCCAGTAATTTGTTACTGTTGTATTTTTTGTAGAGATAGGGTTTTACCGTGTTGCTCAGGCTGGTCTCTAACTCCTGGCCTCAAGCAATCTGCCTGACTCAGCCTCCCAAAGTGCTAGCATTAAAGGCATGAGCCACACACCCAGCCAGCTCATATTTTCAGTCTCCTGGCAGCATCTTTTGCAGAGCTCGAATTTTTATTTTAATAAAGTCCAGTTTATTAATTTTTTCTTTCATAGATCATGTCTTTTGTGTCATATGTAAAGAGTCATTATAAAACCCAACAGCATCTAGATTGTCTTCTATGTTATCTTCTGGGAGTTTTATAGTTTTGCATTTTACATTTAGGTCTGTGACTTATTTTGAGCTAATTTTTGTGAGGCATGTAAGGTCAGCATCTAGAATCATTTTTTTTTAACATGTGGATGTACAGTTGCTCTAGCACCATTCATTGAAAAGACATTATTTCGGGCGGAGGGAGAAGGGCAGCCACAGATGCAGAAGCTGGCCTAATTTTCCTGAGCAAATGTAAGATGTAGGAAAAATATGCAGCAGCTCCACTGAATCTGTGGCAGCCCAGCAGCGCCTCTGCAGGCAGACAATGGAAAGGCTGCCTTCCCAAGCAGCTACCTGAGATCAAACCTATACAAATTCAACAAGATGGGAAGAACCAGTGCAAGAAAGATGAAAACATCAAAAACTAGAACGCCTCTCCCCAACCAGGAGATCACAACTCCTCACCAGCAAGGGAACAAAGCAGGATGGAGAATAAATTTGATGAATCGACAGAAGCAGGCTTCAGAAGGTGGGTAATAACAAACTTCCCTTAGTCAAAGGAACGTGTTCTAACCCAATGCAAAGAAAATAAAAACCCTGAAGAAAGGTTAGACAAAATGCTAACTAGAATAACCAGCTTAGACAAGAACATAAACGACTTGATGGAGCTGAAAAACACAGCACAAGAATTTCATGAAGCATATACAAGTTTCAATAGCCCAATAGATCAAGCAGAAGAAAAGATATCAGAGATTGAAGATCAACTCAATGAAATAAAACGAGAAGGCTAGAAAGAGAAAAAAGAGTGAAAAGAAATGAAAGCCTCCAAGAAATATGGGATTATGTGAAAAGACCTATTCTACACTTGATCGGTGTACTGGAAGAAGATGGGGAGAATGAATCCAAGCTGGAAAACACTCTTCAGGATATTATCCAGGAGAGCTTCACCAACCTAGCAAGGCAGGCCAACATTCAAATACAGGAACTACAAAGAATATCACAACGATACCCCTCTAGAAGGGCAGCCCCAAGGCACATAATCGTCAGATTCACCAGAGTTGAAATGAAGGAAAAAATCCTAAGGGCAGCCAGAGAGAAAGGTCAGGTCATCAACAAAGGGAAGCCCATCAGACACACAGTGGATCTGTCTTGGCAGAAGCCCTACACACCAGAAGAGAGTGGGGCCAATATTCAACATCCATGAAGAAAAGAATTTTCAACCCAGAATTTCATCTCCAGTCAAACTAAGCTTCATAAGTGAAGGAGAAATAAAATCCTTTACAGACAAGCAATTGCTAAGGTCTGGTAGCTGCCCCTACCAGACCTGCCCTACAAGAGCTCCTGAAGGAAGCACTAAACACAGAAAGGGAAAACCAGTTCCAGCCACTGCAAAAAAAGAACCAAATTGTAAAGACCGATGATGCAATTAAGAAATTACACCAACCAAAGGGCAAAACAACCAACAAGTAACAAAATGGCAGGATCAAATTCACACATAACAATATTAACATCAAATGTAAATGGACTAAATGGCCCACTCAAAAGACACAGACTGGTAAATCAGATAAAATGACAAGAACCATCGGTGTGCTGTATTCAGGAGACCCATCTCACATACAAAGACACACATAGACTCAAAATAAAGGGATAGAAGAAGGTTTACCAAGCAAATGTAGAGCAGAAAAAAGCAGGGGTGGCAATCTTAGTCTCTGATAAAATGGACTTTAAACCAACAAAAATCAAAAGACACAAAGAATGGCATTACATAATGGTAAAAAGATCAATGCAACAAGAAGAGCTAAGGATCCTAAATATATATGCACCCAATACAGGAGCACCCAGATACATAAAGCAAGTTCTTAACTACCTACAAAGAGACTTAGACTCCAACACAATAATAATGGGAGACTTTAACAGTCCACTGTCAATATTAGACAGATTAACAAGACAGAAAATTAACAAGTATATCCAGGACTTGAACTCAGATCTGGACCAAGCAGACGTAATAGACATCTACAAAACTCTCCACCCCAAATTCACAGAATATACATTCTTCTTAGCACCATATTGCACCTACTATAAAACTGACCACACAATTGGAAGTAAATCACTCCTCAGCAAATGCAAAAGAATGGAAATCATAACAAACAGTCTCTCAGACCACAGTGCAGTCAAATTAGAACTCAGTATTAAGAAACTAACTCAGAACTGCACAACTTCATGGAAACTGAACAACTCGTTCCTGAATGTTGACTGGATAAACAATGAAATAAAGGCAGAAATAAAGATGTTCTTTGAAACTAACGTGAACAAAGATACAACGTACCAGAATCTCTGGGACACATTTAAGGCAGTGTCTAGCAGGAAATTAATAGCAATAAATGCCCACATGAGAAGCAATGAAAGATCTAAAACTCACACCCTATCATCAAAATTGAAAGAGCTAGAGGAGCAAGATAAAAAAAAAAAATCAAAAGTTAGCAGAAGACAAGAAATAACTAAGATCAGAGCAGAACTGAATGAGACAGAGACACAAAAAATCCTTCAAAAAATCAACAAATCCAGGACCTGGTGTTTTGAAAAGATCAACAAAATACACAAACCACTAGCCAGATTAATTTAAAAAAGAGAAGAATCAAATAGACACAATAAAAAATGATAAAGGGGATATCACCACAGATTCCACAGAAATACAAACTACCATCAGAGATGACTACAAACAACTCTATGCACATAAACCAGTAAACCTGGAAGAAATGGATAAATTCCTGGACACTTGCACCCTTCCAAGCCTAAACCAGGAAGAAGTCAAAACCCTGAATAGACTGATAACAAGGGCTGAAGTTGAGGCAGCAATTAATAGCCTACCAACCAAAACAATTCCAAATCCAGATGGGTTCACAGCTGAATTCTACCAGACATACAAAAAGGAGCTGGTATCATATCTTCTGAAACTCTTCCAAACAATACGAAAAGAGGGAATCCTTCTCAAATCATTTTATGATACAAACATCATCCTGACACCAAAACCCAGCAGAGACTCAACAAAAAAGAAAACTTCAAGCCAATATCCATGATGAACATAGATGCAAAAGTCTTCAATAAAATACTGGGAAACCAATTGCAAAAGCACATCAAAAAGCTTATCCATCTTGATTAAGTAGGCTTCATCCCGAGGATGCAAGGCTGGTTCAACATATGCAAGTCTATAAATGTAATCCACCACAGAAACAGAACCAAAGACAGAAACCACATGGTTATCTCAATAGATGCAGAGAAGGCCTTTGATAAAATTCAACAGCCCTTTATGCTAAAAACTCTCAATAAACTAGGTATCGACTGAACATATCTCAAAATAATAAAAGCTATTTATGACAAACCCACAGCCAATGTCATACTGAATGGGCAAAAACTGGAAGCATTCCCTTTGAAATCTGGCACTAGACAAAGATGCTCTCTCTTACCACTCCTATTTAATATAGTATTAGAAGTTCTAGCCAGAGCAATCAGGGCAAGAAAAAGAAATAAAGGGTACTCAATTAGTAAAGGAGGAAGTCATATTTCTCTATTTGTAAATGAAATGATTGTATATTTAGAGACCCTATCATCTCAGCCCAAAATCTCCTGAAACTGAAAAGCAACTTCCGCAAAGTCTCAGGATACAAAATCAATGTGTAGAAATCACAAGCATTCCTATACACCAATAACAGATTTAAAGAGAGTAAATCAAGAATGAAGTGCCATTCACAATTGCTGCAAAGAGAATAAAATACCTAGGAATACAACTAACAAAGGATGTAAAGGACCTCTTCAAGGAGAACTACAAACCACTGCTCAAGGAAATAAGAGAGGACACAAACAGATGGAAAAACGTTGCATGCTCATGGTTAGAGAGCATCAATATTGTGAAAATGTCCATACTGCCCAAAGTAATTTATAGATTCAACACTGTCCTCATCAAGCTACCCATGACCTTCATGGAACTGGAAAAAACCACTTCAAACTTCATATGGAACCACAAAGAGAGCCCACATAGCCAAGACAATCCTAAGCAAAAAGAACAAAGCTGGAGGCATCACACTACCTGACTTCAAACTATACTACAAGGCTACAGTAATCAAAACAGCATGGTACTGGTACCAAAACAGAGATATAGACCAATGGTACAGAACAGAGGCCTCGGAGGCAGCACCACACATCTATAATCATCTGATCTTTGACAAACCTGACAAAAACAAGCAATGGGGAAAGGATTCCCTGTTCAATAAATGATGTTTGGAAAACTGGCTAGCCATGTTTAGAAAGCAGTCCCTTTCCTGACACCTTACACTAAAATTAAGTCCAGCTGGATTAAAGACTTAAACATAAGACCTAACACCATAAAAACCCTAGAGGGAAACCTAGGCAAAACCATTCAGGACATAGGCATAGGCAGGGACTTCATGACTAAAACACCAAAAGCAATGGCAACAAAAGCCAAAATAGACAAATGGGATCTAATTAAACTCTAGAGCTTCTGTACAGCAAAAGAAACCATCACTAGAGTGAACTGGCAACCAACAGAATGGGAAAAAAATTTTGCAATCTACCCATCTGACAAAGAGCTAATATCCAGAATCTACAAAGAACTAAAACAGATTTACAAGAAAACAAACAAACAAACCCATTCAAAAGAGAGTGAAGGATATGAACAGACACTTTTCAAGAGAAGATGTATATGAGGCCAACAAACATGAAAAAATGCTCATCATCACTGTCATTAGAGAAATGCAAGTCAAAACCACATTGAGATACCATCTCATGCCAGTTAGAATGGCGATCATTAAAAAATCTGGAGGCAAAAGACGCTGGAGAGGATGTGGAGAAATAGGAACGCTTTTACACTGTTAGTGGGAGTGTGAATTAGTTCAACCATTGTGGAAGACAGTGTGGCGATTCCTCAAGGATCTAGAAATAGAAATTCCATTTGACCCAGCAATCCCATTACTGGGTATATACCCACAGGATTATAATCATTCTATTATAGACACATGCACAGATATGTTCATTGCGGCACTGTTTACACTAGCAAAGACTTGGAACCAACCCAAATACCCATCGATGATAGACTAGACAAGGAAAATGTGGTACATATACACCATGGAATACTATGCAGCCATAAAAAACGATGAGTTTGTGTCCTTGTAGGGACATGGATGAATCTGGAAACCATCATTCTCAGCAAACTGACACAAGAACAGAAAATCAAACACTACATGTTGTCATTCATAGGGGAGTGTTGAACAATGAGAACCCATTTACACTGGGAGAGGAACATCACATAGTGGGGTCATTTGGAGGGGGGGGGGGGGTTAGGGGAGGGATATCAGTGGGTGGGGAGGTTGGGGGAGGGGATAACATGGGGAGAAATGCCAGATACAGGTGACGGGGGATGGAGGCAGCAAACCACATTGCCATGTATGTACCTATGTGACAATCCTGCATGATCTGCACATGCACCCCGAGAACCTAAATTACAGTAAAATGATAATCATCTTAATTCCTCCCTTCTGACCCTTGTGTCATTGCTAGCATTTCAATATATGTGTATTAAATTGAATTATATATATCAGATATACACATACAAACATGTGTGCATGCATAAACATATGTAATTGAATACATTATCACCATTATTATTTTGAACAAGTTATCTGTTAGATCTAGAATAAGAAAAAGAAAGTTTGTATATTTTTTTCTTCAGTTCTTTTCCTTTCCTGATATAAGATCCGAATTTCTAACCTATATCATTGTCCTCTCTCTCTCGAAAAGGTTTTAAAGTTTTTTCCACATATCCTGCAAGATAGGTCTACTGGCACTGAAGTCCCTCGATTTTTTTTGTTTGTTTGAGAAAGTCTTTCTCTTTCATTTTGAAGGATCATTTTATAGGGTACAGAATTGTAGATTGGTGGGGTTTTTTTCTTTCAACACTTTAAATATTTCCTTCCACTCTCTTCTTGTTTGCGTGGATTTTGAGAAGCTAAATGTAATTATTATCTTTGCTCTAGTACAGGTAAGGTGTTTCTTTCTCTGGCTTCTTTCATAATTTTTTCTTTATCTTTCATTTTCTGTAGTTTAAATATCATATGCCTAGGGTGTAGGGATTTCTGTTTTGTGATTTTAGGGGGGAATCTACACTGTTTTTGTTTTCTGAGTTTCCTCAATATGTGGTTTGGCTATTCAAATTAATTCGGGGGAAAATCCCCGTCATGACCGTGTAAACATTTCTTCTGATAATTTCTCTCTCATACACCCATACCTAGATTAGTTGCCCCACAGTTCTTGGATACTCTGTCCTATTTTCTTCAGTCTTTGTTTTCTTTTCACTTTTGGAGGTTTCTATGGAAATGTCCTAAAACTCAGAGTCTGCTTCTGATGCTTGTTTTGCCTCTTCTGACTGGGTTATTTGCCTTTTAGTATATGCTGTTTAACTATTTCTTGAGAGCACTAAATAACAGGAACTTCCGTAGCTAGGCCGTTAGTAATGTGGTGGTACAGTGTGTAGGAGGGGAAGCAACTTATAGTCCTAAATTGGATCTCAGTCTTCTAATGAGCCTCGGTCTCTGGACTGTGAACTCCACACGTGCTTCTGTACCCTCTTCCTGCCTCACTGCCTTGGGTGGAACAGGATGGCTGGAACAGTCTGGACTTGGCCTCTTCCTTCCTCCAGCTCAGTCAGGCTTTGATAAAATCCCCAGTGGGTGAGGCTCTGGTAAGATAGTTTCTCCTGAGGTCAGATTTTGCTAAAAAGATTATAATTCTCTGGGCCATTTCAAAATGGTCTCTTTCCCCTCTGCATGAAGGAAGCATAAGGGAATTTTTCTATGCCATTTATTATGCAAACAGGCTGAACTCCTAAAGGTAAAACTCACAAGAATGTGGAAGCCCCCATATGACTGAGTGGTGTGGTTTGAATGTTTGTCCTTGAAAATCTCATGTTGAAATGTGATCTCCAATGTTGGAGGTGGGGCCTGGTGGGGAGGTGTCTGGGTCTCAGGGGCAGATTCCTCATAAATGGCTTGGTGCTCTCCCCCATGGTAATGGTTCCATTTGAGAGCTGATTATTTAAAAGAGCCTGGGAGCTTCCCCTTCTCTCTTTGCTCCTCTCTCACCTGCCAAGTGAGATGCTGGCTCCCCTTTTGCCTTCCACCATGATCGTAAGCTTCGTCAAGACTCTCACCAGAAGCAGAGGCTGGCATCACACTTCTTGTACAGCCTGCAGAACCGTGAGCCAATTAAACCTTTTGTCTTTATAAATCACCCAGTCTCAGGTATTCCTTTATAGCAGTGCAAAACTGCCTGAGACACTGAGCCTCCCTGGAGTTTTTAATTCTCAGAGTTGTCCACAGTGAGCCTCTAGCAGTTCATCAATTACAGTTCAGGTTTTCCTGCGCTGGCACTGGTTCTCATGGAGTGTTCTGCTTGTGAGCTTCTGCTCCAGCAAGTCATAATTCTCTACATTCACCTGTCTGTCTCTCTCATTTTAGGGGCAACAGTTTACCTTGTGATATCACTTCTCTTACAGATCTAAAAAAAAGTTGTTTTCTCAGTGTGTTCAGCTTTTTACTTACTGTTAGGATACAGTGACAATGTCCAAGCTTCTCTTATGTTGTACCGGCAACCAGAAAACTTCTCCACTTGTTATTTTTGATCTGTAGACCTAAATGTTTATCAATCGTACTCCTCTTTTCAAAGACCCAACTTTTGGTTTCTTTGGTTCCCTCTTTTTGTTTTTCTTTCTCAATTTTATTGATTTCTGCCATTATCCTTATCATTTCCTTTCTTCTCCTTGCTTTGTTCTTAATTTAAACCTTTCTCCTGTCCCACCTTCCAGTTTCTTGTGATAGGTGCTTTAATAGTTGATTTGAAAGCTTCCTTCCTTTCTGATACAAACATGTAAAGCTTTAAGTTTCCCTCAAAGCATGGCGTTAGCTGTATCCCACTGGTTTTTTTTCCATATATTTTTAAGCTCTTTTGTTAGGTTGGAACCACATAGAATTGGTCTGTCTTCTCTGTGAATTGACCTTTTTATCAATAAGTTGCTTATGAAATATAATCAATTATGTACTGACCCTAAAACGGATTTACTTCAGGGACTATTTATATTTCATACATGACTTAGTGAATGAGTTTATTATTTACAGAAGCAAAATTTTTTAAGTTGCTGAAATTTTTAGTTTACTTATATTTACTTATATTTAGTTGTATATATTTATGATGTATAAAACTTTATTTTAACAGGTATAAATGTCAAAATTCAAACTTAGGAAACAGATATGGGAAATATACAAAATATACCAGTTATATTTTCAGTATATGCCTTTGTGTCCCACAGCCCCTTGAGCATATCTCAATTACGAATTCTCTATTTGTTTATTTCTCTGTCTTCTTTCATGTATACCTGGGACAAAAACTGTGTCTTTATCTCTGATGCTCAGCCCAATAACTGATTCACAGAAGGTATTTAATAAAGTATAACTACATAAATGCATAATTTTTTTTTCTTTCTTTTTTTTTTTTTTTTTTTATTGCATTTTAGGTTTGGGGGTACATGTGAAGAACATGGAAGATTGTTGCATAGCTACACACATGGCAGTGTGATTTGCTGCCTTCCTCCCCATCACCTATATCTGGCCTTTCTCCCCATGCTATCCCTCCCCAACTCCCCACCCCCCCACTATCCCTCCCCTTTTTCCCCTGACAGACCCCAGTGTGTGATACTCCCCTCCCTGTGTCCATGTGTTCCCATTGTTCAACACCCGCCTATGAGTGAGAACATGCGGTGTTTGATTTTCTGTTCTTGTGTCAGTTTGCTGAGAATGAAAATGCATAATTAATTACTCAGGCTTTCCTCACTTTGCAGAATACTTTTATTTTAAATATTGAGCTCTCCTAAGATCTTTCTTTGAGTTTCATGTTATGATATCACAGTCACCCCAGTCTGCCATTGTTTCAGCATTGAAAGTCTTGCCTCTTGGGTACGGTGGTTCATCTCTGTAATCCCAGAACTTTGGGAGGCTGACACAGGTGGGTCACTTGAGGCCAGGAGTTTGAGACTTGCCTGGCCAACATGGCAAAACACCACCTCTACTAAAAATACAAAAATTAGACAGGCGTTGTGGCAGGTACCTATAGTCCCAGCTACTTGGGAGGCTGAAGCATGAGATTGCTTGAACCCAGGAGGCAGAGGTTGTGGTAAGCCGAGATTGTGCCACTGCACTCCAGCCTGGGTGACAGAGTGAGACTCTGTCTCAAAAAAAAAAAAAAAAAAGTCTTGCCTCTCAAGAATGTAGCCTCTCAGTTGTGGGAAGACTGGGATGGTTGGTCACCTTATAGCTTCTCAAAGTTCTTCTGAATGCTTAAAATGAGAACAAAATAGTGTGACTTGAAATTATACTTTTCAAGTTGTAAGGCTGATGTCAGTCGGAATTAGTCAAATAAGTATAATTAAATCACAATTTTCATTAACATGATTTTAAGCTGGGCACAGAGATATTTAAAAGTAATTTGAATTACTAATGATTACAAATTTTATTTTATTTTCCTGTGGAAATGTGTCCTTCCTTTGTAAAAATAGCTTTTTAAGACTTGTTTTGGTTGACTCTTGATTCACAGGAGGTTGAGAAGGCAAAATTGAATTTTAAAATGCTGTTTCTCCTTCGCATTACATCCAACCAGACAAAAAGTAGAACACTGATTTAAGAAGCCAGCTGGGTGTCTAAATAATGCCACACAGCACGTATTTGACAGAGTTACCTCCATTATGTGTTAACCATTTCTAAGGAAAAAAAAATAGGCTTAATTTCGTTGGAACAAACTGACAGAATAAGCTAACGGTTTTTTTTTTTTTTTGACAGTGGTTATTCATAACCTCACTTTTCCTTCCATAAACCCTCATTTCAATACCTTCCTCTGTTTTTCAGCAAAGTGTTTTTTAATATTGCAACAGGATATTATGCAAATGTAAATCATACTGGATTAGACTATTTCCTTAGTAGCAAAAGCAGTGTTCTTGCTGGCAAGATAAGTGTAAATGTCTCTAATTATCCTTTACTACACGGCAGTCTGAGAAAAAAATCAGGCTGCAAATAGAAAAATCAACTAGACTGTATATGTTGAGAAATAAATTGTTAATTAAATTCCTAAAGGACAATGCAGTTAATTACTTTATAGGACAAACTTTCTTGGTCTGTTCTCATTTCAGATGTCTATGTGATATAATTATCTGTGTCTTTCACATAGCTTATAGATTTCAACAAAATAATGACTCTGGCATAATTAAGAAACAATGCTGAGATATAAAAATCAGCCGGGCACAGTGGCTCATACCTATAATCCCAGCACTTTGGGAGGCTGAGGTGGGCAGATCACCTGAGGTCAGGTGTTCAAGACCAGCCTGGCCAACACGGCAAAACCCCCTCTCTACTAAAAATACAAAAAATCAGCCAGGTGTGGTGGTGCATGCCTGTAATCCCAGCTACTCAGGAGGCTGAGGCCCGAGGATCACTTGAACCCAGGAGGCAGAGGTTGCAGTGAGCCAAGATTGCACCACTGCACTTCACCCTTGGAGACAGAGCACCACTGCACTCCAGCCTCAGAGAAAGAGTGAGACTCAGTCTCCAAAAAAAAAAGAGTCGTAAGTCAATACCATAGATGAGGCACTGAGATGAACACCAACGTGGAATGACTATAAATGTCATCCGTTTATTCTGCTTCTTTCAATTTTTAAATAAAAAGATGGAAGATAAGATATAATGCTTAGTTTCAAAATATGTAAAAAAGATAATTTAAATGTACCTATTAGACCCTTATATCTTCATGGATCTGTCAGTTTAAGAAGCTATTTTGGCAGTCAAGGCAAAATAAGGCTTGAACAAAACTATATGATGTGTTCAGGTGTATTGTCCAGTCTTCCATTGCAGTATGTATTTTATTCTTTCTTCTAAGTACAAATAAGGAGATTTTGCTGACTTTTCAGAAGCAGCCAAAAACATTTTCTTGTTCCTAAGATCATTAACGACAATAGTTAACATAGATAAAGTGCCTAGCCATGCCTAGGAGAGACTTACTATTATTATACCAATTTTAGGAATTTAAACAATAAACAAAGAAACCCTCAGACTTAGCTTAACTTGATTGTTCAGGGTTCCACAGCTGGTAAATGGAAGAACCAATCTTGAAGCTCCTGGTGCCTGAACAAAGCCGGTGTGCTCTACCAAGTCCTCTCCACTGGGAGGGACTTCATGCGTATCTACAGGAAGCCGTGTGTCCCCATTTTATGCTGACACAGATCCTGAAACTGACGTAAGATTGGGATAGTCTTTTGGTTTGTGAGCAGATTGATAATGTGTGTGTGTGTTTTTAAAAAAGTCTTAACATTATCCCCCAACTATCTCATATTAAATTATGGTGTCTCACATATGAGATAAATTTGTAACAGATTTCTCACTCATGCACAATTAACTGGCCCTTCACAAAACGTTTATAGGTAGTTTAGTATGGGAAGAAAGACCTTAGGATCATTACCATCGGTAACTTACATGGCTGTAGACAACTATTTGTCATTGACACCTAATACATCCTATCCTATAGGTCATGAGATGCCCTATTTATTTTCTACCCAATCTCACTTGATAACTGCACTGGTTCTTCCCACAGCTTGCTATCTTCCATGCACTGTTGCTTCTTATGGATTTATTTATAGGCACATAACGTCCTTTCAGTCATTTCAGTTAAGTAGTCTCTATAAAAAGTAAGTTGTGCTGAATGGATTCAATAAACCTTAGCTACCTTGTGATAGAAAGACCCTTTGGCTTCATAAGTTGGTCAAATTAATGACTTTAAAAATCACTTGAGTATGTGTTACATTCTAAGATGCTCTATTCTCTAAATCCTTTCTAGGATGATCTGAAGAAACCCAAGGTAGAGTTGTACATCTGTAGTTAAGACTAGAGGTTTAGTGTATACATTATTTAATTTGTACCTCAGTGTTTTGTTTAACACTTACTCTAGTGTCGGTTTGTTTAGGGTTGTTTCCTTTTTTAAAAAAATTCTGGTTAAACATAGAGTAAAATAAACATCCGAACAAACATCAGAGGTAGTGTGGGAGAGAAAAACATATAATAAATGCATTCACTCTAATAGAAAGAAGAAAGACATAAAATAAAAAATGACTGAGCAGGGGCACAATGTATAGTTCCCCTTTCTCCAGTATGTAGCCAGTAGCCTGATGTGGCTACTGAGCATTTGAATTATAGGTTACTTATTTTTAATTTTCTTTTTTGAATTGATATCTCATTCTGTTGCCCACGCTAGAGTTCAGTGGTGTGATCTCGGCTCACTGCAACACCTGCCTCCTGGGTTCAGGTGATTCTCCTGCTTCAACCTCTCAAGTAGCTGGGACTATAGGTGCACACCTCTGTGCCCAGCTATTTTTGTATTTTCAGTAGAGATGGGGTTTCACCATGTTGGCCAGGATGGTCTTGAACTCTCGACCTCAGGTGATCCACCCGCCTCTGCCTCCCAAAGTGCTGGGATTATAGGTGTGAGACACTGCGCCTGGCTGAATTATGGGTAATTTAAATTACTATGACATTGGGTTTTGATGACGTATTATAGAAGCAAACAATGTTAATTATCTCAACAAATAACAGTAATTGTTTACATTGATTTCACATTGAAAATATTTTGGGTAATTTTGTTGAACATTTTCGAAGACTTATTAAATATGTCTACTAGAAAACATCATAGCACACAGATGGCCAATATTATATTTCTGTTGAAAGATGCTGATGTAAAGCAAGAGAAAAGAGATATTTTTCAACCTTCATAATCAAAGAAAGCTTAACAGAAGAAATGCTGAAAAGGACACTATATAAGATGCCTGTGATAAAGGAAGGAAAACCTCACTTCCAAAGACCCTTCACTGACTTTGAAAAACATACCCAAGCCAATGTTTATATCTGGCTCTCTGTCATGGTCCACCCTTGTTTTACAGTAGTGATATAATTGTAATTAAAGCTGAGCAAAGCAATTGGTAAAGAAACAAAGGACAGAGGATAGAATGTTGGTAACAGCAATGATAGGAAGTACGTAAGGCAAGTATGTTCAGCACCGTGTAACACGTTTTACACGCCATAACAGAATATGTATTTGTTCATAAGACTTCATTCTCTCTCCAGGCTTGCCATGGTTTCCCAGGGGACACAGTATGCCTCCCTACATTGACTTTAGTCTTGGCCACGTGACCAGCTTTGACCAATATAATGTGTACCATTCTGAGTGAGGGTTTGGAAAGAAGTTACCTATTTCTCCTTACCCTTCTTGCCCTCCTGTCATCCTGAGATGAACAGATTCCAGATAATTGCTGCTTCTTCAGCCTAAATCTCGAAAAATTGGATTGGAAACATGGAACAGATATGAACCAAAGCCAACCCAGCTTTGTTGAGCCAGAGCCCACCTGCAGAATGTGAGCAGAAAACAAATGTTTGAGAGATGCTTGCTATGCAACATTATTTCAACAAAACCTGACTAATACACATATACAATATAATTTAGCTTCACAACAATTCATTGAAAAAGGTACTGCTAGCCTCATTTCAGACAAGGAAAATGAGGCTTCAAGTATTATGTAACAGAGTTGTGCGTTGTCTTTCAGTTACCACGGACCCCTAGGTTGAAGAGCACATAAGCTGAGCATGCCCCAATGAACCAAGGATGCAACCATGTATAGAACTTAAGTACTTGAACCAAGAAGCGGGGGCTGAATAAAGAAGCAGAGACCACATGGCAAGATCCAAGATCCAATCAGATTGAGCCCTGGTGTCACCCCATGGCAGGATCCAGTCAGATCATGACTCCTAGTATCACCTCATTGCAAGATTCAATCAGATCACATCTCATTACCCTTGCTTATAAAACACAACCTAACCCCAGCTCTGGGAGACAGATTTGAGCATTTCCTCCCGTTTCCTTGTGAGTCGACTCACAGTAAACCTTTCCCACTGCAAAAACCCAGTGCCTTCAGTGTTTGCCTTTCCATTTTGCAGGCAAATGGACCCAGTTTGGTTCCGTGACACAACCACTGTGACTAAAGTATACTCAAACGTTGGAGTATACTCAAACGTTGTAGTGATATATTGAATAATTGTTAGGATTCAGGATGTAAATCTGAATTAGTTGTATATAAGGAAGATTGCACATTATCAGAATTTGATTACTTGTGCTTTGTTGGCTGTCAGATTTATTTCGGGGCAGCCAATGAGAAAGTCTACAAGACCAGGAAATAAGCATGGCATTCCTATCTTAACCAGAGCCATAGCAGATATCAGTAATCAACCATGGCATTTTCCCACAGAGCTCATATTTAGCTTTATAATCCTTCTCAAAACAGATTTTCCACCTTCCTACAACATTCCTAAGAGTTTATCTATAAAATGGAGAGCGACAGTCTGTGGGCATTTGAGATCTCCCTACGACCCTCAGCCTCATACACGCTTCTTCCCACTAGCAATACAAGAGGTCAGGTTGTGATGTTGGCTCCTAGATCCACCTGATTCGTCTCAAGCCTCCTTCCTTCCTTGCCACGTATCTGTACTTACCAAAGAGCAAGGACTAGTTCAGAATAGCACAGGAATCAATAGAAAAGTTGCTTATAATCATGTTTCTCACTATTTTCACATTTTATTAACCAATTTCTGTTTACCTTGAAAATATGAGGGAAATACATGAAACAGGGGAGGCAATACTCAGATAATTGATCACCAGATATGATTTCTACATCAGATGCTCTTTCCTTTCCTGTTTATTTCCTTTTTATTTCAGTTGTGGGGTTTAATGTAATAGCTTTGTTTAAAGAGAGAGATTTGGCAGTTCCTGTAGCTTCTGACACTGCTCATGTCTCCAGGCATGTATTTGCACATTAGGAGGTGTCGTGGGAGACTGAGAGCTCTATTTTTTCCATATTTGGACAGCTAGAGTGGGAGATAGCCCTGAGGAGAGAAACAGGTAAGCAGTGGAGATACAGGAGCAGGCGCTGAATTTTATCTCAACCTAGCCAGCATCAAAGAGCTTAACCCTTTGACATCTTACAGAGCACAAAGTATTTAACTGAATGAAGGATTCAGTACTTTCAGTGTTTATAATGTCCAAGCACAAATGTGGGGTAAGGTGGGAGGGTAGAAAAAGAATAGCTACACAGCAAATATTTTTCTTAAATTTCTACTCTACTTTCTTCTTTTTTGGGGGGGTGGTGGGATGCTAAAAGGACATGTGACTAAACACAGTATTGAATTTATTTCTCTAAGATCCTAAACTTTTCTAGAATAAATTTATGTAGAGCAAATTTTTTATCATAGCTATAGAAGGCATCTTAGAATTGATCTAAAGCAGTCCATTCAGTTTTTCAGATAGGAGCCCAAGGCTTCCAGTTAAATGATTTGCCTCAAATCACAGGGTTGTAGGCTGGCCTAAAACTAACTACCAGATAGACTTTCCCAGCAGTGACTTTTTGTCTGAACAAGAGAAAATAAAAAAATAATATTTATGATTATTTAGTCAAATCTCCCAAGGACGGTACACATCTAGTACCATTGGAAAGAATAGGGGAGAAGTTAATTCATAACACCCAGTGATGCCTCAGGACCCTGGCTGAGACAGGCTGTACTAGCACGTTATCACTATCTGGCTTCCACAAACTATTTGGGGCCTGATTTATTACATGAAAACCACAACGAGTTTATGAGAGTTCTACAGTTAAAGTATAAAGCTTACTGGTTGGGGCTGTTAGCAGATTTAAGGCTATGGAAACACAGCCTGTTTCATCTGTGACCTTGAGTTATGATTAATTTTAGATAAGCAGTAGATAATATATTTAAGGGAAATCACCCTTGAGCCACCTTGAAAAAGAAGCATAAATTTCACTTGTGTTCTACTTCTTTGTAATAATGACTTTGCCATAAAATGTCTCCTAAATAGCTTGAGACTGAAAATGCTGGCTAATAAAAGCATATTGTGTGCTTATTAGAGAACAGCAAAATGCCACAAAATTGAACAGTTACCTGCAAATAACTGTTAAGAACTTACAAATAATTGTTAAGAACTTACTTCCTAAAGGAATCGGCTTTTTCCCTGGGTGGACACACAAAACCAAAGGTGTAGGGGAGCAATCATTTCCTCTTAGACGGTAGTGGTGATGCTTAAGGAACAATCAGAGATAAACATAATCAGAAAAGCACCCAGGAGCTGACTGACTGCAGGAGGCAGAATTCAGCTGTGGACAGGACCAGGTAGCAACTTAGATTCATCACTTTTTGGACAAATGATGACCTATTTGTCATTTTTCTTGTAGTCTGTTCCTGAATAATTAAATATTTGTAGGTGGAAGAAATATAACACTCACTGAAATGAATCCACCATCTTTTATATATGATGCCCCCATTATAAGAGATGACCTTGATTTTTGATGCCCTCACCAATATAAGCTTTTAATTTAGAACCACTTGTTTTAACACAAACAGCATGCCGTGTTAGGAGAGTTTAGGTCCCCCATAAAGCTATGCTACTACAGAGTTTGATGGAAGCTGAGTACATTTCAGAACTAAGAATGCTGAGGCACTGGGCAAAACCTCTATGAGTTGTCTGAAATGAGAAACTGAAATCGGGATTGAGGATCAGAGTCACAAAATTAGATCGTAAGTCTGTGTAGTACGGTGGCTGTCACTCCTTTGTCAAGCTCCGTAATAAAGGCTCAGAAAACCAACACATGGAGCCTGCAGCCCACTCTGCAGTGAGAGGTGAGCATGTAACACTGTTTTGACTAATGAAACAAACAAAATGCTTAGAATTGGTTTTGACTTTTCTAATTTAAAAATGTCAGAGGTGTCTGAATATGGCACCTTCTCTTCTCCCTGCCTTGAATGTGGAGGCAATGTTTGAAGAGAAAACAGACATCTAGTATTCATGAAGGGAAGAACACAATGACAAAAGGCAATTTTCAAAAGACAAAATCAGAGTCACAGGAGAGCTTGAGCACTGGTCCCTAATAGACTCACTGGTTAGGTAAACCAAAATGATCAACCACCTGCTTTAGGAATTTTCGTTAGGAGAGAAAAATGCATCCTAATTCGTTTGAGCCACTGTAGTTAGCATATACCCTTAGGTTCAGGCAGTTGAAATCCAAGCTAATTCAGATAATTAAGGAAAAAACAGGAACCAGAGGCCAGCATCAGGAGGAACATGGAAGTCTAGGAACTGTAAATGATGCATTGTCCTTGCTGTTATCCCCTACTCCTATAGAATCATACTTAAAATTTAACCAACTTGAGTATCTTTGCTCCCTTTTAGGAGTCTCATATAAGAGAAGGGAATTATGTAAGCAGGTTGCAGTGGCTGAGTCTTGCATGCTTTCTTTGGACTATAGCGAGTGTCTGAGCAGAGAAAAGCATCCTCCTGCCTCTGTCCTCTCTTTGCCTTCTTCATAAGAGTCTTGGAAATCCTGTAAGAGCGGTTAAGTGAAGTGGGTAATCACACTGCTTTGTTTTACTTAGAGCCAAGAGGATCGTTTATACCTCTTATCAGCCCTTAAGAGCAGCTCTTTTGCTGAAAAGCTGGAGGCCTAGCAGGGAAGAAAATTATATAGAAATACATATAAAATACTTCCTGGGGACCACTGAGCAAAGTGTTGGATAAATGGAAAACATGTGACCTATGTAAAATTACCCTTCTGCTAGCCCCATCCCGGCAAGGAGCAGCTCAGAAGAGAGACTGGCTCCCCCACTAGGGACATAAATGGGCATTCCAGGTGATGCTGTGTCAGACCCTAAAGATTCTTGAGTTGTCTGTTCAAGAGAGCAAAATAAAAACAGTTCATAATTTTTCATGCTCCAGTAAAGTAAGTGCAAAAGCCCATTTTGTTGTTGTTGTTGTTGAGACAGAGTCTTGCTCTGTCGCCCAGGCTGGAGTGCAATGGCGTGATCTCAGCTCACCACAACCTCTGACTCCGGGCTTCAAGCGATTCTCCTGCCTCGGCCTCCAAAAGTGCTGGGATTACAGTCGTGAGCCACTGCATCAGCCCAAAAGTCCTGTTTCTTAAAGTCACAAATCTGTGGCTTTAAAAGACCCTTCACTACCCACACCCCTGGCACCACCCAAATGCATATACCCTTATAGCTAAAATGTAATCTTTTGGTAACTGTCTTTTGTATTAGCCATTACCTTTCTCAAGAATCCTCTTTTAGGATCTAAAGATTCCTAGAGAACTGAAAAGAGGGAAAGAGAAAGAAATTAGTGACATGTATGCAGGGCCTGTAGTGAACCAGGTAGTATAATAAGAGCTTTATTAAACTGTGCATGGTACAGTGGGACAGATATGTGTGTATGTGTGTGTGGGTGCGGGTATATTGGATGGGGAATGTGGGAGGAGAAGGACAGAAGGGGGTATGTTTGAGGTCATGTGGCAGGAGAGGTTACAGTGTGAAGAGAGTCAGTAGGGAATGTGGAATGGGGGGATACGGCAAGTGTTGAGTGACAGAGGACGTTATGTACAGGACTCTATTGGGATGAGTAGATAAAGTCCCAGATCTCGAAGAAAAGAGACATTGACTGAGTATTAAAGAGGCTGAAAAAGAAAGAGAATAAAAATTAAGAAACTATCAAAAACATGGACAATACTGCCACTTCCCTTTTTACCTTGGGGGCAAGTCTTTATGAATTTCATGACTGGAGTCCAGTGGGCTCTCCCTGAATACTTCCAACACTTTTAAGGGAAACAAACAAACAAATAATATATTAACAGGCCTGGGAGCTCATCACTTCTACTTAGAAGCAACCATCTTCACTCCCAAAGGGCCATGCTGTTGGGGATATTTAGCTAAGGAAATGAATCACCATGGAATAGTGTCTGCTCCAGGAGAAAGAGCAATTATGAGCAGGATCAATATAAAAGGCTTGAAGTCAAAAGGCTTGAAAAATATCTTTACTTAAATCCTGCTCTGTGCTAGCTTCACACTATTGTCCACCACCAAAAAAAAAAAGGTTGAAAGAAGTATTTTCACTAATACCTCGCCAAGGAGACCAAAATTACAGTATGCAAATAGCTGCAGAAGAAAAACAAAAGCACAAAGAATTTGAGTGGAAAGCCCAAGTGCCTTCCAGTCTTCCTAAGAAAACCATCAGAAATGCAGATATCAGGACTTGTAGGGTTGTGGGTCATAGCTGGGGTTAGCTAACCTTGGTGATGAAGAGGAGGTCACAGATCTTTTGTTACCTCTGTGGAGCTTCAAGCCTTTTGTTTGTACCATAGAGACTGTCTTTGGAAATGGATCAACATGGGAAAAGGTAACTCTTATGAGATGGTTAGACTGCATCCCCACCCAAATCTCATCTTGAACTGTAATTCCCATAATTTCCATGTGTCATGGGAGGACCCAATGGGAGGTAATTGAATCATGGGGGGTGGGTCTTTCCTGTGCTGTTCTTGTGATAGTGAATAAGTCTCATGAGATCTGATGGTTTTACAACAGGGAATTCCCCTGCACATGCCGTCTTACCTGCCGCCATGTAAGATGTGACTTTGTCCTCATTCGCCTTCAGCCATGATTGTGAGGCCTTCCCAGCCATTTAGAACGCTGAGTCAACTAAACCTTTTTTTTTTTATAAATTACCCAGTCTCAGGTATGTCTTTATCAGCAGTGTGAGAACAGACTAATATATCTTACTAGGTTTTTTTTTCTAGTACTTACGAAACCCCGTTTGTTTTTTTCCTGCAACTCAGTAAGAAATTTACAAATCTTATCAGGTTAATGCTTAATTCTTTCCCCTCCCAAGATAAAACATGAAACTATGTTTTGGAATCATGAAAAAAATAATTATGAAGCATGATATATTTGGATTACTTTGTTTTGGGCAGAGAACTTTTAGGATTCTGTGAAAGACAGAAGGAAAAATGGAGACTTGGGTATCTTCTAACATGCCTTTTTGCTCTTAGCTATTCATCCCCCCATCTTCTGGAAGCTGTACCCTATGTTATATGTTACAGAGAGAAAATAATCATGTAGAACAAATGTAATGACTTGAAACATAAAAATGGTTTATGGTGAAGAAATACTTTCATAGGAAACCATCCTCTCAGGAGCTTTCCTGAAAGTCTCTGGGAATTTATGAAATGATTTTGCTGATGACGCTTATTTTTAGCTGTACCCCATGGCAGTCTCCTTGCAAAAGAAATGGGAATTCTGTTTATGCTACAGAAATTGAAGTTCTGCACAGCAGTCAATAGAAAATAATGGGTATCAATTTCACAGCTGGAACTGCTGACTTGATCAGATTTTATAACTCTCTTCTCTGGGGGTCTTTTTAACAAATCCATGGAGAGTGGTGTCATGTATTTAATGAGAAAGGTTCAGTGTTTCATTCTATACACAGAAACGAGTGACTAAAGGGGAGCTTGACCACCTTACAGTAACTCACATTCCTAAATACATAAAATTTAATGTAAAACAGATATGGGATGTTAGATGTTTATTAGATCTGGAAGGAGTTGATATCTCTGTTTCTAGGACTTAAAGGTCTCTCTGATTCCTATTTTTATCTGACTTTTTTAAAGCATGTATTGTTCATCTCTCTACTCAGAGGGAAGGTAGCCAGGTGTATTGCTTTGTCCAAGGTGCATTCCTCTTTCCCTTTCTCTCTGATCTTTCTGATTTGTCTTCTCCCTGACGTCATTTGCATTGGGCAGGATCTGACTTAGGAAATCTCATTTTCTAGGTGTACATTGGGGAATAATAAAAGCACCTGCTTTCCAGAGAAAGTTGCCATAAGAATTTAATGAGATCATAAATGGAAAGAATTTAGAGCAATGCCCGATGCATAGTATGTTCTTAAAAATGTTGGCAACAGATCAGCCATCCAAGGCCGACTTGTTCAGTCCTGCCACATCTCATCGATTTAGTAAAAGCAGTCATTAAAACGGGTGGCTTCCATTCATACAGGAGAAGGTTACTGTGAAATCTAGAGAAGTAACCTACTTTACTATCCTTTCCTTTCTCAAAACTTAACTTTCCAGATTTCTCTTAGAGTACTTCTCTGACTCTGTATACATAAAAATCCTCTGGAAGATAAGAGTTGGGGGTGGTGCACACTGTTAAAAAGGAGATTCTCAAGTTTTTCCCATTCTCAGGAGATTCATGTTCAAACTTGAGATGAAGCTTATGAAAATGCATTATCAACAACCTTCTCCATGCTGGAATTTCATGCAGGTGGTACACAGACCTCACTTAGGGAGGTGCAGCCATGGCATTTCACTTAAGGCCTACCATTAGGCTCACTGACCTCATTAAAATGCTGCTAAATTTCATTTTATCAGCACATAGATAGGATGAGAACTCTCCACAGTTGAAAGTTCTTCAAGGAGAACTTAAAAATGTCTACCTTATGTGTGGACAGTTTTCAGTTCTGCCTAATTTTTCTGGAAGAATCCCAAATGGAATACTTAAGTCATCATTTCTGAATCCATGGGTTTTCTTCCAAAATACCCAGGTGGTGTCAACAACTTGCCAGAAGCCACTGATCAGAGTTTTGCACTTGCTGGATCAGGTCCTGGAATGATGTCCTATAGAAAGCATTTGGATGCTCTAAGTCAATTCTTTTTGGCACCCACAACAGGTGTAGAAATGATTACAGGATGTCTAACCATGTTTCTTATGTGGGAAATGACTCACAAATTGTTCCTTCCACATGCTCCTCTTTATGCCTGCCTCACTAAAAGAAGGTTTTAGCCTCTTTATAGGGCAACAGATTAAAAATAAACATGCCTGGGTCTGTTGAGTTTTCAGTCTCTGGAGTGTTAGGGGAAAGTGGTCTTCAGGATGTATTATTGGTTTCCTGAGGCATAGAGACCATCTACTACGTCTCCAGCTTCTGGAGGGGGAACTTCTACATTTTTTTCATAGTGGGGGATAAATCTGCCTGCTCTTCTCATTCAACAAAAAGTAGAATCAATTGAAAATCTTTCTTGGAGATATGCTGCCAGCTCATAAAATATAAAACATGGCACATAACCCTCCTCTCCATATGCACCGTCAACTCCCATAAGCAATAAAGGCACTTAGACTTTTGCACTGCAGGAGAACAGCACCGTATGTATTTAAACTGCAAGGAGAAAGGGAAGAGAAATAACTGCTGTGATCTTTGCAATGTTTCATTTTCTGTTCATTGTTTATTTATTCATGTCATCATATAGGTTTCTAAATACAGAAGCATCGCATCTCCTGTGTGACATCTTCCCCGTGGTAAATCTAATTAAACTGCCATTAAAGTCTGTGTTCACTCGATTATGCCAAGGTGACCGCAGTGGCTACTAAATGTTAACAGTATCTTCCTTTGCCCACTGCCAGGCATTTAGGGTGAAACCAGTAGCACAGTTTTTATAGAAATAGATTTTAACGTCTATTTTCTTCTTTTTTAATAATAAATATTTTCTGATTTTGAAATCAGTACAGACAATGAATTCTAATAAGAAAAATGATATATTGATGAAATTTTCTTGTATTTAATAGAGTTTGATGGACAGTTGAAGCCAATGTTGGAGTATTTTTCTGGCTTTGGATTAAGTGTTCCAGCCTGTATTTCAAAGATATCCTTGTCTGGGAACCTACTTTTCCAGGCCTATTTGCCTGCCTCTGATAGCACTGCTGCTGGCTTTTGAAAATAGCAAGTATGCTTTCACCATCATGTTTTTGTTCATGCTCATTTCCATTCTTTATTTTTTATCTAAATCCCACTCATCTTCAGGACTAAGCTTGAAATGAAGCTTGTCTTGGCCTCAGCAGCCCGAAGGAATTTTTCCTTCCTCTTAATTCATTTGACAGCACACAGGATCCTTGTAATAGTTCACCTTGCATTGCCACTCATCATCTGCTCATCAAAAGCCTTGTCCGGGCCGCTGACCTGAGGAAGAAACAAGGGATTTGATCATTCCTGTGCGTGTACTTTTTCCATTGCAGCGGCGTGCTGTCTCTTGGTAGATAGCTGGAACACAGAGTTTTTACTAAAGTCTTGACTCCCCCAGACTGGTGTTTTCAGCAGCAGGTCTTCTTCTTCTGGGTATTCTCAGTTATTATTATGATTTTGAGACAGGGTCTCACTCTATCACCCAGGCTGGAGTGCAGTGGCCTGATCTCTGCTCACTGCAACCTCTGTCTCCCCAGTTCAAGCGATTCTAGTGCCTCAGCCTCCCCAGGAGCTGGGATCCAAGGTATTCAAGCCACCAAGCCCAGCTAATTTTTGTACTTTTTAGTAGAGATGGGGTTTCACCATGTTAGCCAGGCTGATCTCAAACTCCTGACCTTAGATGATCCACCTGCCTTGGCCTCCCAAAGTGCTGGGATTAGGTTATTATTATTTTTTTAACCTTCACTGTCACTTCTCTATTATTGTCATGTTGGGACTCTACCTGCACTGTGCTGCTCTGAACCAGCAGGCTCTTATCCTCCATGACCCTGTGCTCCCCTCCCAACACATAGACACACAGGCACATGCATGCACGCGTACACACACACATACACACACACACACACACACACAATGCTGCAGGCCGTCTTGACACAGTGTGTGCTCTGTCACAGCTCCTGACCACCCTGGCAGTCCCCTCCCTCAGGACGCAGGGCACACAGGGCCTGTGGCTCACCAATGGGCCTCTGCTAGACTTGCTCCCAGCCTGATTCTTCTCTGAATGTCACTGCACTTCCTTGCCCCTGCTCTTGAGATACTGCTTAGGCTCAGTTCTATCCCTCTTCTTCAGTACTTTGGGTATTTGCTGAGCTAGACAGAGAAGTATGAATTCCTTCCTCTTCCCTCTTTGTCCTTCCCTTCTCTTTCTGGAGCAGTTTCTTTTGTTTTTCTTTAAATCTATCCCTACCCCACGGCTAGATTTCCTTCCACCTGGATGTGAATATTTATGCATATGTCTGTGGCCCTGGAGATGGCAGGAAGCAAGGTTATGTGGAAAAACATTTATATCACCCACTTAGCTCTGTGGAAGTCCCTGGGTCTACTGGACTATAAATAAATATGAGTTCAAGTCAATTATTTCAAAGCTCTCTTGCCCTTATAGCAATTAGAGCTACTATTTATGCAGCTTCTATTAGGCTACAGGCTTCTTTCTTTGAATTATCTCATTAAATACCTAATAGGGTTACCATGCAGCAGGTATCCCTATTTTCCATGTTACAGGCAATGAAATTGAGACTCAGAGAAAGGAAGTCACTTTCCCTAGCCACTCAGTTACTAAGAGTCAGAGGAGGGATTCACATCCAGGTCTTCTGACTCCATAGTACACAGGATATGCTTGCATCTCAGTGAAGAACAAAATCGCCAGGAAGATTTAAATTTGTAACTCTCAGTTTGTAAGGCCAGTAGACACTCCCTAGCTGTTTGCAGGAAGTGTTAACAGTAACAAAAAGAAAGGTGTTTTATTGTTGATTAGCACATATATTTATTTATTTGAAAATTATTTGCTTATTTTAAAAAACTTAAGTCATATGGAGATATTTCCTTCTCTGAGTCCCAGATTGGAGTTTTTATCCATTGGTCTGGCTTTTGACCCAGATACATGGAGTATGCCACCTCCTCCACAGTTTAAATTGAAATGTATCTCTCCTAAGTAGGTAGTTTGTCAGCTGAAGGTCAATGAAAGTGAAATGCTAGTGATCAAATGGCAACTAAAAGTATCGTATTTTTAAATAAAACTCCCTTAAGAAGTATTACTGTATAATTACATTCCAGGAAACCTGCATCATCTAGTAAATCAAAGCAAATGGAACCTTCCTTCTTAGCAGCAGCTTATTTGTCTTCTAGCTTTCTCGATTTCATTTCACAAGTTTCATAAATCATTTAGCAGCTGCAATTGTTGTCAAAATGTTTTGGTTTCAAATGTAAATATTTATAACTATTGTTTTATTTCCCAAAACAAACAGGAAGAACTGTGTTGAAAACAGCAACTAGAATCGCCCAGGCTTTTAGCTTAACTGGAGCTGAGCTGCCATTGCAGGACTGGGTCCTCTTGAAAGCTCTATTCCAAGGCTTCCTTGAGAATACGTGGTGGTCTTTGCCAGATGGCACATGCCAGGTCAAAAGCTGGAGTGGCCATTAGAGGTCAAAGATTTCTGATCCTAGCTGAATTGGATGGACTTGGTCCAGATCTGACAGTACCCTCAATAAATAGTTTTCAAATGAAAGACACAAGAGCATTCTTTCAAGGGATTTGACTTTCCAAGAGTTTCAAGGACGTTAAGGACTATTATCATTCCAGTGTTACAGTGGAGCAGGATTCATACAGGAAAGACACTCAAGAAACCAACAGGCTCACACTGGACCGTCATTTTGTTGCCCTCCCAATGTCTCTCCTCCAGCTTGACTGAGGAGGTGCCCTTGTCAAAGGCAAGCTGTGACAATGCAGAGTCGTCACGGGCTCTAAGTGTCCCTCCTGCCACCTTCATACGAATCAATACGTTAAGAAGAATTAATTCAATCAGATTTGTCTGAAAAAGTTTGTTTCAAAAAGAATCCATGGTGATTTGTAATGAAAGTGTACAAATTACAATGATCAAATGTACAAATTAAATGTACAAACTATAGAAATTAAAACAAAAGCTATAGATGGGAAGGAGAGAAACTAATGTATGTAGGCTAATACAACTACTATATATGAGCATTAAATGTTATTCTAAGCTTCCGGAAGGCTCAGAAGAAGAATCACGATGTCATGCCAGCATTCATGTCATCACTTTTAATAGTAAAAACAACATAAAGAGGTTTTTAAAAAAATTTTGAAGATGAGAAAAGCATAATTCCCTAGACTTTAAAAGTTATATTTTTCCTTCTTTTTTCATATTCGTTGTCTTTATTTTTGTGAAAATGTCGTCATATTGTTCTTTTCATAGCATTTAAAAAATTTCATATTCTTTTTCTTCTCTCTTCCTCAAAACCCATGTAACCATATGTCAGATGAATTTTGACAGGAACTAGATGACCAAGAGTTGAAAATTACCCTTAAGGAGTGCCAGGGGTGTGTTTAGTGTGTTGCGTGGGAGCAGGGGCAGGGGCAGGGGCAGCTCCCGGCTCTCTGATTAGAGCTGTGGTCCCTGACCTGAATAGGTCACTAAGTCCTTTGAGGCTTAGCAGAACTAGGGAAATTCTGTCTAGAAAATGTGCCATCACACAATCACAGAATTTTTTCATGCAGTTTTAGGAAATTGTAGAGCCAAGACTGAAGGTCTTTGGAATAGAGTTAACTGCAGTGGTTCCTACAAACAGACTGAAATTCTTCTCAAGGCATAGCTCGAAACTCAAAACTAATAGATAAGACCAGAGATAACTCTTGGGACAGCAGAAAGGGTGACGCTTAGGCCCAGTGCTTTGAGGGTCAAAGATGCAACGACTAGAGACATTCTCAAACTGTGGGTCTCAAATGTTTTGGTTTCAGGACTTCTTTACACTCTTTAAAATTACTGAGAATCCCAAAAAGGTTTTGTTTATATAAGTTATATTAAGAAATATTTACCGTATTAGAAATTGAAGCTGAAAAAAGTTACATGTTTACTTATTTAACATAATAGTAAATACATGTTAACATAAATAACATGTTTTAATCAAAAAATAACTTTTTAAAAAATGTTGAGAAAGTGACATTGTCTTTCATGTGTACGAATCTCTTTAATGTCTATGTAAGAGAAGACAGCTGGATGCTTACATGTGTTTCTGCATTCAACATGTGTTATGTTGTTTTGGTTGAAGAAAATTCAGCCTCACACTGACATATAGTTAGAAAAAGGAGGAATATATTAGCAACATTTTCCGATAATTTTGAATATTCCTCTTTAATACTACCCGCAAAACGTGACAGGTGGTAGTTTCTCAAAAGTAAGTTACCAGGCAGTGGTTAATGGAAGTGCAATCTGAAAGAATTAAAATCCACTTTTTTCTTACTCTGTTACATTAAAATTCACTGCTCTATCTTGCACTTGAGATGCTTATTTTACCCAGAAATAGTTTTGACCTCTCAGACCTTCTGAAAAATTCCCTGAGACTGGAGTCCTACGGAGACACAGTCCCACAGCACTCTTTCCCTTCAGCCTATGCACGCAGCAGGTTCTACTTCTGTGATGAATATGCAGAAAGCACAGAGTGATTGTCCTCATCATCTTCAGCCCCACAGGTGCGCCTGCGCAAGTCCTAGATGAATGGGACAGGGTCGGAGACATGCTTTGGAGTGAAGAAGAGAGAGAGGGAAAAGAAAACAAAAAGGAAGGTATATTTAAGGATCACCATAGCAGAAGGGACTCTGCTTGAATGTGTATGTTGGTGTGTTTTTCCTGGGGGATGAAGGTGCAAGCGTCACGACAAGTGGGACACAGAGTTTGGAGAGAGAAACACTAACAGCAGAGCTTGCCTAACGCCAATGTGGATGGAAAATGCTACACAGAGTTAAAAGCAATGCTTATGACTTTTTTATCTGTCCCAACTCTCAGTTATTTGCAAGGCAATTGGGATAATTATTAGAACAATAACACTACCACACTACCTAGATAAAAGTTAAGCAAAGCTCTTCCAACCAGATTGAGATTTTTTCTACCATGAAAATTCCTATTGTTCTTAAACATTAAAAAAAAAAACACTTGGGTCGATATTCTCTGTTGAAGACAGGGCAATCCCTAATTTCAACAAATTAATTCAGCACTGGCATTTTCTCTTGCCTAGATGTAGCTGCAATACTGGATTTTCAGATCTGGTCTTATAGAATCTGGAAGGTTTCCATCTCATTACACTTAGTAACAATCTCTGATAAGATATTAGGCTTGAGCCATTCTTGTCAGATTATTTTTTTAAACGATTCCTTTAGGAGAGTCTTACCCATCAGTCACAGAAGACAGGATGGTGACTGCGCTCATCAGAAACCAGGTATTAAGTGGATTGAGAACACCTGATTCAATGTTCCTGCTCCAGACCTGCTTCTGTGCGAAATCAATCCCTCTCAACACGGATTAGGCCTGGCCAGGATGTCCCTGGATATTTTAGAGCTGAGGTCTCTAGTCTTGAAGTGGCTTTGGTACTTTTTTAAAAAAATTCTTCTAAGATGAAAAAAATTATTTTTATAGAGATAGGGGTCTTACTCTGTTGTTCAGGTTGGTCTCACACTCTTGGCCTCAAGAGATCCTCTTACAGTGCTGGAATTACAGGTGTGCGCCCCTGTGCCTGGCCATGTTACTTCTTTAAAAGAAAAGCTGTTTTCACAGCAAGGCCAATGATCATTTTTGCCAAAATCTCCTGAGGCAGAGCTATTTATTAGCCTGAAAGTCACGTTAAAAGAAAAACCTGCCGTGAGATGGTAACTACAGCCACGTTCATAGTGCAAAGAATCTCTGTGTGGCAGTCATAATGCCGTGGTGGCATTATGACTGCCTATAATTGCTGCACTCTAGCTCCAGGAGGCAGGAGGACTCAGGCTGGGTACACCGCTGGCTCAGTTCTGATTGGCGGGGAAAGTGGAACACACCCGGTCTCTTGAGATTTAAGCACCTCACTCACTAAGCTCGCCATCCCTTCGCTTTTCAAGGAAGAGGGTACTAGCTACCTAGCTACCGGCACTTTATATACAAATGAACTACTTAAAATTCCTCTCCAGTGCCTTCCATATCCCTGTTATGCAACTAATTTCCCCCAAAGGAAGCATAGCTTGAAGTGTCTGGGGTACCTGAAGAAACAAGACAGAAAAGCACATTCTATGTGAAAGCCAAGCTGGCTCCTGTTCCGCAGCACCCAGGCGCAGGGAAATCTTGTGTTTCTTCCAGATGGCTCCAGGCTCCAGGGACACATTTTTGGTCTCTGCCTCTGTTGAGTTCTCCTGTATTTTTACTGTTAATGACTCAAGGAGGGGGCAGGAGGTGATGTGTTGGCAAAAAGCATGATGATAAATCCTGCTGAGGCACCTTTTCTGGAAAGAGCGGGCAGCTGTCTTCTACTTCATTTTCCAGGCATGCCTGGTACCTGTGTTTTCTCGCTTCCCCAGTTCCCTGGTGGGGAAGGAGTTGGCAGCATATGCAGGGTTCCAAAACACCTTAATGAGAAGAATGTTATTGCAAGGTAATCATGATTGTGAACATCTGTGAACTGTAGTGTTTAATTGAGCTACAGCTAATGTTTATTGTGTGTGGAAAAGTAAGGGATTAATGGTGGTTTGATTGCCTTTAGATGGTTTCTTATTATCTTTTCCTTTCTCTTGTGATGTTTTGGCAGAAGTTACAAAGAGGATTTGAAGCCCCAAGACCAGGCATCCAAATAGTCCAAAACTCTTCGGATTTATAAACAAAGCAGTAAGGGGAATGGGGTCTTTCTTGCAGCCTTCCTTAGGAATATACAGTATACAATTGAGAAGCTAGTGGAAAAGCAGGTAATGAGTTAAGAAAACACACTCCTGCCCCTATGGCTAGGATAGACTTTTAGGAAAATTGATTATAATTCTCCAAGTAATGGCAACTTCATACTTTTATTTCCAAATATACTTATCAGAAACAAACTGAATCAAACTAGGGAAATGAAAATATGTGAAGAATTTTTTGGACTAAATGGCAAGGGTCAAAAAAAATTTTGAAGATAACATGAATTATCCTTATTTATTTATTTATTATTTTTGGGAAGTCTCACTCTTGTCACCCAGGCTGGAGTGCAGTGGCACGATCTTGGCTCACCGCAACTTCTGCCTCCCGGGCTCAAGTGATTCTCCTGCCTCGGCCTCTGGAATAGCTGGGATTATAAGCATGTGCCTCCTCACCTGGCTAATTTTTGCCTTTTTTTTTTTTTTTTTTTTTTTTGATGAAGTCTCACTCTATAGTCCAGGAGGGAGGGCAGTGATACGATCTCGGCTCACTGCAACCTCTGCCTCCTGGGTTCAAGCAATTCTCCTGCCTCAGCTCCCAAGTAGCTGGGAGGTGTGTAGGCACATACCACTTCACCTGGCTAATTTTTTGTATTTTTAGTAGAGATGGGGTTTCACCATGTTGGGCAGGCTGGTCTCGAACTCCCAACCTCAGGTAATCCGCCCGCCTCGACCTCCCAAACTGCTGGGATTACAGGCATGAGCCACCGCACCCAGCCTATTTATTTATTTTTAACAAAGCTGAATACAAATAAAGTTTCCATGATCTTGGCTTCCTCTGGGTTCTTCTGCTGTCCTCTGGGTTTGCAGAATGCCATTCCCTTTATTCCTGTGTCCCTGACAAATGTCTCAAGGCTTAATCCCACAGAACAGGCTTTTCCTGCTACCCTTGCCCCATACCGAATCCTTTGTGTATCTTAAACCTGGAGCTCAGGAGAACAATTTCCAAATCGCTTTTCAGTAAGAGCATTCCATGTATCTGGCATTTTCATTTTCATAAGGAATTTGGGTGTATATAAATGTTCCAATTCTATATTGGAGGCTACTCCTCTGTGACATCAGCCTCTGTTCACAGCATCAGAGAAAGAAATTTCAGTGTTCTTGGCAGTTAATCTTCTAAGAGTCACCATTTGGAAGAAATCTGTGGAAAACATGCATACAGACACGTGCATGAGACTTTGCTTCTTGCCAGGTGAAAAATACCCTGCAAGGAGTATGCCAAGGTAAACAGATTGCATAAAGTTAAAAGGCTTGGTTAACATCAGTGTCTTGCTCTCATAAGCGGTTGGGAGCAGTGGGCCTCTACCCACATCGATGGTAGCCCTAATCCAGGCTCTTCAGACCATCACTCTGTTCCTCCTCCAGCTATTTTCTGCAGATTAGAAATAGTACCTTTCTCAATGAGGCCAGGCGATGCCTCCATGTTTCACCTCAAACAGAGGACACTCAAACAAAAAGAAAATGTAAAAAGTAAAATAATAGAAATCCATTAGGATCAAATCCCTTTGGTCAAACTACATATTTTTTTGTTTTATCCTAGCAAGCAACTTTCTTAGAAAAACCTGAAAGAGAAAAAAGTGCTGAAAAAGACATATGTGATTGAAATTAGCTTTTATCTTCAGGATGCCACTGGATTGCACATGAGATAATGAATTAAATGAAGTAGAAACCATGGCCTGAACTGGAAATGTGCTTTGTGCCTAATGTAATTAATCTCTATTGAAACAGCTAAGCCATTTAATTTGTGTTGCATGAATAATGAAATGAAAGGGGTACGTATGAATTAACTTCTTAACCAGCAGAGAAGATGCAACTTCCAGGTTTATAAATTGATTGGGATTTTCCTTACAACTCTTGAGGTCTATCTTTATCAGCTGCAGTTTCTTTCTTTCCTTGGTTGGTCAAAAATTGACCTTGCTTTTTTAGTCATTTTCAGTTTGTCTAGATGTTTTGCAAACCTACATCAGAAGGACATTTTTAGACTGTGATCCAGAGGGGATGTGCATAATACAGAAGCTACTAGCTGCATAGTCTTTAAGTATTTAGTCTTCACCTTCCAAGATTTCCTTCCTCTCAATATTTGGAGGAGAAAGAAGGATAGTTATTCCAACGCTATTTTCATATTGGTCTGTGCTTTTGAGATCACCATGCTTCTTTGAAAATACTGCTGGGCACTCTGGCCTCTAGAGAATAGCAGTGCCAGTGTAAAAGGAGCGGCTGCGGGGAAACGGATCTCTCGGACACCGAATACAGGAGGAAGGTTTATTCAGCTGGGAGCAAGGTGGCATAGTTGCCTAACAGCCAAGCTCGTCCAACAAAGGGAGGTTCAGCCTTTATATAGGCTTATACTTTAGATGTTACACGTGGAAGAATCTTAGGTTTATAGCTTTAGAAATCACATATGAAAGGGTTCCGGTTTACAGTCTTAGGACTCACATGTGAAAAGGTTTCTGTTTACAGTTTCAGGAATCACATATGAAAGGGTTCCGGTTTACAGTTTTAGGACTCACATGTGAAAAGGTTTCTGTTTACAGTTTCAGGAATCACATATGAAAGGGTTCTGGTTTACAGTTTTAGGACTCACATGTGAAAAGGTTTTGGTTTGATCTTGTTTGAAATAAAAATAGTGCCTTCTGGAGAGTTTCCCCAAGGCCTAGCCTGTCACCTATAGGAAGGTAAAACCGGAGGCGCCAGTCAGTCAACCTTTTCTTCTATTGAAATGCAGCATGATAGTCAAAGGGGAAGTTGATCTGAGAAGCCTGGGTCTCCCTCTTCACCAGGAAGGCTTATATCTCCTGGTGGTTCATGCTAAGCATAGAAATCTGGGCCCACCCCCTTAAATTCCTTTAGCTTTTGACACAATCTTACTAAAGACTTAATAACAGCAGGTAATGACTAAACAGTTGGCCCTGGAACAACACAGGTTTTAACTACACGGGTCCACTTATATGCAGATTCTCTTTCATCTATGCCATCCCTGAGACAGCAAGACCAACCTCTCCTCTTCTTCCTCCTCCTCAGCCTGTGTAAGAAAATGATGAGGATGAAGACCTTTATGATGGTCCACTTCCACTTCATAAACAGTGAATATGTTTTCTTTTCCTTATGTTTTTCTTAATAACATTTTTTCTCTAGCCTACTTTAATATAAGAATACAGCATATAATACATGCAACATTTTTAAAAAATGTGTTAATTGTCTATGTTATTAAGGCTCCAGTCAACCATAGGTTATTAGTAGTTACGTTTTTGAAAAGTAAAAAGATATGCATGAATTTTTGACTGCATGGGGAGATCAGTGCTCCTAACCCTTCCATTGTTCAAAAGTTGACTGTAAATAAGAGCTTAGTGCTAAATACCCTAGAGCCTGCCTACTGTGCCCCTCCACCAACTCCCCTGCTGCTATTTCCTTTTCTTAGCCTCCCCCCATGTTGCTGGCACTAGTGCCAGCATATCCTGTGTCCAAATATTTGGGCAGAGGTGGGAGGATCAGGAGCTGCATAATATTTCTCAAAAACAAATAAGAATCTTCTGGGACAATTCAATCTAAATTTATATTTAGAAATTTAGAGAAAAAGTTATCTGAAAGGACACTGTTAATGTTTGTAACTTTTATAGAAATATGCCCTTTTAGATCACCGTTGTTTCTTCTGGCCATCCATCTCTTTCTCGCCTTTTCCTTCCGTCATCACTAAGACAGACAGACTCACTGCTGAGTCAGTGAACAGAGCTCTGACTACCACAGTCTAGAAAGAGTATAATCTTAAAGTGAAAGCAATAGAGGGCAGAGGCAAGAAAAAACAGAGAAAAGGGAAAGCATTTTGTGAATAATTGCATAAGCACATGTAAAATTGCTATCCATTATAGTTCCAGAGTACAAGTTATTGAGTGGCTTTAGCCAACAAAAGAAAGCAACGTTTGAAGGTATAATATGTCAGCGTTAGGAATCTGCATTCTAGCTGAAAGAGATTTTTGCTTGGCTAAACTTCAGTCAGGTTTCTAAACTTCCCCTAGGCCCATCTGTGTACTTCCTGGTAAAATCCAGTTTTAGCAGAAGGACCCTGCTATGTCAGTTTAGCCAGAACCCCCCACACTTGATATCTGATCATCCTCAATATCTGATCGGGTTCCTCATCCTTCACCTTCTGTCTTTAACAAGAATCCTGTTATATTGGTTTAGCCAGAATCCCCTTTATCCCTCATGTTTCCTCTTAGTAATTTTCCACCCACTGATCTCCACGCTGCTCCTTGGCTATCAATTCTCACTTGCTCATGCCATATTGGGAGCCAATGTTTCTCTTGTATTGCAAGACCTCCTTGCAGTGGCTTTTATACCTATGGCAACAGCTATGAATAAATTCCTCCCCCACAGGGCTTTAACAAGTATCATTGAATAATTTTTTCTTTAAGAGTTACTGTGCTGTGACTTGGTTAAGATCAAATTCATCACTGGGCCCCCAGCTCTGTTACTCAGGACCCTAAATGTGTACCTTTGAAGCCTTTCTCCTTAATCCTGACTGGTTGATTGGAGATTCACTAGTGATTCAGACTCCTGAACCATTGCTCCAGACAAACACCCGTGAAGTTGGTCAGGACAGATTTTGATCCTCAAGGTATGAGTATGTGCTCTGAAGCTAGGCTTCATGTGAAAGGCTTCTCCTGGGCTGCAAAGTCATTTTTCTGTCTCCTTGTTCTGAATCGGGATTATTTCCTGATTCCCTGGGCTGGAAGTCCTTTTTCCTAGCCGGGTATGAGGCTGCTCTCTTCTCTCCATTGGATCCTGCTTTTCCCATGAGCACCTCTGTCATGCAAAGTTTTTTTTGAACTCCTATTGACGACATGCTCTGCCAACTCTGTCTACTCCTTGTTATGATTTTGCCTTCCTGTTTTTCTTGAATCCTTTGGCGTGTCCCCCTTCAAACCCCTACCTCCTTCATCTCTTCATCCACCCCCACCAAACCATTTCTTTTCCCACTCCAGCCCCTCAGACCCTTGAACTTAAGGCCCTCCTCCCCTCCATTGTGGGCTTTCAAGGGACTCAGGGTCCCTCATAAACAAACATCTAACACTAAAAAGAGAAATAAACTGGAAAAATTAAAAATCTTAAAGGGCTTCTTCACAAATGTTGGTAAAAAGCTTTAGCCCTTATTGAGTAGGTAACTTCAACCTGTGCCATTTTCATCAGAAACACAGTTTGGAAAAAAATGTAAGTGAATATGAACCAATGAGTTTATATTACTGTGGTTTACTGTCTCATGACTAAAAGTTTAAAAATAAAAAGCCATAAGATCTCATTGTGTCTATCTGTATGTGTATATATATATGTATCTGTATCTGTATATGTATATGTTTGTATGTTATGTAGATGTGATATTTTTTACCTACAATGGTATATCACCAAATGAAAATACTCAAATTGATTTAGGGATAAATGAATATTTAAACAAATTAAGTATTCATAAAGTTCTCAGAAACATGGAAACTGACCCAATTATTTTAAAGTTCATATAATATGGAAAATGTTTGGTAAATAAAAGCTAATTTTAAAATTATTGATAAAATAAAATAGGAATGTCTTTAGAGCTGACAGTATTAAATTAATACAGACATACATTTTCACCTGGGTTTGTTGGTCAAATAGGTTTGCATTGTCTCTGCTAGATGTTTAAGGCCATACAACCATAAATTCAACCTAAAATCAGAATGCACAATAAAAATGAATTGTTTAATTGCTTGATGCATGTAAGTTGCAAAGAAAAATAAAGAAAAAAAGGAGGTTGTAAAAGGGTGAAAATCTTCTGTGGACAAAGCTGATTGGGATCAGATAGACTCATTTATAATATTTTTTAAAATTATTTTTGTAGTACATTGATGCAAAAGTAAAAGTTGGTCTTCTCTGTTAAGATAAGATTGTCTTGGAGTATTGGTCTGAGAATGTGAGTTTTTTTTTTTTTCTTTCTTTTATTTTAAGAAATTGGCCTGGGAACAAAGATTTTGTGTTTTACCAAGATAGCCTCTTGTGCATGTTTTTTATTAAGTAGTTGATTACTTAAGAAAACTGAGTCTTCTCAACATTAAAAGAACTAAATTTTCGTTCACAACTGTGAACCCTCCTATATTTGCCTTTAAAATCTTTTATTGTCATTTTGATTAATTAGGTGACCAAGATCATACTAAATTGTCTTAAACATTTTGATATTTTTGACACACTTCCCAAAATCTAAGTCTAAATTAAGTCTTTTTAACCTTGAATTAACTTTGAGATTTTTCAATTAGGCCCCTGAAAAGATCAAAGGATGTGTCTCTAAGCTTGTAAAAGAGAGATATTAAACCAATTAAACATATTTATTATATTAAATTATATTAAAAGCATTGCCAAATAAGTGGTGCTAAACCTTTTTAAAGTTATATTTATGGCCATATTATTGATATCAGTGTTCCAAAATTGTATGAGATTCCTAGATCTATATTAGTTATAATTTTGGTTGTTATGTTAAAATGTATACCATAGAAATACCATAGAAATAGCCACATTTTTTTTTTGTCTGTTCCATCATTATTATAATGAACTCATCAGATTTTAGCTGTGGACACTTTAAGTTTTTTCTTTCATCGAAGGTTATGGTTTTACTTTAATTTTTCTCTAAAAGTATTTGCAATTAACTATAATCCAAAAATGCTTCTTCAAAAATATAAGTGGAAAAGACTCTGACAAGTATTCTTGAAAACAGATTTCTGATACTGGTAACCAGTGGATTAAGTAAGAATTTCCAGACCTCTAATGAAGAAACTGATGGCTTCATAAAACTTCAAGCAGAATAATAATTCACTATGGGATGGAATGAAACGATGAAGATAATTATTTAAATGACTTTTTGTTTGAAACATTGCTGGTTCTTCAAATGTTTTGTTTTCCTGATTCAAGGAATTTCATTTCCTTTTAAGATGTCTGTTGCTTATAGTAATTTGGTAAAGTGTACTTTACCAAATTTGAAGCATTTACTTTTTCTTCTTACCAGATAGCTTCAGAATTTAGAAACTGTTCATGAGCATTCTTATTTTTATGGCAATGCAGTTATTTGCATAAATTCAATAAGAATCTCTTTTCCTTGTAATAGTAAGTTGTAAATACCAGTTCTATTATGATATATATCATGATCATATATATTTTTATATATATGATAATGCCCATATCACATATAATAATGCTTATATATATAGATATATATCATAGGTATCTATGATAATGCTTATAGTCATAGTAATGACCCCAGAAATATATATATATATATATATATATGACTGGGATATCATATTTTCAGATATGACTAAACTTTTTTTTTTTTTTTGAGACATAGTCTTACTCTGTTGTCCAGGCTGGAGTGCAATGGTATGATCTTGGCTCACTGCAGACTCCACCTCCCGAGTTCAAGTGATTTTTCTGCCTTAGCCTCCTAAGAAGCTGGGATTATAGGCGTCTGCCACTGAGCCTGGCTAACTTTTGTATTTTTAGTAGAGATGGGGTTTCGCATATTGGCCAAGCTGGTTTTGAACTCCTCACCTCAGGTGATCTGCCCACCTCGGCCTCCCAAAGTGCTGGGATTACAGGTGTGAGCCACCATGCCCAGCCCATGAGCAAACATTTTTAAGAAACAATGGTTGACAGCCAATAAATCTCTTCTTGGAAAAACTGGTTTGAGTGTTCCCAGTCTCATAGGTGAGTAAGGAATGTCACTTCCTGGCAGACTCAGGAAACTCAGGATATTTTGGAGATCTTAAAAAGAGAATAATTAACTCAAATATATAGATGTTACAGACACAGCTTCATGGCAAATCCTTGGTTTAATCTTCTAGCCTCAAGAGGCTTTCGGTAAGTCCAATGTAAGATTCCTGATCAAAAATCCCAGCAAAACAAACTTTACAAGAGACAATATGACTAATCACTATCCTTGTCTCACCTGTGTAAATGAAGAGGCCAAGATTAATTAGATTAACTTATTTTAACTTGTTAGATAAACTTATTTTGAAAACAAATGAGTCCGACTTTATTAGTTAGAAGTGGGAGTGACTGCAGAGAGAAAACATCTCTTTCAGAAGAAAACTATACTGTACCCAGTATTAGATACTAGCCCTCTTTGTTTACTTTGAGGTTTTATTATCTACCTGCAATTGAGACTAGATGTTAAATTTTTCTAGTTTTCCAAATATCTGGCTCCAACTCTCCAAATTAATGCTTTCGGTTTTCTCCCACTCTTCTGGCCTGGAATCACTAAAATTAAAGCTTCTCTTTCTTTGAAGCCCTGCAAGCTGAAGCTAGATGACAATATAAACTTCAGAGAGATCATCACAACAGCTTTTGACAACCTTTGTGACATTTAAACTGGAAACCGGGAAAATCTGTCATTTGCCACTGTCTGTCTTCACTCCAGCTGATTCTTCAAGCCCAGCATCTAGAAATCTTCTTGACTGGCCACCCTCAGGACTCAAAAACTGAATTTATAGTTTTTTTTCAACTATTAATCTTTGTTTTTATTTTATTTTCATAGAAATTAATCTCCCTGGCTGGGCACGGTGGCTCACGAGTGTAATCCCAGCACTTTGGGAGGCCATGGTGGGCAGATTACCTGAGGTTGGGAGTTCGAAACTTCAGCCAACATGGAGAAACCCCATCTCTACCAAAAATACAAAATTAGCCGGGCAATGGTTGTGCATACCTGTAATCCCAGCTACTTAGGAGGCTGAGGCAGCAGAATCACTTGAACCCAGGAAGAGAAGGTTTCAGTGAGCCAAGATTGCATCATTGCAATCCCAGCCTAGGTAACAAGAGCAAAACTCCGACTCAAAAAAAAAAAAAAAAAAAAAGAAAAGAAAAGAAATTAATCTCCCTTTATTAAATCCTGATGGCTCACACTATCCAGTAGATATTCTGTACTACCAAATCCTAACAGATGAGTCAGCTGGTCCTGCATGAACCAAAGGCAACTAAGTGAGAAAATCGGCTTATGTTGAGTAAGAAAAGTTGACTGACGAAGATTATTTGCTTGGCTAAACTTTAATGAGGTTTCCAAATCTCTTCCTAGGCCCATCTGTGCACTTTCTTGTAAAATCCTGTTTTACTGAAATGGCCCTGCTAAGTCAGTTTAGCCAGAACCCCCCATCTTTGATATCGGATGATCTTCAATATCTGATCTGGTTCCTCATTCTTACCACCCACTAGGTGATGTCTGATCACTCTGGCCTGTCTTTAGTAGGAATTCGTTAGGTCCGTTTAGTCAGAACCCCCTTTCCTTGATGTTCCACTTAGTCCATCCATTGACCTCCACACTGCTCTTTGAATACAAATTCCCACTTGCCCATGTGTTACTGGGAATGGATCCCAATCTCTCTGCCCAACTGCAAGACCCTGCTGCAGTGGTCCATATATCTATCTCTATGGTCCTGAACAAACCATTTTTTACTGTGCTTTAACAAGTATTATTAAATAATTGATTCCTAACACTCAGGAAGCTCAGTATATTTGGGTGATCTTAAGAAGAGAATAATTTACCCAAATCTATAGGTGTTACAGACACAGGCTCATGCCAAGTCCTTGGTTTGATCTTCTAGCCTCAAGAGGCTTTTACAAATCCAATCCAGATTCCTTATCAAAAATCCCTGCAAAACAAACTTAAGAAGAGCCAATATGGCCAATCCTGATTCTTGTCTCACCTGTGTAAATGAGGAGTAATTCAGTTCAGTGTCGTGGGTATAAAAAAGGCTGAGGCAATCACCAACTGGATTTCTGGACAGAGTGAGAGTCTATTGTTTCCAGGGTTCAGAGAGTTTCTTCACACCTTTTTAATATTTTCTCTTTTCTCACCAACAGTTTCAGAGATGAGAAAACACTTTAGCACTTTCTGTCCAATTTCCTTTTTAGTACCATTCGTAGCTTCTGGGCATCCATTCTAGGAAACCAAAGTGCCCTAATGTGCTTCCTTAACTGCCTTAGAGTCCCACACTCTGTCCTCAGCAGCGTCCACCTCTTCGTCAAATGTGATTTCTTTTCAACTAGCTATTGGGCAGAATAAGACTAAAATAGATGTATCTATACTAAGGTGTTAAATTTTGTTGGTTTTTGTTTTGTTTTTTTTAGGGAAGGGTCTTCCTCTATCACTCAGGCTAAAGGGTAGGGGTACAATCTTCATTAAAGCCTAAAACTCCTGGGTTTAAGTGATTTTTCTGCCTCCTCCTCCTGAGTAACTAGGACTACACGCACATACTACAATGCCCAGCTATCTTTTAAAATATTTTTTTTGTAGAGACAGGGTCTCACTGTATTGCCCAGGCTGGTCCGAACTCCTTGCCTCAAGTGATCCTCCTGCTTTGACCTCCCAAAGTGTTGGGATTGTAAGTGTGAGCCACTGCACCCAGCCTTAATCCATTTTAAAGATAATTCTCCTTAGTCAAAAGAAATGAGTTCCTGAATGCAGCGTATGAGGCATTGAGACTGGTTGATAAGGGAGAAGATTTTAAAGGAAACAGGAAAGAGCTTTGTATCCTCTTGCACTGCTCAGGCAGGTAATCAGCCAAGTATCCTCAGTCCTAGACATATACTTGTATTAGTCTGTTCTCCTGCTGCTCATAAAAAACATACCTGAGACTGGGAAATGTATAAAGAAAAAGAGGTTTAATGGACTCACAGTTCCATGTGACTGAGGAGGCCTCACGATCATGGTGGAAGGTGAAAGGTGTATATTACATGGCAGCTGACAAGAGAGAAGTGAGAGCCAAGTGAAAGGGGCTTCCCTTTATAAAACCATCAGATCCATGAGACTTATGCACTACCATGAGAACAGCATGGCAGAAATCCCTTCATGATTCAGTTTTCTTCCACCAGGTTCCTCCCAGAACACACGAGAATTATGGGAGCTACAATTCAAAATGAGATTTAGGTGGGGACACAGCCAAACCATATCAATACTCTTCAAAAGAAATCCACCTGTGGAAGGAAGTCTCTGGCCTGCTCAACACACTTAGTTCTGTACTTTCTGCTTCATCAAATGTGTAACTTTTAAGAAGAGATCATAAAAGACAAATATTAGTTTTTTTAAGTTGCTGAATAACTAAGAAAAATACCAAAAAAATAAAAAATACATAACATTATACAAACTTATACAAATGCAAATGTTCTTTCTTATTCTGAAAGGATTTGAGGCAGTATTATGATTCATTTTAATTGTTCATGGAATGACTAAATTTGGTATGGCACTTTTAAACAGTATATCTGTCATTATATATCACATTGTGATACAACAAACTTTGAGTTTTCTTTCGTTTTTGAAAATGAAACATTTTTTATCTTCGCATTTTTTGCTTGCTTCTTCTAAACAAGAAAAAGCTATCAATGTTATATTAAAACAACTTACTAATAGCATGGAAAAATAGATTAAATATAGTAAGTTACATGTGATTGAAGTTTATTCAGTAAGGTTTATTCTCCTTTACTTTTTTGGCTTCTTTTTTAAAAATGAGTGTTTTGTATAGTTATTCAGAACAATGGAAAGCACTAATAGTGGTTTGGCTTCATCAGAACACTGAAGGCTTGCTTGAATTAAAAAGCAAATTTTCTACCCTTCAATTATGGTGTATTCCCTGATTTGGGCTGAATAATTTAATTATCCCTTATTTTATCCCTAATTTGGAGAAAATGAGGAAACTGCAGCAAAAATAAGTCAAGTGAAGTCAAGAACTGGAGGCATCCAAAGCTGTCCTGCTATGTCAGTAGGAGGCACTGAAACAGTGAAGCCTGCTCTGTTCCTGGTGATTTTACATATTACCTGTCAGCACTGCTTTGTAAAATCCAGTCAATCTGTTATTTTGTTATTCTGTATTATGCACAATTTTAAGGTTTCCTCCTAAACAGCATATTCTAAATATTCTACTCCTTAAAAATCCTAATTCATATCTTTATAATAGAATGATTTATATTCTTTTGGGTATATACCCAATAAAGGAATTGCTGGGTCAAATGGTATTTCTGGTTCAAAATATTTGGGGAATCACCACACCATCTTGCACAACGATTGAACTAATTTCCATTTCCACCAACAGTGTAAAAGCATTCCTAATTCACAACCTCACCAGCATCCGTTTTCTCTTGACTTTTTAATAATAGCCATTCTGACTGGCGTGGATGGTATCTCATTGTGGTTTTGATTTGCGTTTCTCTGATGATCAGTGATGTTGAGCTTTTTCTCATGTTTGTTGGCCGCATGTATGTCTTCTTCTGAGAAGTGTCTGTTTGTGTCTTTTGTCCATTTTTTAATGGGGTTGTTCGTTTTTTCTTGTCAATTTGCTTAAGTTCCTTTCAGACTCTGGATATTAGACCTTTGTCGGATGGAGTGCAAAAATTTTCTCCCATTCTGTAGGTTGTCTGTTCACTCTGATAATATTTTCTTTTGCTGTGCAGAAACTCTTCAGTTTACTTAGATCCCATTTGTCAATTTTTTCTTTTGTTCCAATTGCTTCTGATGATTTCATCACAAAATCTTTGCCCATGCCTATGTCCTTAATGGTACTGCCTAGATTTTCTTCTAGGGTTTTTATAGTTTAAGGTTTTACCTTTGAGTATTTAATCCATCTTGAGTTAATTTATGCACACGTGTGTTCATTGAAGCTCTATTCACAATAGCAAACACATGGAATCAGCCCAAATGCCCATCAATGATAGACTGGATAAAGAAAATATGGTACATATACACCATGGAATACTATGCAACTACAAAAAGGAATGAGATCATGTCCTTTGAAGGGACATGGATGAAGCTGGAACCATCCTCCTCAGCAACTAATGCAGCAACAGAAAACCAAATACCACATGTTCTCACTTGTAAGTGGGAGCCGAACAATGAGAACACATGGACATAGGAGGGGAACAACACACACTGGGTCCTGTCAAGAGAGGGCAGTGGGGCAGAGCATCAGGAAAAATAGCTAATGCATGCTGGGCTTCACACCTAGGTGATGGGTTGATAGGTGCAGCAAACCGCCATGGCACATGTTCAGCTACGTAACAAACCTGCACATTCTGCTCATGTACCCCAGAACTTAAAAAAAAATCCTAATTTGTGTATTCATCCACATTCTGCTTTTGAATCTTAGAATCAGGTAATTTACAGCAACTTGAAAAAGCTGATGTACTTTTTAATATATCCAAAACTTAGCAGCCTAAACAATAATACAAGTTTATTATCTCATGCAGTTTCTATGGGTCAAAAATTTGGTAGCAGCTCAACTAGTGGCTCCGGCTCCGGGTATCTCCTGAGGTTGAAGTCAATATGTCAGTTGGGGATGAAGTCATCCTATGGCTTGACTAGGGCTGAAGGTGCTACTTCCAAGGTGGTTCACTCACATGGCAGTTAGCAAGAGGCTTCAGTTCCAGGCCATCTGGACCTCTCCCTCAAGTGGTTTGTGTGTCTCATGACAACGCAACTGGCTTTCCACAAGTAATCCAAGAAAGAGGGGTGCGGAGTAGCCATGTTTCTTACGACATCATTTCAGAAATAACAAACCATCATTTCTGCAGTCTCTTATTGTTTACACTGGCCGTCTGTATTGAATGTAGATTTTAGAAGCACAATATGTGCATATCTCATCACCACCCCAAAAGAATCTGGTGGTAACACTCATCCTAAATCTATTAAAATTTTTTCTGCAAAGAGAGGAATACTCTTCGTTCGGTTTTAGGTTTTTTTATACCTAAGGATTTTGAGATTACGGAGAAGGTATTGCGGGTCTGTACAATTCACATTTCTTTTTCCTTTACCTACATATAGGAACACAGTTGAGTTATCAAACTACTTATTTTACCCCAAGTTACTTAGAAAAACTACAGTCTAGTCCCAATGCCAAGTCTGCTATAGAGTTTTTTATACAATTATTTTTGTTACATAAATATTATAAATAACTTAAAGACATTACATTAATAAATGTAAATGTTTTATTAATAAATCTTAAATGTTTTAGTTAGCATTATAAAAACCTTAAAAATCCAAAAGTAGTTAATTATTTTTTAAAAATCCTTGGAAAAACTAGAAGTCTTTGTCTTGAATTTTTCCAGGCTATCATACCTTTAATTATAGTCCAAAAATGTACATCAAACTAATTACAGCTATTCAAAGAAAAAACAAAGAAAATATACACTCAACTTGGAAGCAGTAAAAGCCACTTATCTCATTTACAATTAGAAATAATTCAGGTGAATGATATATTGTTAGACAGTACTGTAGACTTTAGAGTAGCAGGTCAGAGTAGAATAATTATGTGCTTTGTGTCACAGGGGAGCAACGACTACCTAGGCCAGTGGTGCAGGGATAAAATAATTTACCAGGACAGTCGTAGGTAGAGAAAGGGAGATTTGTTAAAGAAAGTGAGAAAATATGTTGCGATTACGCAACGGGCAGGATCAGCGGAAGAGGAGCTGACTGCAGGGAGACAAAGGCTTGTTGGAGATTTTATAGAGTAGTGTTTATGATGCCTGCTGGAGAGGGCTTTGTGCAGTACCGATAATGCCAAGGTTGCAGTGAGCTAACATGCAGGTGTTTGGTGATAGTTGGGTGCAGGAAGACTGTGAGTTATTTGTGCAGGAGGGTTATGGGTCCTCGACCATGAAGAAAGGCACAAATATGGCTTATCTGCTTCTTCCTTTTGCTTTTCTGTGCCCCTGCCAGCCTGACTTTCTTTCCCTAATAAGGACTCCACACTTTGGAGTCAACTGGGTACAGATATGAATACTTAGTTATGTTTGACCTTCAGCAAGTGACAACTTCCTTGAGCTTTATCTATAGACAGGAGGTGACATTTATCTTTCAGGTTAACTAGAAGAATTAGAAGGAATTTTAGTAGTGTTAGCAACACAGGTCCTGCCAGCTTGTCTAGACTCAGAAAATTAGCTGTTATTGTTATTTGCATAATAACATCCCTGAAAATGCGGGTATATGTTAAGTTTCTAGATGCTGGATCATATCTAAAATACTTTTGGCAATTTGCCTGTGATAAAATCCTTTGTTAATTTTTATTTGGAAAGAGGACAATCTTCCTGTAAGAAAATTATGACCTTCAAGTGACCGATGAGTGGGTCTAGAAATTTAGAAATATCAGGATGCCCTTCAGTGGGGAACAACACACCCATGCCTGCCAGGGGTATCTGAGGTCCTCATGAAAGAAGAAAATAAAAGTTTTCCTAGCCTTTTGCTCTGTCCTTTCAGATTCAGTTACAGATAGAAGGGAATCTGGGCTAGTGCCAGGGACAAGAAACACAAATTTATCCTTAGATACAGTGCAGTGTGTACAAGGTTAGATGTCTAGCACAAGACTTTGACATTATGTGATACAACTTTTGTTGTGCTAATGAACCTCATTCATATACTGATAAGACTTCTGTGGCTGGTGGCAGAGGAATGCCTTTACATTAATATAAAGGGCGGCTGTAAATTTTAATTTACTATAACGTGCTGAGCCCAATGTATGTGCTATTCTCATCATAAATTTAACTATGGTTACATTGCTTGCGTAGATAATTAGAACGCACACCGTTACGCTTACATTGAGTACAATATGCATTTTGTTTTCAGCCATACTTGTTTTAACAGTCTAATAGGTAAATTAAATTTACAATGCAGTTTTCATCAAGGTGCATACGGTGATATTCCATTTCAGCGGCAGAGGATATTGGAGATTACCTGGTTCCACCCCTTCATTTTGCCAATGGGAAAATTACTCCAAAAAAGAAACTGGGTTTCTCCAAGGTCACACAGCTCCTGAGAAGCAAGCTGAGGCTGAAACGCTTGTGTTCTGCCTCCCAAGTTAGTTCTCTCTTCTCTTTATTTTATATCAAAATAGAGAGAATGTGATAGCATTAAATGAGAGAGCTTAAGTTTCTTTTTCTCATCCACTCACACTTTGTTTTAAATAATTTGAAATATTCTGCCAACTTTCCCATGGAGTATAAATTATCTGCTGAATAACCAAGAGATTTGTTGAAGGGATTTGGGATAGCAATTTCTTCCTTTCTTTTCACACCCTCTAGGCTAATTGCACATCATCTCTCGCAAAGACTATTACAAGGACCTCATCTCCTTACTTCTGGTATCTCCCCCACTCCATCCCAACCTGAAAAATAGTCACCATCAATTCATTCATTCAATTCCACTCCAACTATCTGCACTGGATGAGATGCTGTTATACTGATGGCCATGCTGCAAGGAACAATAAAGAAACCAAGTGCTGTGTTCTCCTTGCAGAATCCTGAAGACTCTGTCCACAGCAGCCCAGGCCAAATCCTCTTTTGCAATGCAGTAACTATATAAGTTTGTTTTTGTTTAAATGTTTTTCTAACTCGATTCCTGGGTGCCATCTCAAGCCACTGAATCAAAATCATTGGTTTAAAAATCTGCATTGTAAACAAGCTGACCCCAGATGATTCTTACAGAAGTTTGCAACTCACGAGTCTATAAAAATCAATGTCTGTACCATTCACTGGCCACTTACCACACAACACCATTTTACTATTTGTCATTTCATAAGAGCATAAAATATTTTAGGTATTGTACTGTTGGCTGCTGCTGCTGCTTTTTTTTTTTTTTTTTTGACAGACAGGGTTTCACTCTGTCACCCAGGCTAGAGTGTGGTAGTGCTGTCATGTATGGCTCACTGCAGATTTGAGCTCCTGGGCTCAACGATCCTCCTACCTCAGCCTCCCCAGTAGCTGGGACTATAGTTGTACATCACCATGCCCAGCTAAATTTTTATTATTTGTAGAGAGGGGGTCTCCCAGTGTTGCTCAGGCTGGTCTGGAACTCGTGGGCTCAAGTGATCTTCCTGTATTGGCATCCCAAATTTTTGGGATTGCAGGTGTGGGTCACTGTGACCAGCCTACTTCTTAATGATAGTGGCTCTAATTTCACACTTTCCTGTATGTTTCTCTAGCACCCAGCACCACTTATTAAATAGACTTGCTATCCAATTTATTAAGTGACCTTATCATTAGATGTGAAGGAATATTATTTGTTCTTGATACACGTTCCCCAGGTAAGCAGCACAAAATTTTATTTTTTGTTTTTACAAAAGTCTACTTTGCAGAGATGGCAAACTTAATAATCAGAAGATCTGTGAGGACAAAAATGAGGCTATACAGTACCATGGGTATAACTTCTCAGTATCATTCCCTTTTCTCTTCCTATGTACCCTGAGTTTGTTGGTTAGCTCTGTTCCTTGCCCTCAGCTCATGGGCTTTGCTCTAGAGTAGGATATGTGCCTCAGGACTAAACTAATCAGCAAGCTCCTGTCTCCTGGCCGCAGTATATTCAGGGATGCATGTTACTTAATTACAGATGGTGAGACACAAGGAGAGATTGGCTGGGACCTGCCAGCATGTGAAGCCTTCTGCATATGGAAGAGAAACCATGCAACCTTGACAGCAACCAGTCTTATCGTTAGCAGATGCTGTGGAAGGCAGGGCAGAGATGGAAAGAGTCCCTAATGGCCCCCACGAGTGGATGAATCAAACCATTCCTGAAGCCTACTTTATCTTGGACTTTTCTAATTGTAAGACAATTATCCCCTTTTATTATTTAAGTCACTTTGAGCTGATTGTTCTGTTACATGTGACCAAAAGCATCCTGAGTGACAAGATAAGGACCGTATTTATCTTTTTCACTGCTATGTCCCCCAAGGCCTACATGGTACATATGCAAAGTAGAGAGTTAAGAAATATTTTCGAATGAATATACTAAGCTACATATTCATGAAATGAGTCCATCCCGTACTCCAAGGGCTGTGTTATTTCTGGAAATACTGAGATTTTTAATAGGGAAGATGAAAGGAATTCACACTTGCTGACTGAAAAATTCAGGCACTGTTCTAGGTGCATTCATATAAATATTCCCAATTAACTCTCACATAAACAAAATTATCTCAGAATGATTAACTGCTTTGACCAAACGTTACCTAGCACTAGGTGAGGAAATTGACATTCAAACTCACGTTCCTGCCATTTCTCCTAAGCCAGAGTTTGGTGTCTGTGTCCAAGAACCTCACGAGCTTATCAGCCCTCACTCGGGGGGCTGGTGAGAGAGAGAGCGCCGTGGAGGTTCGAAGCCTCACAGTTCATCCTCTGTAGCAGGAGCTCAGTCATTCTTTGTTCCAAGGTCCTTGAAGGGGAAAATACAAGCCTTCGTCTCAGAGAAATAATGATGTTTGTTAGTCACGATGCTTCTTTCCTTCTTTTAAAATTTAACTGGAGGTAGTTTTTAGCTTCTGTGACTGCCAAGTGACCATGAGGTCAGTTGCCGCGCTGTGGGGTTTTCAGCCAATTCATGAGGGTTATCTTACCTGACACGGGTTCTGTTATAATGGGAAGGGTTGTCACATCCTATTCATATCCCGTTTTTGAGCTCACTGAAGTAAATTTGGTTAAACTACTCCCCTACCCCCAGTACTGTCCCTTCCCATTCCAGATTTTTCTTTCGGCAGCCCCACTTTGATATGCAGAGAGAGCTTGCCCTGGTCAAGCTGTTTCCTGCCTCATTGGATTCCCCCCAGCTCCGGAATGTGCTCATCAGCTTCCGTCAGCGTGGGGGAGTGCCAGACTCCGCAGCAGCTGCACAACCAGCTGCTGAAGGATGGCAGGCAATATGGGTGAGGACCTTGTCAGACCTGGCTTCACAGCCATCACCATCAAACACCCTCCCCCGGTTCCACAAGGCTGTTATGTGCTGTGCTGCTCTACTTAGCAGTCGATTTAATTTCTTCTCAGCAGCAGATGCCATTGTTCAACGGCAGATAAATGTCTTAAAACGAGTCTCTGGGCAGCCCTGCTCTTGAGTGAGAAGGCACATCCGCTTGGAGTTCTTGCGCCGCAGGGGAAGCAGGGCTTGATAACTTCATTAGCACTTAGAAGCAACCACAGAGCTTGGGGATCAGAGCTGGGTGAAGGCATGGACAAAGAAAAAGAGTGAATGGAAGTGGGAGATATGCAAAAGGAAAAAGAACTAAAGAGAAAGGAGGGCAGTAAAGAAGTCACGTGACTTGCGCAGGTGTAGGGGCACGACCAACATGTGCATGGGGTCCCTTATTCTCTCTCTCAACTGCAATCATTCACGGCCTTTTCAACCATGTTTGCCACCTGGTCTGTTTTCTGCATTAATCCTGAGGCTTAGAACACAATTAGAAACCTCGTTATCATCGCAGCTGAGGGCTGGAATTGGTCTCAATTTTACAGGACCACGGTCCAGAGGTGAGCGTAGGACTTCCTAACACTCTTTTCCATTTTTGAAACTAATTTGTTTTAGGGTGTTTGTAAAAAGTTCAGACATGTAACAATTGTAAAAGTTTATGGGGTCCAGGGTGATGTTTCAATACGTGTGTACATTTGATCTGCAGCTTTCCCCAGACTCCCACCAAGTGTCCCAGTTCAACGTCTAGGCTTCCACCTTAGGTCCCTCTTTGGAGGTCAGCTACTTAATGGCACCAAGGTCCTGTTTAGATTCCTGGATTCATGATGCAAACAGCACTACACAATTCCAAGTGATGCCCTTCGTGCTGCAGTCCATGTGAATGTTGTTTTTGGGAGTTGCATATGCACCAACTAAGTGACCTTCTGTAACAGCCCTCTTGCCAATATCCCAATAGTTCTATTGCAGGAGGGGGTTACCCCCGCTTCATCCCAGACCTTGACTTGGCTCCTGTTGCAATACATCACATGTCTACGTCACATATTCATACAATTGCTGTGTTGAGCCTCACAGATTAAAACCTTCCTTCCAGATTATGGAGCTTGGCCTGAACCAGGCAAAATATTCTAATATCCTTGGACTGCTGCTCCCCACAGCTGGACCTCCCATTAGGAACATGATACTATAGCTAAGTTCTCCTCTCAGCTTTGCCCCATCCAACTGTGAGTCGCTCTTGCCCAATAGCTGGGTCCTGGAGGCTGCCGTGGAACCAGGAGCCCAGCCTGGCCATGATGTTCTTTTCTCCACCCCAAGGCCCCTCAGTGCAGCAGAGCATCTTTCACAGCACAGACGTCCTCAGGCTACTCCTCTGCTTGAGATTCCTCAGTGGCTTCCTACTGGCCTCGGAAAAAACCCAAAAAAATGCAATCAGAGCAAATTTAAAAACCGATCAATTCCAATCAAAAGTAGATGCTCTAACAAAGAAAAATGAAAAATATCTGGCTAATTTACTTAAGAAAAATAAGAAAGTACAAATATAGAACAATGATAATACAGAATTACACACATACACACAAGTATACATATATAGAGTTACATGTAGTTTTATAAATGTATACTTATACACATACATAATCTCAGCACTAAAATTAGGGATCTTGATAATAATTAACTATAGTTAAGGTTTTTTAAATGACTCAAATAGAGGAAGAAAAAATAAAACAAAAATGTGAAAGAAAGTTTTACAAGTTTATGAAAGAATAACCTCTAAGGAAGATGTCACTGGTCATCACAAGAATTATTTCAAACATTTAAGGAACCGATTATCCCTGTACTATTTAAATGTTTCAAATAATTCAAAAGAACTGAAAACCTTTAAATTTCATTTTAGTAAGTGAGTATACTAAAATCTGATTTGATTGTTTTACAAGTAAAACATTTTGATGAGAGTAACATCAATATAGATGTCAAATATATTTTAAAAATTGATGCCCACTGGTTATTAGATAAATGCAAATCAAAACCACAATGAGATACCATCTCACACCAGTTAGAATGGCAATCGTTAAAAAGTCAAGAAACAACAGATGCTGGAGAGCATGTGAAGAATAGAAATACTGTTGCTTGGAGTGTAAATTAGTTCAACCACTGTGGAAGGCAGTGTGGTGACTCCTCAAGGATCTAGAATCAGAAATACCATCTGACCTAGCAATCCCATTACTGGGTATATACTCAAAGAATTATAAATCATTCTGCTATAAAGACACATGCACACATATGTTTATTGCAGCACTGTTCACAATAGCAAAGACTTGGAACCAACCCAAATGCCCATCAGTGATAGACTGGACAAAAAAGCGTGGCACGTATATACCGTGGAATGCTATGCAGCCATAAAAATGAATGAGTTTATGTCCTTTGCAGGGCATGGATGAAGCTGGAAACCATCATTCTCAGCAAACTAACACAAGAACATAAAACCAAACACCACATTTTCTCACTTATAAGTGGGAGTTGAACAATGAGAACACATGGACACAGGGAGGGGAACATCACACACAGGGGCCTGTTGTGGGTTGGGGGGGCTAGGGAAGGGACAGCATTAGGAGAAATACCTAATGTAGATGAAAGATGAAAAGGATGAGTTCCTGTCCTTTGCAGAGACATGGATGAAGCTGGAAACCACCATTCTCAGCAAACTGACACAGGAACAGAAAACCAAACACCACATTTTCTCACTCATAAAAGGGAGTTGAACAATGAGAACACATGGACACTGGGAAGGAAACATCACACACCAGGGCCTGTCAGGGGGTGGGGGGGCCAGGGGAGGGATAGCATTAGGAGAAATACCTAATGTAGAGGACGGGTTGATGGGCGCAGCAAACCACCATGGCACGTGTATACCTATGTAACAAACCTGCACATTCTGCTAATGTATCCCAGAACTTAAAGTATAATGGAAAACTAAAGTGATGCTAAATAAGAGCTGATAAACATATAAGTATATTAAAGGAATAATGCCCTTTGTCAGGTAAGGTTTAATCTAATAATGCATGGATAATTAAATATTAGAAGACCTATGAACATAATGTATGATATTAGTAAATTAAAAGAAAAAGTATACATTTGATAGGAGTTTTATTCCAGTTTTTTTTTAATTAGTAAAATAGGAGTTAAGAAATGCATCCTTAATATGATAAGAAACAATCATAAAACAATGGCAAACATCTAACCTGGCAGTGAGAATTGTAGTCATAATCTACAGAATATAAAATGAAAAAAGCTCCTTTTACTGCTGCTATTATTACGGACATTTTAGTCACTGTAAAAATGGAAAATAAATCTAGATTTCTTAAAAAGAGAGCAATATTATCAATTCTTATATTGAGTTTTCTAGAGTAAGGAATCGGACGCTTTTTCTTATCTGGTAATAAGAAAGTTTATGATAAAACATTTCAGAAAGACAATTTGGTCATGGATATCAAAAACCTTAGAAACATATATAAAATTCTTCAATTTCAAACCAGAAAAAATATATGTAAGCATTTACTTACATCAGTGTTTTCAATATTTACATAGGTAGACACTGAGATGATAGAGCTATATATGTGGAATGTGTCTGTGTGGGTTCGGCTGCAGAGACACAACAGAAGACAGTAACATGTTAATAGTGGTTGTAGGAACCACTGAAGTAGAATTTCCAACAAGGTGAAAGCCATGACTCAGGAAAATACAAAATAAACACATTGCCAAGATTTTGTTCCAATTATTAAGCAATGAGGGGTGCCAGTAATATATTAAGGCTTATTCAAAGAATGTCTGAGGAGGTAGGTATTCTTTATAGGTAATTTAATAAAGGAATTCTAGGATATTATTTCTGGGGTGGATAGAAAATTGGCTAATAATGTACAACCTAAAATGATTATTGGTATTTCTCTTTCCTACTGGACAGACCTTATTTGTATCTCTACTGGGAAAAAGAGCAACAAGTTAACTTGGTAGTTCACTAGTTTGAGACCCATAGTTAATAACGAGTGGAATAAAGTTCTTTCCCTTAGATTTATGTTGTCCAATATGGCAGCCACTAGTCTTATGTAGCCTTTGAACATTTGAAGTAGCGCCTAAACTGTGATGTGCTGTAAGTATAGAATACACACCAGATTTTAAAGACAGTACAGTTGGATAATGTAAAATCATTAATGATTTATTATCTCTCTTACATTTTTTTTTTTTTGAGACAGAGTCTCACTCTGTCACCAGGCCGGAGTGCAGTGGTGCAATCTCCACTCACTGCAACCTTTGATCCCTGGTTCAAGCGATTCTCCTGCCTCAGCCTCACAAATAGCTGGGATTACAGGCACACACCACCATGTCCAGCTAAGTTTTTTTCTATTTTTAGTAGAGACGGGATTTCACCATGTTGGCCAGGATGGTCTTGATCTCCTAACCTCGTGATCCTCCCGCCTCAGCCTTCCAAAGTGCTGGGATTAGAGGCGTGAGCCATAGCACCTGGCTATCTCTCACATATTAAATTGATAATATTTGGGATATATTGGGTTACATAAATTATATTATAAAAATTTGTTTTACTTGTTTCTTTGTATGTTTTTAATATGCCAATTAGTGAATTTAAAATTGTGTGTTTTTCTTTTGTGTTTCACATTACATTTTTATTGGTTTATTGTAGCACTATTCAAAATAGCCAAGATATGGAATCAACCTATATATCCATCCACAGATAAACAGATAAAGAAAATGTGGTATTTATACACTATGGAATATTATTCAGCCATAAAAAAGAATGAAATCCTGTCATTCAGAGCAACAGGGATGAGCCTGGAGGACATTTCACTATGTTAAGTGAAATAAGTTTGGCACAGAAAGAGAACTACAATATGCTCTCGCTCATATGTGGGAGCTAAAAACAACTGAGCTCATAGAAGTAGAGAGTAGAGGCCGAGCATGGTGGCTCATGCCTATAATCCCAGCACTGTGAGAGGCCGAGGTGGGTGGATCACAAGGTCAGGAGTTCCAGACCAGCCTGGCCAATATGGTGAAACCCCATCTCTACTAGAAATACAAAAATTAGTTGAGTGTGGTGGCACATGTCTGTAGTCCCAGCTACTCGGGAGGCTGAGGCAGAAGAATGTCTTGAACCCTGGGGGTAGAGGTTGCAAGGAGCCAAGATGGCACCGCTGTACTCCAGCCTGGGCAACAGAGCAAGACTCTGTCTCAATAATAATAATAATATGAATAATAATAAAATTCTCTTTTACCTTTTTTAAAACATACAATAGAGAGGAGTTTGAATGTTTACAATGCAAAGAAATGATAAATATTTGAGGTGATGATTAAGCTGATTACCTTGATTTGATCATTACACATTGTATACATGCGTAAAACATCACCCTATGTCTCATAAATGGGGACAGTTATGAAGTGTCGACTAAAAGTAAGAGGAAACTAACACATTTCAGATTTGAAAGCACTAGTTCAACAAAAAGATATAAAATAGTTCATTATTAATTTCTTCTATTGCTTACATATTAAATTGATAACATTTGAGATATATTGGGTTAAGTAAATTATTTTATAAAAATTAGTTTTATTTGTGTCTTTTTACACTTTGAATAGGGCTATTGTAAAATTTTAAATTATGGCCAGGCACAGTGGCTCATGTCTGTAATCCCAGCACTTTGGAAGGCCAAGGAAGGCAGATTATTTGGCGACAGGAGTTCAAGACCAGCCTGGTCAACATGGTGAAACTCCATCTCTACTAAAAATACAAAAATTAGCTGGGTGTAGTGGCACGTGCCTGTAGTCCCAGCTACTCGGGAGGTTGAGGCAGGAGAATTGCTTGAACCCATTATGCAGTTTCACAAGTCCTCCTGTGTTTCACATGATATTTGTACTCGTTCTAGAGAATCCTTGAGTGAGCCGATGCCCTCATATAATGTTGAGAAGATATGCCACCTGTATGTCTGGCCCATTTTCAAGTTTTGACTATTTTATTACTCACAGAAATAGATAATTTTCTTTATTTTTTATAATTTTACACAATTTCTAAAGTAAAGCATTCATTTTATAATCTGAAAAAGATTATTTTCAAGTCCTTCTGAATATTGGAATAAAACACTTAAGTCAGCTTAGAAGATAAAAAGCACATAGAGCGGAATTTTGAAAAAGACTCAGGGCTGGACGTGGTGGCTCATGCTTGTAATCCCAGCACTTTGGGAGACTGAGGTGGTTGGATCACCTGAGGTCTGGAGTTCGAGACCAGCCTGACCAATATGGTGAAACCCCGTCTCTGTTAAAAATACAAAAAATTAGCCGGGCATGATGGCATGCGCCTGTAATCCCAGCTACTCGGGAAGCTGAGGCAGGAGAATCACTTGAATCCAGGAGGCAGAGTTAGCCAAGATCGCACCACTGCACTCCAGCCTGTGCAACAAGAGCAAAACTTGTCTCAAAAAAACAAAAACAAAACAGAAAAGAAAAGGACTCAGATGGCACTTTCAGCTATGTTAGCTCAAAAGTCCTCCTGTGAGTTATTTTCACTAATGGTGTTACGCAGCCAAGCATCTCTTAAAGTCTATTTCAGAGAAAATGAGAGAGGCCCCGGGCGTGAGCTGTAAAAACATTGTCTGGATGAAACGGAGCCTCATTGTACTTCTCTGAGGAACACACCCTCCGAAGTAGTTATTAAACTGGACAGCCTAGGACTAATCCTGCAGGTAAGTCAGGCAACCGTGTGAACTTGAGTTGCAGAATTTTGGAGAAGGTGGAGGGATCAAGAGATTCCTGTAACTTTGGAGGCTGCCAGAGATTCCTAAGGGCCCTCGGATCCCAGGGTTACTCTATCTGTATCGGGTCCTACAATCGATACAACACAGATATTGCAGGTTCTGACCAACGTCTATGGGTAACATCTGACCTGGAGGTAGCCTCTTTAAGGTTAATTTCATTTTGCTGGTATTTGGGTGAAATTTAGGGATACTAAAGGCAAGACACTGAGATCTGTGTTCTAGCCTCCTACCCTTCTGTTCCCTGTGATTGACAATGTAAAACCTCTCCATACATGAAAATAAATATTATACCTTTAGAAGTCAAGGTCACTCATCATCTTTAATCTAATCCATTAGATTTTCCAGGCTATGAGCATTTTCTCTAAAGTATGTAACATGCAAATAAGTAATAGGATCCCTAACCTCTTGGGTCTTCAGTGGGGAGGACATAACTCACACAGAAAAGAAATAGTATTTATATGAATTGTAAAACTAAAGTGGCAATTTCTTTTAAAAACTAATGATCTTCTCTATTTTTTTTAAAGGGAGAATACAAATTCTTTAGTTAGAAATAATGGCAAAAGTGATTTATTCCTGCGTCTTCTGAGTTTTGAACTTTAATCAGCTGCCAAGATTTTCAAGTTCACTTAGCAAAATGTAGACTAGTTGAAGTTGAAACTACTTCACCAAGGCATGTTTAATAAACAAACTCAAAGGATGGTGTTCTCTCTGTCCGTGCCTCTGTTCTTAGGAACAGAACGGCGTAGTCCAAGCAGCTGTTTCTGAATTCCATAAACTCTGCTCCACGAAGATTGGTTGAACATGCTTTGCTTTCTCTTACTTCTATCTCCACTGGCCTAACTCCGTTAGTCCTGTGGGCTTCTTCCCTTCACCTAGCCTTTTGTGGAGCCTCTGTCTTCCAATGCTCTTTTCCTGTGATCTCAAAGTATAGCCTAAAGACTTTTACAGTACCTCAAATCCTTTTAAGGACCTTTGAGAGATTAAAAACATATATAATAATATTAAGATCTTACTTGTTTTTTCCAGTGTGATAAATTTGCCCTGAAAGTGCAAAAACAACAGTGAGTGAAACTGCTGCCTAGCGTGAATCAAGGTAGTGGTTCCAAGCCACGCCAGTAGTCATGGCATTTCTCACCACCGTGCATTCCACTTAAGTATGTTCTGGATGAAACACGAAAAATTATTAATTCAATGAATGTTGACCCTTAAGTACATTTCTTTTTAATATTTCATGTGAAGAAATAAGAAGTATACCAAAGTGTAAGGCCTGTTGCCTTGCTGGGGAGCTCAGACATGCCCATCCCTCTCCATGCCCAAAAACTGCGTCACCACTCTGTGCTTGGCACCAAGCCCTGCACTCAGCATCTAGCCCCGCCACGTAGCTTCCCCAACGCCCACTTCTGCACTCCACACCCAAATCTGCACTCAACACCAGACTCTGCACTCAGCACCTAGCCTGCCGTTAAAAAACTCGCCAAAGTTTAAAAGAAGCCTCGCCAAAACCTGCCCAATAGCATTTTGCTCCGGCCAGGTCCCACTCCCCCCTGGACGGCAGCTCACCGGAAATCCCGTCTACCTACCAATAGCAGCTTGCGCCATCCACGTCCTGTTTCTCCACAACCAATCAAAACGTTTTCACTCCCTATAAAACCCTCTGCCCAAGAGGAATCAAGCACGACTTCTCTGGCCCCCTCTTCCTGGACCACAGAACCTCAACCGGGAGCTTAATAAATTGGCATTTAATTTTCCTAGGCTGGTCTCAGTTTCCTCATTTTAAACTCGGCAATAACCCTTACACAAAGTACTTCTGCTGCATACCAAAGTACTACGGTGGTCTCAAGAAAAAATACATGCACTGAATATTTTGTCCTGGTGTATGAAAACCCGTTAGTTTATACAGACTACAGTCAAGTAGCCTACTTTGAGTGGGTCTTTGACTCATGCTCCACATTTTGTAAAAGCATGCATTTGTCATTCAGAAAATATTGGTTCATAGAGTTATACAAGTCTTCTAAATGCTGACTCATTAAATTTGAGATTCCATGAGTTTATCTACCACTTATAGAATTTTTCTGGAACAATGAGAAAGAATATCCACAATTATACGAAGAAGGTATTAAAATACCCCTACCGTTGCAAGCTATATATTTGTGTACAGCCTCATTTTCTTCATATATGTCAACCATAAGAACATAACACAACAGACTGAATATTGAAGCAGATAGGATAATCCAGATGTCTTACATTGTTAAACATCAGACAGATAAAACACATAAGCAAATGGCTGTGGGTCCTCCCTAGTTTTTAAAATTGTAGACTGGTCTTGAGACCAAAAAGTGTGAAAACTTACAATCTGGTCCAATCCTGTCTCATTCTGGAGACCTTTGTTCATGCCTCCTCTGAGGTCGTCTAGCACAATGCTTTTTGAACTTCAATTGTGCATGCAGACCACCTGGGGAAAATGCTAAATAAAATGCAGATTCTGATGCAGTCCCTCTGGGTTGAGGCCTGAGCTCCTGCTCTTCTAATAGCTGCCCAGAAGATGCCAGTGCTGGATGGCCATAGGCCCTACCTTAAGTAGCAAGGGTCTAACACATGCCACCTGCATCCCTCACATAATTCTATCATTTACAGCCTTGTGACATTTGGATTACCTTACTTCTATTATTATTATTATTGTTATTACCACCATTATTATTGTAGCTTATGAAAATATTATCAAGTTGGTGTCAGAAACTGTGCTAAGAATCTTTTAGTGTTATCTCATTAGTGCTTACAGCATTCCTATGACATAGGTTCCATTACTATCCACAGCTCAGGAGACTGAGGAAAGGTAATTTGTCAAGATTTGTTCCTATGCCCATTTGACTCCATGGCCAATGAGACTAACCACTACATTATAGAAACTTACATCATTTTCATTCTTATAATAGAATCCATTTTCATTTGTATATCTCTTGCTTGCCTTTCAGTTTAGATTATATGCTCCATGGGGTCAAACACAAGCATTATCTCAGTCATCTCTACATTTTGCCCACTGCTCTATTCAAATGGTGGTGAGTAAATAAATCATCATGAATGCTCGTGTAACCCTGGGAATGCAAAGCTGTTCCTGTTTACATATCTTTAGTAGAATATAAACTCGGGAGTATTTTAAAATCCAGTAGTGATGCTGGATCTGATGAATTTTCATCCTTTTTCTCTAGTTCCTTTAGCCCAAAATGTAGGCCCATGATGTCTTATAAATGTATTTCTTGAGCACACAGCATAGCTGAACATTTATATTTCTTCTTAATTAAGTAATTGGCAATATGTAAAAATCGAGGAAATTTACAAAAACTCCAGATCAATCGCTGTGGCTGGAATGGAGCCTCAATTCCATTTCAGATGAATTGACTGGAAACTAGAAGCAGTAGCTCTCTTTAGCAGCGTTCATGGTTCATGCTCTCCTGCTTGGTACAGGGCCTGGTTTCACCAACCTTGCCCCCACCCCTCAAGTGCCTTGAGTCATTTAAGTTTGTGTCCCCAGTTTTAGGACACTGGTATGCTTTTAGAAATATTCTTCTTTTCACCACCAGACAAAACATAAGTCAAAGAAGCAGTTATTATATTAACGTCATTTCTACAAAATTGTGACAGTATATATTTTTAAAGATCAGCTAAAATCTTTTCTTGTTGAAGTTTCATAATTGCCATGTTCTTCAAGGTCTCTGCAGTGGATCTCTAGCAGCCAATTGTCTCTGAGGTTTTGCCTTGAGAGGGAAGGAGAAGGAAACAGAGCAAATTGTGACTAGGAAGAGATAAGAAGGGACTAACGTTTGGGAAATGGCATGGAATGACAATGGGAGATGAATGAATGAAGGAGAATAGAGTGTTTCAAAACTGGGTATTTTTGAGTTATCCATTCTTTTTTTAAAAGTTTAAAATAATAATTCTTAATTTGTACCTGAAAGAGCAGTTTTTTTTTTGAAAGCCCAGGGTCAACTTTGCCTTTCTCTTAAAAGCTTCATCAGGAAGGCCAAGTGTACCCTTAAGGAGGAAGAAAATAGCAACAATTAGCATTTGTATGGGCTTCTTAAAGTTTATAGAGCTCTTTTACTTGCCTTAACTCATTCGATCCTCACTGCAATCCAGTGAGTAGGTATTATTACCTTTCTGTAATAGATAAAGACATCAAGGCTTAAAGCTCCCTCTCACTTGCTCAAGGACACTTATCTATTAAGTAGATAGAATAATCTAACCACATCCTTTGCTCCTTCTGTTCTCCACAGTAGCTTATTGGCATAAAACCACTATGAATGTATACAGTTAAGCTGCATATTGGACTACAGCTCACTGACATTAAGAACACTAACTTTTAGCTTCGAATCTCCATAAAAACACTTAGTAAATATTTAATTAATTTAATCTGGATATTACATTCAGCATAATTCTTTTTCTCACTGCAGTTAACTGTACTCAGGGAGGCTTTTTTCTATTCTCAGCCCAACTTTGCTTGAAGTTAACTTTATTTCTTCTATGTTTATGTTATTAAACGACATAGGAGTGGAGAACCAATGCGACTTTGTTGCCTTCTAGCTTCTAGTCCTGTTTCTAATGAAAGTGTGTGTGTATTGTGTGCATGTGTATATTGTGTGTTTGTGTGCATATGTATGAGATGGAGATTGAAGCCAAAAATTGAGCTTTATAGACATACATGCATTAACCCTGATTAGAATTTGACCTATAGCTTTTCTTTTCCATGCTTACTGTTGTCTTTAGTAAGAGAGGCAACTAGCTAGTTTCTGAAGTCCCAGCTAGCATGAAACTCTACATGTCAAAGTTTTGCTTATCCACCTATGTTTGCTCTAACAGCAATAGAGGCATCAAGAAACATGGTGATGTCGACAAAAAGAGTGAAACTCCGTAAAATTTAGAGACATCTATTCTGTGCCAAATATGAGTGACCACAGTCTGGGACACAGCCCTGAGGAGGTCCTGAGAACATGAGCCCAAGGTGATCCGGGGTGCAGTTTGATTTTATACATTTTAGGGAGACGTAAGACTTCAGCCAAATGCATTTAAGACATACATTGGTTTGGTCCAGAAAGGTAGGCAGTGGGAGAGCTTCCAGCTTCTACGTAGATTTAAATATTTTCTGGTTGACAATTGGTTGAGTTTATCTAAAGACCTGGGATCAATTGAAAGAAGTTCTGGGTTAATGGCCAGGTGCAGTGGTTCACCCTTATAATCCCAGCATTTTGGGAGGCCAAGGTGGGCAGATTGCTTGAGGTCAGGAGTTTGAGACCAGCCTAGCCAACATAACCCCATCCCTACTAAGAATACGAAGAATCCCTACTAAAATTACCTGGGTGTGGTGGTGGGTGTCTGTAACCCCAGTCTCTTGGGAGTCTGAGGCAGGAAAATTGCCTGAACCCAGGAGGTAGAAGTTGCAGTGAGCAAAGATTGCACCATTGCACTCCAGTCTGGGGGTCAAGACCAAAACTCCTTCTCAAAAAACAAAAGCAAAAATGAAAGAAATTCTAGGGTAAGATAAAGGATTGTGGAGACCCAAGTTCTTATTTGCAGGGGGAAACCTTCAGGTAGTAGGCTTCAGGGAGAATAGGTTGTAAAATGTTTCTATCAGACTTAAAATCTGTGTTGAGGTTCATGCTGGAGAGGCATAATGAGACATCATATCCAACCCCCACTTCCCATCATGACCTGAAATAGTCTCTCAGGTTAAATTTTAAAAGAGCCCTGGCTTAGGAAGAAGCTCATTCAGATGATTGGTGGCAGGTAGGGGAGAAGGAGGTCTTAGAATTTTATTTGTGGTTTACGGTGAGGAGAGGGCTTTGTCTCCCCACCCCCCATCTAATCTATTTCTTCTATTCCTTCATATGAACAATTAATATGTTCTAATAATTCATAAACTTATGTGCAGACTTAACGGCAAGTTCTTAGGTCCATTTCTTACTAAATTGCCATTCTTAGGGCTACTCTGTAGAAATTCTGAAGTTCAGATTGTCCGTAATCCCCAACTGTAAGCTCAGAGACATGTAACTGTACGTCTTCCTATAGTTGCCACCAGGGATTCCTGAGAAATTACCCGTCTCATACGGCTGTGTCAAGGACCTCATTACAAAACTACACATGGATCTAGATGTATCCTTAGAAGTTCTGAGTCTGGCAAAATCACATTGTGCCTGCGCTTATCTTTGGGCTTAAATTCTTGCCCCTTTCCCACACCTCGTTGACAAAATTGCATAACATTTAGCAAATGTTTACCATATCCAAGCGTTTTGCATACATTGTCTCTAATCCTTATAAAACCCATGCAAAAATATAATTATCCTCGAGTTATAATGACTGAATTTAGATTCAGAAAGGATGAATAGTTCATTCCAGAACTGGACTTGACTCCAGTTCTGCTCCATTCCCAGTCATGTGTTTTTCCCAATATATCATGCTATTGCAGCTTTCTGGTCTTTTTCTGGCTACAATTAACATCTGTGGACCCAAAGTAATTAATCACCAATAAAAAGCAGAGGAATCAGCAGATGCTTCTTCCCCAGAATTGAGGTCTATCTAGCCTGCTTACTGACTGTCCTGCCTCAGGCCTCCCTACCTCTCTCTGCTTTACGTGAAGAGATCTAACCTATTCCTGGGCATGGTGCTTGGATCCTCTGCAAGAGCTGGAATTCTGGCATTGGCCGTCATCGGTTCATTCTTAATGCACTTTGCATAATGATCATTATGATCAATAACCAGCAGTAACAGCAATTTCCTAGGACACTCCATTTCACTCATGTTTCATTGATCATATAAAAAGATGCCAGTCTTTTTCCATGTGATTCCAGATTTTTGAACAGGAGTAAACCCTACAAAATTATTTCTGCTGACATTTTAATTTGGAGATGACTAAACCAGGCTTAGCGAGGTGACATGACTTTATTCACAAGTGCTGAGTAGATCGTGGAGGAGGACTAGAATACAGGTCTCCCAGCTCACCACACAGACCTCCTTCCAGAAACCGCACTGAATCCAGAGGACTCTTGTGCAGCCATCGCCCAGGTGAGTCATCGCTGCCTCTCTCCCAGTCCCAGCTGAACCAACAGCCAACATGGCCATGAGATTTTTCCCAGTCTAAGCGGAAAGCCTGGAATGGAGTGGAAAGCCTGATTCTGAGTAGAAAACCTGGCGAATGATGAATGTTAATCTAGAGCCCACTGTCCTTGATGAAACTGGGAGGTATCCTGCCGTCAGACAACCTGGTTAGCAATCCAAACAGCAGGGGCAGCGGGTCCTGTCAGCTAGAGATGGACATGCTGCTGGCAAGCTAAGAGCTTGAAGGCAGTTACATTGTAGCTTGTCTCAGAAACAAACTTCCAAATGGTCTGAAGCCAAAACTTATGGAACTGCAGAGCAAACAGATGCAGGGATCCAGTTTAGACATTTTCCTTCTCTTGTCACTGAGAATTTTGAGGTTGATTAAAAAAAAAAAAAAAAGAAAAAACTGAGAGAGCAGGAGTGACAGTAGCTGGGGCTCCATTTGAAGGGACTTGGGTGAGAGAAGCGCCCAGTGGAAGACTGCCTTTTCATCAGTGACTGGAAACTTGGGCTGGACCTCATTTTAACTGTGGGATGCTAGAGAGTAAGGTCACCTCTTTGGGTAGTAACTTTTTCACTGATAGAATGAGGAGCTCAGGCCAAGCCATCACTAAGATCTTTTCAGACCTTCCAAGACAAACCAGAGAAATTAAAAAATTTAGCCATATAACCAAAAATGTATCTGAGACAGGTCTCAACCAATTTAGAGGTTTATTTTGCCAAGGTTAGGGATAACTACTGGTGATAGTTTTAGGAGGTTCTAAGAACATATGCCCAAGGTGGCTGGGTTACAGCTTGGTTTTATATATTTTAGGGAGACAGAAGTTACCAGCAAATATATCAATTAATAAATTTAAGGTATATATTTGTTTGGCCCAGAAAGGTTGGACACCTCAAAATAGGTGGGGGGGTGGGGGTGGGCAGAGGGCTTCCAGGTCACAGGCGGATTTAAACATTTCCTGATTGGCAATTGGTTGAAAGAGTTAAGCTGTGCCTGAAAAATTGAATTCAGTATAAAAAAAAGTGCTTGCTTGCATTTAGACAAGGGGATTGTGGAAGCCAGGGTTCTTGTCATGTGGATGAAGCCTCCAGGTAGGTTTCAGAGAGAAGAGAGAGTGAATGTCTCTTAACAGACCTTAAATGTGTCAGAGCCTCTGGAAAAGACTTGGTAAAGGAAGAAGATTCTTACAGAATGCAAATTTCATCCACAAAATATAATTTGCAGGGCCATTTCAGAATATGTCAAAGAAATATGTTTCGGGGTAAAATACTTCGATTTCCTTCAGGGCCTGCTATCTGTCACATAACTCTAAGCCAGAGTCACGTTGGAACTCAGTGTCTTATTGCTACAAAGAGTCTGTTTTGTTCATTTAAGATATCTGTTTTAATGTTAATGCTGGTCAGTTGGGTCTAAACTCCAAAAGGAAGGGCTATAATGCAGTATATTCGACCCCTGATACCTGTCATGGCCTAAACTAATTTTTCAGGCTTCTTTGGGGTACCTTTTGCAAAAGAGGGGTCCATTCAGTTGGTTGGGGGGCTTAGAATTTTATCTTTGGTTTATAACCAGTATCTTCCACCTAGATTTCATTTTCACTCACACCTTGCATGTACCCCTTTAAACCTCCAGATCCTACGTCCCTTCTAGCCTCTATCACTTTGCTGACCAACCTAAACAACTCATTAGTATTAGACACCTTACCCTAACATCATCCTTATGTCCCAACAGCTTCGTTAATTCCTATTATCTGATCCATTTAGTCACCCATTCCTGAGACGCTAATTCTTGATGAAAAAAAAAAACAAACAAACAAAAAACAGAAAGATTTGGCCAGGCTTGGTGGCTCAATCTTATAATCGCAGCACTTTGGGAGGCTGAGGCGAGAGCATCACAAGGTCAAGAGATCAAGACCATTGTGGCCAACATGGTGAAACCCCGTCTCTACTAAAAGTATAAAAATTAGCTGGGTATGGTGGCGTGCAGTTGTAATCCCAGCTATTTGGGAGGCTGAGGCAGGAGAATCACTTGAACCCGGGAGGTGGACGTTGCAGTGAGCTGAGATTGCCGCACTTCTATTCAACATAGTACTGAAAGTTCTAGCCAGATTATTAAGCAGGAAAAAAAAGTCAACCAAATTGGAAAGAAGAAGTAAAACTATTTCTATTCACTGGCGATATGATCTTATAAGTAGAAAACCCTAAACACACCACTGAAAATTGCTAGAACTAATAAATTCAGTAAAATGGCAGGATACAAAATCAGCACACAGAAATCAGTTGCATTTTTATACACTCACAATAATCTAACGTCAATCATGAATCTGTTTTGAAAATGTTAAGTTTAAAATTCTTACCTATAACCAAGCAATGATGATGATAATTTACATAAATATACCGACTATGATCCTAAGAAAAGGGTCTCTCTAGAGACATAGATTTGGGAGTCATTGGGTATAGCTTGCAGTTAAGGCTTTTTGTGTCAAATTCTATCAACTTCCTTTCCTTCCATGTAAAATGTAACCTAATTTTCACCCCTCCTAACTTTCTTTGTACTAGTCTAACAAGGCTTTTTCCTTCCAGTGTCACATATTTCCACAACCTGTATTTCCTAATGCCTCTATAGCCACATTTAACTCCCATCTCGTCTTCAATATGTCTACCCTATGCATAAGTTTTTTCTTTTGTCTGATTTCTTATTACAGGTGTAGACATCACTATTTACTGATCTTCCTCAGCTAAAAACATCATTCAGCATTGATTCTCTCATAGCTTCCATCTGTGACATTCAACCGTTGTCAACTTTTGCCATATATGGCCTTACAGTGATTGTCACATCTAACCTCCTCTGTGCCTCTCATGACCTCCCAAATCTTAAGCTTGAGTCTGGTGCCTTACACCACTAGGCCATCCTGCCACTTGACCTCCCAAAAGCTTATTCAGAATTATATAGCTAACAGTAGATTCCACCAGTCTCCCCATCCACCCTAAATTGCAATTCTGCCAGCCGGTGTTCCATTCTAGAAGCATGTTATTTTCCAGATATTTAAAATTCCCTAGCCTCACATATGTTTAAATTCCACTGGTACTTCAAGAATTCTCACCGGTATTACCTCTTCTGGGGTACCTTCCTTGATTCCAACTCAAAATTAATTTCAGCTATCCACTAATTTTATAGCACTCTGTTTATCTATGCTTGTGTTTGGCATAACCTGACTTTGTATCCTGGTATTCATACCTATGTGTTTCCTTCTCTCTTCGGTGTAAGATCTTTAAGAATATAAACCATTCTTACTCATCATTGTCTCTTCAAGAACCAACATGGTAGCTGGCAAGTAGGTATCCATTAAATATTGATCCAATTTAAGTTATATATATGATATGGATTGGCTGCGTCCCACCCAAATCTCATCTTGAATTGTAGTTCACATAATCCCCCACATGTTGTGGGAGAAACCAGGTGGAGATAATTGAATCATTGGGGCAGTTTCCCCCATCCTGTTCTCATGATAGTGAGTTAGTTCTCACAAGATCTGACGGTTTTATAGGGGCTTCCCACCTCGCTAGGCACTCATTCTCCTTCCTGCCACCATGTGAAGAAGGGTGTGTTTGCTTCGCCTTCTGCCATGATTTTGTTTCCTGAGGCCTCCCCAACCCTGCAGAAATGTGAGTGAATTAAACCTCTTTCCTTTATAAATTACTCAGTCTCAGGCATGTTCTTATAGCTGCATGAGATCAGACTAGCACAATATGTAATTTGGGTTTTGTAATAGATATTTCTTAAATAATGTATTTATTTAAATACATTTATAAGTAAATAATGTATAAATAAATAATGTATTTAAAATAATGTATTTTGTAATAGATATTTCTTAAATAACATTCTCAATTCCTTACTAAATTGTTCTTTCTCATAGTTAAGTACGGGTTTATCCATCTGGCTTTATGCTTGGAAAGAAAACACAAATCCTGGCCAGAGGCCCCTTTAGTGTCTAGAATAGCTTGATTGACATACCATTCCACCATCTATGAAGAAAGAGGGCTCTCTCTTTACTTTGAAGAGGTGTCTTATCAAAAACATTTCCGAGGGATTACCCATCAACTGCAGAACCTTTTATTATTTCCTCTGTGGACTGATTCCAAATTATCCCCCGACAATTTTCTTGCAGCTTTTTCACCCGATAGTCACTAGGTATTCTACAGCCACCCTCACGATGAAAAAGAGTAAGCGCTGAAAGTAAGACAGAAGTCGCACTCCCATAAGCGAGGACTCAATCATTCAATAGGCGTTGACTAAGTGCTCATGGTATATAGAGTAGAATATTAGATGCTGTGGAAGATCACAGAAGAAATAAAAGATGAGGGCTCTGTCTTCGTTTAATTTAAAAAATGGATTTGTAGGGAAGACAAAGATAACATAGATTAAAAACTTGAGAATTACAGTGTATTAGTAAATCACAAAATGTACTTATAATTTAAGTAATGCAAAGGATGGTATCCGAAAGCGTGATCCCATCTCAAGGTGATTTGTTTTGTTTTGTTTTTGTTTTTGTTTTTGAGTCTCACTCTGTCACCCAGACTGGAGTGCAGTGGCGTGATCTCAGCTCACTGAACCCTCTACCTCCTGGGTTCAAGTGATTCTCCTGCCTCAGCCTCCCAAGTAGCTGGAATTACAGGTGCTTGACACCATACCCGACCAATTTTTGTATTTTTAGTAGAGACAAGGTTTCACCATGTTGGTCAGGCTGGTCTCGAACTCCTGACCTCAGGCGATCCGCCCACCTTGGCCTCCCAAAGTGCAGGAATTACAGGCGTGAGCCACCCCATCTGGCCGATTTGTTCTTTTTTCTTATTTCTTATGCTATGCCCATTTGTCTGCCTGTCCCAGTGCTTCTCCCTATTACCAACATTAAGTTTATTTTAGATTCTTCTAGAAGACTTCTTTGGCTATTCCAGCCAACAGTTGTGTTCAACTATTCAGCACTATAGCATTTATTGTCTGTTACTCTCAGTTGGCTGTCATTGCATAATGCCTTATTACCTTATCCATATGCCAGTAAAAATCATCACTGCTTACTGAACTTCAATTGTGAGGGCTACTATGCGCTAAGCATAGCACATGGATTATTTCATGTAAATGCCACAAGACTCTATGAGGTGTAATTTTTTGACTGTTATTTTACAAATAGAGAAACAAAACTATTTAATGTACCCCAATATATTTGAATTCCAGTCCATCTAAATTCTAAAAACATGCCCTAAATGTACTTCTCTGAATAGTTCTTAGCCTTTTTTGGTGGGTGGTGGTGAGGGGGAGCATGTCACTCACCCCACTGAAAACTTAATATGTTTAATTGCCATTTCTCTCAACATATGATTTCATCTTTTGGGTATCAAAAACCCAGAATAAACTCAACTAAAATAAAAAGAAAAGAAGTAATAAAGATGAGCACAGAAATAAATAAAATAGAAAAGAGATACAATAGAGTATATAAACAAAGACAAAAATTGGGTCTTCAAAATTTGAAAAACAAACACATGTCCACACACAAAAATCCCTGGATAAATTTATTAAGAAAACAAAAGAATAAAGCACAAATTAAGAATTTTTAAAATGTAAAAGATAATGAAATTATAAAAATTTAGAAGAAACATCAGAAATTTAACAGAAAAGTAAGCATACTGTAAATAATAATTTAAGTAAATAATTTTGAACATAAATAAAATGCACACATTCATAGAAAAAAATCTAGGCCCAGCACCATGGTTCAGACCTGTAATTCCAGCACTTTGCAAAGCTGAAGTGGGAGGCTTTCTTGAGCCCAGGAGTTCAAGACCAGTCTGGGCAACATAGGGAGACCTCATCTCTATAAAGAATTTTAAAAATTAGCCACATGTGGTAGTGCCTGCACTCTCAGCTACATGGGAGGCTGAGGTGGGAGGATTGCTTGAGCCTGAGAGGTCAAGGCTACAGTGAACCGTGATTGTGTCACTGCATACAAACCTAAGATCAAGAACCTATCTCAAAAAAATGAAAATCTAATCAAAATGGACCCAAGAGGGAATAATGATTCTATCATTACTACATATATATTGACTCCTAATTTTAAACAATTTTCACCAAGAAAACATCATAGTATCTAACCATTATGGTTAAATGCCACCTTTAAGGAATATATTCTAATCCTATAAAATTATTTCAGAGGAAAGGACGTAATCCTCCCAAACTTATTTTATGAGGCTATTATGGTCGTAATGTAAACCAGAGAAGGATAGTCCAAAGAGAGAAATGAGAGGCCAATTTCACTCAAGAATATAGATTCAAATGTTCTAAACAAAACACCAGCAAACCTGATCCAGCAATGTTGAAAGGAAATGCTTCATGACCAAGCTGGGTTTATCCCAGGGATGCAAAATTGATTTGACATCAGAAAATCTATCTATATAAATTCTCACATTAATATGTTAAAAAAGAAAAACAGTCTAACTCAATTGAAGCCAAAAAATTAAATGTCACAGCCATTCATGATTTAAAAAAAAAAATCACTAAACCCAGAATAGAAAAAAAGAAACTTCCTTAATCTGATAAAGTTTCAAATAAAAAACACTACAACAAAGATCATATTTAATTTTAAAATCATTAAAACATTTCCTCTTAAAAAAAGAATAAAACGCAAGAATGTCTAGCAGCACTTCTGTTCAGCATGATGTCTCATCACTCACGTGAAAACCCAGTCCCCAGTCCCCCACTGTCTTTAAGGCAACACTCAAGCAGAGATCTCTGAGTGACATGGGCTCTTATGGACCCACCTGGGTGCTTTCAATCTTCCTGTATGCCCCTTCCCAACTTTTCCCTGAGCATATCCTAAATAACCCACTGTCATCAGTTCTAAATTAGTGTGTCTGCTAGGTATGTCAGGAAGGACCGCTCAAACTCACGAGAAGATGATTTCTTCTTCCCTAAGTGCCAATGCTCCAGGCTTGTTTGGAAGTCTCCCAACATGGCGTGTGGTTTCAGTCACCGCTCTGTACCTCTGCATGTGCCATCTCCTTCACCTCATGCCTTCTCTCTTCCCTTCCACGTCATGAATCTGCCACACCCTTCAAAAATGCATTTGGGAAGGTGAGCTCCTGAGTGATGTGTCAATGACTGTGGGGGGCAGTTACCAAAGGCAGAGAAAGGAGCAAGCAAGCTCTCTGGTGACTCTTTTTCTTCTTTTTTTTTTTTTTTTTTTTTGAGATAGAGTCTCACTGTCGCCCAAGCTGGAGTGCAATGGCGCAATCTCAGCTCACCGCAACCTCCACCTCCCAGATTCAAGCGATTCTTCTGCCTCAGCCTCCTGAGTAGCTAGAATTACAGGTGCCTGCCACGACACTCAGTTAATTTATGCATTTTTAATAGAAATGGGGTTTCACCATGTTTGCCAGGCGAGTCTCGAACCCCTGACCTCAGGTGATCCACCTGCCTCGGCCTCCCAAAGTGTTAGGATTACAGGTGTGAGCCACCATGCCTGGTGGACTCTTCTTATAAGGGCACTAATCCTAGCTGACTTGGGCTTCACCCTCATGACTTCATCTAACTGTCATTTCCTCCCCAAAGCCCCACTCCGAGATGTAATTTGACTATATACTGGAAAATCACTCAATAAATATACAGCCTCCCAGAGTGACTGAAGGATAACGAGTATTTGGTTGCTTTTTTCTGGGATGTTTATTTTTGAAATTATCTATCATTTCCTCAAAGCCATTTCCAATTATACACATAAAGAAATTTATCTTTTTTTCTTAATGGCCATAGTACTTTATCTATGCCTGACTGACAACCCTGACTATTCTTCATCTTTTATCATACATTTTTTTGTCTGTAAGTCTTATCTTTCCTATTAAGCAGTAAGCCCTCTCTCTAATCTACCTTTATATATCTTAAATAATCTTTGCAAACATATCAGTCTCTTACTAAAGAAATAAATGAAAATGAATAAAACAATAAATATCAGATACTTAATATGTTCTTATGTATTATGTTAAGCACTTTGCATGTATTATTTAATGTACACACGAAAAGCACTCTAAATGGATTCCATTAGTAACCTCACTACACAAATGAGGAAACAGAGACTCTGAGAGTATTTTAAAAAAAAAAAACAACAACAATATGTCGGAAGTCACATGACTGTAGTGATCAAAACCAGTTTTGCAGCTGGGGCTATTACACAGCCAGTAAGCTTAACTTGCCTGCTCTTATGCCTCCCTACAAACAGCCCTGTAACAGACAGCAATGAATATAGGAAAGCCTCTGGTTTTGCTATCCACTCTTGCTTTCTTAGTCTGCTTAGGCTACCATAACAAAATACCATAGATTAGGTGTCTTAAACAACAGAAATTTATCTCTTACAATTCTTGAGGCTGGGAAGACAGTCCAAGATCATGGTGCTGACAAAATAGTTTTCATTCTGGGGCCTCTTCTTTGACTTGCAGGCGGCCACCATCTCTCTGTGCAGTCACATGACTTCTCTGTGCACGTGGGACTGGTAGGGGTGGCGGGGGGGAGACACTCCCTCAAGACCCTTCTTATAAGGGCACTAATCCTAGCTGACTTGGGCTTCACCCTCATGACTTCATCTAACTGTCATTTTCTCCCCCAAAGCCCCACCTCCAAGACCATAACATTGGAGGTTGAAGCTTTAACAGATTAATTTTGGGATTTTGAGGGGGACACAAACATTTAGTCAATAACCCCCCCACCTTTATTATTTTTTTATTTTTTTAACTAATTAATTTATTTATTGGAGACAGTGTCTCTCTCCGGAGTGCCATGGTAGGATCTTGCCTCACTGCAACCTCAGCCTCTCAGGTTCAAGTGATTCTCCTGCCCCAGCCTCCAGAGTAGCTGGGATTGCAGGTGCCTGCCACCATGCATGGCTAAATTTTTTTTTTTTTTTTTTTTTTTGTATTTTTAGTAGAGACAAGGTTTCATCATGTTAGCCAAGCTGGCTTTGAGCTCCTGACCTCAGGCGATACACCCACCTTTTTTATTATTGTACTTTAAGTTCTGGAGTACATGTGCAAATCATGCAGGATTGTTGCATAGGTACATACATGGCAAGGTGGTTTGCTGCTTCCATCCCCCCTGTCACTTATATCTGGCATTTTTCTCCATGTTATCTCCCCCCACCCTCCCCACCCAACACAGTCCCTCCCCTAGCCCCCCCCACAACAGACCCCAGTGTGAGATGCTCCCCTTCCTGTGTGCATGTGTTCTCATTGTTCAACACCCACCTATGGGTGCGAACATGCAGTGTTTGATTTTCTGTTTTTGTGTCAGTTTGCTGAGAATGATGGTTTCCAGATTCATCCATGTCTCTACAAATGACATGAACCTCATCATTTTTTATGGCTACATAGTATTCCATGGTGTCTATGTGCCACATTTTCTTTGTCCAGTCTATCATTGATGGGCATTTGCCACCCACTTTTTTTTAAACAACATTTATTTTCTTACAGTTCTGGAGGCTAGAAATCCCAGATCAAGGTGTCATCAGGTCAGGTTTCTCTGGAGATCACTCTCCTTGGCCTGCAGATGGCCATCTTCTGACTGTGTCCTCACAAAGCCTTTTCTCTGTGGATGCACACTTTGGTCCCATAACACTTGCGAACAAAAACAAAAACAAAAACCCTGACTCTTTAACCCAGTTCTTCCTGCTGAGAAAATTAAAGAAATCATTTGCCCTTCCACCTTAATCTTCCAAACTGTAAAATAAGAGCTGTTATAGGTGGGTTTGAAGGTTGCTTTTACTCTGTGATTTTGTGTGCTATCAAACTTGCTTACTGTATTTCCTTAATACAAACACCACTTTGCAGAGATCCTTACCAAACTTCCTATGTGATCTAGTTAAGCTCACGTCTATGCCTTTACATTCTGTCCTTCTAATTCAAAGCACCTTGTCCCTTGCTCTTGGATGGTCCAGTTCTACTTTCCTTAAAGATACCACTTCCATCCTACCTTTTCATGAAGGCCACGCCGGCCCACACTAATCACCATCTTCCCAGAGTAACAAAACACTTTCTCTTTTACACTGTTCTCTAGTCATTTATTTCATGTTGTTTTCCAGTGGCATTTGAAATAGAAGGTCCTTAAATTTAAAAATTATGCCCCTTTTCAATGTTCTACAGCATGTACCCCAACCATGGACACACTATAAAAACGCATTTACATTTGATTATTTACTTGAGGAAAAAATTGCCTGATGCTTAATGAAGAGAGAACACTGGGAAAATCTAAAGAGTCTACAGGATTAGTTAGAAGCTTTGGTATGCCATTGTCCAAGGTTATGGTATATCAGGAAATCAGAATGGATTATATTGAAGTCATGGACCATATGGTAGACCTGAGGAAACGTCTTCTGTTGACACAGCTGGATAATATAGGACAGAATGAGATCCATGTCTATTAACATCAGCATTCTTTACTATGCAGTCATACAAAAGAGAGAGATCACGTTCTTTGCAGGAACGTAGATGGAGCTGGATGCCACCCACTCTTAGCAAACCAACCTGGGAACAGAAAACCAAATACCGCATGTTCTCACTTACAAGTGGGAGCTAAGCAATGAGAACACATTGACACACAGAGGGGGAAAAACACACACTGGGGTCTACTTGAGGGTGGAGGGTGGGAGGAGGAAGATCAGAAAAAATAACTGTTGGGTACTAGGCTTAGTGTCTGGGTGATGAAATAATCAGTACAACAAGCCCCGGTAACATGAGTTCACTTATACAACAGACCTGCACATGTATCTCTGAACCTAAAAGTTTAAAAAAAATCAGCATTCATTGAAAAAAGAAAATTGGCTTTTTTTTTAAGGAAAAAAAAAAAAGAAACCCACAACATCAAAATCAAAAAAAAGCAACCTACAAGCAATAACACAGCAATGACAAAGACTGTCTACCATGAAAAATATCAGGAAAATTATAGTTAAAGCACTGATGAGCACAGATTTTCTTTCCCAAACATGATCACTATGGAGTTAGGATTGACAGCCGGGCTGCTTGAACAAGCTGGTTCTTGCATCATGTCTCTTTAGTCCTGTCTGGTTGGATGCTAGTCCATGATTTGTAGTGTCCTCTCAAAATACAATCATCTCCATCTCTTCTCTCTTCACTTTATTCCTAGATGTTAACCTTACTTCCTGCTTCACCAAGCAAAATGAAACTAAGAGAAAGGAACTCACTCAGCTTCCATAGTTCTCCTTTCTCTGCGGCTTCCTCAGGGACTCCCTCCCTCAATTATCCCCCCAGATCATGGGTATGATCACTCGTCCTATTTTCTCTCCTAATAGCACTCAAATAATTTCAAAATCTCTTTTATTTGAATAGAAAAAGAAAATCCCTGCATCTCATTTTTCTTACTCCACCTCTTTGACCTTTGTTGACAAACTGCATTAAAAATCTAACTCTCCCTCATATCTCTCTCCTTACCTCCCATTATCTAGTTAACCAGTTGCAGTCTGGTTCATAACATCATGAACCCTGATGTAATAAACAGTGCTCTCAAGGTCATTAAGCACCTATTTTGTTGTCAGATTCTGTAGAGCTTGGAAGTGGCTTTGGGTTCAGATGCTCTCGGGTGTGACTCTTAGCTCCTTCGTTTACCAGCTGCTTGACCCTCTGAGGTTGCTTAACTTTAAACCTCATTTCCCACCTATGTAAAATGAATATAACATATCCTTCATCAGAGGACTGTCCTGATAATTAGGTGGGGGAAATGTGTCTAATGAACTTGACCTGATTCCTGTCTAGTGTGTGAGCAGGTACCGAGGGCTTACTACTGTTGATTTCTCTATACCTTTCATCCTGTTGCTGCCTTCCTCCTTCTTGATCTCCTGTCTCTGCTTAGCTTGTAATGTCATGGGTTGTTTCTGCAATGCTAATCATATCCTTCTCCAGTGGTTCCAAATTAATTTAGAAATGTAATAGAAATCAAATCAGGGTTGGCTGGGCATGGTGGCTCACGCCTGTAATCCCAGCACTTTGGGAAGCCGAGGCAGGTGGATTATCTGACATCAGGAGTTCAAGACCAGCCTGGCCAACTTGGCGAAACCCCGTCTCTACTAAAATACAAAAATTAGTGGAATGTGGTGGTGGAATGTGGTGGCGGATGCCTGTAATCCGAGCTACTTGGGAGGCTGAGGCAGGAGCATCGCTTGACCCTGGGAGGCAGAGATTGCAGTGAGCTGAGATTGCGCAACTGCACTCCAGGCTGGATGGCAGAGAAAGACTGTCAAGAAAGAAAGAAAAGACAGAAAGAAAAAAGGAAGGAAGGAAGGGAAAGGAAAGAAATCAAATCAGAGTGAAAATGTTAGCTTAATTGCAGGTCAAACTGTATTGGGGACTTTGTGTACGACAAAACTGAAACTTCTATCACTTTCCTCAAAGTCTAAAGGAGTTCGGACCCATATGAAATCATAGCTCCATCTGACCCAGCCAGCTACACTTTTCAGCACAGACCTCACCACCTTCCTCCCTTTTCCTCATCACAGGCAGCTTGTACTAATTGTTTTCTTAGAATCTTTTTATCTAAATCACTTTGTTTAATTGTTTAAGAAACACTGTACACATGCACGACCTGCCAAGGCAGATTTTCCCACAAGTTTTATGTTGCTGTAAACACCTTTAAACTAGGTTTTCATAGCTGAAATGCAATACATTTTGACTTCTATTCTCTTGTTTTGTTTTTGCAAGTCATGGGAAAATACATAACAGCTTGATCTTTATGGAAATTATGCTGATGGAGCTCTGATCTTCCAGCCATAGGTTGGGTCTGGCTCCAGCCAACGTACAGCAGCTTCCCCTTACCCACCAGGGATACCTCCAAGGTCCCGAGTAGGCACTGTTTTTCAGAAGTCTGACATGTCCTCTTGTCTCTTTCTTCTTCCCCGAGCTGGATGCCTTTCTCCTTCTGCCCTTGGATGTCAGACTTCAGGTTCCTCATCCTTTGGACTCTGGGACTTGTACAAGTGGCCTCCCTGGGGCTTTCAGGTATTCGGCCTCAGGCTGGGGGCTGCTCTGACAGCTTCCCGGCTTCTCAGGTTCCACACTTAGATGGGCTCACTAAGTTTGTGGAGCTTTTCATGTTCATAAAACTTTGTGGGACTTGTCATCATGAAGCTCATCACATCATGAACCCTGAAATAATAAACAGTGCTCTTAAGGTCCTTAAACACCTATTTTGTTGTCAGATTCTGTAGATATTGAAAGTTGCTTTGGGTTCACAGGCTCTAGGGTGTGACTCACAGCTCCTCTGTTTAGCAGCTGTCTGATCTTCTGCAGATGGCTTCTATCATTCTCCAGCTTGCAGAAATCATTTAAACCTATCTAGTGGTGGGATCCTACCCTTATGGTTGTGAACCAATTCTCCTTAATAATTTCCCTTTCAAATATATGTATTCTATGGATTCTGTCCCTCTAGAGAAGGAACCTTGACTAATACACTTATGATAAAGTTTAATTTATAAATTAGATGTAGTTAAGAGATTAACAATAATGAATAATAATAAAATAGAACATTATAACAATACACTGTAATAAAGTTATGTGAATGTCTCTCTCTTAAGACATCGGATTGCACCATGCTCACCCTTCTTGTGCTGATGTGAGATGAAGTGAGACAAATGACTTAGAAATTGTGATGTAGCATTATTAAATAAAATAAGGGTGACATGAATACAAGCATTGCCATATCATGACCACTGATCTGTAACTGAGACAGCTGCTAGTTGACTCATGCACTGATGACATCTACAGTGTGGATTTACTGGACAAAAGGATGATTCATACCTTGGGTGGGGACAGAGCAGGACTGGGAGGGATTTTATCACTGTACTCAGAGCAGTGAACAATTTGAAACTTATGAATTGTTGATTTCTGGAATTTTCCATTTAATACATTCAGTCCATGGTTGACCTTGGGTAAATAAAACCGTGGAAGAGAGGAGACAACTGTATTAGCTGGCGGAGAGAAAAACGTGACTCGCTTCCTTGAACAGTTCCCACAAACTTAGTGGGAACCATAAAATTTCTGTGTTGCCCATTAGACACCCACATGTTGGGTAAGGGTGTGAGGCTTCTGGGGTTTCCACATACACAGTATGGTCCAGGAGCTACCTCTAAATGACATGGTAAGACAAAGTCAGAAGCAAGTAAGTGTCCTGTGTTGGACCTTTGCATGCTGTGGGCACTTAAATTTTGCCATGTGATTTCAAAGCCATTCCAATCGTTCTGTTTTTTGTTTTTTTGTTTTGTTTTTTTATTGTTGTTGCACTTTGTTTTCCATAGCTTCTAAGCAGGATGCAAATTCTGTAATGAACCAATCCTCAGGCTACACAATAACAAAAATAGTTTATATTAGCGGCACGTCTCACTCTGTCTCACCTGCTGTACTCCAAAGGAGTTCTGTTTGTATTAGAATTTTCCAAATTGAAATATATTTTGTTTTATTATAGATTTAGGAGGTGCATGTGCTGGTTTGTTCCATGGGTGTGCTGTGTAATGCTGGGGTTTGGGCTTCTGGTGAACCCATCACTGAAATAGTAAAGCCAATAGGTGGTTTTTCCAACCCCGGTCCCCCTCCCTCCCTCACTGCTTTTGGAGTCTCTGACGTCTATTGTTTCTATCTTTATAACAATACGTACCCATGCATGTAAGTACCCATGCATGCAATACGTAGCTCCTGCATGTAAGTCAAAACATTTTGGGGTCTTCTCCTGCATTATTTTGCTGAGGATAATAGTCTCCAGCTGCACCCATGTTGCCACTAAGGACGTGAATGTGCTTTTGTGGTTTTTTTTTTTTTTTCATGTCTGTGTAGTATCCCCTGGTATATTTGTAACACATTTACTGTATCCATTCCACTGCTGGCGGACACTTAGGTGGATTCCATGCTTTTACTCTTGTGAATAATGCTGTGATAAACATACGAATGTATGTGTCTTTTTTATTAAACAATTCTTTTCCTTTGGGGGATGTAACCATTAATGGGATTGCTGTGTCAAATGATAGTTTCATTTTTAGTTCTTTGAGAAATTTCTGTTTTCCATAGGGATTGAACTAATTTGCATCCCACCAACAGTGTGTAAGTGTTCCCTTTTCTCCACAACCTTGCCAACATCTGTTATGTTTTGACTTTTTAACAATAGTCATTCTGACTAGTGTGAGATGCTATCTTATTGTGGTTTTAATTTGCATTTTTCTAATGATTAGTGATGTTGAACATTTTTTCACCTTTGTGACCACTTGTATGTCTTCTTTTGAGAAGTGTCTTTGAGACGGCATATTCTATAAGTAGTTGAACACATCAGAGTGTTGAGAAAATAATTCTGGAATAAGAATTAAAAGGCCTCTCTTGTCTGTAATCCAAGCACTTTGGGAGGTGGAGGTGGGCAGATCACAAGGTTGGGAGTTCAAGACCAGCCTAGCTGATATGGTGAAACCCCGTCTCTACTAAAAAAAATATAAAAATTAGCTGGGCATGGTGTCACGCGCCTGTAGTCCCAGCTACTTGGGAGGCTGCGGCAGGAGAACCCAGGAGGTGGAGGTTGCAATGAGCTGAGATTGTGCCACTGCACGTGTACTCCAGCCTGGGTGACAGAGCAAGACCCCATCTCAAAAAAAAAAAAAAGAATTATAAGGCCTCTATTTTACTACCCACTACCCGGTCTGACACTACCTACCTAGGTAGTCATAGCTTTGGACAAGTTACACAGGTCTATAAAGAGCTTTATTTAATTAGCAGTAAAATGGGAAGTTTTGATAACTACACTCCATCCAGTTCTCTAAATTCTTTGACAAAGAATTCAATGTGTACCTCTTTAGACAGTTTGGGTTTGGGGATGTTAAACTGGGTTAGAGCAAAGACTCAACTCCATTCTCTTTCCATATATTCTGGAATTGATGCCTTACCTATTTCTTTGCAATGAGCAGAAATATTGGCAAAGCTATGTTTCTTAATGCTGGAGAGCTGCTTTATATAACCCTACTTAGAAGGTAATGACTTTCTTCTACTAAACATCTTGACAGAAACAAATCTTTTGACTGCAAGGAAACACAGAGCTGCAACAACCTTTGATCAGTTGGGTTACATTCTGGGAAGAAGATTCTCAGCAGTGCACAGCTGGCCAGAGGAACCCTGACTGTCACTGCATTCTTGTCAATATGCAGTTGTGAAATAAAGCAGCAGGATATGCACAGTTTGGTTTGAAAAGCGAACTCTTAATCCAAAATAAAATTTTTCCTGGAGGAGCAGTGTACTAGGAGGTGGCTATCTTCTACTAAGTGAGCTGGGCCGTGTGGCCATCCAACCGTATGCATGGAGAAAGAGCATGCCTTAGTGGCCATGAGATTCCTTAGGATTGCACCTTCACTTAACATTAAATTTAACCTTCTTTGGTAAATTTAAAATCACATGTCATATAGAATAGCTCAATTAATCCACAACCATGCCTCTGGCAGACATGATATGCCTGGCACTATGATAAGTTGCCAGATCTGCCCGTGGCCAGCCGACGAAGGAAAGGAGGACTCAGACACAGGTCCACGGTGTAAGAGCAGCTAGGGCACTGCTTGGCTGTAGTAGCCAAAGTGCAGCAGCCTCAAGAAGCGGGGAGCTGCTTGCTTTTATTCAGTGCAGGCACAATACCGAAAGCCTAGAACAAACACAATCTGTGGGTAATTAACATTTATCGTTCCCTTTTCAGGGAACTTCACAGTGCACAGGTGATCAAAGGTCAGTTCCTGTTCAATGTAAATAAACAAGCCTGTTTAAGATAAGTTCCCCTAGGCTCCCTTGTACCTACTCTTTGCCCTCTGCCTCAGGGTTATAGAAGAGCTGTCTTCAGCTATTCTCCCCTGGAGCTTTGCAGAGCCTTCTGACCTTTCAGAAGGCCTGCTTCTTTGTCTGTAGTTTCTCCCACCATTCTGACCAATCTCCCACAGTAAGTTTCAGAGGTATTGCTGTAGTTGCAAAACTGCAAGCTACTGCGCCTGCCCGGGAATAACCGATTATGCAGAATCTCTCATGTAAAACAACATTGCTACAAGTAAATATTTCATGACCGTAGGAAAAAAGTGGATGAATTTACCTAATTGCAGGTGACCTAGGAAAAGTTTCTTACACGTTCTTTGTGGCTACTACTTTATCTGAGAAAATGGAAATAATGATAATAATGCATACTTTTAGAGTTTATTAGGAAGATTAAATGAATTGATACAGGAAAGTAGTCAATAAATGTTAGCTTTTATTATTACTTAGGAGATAAAATATGTATGCACATAAAACAAAAGATAAAATTCTATGATAAAATAATAAATGATCCATTATAGGCAAGGAGAAAATAGGCAAACTCTGTTAGATGGGATTTCCTGAGGTGAAATAGATAGAACACAAAGACAAATGGAATAAGAGAAGCATCAGTAAGGATGGAGCCCATGCTTGGATGGGGCCTGGAAGGATGAGTGGGAGGCGGCTGGGCAGATGGAGGGGCTGGCAAGTTGGTAAGCTGTGAATGATTGAAGCTTCAGTATCAGTTTACTACACACATGAATATTTAAGAATTCAACTTTCAGGGTGCTATAGAAATCTACATATAGAATGTTGAGATAAATATGGGCCTGTATAAGTTAAATTATTGGAGAGACTTTATCTTCATGTTATTGCGTGTACCCACATACACACACATACTTCACTTTTCGGATGCATAGCATGGAGCAGGAACAAATCACATGTTCCCCAGTGATTCAGGAACAAGGGAAAAATATGATATCCTAATAATTTTGTACATTTGTTTTTAATAATACTAGATGACATCCTAAAATTTGTCTGGGTATTCTCAAATATAATCAAGTATACTAAAATATAAGTAAGGTAAGATAAACTACAATTTATTAATGACATCAAATAGTATGTTTCGAGGTAATTGCATACCCAGTAAGGGGATCACCTTTGAGAGTATCAACAGTGATACAGGAAGGTGCACATGAACTAGAAGAGAGACTATGGTAAGATGACTATAATATCTGGGGGTTAACATGACGAATAAGAGGGTCTGAAGTACTAACGCTTCCTTCATGTATCATGACAATGCGTTACATCTTTATTTACTCAACACCGATCAGTTGTTGACTGTATTACATGATGAAGATACAGCACAGATTAGAAAAAAGCATATGTTCTGCCTAGCTGCCTGATCAATATTGTATGATTAAGTTGTCTAATCATAGCATATAATTATACATCTTTGTAGAGCGTAAAAGAAATGTACAAAGAGTACATTTCAGGGCCCCTGTATCTACTTGGGGGAAGGATGAGCAGAGTTTGTTAGTATGACAGCTACAACTATAAGCCATCTAGCATACAACTGGAAAATCCCATTGCTGTTTCCAGAGAGGAAGACAGAAATTCTAGTCATCTTCAGACAAGATGAGGGATATGTTGGGTAACTCTGGGCTCTGGCTACCATGAATTTGCGTTAACAAAGGGCCTTCATGGCCAGGTGCAGTGGCTCATGCCTATAATCCCAACACTTTGGGAGGGGCTGAGGCAGGCAGATTGCTTGAGCTCAGGAGTTTGAGACTAGCCTGGGTAACATGGTAAAACCCCGTCTCTACCAAATACAAATAAATTAATCAGGCATGGTGGAGCATGTCTGTGGTCCCAGCTACTCAGGAGGCTGAGGTGGAAGGATCACTTGAGGCCAGGAAGGGGAGGTTGCAGTAAGCCAAGATCACGCCAATGCACTCCAGCCTGGGCGACTGAGTGAGACCCTATCTCACACAAAACCAAACCAAACTACAGAGGGCCTCCTCAAATCATTCACATGTATCTTCATGGCAAGAGATGTGCAGGGATTATTTGGCCAAGCCGCACCCTCTAACACCTCCTTCTCATGTGAATCTGTGTGCACAAATAGACACACATACACATGCATGCATGCACGTGCGTGCCGCGCACACACACACACACTCATCAAAGCCATTTCTGCTATCTGTGCATCGAGAAATAATTGCAATTGTTGCCCCCTGCCCTTCTTCATTACCCATGCAAAAGGTAGAGGGGCTCAAATTCATTGCAAAAGCCTGGGGCCAGGCAAGAAATCTTGAATTAGTCCAAGTCTTCCCAACATTGCCCAGGGCAGAGACACCAGATCTGCTGCTTGAATCTCTCACAGATCAATTCTCAGGATTAAGCAGAAGTAGTCCTCCAGGCTGAAATGAAATATTCCAGTTGTCAATGCATATATTCCGTGCATCCCAAACTGTGGGCAATCGAGCAATTTCTATTTTGCAATGGTAAATACAAAAAAATACTTATTGAATATCTAATACATCTCTGCGGTATATTTACATTGGGCATTTCTGGAATAAATAAGATTGTGAAGGTGCATACAGCCTGATGAAAAATGCCCATTAATCAGGTAAATTACAGAGTAGTGAGTACCTCCCAGGGGGGTACCTTGAGAACATTTTGCAGGGGGTCTTCTCCAGTCTAGGTGGCCTCTACATGGATGTCATTCTTAGGCTGAAGGATGAGAAGGCCTTAGGTGAGAGAAAGGTAGTAGGCAGGAAAATCATGGTGTTCCAAACCTAGGGAACACAGGTAGGTAAGAACGAAGAGTGGGAAGAGAGGCTGTTTAAAAAATTTGAGGCCTGGAAAAGACTTGTCTGTCTGATTCTGAATCCACCTCCTGTGAGTTTGTGGTCAGCCTTGAGGAACTGACCCATAGAGATGATACCACAAGATTCATTTGCCCTGGGCTTCTGTTTGACCAACAGGGATCTTTGGAAGATATAAGAGAGAGGGTGGAAAGTAAGTGCAGGCTATTAGTACCTTTTCTCTTTCTGTGGTTGCCTTGGGCTGTGTCCTTGGATCAAAGGTCACTTCTTTCCAAGTGGCATTATCTGCCTACTTCTGCCTTTCCTGGTTCTGACATCATTCTCTCTTCATCTCTTCTGGCCTAACTGGTAGCCTGCTACTAGTCAGGCTACCAGTTTGGAGATGCCCTATACCTAGCTACACCATTGTCTGTGGTCCGTTTATCATCTTAATATTTTAATTTGGATGTGCCGCCTCTTTCCCATTAGGATGCTAACTGATGCAGTTACAGAGCTGAATTCTGTTCAGAATAGCTATGTAGTGATCTCAAAACCAAGGAAATCTCAGTTTATCTGAAACCCTACCAGGAGAGGTCATACAACATAATTCAGGCCAGTGAGATGCAAGCAAGCATTGCAAAAAGAGATTTCTAGAAATGTTCTTTTTTTTCTTTAATCCTCCTTATAATTTAGTTTAATTTTGTTTTAAATGTTTAATGTTGATGGCCTGCTGTGCTATATCTCTTTTACATATCGACAATTAATATAAAGTCCCTTTCACTTAGGAATAAGATCTCCTTGTTTTTATTTTTTTTATTGTACCTTAAGTTCTGTGGTACATGTGCAGATCTTGCAGGATTGTTGCATAGGTACACACATGCCATGGTGGTTTGCTGTCTCCATTCCCCTGTCACCTACATCAGGCATTTCTCCCAATGTTATCCCTCCCCCAACCTCCCCACCCGCCACTGTGCCTCCCCTACCCCCCCACCCCCCAACTGACCCCAGTGTGTGACGTTCCCCCTCCCTGTGTCCATGGGTTCTCATTGTTCAACACCCACCTATGAGTGAGAACATATGGTGTTTGGTTTTCTGTTCTTGTGTCAGTTTGCTAAGAATGATGGTTTCCAGAGTCATCCGTGTCCCTATGAAGGACATGAACTCATCCTATTTTATGGCTGCATAGTATTCCATGGTGTATATGTGCCACATTTTCTTTGTCCAGTCTATCATTGATGGGCATTTGGGTTGGTTCCAGATCTTTACTATTGTAAACAGTGCCATAATGAACATACATGTGCATGTGTCTTTATAACAGAATGATTTATAATCCTTTTGGTGTATACCCAGTAATGGGATTGCTGGGTCAAATGGAATTTCTATTTCTAGGTCCTTGAGGAGTTGCCACACTGTCTTCCACAGTGGTTGAACTAATTTACACTCCCACCAATAGTGTAAAAGTGTTCCTATTTCTCCACATCCTCTCCAGCATCTGTTGTCTCCAGATTTTTTAATGATAGCCATTCTAAATGGCATGAGATGGTATCTCAATGTGGTTTTGATTTGCATTTCTCTAATGACCAGTGATGATGAGCATTTTTTTTCCTATGTTTGTTGGCCTCATAAATCTCCTCTTTTGAAAACTGTCTGTTCATATCTTTCACCCAGATGGATTAAAGACTTAAATGTAAGACCATAAAAACCCTAGAAGAAAACCTAGGCAAAACCATTCAGGATATAGGCATAGGCAAGGACTTCATGACTAAAACACCAAAAGCGTGACAACAAAAGCCAATATAGACAAATGGGATCTAATTAAACTTAAGAGCTTCTGCACAGCAAAAGAAACTATCATCAGAGTGAACTGGCAACCAAAAGAATGGGAAAAAATTTTGCAATCTACCCATCAGACAAAGGGCTAATATCCAGAATCTACAAAGAACTAAAGCAGATTTCCAAGAAAAAAACAAACCCATTCAAAAATCTAGAAATGTTCTTTCAAAGGGGGGATGCTCCTAGATTGTTTCCCTCTCTGTTTCTTTAGCCCTTTATCCTCTTTTTTCTTGGACAGTGGACACAGCATCCACATTTTGAGCCTCAAATGAAAGCAACGAACTAAGGATGGAGCAGAGAGCCAAGAAGAAGTCTGTGAGCCTTAAGGCACTGAATGGTCACAATACTAGCCTTGGACTATTAATTTCTGGATTCCAGTTACATAAGGAAAATAAACCCACATTTGAATGAGTCACTGTGATTGGGTTTCTCTCCACAAGCAGCCGATACAATCCTAACTGATAGTACAGAATTTTTTCCAGTTCTGCTTGCCTTATACTGGCTGTATATATCATTTTCTGACTTCTTTCTGTTTCAATCTCTCAAGTCTGGAACTCTGTCTGTTGACTTCTCTAGCTTTTAATAACACTTCCTTCTTGCTTCTCATTTCAGATTACCCTATCCTGTGCCTTTTAAGACTGTCCACCTAGGAAAGAACATGAACAGACATTTCTCAAAAGAAGACAGAAAATTGACCAGCAAACATATGAAAAAATTCTGAACGTCACTAATCAGCAGAGAAATGCAAATCAAAACCAAATGAGATACCATTTCACTCCAGGTCGCAGAGAAAGGGGAAAGCTTATACACCATTGGTGGGAATGTAAATTAGTTTAGCCACTGTGGACAGTAGTTTGGATATTTCTCAATCTCTTGCTGATAATATATCCAGATAAATTTTTCTATCAAAAAGACACATGCACACAAATGTTTATTGTAACACTATTCACAATAGCAAAGACATGGAATCAATCTATGTGCCCATCAATGGCGAATTAGATTTAAAAAAAATGGTACATATATGCCATGGAATACTATGCAGCCACAAACAACAACAACAACAACAACAACAAAAAAACAAAACAAAATGATGTCCTTTGCAGCAACATGGGTGCAGCTGGAGGCCGTTATCCTAAGTGAATTAATGCAGAAACAGAAAACCTAACACTGCATTTTCTCACTTATAAGTAGGAGCTAATCACTGGGTACACATGGACATAAAAATGGAAATGATAGACACTGGGGACTCCGAGGGGAAGGAGGGTGGGAGAAGGGGAAATGTTGAAAAACTACCAGTTAGGTTTTATTTGTTTGTTTTTTAAGCCGGAGTCTTGCTCTTTCTCCCAGGCTGGAGTGCAATGGTGCAATCTCGGCTCACTGCAACCTCCACCCAGGAGTTCCAGTGATCCTCCTGCCTCAGCCTCCCAAGTAGCTGGGATTACAGACACCCACAACCACACCCGGCTAATTTTTTGTATTTTTAGTAGAGACAGGGCTTCACCTGTTTGGCCAGGCTGGTCTTGAACTCCTGACCTCAAGTGATCCACTTGCCTCGGCTTCCCAAAGTGCTGGGATTATAGGCATGAGCCACCATGCCTAGCCCCTATTACATGTTATGCTAACTGTTTGGGTGACAGATAAATAGAAACCCAAAGCTCACCATAGTGCAATACACCCTTGTAAGAAACCTCCACATGTGGCTCTCAGATCTAAAATTAAAAATAGGAAAAGGACTACCTGTCTAAAAACTGGACTCTTTTACTGAACTCCAGGATATTTTCTGGTAAACCTTTGTGTTCAGCTCTCTGAAACAGATCCAGAATTCTTGACTCCAGAAAGAAAATGGTATGTAGCAAGTTAATGTAGTAGAATACTTATTATAGTTGAAATTAGAGGATTTGGGTTTATTTCTCTATTATTTTCTGCTCTGTGACCAGGGGCAAGTTTAGTCATCTCTCTAAGACTCAGGTTTCATAATTAAAAAATGTGATAAGTTGGCTTTACCTATGCCATAAAGTTGTTATGAGATTAAAAATCAAATAAAATTTTTTTGTTAAGCTTTGAAAACAGCCCTGCAGCATCATAACACAAGCATTAGTATTAAAATCTGGGAGAGACAGTGCTAGGACATTGGGTAAGAGCCAGGAGATCTGGGTGATTATGAGCCTACAGGAGTCATTTAACCTTCTGATACCTCGAGTTTCCAGTAGCTAAATAGTGGTGTTATTAACATCATCTGCTTAACAGGATTTTAGGATATTTACTATCCCGAATAAGGCTGCCTTGTGGACATTTGATTTTGTTTTTTCTTGTTGTTGAGGTCTTAGCTGGTGGCATAATAAGAAGTGAGGGATCCGCAAATAAATTAGGTCAGAATTTACCTCGTTATTGTAAGATAGAGGAATCTGGATATCTCTTTCAATGCTGTTTATTTTCTCCTCTGGAGCTGAAGAAAGGAGGCATTTAGCAGGTATTTCCTTTTGTCTGAATCTGGCTTTCTCTCCATTTCATTTGGCACTTTCTCTACCTTATGAAAGTCATGGGTAATTAACTTCCATCTACTAAGTCACTGAGGTTCTTTCATTACTCCTCAAGAATTAACTTCAAAAATGAATCTCCAGCTAGCTTTTCCTGCACATAAGCAGTGAACTCTTGCAAGCTGCCTACCAAGAGAACATGGTAGAAGGGGGTATTGCACAACCAATGTGTATAGCACCAAAAACGGGCTGGTTAAATGAAAGGTGGGGTGGCACAACCACTTTAGAGCACAACACTGGAGGTGGACTTTGTAATTTGAATCCCATTTTCTGATTACATGACCTTGGGCAAGTTACCGGGATCTTCTCGTACCTGTGTTTTCTCTTCTAAAAAATAGGAATGATAAGAGTATCTTTTACATAAGTTTGTTGTAAAGATGAACTCACATTATAGACAAAATACTTAGAACAGTACATGGCACATGGTAAGATTACATGGGGTTTTCCTACCCTGACCATCAGACTAGAGATCCAGGCTTGCAAACTCAGATCCCTCCAGGAGCCAGACAGGTGATAATAGCAGATGTGGGTAATCTGAAAATTGCAGTAGCCAGAGACTGCATGCCCCATCCAGAGCAGGCAGCTGCTACTCAGCTCCCCTCCATTATTACCAAGGTGAGAATGTGGGCCAAATGTGTCAGAGGATTCAATCACTTAAGCAAAGCTAAAGACTGGGTACAGTGGCTCACACCTGTAATCCCAACACTTTGGGAGGCCAAGGCAGGTGGATCCCTTGAGCCCAGGAGTTCAAGATCAGCCTTGGTGACAGAGCAAGACCCCGTCTCTTAAAAAAAGAAAAGAAAAGAAAAAGCTAGAAATTTTATTTTCATTGTGATTTCAAATATTAACTAATTTAGAAAACTTTAACACTGTACACACACCAAACAAGACATAGCCGAGGGCTGAATTCAGCCCATAGGCCTCTGGTTTACAATATTTGCATTAGAAAAGCCTGCAGTCAGTGGGCATCGATATAACTCAGGTCTGTAATTTCCTGAACTGGTTCCTAAGCGTTCGGTTCCTAATCTTGGAAAAATCTGCTTAAGCCAGGGCTGCACCTGAGTCTTGAGTAGAATAAACTGGCTCTGGAAAGAGGAACACGAGCACGTGCTGTGTGCCAGCTTGTGCCAACAGCTGAAAAATGTGATCAACTGTCTCAAAAGGAGGTGTAAGATGGGCATGCCCATTCTGGTTTCACAGATGGGAGAACCCAGACTCAGAGAGATTCAGCAACATGCCCAAGTTTACGTGGCCACAGTTAACAGAGCAGAGATTCATATCCAGATCTGTCTAACACCAAAGCCCGTGGACTTGACCACTTCATAAAATGACTTGTCAATCAGTTAAAGATATGCAGATAATGTTAGCCACTGATACAATATATACATTCCAAAATCTTCATGGCTTAATCCAGTTGTAGGTTGCTTCTTACTTATCCAACACTCAAAAGTATGCATCTGAACAGTGGGCATCTTCTTACCAATCATTCAGGGACCATCTTCTAGCTCAGCTCTCTTTTCTTTGTGATTGCCAACAGGAGAGTGTGTGGAAGAACAAGGAGTATATCACACCAGAGGGATTTATGTGTGGGGCTTGGGAGTGGTGCGTGTCACTTCCAAGCACATGCCCACGTCTCTGAGTCCAGACACGGACCACACAGGGCCCGGCAAAGGAGGCTGGGAAATGTCATCAGGCGGAAGAGAAAACCAGGTTTAGTGAACATCTAGACATCTCTGCCACAGAAGTTTGGCTGTCAATATTCCTCTCTGAAACGCAATAATTTTTTTAATCACCTACATCCAGTGCATTCTTCCGTGAGGAGTCTTTGTAATTAGATCATAGGATTTTCAGCCTCTTTGTCCATGAGGTGATGATGGAGCTCATCAATAGCTATATTCTCACCAACATGCTTGGCTTCTTCTGCATTAACATATTACGGAGGCATTTTCTTTCTGATAGTTTATAACCTCAAAAATGTTATGATGTGGACAGACCCTTTAAATCCCATAATCCATCATCAACAATAGCATTATGTAGTAACTCCCACTTTTAAATTGAATTTTAGTGCTCTCCATTAACTGTTCACTAGAGAGGAATGACAAGTAATTTCATGGCTCAAGAGAGAAGGACATATGATTTCAGCAAAAACTCACAGGGTCTGGTAGCAGTGATCAGTAGGGAGTGAACAAAATGTGTAGCCTTCAAATTAAGGCTATTTGCTTTCCATCTTTCTAATTGCACAATTTAGTATCACAAAGCGTCGTTAGCACATCTTTTTTAGAAGAGCGTTTTGCCACTGTCCTGGATTAAGAGTGTGTCTTCTTGCTGCTGCTGTTTCTCATTGCTCCCTGTTTGTTTTCAGGCAGAGGAGACTGTAGCCTTAAAAGCTGAAAATCTTTGCTTCAATGTATGAACCAATTTCCCATTCTCATTGAAAAGGAGGATGTTCCAGGGTGCCTCATTTTTACTTTCCTTGAGGTTTTTTTTATTTCCTTTTAAACTCTTCAAGAAAGAATAGCACTTCAGGCTCCGTTTATTGGAAAGATTTGTAAATGCATCCAGAATTTGGCTTCCTCACACAATCTCTTTTTTAAATGCAAGGAACATCCCCCTAGGACATTGTATGCACTCAGCACGGCTCCCTCTGCACTAACCACATCAGGAAAAGAGATGACTGTCTTATATAACCTCCACCTCTGGGCCTCTGCAGGAGGAAGAAACTGGTAACTCTATTGAGATTTAGCCCTTGTCTGTAGGAACAAGCCCCTACCCAGATTACAGGGACGTCACTCCATAGCTTGCCATTCTTTGACCTCCAAATACTCTGGGCACCATGTATGAAAAGTAAATCTAATGATGATGCAGGAAGAGGTAACAGTATCATTTGTTCACCATTAGGAAGTGAAGAAACTTCAAGTCCTGCCGTTCCTGTGAATCTCATAAGAAGCTATTCTCCATTCAGCCCTTGGAGAGAGGTTATAACCCCATCGGAGTCCACAGAGGTCTGACGGTGGTCTGAACATCATCTTACCATGTCATTTCTCGAAAATCAGGTCACTCGCCTGTTTCAGACAGCCCCAGATATGATCAGAGAAAGCTTCAGGACAGTCATGTTCTGCTGTTACTCTCACCCTGAGAAGATCCGCAGTCTGACTCCTGACAATGTGGTAACACATATTAGAATAACTTGCAATTTTCTGCAAAGAACTTTGGAATTTTAATTGATATTGCGTTGGATCTAACAATAGAAGTCTTTCAACTCATGGACTTGGGATGCCTTTCCATTTATTTGCATCTTTCATGTATTACAGCAATTTTATTGTTTTCAAAGTAAAAATCTTATGCATCTTTTATTAAATTTATTTCTAAGCATTTTAATCTTTTGAATGCTATGGTAAATTGAATCTTTTTTAAATTTCATTTTTGAATTGTTTGTTGCTAAGGTAAAGAAATACAATTTGATTTCTGTATGTTGATCTTGTATCTTTCAACCGTGATGAACACATTTATTGATTCTAATAGGTGTTGGATGGATTCCTTGTGATTTTAAATATACAAGTTCATATCATATTCAAATGGAGATAGATTTACTTTTTAATCTCATTTTATTGCCCGGTTTCCCAGGCTAGAACTTCCAGTACAATGTTGAATGGAAATATTAGGAGTAAACATCCTTGTTTTTACTGATTATAGGGGAAAGCATTCACTCTTTCACTTTCAAGTATGATGTCAGCTGTGTGTTTCTCATACATAGACTTTATCAGATTGAGATAGTTCCCTTTTATTCCTACTTACAGAGTTTTGTTGTTTTTATCACAAAAGGGTGTTAGATTTTTGTCAAATACTTTTTCAGCAACTCAGATGATCATTGTGGATTTTGTTTTTTTATCCTACTTATATGATATATTATATTTATTGATTTTTGGATATTGAATCAATCTTTATTATTTGGATAAATCCAGTTTGGTCACAGTGTATAATTCTTTTTTACATGTTTCTAGATTCCATTATCTAGTATATTGTTGACTGTTACATCTATAATCATAAGGGATAGTGATCTCCAATTTTCTTTCCTTATGATAGCTTTATCTAGTTTTGAAAGTTTTTTAGAAAAGTGAACTGGTTTGCTACCCCATTTTCAACTTTTGTGTTAACTTCTCAGAGAATAGTAGCCAGAATCCTTAACATGATCTACAAAGTACTGCAAGCCATACTCCATTATCTCTGGCTTCCTCACCTCTTTTTCTTTTCACATTTTGGAATGTTCTCTTTTCCCTATATGTCTGATATATAGCAGGTGTTCAATTAAATTTGTATTAAATGAGCAATATTTATAATTATAACTTTCTATAAGTTTAAAAAGTGGTTGTAATGTGTCCAGTAGTGCTGTAAATGTTTTATGTATATTAACTCATTTAACCTGTACAATGACCTTTTCTTATAGGTATTGTTATTCCTGATTACAGATAAGAAAATAGAGGCAAAGAGATATTGAGCAATTTGCCTAGGGTGCCAGAGCTTGTAAACAATAGTCAACTCTAGAGGCTGTTTACAGAAACCTTGCTCTCAACCAGGAAACTATAACATTTCTTAGTTAAAAAAGCTGGTATATTCTTTTGCAAATAGATGATAAGGCAAGTCACACAGGAGGATTTCCACATGTGATCCCTGCAGGTGAAAAATATGAGAGCAATTCGAGACTGTGGAAATTAATGCATAAATACATAACAGTCAAGAACTAGATTTCCTGGTAAAGATAACAAATATAACATTAGCCCAGACAAGGGAAAATTAATTGAATGCTCAACTCAGAAAGCTCAGAAGCTCAGAAACGAGGCCAACTATGAGTTGAGTATTGAAGGGGAGACAGACTAGAACTTGAATAGGCTGAAAACTGGGGAAAGGAGAAAATAAGGGCATAAACCATTCCTGAGACTGGGGTTATGCTGCATATTGCTTCTGTATCTGATGGAGTTCTTAGTATGTGCTTGGGTGCATAGGCTCTCAGTAACACCCACTGATTCACACTTTTCTCCTTCTCAGCAGAATCACCACCTGTATCACTTTATTCTCTGAAAAGGGATGTAGCAGTTCGAGGGATCATACTCAGTGACTGGATCTGAGTTATTTGCAAGGGTGATATTAGGGTCTGTATGCAGATAATAGGATCTCATATAGGGAAAACTCTAAAGAAGTCACAAAAATAATAAAGGTAATAAGCAAAGTTGCAGAGTACAAGATCAAGGCATAGAGATCAGTTGTGTTTTATATATGAGGAACGAACAATCTGAAAAGGGAAATTAATAAAATACACAATTTCATTTACAACAGCATCCAAAAGGATAAGAGAATTAGCATTGCTAAAATAATTTAAAGATGATACAAATAAAAGACAAGACATCCTGTTTTCATGGATTGGGAGACTTAATATTGTTAAGGCATCAATACTATTGATATGGATTTAATCTGTGTCCCCACCCACGTCTCAGGTTGAATTGTAATCCCCAGTGTCAGAGGTGGGTCCTGGTGGGAGGTAACTGGATCACGGGGGTGGATTTCTAATGAATGATTGAGTGCCATCCCCTTGGTGCTGTCCTTGTGATAGTGGGTGAATTCTCACAAGATCTGGTCGTTTGAAAGTGTGTGGCCCCTCCCTCTCCCTCTTGCTCCTGCCTTTGTCATATGATGAGCCTGCTCCGCCTTTGCCTTCCACCATGATTGGAAGCTTCCTGAGGCCTCTCCAGAAGCAGATACTTCAGATACTTCCTGTGCAGCCTGCAGAACCATAAGCCAATTCAACCTCTTTTCTTTGTAAATAATCCAATCTCAGGTATTTCTTTATAGCAATGCCAGAATGGACTAATGCAGCTACCCAACGTGATCTACGTACTCAAGTGAACACAGCATAACACAATGAAACCCAACACAACCATGAAACTCAATTAAAAAAATCAGCAACAGATCTGAATGGACATTTTTTTCAAAAAAGATATGCAAATGGCCAGTAAACATATCAAGAGAGGCTCAACATAATTACTTATTAGGAGAATACAAGTTCCCACATGAGATACCACTTCACACCCACTAAGATGGCTACAATAAAAAAAAATAACAACAACAAACACTAAAACTCAGGAAATAATGACTGTTGGCAACGATGTGGAGGATTAGGAACCCTCATACATTGCTAGTAGGACTGTAAAATGGTGCAACTGTTACGGAAAACAGTTTGGTCATCCTTCAAAAGCTTAAACATAGAATTACCACATGACCCAATAATTCCACTCCTTGGTGTTTCAGGTGTGACTGGCTGGAGCTGGTATCATGGGAGGTAAAATAACTTACCAAGAGAGTCATGGGTAAATAAAGGCGGGTTTATTAGAGAAAGTACAAAAATATGTTGTGAGAGTGCAAGGGGCAGCACAGCAGACAAGGGGCTGTCTGCCAAGAGGTAGGAGCTTGAGGGGAAGTTTTAGAGCGTTGTGCCGGAGAGGCTACAGGCAGATAAGGTCGTGCTGCTGGGGCTACGTTCTGAGAGAGTTATTTGGGAACAGGATGTTGTGCCAGAGAGTTGTTTGTGGTTATTTGTCTCTCAGAACAATTGTTCTTCCCTACTTTGGGGCCCTCTCCTCACTATTGCTAATTTATCCACACTTGGTTTATGCCCAAAAGAATTAAAAACAGGTACTCAAGCAAATATTTATACAGGAATATTCATAGCAGCATAGTTCACAATAGCCAAAGGTAAAAACAACCTAAGTCTTCACCAACAGATATATAAATAAACAAAATGTGGTATATACATATAACAGAATATTATTCAGCCATAAAAAAGAGTAAAGTTCTGGTACATGCTTTGAAAATACTACGCTCAGTGAAAGAAGCCAGACACAGAAAGCCACATGCTGTATGACGCCATTTATATGAAATGTATAGAACAGGTAAATCCATAGAAATTGAATGCCAAGCGGTGGTTGCTTAGTGGTAGAAGGAGGAAGAACTGGGAACTGACTGCTTAATAACCATGGGTTTTTGGCGGTAGGGGTGCTGATGTAATGTTTTGCAGCTAGATAGAGATGATGGTTGGTTGCACAGCATTGTGAATATACTAAATATTGTCCTCTTAAAAATGGTCAATTTTATGTTAGGTGAATTTTACCTCAATTTTTAAAAATGAGCTTGGTTGTATATAATCCTCTGTGAGTCTCCATTCTGTTGACAAGTAACCACAGTTTCCCATACTCACACTTCATGTCTCCTCCTTTAACCCTGATACCTCACCACCACCCCATCAGCCCATCCCCAGAGGGCGATGCATGAGTTACCAGAGACTTTTCACCTACCCTCTCTGTTTTGCAACTTTTACCCATACTGGCCCAGCTACAGATGATGGCATGTTAGGGGCGGGGCAGTTCAGCAGTTCCATTGACTGCTAATGAGGTACACACTGATAAGTAGCCAAAAATAACCAGAGTAGGCAGAATGTTTCTAAATAGAAATGTGATACACTTGCAAGTGGGCATGAGGCAGAATATGGCAGAGCCCCAGAAAGACAGCAGATGGGTGGTTTAGACACAGCTGCTGTCACTTGGAGGGGGAGAGACTTGTGATTACCATAGAGATAGGGGGCAATGAGGATTTATTTGGGGAGTATGTTTCAAGGGCATGAAGGATGTAGATAGTCACTCCTAAAACTCAGTAGAGGGGTTGTAACATAAGATTTGGGGTGACAGCATGGAAATTAAAAGCTGTTGAAGCACGTGGCCTTTAGATCAAGATGTGCTTGAGCTGTGGGATACAGAGCGTAAGGGGGAGCACCCCGTAAGGTGATGACTGATAACATTTGGAATCTGAAAACACTTAAGAAACAGATGTATGTGGAGAGAAATTATTGCAGTTTTTCTTAAAGCTATTGGAGCAGAGAACTTAATTTAGTTACTCTCCAGCGTCTTTGTCTTGTCAGGCTCATTCTTTTCTGCAGACTTTCAGGGAAACTTCTCAGGAGCCAGGTCTGTGCCTGTCCACATCCTCTCTTAGCATTTGCTGAGATGCAGCTCATCACATCTCAATCACATCTGATCTTTGGTTATCTTGTTTAGACGATTACCACCTCCCTGGATTCTGTAATTTACTTAAAATCACATCAGCCTGAACAGTGTGATATTATTTGTGTGTTAGTTAACACTCTATTCTACGGCAGTCAGTTGCCTTATTCTGGAATTCCCACTGTTACCATTGCAGGCTGGTCTACTCCAGAGGTAGCTCCTTTTTTCTTTTTCTTTTCTTTTTTTTTAATTTCAGCTGAACAAACACGTAGTGTTGAGCTTTATGCCAGGCACTGGGCTAAATGCTTTATAAATATGAAGTCATATTAGTATATGAATAATACAAGTGCTTTAGCTATCTTTATCTCCTGCCAACATCAGAGGCTTTAGGAATTAGCGTGATGAATATTAAATATGGGTTCTCATAGATGAAATTAGTGGTATTCAAACTTCGTGTCATGACTAGAATATTGTAGAGGGTCTTCTCACTTTTGCAAGAATATCTATTCACCTTTCCAACATTCCTCTAAGGGAAAACACTGGGAGTTGATCTCTAAATGGCCAGATATTGTGCAGTATAATGTCCAGCTATTAGTTAGAAGACACTGTTATGTAATACCTATTCTCATGATAAAAGAATCCTGTCTTAAAATATTATTCTATCTGCATTAAGTGAGATTTTTATACAGGATTGGTTGAATGACCTAGATATAAGGATTATTTAATGCTTATTAGCTAACAAATGTTTATTTAATAAATATTCAAACATGGGAAAGATTTCAGTCTGAGACTTGCTTTCATTATAATCTTGTAGCAAGACTGCAGAGCTATAGCTACGCCTCACCTGACTCAAACATTTTGGTGACTACTGTTATCTACCAGAAAGAACCTGTGAGTTGTATATGACCAAATCAGCCGGTTTGCAACTTCACAGTACCAGTTCTGTTTCCAGCCTCCAGCAAGAGCTGTCCTCACACCATCTGTGGCTATATTCTCTTACCAAGACTGTCAGATTGTCAGGGGCCTCTGCTTCTCAGGTTTATAACACTGCTGCCTTAGACATGTGGTAAATGATTTCGCTGTTCCCTGTGGGCACGTGGGGCCTTCTCTGCAGAACTTTTCTCTGATTCTTCCTAGCTATAGCAGAAGGAGAGCTGCAATGCTTGCTGCTTTCTTGGGATCTGAACGAAACCATCATTTCTCCTCCAGTGGCATCTCCCCTGTTATGGCCTGATAAGGTTTAGCTGTGTCCCCACGTAAATCTCATCTTAGATTGTAGTTCCCATAATTCCCATGTGTTGTGGGAGGGACTCAGTGGGAAATAATTGAATAATGGGGGCAGTTTTCCGTGACTACTCTTCTTGTGGAAGTTCGTAAGTCTCATGAGAGCTGATGGTTTTATAAGGGGAAACCCCTTTTGCTTCTTTCTCATTCTGTCTTGCCTGCCACCATGTAAGATGTATCTTTCACTTTCCGCCATGATTGTGAGGCCTCTCCAGCCACATGGAACTGTCCATTAAACCTTTTCTTCTGTATAAATTACAGAAGAAAAAGGTATGTCTTTATCAGCAGTGTGAAAAAGGACTAATACATGGCCTGAGTAACATCTGAGAAGTTACTGTTACTCCACCCCCACTGATGTGTGGAAGCCAGCCACTAAGAATGCCCCTGTCGGCTGGGTACGATGGCTCACTCATGTAATTCTAGCACTCCAGGAGGCTGAGGCCAATGGACCACCTGAGATCAGAAGTTTGAGACCAGCCTAGCCAACATGGTGAAACCCTGTCTCTACTAAAAATACAAAAATTAGTTGAGCACGGTGGCACACACCTGTCATTCCAGCTACTTGGGAGGCTGAGGCAGGAGAATCTCTGGAACCCGGGAGGCAGAGGTTGCAGTGAGCTGAGATTGTGCCACTGCACTCCAGCCAAGGTTACCGAACAAGATTCTGTCTCAAAAAAATAAACCAAATAAGAATGCCCCATTATTTCTGACTTCTGGTTGTCATAACCTCATATAGTTCCCTCCCAAGCTATGCCAAGGTTGTTCTGTGACACCAGTGGAACACAACAGAAATGACAATATGTCTTTTCCAAGGTTAGATGGTAAAAGACAAAGTGGCTGCAAGGTTGGTAGTTCTCTCTCTTACTTCTATGACTGGACTATATAATTCACCAAGAGGAAAACAAATTCTCTGTAACCAGGTGCAGGATGGGTTTGACCCCAGGGAAAGTGTCGTAGAATCACATTTTTAAAAATGCCTTCCTGTTCCAGAGAGCTTGATGTTGAGAAACTACTTTGGGAGGTAAATATCCAGACAGATCCAGAATTTAAGGTGCCTGAATAGTAATGATTCAGCAAATTTATGAAGTCATGAAACCACCAATTACAGCGCTGGCCCTGAGTTGCTTCTAGTGCTTTCCAGTGTGTGGGAAGGTTAGGGCTGTGGTATGAGGGCCCTGGGATTAGGGACAGGTATTGTTATGCAATAGAAACGGGTCTGGTTGTTATGGATTCTGGTCACTTATTGTGTCACTTTGGGAAAGTCACATCCTCTCTCTGTCTTACATTTAGCATCTGGTGCTTCTCGGAATTTTTGAGAGAATAAAGTGAGTTAAAATGTGAGAGTGTTTGGTAAACTCTGAAATGCTATATAACTATGAAAGATTATTGTAGAAAATAAAAAGTTCCTCTTCAAAGTTACCCTTCTTGTTAAAGAATAGTAATAATAAATGTTAGAAATTATAGTTTCTTTTAAAGACTAACTTTCTTCAAAGCCTTCTTGCTTTTTGCTAGTAACTCTTTACTAAGTCCTCCTATGTAGCTGTTAGATATACGTGCATCTGTGTTCTTGTACTTTAACCAAGATATTTGTGTTGGATGCGCTCACAGGCTCGTAGTACATTCTATGTCCTTGTACTTTAACCTAGATATGTTATTACTTTTCTAAGTCCTTTTGCAAGCAACTTCCTGTCCTTTCCTTATTTGGACTTCCTCTTTTCCTTTGTTCTTCATTGCCTTTACCTATTTAGAAAGGTTTTAAGTTGTTAGCCAGTCGGGTTCAGTTTAGATTGTAGGGCCTGGCTCCAATCAATGGAGATAAGACACAGCAGTAAGGACCCAGTGCATAAGAAATAAATATGCCTGCCTTTCCTTTGTTCATTGTACTCTCGTGGCAAGACTGCTGGCAAGTTGTATCCTTTCTGCAGAAAGTAAAATTGTCTTGCTAGAGAACTTTTTGTCTAAATGCTAATTTGTCCTTGCAACACCTAGGGACAAGCATTCTGTCTCTAACAATTATTATTACTCACCCCTACCGAGTTCAAAACCCAAATGTTAATTTATAAATTAGAAAGTCATTCCGTGCTAAAAATATTGTTCCAAATCTAATTAAATTAAAACGATAGTTTGTCAATTTGTAGGCTTAGTATCTAAAAAGTAACACTGTGGAATGTAACTAACAGGAGTGGATCACAACTTATATATATATATATATATATATATATATATATATATAATTTCTATGTATAACAACTACCTGTAATAGCCAAGTTTTAATAACAACTTTACAACTTTATTCGGAATTCATTTTTCAAGAGTGGAAATCAGTGCCTTACTAACACTTGGCTTGCTTAAGTCCATTAAAAACAGTGTTAAAACGTATACAAACTTTTTATTTGCATTGCACTTTGCAGTTTTCACAGTTTTTTATGCATTTTCTCATATAATTATCGTAAAATACTTTGAAGCTAACTTGAGCACTGTTATCTCCAAGGTATTGGTGAGTGAAGAAATTGAGCTTCAGAAAGTATGAATGTCATTCTGAGGTCACGTAACTATTAATACTGTGTATAGTGGTACAGTGGGGGACTCACTTGCAGGGCTTTTCACTTCAAGTTTCATATATTTTCTATTACACCACGGATATCGTGAATTGTATGGATGGGCAATCTCCATCTTTCAGTCTCTCTTCCCAGCCTTGGCCTCTCAAGCATACAGAATCATCCTATCTCTCAGCAAATCAGCTTACATCATTTCATTTTGCCCCAGGGATCAATCCACCAACTTCTCTGAGCCCCCATATGAGCTGGGATACCTTTACAAATCATGCTACTTTACCCTAGGCCCGTAAATATAGGAAGTAAAACCTTCCAGCATGCCCAGTGTTTGTATATTTTAATATTCTGTAGAGTCCTGTTTGGAAAAATAATTTCTCCCCAGAAGCTCTGATTGTCCTAGAGATATAGCAGAACCTGGCAAAAGTGATTCTGCACATCTAGACTGAGACCCAGAGGGCAGGAAGAAAGACTTCAATTCCCGGCATCTATCTTCCTTGGGACTCATCGTTAGAAGAGAGAAGCTGAATTGCCTTTTTCTTCCTTGCTTTTCTCTTTCTTTGTTTGTTCTTATTTCTAAGGGCATGTTTTCCTCCCCTGCTTCCCCTTGCCTCCTGGAAGCAGAGATTCTCAATTATGAGATGGAGTGGCTATGCTGCTTTTGTGCAGACCTTTGTTTCAGACCCACTGAATTCAGAGCTTCGGAACTGATGGATGGTTGCCTGAATTGGCCCAACTGAGGTGGGAGGGTGGTGCTGTGTTGATGTGTGCTGAAGGCCACCACTCACTTCTCTGTGGAAGTTTCCAAGCCCCTGATTGTGAGTACAATCGGGAAATAACTGCACGGGCCCTCTTCTCCCCATTCCTTTCTGCTGCTCTTTAGAATAGAAGAGAAATATAGCTTCAGTGATTCTGTTTACTCCACACAATAGAAATAAAGCCCATGGGCAGATTTTTTTAAGGGGACATAATGGTCTGAGAGTAGAAAGTGCTGCTGGATACATTTGCTTCTGCTAAATAACTTCTCATTTGATAGGGTATGGGAATAGGTAAATAGATTCATATGAGGGCTTTAAAAAACAACAACAGTGACTTGAGGATCAAGCTTTACAAAAAGAGGGTGTTCATTTTATCGGTCAGGGGATTTAGGAGACACTGGATCCACACACACACACACACACACACACACACACACACACACACACACACAGTCCTCTGTATAAACCAGGAGTACCAAACTGAAAAATATACCTCTAAGACAGTAGCCATTTATAAATTAGTTGTTCAGAACAACTTTTCAAAGAAACAATATTACAAGATATGGGTAGCTGGCTTGCACAAGTCATAAAGATCTATTTTAGCCCATGCGTTCCTAAACACTAATGTTCTTCAAGAATCATAATATATTACAATTTCGCTACAGAAAAATGACTTCAGCTGTCAAATCAGAAAATCCTGGCTGCTCTAAGCAGGGATTAAATCCATGCAAACCACAGGTTTTAAGTCAAGCAGCAAATACTGAGAGAATTATAATCATGAGAAATTCCAAGGACAAATAATGCTTGACAAACTTTGTATTCAAATTCAGTTTATTCCCACAAATGCGTACTGACCACAGGCTAATCGAAATTAGGCTCAGCCTGTCCTCCCTTCTCCATGCTTCCCAGTTCAGACTTCGACTCAAGCTGGTATCAGCTGGATATAGCTTAATATAGAGTGGATGTTATATTAGCATTGCAGATGGACTTCTTGGAGCTTTTGAGAAGCTTTCTGATCTTCACTTTTGTTCGACCCCCAAGGTGGTCCCTCAACATCTGGCTGCCGGTGACAAGACCTCACTTTTAAGTTGCCCTGTGCTTTTTTCCCTGGGTCTGAGACCATCCTGCACCTGCCTTCCACGTAATTTCTTTTCCTGTAGGTGGGTTGTATGGTTCAGCCATAAAAGTGCAATTGACATTCCTGGTGCCTTGTGTAGTGACCTACAGCATCTTTAACAGGTTCTTGACTAAGTTGTACCAATCTCACGCAAAGCTTCTTTACTCTTCTAAGATACAGTCAGCGTCCAGGCTGTGTTCCTTCTCCTGCCAAAGCCTGCTGCAGATGCCGTCCTCTTCTATCTCAAGGCTGGTGATCTCTTTGCTACCATAGATTTCAATGGCATCAAAGACTCATCTAACTTTATGCTTTTTGCCTGAGGAACACTTCAAATTCTAGCTCAGTCACAGATGATTAACCCATCCACAGCCCAAGAAACGATCAAGCCAGCACTGATCAATTTCAGTACTTTTTGAGGATGGCTTGATGTAGTCTCCCTCTGATCCCAGAGCATTTAAAATACTGGGTTTTCTGTTTTTGGATGTTTGTGTGTGTGGTTTTGGTTGTTTGTTGTTTTGTTGTTTTTGTTTTTTTGTGAGACAGTGTCTTTCTCTGTCACCAAGGCTGGAATGCAGTGGTACAATCTTGGTTCACTGTAACCTCTGCCTCCCAGGTTCAAGCGATTCTCCTGAATCAGCCTCCTGAGTAGCTAGGACAATAGGTGTGCATCACCACACCTGGCTAATTTTTTTGTATTTTTAGTAGAGACAGGATTTCCCCATGTTGGCCAGGCTGGTCTCAAACTCCTGACTTCAAATGATCTGCCCGCCTCAGCCTCCCAAATTGCTGGGATTACAGGCATGAGCCATAGCACGTGGGCTAACATACTCTTAGTTTTGAGATAACAGACAACATTTTAATCAATGGGAGAATAAATTAATATCCTCAAAGAAGACTGACTTTATGATACTGCGGCAAGGAGTCAGTAAGGAGCATAACCACTGCAAAAGGCCACTCTGTGGCCTAGCCCAGGGCTTATGGCTGTGTCTGCCCTTGGGCTGAGAAAAGAGTGCTTAGATGGGTATATAAGGCTGAGCACCTGAGCTGGTTTGAGCCCGGGCTCTGCCACCAGCCAGATTCCTGACAGCAGGTAAGTACCTGCTTCCTCTCAAATCTGTCAAAACTCCCTCATAATCTCATCATGATAAGTGAAAATAAACGTGAAAGTGCTTTCAAAAGTTAGGGCTAGGAGGTAAAAATGTTGTTGTTTATGCCTCTATCTAGTCCTCTATTTCAGCCTCAATGAAATTCACAGCTCCGTTCCTTTTTCTATATTACTTTATGTCTGCAGCTGTGTGTCTAAATGCAGACTTAAACATATTCATGGAGAAGGACGGCTGTGACTGTGGCTATAAATGTGCTTTTAGCTTTTTTTTTCTCCTGGTGCAGATGACTATGTGTCTTAAACCCCTCCAGTGAGCTATGTTTTGCTTTAAAAAGCTGATGCACCAAAAATAAGGCTTGGGCTGAGTCATCAAGCCCTGAGTTTAGGGAAGGGAGATGGTGGAGGAGGCAGGGAGGCTTTTCCAGGGAAGAAGCACCAAGCAAAATGAGTGGCTTTATCTCACGGGTGAGCAACCTATGGCCCACAGGCTAAATTTAATCTGCTGCTCGTTCTATCAATAAAGTTTTATTGAAACACAGCCACATTTATTCATTTAGGAATTGTCTCTTGCTGCTTTTCTGCTACCACAACAGGCTTGCACAGAGACTGTATTTGGCCCGAAAACCTAACATTTTATTATCTGGCCCCTCAGAAACAGTATACTGATCCCTACTTTTCCCTAACATCTGCAAACATTTTTCTATATATTGACCTGTTTTAGCAGCGTTAACACCCTACGAAGCGGTTATGGTGGGTGTCTTTATGCCAGTTTTCTGCTGAGGAAAATGACATTCAGAGAGGTTTTATGACTTACCCGATTGCATCATCTAGAACTAGCCAGGAGGGACTGGCATTAGGATTCCTCAGTGTATGTCTGATTCTCTGTTCGCTCCACCACATCAGCTCCTGAGTGGCAGCCTTCTTATGAGGCCGGCTTGGGGATGAAGAATTTAAATTCAAGTTACTAGAACTGCCCTTTCTTAGACCAAACACTGTGTTGTCATGAGTCACTGAAAGAAGGAGACACCTTCTGAGAAATGTGTTGCTAGGTCATATTTTCATTACACAAACATCACAGAGTACATTTGCTCAAGCCTGGATGGTGGAGTCCATTGCACAGCTAGGCTACATGATATAGCCTACTGTTCCTAGGCTACAAACCTGTACAGCATGTACTGTACTGAATACTGCAGGCAATTGTAACACATTGGCATTTTTATATCTAAACATACCTAAACATATAAAAGATACAGTAGACCAGGCACCATGGCTCACACCTGTAATCCCATCACTTTGGGAGGCTGGGATGTGTAGATCACCTGAGGTCAGGAGTTCAAGACCAGCCTGGCCAACTTGGTGAAACCCCGTCTCTACTAAAATTACAAAAAGTTAGCTGGGTGTCGTGGTGGGTGCCTGTAATCCCAGCTACTCAGGAGGCTGACGCAGGAGAATCGCTTGAACCTGGGAGGGGGAGGTTGCAGTGAGTCATGCTTGCACCATTGCACTTCAGCCTGGGCAACAAAAGCAAAACTCTGTCTCAAAAAAAGAAAAAAAAGATACAGTAAAAATATGGCATAAAAGGTAAAAATTAGTGCATCTATGTAGGGCAGTTCCATTAGAATCTTACAGGACCACTGTTGTGTCTGTGGTCTATCAGGGACCAAAATGCCAAAATGTCCCCATGTAGCGCATTCCTCTACTGCATTGGAAAGTAAAGAGCACTGCACTGGGAACACTAGTTCTCGCTCTGCTAAACCAGCTAAAGGACTTTGGGCACGTCACTTGGTACTTCTGGGTCTGAGTTCCTCATCTGTAATATAAATGGATAAATTAAAAGACAACTGTAAATTACTGACAACTTAATTCTTGAAATTCTTGCCAAGTTTTCCGGTTATTCTCCCTTTCCAATACTGCCACATTTGTTCAGAAAGCCAGCAATCCCAGATAATGTCCATAGCAATGGCGGGTAGATTGTGCAGGTGGATGGGGAGACAGCAGGCAGAGGGAGGATGGAGGTGGTCCTAGGCTCTCCTGCCCCTGGCTTCTTTCCCTTGCCCTGGGTCCCCCTTTTCACTGCATCCTGCTGGCCCCTAACATTTCCTGGAAAACTGCAACTCTGCAGAGAGTCTGGTGAGGGGGGCTGCTGTCTGTAGAAAAAAAGGGACAAAGAGAACAGTCACTTATTTTGCCACCAAAGAGTCTTTAATGGAATGTGCTATTTTTAAGTCACCGTCCGCCTGCGAGTGCATGTGCAGCAATTGTCCTGCGCATATTTGAATAATGTCTCCGCATCCTTCTGTGATGTGGTGCAGAACGGCAACTTTGTACTTTGCATTTTTATTGTGATGAAGATATTTTATGACAGTATTTGCATCTTAACCAAACAAAAAAAAATCCTGAAAACAAGGCCTTTCTAGACCACTTATACAAAAGGAAGGTGACTCAGACTGGTCTCCTCTTGGGAAATTCGGGTCAGGGTAGATCTGATCCTTTTCTTCAGGGGAGTAAGGAACCCCGGGCCATCTGTGGAAGTTAGTGACTGTCACCTTCAGAGCCTCCCATTGCCCCATTCAGCCTTCTGGCCACCCAGCTGTGGCATCAGGACCAAGCCTGGGGTGAAATCAGCAATTCTGTTGAATTTGCCTTTTGGTGTGTGTTGGGCACTTCCCAGCCAGCTTTAATTTGAGAAGATAGTTATAAAAATATTGAAGGAGCTAGAACTTCAAGGAGGGGATTGTGAGGCAACTCAGAGATTTAGCAATAACAGAAGATTGTTACCGCTCCTAGGGCTGGAGAACCCCAGGGAGGAGATGGTGTTACCAGAGCTTAGGAGCTACTCAGTGGAAGCTGGGCCTATATAGGGGGTTGCCTGTAGGAGCTGAGACCATAAAGAGAGGTTGTCCAAAGGTAGCTGGAACCATGGAGGAATCAAAGTCACTTCCAGAGATGCAGCCCAAAGCAGAGGGAGGAGAGGAGAGAAATTCCCTGGCTCCTTCCTTCCGTTTATCCTCAGGCCTCCTACCAATAACTCCCATTTGCTATACTCAACAGATTCGGAGAGCCTGGAAAATTTTGTTTTCATGAGTCAGCTTCTCATAATACAAGCCAGAGTAGGAAAGGGTGAAAAATTAATTTGAGAGAGAAAAGGCAAAAAAATGGTACCTTAGGTGGCAGTGAATTCTGTCAACTTCAATTCCCCTTAAAGAAGTGTCCGTCATCCTGGGAAGATTTCCTTCTGCTCATAGGACGTGCTTATAACTAAAGGTGACAGAAATGGAACCAAGCAGGACTGATGTGACAATAGAACTGGGCCTAGGCAATGGATGAGTGTCAGAGAGAGCCAGGTGTCACGTGGACTTGTGCTGGTGTCTGGAGCTTATGTACTGATGGTATTCATTAAAAGAGCTCCCATTACTGGGTACATGCCCAAAAGATTATAAAACATTCAATTATAAAGACCAGTGCACACATATGTTTATTGGGGCACTGTTTACAATAGCAAAGACGTGGAACTAACCCAAATGCCCATCAATGATAGACTGGATAAAGAAAACGTGGCACATATACACCATGGAATCCTATGCAGCCATAAAAATGGATGAGTTCATGTCTTTTGCAGGGACATGGATGAAGCTGGAAACCATCATTCTCAGCAAACTGACACAAGAACAGAAAACCAAACACTGCATGTTCTCACTCATAAGTGGGTGTTGAACAATAACACATGGACACAGGGAGGGGAACATCACACACCGGGGCCTGATGTGGTGTCGGGGGGAGATAGGGGAGGGCTAGCAGGGAGTTGGGGGGATAGGGGAGGGATAGCATTAGAAGAAATACCTAATGTAGATGACGGGGGGGATGGATTCACCAACTCACCATGGCATGTATATCGTTATGTAACAAACCTGCACGATCTGCACATGTACCCCAGAACTTAAAGTATAATAAGAAAAAAAAAAACAGATTTTTTTTAAAAAAAGAGCCTGCAGCAGAAATGTAAATTATAGGAGACTGTCATGATCAGACAAAACGACTGTCTTGTGGTTTCTGATGGCCAGCTCATTTGCGGGGCCGGATTCCAGCTAGCGGCTAGTTGTTTAAGAACCAGGCTTCCTGAGGGAGGTATTGACAAGCTTTGAATACCATGTTTAGACCCCCATCAAACTAAGCAGAGCTTAAGCATTGGTCCTGGTTCTAGCAAGGCCACCCTACACCTGGACCTTTATGCAGGACTGATTCATTCACACATAATGTCCTGCAGGCTCAAAAGCCAACATCCAATACCAAGCTGCCTTCAAGACAACTCCTCAAGCTGCCTACCCAGTTTGCCCCTAATCTCCTTAGGTTGGCTTTAGTTTTCTGATTCCAAAGATCTGGCTTTTATGTTTACCTCTTGTCCCTTAGGACTGTCTTTCAATGCCACTTCTGGTTTAATCTGCTACTGCAGCCCTCGTGCCTCCCGCTGTCTCGGGAAGAGCTCCCTGCTCCAGTTCCTGGGCTTTGAAGAAAGTGTCCCTCACCTATTCTGCCTGCCATGGCTGGCCCTAGCCCCAGATGAAGGTGCATCCTGAAAAGCAAAGGGGCCATGTGTCAGGCAGAGAGAGGGTAGACTTTCTGTGGGGTAGGCTGGATAAATACGGCAGGGGCAGCGGAAGACCGAGGCTTCTCATATCCTAAACTTGAGCCAGTCAAGATGTGGCTGCCAAGGGTTTACCATGCTACCGTTTTCACATACATTAGAAGTTTCCTCATGTGTCAGCAACATGTGTACCCCTTCATCCAGTGTAGAAATTCCAGGGGAATCTTCATCTGTTCTTTACTTTTCCAGATGATGACCATTTCCTCTTTTTCAACCATTTCCTCTTTTTCAACCATTTCTCTGTTAGTTGGTTTGTTATGAATCAATAAATCAGACTTTCTATATCTGAATACTCTGTCCATCACTGACTACCCTGTGACTTCAGAGAATAATTTAATTTCTCTAGGTCTGAAACCCTGCATCTGTATAAAGAGACATAATGTTAGTATCTCCTGTACAGGGTTGCATTGAAAAATTGAATTGGATCATTCCATAAAGAGCTTAACGCAGTGAGTGTTCAATAAATGCTGATGGATATCATTATTACCATCATCATCATCGTCATCATCCGAGATCGAGCAGTAGAAATAGTGCACCTCCTTCTCCACTTTCTTGATACTTCCCACAATAACAATTATCAGCTTGTTTTTCATGATTTTTACTAACAGTCACTACCAAACAAAAAATAGCTGGTGTCACATGTCACAAAATTTTTTCGAAAAATTCTTATGATATCCTCAGCCTCACTGTCCCTGGTCCTTAATTCCTAAATATTTTATTTTTGGTACTCATTTTATTGGCCCCTATTATTTTTTTAAATCTAGAAAGAGGAATGCTCTTGGCTCTTCCGATTTCCGTCAAGTTTTTGCCCCATGCAAATCCCACTCTTCGGCATCTATGTTCAGTTTCACATTTGGGGTTCTTTCTACATCTCATCTGTAGGTGACCATTTATCTCCTAGCCCTCTATTATCCTCCTGAGAGGATAATAGACACCTCCTCTCAGGAGGATAATAGAGGCCTAGGAGGATAATAGAGGACAAGGATAATAGAAACTTCCACAAGTTTCCAAAAAGAATAAAACACTCTTTCTCAGGAGCTTGAGGCAAAAAGCAGGTTCTATTTATAAAATTATCAAACACAGCTAGCCCTACAGCTGGGTATCATCTAGCAGTGCTAGTGACATCGTGGTTGGCTTCTAGGCACATGTCCTTGTTTTTCCAGGATATTGTTTGTCAGATCAGGCCTTGAAAATGTGGGTAATGGATTGGCAAAGAAAATATTTATTTACATCTGGGCAATCTTTCATTTCTTATTGACAGTGGGATCAGAACCTGGGTTGCCAGACTTTTAACCCAGTGGATTTCTAATCTTACATACTTAGAAAATGATTTAAAACCCCAATATTTTAGGACAAATTAAAAATGGGCCACAATGCGCGCCTGTAATCCCAACTACTTGGGAGGTTGAGGCAGGAGAATTGCTTGAACCCGGGAGGCAGAGGTTTCAGTGAGCCGAGATCATGCCACTGCACTCCAGTCTGGCGCCTGGCGACAGAGCGAGACTCTGTCTCAAAAACAAACAAACAAATAAAAAAAAAAAACAAAAAAAACCGGGGGGAGCCACCAAGAGGAGAGCAGAGAAAGAAATCTTAAGCCTGTGGCTATGGCCCCAATAAAATCTTGTAGTTAGGAACTAGGTGGACATATGACTGATTCAAATTGCAGTTCTAGCACTTACTAGTTGCATGACTTTGAGAAAGTTCCTGAATAGATGAATGCCTTAGTTTCCTTGTTTGCAAAACAGGGGGACTAAAACTATCTACTTTATAAGATCAAGGCATGGTTTAGATAAATTAATGTATGTAAAACACTTAGAACTGTCTCCGACTGGCTCAAGACATAAGCAACCTTACCTAAATAATTCCAAAAAGCTCAGTCACCTGCAATAGCAAACAATTCCTTCTCATCTGTCTGCAATCAGCTAGGGCAACTCTAAGCTGCAGATTGCATTGGGCGTGCTCCATATTTCTCTCGTCTTCCTTGGGCCAGTGGGCTAGGCAGGAATATTCTTATGTTTCTGTGGCAAACCAGAGAACAATCCCGAACAAGAAAGCACAATAATCAGGCCTCTGTTTCTTTCTCATCTGGTAACAACGTGTTGGCCAAACGAGTCATGTGGATGAGCCCAAAAATAAAGCACCAGGGAACTATATTCTATCTTTATGGGAGGAACTGCAATATTGCATAGCCAAGAAATGAATTTGAATGGAAATATAAAGAATGAGGACAATAATTTAATGTGCCACCTTGACATGCAATAAAAGCTCAATTAATGTTAGGTCTTTGCTATGCTACTATTCCTAAACACTCTTGAAAGAGGAGGGTTCTGCTTTCATACCTCTGCCTCATACTCCTCTTTGTCTTTGTGAGCTCTGCCTTTATGCACCTCCACAACTCACTGTTAGGAAATGATCTCTAATGGCTCCACCCTGCTTAAGGCCTCTGCAGCCAGGCCTTGTGCAGACTCATGCTGGCAGTACAACTTCTCATATCAACTTCTCCCTTAATGAAATTTAGTAAGTCCAGAGCCAATGTCTCTTCTTCTCCGAGGTGGTTGCAGGTTGACAGGGAATCTGAAGAGCAGCTGACAGCTCTATACATTAACACAGCATGTAGTGTATTTATTTTAATAGAGGTCTCTTGACAAAAACTTTAATGACAAAAAAAAAATCATAACAATATTATAAGCTTGCAGAGGGAACTATTTAGGGACCTGGTAAACAGGCCAATAAGTACAGCCATGAGGATATTGAGTTGACCTTGGTATTTGTATGACAAATGACCTCCCAAAGATGTCCACATCCTGATCTCTGAAACCTGTGAAGGTTTCAGTTTATATGAAGAAAGGAACTTTTTAGTTGTAATTAAGGCTCTTGTGATGGAGAGACTATTTTACATTATTCAGGCAGGCCCAATATAATCACAAAGATTCTTTTTTTTTTTTTAACACTTCTTTTTTTTTTATTTATTTTTATTTTTATTTATTTATTTATTTATTTATTTATTGCATTTTAGGTTTGGGGGGTACATGTGAAGAACATGGAAGATTGTTGCATAGGTACACACATGGCAGTGTGATTTGCTGCCTTCCTCCCCCATCACCTATATCTGGCATTTCTCCCCATGCTATCCCTCCCCCAACTCCCCGCCCCCCACTATCCCTCCCCTTTTTCCCCCGACAGACCCCAGTGTGTGATACTCCCCTCCCTGTGTCCATGTGTTCCCATTGTTCAACACCCGCCTATGAGTGAGAACATGCGGTGTTTGATTTTCTGTTCCTGTGTCAGTTTGCTGAGAATGATGGTTTCCAGGTTCATCCATGTCCCTACAAAGGACACGAACTCATCGTTTTTGATGGCTGCATAATATTCCATGGTGTATATGTGCCACATTTTCCCTGTCCAGTCTATCATCGATGGGCATTTGGGTTGGTTCCAGGTCTTTGCTATTGTAAACTGTGCTGCAATGAACATTCGTGTGCATGTGTCCTTATAGTAGAACGATTTATAGTCTTTTGGATATATACCCAGTAATGGGATTGCTGGATCAAATGGAATTTCTATTTCTAGGTCCTTGAGGAATCGCCACACCGTCTTCCACAATGGTTGAACTAATTTACACTCCCACCAACAGTGTAAAAGCGTTCCTATTTCTCCACATCCTCTCCAGCATCTGTTGTCTCCAGATTTTTTAATGATCGCCATTCTAACTGGCGTGAGATGGTATCTCAATGTAGTTTTGATTTGCATTTCTCTAATGACCAGTGATGATGAGCATTTTTTCATATGTTTGTTGGCTTCATGTATGTCTTCCTTTGTAAAGTGTCTGTTCATATCCTTCGCCCACTTTTGAATGGGCTTGTTTGTTTTTTGCTTGTAAATGTGTTTCAGTTCTTTGTAGATTCTGGTTATCAGCCCTTTGTCAGATGGGTAGACTGCAAAAATTTTTTCCCATTCTGTTGGTTGCCGATTCACTCTAATGACTGTTTCTTTTGCTGTGCAGAAGCTATGGAGTTTGATTAGGTCCCATTTGTCTGTTTTGGCTTTTGTTGCCACTGCTTTTGGTGTTTTGGTCATGAAGTCCTTGCCTACACCTATGTCCTGAATGGTTTTGCCTAGAAAATCACAAAGATTCTTAGAGAATGATGTTGTAGAATTAGGCTTAGACAGAAAGCCATATGAGGATGGAATAGAGGAACACAGAGGGAGAGATAGGAAGACACCATGCTGCAATGCTGATTTTGAAGACGGTGAATGGGGCCACAAGCCAGGCAGTGCAGGAAGCTTTTAGAAGCTAGAAAAGGCATATAAACAGGTTCTGCCATAGAATTTCCAGAAGAAATAGAGCCCTAGTGATCCATCTTAGGATTTCTGACATTCAGAACTGTAAGAGAGTAACTTAGTGTTGTTTCACCCCCTGGGTTTATGGCAATTTGTCACAACAGCAATGGGAAACTAATATAGCATGTGTCAATTGTGGGATCCCAGCACCTTGGAAAATAATGAAATCAGAGTTCCTATTCTCATGTGGTCATAACCCAAACTGGAAAGGCCCTTAAATTTTCTCTGTGCTAGACCATGAAAATTATACCTCTTGGTCAGTGAAACTGAAACCATGTTTTTGATAAAATAGAGTTAGGGGATCAAGTCACTAGGCTCCTTCAATTTCAAGCAAGCTAGTTCAAACACAAACCCTCCTGTGTTTCTCCATCTCTCATGTGCTTGGACTCAGCCTCTAAACAGTCCCGTTGTCCGGTAGGCCTAGAGGGCCCATCCAGAGCCTGCTCTGTTTCAGAGGTCATGCACCGTGTGACTCGTTTCCTAGTTTCTTCTCAATATGGGCTTTTAGAATAGTTACTCTCAGAACAGACGACCTGTTGAAGGCAGAGCTCCGTCCTCTGGCAGTACTAGGTCTGCCCTACGAATGGATGACATAACAACATAAACACAATTACTTCTGGGGTGTGAAGCTCCACTCAGTACGGGTATAGGCTAGGATTAGGTTAATCTACATGTAACAGAAAATACACCTGGCTTCCATAAAACATATTTGTTTTTATCTCTCTTAAAAGAAAATACTAACACCAGTTAGTGTGAAGGTTACTACGTGGATATGTTTAGGAGAGACCCAGTCTCTTTCTGTCTTCCTGCTTCACCATCTCAGAGCTCAGCTTCATGCTCAAGGTTGATTTGAGGTCCAAGTTGACTGGCAGAGCTCCAGTCATCATCCCCACATTTTTTGGCAGGAAGAAAGAAAAGAACAAATGCAAAAGAGCACCCCTCCCAGAGGAATCACCCCTCTTTAATGAGCTTTCCTGGAAGACTCCCATGACCACCACTTACATTCCATTAGCTGCCCCTAGCTATAAGGGAATTTGTTAAATAGCCTCTTAAAAAAAAAAAGGCAGGAACATTGTCTTAAACAGGAATATTCAAGTTCTGTTAGAAAAAAAGAAGGGGAGAATGTATATTGGTGAGCAACTAACTGTTCCTTTTTTCTGAGACAGGGTCTCGCTCTGTTACCCAGTCTATAGTGAAATGGCACAGTTATAACTCACTGCAGCCTTAAACTCTCCAGTTCAAAGGATCCTCCCACTTAACCCTCCTGAGTAGCTGGGACTACAGGTGCACACCACTATACTCTGCTAATTCTTTTTTTTTTTCTGGTAGAGACAGAGTCTTACTATGTTCCTGGTTTCAAACTCCTGGGCTCACACAATCCTCCTGCCTCTCAAAGTACCGGAGTATGTGAGTCACCACGACCAGCCACAGATGTTTCTGACACAGCCTGCCTGTTTGCTCTCCACCTATGAAGACTATGTATGAGGTTGGTGCAAAAGCAGTTGCTGTTTTACCGCTGAAAGTGATGGTAAAACCGCCATTGCTTTTGCACCAACCTAATAAAATGTAGTCACCACCTCCCTCAAGAGTCAATTCCACATTCTTATTCAATGGCTGTACCTGGCTCAAAGTTCAGGATGTCTGGATGGTATACAGTTATCTCCAACAAGTCTAGGTGTTTCTTCTTATGGTTCAGTGACACCTAGATTGAAAAGCAAATTATCCTTCAAAAAACCAAAGCACCATGATGGAAAAAAAAAAATGGGATAATTACAACTTGGTTTTCACAAGGAAACAAAACCTTTCATCTGGAAAATGGAGAATGGGAAACACTCCTTTATAGTAATTATCAAAGTCTTTTGAGTAATAGTAGCAAAGATTCCTAGTTGGTCAGTGAGGGATTTCAGGCGAGTGCTTGATGATTTAGCTTATCAGGCAGCCTTGGTTCTGCTCTCTGGAAAGAACGCCCCTCCTTGTCCTTTATTCTCTGTTGCCCTGGCCCTTGACCTCATTTGAAGGTCCTTTATTCTCTGTTGCCCTGGATGTCCTTGACCTCATCTGAAGGAGGGGCTGAAGAGTACTCTTTGGGGAGCTGCATACCTCTCATAGTCCACTTACTTGTGGTACAGTTTTGGGTCCCAGAGATTGCCTTGAAGGTAGAAAAGCCTCAGCCCCTGGTTAAGCGTGGTGGCTCACGCCTGTAATCCTAGCACTTTGGGAGGCCAAGGTGAGTGGATCACCTGAGGTCAGGAGTTTGAGACCAACGTGGTGAAACCCTGTCTCTAATAAAAATACAAAAATTAGCTGGGTGTGGTGGTGGTGCTGTAATCCCAGCTACTCAGGAAGCTGAGGCAGGAGAATGGCTTGAACCCGGGAGGCAAAGGTTGCAGTGAGCCAAGATCACACCATTGCACTCCAGCCTGGGTGACAGAACAAGACTCCATCTCAAAAAAATAAAAAAAGAAAAGAAAAGAAAAGAAGTCCCAGCCTGATGGGCTATGCTTAAGTTTATTATAATTATTGTCTTGTTTTTCTAATTTTGAGCAAGCTTCCCGTCTAGTTTCTATTCAGCTATAGGCAGAGTAATCACAGGCAAAGGCTAGAAAGAGCTTTTAAACAGGAAAGGTCTCATCTTTTATTTATTGGCCTCTGTGCTCTACTATGTCTTGCCTTCTCGAATTAATGGTCACTTTCTTGACTCATCTGAAACAATGAACTTGGATGGGAATGTAATACCTTTAATCCCATATTTATCAGTGAGTTTCTAACTTCCAGTGAGAGGATATCAGTCTTGTCTCTTGTAAAGCAGCGATTTTACAACCACTATTTATAACGGCTTCAGTTTGGGGTACAAATGCATTTGGCCTTTTCAACTGTGCAAGGCTTAAATTATGAGACTCCTGTTCAACTCAGACTGCAGATCATAAGCAGGAGCATCTCCCTTAGTGAAGTGTCATTTCTTTCCATTTGTGCTTTTAATGTGGCTAGCTCTAGAATGAGCTGCTTTCTTTCTTTTAGGACTCTGCAGAGAGCAGCAGGAAGAGGCCAGCACACACCAGAATTTTTAATTTTTCTACCATTTTTTCACTACTTCAACTCTGGTCGGTATACATTCTTATTCCCAAGGTACAGTGGGCAACAGATGTGACAAAATGTTTCACCACTGCATTCACAGGGGCAGCAAGGTTTTCATACCACAGTATCTGAATCCTTAACACTGGCCTCTCCATTTCCTCTGTTCAGCCAGGTTGATGTTTTGGGTTCCATTATCTCTAGCACCCCACTTTTAGAACCTTCTGTATTCATTAAGATTTGTTTCAGCTGCATATAACTAAGACCCCAAATACGTGATCTAAACAGGATAACGGTTCATTCTCTCTCACATGGAACAAGTAGACAGGCTAGGACTAATAGAGTTATTACAGGAAAGAGGTCCCAATCCATAGCCCAAGAGAGGTTTCTTGGGTCTCACTCAAGAAAGAATTCAGGGTGAGTCCATAGAGTAAAGTGAAAGCAAGTTTATTAAGAAAGTAAAGAAATAACAGAATGGCTATTCCATAGACAGAGCAGCCTTGATGGCAGCTGGTTGCCCATTTTTATGGTTATTTCTTGATGATCTGCTAAATAAGGGATGGATGATTCATGCCTCCCCTTTTTAGACCATATAG